>CM023861.1:28693965-30113352 GCA_013389735.1 Phaseolus lunatus
TTCTAATTAAGTTCTTAATAGTTTTCTTGGCAATACTATATAACAAAGAAAATACTTTATGGTGTTGCAATTTCTTTCCTTTTGATTCTGTTATATTTACGAAAATTATGCACTGCAGGCAACTCCTGAGTTGGAGTATGGAAGAATGAACATTGGCAGTCGTCCATCAAAGCGAAAACCAAGCGGAGGAATTGAATCGCTACGTGCTATTCCTTGGATTTTTGCATGGACACAAACAAGGTTTCATTTGCCAGTGTGGCTTGGTTTTGGGACAGCATTTAAGCATGTTATTGAGAAAGATCCAAAGAATCTGCTAATGCTTCAGGATATGTACAACCAATGGCCTTTCTTTAGGGTCACCCTTGACTTGGTTGAGATGGTGTTTGCCAAGGGAGACCCCGGCATTGCAGCCCTATTTGATAAACTCCTTGTGCCAGAAGAGCTACGTCCATTTGGAGAGAGCTTACGAGCTAAATACGAAGAAACCAAAACCTTTCTTCTCCAGGTAATTTTCATTACCATTTACTACTAATAATATCCAGATGACTATATGTACAAAACATAACATCAAGCTGTTATAGCATCAGCATATATTATGAAAGTTTTTTTTTTTCTGAGTCAATTATATAGAAATGAGTTAAGATAACATTTAAAGTTGATATCAAAGGGTATGACTAAATTTTCGTAAAGTTTGTGGTGAGTTAAAAGCATGCAACATTGCTATACCCTTTTGTTTTGCCTCCAACTTTTTCTCCTTATATCTATGTATGGTTAATGTTATTCCCTACCTAGTTCAGGCCTAATAAATGTTGTTTATTATAGGTTGCTGGGCACAAGGATCTTCTTGAAGGAGACCCCTACTTGAAGCAAAGACTTCGACTTCGTGACTCATACATCACAACCCTGAATGTGTTGCAAGCCTACACGTTGAAGCGAATCCGTGATCCTGACTACCATGTGAAGTTGAGGCCACACTTGTCAAAGGACTACATGGAAACAAGCAAGCCAGCAGCAGAGCTTGTTAAACTTAACCCCAAAAGCGAGTATGCACCTGGCCTTGAAGACACCCTTATTTTGACAATGAAGGGTATTGCTGCTGGCATGCAAAATACCGGTTAAGCTTCCTTATCAGTGGGGCGTGTTTTGCTTAGTATGTATAATGGGGTGTGTTTTGCTTAGTGGGGTGTGTTTTGTGTTGTGGCATCGATACAAGCATTGTAACCTACTATATCTACTACAGATTTGCACTAATACCAAATAACTGTTACTCTGTTGTTCTTCATATGATATTATATTATATTATTATACAATAAAACAAAGGTTTTGGTCAAGGTCTTTATATATGGGGACTCTTTTCATCCTATTCATCTCTTGCAATTCTTGAATTATTTTGTGCAACTTTTCCATTTTCTTTTACATGCTTTTGGAGTTTGGTTTTGTACATAGAACTGTAAGTGGGGTTTGTTTAAAGCATTCCCTTGCTTGTATGTTTTTAAGAACGATTCTATAACATAGTTTAACTTTGTAAAGTTATGACATAAAAATAGTGTTTAAAAACACTACAAGGTACAAAAAGAATACTTATTGTATAAACAAACTTTTCATATAATAAAAGAAGTAGAACTATGTGATAAATACTAATCACATGTAAACATTAGTGTTTGAACACTAATATACAAGAAATTAACTATACTGCTTTGTATGGAATAGAAAAACTGATAAACGGCATCACTAAGAAATGTCTTCATGTGTGTTATTAATAAAGGGAATGGGAGACAGGCTAGGAATATACGAACACAAAGTCAAACACCCACATTGAATTGAACTGGATCTGTATGCATTATTGTAATGCATGTGAAATGGAGGTAGCTGCGCCATGAATAAAGCAACATGCATTTGCCCTTTGCTTCAGTTTTGAATCTCAATTTTCCAAAATTAAGACTAAGAATTAAAGGTCGGTGTAACAGTTGCACAAAAAATATATTTTATCTAATCCACCAAATAACAAGCAAGGATGAGGCACCATGCCATCCAATTATCTTCCCTCTATTTATACACATATTTTGCTACCTAGCTAGAGGCACCCTTATTGGATTTCATTTCCTAAACCTTCACCAAAAGATACAACAATATCATATCATCCAAGAGATTCTACCTCACCAAGAGCAACATGACGGTGAGCAATGTCACTTTCCTTTTCCTTCCTTTGGATACATGAAGATTCAAATAAACCACTGTTTTTTTTTTTCTTTTATCTCTGTTTCTCCATTTGTTGCTTTTATCAGCAACCTTATTTCATATTTCTGTCTGATGATCTCTTTTTGTTTCTATCCTCAGATCATAGAGATGAGAGTACACATGGACTGTCCAGGATGTGAAAACAAAGTGAAAGCTGCACTACAAAAACTTAAAGGTACACACACTTATATAATAAAAGACTGCTAGCAACACCCTTTCTAAATTCTTTAAATAATCGATTAAAATTTATTATAAATTATTACTTTTGGTAATCATTTTTCTTATTTAATAATCTTCTTTCTTTTAGAAGTAAGATGAATAAAAAATTTGATGAAACCTAACAAAAATGTATAAGAGAAACTGATAAAGTTTCTCATATAAAAGTAACTTTTGCAAGTTCTATATTTCAATCACAAATTCTTATATACTAAAGTTTTGGGATTTGATTAATATTATTGTTGGGGGTTAAGATTTAATTGGTAGATATTGTGATTTAATTAGTTAGGATTTAATTAGTTGGGATTTAATTAGTTAGGATTTTATTAGTTGGGATTTAATTAGTTGATATTTAGTTAGCAGTTTCTATCATATATCTCTTTAGTTGAGATTTAGTTAACAGTTTCTATCATATATCTTTATCATTTGTAATCTTTAGTATTCTATAAATAGAGTATTAAACTATTATCTAGAATATGAATAATATATGCACTTTGTTTCCCTCTCTCAATTCTCTATCATATTCTCTATTATTGTTTCTTGTTCTTGAGTTCCCTTTGTCCAAAGCCTAATCGTTCTTCGAAATCTCTTACGAGAGGACTTAGACGCTTATATACACGATGTCACAAATTTAGCTAGTGATGCAAAAAAAGATTGTCACTGGTGATTTACACAATTTATGGACCAATGGACTGGTGACTCAATTCATGGATCTAGTTTCGTATTTTTCTTACCCTTTCTTGTGGTTCTAAATTCATTTGTGGTTTTGTTAAGGGGTGGATGACATTGAAATAGACATGAAACTGCAAAAGGTGACTGTGAATGGCTATGCTGAGCAGAAGAAGGTTCTGAAAACTGTTCGAAAAACTGGTTGCAGGGCTGAGTTGTGGCAACTTCCATATACAACAGAGTCCCAAAACCAATATTTTCAGCAGCACCATTGCAATGGCCCTCTCACCTATTATGCTTCTCAACCTTCCTCGTCTTATAACTATTACAAACATGGCTATGATAGCAGTGATCCACAATATTACAACTATCCCTCACAATCTTCCATCTTTGGCAACCAAACTGGCGCTACTTTTAGTGATGACAATCCTCACGCTTGTGTCATTATGTGACCATGTTCATGCTCATACAAATAAAAACATTATATTATATACTTTTATATTATGAAGTGTATGTATGAAGTATCAATTAAACTGAGTAAGAAAAGGGGTTCTTTCTGGTTCTGACTCTTAATTATGTTTTGAATGACTCAAGTATGTGTACCTTTGCTTGTTTTTCAATTCAACTGCTTCAGGGTGTATCCATTAGAGTTAATGATGATGGATTTTCCATCATGATAGAAGAGTAAACTAGTTTTAGCATACTTTGGTTAACTGCATAAACAAGGGTTGATGATGTTATAACAAGCATTCATCAACTTTCATCATAAAGTTTTTGTGTTTTTTTTTTTTTTTTTCATTTATGTTTTGGTACTTCTTCTACATTTTCTTTGCTTTATTGATGTTATAATTATTTAAGTCTAAAATTTATTACATAGTTCTTGGTTCTGATAATTTCAATTAGTTAAGGAATGAATTTAAATTAGAGCATTAATATCTATATCATTATGAGAAGAGTTATACTTTTTTAATTAGTTTCTGCATCTCAATTTTATTCTTTAATAAATAAAAGATTATTTAATAAAATAAGTAATTCATAATCAATACTACAAAGTAAGTACTTAATTTCTTTAATTGAAAATAATCACCGTACATTTTTATAAACCAGGCTTATAAAATTATATATTTTCTTAAAATTTTATAATTTTCCACTAATATTAGTAATCAATTTTAGTTATATAATAGATAACAAATATTTATTTCATTACTTATAAAAACACTATTAGTTGATTTATATTATTATTATTGTATATATAAATAAACATTATCATACTATATTTGTGTTTTGTTCTGAGTAGAAAACTAGTACAACTCAAATAATAAGAAACACTAATTTAGTTCATCCTATCTAAATTGGATTTATATATTTCACTTAAAAAAATGCCTGAAACCTAAATATCAAAATTTAATTTTAAACTAAACTACTATTTTGGTTAATCTTTATAAGTAATTAGTTTAATAAAGATAACAGGCCGAATCAATTAGAAAATAAAAATAATTTTGTCTCAATTAGAAAATAAAAACAATTTTGTCTGAATTGCTTTTATTAAAAAAAAATTATTAAATAAAAATTAATTTTAAAAATAAAAAATAATTAATTACTATATTAATTAAGTTAAATAATATTTTAGAAATTACAAAATTATTAGAATCTAAAATAGTTTCTAAATTTATAAACTAATTTTTAAATTATTTAAAATCAAAGTATTTAATTGAATATTACTTTATAAATTAGATCATAAATCTAAAATTTATTTTATATATTAATAATAATTTTTTAATTTTTAATTTAGTTAATATAGTAATTAATTATTTTTAGTTTTTAAAATTGATTTTCATTTAGTAATTTTTTAAGTAGTATTTTGTTGATTTTTGTGTTTAGTTACATAAAATTTTCATAGCTTTGTTACATGATAGTTCATAATAGGCATTCCTTCTTAATGATTTATGTTGTTTCAAAGTTTCATTTCCCTTTCATCAATTATATGCCTCATAACGCCACAATTTTGTCATGTGACTGAAAAGCTATAATTTGTATTATTGTGCTAACCATCACTTGGTCATGGTGACTTACCCTTTTCTATACAAACTTCAATCATAAAAATAAATAAATTCAAATTTTTTGGAAATTTTCATCCTTTAATGAATATACATCTTTATGTCAAAAATAGGAAACTGGACACTTTTTTTTACTCAATCTATTTAATATATATATATATATATATATATATATATTTGTTTTGGTGGATAAATATGAGGTTTTGTTAAGGCATGTAGACATTTATTAACTAATTAAAAATAAGAATACAAGTGTTTTATGAGTTGTTTATTTTATTAAACAATTTTGTAATTACTTCTTATAGAATTCCAAAATTTGTCCTCTTCAATAAAATTAATGTTGACATTCTTGTCTTTCTTTTAAATAAGAATGTTGGTTAATTTGGACACCATATTAAACACCTAACCTAGGTCATCAATGCCTATTCAACTTTGTATACACCTCCCATTGAAATTGTTATTAACGAGATTTTGCATTTAATAATTTATTTATATATGTATATAGTTATTATGTTATATGGTATGATCTTTGGTTTTTCCAAAACTGTTTTTTAGTAAATAATTTTTCGTTATGATAATTATAAATAAAAATGTAGACGCATGTTTCTACACTCTATAAAAATTAATAATAGAGAGATTTTTATAACTATTTTTTTTTTTTTACACATTTTCTTTATTGTTTTTACTTTTTTTTTTATCTTAGCATTTGTCAACTAATCTTTTAATTTTAAAAAAATTAATCATAATAGGGATGAAACATTGAAAAAGAATTTCTTGTATAATTGTAAGGATTAAATAATTTTTATAATTATATTTTATTATAAATTATATCAAAATTTTGAATAATATTCATTCCCTTTTATTATTTAAAATAATAAGGACATATAACCGAAAAAACGCCCCAATGTTTTCATTAATAATTATTATATTTCTTCTCCGGAAATAATCTTTAAAATTTCCATCATTAAAAATAACAAGGCTATTAGAAAAACCTATAAAAAAATATATTATTTGATGATGTAAGATGACACCAAATTATTATAACTTTTTACATATTTCTTATATAATTTTATTCTTCTTAATACTTTAATATTAATATATGTGTGTGTTTTTTGTAGTTGCATTTTTTTTTATAATTTTTACTTCAGTTTCTAGTATCATTTTTACCGTTATTAAACTAAAATATTTTATTATGTAATAAATATATAATAACTGCAGCAGTAGTGAAGAGAAGGGGAAGACAAAATGCAATTTTGATGTCCACATCCCTTCACTCACCCAAAGACAAATTTACAAATCAATTAAAATAAACAAATCCCTAAAAAATGGAAAACCAAAAAGAACGGCATCATTGGCAGTTAGGTAGAACGTGGCATGTTATGATTTGGGAAGATTTTACCCAAGGTTTAGAGGGACACGTGGATTCCATTCAGTGGTTGTAATTATAGCTTAGTTTCTGCACTCACACACTTTATCATACCCCTCAGTCACAGAGAGGACCAAAAGGGAAAAATAAAGAAAACGAAAGGACACATTTGACATTTCAGGACCGTGTTCTTTTTTACAGAACCTCGAACAGGAAGAATCGCAGAGAGGGAGTCAGAGTGAGAAATAGAGTGAGAAACAGAGAGAGAATTCACAAACCCTAATTTCGACAAGATCGGCCATGGCTTCCTCCAAGGATCGCGACAACTTCGTCTACATCGCCAAGCTCGCGGAACAGGCCGAACGATACGAAGGTTTGAAGTTCATCCTTTACTTCTCGGACTCTGATTCACCCATGCGCGTCGATGTGCACGATTTTATGATAATTTTTTATGTGCTTGCTTGTTTCTACTTATTTGAGTAAATTTGCTCTCTCTTATTTCAGTTTATATCGTTTTTACTGAGAAAAATCATTTTTAGTTGTCAATTTGGTTTACTAATCACTGTTCACTGTGAGTTTGGTTGCAAAGGGGAGTAGAGGGAGAAGAATTTGTTAGGGTTAGCGGTGCATTTGAAAGGAATTTTGCTTTCCATTTCTATTTTTTTTCACTTTTATTTTAATTTCCTTTTTTCTGATTTATTTTAGATGGAGAGTGCATTCAGTTTGAGTGCGTTAGGCTATTTCAATTTTGTTGGTACTGCATGTCGAAGTTACAGCATCGTACTTGAGTGTGCTAATTTTATTCTTCCTGTGATGTGTTTTTGATCTGTGACGTTTTGTTTTTGTATCTATTTGTGGCAGAGATGGTGGATTCGATGAAGAAGGTTGCGAATCTAGACGTTGAACTGACTGTAGAGGAGCGTAATTTGCTTTCTGTTGGATACAAGAATGTGATTGGTGCTCGGAGGGCGTCATGGAGGATCCTGTCTTCCATAGAGCAGAAGGAAGAGACAAAAGGGAATGAATTGAATGCAAAGCGGATTAAGGAGTATAGGCAGAAGGTTGAATTGGAGCTTTCGAACATCTGTAATGATGTTATGAGAGTTATTGATGAACATCTTATTCCTTCGGCTGCAGCTGGTGAATCCACTGTGTTTTACTACAAGATGTGAGCATTTCCTACTCATTCTCTGCTACAGGGTTTGTTTCTGTGTGACGTGGTATTTTGTGCATGTGGATTGAGGGATGTTAACATATTCTGCTTGCAGGAAAGGAGATTACTATCGTTACCTTGCTGAATTTAAGACCGGCAATGAGAAGAAGGAAGCTGCTGATCAGTCTATGAAAGCGTATGAGGTGCAATTTATGTTGTTTTAATGTTTTTGCAGTTTATATGATGTTTTTTATCCTGTGAATGGTTGTTTGCTGGGATTGTTGAAAATATGCTTTTAGCAATGGATCTAAGGAGGCTTCTGATCCGTCTATGAAACACATGTGGTGCAATTCATATTGTATTGTTTCACAGTTTATATGATGATTTTTTATCCTATGGATGGCTGTTTAATGGGATTGTTGAAAAATATCCTGTTAGCAATTGATCTAAGGAAGATTCTTTTGCTCTTCATTTTGGGTTTTGGGGATTGTTGAAAATATACTGTTCGCAATTAATCTAAGTAAGATTTGTTTCCTCTTCATTTTTGGTTTTGGTTGACAAAATAGTCCCATGTTTTGTTTTGGTTTCGAATTGAGTGTATTAATTTTTCAAACCCGTTGTGAAACTTCTATATCATGTTTTTAGTAATGGTGTTGGTTTTTGGTTTCTTTAGGCGTCTTCTGTAGTTGTATCGGGGAAAAGTGTGAACTCTTCTGATTTGAACAATATTGAGTGAAAATAACTGTTACTAAGGATTTAGCGAATTTGAGTAATTTTTGTCAATGCTAGTTTAAGTTTTCGATTAAACCCTTGGTACTTGATTCCTGCTATATTGGTTTACCTTCTTCCTCACCGATTATTTTCCTTCTTTGTTAAGTTGCTATGATCTCAGTCTTTTGGGCAGGATTGGTTACTGAAATTGGAGAAACTTTGTTTCATTACCATTGCCATTTTATTTTGTGTAGATTGTTTGTACACTATTATTTTTTGTGTAATGTAACGTCTATTGATAGTAACGTTATTTTTTCTTTAGAAGTGAATAAGTTTATAGTGTTGTAATTGCGCTGTTTATTGCACTGAATCAGTATTTTTATTTAGTTCTTATTCTCACTGTTTTTGTTATCAGATTGATGATTATTTTCTAGTGACATTTATTTGATAATGTATTCAAAAGGATTTTCCTCCGCAGAATACTTCATCCTTATATCCCTTCCTAACACTCGTATGTTTTGTTTATTTCAGTCTGCTACTACTGCAGCCGAGTCTGATTTACCTCCCACACACCCCATCCGATTGGGTCTAGCTTTAAATTTCTCAGTCTTCTATTATGAGATCTTGAATTCCCCAGAAAGGTTTGTGTCTTTTGGCTTCGATTTCTATGTTGTATTATGATTGGTGTTTTGTGTTTAATGAGGTAATTGTACATTTCTATTTCCAGAGCTTGTCATCTTGCAAAACAAGCTTTTGATGAAGCTATTTCTGAGCTGGACACCTTGAACGAGGAGTCATACAAAGATAGCACCTTAATCATGCAACTTCTCAGAGACAATCTAACTTTGTGGACTTCTGACATCCCAGAAGATGGAGGTAATTATTACTAGAAGACTTGTAGTAACCTTTGGTTCCAGCATATATGACAGACAGGCTACCTAGTGTACAACGAAGATAATGATTGCTTGATTACTCTGTTGGAAAAGGATTAATTCTTAACTACGCATGGTTTACCCTAACACTTAATCATTATTTGGATTTGTAAGGTTGTGGGGTCCACGTTATTTAAATATGCTTTTGCACGATTCAAATAATGATTGTGGTTGCCTAACCGTTGACATGCTAGACTATGTCTAACTAAAGGATGCAAAACTACTTAAGGACATTTGGTGCTAAGCAAAATAATTTTTTGGAAAATGTAATTATTATATATTGGACTTAAATTATGACAATATACTCTTTGCTGCCTGCTTCTTTTCTACGAATGTTCACTGCAATTTTCTCACCCTATTACAGAAGATGCACAAAAAGTGAATGGCACTGCCAAGCTTGGTGGAGGCGAGGATGCAGAGGTGAGTAATTATTTCTTATTTGGTATATCTAATTTTATTTTTGTTTGATTGCTTTAGTTCACCTCATCAATTTTTTTGCAGTGAATTCGATGGTTGATGGGAACTTCCCTTAGGATTTGATGCATGCATTTGGGAATGAAACATGAGGGCCGATTACTTATCTGTGTATTAGTTAGAGATAGGGTTCCATTGTTTCCTCTTTGTTTCTTGTTGATTGGCCATACTTCCCGATAGGGGAAAAAGAAACTCCATTTGTGCTATTTTGTGCTATGTTTTTATTTGTGTGGTGTCTGGAAATGGCCTATTTCATTCCTAAGCCTTTTCCTCCGGTCTCTGGGGGATTTGATTGATGAGAATTGATTATGGTGTATTATTTCCTTTTCCAATGAAATGCTACAACTCTTACTGCGATTTTGGAGATGACTCTTCCATGATTCTTTAATTTTTCACTTCCATTGCTTACCTATTCTAGTGCCGCAAAATGTGGAACAAGTAAACGTCTAAGAAATTTGTGTGGCGTCTGAGCACTTTTCAATCACCAGAATAAGCATTTGTTTCGGAAGTCAGGAAAATAGTCTTAACTCCTATCTTCTGTACTACAATGTGAACCATATAAAAATATATACACACACATTCTGTCTTTGTGATCAAAATAGGTTTTAAGGAAATACTTATCTGTTGAATTCGTTTTTATGCTTCTCTTAAAATAAGTTGGGTGAAATTCATTTTTTGAAAGTTTATTAAAAAGAAAGAAACTTAACTAAAGATAAGAAGAAAGTGATTTGAGAATGAAAGAATAGAAAAAAGGATGTTTATATTTTTCTACTTTGTGCTGTCGTTGTTCTTTGGGCTCCACTTTCTCCCGTCTTTTATTATCTTCTCTCCCTCCAAATTTTCTTCAATCTTATTTTCTAAGTCATTTCTTTGAAGTTAAAATTTTGAAGAAATTAAAGAAAGAAAAGAAAAAGGTCAAACATGATCTGATAGTGTCTTTTAAAGGCTGTACTCTTAAATTTAATCAAAACGAAGATGATATTTATGAGTTTGCTTGGTAGAGAGAAATTCCTGGTCATATTTTGGTCGTTTGCAGCAACTATTCTTAAAACTAAATACGCAAGAGATCACTCAGTGTTTTAGTTTTGCATATTCTCATTATTTGCGTAAAATGTTAGAGTTCTGCATTAATAAACTCCTCCAATTCGGGAATGGATTGTTTCCAGTTTAAATTTTATGAAAATTGTGTTTATCTCTCACTTCATTGAAATAAAATAAGGGTACTTAATTAAAAAAAAATTAGACTTAAAATAAGAAAAAACAACACACTTTTTACATAATACGTTCATGTAAAAATTCAATATTAAAGGTTCATATCTATTCAAGTATCATTGTTTCCTTTTCTAATTAGCGTTAACAATAGAGTAAACTACACTAATATCTTTTGAAATTTCTAGATTATACACAATGTCATGTTTTTAAAAGTCTTAACAATTTTCTTTACAAGATACAAGATATAATATTTTTCAAAAGTTTAAAGAAAATCTACTAATAAAAAATAGAAAAAATGTACAAGAGAGGAAAAAATATATAAATATCACATTTTCTCTTTGGTTGTTCGATAAATGGAGTGAAAAGTAAATGGGAATAGTATATTTTGAATTCCTTCCAAGAAGAATATTGAGAGAGAATGTAATCTTTTATATATATATATATATATATATATATATATATATATATATATATATATATATATATATATATATATATATATATATATATATAAATTATCAAAATGTCCTTTGTATATGTGTATAATTTCATTTTTTTTAAAACATACAAAATCATTTCACTTTCATTAAAAACATTTGCCGTTCTTCTATAACAAGCGTACCAATAAAGTGTGGGAATAGTTTTAATTACGCACATTTAAGTTTTACATAATCGAAAATTTGTAACTGAATATAAAAATATTTTATATGTGGGGAATTCTAATTAAATCTATTAAAAGAATTAGTAGTTAAATTATAGTGTGCTTAATTAGTATGCATGTATAGAGTGCTTGAATAGTATACTTTTTAGTTTATCGAAAAAGTGAAAATTATTATATTTCTTTTTTATGTAGGATATTTTTAAAAAAAATATTCAAGAAACAATATTTCAATTTCTCATAAAATAGTTATCACAGAAATGAAAATCTATCATTCTCCAATTTAAAACAAAATTATTGTAGTAAAATGGCATAATACTCTTATTAGATTATTTATTGGGATAAATAGTTAATGCTTGCCATAAAAATATCTCATAACTTCTATTCCAAAAAATTAAAATTAAAATAAGTACTTTCAAAAACCATTTATAACTAACTAAATATATTATAAATTTTTTATTCCAATTTATATAGACTAGCAATTGCGCCTCTGTATCCGCATTTTTTATTTTTGTTATTAATGTGTATTTGTATTTTTTTATATTATTATTATATTATATAATCACGCAAAATTATAACATACATGAAGAAATATTTTTGGATGAGTCGAAATTGAAAAACAGAAAATAACATGTAAAAGAAAATTAATAATTTGATTAATCAACATTTTTTCTCATATGTTTTGAGTTTCTCTTCTTCAAGCTTTTTCTTTTCTTCCATTAGTAGTTTTTGAATTGGAGAGTACGATGATATTCATGTTCGTTAAGGTAGATAAAAAAAATAACGATGGTTTTACCATAGAATAGAATTGTTTGTTTGAAATGGAGTAGAGAGAGTGTTTGAAAATGAATGTTATTTTATTTGATATGTGAGATCTGGTGTGGGAATGGAGAAGTGAGAGTGAGAGTATGCTTTCTTTATTTCTGTTGTTGCCTTAAAATATTTATTTCTGTTGTTGCCTTAAAATATTTATTTCTATTATTGCCTTAAAATAAGGAAGATCTGGTGTGGAAATGGAGGAGTGGGGGTGAGAGTATGTTCTCTTTATTTCTGTTGTTGGCTTAAAAATAAGGAAGTAAGGGAAGAGTGGAGAGTTAGTTTACATTACATAACATTAATTTAAAAAATAATTTAAAAAGTAATTTTATTTTTTAAATAATACATATGAAATGACAAAGTAGTTCATTGTACTAATAAAATGAGATATATTAAATAAGGATAGAATTAGAAAAGAATTATGTACACCAAAAACGGTTATTTTGGGGAATTCCCTTTATATATACTAATGGGAACACAGGCACTGACGTGCCTGTGTATCCACATTTTTTATTTCTTTTTCTTTGATCTTCTTTTTATTCTTCAAAAATAATTTATCTCAAGAACGTTAAAATGAGAAGTTAAAAGAGAATACAGATAAATTTAAAACAGAAAAATAACGTACCAATCTCAGGTTAATAAAGAAGTGGGAAACGGTAGTTAAATAAAAATAATTAAAAAATATATCATTTTAAAACAGAAAAATAATGTGTCAATCTCTCCACTCTCCTATCAGTTAAGTGACAACAAATAAATTAAATAAAAATTAATGTAATAATCTGCCAGTTAAGTCAGAACAAATAAAATAAAATTAAAAATTAAAAAATTGCTTTATTAACTTCTAAAATTATAAAATGTCTAAATAACCAAAATAAATTAATAAAACAAAATATTAAGCAAGGATAACATAGATAAACAATTTAGAGCAGTTAAAGTGGGGAATTCTAAATATCTAAATAACCAAAATAAATTAATAAAACAAAATATTAAGAAAGGATAAAATAGGAAAATAATTTAGAGCAGTTAAAGTGAGAAATTCCTTTATATATAAGTATAAATAAGTATAAAAGGTATAGATATAGGATTCTTCTAATAATTGCTTATTTTGGTGTACACATCTATTTTTTCATTTTATCCTTATATCAATATTTTATTTTATTATTTTAAAAATGTAGTTTTTCATTTTATTGTTATCTTGTACATTCCATCATTTCATTTTTTTAGTATTTTTTTATTTTTATATTTTATCTCTAAGAACCAAACGTATAAGTTTTTATAAGATACTACAACTATAAACTTAACCATATTTTTTTTTTTTTTCAGATTTGCAATGATTTAGGAAAGAATTTAAGTTTATTTATATATTTTTTTTGTTTTATTCTCATACTTCTTAGATATTAAAATATAAAAGTCATTAATCAAAAGGGATAAACACAAAGAAAAAGATGAAAACAAGAAGTGTTTTATGAAATAATTATTCAAATTTTAATATTAAACATAACTATATATAAATATAAAAAAAAAATGCAGATATACGGTTGTTTATTTCAAAACATTTTCTTAATCCAAGAGTTTCTGTAAGCCAATAATCTAAATTTATTTTTAGTTAATTTTAAATAAATCATAATAAAATCAAATAAATTTATAATATACTAGAAATATATATATATATATATATACACACACACTAGTGCCTTTGTGAACATTTTTACCATGCTAATTTATTTTTAAGTCAATTTCATTTCTATTATAATTTTTTATTATGTTATATTCAATTTGTATATTATTTTTAATATATAATTATTTCTTTTCATGTGATTTTAAATTTAATATATTTTTTAAAAATTTAATTTAAAGTTAGAAAAATAAAGTTATAAGTTAGAGAAAAAAAAATATTGAATAAAAGATAATTTGGAGTTAAAAATATAAAATTAGCTTGTACATTGGTCGATTTCCATCAAACATCGATTAGGTTGGATCGCATGGATCGGGTTAGATCGACCAATCCAATGTAATATAAATTTAATATTTTAAAATATATATCTAACCGTTTCACTAATTGGATTACTCCAATTTAGATGATTTGGGTTGCATGTTAATATTAGCGAGAGATTACATTGAGTCAATTTAAAAAAATAATTTATTTTAGTTTTATATTTTAATTTTAAATAAATAAAATGGATATACCGAGCCTAAAAACAATTATATATACTAACTTCTAAAATTATAAAAGGTTTAAATAATCAAAATAAATTAATAAAAGAAACTATTAAACAAGGATAAAATAGGAAAACAATTTAGAATAGTT
This sequence comes from Phaseolus lunatus, assembly GCA_013389735.1. Classification (NCBI taxonomy): domain Eukaryota; kingdom Viridiplantae; phylum Streptophyta; class Magnoliopsida; order Fabales; family Fabaceae; genus Phaseolus; species Phaseolus lunatus. Next base: position 28,708,776 of record CM023861.1, read on the forward strand.
AAAGTGGGGAATCCCTTTATATATAGGTATAGATTATTAACTTCTAAAATTATAAAATGTTTAAACAACAAAAATAAATTAATAAAACAAAATATTAAACAAAGATAAAATAGGAAAACGATTTAGAGCAGTTAAAGTGGGAAATCCTCTTTATATATACTAGTGGGAAAGTGTCTCTGTATCCACATTTTTTATTTCTCTTATATAAGGTAAAGAGAAAGAATAAATCTTCAAAATTTAAAATTAATTTTTTTTCTTATTTTATAATACTTAATATTTTATTTTATTAATTTATTTTAGTTCTTTGGACATATTATAATTTCAAAAGTTAATAAAAAAAAATTTAATTTAAAATTTTAATTTTATTTATTGTCATTAACTGATAAAACAGTGGAAACATTGGTAGGAGAGTGGAAAGATTGATAGATTACTTTTCTATTAAATAAAAAATTAAAGATATTTGTTGTGTCCATTTGAAAAGAATGAGTCAAATAAAATTTTATTCTCTATTAAATAAAAAATTAAAGATATTTATTGTGTCAATTTGAAAAAAATGAGTAAAAGAAAACTTTGAATTGAAACGTTGATAAACACTTTATTTTAACTCCCTAAATAAATATATATATATATATATATATATATATATATATATATATATATATATATATTTCATTATGTACTCTACTTTTCACTTTCTCTTTCCTTTTCACACGTATTCTACTTCTCATATTCTCTCTCCTTTTCACGTACCTACTTTTTAGAAAAAATTACTCATAATACAATAATAAATTAAATATTTATATAAAGATAAAATAGAAAAAAAAATTAAGAGCAATTAAAAAGAGAATAGGAAATGACTACAATACCCATAATATAATAATAAAATTAAATATTTATATAAGAATAAAATAAAAAAACAATTTAGAACAGTTAGAAAATCTTTTTTATATAATAATATAATATATATATATATATATATATATAATTAATCTAATTCATATTATCCATTTTAGTTAACTTTGTTCGGGGAGATGTACTCAGAACATTACCTAAGGCCTAAATAAAAGTGAAGTAGAGTAACACTTTTGATTTTAATTGAAAGAGGAAATAAAACAAAAATATAATATAAAATAAAATGTTTATAAAAAGGTCTCCTTATTTTTTTGTTTATTATTAAGAAATTTTTGTGATTAAATAATTTGTAAATTACGTTTTATTTTTATTAACTTTTAATCAATCCTCGTCTAAAAAAAGGGATGGTGATATATTAACACCATAAGTGAAAATATACACCTTACATAATAATAAATTAATATTTTAATATTTTTTATTTTAATTTTTAATTAGAAATATTATTATATTATTATAAAGAGGTGTGAGGGGTATGCTAGTCACTATTTGGGGGTGTGAAGGAAAAGCTTTCCAAAAAAGAATTCAAAGAAAAAGAATGTGTTCCCTAGAATCATGCTGGAGATGCCATCAGCAACTAACTCTGGGAATTCATGCTTTGACGTGACGGAGAAGAATGTGAATATAAGCATTTCAATTCAAATGCAATTTGAATGATTTCTGAAACACAGCTTTTCCGCCATTCAGATTCCGACTGTTAATGATTCTTTTGGTTTATTTCATTGTTTGTTTGTTCTTTTAACAGAACCATACAAATTGTGAACTATACTACCCGTCGAATAGAATGGAATGCCTTTCACGTTGGATTTCCATAAACACACAGATCTTTTACTCTTTGTAGTATTTATAGGACACTTTCATCCATTCACCAACCTCACATTGTTTCCATCAATTTGGTTCTGACATGAGTTGCTGCTGTGAGTTCCAAGGCTGCAATGAAGAAGGAGCCAAGGTTTTGGGTGTCATTTTTGACTTGGATGGCACCCTTCTGGATTCTGGTATTCTCCTACAGCTTTAATTTAATTACACCTTTGGTCTTTCAGGACTGTTATTGCGCAATTTTGGTTCCCAAGTTCTAATTTTGCATATGAGGTTTATAGTTCAGTTGCGTAATTTTGGTTCCTCAGCTAGTCTTGTGTTAAATATGTAATTGATTTTGTTCATGTATCAACTAAAGGGGAAATTAAGTTAGGGTGGGCAATATTATTCACTGTCATTTTAACAAAATCTATTAAAATATTAAGAAAAGGTGAAATATGGAGCAAAATTACTCAATTCCAATATTTAAGGAGATCTGGGCGATTAAAATTACATAATTACGATACTTATGGAATCAAAAGTACAATTAAGTCTCAGACCCACCTCATCTATAGTTGGTAATTTTGTTTCTTATGGGTGATTGGTGTGCAGAAAGGGCTTCAAGAGGTGTCTTGAATGAGTTTTTGGCAAGGTATGGAAAAGAACTGGACAAGGAGAGGGAAGAGAAGAAGAGGCTGGGGATGACACTAAAGGACTCAGCAGCCATAATTGTTATGGACTATGAACTTCCGTTGACACCCGATCAATTTATCAATGAAATCACTCCTATGTATAGGGAAAGGTATCAATAAGGGCGTGCTTGATTCTTTCATCACTTTTTTGTTTGGAAAACCATTTTCTATAACAACTACTCAACCATCAAATTTTCATCTAAAATTTATGAAACTTTTGAAAATTGTTTGAAAAAAGAATTGTTTTTTAAAACTGAAAGAGATGTTTTCTCATCTTTTTCTGTTTTTATCTTCATTCAACATCTCTCTTGATTCTACAGTCTACTATTTGCCTTGCACTACCCTTTATTAGTTGTCTGGCTAACCTTTCTGCATTTTGAAATTTAAAACAATTTTTGAAAATAGAAGCCAAATACACACCAAGTGGATAACATTCTCACACTACTTCAAGTGTTTTCTCCTATCATAATAAATGGAACCCAAAGCTATGAGGTCAGACTGATATGAAGATATCTAGTATGGCAAGGAATCAATTTTTTTGAAACACTAAACACTGCATAGTTAGATTGTTATATAATTTGTGAATAGTAATTGGTAAGAAATGTGATTCATTATATATTCTAAACTTGTTTTCAACGAAATGCGTTTTTTTTATAAATAACTTAAATCAAATATGTTGGAAACTGTCATATTAGAATTGCTTACACATTTACGGGTTCTTATTTTCAAATCATAAATTGGTTCAGGTGGGCAAAGGCCAAAGCACTACCTGGTGCGAATCGCCTTATGAAACATTTCCAGAAAAATGGAGTTCCAATGGCTCTTGCCTCGAATTCCTTGCGAGAATACATAGATGCCAAAATCTCTCATCACAAAGGTTATACATTAAATAAGCAGATATGATTTGAATACATTAAATAAAGAGATATAATCTAATTTGATAGAATATTCTCAAATATTTCCAATTATTTGGTATTCATTTTGTTTTTTATTATTATATTTTTTTCTTTATTATAAATAAGAATACTTATCTGTGTATCCAACATATTCATTATTTTCTTTCTCGGTTTCTCTTCTCAACATGATACGAGAGTAGTAGCATCCTCCTTGACTTGTTTTGACTAATCCTCCTAAATTGATCTTTTTAATAGAAATAAAACTCCAAATTTGACCAAATTTACATGTCAGGAAAATTTGAAGTAGGTTGACTTTTCAAAAGTATATCGGATTAGTAGCTGAGAATTCCAAATGCTTGGATGTTAGTCCCGGCAACCCTAAACCCTAAAGTATCTGCTTTGGAAATGATTCCTGAAATTATCTGCCTTTCTGTCATTTCTTTTATACTTTATTTTTGGTTCGAAAACACTTTTGCTTTTCCTTATTATTGACAGAGTTTCCTGTTAAAATATTCTTTGATGCTCATCACATTTTTTTAGGTTGGAAAGAAAGCTTTTCTGTAATTCTAGGAAGTGACCAAGTTAAAGCTGGGAAGCCTTCTCCATATTTGTAAGATTCTACTTGAGCACTTTGGCATCTCATGGATGCAGCATCAAATGTTGTGTTGAAATGGATCTATTGGCAATGAATTGTAACACTTTTCCAGTAGCAAATAAATATCCACCTTCCCAAGTTTTACCAGTACTACTCACAACTAGAAGTAAATAGTCAACTACAATTATCTCACTACAGAAATTTTCTTACAGAACTCTGATCACCCAACGTTTTCTCACTTTTTCCATCCTATGTTTAGTAGGGAAGTTCGTTTTCTCGGTCAAGTATGCTTTTCTAATTTTATCACAGCGGTAATCAAAGTCTAACTTTTGCAGATTTGAAGAAGCTGCCAAGAAAATGGGTGTGGATGCAGTTAATTGCCTTGTGATTGAGGATTCCATGTAAGTCTCCCAGAATTTCTGCATACTGTGTATGATTGCATTTGCTATTGTGATTTTTTTTAAGCTTTTGATTGCAACTAACAGTAAATTCTAATCTTGACCAAGGATGGTCTAGTATTTCTGGGATCAGATTCCTTTGTACCATCTAAATTACCAACATAATCCAAAACACAGTGATCACTGTTGAAGAGGCCAATGTACCACCAGTGTTGAAGCCCATAATTGAAGTAGACAAACCAATCCTTTGGCCATATCCAAACCTACACAGATATGTGTGGATGACTGTTGAGTGCAAAAGGTGTGATATGTTAAGTGCATGAGAAACTATGCAATTGGATTAACCTCTTTTGGTTGAAATGGACATTATAAAAGAAGTTGATTTTTTTTTTCAGTCTCTCTTATCCAGACTCGTCTGTTAGTTTGTTGAGATCACATCCATGTTCTTAGAGGAGCATTGCCTATTTATTTTAAATTTTCTTCAATTATGTAAGTTATTCTCAAAATAATGCTCCGAGACAGTTTTGGTTGATTTCATAACAGTATATGTTGATTAGAGTTAATCTCAACTACTGGGTATTCATCGCAGGATGTGAGCACATAATTTTCACTGCTTTGATTTACCAGCAGGATATGTCGCACATCTCCTGCCAAGTTTGTGATTGCACCTTCTGTGCTGCCTTGCAAATTTTTGTTATGTAATATTCATATTTGCTACATGTAATTTATGTTCTCCAATGCACTTTTAACAGGGTTGGTGTCAAGGCAGCCAATGCTGCAAAAATGAAGATTGCGGCCATCCCATCTCGAAGGGAAGCTGATTGTAACGGGCTAGCAAATGTTGTTCTTCATTCACTTTTAGAGTTTCAACCTGAGCTATGGGGTCTTCCACCCTTTGATGACTGTAATGATAATGCACTAATTTTTGTTTCTTAGTATGTTGATTGGTTTCTCTAAATACCGTGTCCTCTGTCAGAGTAATTTTTCAAACTAATGTTTGCAGGGTTAGATGACACATTAACTATTGAGCCAATTCATTTGAGTGGTTTGTATGTTACTGGATGTCTCGAGGAAGCCCCAGGTTTGCGAAATTTCATCTTTCTCGTTTTATAAAATTGATAATAAGAACAAACTCTTCGCCTCTCTTGAGCTTAAGCGTCCATGTTCCTAGTTAGATGCAGTCATGACATTGGATTAACTAGTAATCTTCCAAGAACATACTCTTTAAACTGTGTATGAATGTAATAATATGTGTATATTCAAACCAGGTGACATACTCATTCTCATCCAAGTTAGGGCCCGTTTACTTTGAGAGAACATTTTCTGTTTTCATTTTTTGTTTTGTTTTACTTTTTACTTCAATTGTAATCTTGTTTTCAATGTTTTCTATTTTCAACCTTGAAAATAAGTTTTTATTTGTTTCTCTTTTCTCTGTTTCGTTTATAAATCTTTGTGAATAAATTGAAAACAAGGTGACAATTTTGTAATTAAAAATGAAAACAAATTTTTTAAAGTAAACTAGCCCTTAGGTTCTTAGTTTTTAACTTCTTGATTTAATATGGTTTTGTAAATCTGATAAATTTAATTCCTTAATCCAGACAACGCAACACTCGCTCTTCCTGATCAAGCTGTTGGGCTTTACTTCGGTTGGGCCAAGATCGATACAGATAGGAACTTGAAGATACTGGTTAGCATTAATTTGGACTTCTCCGTTGTTGCCTATAAAAAAATAGTGAGTATAAAACTCTAGAATTTATTTTTTCATTTCACATCAGGAACTTCTGATGCACCATTTAGTACTCTTGTGTTGTTGAGTCTAAACAAAAATTCTTGAGTTTTAGTGTTAGAGCACATTACAAATTTATAATTTTAGTACACATCATAATTTTTATATATTTGAATGGAAGCTCATAGTTTTGACAACTACACTTTTTTCTGCAATCCTTTCTTAGATTTTGCGATTATGCTTATTCATTATATCCTTTTGACCACATTGATGAATGTCACTAATGGAGAATACTTGGGGCTCATTTTGCAGCGTGTTTATCTTATTGATTCAAACAGTGACCTGAAACAGAAGCAGAAGATGCAAATCATTCTTGTTGGCTACATAAGAACGTGGGATAATAAGGTAATAAATAATAACAACTTTTGATGGCTACGTCGCTATTTTGCAAGCAAAAGCTCAGACGAGGACTTAAAATGCATAAAACAAAATTATTCGTGTTATAAGAGAAGAAGGTTTGATGGTCATTTGAAAATTATATTTTTGCTCCAAAAGCCTTCTCTTTCTTTCTACTATTTATTATCCGTGCTCCTACATTTTATGTCAAATATTTGCGTGCGTGAACAGGAACTCACGTCAAATGCTTTGGAGAAACTCGAAGAATACAAGTCAATTGCAAGAGCTTCACTGGATTTGCCATCATTCACTTGTTTATAGAAAGGCTTCACGTGGAGATGGAAATTATGCAACTTGTTGCAGCTTTCATAACAATAACAAAGAAGTTAATTGTGTTTTGTTTATCAGAATGATATTGTGTAAGATATGATATCTATGATAAGTAATGTATTCTCAAAAAATAAGAAATAATGATGTACTGGCAAACAATTCATATTCTCTATCATCATGTAGTATCATCGAATGTTGTAAATATGAGAGTACTGCAAAAGAAATTGCCGAAGAAGATGTCGAAAGAAGATGCCGAAGAACATTGTAGAGAATTTTGGAAGTTGCAGAATATCTCGGTGTTGAAGAATTTAGCGAAATGTTGTGGAAGTTGCAGGAAATCTTGGACGACTGGCTACATCTTATCCTCCGCAAACCTCCTTTTTTGGCAATCTCTTGAGTCCTACGGAACGGCTCCTTGTCATCCTCTTTTCCGTGGATTTGAGAGATTTCCTCTATTCCTATAAATAAGAGTCACGAGACTGCTCCAATTTGAATTTCACATTTTCTCTCTTTTCTACCCTCCCAAGTACAATTATGTTATTCTCTTTTCTAATATTTCTAGAATCTCGGGTTCTTTTACTCGTAGGAGTTTAGTGTAAGTTGTAGAAATACTCTTTGACATCTCTAATGTAGAGTTGTTTTTTTACGTCCGTAGTGTCAATCATATGTCTTTACAATTGTAATAAAAAAAGGTTAAAAACACGAATAAAGTTAATTTCTTAAGACATGGATGATCACCGTATGTAAGGACTTATTCATACCGTATTGCGTAAGTCCCACAAGATAACTATAATATTTTAGTAATATTTTATATTAAAATGTAGATACTTATACATATTTATTGATAATATGAATTTAAACATTTTTACATATTTTTTTTATTATAAATTATAATATGAAGAAGAACGATTTATTCTAAAATTTGTGTTAATTTCAGGATAATAGGAAAAATGGAGATGAAAAAGCTAAAGGAGAATATACAAGATAAAAAGGGAAAGCTGGAATGCTCCAACACTCGCCTAGGCTAGAAGCCTTCCAGAGGAACTCGCTCAAGTGAGTTCAATCTCGCCCAGGCGAGACCGCTCCAGAGAGGTTGGCATTTTTCTTGTCCTACTCGTCCAGGCAAACCCTCCAAGCGAGAAATCACTTAGCCAAAGTCCAATTAGGTTAAATATGAGGCGTGAGACACAACACTAAACATTATTGGGAGAATAAGAGGTGATAAAAAACTCTAGAGGAAGTAGCCGTCAAGGAGAACTATCTTGGATATTTTTTTCTTGCTTTCCATGCTTGTAATGACCAACATGAGTGGCTAACACTAGTGCAAAAATGGCATTTTACACCGATTCTAGGAGGCATTTTACATTGGTCCTGCCACCGGTGTAGATGTGGGTGTTGTAAAATGTGAATTACATATAACATCTGTTGAACAACCGATTTTATATGTAGCCCTATATTACATTGGTTACTCGAGCCAACCAATGTAATATAAGGGCTTAAATGTGCAATTGGTAAGCCCCTACATTACACCGGTGGCTCGAGTAACTGATGTAATATAGGACCAGTTTTGAGTTATGAATCAGGCCCATATTACACCAATTATGGTCACAACCGGTGTAAAATGTGCCAATTTTTTTTATAAATTTAATAAAATATTCTTTTACCCAAATTTATGAACCTGTAAATATAATAATACCAGAATACCAACTAGATTGATTTGTATATGTAGAGAAATATAAAGATTGCTATTGAAACTGTTCAAAATTGTATAATTTACATCTAACGAAAATGTACATATGTTAGAAAGTAACAAATCATAGCATGTTTTGATTCCTAACTTGTAGAAAGTACTTGGCCCATTCCTGACGGATTTCTTCAAGATCTTTTGTGCTTAGTGGCTCGGAATCTTCAAAAGCTGAGAAATGTAAGAGTATATATTAGTGTTCATACTAACTTTAAATATCCAGAATGAGAAGTTAGAGCATTTAAAATCACATAATATTTGCTCCTAGGAGTCTATAATCCTCACACGTTCCATGGTCCACATCCAATGCATCACATAGTAACTACATTCAAAGTTTCCTTGTTGCTTATTTCACTATTATGAAATATAAGTAACAATTAATTTAATTGAACTAAAAAAGGTAAAACTTAATAGTTTTAATGAAGAAGTGAATAACCTTAGGATAAATCCAACGTAGATTTTGTGATGATGAAGTGGACCTACCCCATAAGACACTTTGCACTAAAAAGAGAAAAATCATTAGTAATTCACAATAAATTACATAATTTACATTAATATACCTTTGTACTACAATCTTCATATCTTGACTCAGCTTCCTATGTCGTGAACAAAACCAGACAACAGTGTTGTCTATGGGGCAAATAAACATCAATTACCAGTGAGACCTAATGTAAAACATTTCATCAATCATTTTTATAATTATGTAAACTTTAAATGTAACAAGTTTTACTTACCCATTTATAAAAGGAGCAAAATAAATCCTTTTTCTTTATATCTGAATCCATCTTTGAATGTAAGTCTAAAAATCAAGTTTTTTATTCCCAAACTTCTGTATGGATTGGGGCTCAAGGAAACCATAAGTATCAAAATTTTCCATGTTGATAATTATTTGATTTATATACCTACATTATTAATATGAATATGAGTGACATGATTCATGAAACATCATTCGAATAAATAACATGTAATTATTCAGGGTACTTACATCATCCATAGTTGAATAACTATGATGTTCAACAATTGATTACCCTGGATGATTTCAAAGACATCTTGCATGGTTATGTACAGTGGTATACCACCATTATCAACCCCAAATAATGTGACATCCCAAGGAATCACACAAGAATCTTGAAACATTTGATGTGAAACCTTGACCAACTCTTGGATTGGGTTCACATATGTTTGGACTTGTGGTTGGACTTGAGGGCTTAAAGGAACAATAATTGGTGCATTCTGTCTCGTAGCAGAGTCCTGTAAAACATAATAACAAATATAAAGTATAAATCTAAAACCACTCTAACACTAATAGCCCTTAATGAAATATACCTAATAATTTTTTGAAATGGTCTTTATCAGATGTGTAAGCCATGCGATAAATGATCCAAGTGCCTTTCCCACTGTATTAACCTCTTATGTGGGCACAGGAACTGCAACAGATGCATCTTTAAATTTTTCAACCACCACTCTAGAAAAATCACTTTGCATGGGTACTGTGTGGATGGTTGAACCTCTTGCATACACTCTGCCAATGGCCACTACACAAGGAGGATTTCCATAAACAAATAACTTGCATTGATAGGAGGATTCAATGTCATCATTTTCAAAGTCCTCCACATCACAGCTACCTTTGGTGCTAGCTCGACCACGAGCATAAACTACATCCACTGGTTCAGCTGGATTATATCTTTGCTTGAATTTAGCTCTTAACTTGAGTAACTTGTTTTTTTTATGCTCTTAGTCAGTTGTCTAGGCAGTCTCTCTGTCAATTGTGCAGCTAATTAATCCATCATCTGCTGACTAGCATTTGTAGAAAAGCTAGATCAAAAAATTGATTCAAAATATTGTTTAACATCCACACCAAAACCAACTGTACGAACACGCCAGGTTGTTCTTCAATGTTAATGGCCACGGCTAAGATGTCATCTTAACCTTTAGGAATAAAACTTCCCTGTGAGCTTTGCTCCACTAGCGCATCTTGTAAAAAATAATACAATGTGTTAATATGATAATATGTAATGATAAGTTTGTAAGACTAAAAATATGATATGTAATTATGAACTTACAATATGCTGAGAAATCTCCAATGATTTCTCAAATGTCATCTGACCCCCTGGTTTAGTTCTAGCAAACATTCATTTCTCATGTCGACTTGGAGGGGATGGAGGAGAGATAAGTTCAGTAGAACCAAATTCTGCATGTTGTCTCTTTAACTTTTCTTCTACTATTCTTTTCTCTAGCAAATCATAACCTCCCCGAGACCATCTGTGGGGGGTAGTATTTTTTGTGCAATCATATGAGTTTTCTTCCTCTTTTCTTGTAAGTACATCATACACATATAAATTATGAATTTCATGATAAGATTTAATAACATATATAATGAAATGTTCATCAACCTCCCATTTGGGATCCATTCAACTCTGAACAAATTGAGACCATGTCTCTTCATTTATAGAATATTTTCCACAAGGAGACTTGTCCTTGTATTACCAAAGATGTAATGGGTTGTCAAATTTGTCTTGAATTGCCTCCATTTTGTAGTTACTAAAGAAATTATTTTGCTCCGAACCAAATTCGAAGTCTCAAACTCAAAATTTGTCTACAAATTATAATAAATAAATCATTAAAATGTAAATTCAATAGACAAATTATTTAAGAAAATTTAAATAAATAACTTACACAAATATCCTCCCAGATGAGATTCTTGTCTACTTCTGATACGTGGTCCCAGTCAGGGGTCAAGATAGAGACCTTAGATAGAGGTAAGACTCCCAAATAACTTACAAATTGAGTCTGATTAAGGCTTGATGCCCTGCCCGTCTAAGGGTCTATTTGAACTGGAACCTTATTACTACCCATACCCCTAATCACAAGATTTCTTAGTCGTGTAGAGTCCTGGGTCTTCCTTGATGACTCAACCATGTGATCGACCTACAAAGAATAAAAACATGTTTAAAATATATATTTAAATTAAATAAAAAAAATTAATTTTAAATAGAAAAGCTAATAAAAAATACTTGATTTCTATTGTGGAAGTGTTAAAATGTTCTCCCATATTCCTTCATTGTGATCATGGCATGTAACATGTACTTCATCTACATCATTTTTGCTATTGAAAGGAGTTAATTGTTTTGAGAATGAAGATTTCTCTACATAATGGACCCTTGAGTCATCCTGTGGATGAATAACATGTTTAGTTCTCCCATGTATGACAACTGACAACCTTTTACTAGAAGGATCTTTCACATAGAAAACTTGTTTTGCTTGGTAAGCCATAATGAAAGGATCTTCCTTCCATGCTATCTTTGTAAGATCAATCAAAGTAAAACCCAAGCCATCTACATGCACTCCTGTGTTACAATCAACCCATTTACACTTAAATACATGCACTCTAAATTTAATATAGTCAACCTCCCAGATTTCTTCAATTACTCCAAAGTAACTTAGAGTAGCCACAATAGGATTATTGTCTTTTGAACTAGCAAAGTCATAGACTCTATCTCAAGGGTAACACTGCTATTCTGCATAGTATTTTTTTCATCTTCAGTCTTTGTATAAAAGGACATCATATTAATATCGTACTCACTCCATGTTATGACATCAAAGTTAGGTCCTCGTGCTAACCATTTCAAATCCTCAATATCAGAATCTTCTTGACCAATTTTATCTTTAAACCATTTCAAGAAGGTCTTATGCTCATTCAACAACCATTTCTCATTTGCATGAGGGTTCATTGACTTTAACAACATCTTGTGTGCATCTATATGAGGAAGAACATCATTGGTGTTGTTCAAAATATACAAATGTGCTTGGAGAACTTCATGTTGGTCTTTTTGAACCACCCTCACACCTCGTGTGCCTTTACCTTCACACATTCCTTCATGCCTGGACTTTGGAACTCCTATGGCTTCTACTTCTGACATATACGTTGTACAAAACTCAATTGCTTCTTCGACAATGTATCTCTAAACAATAGATGCTTCTGGACGGTACGGATTCTTCACATACCCTTTTAATATCTTCAGGCATCGCTCAACTGGGTACATCCAACGTAAAAAAACAGGACCACATATTCTAATTTTCCTTACTAAATGAACAATTAGATGAACCATGATGTCAAAAGAACAAAGGAGGAAAATACATCTCTAGTTGACCCAAGATAATGATAGCTTGATTTTCTAATTCATCCAAGCTATTATGATCAATAACTTTTCTACAAATAGCATTGAAGAATATGCATAGGCGAGTGATCACTTGTCTAACAATTTTTGGTAAAATTCCACGAATAGCAAATGGGATAAGGTCTTGCATGAGAACATGACAATCATGAATTTTAAGCCCATAAGTTTCAAATCTTGCATCGACACAAGACTTTCAATATTTGAAGAGTATCCTTGTGGTACTTTAACTTTCCGCAGGCACCCGCAAAAACTTAACTTTTCAGATTTTGACAAAGTATGACATGCTGGAGGCAAATATGTTCTTTTACCATGTGGTTGTGGTTGCAACTCCAAGCAAGCACCCATCTCAACTAGATCTTTACGAGCATTTATACCATCTTTTGTCTTTCCTTTCATATTCAACAACGTGCCAATTATACTATCATAAACATTTTTTTTCCACATGCATTACATTTATGCAATGTCTAACATCTAGCTATTGACCAATATGGAAGTTCAAAGAATATGGATTTCTTCTTCCAAATGTTTTCACAATGTTTTTCTTCAGTGTTTTTCCAAAAGTCACATTCACTTTACAGACTCGGTCGTACACTTCCTCACCAGTTAAGGGTGGAGGTGCAATTTTGTTCTCCTGAGATCCATTAAAAGCTTTCTTTAACCTACAATAAGGGTGATTCCGCTTCAAAAACCTTTGATGCCCAATGAAAGAAGTTTTCCTCCCATGTTTCAATTGATGGTAACTCGTGTTCTCTTCACATATCGAGCAAGCACTATGTACTTTAACACTGTAATCGCTCAAATTCCCATACGTTGGAAAATCGTTAATGGTGCAAAATAACAATGCTCACAAATTAAAATTGACCTTCTCATATGCATCAAATACTTCAACTCCTTGATCCCATAAAGCTTCAAGTCTTCGATCAATGGACTTAAGTAAACATTGATGTCATTTCTAGGTTGTTTTAGTCCTCATATCTTCATAGACAACATCATATATTTTCTCTTCATACACAACCAATACGGCAAATTATAAATAATGACTAACACTGGCCACGAACTATGTTTTCTACTTAAATTACCGTAAGGATTCATACCATTTGTTGCAAGACATAGTCTAAGATTTATTGGATCACTCCCAAACTTAGGAAACAAAGAATAAATTTTATTCCATTGCGGTGAATCGGTAGCATGTCGTAACAATCCATAAGATTTTTTTCCATTTGCATGCACCTGAGGTTTTTTGCATCATAACATTGGCAAACAAACGATTAAATCGTTGAATGATTGGAAGATACCATAATGCTTTTGCAGGAGGACCCTTTTTCACATAATCTTCCTCACTCTCATCATCCTTCACTTTGTATCGTGATACCCCACATCTTGGACACTTGTGCAATGATTCAAACTCTTTTCTACAAAATATGCAATCACTGGGACATGCATGTATTTTCTCGTACTCCATACCCATCGGACACAATATCTTCTTTGCCTCATAATGACGGGTGGGCAATGTATTATCTTTTGGAATCATTTCATGCAACAAATCAAGCAACTCAGTGAAACTTTTATCGGTCCACCCATTTCTTGCCTTAATATTAATTAATTTTAATATTGCTGACAAATGCGTGAAACTTGAACAACCGGGATAAAGAAGTGTTTTGGAATCATCTTTCAATGAATCACACATATGTGCTTGATGGAAACTATCTTCTCTAATATCACGAATCATGTCCTCCTTGCGATCTTTAGAATGTATATTAGAACATTGACCGTCAGATAGAGGTGTTACGTCTACAAACTCCCCATGCCATATCCATTTCGTATAATTCTTCAAAAAACCATCACAGAGAACATGTTCTCTTATTAACCTAATTTCTAATCATCTCCGATTCACACAATTAACACATTGACAAAAGTATCTTCCATTTACAGTTTGTACATTGTAGAAATTCTTCGACGCCATTTTCATACACATCACTAATACGACTCTCATTTATCCAACTTTGATCCATGACTAATCTATGAATATCAACTAATTTTTAGTTGATGGAAACAAAATACAAATTGGCAAGGGCCGATTACCCCTGGACCCAATACCAAAGCGTTCAACATATAAAAAAAAACTATATTCCAAACATAATACATTATAAAACACATTACAAATTACCGAGTGTCAATCACCGCCGGACCCAATACCAAGACGTTTATCATAATACAATATATTTCAAATACAAATAAAACTAATCATTTATATAAATAATTGTGAACTAAATTAATAATTAAATTTAAAATTAACATGTTTGAAAATAGAAAACTAACCTGGAGCGTGAACTGATGAGTTGTGGAGGTGGTAGTGAAACCAAGCAGCAAAAAACTTATCTATAAAAGTAATTAAAATTATATTAATAATTATAATTATAATTAACACTAAAAATAAAAATAAAATTAAAATTAAAACTAATATTAAAATTAAAATTAAAAATTAAAATAAAATTTTTGAAAATAAAAAACTTACCTTTGAGTGTGAACAAAGGAGTTATGGTCGCGGAACAAGGGCAATGTGGCGAGACAATTGAGGTGCAACGGTGGAGGAATAGTGGCAGAGAAGAGGAAGAACGGTGACATCGAAGAGGAAGAACAGTGGCACACCGAAAAGCAAGAGTGGTGGCTGCGAAGAAGAATGAAATTTTGAAGAGCAAAGAGTGTTGAACGAAGAGGAGATGAACGAAGTTAGGGGCAGCGATGGAGGAAGAAAAATGGAGGCACACAACAGTAGCAAAGAAGCGAGAATGAGAGAGTGAGAAGCAGCGGCGGTGGAAGACGAAGGAGCAGAATGGAACAGAATAGTAGTAGCGCGAATGAGCATTGAGGCGCGAGCTTGAAAATGGGGTAATAAAGAATATATTACACCGGTTCTTAGTAACAATTGGTGGAATATATTTTGTTTTTACTCAGAATGGTACATATTATACCGGTTAAGCCATCTAACCTATGCTGACCATAGTTAAATTTTTGAATTTTTTTCCTTGCTCTAGGCACCATATATTACATCGGTTTTAACCAATGTAATATACCACACTCTCACTTAAGTTTTTTAAATTTTTTTTTTTGTGAGTCCGGTATATTACATCGGTTAAGCCATCTAAACGGTGTAATATACCATGTTAACATCGAAAACAAAGTTTTAAAAAAATTTAAGTCTTAGAGCAGTATATTACACCAATTAGATGACTTAACCGATGTAATATGTATCAAATATTTACAAAAATATCACCATATTTTTCTTTACACTAGTTCTCGTTTGACCAGCCTATATAATTCTACCCTTTGGGATTGAGAGTAATCTGATCAAACTCTTAAGTATTGAGGTGATATTTAAATATAACATTTTGTTCTTGATTGATGATTGGTATTGTCATTTTATTTGTAAGGCTTGTTTACCATGATTTTGATCCTTAGATTGGACTGAAAAGTACTTCTAAGTTTTTGACTTAAATGATAATGCTTAACATATTTGAATGCTAGGAATATATTTGAAATGTTAATTGCTATCAACATCTAATTGCAAGCACATTTTTTTTTATAAATATGCGAGAAATAGATATTTAGGAGGCTCTCTTAATAATTTTATATGCGAGAAATCGATATAAATAAATTTTATAGTGTTAGAATTAGAGGCCTTAAACAAGAGGGGGTGAATTGTTTCTGAAAGATTTTCGCACGTATTGAAGGTACAGTGAAAGGCTAAGAAGAAACAATCAATTTAAAAATTTATTCAACCAATAAAAATTGTTATAAGTTTGATTCCAGAAAATTAACCAGTTATTTTTACAAAAAAGCCGGTTATTTATACCAGCAGACTTGAAAAACAATGTTAAAACAGATTAATGAGTGTAGGGATAGAGAGATTCACACAAGATGTTTATACTGGTTCACTCTTAACCAAGAGCTACATCCAGTCCTCAGCTAACCACTGAGAATTTACTATGTAATCAACCCTAGATTACAAAACACACACTAAGCGTGATGATCTTGAACCCTTCAAGAACACACACAACTTTTGGCAAGCACCACAGTTTGCAGAACCACCTTCTGAAACTTTACCACATAAGAACACACAAAAATACAGTGTTCAAGGAAGAAGGGAATAGAATACATCTAGGTAAATCAAAGCTCAAAGTTCAGAAGTACAAAACCCAATCCTATTCCACACACTTGAGATGATCCAAAGCTTTTCAAATCTTGAAAACTGTTTTTGATAAACTCTCTTTCTTAGTTAAAGCTTAGGAGCGTTAAAAAACCTTTATAAAACCTCAATCAAGTGGTCAAAGCAGTTAAATCAAAAACCATAAGTTGTTGGAATAATTTAAAACAGATTAAAACCTCTTAACAGAATTTTGTTAAGGTTTTCAAAAAAACAACCAGTTGATTTCACGAAACAACCGGTTGATTTTGTTTGACAGCAAAACCAAAACAAAGCTAAGCTTTTCCAAGCCATTTTAAAAACCACTAAGTGTCAAACAACCAGTTGATTCGAAATTTCAACAAGTTGAAATTTCGCACCCTTTTAGAAAACCCATATTTGCAAAAAGATATAGATTCAATTAAGCTTGGATCATCTTAAGGAGTGAATTAACGAAGTTTCAAACAACTAAACAACACACACACATATCAACAGAGTCTTCAAGCTTTCCACTTGGATTTGGAAACATCAAAGCATCTTGTTCAACATATAGGGGCATCAATATCAATCAAAGGATAGAATATTATTATGAAAAGAGTGAGAAGGATGAACCCCAATCCTAATTTTCTCAATTGAATCAACAACTCTTTACTTTGCTTTATTTACATTCTTGCAATCTTACACAACAAACATCCTACAAACTTTTACTTATTGTTTTCTATTTAGTGAATCTTATACTTGATAATTCAACTGTTCCGTGTGGGTTCGATATCCATTCTTAGAGACAAATTATTAATTCTAACGCGGTACACTTATCGTAAAATAGTCATCAAGTTTTTGATACCGTTGTTGGGGAAAAGTTTAATGTTTTAGTACAGATTCCTAAATATTGTGACTATTTTAATTGTTTTTATTTTTGTTTATTTTTTAATTTTAATTTTATTTAATTTTAATTGTATATTTGTTTTATTTTATTTTCATATTTATTTTTTATTTATTTTATTTATTTTCAATTTTATTTTTAAAAATTTTATTTTTTACTGTTAGTGAATCCTTATGCTAACCTTTGAATGAGTTGTCTTATATGATATTAAGAGATCAAGTTCCCAAAGACCAATTATTATTTCACTAAAAGAAAATTTGCAATTACTAACACCTCAAATCCGTATGTAAGATACTAAATTCGTATGTAAAACATAACTGCATACGAATTACATACATACAAAAATTCGTATGTAAAACTATAATTAGTTTAGCAAAATGAACCATAGAACTAAGCCTAACATGAAACTTAACCAGAAGCTTTTAAGAATCACACACTAGTATATGTTCAATGAGATTCATAGTTTACCATTTATTTTGATGAAAACAAGATTAGTTTAGAAATAGGAAATGGAACATGTTTCTTTTTGTTCCCTGTACTTCCATTTCCCTGATCATTAATCAATCAAAATCAGACAAAGATTTTGAGATATTCTGATATACTTGGATCCATGAACGCACGACTAAGATTAACTAATCTTTCCCAAATTGTATATTCAGACATAATGAGATTGATATTGAATTTAGTTCATCCTAATAATTGAATAACATAGCATGAGAAATCAATTAGAAGCATTGAAAGAGTATGCCATCATAGGATACCATCAAGATCGTCATCTAAAGGAAGCATAAACATTCAACATAATACATAAACACATTGAAAATTTTTTATTTTCCGAAATGAATTCCACACCAGTTCTAGTTGAAGTCTTTTGTTTTGCTCAATAACAGATTCCTCTCCTCAGTTACCTTTGAAATGTGAGTTCTTTCCTGAAACAAAAACAATTCATTCATATATCTCTAAAAAAGTTATCCAAAGTTATTCTTTGAGGCAGTTAAGATAACTTCTTCAATAATAATATAATTATTAATGCAAATCTTAGTACACTAATGGGTGTTGCAGCAGGAATGGGTTGTTTTGTTATGTTGTTTTTCCTTTTTCCGAAGCATAGTCAAACACATACATCAAGTGCAGTAGAATTTTACCAGCTTGGGAGCATGATTGAATTTGAAAAACCTTTGAGTAGTGCTAGTGCCTCACCAAATAAAGCATTTACCACATACCAAGTGCAGAGTGCACACGCCAATATTAATGTACTTAGATTTCATAATGACCTCATCTAGAATCTATGTTCTTCTCCCACAAGATAGATAAAAGCATGGCCATTTTCTCAATCCATATTCAATAGATCACCCTACACCCATAACTGCCCTTACTACCACTTCATTGTTTCTTTAAAGCATAAGACATGCGTGCATGCAAAATTTAGAAATCCACTATGACATACCAACTTGTTTCATTTTTCCTTTCAACCATTTTGCATAATTAATTTAATTGAACTAGCAGTGAACCCAACAATAAAGATTAATAATGGGTTGCGTAAGTGTGACCTATGGAGAAACTGAACTAGGATTTGAACCATTGTCACACGCTAAGGTTCTCGCATGATATTCACTAGACTTTGAAATCTTTCATTACACCTCCTCCCCCCAAGGGGGAAAAAACCTCTCTGGTGTGAAAACTAAATACTTTGCTAAAGACAAGACAAAATTTGTTATACCAAGATTATTTGTGCAAACTCAGAATGCAAAATGAATTCCATGTAAACTTAACAATCTAAACATGTCCTATATGATTGTGTAGGACTTTTGTCACTCGGGCACAATAACTAATCAATAACTTGTCAGTTTCATTTATGTCGTTGATGGGCATTAATGTTACCCTTTGAAATTGTTAGAGAGTAAGGTGTGTTAATTAAACAACTAAAAGCTTAGGGGAAAAAATGATGTGAGTTGATTTTAAGATTGCACATTTTAGAGGTTGCTCTTTTGTTTATGATTTTTGGATTAGCAGAATATGGTGAGAAACCCAAAGAAGATTCCTACTGGACACGAACTTAACCAAGTGGTTAAGTAATTGTGAAGGTTCACTTCTAGAGGGCAAAGAGAAAAACACAATTATATGGTGAGATGATGATGAGGTGCGAAAATTTAAAGAGCATAAGATAGAAAGGACTGAATGGAAAGAAGGAAATTAAAACAAATGGAATGAAAAAGAGGCACAAGGAATAAAAGGGAAAAGATGAATAGAAAGAAAGCTTATGAATATGGAGATGTTGTCACGCCGCTTGGAGGGTGGGAGGAGACTCCAAGATGAGTGGTGAAGAGCCGCCACTTGAGGTGCATTACACTCAAGATAAGACCCAATAACTTTAGGAGAACAAAACTCACTAAACACTCAAGCAGAGTTTCTTTTCTATTCAATTTCAATGTGTGAAATACATGAGACAAGACACTTTATTTACAGGAGAGAGTGTCTTGGAGAGGAAGATAGAAGGATAGGGTTGTCATTTGTTAGAAACCTTCTAGAAGGCAGGTCAAAGAAACCCTAAACCTAGGTCCCAGATTACTAAACACACCTACTCAAATTACTAAGCACATACTACTCTAGCTTATTCTTCTATTTGTCACCCCTAAAGTCAGCCAATTTATTTTACATAAACTTGTCTTGTGAAAAGACTAAAAGGAAAAACAACTGATATATTCTGGTCCATATTTGGTTCTTCTTCTTTTTCTGAGGCCTGGTGAGGTCTGGTCTTGTATGCTGAGATGATTGACCTAGTTGTAAAGTGTCTGTTGTGTCCTTAGTCATCTGCTTGATGAGTTGGGTTATATCAAAAAAGGTAAGGGTCTATTAGGTGTAGGGAATGATATCAAGCTAGGGAGGCTCCAACTTTCTCTAAAACTCACACATGCCATGCCATACTCAAAAACTTGCGACCAACACGCAAAGCCTACATGCACTCATACATTATTCTTCTTTATCTCCCTTCTTGCTACTTCCACAACCCAATTCTTTGCAAACCAAAAGGGTAACCCAACATGGGGCTGCCTCGTATCTATACATGTGGGTCCCAACACTCTGGATCCAAAGGCTGCCATTAGTACTACTCTCTTTGCTGCAGTGAAACCTCAAATGAACAAAGGGCTTCCTCACTTTTTTATGAAATTAAGTCAGACAACACTCCAATCGCCTTTCCTTTGATAAACTTAGTAAGCAAAGAAGAAAAGAGGGCAAGAAAAAATGGGTGTAGCATGAAGAAATGGGAGCACGGGACATGAAGAAATGCCCGAGGGATAAATATTGCTAAAATATTTATATTCACTAATTTGGATAAATATTGCTAAAATACCTAAATATGATATTCCACACTGCTTCACCTCCAATCTCACTAAAACTTTCGTTGTCAAATCTCTCACCTTCCAAATTTGACACAGTGGTCAGAAACCCCAAGGTTGCGAATGGAGCTAGAAGAAAGACCGAATTGAGCTGGAAAAAATGTGTGGTTTGGGAATGAGGGTTTCTTGTGGGGTTTGGCAACGAGTTTTGATTTCTAAAAGATAGACTAAATTTGGGCAATGGATTTCGATTGCCTTTGAGAAATTTCAATTTCTAGCTTTTGAATTGTAGGTTTCGATTTCACATTGCAAGTTGGTGAATTGCGGGTGAATTTCAGAGAGCTTAGGCTTCGTGAGTTCGTGGGAGGGTTCATGAGTTCGTTTGAAGCTTCGTCAGTTCGTGAGTTGCCAAAATTACATACTTTCAAAACCACTTAATTTTTTAAATTCTGTATGTAATACAGATTGTAGCTGTATGTACCTATTTCTACTTATTTAAATACTATATGTAATACAATACATACATATAAAATTCGTATGTAAATATTTTAGTTTTTTTAATTAAATATTTAATACAATACATACGGACAAAACTTGTATGTAAATATTTTAGTTTTTTTAATTAAATATTTAATAATTTATATACGAATATAATTAGTATGTAAATATTTTAGTTTTTTTAATTAAATATTTAATAAGTTATATATAGATATAATTTGTCTGTAAATATTTTAATTTTTTTAATAAAATATTTAATACGTTATATACGAATATAATCTGTATGTAATTATTCCCGTTTTATGGCGTCATAAGAATATAATCTATATGTAAATATTTTAATTTTTTTAATAAAATATTTAATACTTTATATACGAATATAATCCGTATGTAATCTCTTTTACTTTATATATGGAAAAATCGATATGTAACATGCTTTTCTTAATCTTATTAGTACCCATCAATTTACTACAATAGATCACAATGATCCATATATACATTTGTCGATATTTTATGAATTGGTAGAAAGAATGAGCTTTCAATAAGAGGATATTGAATGTGTTTGTGTCCTTTTTCTTTGGAGGAAAGACAAAATAATGACTCCAAAGCATAGTCTCACTAGCTGGAAGGATTGCCCCAATTTAAATGCTCCTTTTTTTAAGAGTAAGTGCAATCTCTTAAAGTAACAAAATAAAAATTATCATTTTTGATGTTGTTAAGTTTAAAATTGTCAATCCTGATGAAGAAAATGGTATTGTGTATGTAACCATTTACGACAGACATAAGAAAAAAATATTTTAACATTCTCTTTGGTATTTTAAAATGAATTAAATTAATAATATTTATTACTTATCATGTTTATAATCTGATAATTAAAATTTTGATAGTTAATTAAATATTAATTTAGAAATTATTTATTAATAATAAAAATTAATTTCAATATTAATAATTTTTTTATTCTCTAAATTTAATAATATCTAATTTAATCAATATAACAATTATTTATTTTTTATTTTGAAAATTTATTTTTATTTAATAATTTTTATATAAGATGAGTTCCTAAAATAAGATGGTTATCAACATATGATAACCCTAATCATGTTAATGCAGATATAATCTAACTACATAGTCTATAATCAATCATCTTATAACATATAATCAAATATCATTAATTTAATACATGTTCATGCAGATATTATCTAAACTAACTGGGACAAATTTCTTCCTAAATATCTGCCGAGCATTCCTAGGTCTGCATTGGTTGTTCAGACTGATTTCATGTCGTCTTGCAAATGCACTTGCCATGGTCACTATTTCTAGAAAACCACACCACATCCTATACATAAAATTCAACAAATGCTCTCCAACAACACTATACAAAACAAGTGCAAGAGACAAGAGAAGACATCATCGGACGGCTCATACAAAGAAATCCACTTCGATCTCCACAAAGCACAAACGTTGTCAGAATCTATATATACACACACAACTCAAAAGCCTCTCCAACCAACCAACAAAAACAGTTTCTCTATCTCTCACAGTTCCAAACCAAAGCAATAAAAAGGGTTTCTGAATGGCAGAAAAGGAAGGAGGGGTTGTAAAGAAGGGGCACGAGGAGGGTCTGAAATTTGCACTTTCACTGCTGCAAGAGTTCGAGCTTCCAGAGGGGCTTCTCCCTCTGCAAGATGTGATCGAAGTAGGGCACGCGAGGGGTACGGGATACATGTGGATCGTGCAGAAGAAGAAGGTTGAGCACGAGTTCAAGAAGATAAAGAAGTTGGTGAGCTATGATAGTGAGATAACAGGGTACGTTTCAAAGAAGAAGATAAAGAAGCTTAAGGGTGTGAAGGCCAAAGAGCTTATGCTGTGGCCTCCTGTGAGTGAGATCTCATTGGATGATCCTCCAACCGGGAAGATCCAGTTCAAGAGTCTGGCTGGTATCACCAAGACTTTCCCTGTTGAAGCTTTCGCTGCTGGCCAGTGACATCCTTCCATCCATCCATCCACGCATGCATGTATCCATCTTGCTTTGCATGGGATCATTCAATAAGAAATAATACTTTCCCTTCTCAATCTGTACTATGTTTCATGTAATGGGATTTAGTTGAGCTCAAGGTCATCATCATCTCTATAATGTTTTTGTTCATCAATATTTTCAAGCTTTTCGTGTTAAATAATTCATAAGAAATTCATCAACTTTTTGGATATATACTTGTAATTTTTTCTTTTAAATCACTTAAATAGTGTTGACTTTCTGCAAATTAATAATTAGGACTTAGTTGTGCAGCAAATATGAAATCGTATATAGGTGACACTAGTTTTGAGATGCGAAGGTAAAATCCTATTAAGATGTAATATTTTTTTAGGAGAAAGTATCTTTAAGATAAAAAAATTTATCATTGCATCATTTATCTTATTTCTACTTTTTGTTTCATTGCATCATTTATCACATTTACCATTCTCTTTCTTTTCGCTCTTTCATTATTTTCACATTTTCTTTTGTGTCTTTTACTACATCTTTTATCTATTATTTTCTCTTTCTTATTTTATGTTTCTTCTCTATCTCGTGTAGGTTCATCTTTTTCTTAAACTTTTGAGGATTAACTAGGTTTTATAAGTCAAGCTTTTTTGTGTTACTTGTTTTTAACTTTTAAGAACTCTTTATAAAAACATTATTAGGATGTTCGGAATCACTAATTATTAATGTTTCTACGAATTTTTTGAAGTATGTAATTTTATTTTAGTTTACCAAAATACTAGGTCATATAGAGGAAATATGTGTTATAGGATTAAGATCATCTTATAATTTGTTCTCTCTTTAAAAATGTACACAAAAGGTCAATTTAGATTTGGTACCGCATCGATCAAAATACTTTTAAAGTTGCATCGAATTTTTCTATTCTTCGTCTTAAATTCAAACCGAAACCAATGTTATTAATATACTGTATGTATATTGTATTTTAATTTTAGAAAAACCTTTATAAAAATAAGAAGAATAGAAAAGGTATTTAAAAAAGAAATATTAAAGAATTACATCAAATTGGATTTATTAAATTTGAGAATATAGACAATATTCAACTTTATAAGATCAATATAATTTTTTTCCCAGCTGATTTAATCCCGATTACTTGAAACTAATATGGATTTTCCTTTTTATGATATTGATCAAACATATATAAACAGAACAATTAGAGTGCATATATACACTTCGTGGATCCCAAGTGAGACTTTAAGTATAACAGTTTAATTGTACAATTAATTGCATATTTTTTATTTTATACAAGTATTTATTTTAGAATTTAGGTTTAGGGACGGTTCAATTTGAAGCACAAACATACATTCAAGTATATTTGATTTCAAATTTATTACTTATACGTACGTTTTAATGAGAAGTGGATTTCTTGAATTAAAGGATATTTGAAATCAGTATTAGTATTAGTTAATGAAAGTTTAATAAGAGTTTAAACCAACTAAGGACTTGAGATAAGGGTATCCATTAGCTCCTTCCTTATTTCTTATTGTAACAGAGGTATTGATGGGAGATTAGTGAGACAAGCACATAAGAAAACCTTATTAAAGGAGTCAAAATTTGAAAACTTGAGGTTGAGGTCACCTTACTTCAATTTGGGGATGATACTCTTTTCATGTGTGAAGCCAACCATCAAAGTGTATTCACCATTAAATCCATTCTTAGGTGTTTTGAGCTAGTATTTAGTCTAAAGGTTAATTTTAGGGGTGACAATACGGGCTGGCTCACCTCGCATAAGAGGTGGTCCGTGAGCTAGTCTACATAAGAAAAATATTTTTTTTAAAAAAAATTATATTTTTATTAATTATAAAAAACTTATTTCTACTACTGAAAAATTAAAATTTTATCCGTGTTTCAATTTATTTAATTAAGATAAAAATATAAATTCAAGTATGAGAGTTGTTAGAAGGTTTGATTAAAAATAATTAAAGTTTTGGTTTGCATTTATTTTTTCCTATATATAAGAGTACCTTTTCAAAGTTTTGCTACAAAATATTTTATTAAAGATGACTAATTTCTTAACAATCCTATTGAAATCTCTTCTTTATATTACTTTTTTATTAACAAATTTTAAATATAAGATTTTACTTAAAACTAAATTCACTATCACTCTTAATACTAACTCCTTTAGATGATTAAATTAAAACATTCTTTTCTTTAGTACATTACATTCAATTTTTTTTAAATAAAATAAAATAAAGGTTACACTACAATAATAGGTGAATTGGGTATGGTTTTTTTAATTTTTTTTTATTTATGCGGGTCAACCCGCCCTGTCCCGTTGTTGGCTCGCAAGGACTGCAGGTTATGCGAAACAGGCCAAAGCAGGTCAGGGAGCTAGATTAGTGAGTTTGTCTCGCACTTTTTGGTAGCGGACTATGGGCCGACCCACATGGCCCGTCCTGCATTGCCATCCCTAGTTAACTTCCATAAGTCAATGATAGTAGCCATAGGAGTGGAAGGGAATGATGGATAGTTTTGTTAAAACTCTAAATTGTAACCAAATGACCATATATACAATTCAAGTACCTAGGCTTGCAAGTGGGTGGGAATACAAGGAAGAAACAATTTTGGATACCTATTATGGATAAAATTAGGAGTAAGCTTAATGCATGGAAAGGCATGTATCTAATTTTAATGGATAGAATCTATCTTATAAAATCTATTTTTACTGCTATCCTACTATACTATTTTTCCTTCTTTAAAGCTCGTAATTAGGTATGTCAAACAATCATAAACATTAAGAGAAAATTTTTGTAGGAGTGAGGGACAACAAAACAATTTCTTGGATAAGCTGGGACAAATTATGTAAATCAAAGAGGGAGGTTTGGGAATCAAGAATTTAGGTAGTTTCAATAAGACTTTTTTGGCAAGTGGAAGTGGTGTCTAGGGGCTGAAGTTAAAGGGAAGTGGAGAGAATTATTATTGTTTAAATATGAGTCACAATGGGGACAATAAAACAATACACAAGTCAAGTATCAGTCTTGGTGGTAGAGAGATTTAGGAAAAGTGTGTGGTGTTGAAGAAAATGAAAGTTGGTTTAGTAAGTCAATTAAGTGAAAAATAGGTGCAAGAGACAAAATCAGGTTTTGGGAGGATAGATGGTTAAGTGAAAGTAGGAAGATGGAAAAATAGTGGATGGCAGTGGAACTTGCAATGGAAAAGGTATATGTTTGAATGGGAGAGTTTACAAGAAGCATAACTTTTTAGTCAATTAAATAAAATATGCTTGAATAATGAAATACATGACACATGGAGATGGATAGTGAAGAGAATGGGGGTATTCTTAGTCACGTCAGCCTATGGAATCCTTCACATCAATATCTTGAATGAAAACAATATTTTTTTCAAAATTTTGTGATGTATAAAATTTCTTCCTAATGCTCAAATACTGGCGTGGAGGGTTTTAGTGGGCAAAGTGCCTATGAGAGTGAACCTTGTCATAAGAAGCATCCTTTTAGATTCCATAATATGCCTTCTTTGCCAGCAATATGAAGAATTAGTCCAAGATTTGTTCTTGTAGTGTAAGGTGGCGTCTTCTCTTTACTACTCATGCTACAATTGGATGGGTATTCAGTATGTCCAACACGAGAACATCATGGGTCATTTTTACCAATTTCATCTTTTTCATGTTAGTCAAAAACAAAACTTAGTTTGGAAAGGTGTGTGGATTGCAATGAGTTGGAGTCTATGGGATTATAGGAATAAAGTTGTTTTTAAAGAAGGGAAAGTTGATGTCGAGGAAGTTTTCTATATAACTCAACTCAAGATTTGGATTTGGATGAAAAACAAACTGTCACACATAAGTTTCTCTTATTCTGAATGGATTTTAAACCCTCTACTCTGTATCAAAACAATTAGGTAGTTTAGCTATATGGATGTATTGTTCTATTTTCCTTTAGGAGTTCTATATCTATATTGCATACAAGATTTTACTTTGTCATGTGTCATGGTGCAGAAACGTAAAACAAATGCGGTTATTTTCATTTTACGAATGCGGCTAAACAACCGCATTTGATCAACACGCATTTGTAAATCAGAGATTTATAAATGCGGTTAAACAACCGCATCTGTAAATACTATTTACAGATGCGGTTTTTTGTTGGAGCCGCATCTGTAAATGCTCCAGAGGTGTGCCCAGGTTTGGAATTGGAATGATTTACAGATGCGGTTGTTTACCGTAACCGCATCTGTATATGCTCCAGAGGTGTGCCCAGGTTTTGAATGGCAATGATTTACAGATGCGGTTGTTTACCTTAACCGCATCTGTAAATCAAGGGAATGATTTACAGATGCGGTTATAGTAAACAACCGCATCTGTAAATCACATTTACAGATGCGGTTGTAGTAAGCAACCACATCTGTAAATCATTCCCTTGATTTACAAATGCGGTTAAGGTAAACAACCGCATCTGTAAATCAGGTTTTTTTTTTTAGAATGATTTGGTTAGTTGTTTTCCCATACGAATTATCTTGTGCAGTTTCATTATACCCATCCCAGCCAGCTAGACAGATAAACAGATTCAGAAGAAACCAAATGTCAATTTATAGTAATTGATCAAAATGTATACAAAAATAGTAATAATATATCTCTATCTATCTTCTTGCACTATTGATCAAATCGTAGAGTTATAAAAGTTTAGGAAATATGTGGACTAAGATTGTCTCACATATGTCATGGCTTCCGAACTCATGGGTTCCTCATCCGTGAAGAACTGCATTTCAAAATGATTGACACATAAATTAGTTTTAAGATAGATAAATTAGTTTGAAGTTATAAAAATAATTTAAGAAATCTTACCTCTTGCCAATTACTTGCAAGACCTAGTCTTACAATGGTACTCATCCATTGCATGACGTAATAGCCACACTCATAGCTTCCTGGTTGTTTATTACACTATAATTCAATAAATTGTAAAAGTTAGTATAATTAAACAATAAAAAAATAAAGAAAAATCTTACATACCTTTAATCTTATCCAGTTCAAATTTTGAAAATTTGAATTCGATCTCTCTTTTAGAATGTTATATCCACGCCATGAATTGGTTGAGACAAAAAACCTTGTTAGTGGATTACTTATAGTTTCAACCATAGTTAAGTTTATAGTGTACTTACTTATCAATGATATTCTTAAAACTTGTGGATATCTTCTTGTGTAGGGAACAGAACCACAAAGTCGTCCTATCCTTCACTGATAAGACAAGTAATTGTCAATGACCCCTATATTATCCATGAAAATAGTTGAGTAAATTTATAAAACATGAATATAATAAACTTTTAACATATATATTTAAACTTACTCGTTAATATAAGGGCACAAATAAACCTCTTTTCCCTCTCTTTCCAGGGTGTTAGTGATGTATGATTGGGTCTCATTTGTCTTTGCTCCAGTGGGATTAGTATATGCAGGATCTAAGAATCCATACACATTTTCCTTCCCCTCAGTGACAGAGACACCATTCAAAAACCTACAAGTAATTAGTTAAATCATAATGAATGCTAATTTAACATAAATGAAAATGAAATGTAGGTAACGATACTTACATCATAAAAAATTGAATGATATTTATATTCAGCTCCTGATCCCCAGCTACAAATTCTAGCAGATCTAACATGTATGATGTGAATTCAAGAACATAATATGAAAAGTTCTTGACATTCTTAGGAGACATCTTGAGTTGGTCATATGAGAGGCACTTTCTCTTAGAATTGGATCAATGTTCTAAGACAAGAACTCACCAAAACTAATGCCAAAACACAATCTCAATTAGACGTTCCATCTATTGTCAAATTGAACCGATTGAAATACAAGAAAAAGGAAAAGAAACAGAACATAGGTGCTGGAAAATGAAAAAAAATGTTGGACAGATTTGAAAATAGGAACAAAAAACACCGAATAGAATTGCAAGATAAGAACAAAATAGGAAATGGAATGGAGAATGGATTAGAAGACTTATGAAGAGGAGACTTGGAGATGATCTCGCCACTTGAAGGTTGGATTGCTTCAAGATAAGAGTGTGATGCTGCCACTTGAGTTCCAAGAGCTCTCAAGATGAAGCAAGGAAGAAGAGACACACAAGTGCTCACAAATGCTCTCAAAAAATGAGTAGAGTTTTCTTACTAATAATTTCCAATCTGCATATACAAGGGGCAACACCTCTATTTATAGTTTTTAGGTGCTGAAATGCAAGCTAAAAGAAACCAAAATTCCCCCCAAATTCAAATGAAAAATGGCGCCTAACAAGACATGAGGAAGGTGTGATTTCTTTTCTCACTTTGGCACCTCCTATTTTAACTTCTACACCTATTTACTCACGCACTCCCCTCCTAATGCTCCTAACTAAAAAAACCTAAAGATGCTTTAACAAAAGAGGTTTCTCATGTTTTCCTCTAAGCACCTTCACATAATGAAATTACAAAAAGGGAAAATAAACGTCCCCTAGCTCCTAATATTTTGAACATGCTTCTTGTGATCCTTTGAGGTTGACTTTGATCTCCATGAACGTCCTCAACCTCTTCTTCTTCGTGATGTTTGGCCTCCATGTCCTCTTGAGCTTGATCTCCATCATACTCCCCGAGTTGGAGAGAATTCGACCACGAATTCTGGAGACCTACAGAAAAAGGAGTTAGATCGCTAACATTAAAAGTATGACTACCTAAGAATGTATCAGGCATATCTAACTCATAAGCATTGTCATTAATCCTCTTGAGGATTTGGAAAGGTCCATCTCCGCGAGGCATAAGTTTGGACTTCCTTTGAGTAGGAAAACGATCCTTCCTCAAATGAAGCCAAACCCAATCACCTTCATCAAAGACCAATGCTTTTCTCCTTTGGTTGGCAAGTTCCGCATACTTGCCAACCTTCTTCTCAATTCTCTTCTTGATGTCTTTATGCAAAGTTTTCACAAAAGAAGCCTTTTCATCACCATCTTTGCACAAAACATCCTCAAGAAGGGGAATAGGAAGAAGATCAAGAGGTGTTAAGGGATTAAACCCATAGACAACCTCAAAAAAAGAATGAGAAGTGGTAGAATTTACTACACGGTTATATGCAAACTCAACATGAGGTAGTAAATTCTCCCATACTCTAGGGTTTCCCAAAATAAAGCATCTCAATAGTTGACCCAATGTTCTATTAACCACTTCGGTTTGACCATCAGTTTATGGGTGACAAGTGGTAGAAAATAAAAGCTTAGTACCAAGCTTGCCCCACAAGGTCTTCCAAAAATGACTCAAGAACTTGGGGTCTCTATCGGACACAATAGTCCTAGGTATCCCATGCAAGCGAACCACTTCTTGGAAGAAGAGGTTTGCTATATGACATGCATCATCCACTTTGTGACAAGGAATAAAGTGAGCCATCTTTGAAAAACGATCCACTACCACAAAAATGGAGTCCTTTCCCTTTGATGTCTTGGGTAATCCTAAGATGAAATCCATAGAAATATCAACCCAAGGCATTGAAGGAATAGGAAGGGGAGTATACAAACCATGGGGATGCATCCTAGATTTAGCTTTGCGGCAAGCTATGCATTTATCACACAAACTATGAACATGTTTATGCATATGAGGCCAAAAGAAATGTTCATGCAACACATCCAAAGTTTTAGCAACCCCAAAATGTCCCATCAAACCCCCTTCATGTGCTTCTCTAACAAGAGATGATCTAATAGAACCATGAGGAACACAAAGACGTTTTCCTTTAAAAAGAAAACCATTTTGTATAAAAAAATCTTTGTGTCCTCCCTTAAGACACTCTTGAAAGATTTGAGAAAAATCAAGGTCATCATGATAAAGATCCTTAATGTGATCAAAGCCAAGAAATTGAGATCCTAAAATATTTAGCAAAGTATATCTTCTAGAAAGGGCATCCGCCACAATGTTTACTTTGCCTTGCTTGTGTTTGATCACATAAGGAAATTGCTCAAGGAATTCTATCCATTTGGCATGCCTCTTGTTGAGCTTGTTTTGGCTTTTCAAATATTTAAGAGATTCATGATCACTATGGATCACAAACTCTTTAGGAAAAAGATAATGTTGCCAAGTATGCAAAGCTCTAACAAGTGCATATAACTCTTTATCATAGGTAGAATAGTTGAGATGACTACCTTTCAATTTCTCACTAAAATAGGCTATGGGGTGGCCCTCTTGAAGGAGGACAGCCCCAATGCCTATATTGGAAGCATCACACTCTATCTCAAATGTCTTAGTGAAATTAGGAAGGGCCAAGATGGGAGCATTAGTCAATCTTTCTTTTAAAATCTCAAAAGCTTGTTGTTGTGCTTCTCCCCATTGAAAGACCACATCCTTTTTCACTATGTCATTGAGTGGTGCGGCTATTGTACCAAAGTTAGGTACAAAGCGTCTATAGAAAGATGCAAGTCCATGGAAACTTCGGACTTCATTGATATTTGAAGGTGTAGGCCAATTTTGAATGGCCACCACCTTAGCTTGGTCCACATGGACCCCCTTACAACTCACAACAAACCCTAGGAATTCTATATGATCAAGAGCAAACATACATTTAGCAAGGTTAGCATACAAATGTTCCTTCCTAAGGGTTTCCAAAACTTTCCTAACATGCAACCTATGTTCATTCAAAGATAAGCTATAAATGAGAATATCATCAAAATAAACAAAAACAAACTTACCAATGAAAGGTCTCAACACATGATGCATGAGGCGCATAAAAGTACTTGGTGCATTGGTCAAGCCAAAAGGCATAACCAACCACTCATAGAGACCAAAGTTGGTCTTAAAAGCCGTCTTCCATTCATCACCCGGTTTGATACGGATTTGATTGTAGCCGCTTTTAAGATCAATCTTTGAAAATATTTTAGAACCATGCAACTCATCCAACAAGTCATCAAGCCTAGGTATGGGATGCCTATACTTAATTGTTATGTTGTTTATGGCCCTACAATCCGAACACATCCTCCATGATCCATCTTTCTTAGGCACTAGGATGACAGGCATAGCACACGGGCTCATACTATCTTGGACCCACCCTTTCTCTATTAAAGCTTCTACTTGCTGGCGCATTTCCATGGTTTCACTTGGATTGGTCCTATAGGCTGGACGATTTGGTAAAGAAAAGCCCGGTATCAAATCAATTTGGTGCTCAATCCCTCGCAAAGGTGGAAGTCCTTTTGGAGGATCTTGAAACACATCTTGAAACTCTTCTACCAACTTTTCCAAACTATGAGGACTATCAACAAGTGGTTCTATCTTAAGAGTTCTAGGGATGGCTAAGAAAAGAGGATGGTGTGCCACTAATTCCCTATGAAGCTCATGCCTAGACACAAGGAGTGTAGGCTTGGAACTCTTACCCTTTTTATCTTTTTTATCTTGTCCCTCTTTTTCACTCTCCCTTTTTTTCTTCATTAAGATTTGGTCCTCATGGACTTCTCTAGGAGAGAGAGATTTTAGAGTAATCTTGTGACCATGGAAATCAAAAGAAATTTTGTTGGAAAAACCATCATGTAAAATTTTTCGATCATATTGCCAAGGCCTTCCCAAAAGCACATGTGTGGCTTCCATGGGCAAAACATCACACAAGACCTCATCTTTGTATTTTCCAATAGAGAAATGGATGAGGACTTGCCTATTCACAACTATTTCCCCTACTTCACTAAGCCATTGCAACTTATATGGTTGGCTATGAGAGATGGTAGGCAAGCCAAGCTTATCTACAACTCTTGTACTAGCTACATTTGCACAACTACCCCCATCCACTATCAAGGAGCATATGTTGTTTTGAATAAGACATCTTGTATGAAAAATATTTGCCCTTTGACTTTCATCAAAGGGTTGTGAAACTTGACCAAGAAGTCTTCTCACAACCAACAAGTCTCCTTGTAAGGGACTCTCACTCTCATTCCCACTAGATGCACTTGAATGTGAAGAATGCCTAGGTGTATCCGAATCATGCTCACTCATAATAATGCCATCATGCATGTACATGTTCCTTTTAGAAGGACAATTTAAAGCAATATGACCATAACCCAAACACTTAAAGCATTTCTTACTAGACGTTTTGATTGGTGACTTAGGCCTAGAAGTAGATGGCTTAGATTCCTTGGGTTTGAAAGAGGAATCTTGGGAAGGAAATTTTGAAAAAGATTTTTTATTTCTCCAAGACTTGTTATAGTAGCCATCATTGGAAGAGTTTTTAAAAGAATTTTTCTTAGCAAGTTGGGCTTCCACCTTCATTGCTAAGTGAACTAAAGATCCCAATGATGAGTACTCTTGCAATTCCACAATGTCTTGAATATCCTTCCTAAGTCCACTAATAAACCTAGCAATCATGGCCTCCTCACTTTCTTCTAACTCAATTTTAAGCACAAGCGTTTCAAGCTCCTTGAAATATTCATCCACATTTAGCGTGCCTTGTTGAAACCGTTGGAGTTTCAACATAAGGTCTTTCCTAAAATGTGGAGGCACAAACCTAGCGCGCATTTGATATCTTAAAGTGTTCCAAGAGTCCACGGGAGGACTCTTGTGATATATAATGTCCTTTACAAGTCCATGCCACCATTTCATGGCATAATCACTAAATTCTAATGTAGCTAGCTTAATTTTGTGCTCCTCTTGAACCTCATGAATCTCAAAGATTTGCTCACACTTGGCTTCCCAATCTAAATATACATTTGGATCACTAGAGCCATTGAAACAAGGAAGCTTGACCGAAGGTAGCCTAGCCTTTGCATCTTGGTAGTAGCCATTGCCATGGTGAGGTCTCTCCCCTTGATTGTAATGTCTTTGGCCATGCATTTGGGATGGAGTTCTTCTTCTCCTATGATCCTCTTCACGGCCATTGTCATTGGATGAAGCTCTTGTGGAATGCCTTGGGGAATGGTGTTCATCATGAATAGAAGGGGATGGCCTAGATTGTTGCAACGCCATTGCTTGCAACCTTTCTTCCAAGCGTCTAATAGTTCTTTGGGCCTCATGTAATTCACCAATGAGTGAGGCCTTGGAAGGAGAGGACTGTTTGTAGGATGCATCACTAGAAAATCCTGCCATTGTAATTAAAAAAAAATAAAAACAGCAAAGGTACCAAAACAGCAAACAAGTTAAGAATTAAAATTGCAAAAACAGCAACTGTGGTAATGAATCTGCCGAAGAGAATGGAGGAAGAAAAATGTCACTCTCAAAGAAAATAAGGTCCTTTCACCAAGCTGATCTTGAAGCCTTGGAAACCTCAAATGAAAAATGTCACAGCAAGCACACAAATCTTTGAAGGCAACACCACAAAACCAAAGAAAGAAGAAAGACAATCAAGAAAAGGTATAAAGAAGGAAAGGCAATGCAAAAGGAATACAAGATTGATGACAAACACAAAGAATAGAGAACAAAAGACAAGCAAGAAAATAAGGAACTCAATGAGAAAGTAGGCACACAAAAGAATACTTAAAGAAAGGCATTAGAGTAGATGAAGAAAACAAAAATTAGCTACTGGAAAAAAAAATTTCTATGCAAACTGTGCGTGAGATTCATTGATTGATCTGGAAAGATATACAGCTAACTGGACTATCAAATTTTAACCACACAAACTTCAAGATGTTAACTCAAAAATGGCACTGGAATTATGTAAAAACAGTAAGCCAATTGAGAGAAATAAATTTTTCAAAATTGCTGCCCGATTACCGTATTTTTTTCGGCAGGAATGTACACTTTTCGTATTTTATTTATCATATTTTGTGTACTTTGAATTTTATTGTACTTCTTTTTTCTATTCTTTTCTAACACTTTGAAGATCACAAATCCAGAATTTCAGAAATTTCCAGTGAGTAAATCAATTGCAATAAGAAAAAACAGTAAGCACTTGTTGTCAGAAACAGAGGGAGCCTAAGAGGAATGAAAAACAGAATTATGAACTAGCAAAGACATAATGGAAATTGTGTCATAGAACTTGTATAGGTCTAAAATACAAGTATGAACTCAATCTAAAATAGAAAATGCACAAAGGATCAAGCAATAAACTCAAAAAACAGAATGTAAACCAAAGCAAGAAACAAAATATTGCAATAAAAGTACTACAAGAAGTGATGACATATTATGGAAAAACAAGACAATGACAAAACTATTATAGATTCAAAAAGGAAAATACTCAAACATATGATAGGCACAAATAAGAAAACAGCAATAAAACTCAAAATAAGCCTAAAAACAGAAATGTAAACACAAGAATATAGAGCTCTTGAATCAAAGTGCAACACAACTCAAAAATTAAACAAGAACACACCTAAACTCTAGATACCACATGATGTGAATTCAAGAACATAATATGAAAAGTTCTTGACATTCTTAGGAGACATCTTGAGTTGGTCATATGAGAGGCACTTTCTCTTAGAATTGGATCAATGTTCTAAGACAAGAACTCACCAAAACTAATGCCAAAACACAATCTCAATTAGACGTTCCATCTATTGTCAAATTGAACCGATTGAAATACAAGAAAAAGGAAAAGAAACAGAACATAGGTGCTGGAAAATGAAAAAAAATGCTGGACAGATTTGAAAATAGGAACAAAAAACACCGAATAGAATTGCAAGATAAGAACAAAATAGGAAATGGAATGGAGAATGGATTAGAAGACTTATGAAGAGGAGACTTGGAGATGATCTCGCCACTTGAAGGTTGGATTGCTTCAAGATAAGAGTGTGATGCTGCCACTTGAGTTCCAAGAGCTCTCAAGATGAAGCAAGGAAGAAGAGACACACAAGTGCTCACAAATGCTCTCAAAAAATGAGTAGAGTTTTCTTACTAATAATTTCCAATCTGCATATACAAGGGGCAGCACCTCTATTTATAGTTTTTAGGTGCTGAAATGCAAGCTAAAAGAAACCAAAATTCCCCCCAAATTCAAATGAAAAATGGCGCCTAACAAGACATGAGGAAGGTGTGATTTCTTTTCTCACTTTGGCACCTCCTATTTTAACTTCTACACCTATTTACTCACGCACCCCCCTCCTAATGCTCCTAACTAAAAAAACCTAAAGATGCTTTAACACAAGAGGTTTCTCATGTTTTCCTCTAAGCACCTTCACATAATGAAATTACAAAAAGGGAAAATAAACGTCCCCTAGCTCCTAATATTTTGAACATGCTTCTTGTGATCCTTTGAGGTTGACTTTGATCTCCATGAACGTCCTCAACCTCTTCTTCTTCGTGATGTTTGGCCTCCATGTCCTCTTGAGCTTGATCTCCATCAATGTATATGTACAATGGTAGCTCAGGGTTTGTTTCAAAAAAGGTATCATCCCATGGAACTTCCAGAGGATCTCGTCCAAGTTGTATAGCAACTATAGCTAAGGAAGCTATAGGATCGTCAAGCGGAACCTCTTGTTTCTTTTTCGGACTTGGTTTCCGACGAGGTTTCTACAAAAAGAAAAAAGATTTGTTATAAATTACATGTAATATATAAATATAAATTAGCATATGAAATGAAATTATTACCAATGGTTGTGGCATATATCGAATCAGGTGTCTGGGCCAGGCTACAAATGACTGAAATGCTTCGGCCACAGTTGTTACCTCTTCTGAAGGTAGTGGAAGACGAGCATCAGGTACTCGTACTCTTTCAACCGTGACCTTTGCTGCATCAGGGGAGAGAGGAATGTTATGTAAGGTGGTGGCGTCTTCATAGACTTTTCCAATGGCCACCACCTGAGGAATCATGCCACCCTCTACCAGTAGCTCACATTGCCTCGTCTGGCCAATGATATCATCCCCTGATGCTGTAGGAGCTGTACAACTCCCCTTTGTGCTCTTGGGAGCGGGACTAAGAAGCGTCTGAATCGGCTGCTCAGCACAAAGTTGTTGCGATATCTCTTGTTGCAACTCTAGCCTCATCTTTTCCGTCCCCCTTCTCATCTCATCCATTAGTTCTTGACGTAGCCTTTGCTCCATTTCTTTTTTGCTCTCTTTGGAGGAGGAGGATGAGTGTCGTGGTGCAGCTCCAAAATAAAGTCTAATCTCAACTCCTTGTCCAGCTGCATGAACACGACCAAAGTGCTCAAGTTGTCCAATTGCTTCAACAAGGATATCGCGACGACCTTCAGCAACAAAATTACCTTGGGAGTCCAAGGCATCCTGCAAGAGACAAAAATCATATGAGGTTTTATTATAAGTAATGCATCATAATAGATGAAAAAAGGCTTAAATAACTTACAATTTTTTCAATGATAAGCCCTGATTGCTCAGAACTTGGTGCACCCGACTTCTTAATTCGGGCCCTCTTCCATTTGTCATGGCGCGTAGGTGGTGATGGAGGAGAAGTGACCCCTGTTTCCACATCCTAAGATGCACTCCCCTGTCTGGATTGCTCCTTTTCAACCATCAGTGCTTGCTCAAGCTTTCGATACCCCGCACGAGACATTACGTGCGGGGTAAGATTCTTTAAAGCTATTTCTTGAGCTTTCTTCCGCTGATGCTGTCATAATTGAAATAAACAAAGTGAATTCAATAATATTAACTCATTAATGTTATATAAGTCAAAATAGTTAAGTAGCTTCAGTTACAGTCCATTCTTCAGTTAGACGGCTTTCTTTAAAAGCAAGCCATGTCTCTTCATCAATAAAATTGTATCTTTCACAAGGACTTTCATCCTTAAGCTCACCAAAAATGTATCTCGTCATGAGTCTTGACTTAAAGGCGCGAAACTTCAGTCCGATATTGGATAGAATCCTTGATCGAAGCGGTTCCACATTAGGAATTTCAAAATTTTCCTGCAAAATAACATCACCAAAGTAAAGTTAGTCAATGAATATTAAATAGCTTTATATGATAACAATAATTATGTAAAGCTTACCAGAACATCCTCCCACAGCATGTTTCGGTCGACCTCTGACACCTCGTCCCATGAATTAATCAAAATGGAGAGTCTCTCACGAGAAAGAACTCCAAGATAGCTATTAAACTCATCTGCATTAGGACCATATGCCATTCCAGTGTTGACGTCAATGTCAACAGCTGTCTTGTCACCAGCGGCACGTTTCTTTGCCAGACGCTTCATCCTAGTAGGTCCTCTGTTGCCTCGTCCGGATCGGGGTCTAATTGGAGTTTGATCGTCACCCATATCTCTGTTAAAAAAATTATTTAACAAACATTAGTTCATCTGCATGGAAAGAAAATCATATAAAACAAAAACATAATATAGTAAATGCATATTATAAAAAATATTTCTAAATTTATTTCCATAATGGGTTACAAGTTCATATGTAAATTCCTTCACTGTGGTCTTTACGGGTTGCATGTACATGATCAAGTACATCGTCATCTTTATTAGTTATCATTGGTGTGAATGAATGGGGTTCACCATTTTCAATATCATCTATGGCCTCCCCTTGTTTTTTTCCGTGTAAAACAACATACCAATGTTCTAATGTAGGATCTTTCACGTAGAAAACTTGAGATGCTTGTTGAACCATTATAAATGGCTCATCTCGATACCCTATCTTTCGAAAGTCCACTAGTGTGAATCCTGATTCATCAATTTTATCCCCACTTTTATTGTCAACCCATATACACTTGAAAACTGGAACTGAAAACTTAGTATAGTCAAGCTCCCATATCTCTTCTATAAATCCATAATATGCCATTGATCCAATTACAGGATTTGAATCTTTCGAGGTGGAAAACTGCATTGACTCGGCTTCAAGAGTAACACCAGAATTTTGAACTGTACTCTTTTCATCCATAGACTTAGTGTAAAATATACAATTATTCACTTCGTACGCTTTACAAGAAATGACATCAAACTTCAATCCAACAGCCAACCAGGTCAAGGTCTCCGATGCCGTTGAATCCTTTAACACCTCCTCTTTAAACCAAGGCATGAATGTTCTATTATGTTCCATCAAGACCCATTTGTCTGCTTGTCTTGGATTATTTGCCTTCACAATGGCTTTATGAGCTTCTATGTAAGGTATAACTTCATCTGTATTATTCAATATATACAAATGTGCTTGCAAGACTTCTGACCGAGATTTGCTTACAATATTCACACCGCGTAAACATTTACTTGTAGAACGCCTATGGTGCCATGAATTAGCTGGAAGACCTATTGGATTTGCTTTTGACATGTAATCTGAACAAAATTCAATACTTTCTTCAGCTATGTACCTTTCAATCATTGAAGCTTCTGGACGATAATGATTTTTCACATAATCTTTCAAAATTTTCATATACCGCTCAACAGGATACATCCATCTTAAGTACACTGGTCCACACAATCTAACCTCTCTAACCAGATGCACAGTAGATGAACCATGATGTCAAAAAAATATGGAGGAAAAAACATCTCCAATTCACATAAGATAACAATAATTTCATCTTGAAGTTCATCTAGTTTTAATGGATCAATGAATTTACAACAGATGGAAGAGAAGAATGACCACAAACAGGTTATGGTATGTCTAACATTTTTTGGTAAGATCTCACGAATAACTACAGGTAGAAGCTGTTGCATCAAGATGTGGCAATCATGAGACTTCAACCCAATTAACTTCAAATCTTGCATTGACACTAGGCTCTTCACATTTGAGGAATGTCCTTGTGGCACTTTTACACCCTTTAGACATTGACAGAAACTTACTTTTTCATTTTTTGACATGGTATAACAGGTTGGGGGCAAATATGTACGCTTACCCATTTCTATCGATGCCAACTCCCCTCGTATGTTCATCTCAACCAAATCTAAACGAGCATTTAGACCATCCTTCGTCTTCCCGTTAATGTTAAGAAGTGTACCAATTAAGCTATCACACACATTCTTCTCAACATGCATTACATCTATACAGTGTCTGACTTTTAACCTCAACCAGTACGGAAGATCAAAGAAGATTGATTTTTTCTTCCAAATGTTAGTCACAACTGACTTTTTTTTTTACTTACCGAAGGTGTGGTCTATGTTATTTACCTTTTCGTAAACCTCAGTAGCAGTTAGTGGAGTTGGTGGACCACTAGTCTCTTGGTGTCCATTAAAGGCTTTTTTCAACCTCCGGTAAGGATGATGACTTCTAAGAAACCTCCGATGCCGAAGATATACTGTCTTCCTTCCATGTTTCAATTGTTGAGAAGCAGTGTCTTCTTCGCATATTGGACATGTTTTATGACCCTTAACACTATAACCTGATAAGTTACCATATGCCGAAAAGTCATTAATGGTGCAAAATAACATGGCATGAAGCTTGAAAGTTTCATTAGCAAATCCGTCAAATACTTGAACACCCTCATCCCACATTAACTTCAAATCTTCGATTAGGGGACTTAGATAAACATCTATGTCATTCCCTGGCTGTTTCGGACCAAATATCATCATAGACAACATCATGTACTTTCGCTTCATGCACAATCTAGGAGGTAAGTTGTAAATAACTAGTAAAACAGGTCATGAACTGTGATTTGTACTCATATTACCAAACGGATTCATTCCATCTATAGCTAGACTAAGTCGGATATTTCTTGATTCTTTACCAAACTCTGGAAACTCATCATCAAATTTCTTCCACTGAACAGAATCAGCTGGATGTCGGTACATGCCATCACATTTCCTCTCATCTGCATGCCATCTAAGATTCTTAGCATCATCTGGGTTTGCAAACAAACGCTTCATCCTTGGAATGATGGGAAGATACCACATAACCTTCATTGGGGGTCCATGCTTTTCCATCTCTTCAATAGTATCATCATCTGTTTGTTTCAATTTATAACGTGATAACCCACACCTCAGACAACTTTTCAACAATTCAAAATCTTTCCGGTATAATATACAATCATTAGGACATGCATGTATCTTTTTATACTTCATACCCATTGGACAAAGAATCTTTTTGGCCTCGTAATTACGATTAGGTAGAGTATTTCCCTCTGGAAGCATATCCTTCAACAGCTGGAGCAATTCCGTGAAACTTTTATCAGTCCATCCATTTAGTGCCTTCAAATTCATCAATCTTAACACCGCCGACAACCGTGTGAAGTTAGTTGATCCAGGATACAATGGAGTCTCTGCATCGCTTGACATACTTCCATATCCATGCGCTTTTGCAAAAGACTCAGCTCCCACATCACGAATCATGTCCAACAATCGATCATCAACTACATCATCGTGTTCTGCTTCATCCGCGGTGGATCCCACATATTCTTCAGTTACGGAAACACGTGGTAAATTTAATAATTCACCATGCCATGTCCAAGTTGTATAAGATCGAAGAAACCCATCACATAGCAGGTGTTCCCTCATGATATTCACATCCAGTATCCTTCCATTCAAACAGTTAACGCACGGACACCTAATCTTTCCTCCATCACGACCACTATTAATCACGTTACGCTGCGCAAATTGTATAAATTCTTCTACTCCTCTTTCGTACTCATCACTTATACGAGCACAATGAATCCAACTTTGATCCATTATATATTCTGCAATATAGTTACCTAGGATTTTCTAATAAGTGTTCTATCTCATGTATTTGCCGAGGGTCGAACACCCCCGGACTCAATACCAGCACGTATTATTGTCGGAGGTCCAAATACAAACACGATATTCTATTCTAATGTAACAACTAACATAACATAAATTCTACTATAAACTAACAAATAATTACTAAATAATTTAAATTTTAGAAAATAGAAATTATATAATACAAATTATATAAATTAATACAAATTTATATTAAATAATATACAAATTATAATACATAAAAAAAAAATATTCAAAGTACAGCAAAAAAAAATTCACAAAATCTAAAATAAAACTAACATAAAAACTACCAACTAAATAATATAAATTTTAAAAATTTAAAATTATATAATACAAATTTATATCAAATAATATACAAATTATAATACATAAAGTCAAAAATTCAAAATAAACAAAGTAAAATTATAAAAATCTAAAAATGAACCAACCTTGTGTGCGAAAATGCTGATTCAAGTGGTAGAAAACCAGAGGTGGAAACGGAAGAGTGGCGCGACAGCGGCGAAGCAATGCAACAGTAACTTCAAGCACTGCAAGGAAAAAACCATATATAAGAACAGCATTCCTAAAGCAAACTGAAGAGAATGAAATGGGATACGAAACTTACAATGGAAGCAATAGCACTGAAGATGCACAGAAGCAAGGAACACAGAGCGCAGCGCAGCAACAGCGACAAGCAAGAGCAGAGAAGAAAGAATGAAAGTGCAGTGGCGCGCTTCAAATTTTAGGTTAAAAACATTTTACAAATGCGGTTATTAGTTAAAACCGCATTTGTAAATGAAAGCTTTTCATTTACAGATGCAGTCATGTGTATGACCACATCTGTAAATGAAAAACTTTCATTTACAAATGCGGTTTTAACTAATAACCGCATTTGTAAAACAAACTAATTTAAAAAATGCTACCGCGTTTTTAACAAATGCGTTTTAGCGCGAAACCGCACTTGAAAAAGAGTATTCCTTTCATCATTTTGCACTAGTGTGTGGTTGGGAAATGATACTGCAATGCAGTTCTGCAGGTAAAAAGAAAAGTACTACAAGAACCTAGATGGGAAGCTTTGCATGTTTTGATCACCAGATTAAGTGGAAATGCAAATGTGACTGGTGGCATGGGAGCAAAATAAGGAACGTAATACTATAGTGTGACTCAGTCTAGTGCAAAAATGTAGAGAAGGTGTAGCAGCAAATCGAGTCCAAGTTGAAGGATGTTTTTTGGATTTTTGCTAGTGTGTGTGGCAGTAACTCTTTAAGGCTCTACACACTTAGATGCACAATACACTTGTTGTATTCCCCAACCCATCCTTCTTCTTCACAAACATTTGTGACTATAAGCAAATCTCTATATTATTGTAGTCACTGCAACATATATTGACAGCAATTTTGTTTCAGTTGTAGCATGCTCATTTGTGAGTCTACAAGTCATCAAAAGGCATGCTAGTCTAACCATATGAAGGTGATTAATAGTGACATGTTATATACATATGCTTAGGAGGGGAGACTTGGTCTGAATTTTTTGTAGGGAGGCCGAAAGGCCAATTTTTTAGGTGTTTGAGAGATTATGTATAAGTATGACTTTAAACTTTAAACACACTCATATATATATATATATATATATATATATATATATATATATATATATATATATATATATATATATATATATATATACACACACACACATATGTGCGTATATAATACGTGAATTTAAAGAAGTAACAAAGAATAGCTTTTACGTTAGTCATGGAATTAATGAAGTATATACGTTCGTTTATTTAATAGTTGACAAACTGAAAATTAAAAGTATTTGGAGAATATACATACATTTTGTCCTCGTATAGACTCCACCAACTACCATTTAATGTCTAAGCGTTTTGCAGTGTTGGCATGCTACTGAATTATAGCTATTCTGGCAGATAAGGGTGTTAAAAAGGTTACTTTTGTACAAATTTATTATAAAGT
Organism: Phaseolus lunatus; assembly: GCA_013389735.1. Lineage (NCBI taxonomy): Eukaryota > Viridiplantae > Streptophyta > Magnoliopsida > Fabales > Fabaceae > Phaseolus > Phaseolus lunatus. Next base: position 28,752,811 of record CM023861.1, read on the forward strand.
CAAATTCAAAAGGATCAAATTTAATTGAGCTTTTTTCAAGTTAATCTATATTAAACCAATTCCATTAAGATTGAATTGATTTAGTTTAGGACATTGTATTAGGCAAACAATTTAATAACTTTAAAAAAATTTATTCTCGCATATAAAACTTTTAAATTGAATTCTAACATTAATATTTTTATATTTTTTTTATCATACCACGGGTTTTTCCACGTTCACTGAAAAGGAGGGGGGAAATATTTCTTTAGAATAATTATCAATCAACGTTTTACAATAATATTTCGACAGAGTAATTACCAAGGTTGACAAAGTAGTTTATGTCATAACATGCAAAAGTTTTCAACGTGTTACCATCGAGTACCTTAATCACAATGATTAACGAATCAATAATAGAACTTTTCTGTTGGAAATTATGTTCAAAAAATTCTTAAAATTACGGTATTATACCATTATTTCTAAAAATCAATATTTAAATCCCTAACTAATGATTACCACTTACATAGACAGGCATTTTAAACAGGAGTAAATTATGACAACAATCCTTAAAGTTTCATCGAATTTCTAGTGATCTTTTTCCACTCCTACTCCGACACTTTGACTCCTAAGAATTGCATTTCACAGTCTTAAAAAGAAAAAAGGTTGTATAAACATAAAAAAACCAAAGATCAGGGTGCAGTATCAAAAACTTGAAAAAAATGTTGGCGTGATAAAACATTGAAGAACTAAATAAGCCAACCAATATGAGTTTAGGACTAAACCCATCTGTTTCATGTTTTGCAGACCAACTGTTTCTCACGTACAAGCATTTGGAAACAGCATCAAATTTGTCCTCGGGAAAATCGCCATTGTCGTTTTCTTTTCCCTGTTTGAGGTGATCTAAATCTAAAACAATAATATGTTTGGTGTGAGATTTGAAATTTCAGTAAACCTGGTGCAATAAAAATGAAGGACATGAAGGGAAGAGGCACAGCACTTTCCGGGTAAAGATATACATATATGATTTCAAAATGCTATCTAAAATCTATCTGGGGTTTTCCTTCCTGAAAAATTGGTATCCATGTGGGTGTATATCACAGGGAAAGCTGGAATTCCTATTTTGAACTAAACAGGGCTTGGTGCATTCTTGGAGCACCTTCTTCAATATTGCTGTGGTTTTTGGATGCAAATAATAAGTATGAATTCTTCTAAAATCTAAAGACTTCTGCTTCTTCTTATCCAGTCCTCTAATAACTGATGTGTTGGCTGGGTCATCTCCTTCACCTTTTCTCCATTTTTATAAATTTTAAAAGTTGGAACACTTCTTATGATCTCAGTTTTTGCTATTGCAATACACTCCTCAGTGTCCACCTTCAATTAAATTTTAAAGAAAATTAGACAAATATGGCAATTAGTTTAGGAAGTACAAAGAAAACAGTTATTTGTGTACCTTAATAAATTTAACAGATGGATATCTAACACACAAGGTGTTTATAAATGGAGATATTTCCTCACATAGTTCGTTTGATGCCTCTTTGAAATAAACTACCAAGACACCTGAAAAAATTCAGATTTTTGTTAAAAATTACCAATGAAGCAAGAAAAATGCATAGTCAAAATATTTGGATAGTTACCAGCAGAAGCAATGGCAGCTTTAAATTTGTCTAATGCTGAGATTTCTTCAACTTCAATTCCAAACTTGGTACCATATATCACTAGCCGAGATTTTTCTAATGCTAATTGAGCCCGACGAAGAGACTCAGCAACTTCTATGTCATTAGGGAGCTCGCGTTTTAAGGCTTCGTAATCTTTAATAACATCTGCCCATCTTTCAAGCTGCAACATGATCATGCATCTTTAAAAACGACAATGAATCAACTTCAGAGAACAAAATATCAATTAACACACACACACACCCAACATGCACAGTACTAGTGGATTCACCTTTGAATTTGATGCAGCCCTACGGAAAAGAGCCTTGGTGTAATTTGGTTGAATGTTAAGAGCTTGGTTGCAGTCTTGAACCGACTGTTCCCACAGTCCAAGTTTAGACCAACAAATTGCCCTATTGCAATATAGAACATAGTTGGAGTTGTCATACTTGAGGCCCTCTCCATAAGCAGAACAAGCTTCAGAAAACTTGCCAGAGCTGAAAAGATCATTGCCCCTTGAACGAGATCTTGCCACCATTTTCACAACATTTACAATCCGACCAACTTCAACATTACTGTAATCCAACGTGCTAGCCTTTTCAGCTGTCACAACAGCATTCTCAAACCTGCAACAATCCATCATGCATTCCTCACTCAAAAGTTTTATTTAGCTTTGGATTTCAACTCTAAGGTGTTTAGTGTTTACCTCCCCAAGGCCATCTCAACCTGAGCAGAAACAAAAGGAACATAGGCTTCACCAACCATACCAAAGAACTTGGTTTGAGAACATGCTGCAGGACAGCCTTCAAACTTCGGAATGTTCAAGAGACTGGATTCGGCATCCTCAAGTTGATGCAGTTTTAAATAAGCTTCTGCCTTGCAAGCGAAAATCTGAAAGCAAAAGTCCAACAAGTTAGTCCAATACAAATTGTCATAAACCAACTACCCTAAGAGCTTAAAGCTATCAAGTAAAGACACAAGAATGATTTTATACTTGATCGTAGAGACTCAAATACCATACCACAAACCAAGAGCCGGTTAGACTCTATTCTCACTTTTCCATTTTGAAAACTGTCTTCTAAAATAACTTTACAGCTCTTACTGGTCAATCTCTCATCCAAAATCTGAAATAAGTTCTAAACCTATTTTGAAAACTAGAAAGAGTTTTTGAAATCAGAAACCAATCACAACTTGACTATCATACAATTTTAAGCTATTAAGCGATCACGCCATTAATTTTATAAGACTTCTCTAACATAATAAACCATAGTAAAATAAAAAATTGAGGCTACCTGCGGCGAAAAATCTGCTCCAACGGCAATGGCAGCCTCTGATTCCCTAAGCACCCTCTTCCAATCACCAAATTTCCGGGAATCTGCGCATCGATTCACATGCTTTTCCAACAACAACAGCTTCTGCTCCTCAGACTGATCCTCCTGAATCCCTGCCAGACATAAATGGCGCCGCGAATTCTCAACCTGCCCAAACCTAAACCAATTCCAATTCCAATCTCAACAAAACCAAACCCAAACACAAACTCAAATCCAAATCCAAAACTTCATTGCATTCATTACCTTACATAAAGAGAGGCAAGCCTCTTGTGAGCTCTAGCATAAGCAGGGTCCAATTTCACAGCCTCGTGGCACTCTCTGGTAGCCTCGCCGAGCCTCCCCAGCGCCGTGAGCGCCGCTGCGCGATTGCTCCGGCACGCCGCGTTCCCAGGCGAGATGGCCACGGCGCGATCGTACAATGCCAAAGCCTCCGTGAAGTTCCCGCTTCTGTACAGCTCGTTCCCTACCCTCTTCACCTCCTCGGGATCGGACCCGCCGAGCGCCCTCTTCACTGTGAGCGGGGACGCGGCTGCGGGCACAGCCACGGGCACGGGATAGGTGCCGGAGCCGCCACGCATTATGCTTCCACGGCCGTAGTTCACTGTGCCGGAGCCGAGCACGTCTGTCCGGTTCGGTCCCCGGGAGGGCAGAAGCGGTTTGAGGATCTTTCCTGAAGGACAAATGTTCCCGCTCGGAATCAGAGAGGAGCAGCCAGAGTAGATTAACGGAGCTCCGGCTGATACCGATCTTCGGTGGCCAGGGCGGGAAGCCTGAGAACCCGGATCAAGACGTTTTGATTCGAGAGTGGGATTTTGTTGGTGTTGGTGCAGAGTGTTGGACATTGTTGTTGTGCTTTTATGTTTGTGTGCTTGTCTTTTGTTTTGTTTTTTTTTTAAGGTTGTTTTTGGTTATATAGGAGATTGGAAAACCTTGAAGAGAATGGTTGTTGTTAGGTTACAGGAATGGAATGTAATGTATTGTGTTTTTGCTTTGGTTTGGTTTGGAGTGGAGAGAAGAGAAGAGGTTTTGAGAGGGATACTGTAAATGGTAAAGAGTAGGAGCTTCCAGTTTTTCTCCATTTAGAATCAACTTTCCTTCTTTGTCACTATTTAACTTTCTCTCTCTACTCTCTAGATTCTCTCACCCTTTTCCTTCAACATCATCATTTCATCCATGCAAAGTGCTCCTTTATTTACCCTAAGATATTTATTATTTTTATTATCACTTTATAACTTTATTCTTTTATAAATTACAGTAAAAGGTTAAGTCAAAGTATTCAAATAAATATTGTTTAGGATTATACTAAACAGTCTTAAAATCTCCTGAAATTATATTTTCTTACTATCAAAATTTTTTTTTTATTGAAAAATATATTGTGATAGTTTTCAAACACATTAAAAAACTGATGTAATGTATAGGTATTGTTGTAACATTTTCAAAATAAGTAAGAAAAACTAAAATAACATAAAAATGAGAAACATAAAGTTTCAATTGAATCTTACTCCTAGATTGTTTTTGTTGTATAGGAAAGTATTGATATAGTAATGGGATAATTTTTTCTTATAATTGGTTCTAATATTACAAATTTAATTTCACCATTAAAAAAGGTAACACTCAAATGCAGTTGTTTAATTTTGAAAAAAAAATTGATATAAATAATCATGTTAGTAACAATATTCATTTTTATAAAAAAAATGATTAATTATTTAAAAATTATATATAATTACTTACAAATATAATATTTATAATAACTCAAAAGTTTAATCATACAAAGCACTTAAAATTAATTATGTCTAAATTTAATCCAAAATTTATTATTATTATTATATATATAATCTTAGGAGACTTCACCTTTAAATTTAATTTCTTACCAATTTGTATTATATATAGATAGATATATTTAAATGAATTTTTCCATAAGTCTCTATAGAAAAATTAAAAAAAAATATCTTTTATAAATTAAAATTAATTTTTGTACTAGTTAAAAATAAAAATTTAAAAAAAAAACATGTAAAAAGACTTTATTTTTTAAATTAGTTTGTATAACTTATATTATTCCTTTATTTATAAACTTGACAATAAGTTCCTGGAAACACATTTAAATTTACAATAGAGGTCATTAAAACCATGACTTAGAAAATCAAATTAAAAGATTCTGTTTTAGTAATGTAACTTTAAGGAATAAAAAATATATAAAAACTCATGCTACTAACGACTACAAAAATTGAAAAAAAAAGGTTTGAAATTCAACTTTGACAAGAATTTTTTTTAATTTAAATTATATATATAAGAAAGGAAAACCTTAAATTATATCCATATATCTCCGACTAAATATAACATTATTTAATATCTTTTAATTATTTTTTATTTCTTTTTCAAAATCATATATATATATATAGTTTAATATTAATCTAAAAGTATTTAATACATTATTTATATAAATCAAAATCAACGTAAAGTATATGATTTAAAATATAAATTATTTTCTTATTTTTATTAAATTTTAATAATAGTTTATATAAATAATCTTAATTATATAAATTATAATTTAAAAATTAAATCAATAGGTTTTATTTTTTATATAAAATCATTAACAATTTGATATTTAATAAAATTAATATCTGTGTTAATTAATTTTATTTATATATATGGTAAAATATATTTTTTATACAAAATTTAGATTTAAAATACAACTATATTAATCCATTTTGTAAAATATAGTTATTTGTATTTTTTAAAATTATCCCCAAATGAAAAAGAGACATTGAAATCATTAATGACTATGGATGAGAGATATGTATTAAGACAATATCTAAATAAGAGAAGAATAAATATGTTTTGACAATGTTCATTTATTTAAAAAACTTATTAAATGTGTTATGAAATGAAAAATTTATATGACTGTCTATCTACACATAATAATAATAATAATAATAATAATAATAATCTAGTATACCATTGTAATTTAATTATTAAGTGAATATATAACTGATGTGAAATTTGACTATAGATGTTATCATATCGTTTGAATTATCAGATAGTTGTAATGTTGTTGATACATTAAAACTATATCATAACATATAAAATATAAAAAATATATAATTGAAAATTTTATAATATAAAATAGTATCTTACAAATTTTAGATATAAACAGACTTATAACATGTAGAGAAAATTATAAACATACAACATTTATTTACAAATAAAAAATTGTATTAATCATCTTTATTTAAGATATATTAATTATTTTTATTAAAATATATATATATATATACATATTATAATAACTATTTTAATTAATTTAGTTAAAAATGAATACTATTATAGTCAGTTTAATTATTATCATTGCGTCTTCTATAAAACAGAATGAAAATAAAATAGTTTATCAGCATTTCAGAAAATTAAATAAATGAATATATTAAGAAAAATACTTAAGTGTTTTCACGATGATATTGATATCACTCTCTTTCTCATAAATAAGGAATATCAAGTAATTATATATATATATATATATATATATATATATATATATATATATATATAGAATGGTGGTTGAGCTTTGACCAATAATTTTATAAGTAAATAAAATAAATTTCACTTTTATTTATGTTTATGAAGAGATAAAGAAAACCAAAGACATAAGTATTATAAAATAAAATATTAAAAATTCATATTATGAATTTATAAACTCATCATTATTAGATTCATATTAAAATAGTAGGTTAAAGATGTACATAAATGTACTATTTCAGTATTTATGAATTAAAAAGGTTATATGTAACTAATCTAAATAATAAACTAAAGAAATTCACCTTTAGATATACTACTAATGGCCAAAAAATAGTGGGAATTGAGTTTGATTAAGTATTAACTTATAGTTATTTGTATGAAGAACCACCTAATATAATAACTTAGTTAAATTGGTGTGATCATAGGTTAAAAAGATTATGTGAATTGGAGAAGGTGATAGTTGGTGATTAAGGTTGAAGAAGTGATTCCTGTGAATTAGAAGTGATTGTTGTGAATTAATGAGATTTGAGGAAAGAGTGGGTTTGGCATAGAGTGATATAAATGTATGTGAAGGGAGTAAAGTGAAAAGTGAAGAATAAAAAAAGAGAGAGGTGTGATGTGGGTGAAGAGGAGACAGTGTGGCAGATGGACATGTGCAGTGCCAGCTGGGCCCATCATATTCCCTCCAACAAAGCAGAGACTCTGTGGGGCCCATCCATTTTTTTATCCACTTCCACCCTATTGCCAACCATCACATCCTCTTTTTATATATCATAGTAATCAAAAACCCAAATAGATCAAAATTAATATTTTGAAAATTAATTTTACGTACTAATTTATATTTCTATTTTAAAATTAATATTAATATTAACAAAGTAAGGTAGAATGCAAAAAAGGATGGGATGAGAGTGTTGAGACTTTGACCAGAAACATGTTTCAAGGATCAATGGCTCCATCACATTGTATGTTTATATTTACTGTCTTCTTGTCCCCATTCTAATTCTGACTTTTGCCACCTTTCTTTCCATGCTAAAAAAGAACAAAGCCCAAAATATTTAACTACTTTTTTCATCTACAAATTTTGTTTAAACCTTAAGAAAACTATAAATGTCATCTCATTCTTCATTTTGTGTCAATGTGGTTATGGATTTGTTTTGTTATTTGTGTGTAGTTTTGTTCTTTTTACAAGTGGCCACCATTATCACACTTGCTATAACAATTGGATCACATTACCCTATGGCACCCTAGGATATTTATCTGCCAGAAAAAGATTCCCTTATAAAAATTTAAACATTGGATCAAGACACAAAACAACATTCTCTCTTCACAAATTTTGTTTAGTGGACACTTTATCCAAAACTCACTTTATCAGACAAAGACAACCTCTTTTGAACGAAGAAAGAAATTCCAAAACATCCTAGCCTAGCTCCCTGAAAAAGTATCTCCGATATGTTGATTTCACTGTCATGTTAAGCTTTGTCACAGCGAGAATTACATACACTAGAACTATGAGGACTCCAAATTCTGCCCCATTTAGATTATGTGTTCATAAATTCAGTAATCACAGTTTTTTTCTCAAACAAAAACAACTATCTCTTCAACTCAACTGCCACTTCAAAGAACTTTTCTTATAACATCTTAGATTAACAAACAAACTTTGAGTGTTTTACTTTTTCTAAAATGCAAAACAATTTATTGATTTTTTTATTAATTTTGTCATTTTTGTTTACAAAACATTTTAAAATGAAATAACATAAAATAGGTAAATTTGGATAACACCAAATAATGAACTAGTGGCATACCATTCTTATAAGAGAGTTTGCACTTAAGTTTTTCAATGATTGGCATATGGGGTCTCTACCTTTCCCAGATTAACCTTAATATGAAGACTCACACACTTCAACTTTAAAGGAACACAGTACATTAAAGAGTCATGGATATAGAGATATATCATGTTGGCAATTATTCTTAGCTAGTAGCAAGCATGTGACAATAATATGTATCTCACCTTGTCCCTTAGTGATATTGATACCATGTTAAGAAAAATATAAATAACAAAAACTAAAATTAACCAAAAAAACTTAAAAATAGAAATATAAATACATATAATTTCAGTAATTGAAAATATATTTTACTCAAATATCAATTAATCAAATTAATAAGTTTGATGTTAAAAATTATTTATTGATCAACATGAATTAAGGTTTTCTTGATCAACATTGAAAATATTATTTCAACTAAAACTAGTTAGGATTTTTATCCATATCAATAAAATTATTTTTCAACTTATATAAGTTAAAAAAATTTTATTTTTCAACTTAGATAAGTTAAGGTTTTTAGTCAATATGAAAATAAATTATTTTCTAATTGACATCATTGAGATTATTGATTTAATAATGTAGGTTAAATGACGATGACAATAAGACTATTTTTTAAGTAGATGTCAACTAAATTTGTTTAATAAGTTTGTACTGGTTATGTGGTTATGTTTTATCAATCTCTATAATATTGAAATAATTATTTCTATAGGGAGGAGTTGCCTCTCATGGATTTTTACCAACCCTTTAAAAAAAGAAATAATTATTTTTATAAATGGAAATTAGAAAACTCTTTAAAGTAAAAAATTAAAATTTAATAAGTTAAAATATCTTATTCAAAAAAATTTTGAATTAATTAATATAAAAACAGTAAAAATTTAATTTACTTAAATTTCTTAAAAGTTATTAATTTTTTTGCCAAATATAAGATTAAGGATTAGTAAAGTTACGAGTTTATGAATTATATATATATATATAATAATAATCTTTTAAATAAGGTCTTTACTCATAATTTCAAATGTCATTCACACTATCTAATAACCATTTGCTACATCATTAACAATAAAATAAGATATAAATGTAATAATTTATTAAAAAAATTAATATATTTAGCTACGCATTAGTGCACTGTGGCTGGTATTAACAATCTTGATAATATAATAATTGTGAGGCTATGATCCTCTCAAGTTTCTTATAAATTAGTTAAATATAAAAAAATAATATTGTAAAAAATGACTAGTGGTTAGGGCAAATTAACCCCTTGACTAGGAACTGCAATACAAAAATCATTATTAAAAAAAAGGAGCCAACTAAATTACTTAAAGTAGAATAATCTAAATTTAGGTCTTAATTATTAGTATATAATATATAGTAGTAGAGTAAGAATCTAGGTTTGTGGCAGTGCGTTTGGTTAACCAAGGAAAGGTGAGCAGCAAGAGCCAGCTTTCATATTAATCATGGCAATCAGATTCAAACGTTGAAATTTAATATTTGACAACAAAAGATAGTAATTAATATTCTTTATTATTTTTCGCTTCACCATTCTCGAGCTTTTGAATTTTGGATTGCGATGGTCGTGCATGCATGTCCTTTTCATCTCCATTGTCGAATAAATAAAGCTTGGAAAGTAAATATAAGTTATGCACTCCAACTAATTACTAGTTGCTTCTGAAATTAAAGATAGTTTATTAACCTTTATCAATATCATAAGTTTAATTTAAAACAATATATATGACGAGATTTATATTTTAGGTTTAAGACTCTTTAACTAATATTCTCTTTTCTATCACGTATATTTTTTATACTTTTTTTAATATTTGAACTTTGCTTATGATGTTCAAACATGTTATTGGGTTTTAGGATATGGATCCAAATATATATTTTTTTTTATTATGTTCTTACAAGTTGACTCTCCTGTTGGTTGACTCTACGATAATCTCACGCCTCCTTCTCTCTCTTTAGATAATGCTTTACTGTATCGAAACAACCTGCACCTGCAAAGACAAAAAGGGGCGTCCTAGAGATCATTTGCACTCTGACGCTCAAGTCAATACTGGGGCAAGCACACCAAGTGTATAGTGTATTTCAGTTTAGGTCTAAAGACTACGTACCTTTGTGAAGTGTTTTACTGCCCTTTATATAGTCTAGGGTTTCCTCTGCGCCGCTACCCATATTAGGGTTTCTGCAGGAATACCCTTGCGCCGCTAATACCTAGTCTTAGGGTAATCTAGCACGTAAGGCTTCCCTTAACTGAAGTGCAAATTCTAATAGGATGGCCACCTGGGTACCCCCTCGTACACCTAATCTCTAGGGCCATCTGTCCTGGGAGTGCCCTCACTGTTCACGTGCCTTGCATGTAGCTTCACTTGAAAACCCTAATCCTCATGGGCACTCAAACCCTTCAAGACTCTGCACCTAACTATGCTTTCCCTGCTACATGCATGGCTTAGGCCTCTCCCTACCTCTGGGCATTTTACTGATAATTGTTCTTCCCTCGGGACCCACCTTAGATGTTCTAGTTCAATTGTTCAAAACACCCAAGACCAATGTCACCTCGTTGCACTCTGTTGCTGAGGACTCATCACCTTGTTACGTTGACGAGGACACATCGTTCCACTCTGGTGATCGATACGCTAATGACTAATCAGCCTACTAATCCATACTACCTGTGGGACCCAGCCCACGTGGCTCTAGTCCATGCTGTGGGACCCAGCTGACGTGGCTCACCATTACTAGCTGTTCTCGGTGCCTGAGGACTGGTCGGTACACATTATACATTCTAGAATTATTTTTAGTGCATAACAATTATCAATTTAAATTTTTTAAAATGGTTATATTAGTTATCTTCATTGTTCGAAAAATAATAGAGGTTAAGACTAAGGCTAAGGTCAAAGGGGCAAGGATAAAAACTCAAAGGGGCAAGGACAAAAACAAAAACAAGTGGGTCAAAAGGTTAAGACTCAAAATAAACAAAATTACAAAGAGTAAAAACCCAAAAACATAGTTTTGTTATCCTACTCTTCAAGCTGTGAATAAATGTTTTTCATTCTTAACTTATAATACAAATTAGTGAAGGCAGTAGGAGGGAGAGGCTTGGCGAAAATATCAAGTGCTTGAAGAGAAAAAGATATAGAAAGAAGTTTGATTAGTCCATTGTGGATTTTTTCCCGAATACATGAAAATTGATTTCAATGTATTTGGTTCTCTCATGGAAAACTTGATTGTTGGCAATCTAAATAGTAGATTGATTATCATAATACAAAAGGGTAGGTTGGAGATGATTGGCTTGAAGGTCTTGTAACATATATATGTTACCCATAGAATTTCACAAGTTGTGGCAATCAAGGCATAATACTCGATTTCAAATGAACTTTCTGACGTAGTTTGTTGTTTCTTTGTCTTCTTAGACATAAAAGACTCAGCTAAGTAGATAGAAAAACTAGTGATAAACTTTCTAGTTTGAGGACATGTTGCCCAATCTGAATCACTATAAGCTTTTATCTAGATAATGTTGTTATGTGAAGGAAAATACTTGCACCAATAACAGTCTTGAGATACTTAAGTACACACACAACAGCTTGGTGATGTTCATTGCTAGGAGCAAAAACAAACTGGCTAAGGTGATTGACAGAGAAGGGAATGTCAGGACGAGTGTTAGTTAGGTAAATGATACGAAAATATTCTATAGGAAGAGGCTTCTTCTCCATTAAGCTTAGTACCATTGTCAGTGGAAAGACGAGTAGTGTGCAAAATAGGAGTAGAGATGGGGGCATATCCCACCATACCAGTCTCGTCAAACAAATCCAAAGTATATTTTTCCTGACTTAAGAGAATATCGATGTTATTATGAGCAACTTCAAAGCCCAAAAACTATGTAAGATCTCTAATTGCTCATCTGAAGGATGTCCCTTTCTATAGTTTCAAAGTTAACATTTTTAACAGTACAGTTCAAGGTAGGAGAAAAAGATTGACCAACACGATTAGTATTGTAAAAAACATACAAACCCACCACTAGATCAATTAAACCAATCTTGTCTTTGGTTATGAAGTCATGTATCACACCCTCAATAGAAGAAAAGATTGTTCACACGTAAGAGAAAGAATAATTATATATATAGATAGATAAGATTAAAGGAGGAATTTGGAACATATAATACATTGGTAAAAATTTGTTTTTGACTAAAATACATAGTTTTAGAATAATAAGTACAGACAAAATGACCATTAGATAATTTTATAAGGTGGATCTGATCCAATGATAAGAAGTAAAGTTAGATAAAGAGAAGCAAACATGATTTGTTCCCCAAAATTTAATATTAAAGATTGTTTATTTACAATGGATTTTTTTAAAGTATGGATATTACCTACAGGTGAAAGATTTTGACTTTGATAACCCATATCAATAGAAATGGAACCAACTTGATTCACTTGAGCTTGACCAATGAAGTTGCTAGCATTTTTAAAAAGGTCTAAAAGAATCTGATACTTTTGTTGTGTGATACGAACATCCCCATTGTCCCATTTGGTTTGATCTTTGTCAAAAGAATTCTCTTCTTAAACAACCACATCATAAACTTGAAAATACTTACTTTTTACAATCTATAACCTAGGAGATAACCATGCTTCTTATAACAGGTTTCTATACTATGTCTAGTTTTTGCACAATGTGTACAAATCTTTTTATTATTGTTAGCAGGCCTAAAACTTTTTCTATGTTTCTTATAACTGTAGAATCAATATCGCCATTTTCCCACAAAAGAAACAAGTAACGGAGGATTGCATAGCAGTTTTGCTAATAATAGGATTTATGTTTTTTATATTGGCAACTTAAACATTGTTGGTTAACTAGTGTTCTTGTTGAACAACAAAGAAAAAAAATTTGGTTATGGGTGGAATAGATTCCATAAGAAGTATATGAGTCTTAACATTGTTATACTAATCATTTAGGCTACGAAGAAATTACATGGCTTGGTCCTCCTTTTTTCTTTGACATATGACCAAAGAAGCATTACAAAAACATTTATTGTGGCATCTACAAATAGGATGAGGATTAAAATTTTCTTGCTCATCCCAAATTATTCTCAATTTGGTGAAATATTTGGTAATATACAAAGATCACCTTGGGTTAGTGATACAAACCACCTTGACAAGCAAATGACTAAGGACACAACAGACACTTCACAAGTAGGTCAATCATCTCAGCATACAAGACCAAGTCCCACCAAACCTCAAGAGAGACTCAGCAAGAGAAGAACCATACATAAACCATAATATCAGATGTTCTTCCTTCTAGTCTTTTCACAAGACAAGTTTATGTAAATAAATTGGACTCACTTTGGGGTTTAAATAGAAGAATAAGTTAGAGTAGGGTTCAGTTAACATAAATTAGGTGTACTTAGCATAAATTGGGTTTGTGCTAAGCCCACCTTTCATGACAAGTGCACCTAGATTTAGGGTTTTTTTTACCTATCTTCTAGAAGGTTTCTCACAAATGACGTTCCTACCCCTCTCACTCTTGCTCCCCAAGTCACTCTCTCCTATATAAAGGGTGTATTGCCTCATGTAATTTAGACATTGAATTTTGAATAGAAAAGAAACTTTGTCAGAGTGTTTAGTGAGCTAAGTCTCCAATCCTTGGGTCTTATCTTGAGTGCACAACACCTTAAGTGGAGACTCTTCACCACATCTTGGAGTAGCCCATCCTCCAAGTGGCGTCATTCATTGCCTCCCTCCATAAGCTTTCTCTAACTCTCATCTTTTCTTTTGTTCCATTGCGCCATTTCCATTCCTTTTCTTCTTTCCTTATTCGGTTTCTATATTGTGTTATTTTCCTTTAAGTTCTTTAAATTCAACACCTTCATCATCATAATCATCATACTTGTGTTTTTCTCTTTGTCCTCTAGAAGTGAACCTTCACACTTACTTAACCACTTGGTTAAGTTCGTGTCCAATGAGAATCTTTTTTGGGTTTCTCACCATATTCTGCCCAAAACAAAAAAAAAATCATAAACATAGTGTCACCATAAAATGTACAATCTTAAAATCAACTCACATCACTTAGGAAAGAAACTTCCATTTGAAGGTCAAAGATGCGTCAAAGGTCCCCTTGCGAGAATCTAGATTTAAGACCATTCCAAATATCCAGAGTTTTATCTATCCATATGATACTTCGACGGATAGGAATAGAAACAAAATCAACAAGTCAAGATACTACCATATTATTACAACGATACCAAGTCGAGAAAGAGGGACATTACCATGGATGAACTCAACTTTGTTCTTTGCACTTAGAGTCGTAACCTTGAATCTGTTCCAAGAATAATAGTTGGAGGAATCAAGAATTGGCAAAACAAGGGATGTAGTCAATTTACATTAGGGTGGAGATATAAGAAATTTTGAACATATTCTTAAACCATATTAGACGGTATATCGTCTAATGCAAGTGTTTATCGACATTGTCTACACCACCTAATGTTGCAAGAACAAAACAAAAAAGAATAATAAAATCTGAAAAGGAAAAACAAGAAACAAAATAAAGAAGAGAAGAAATGAAGTAATAATTGAGCTTTGATACCATAACAGAGTTAAAAGGTAAGATTTTGTCATGAACCCATGGAAAAATCCTACAATTAAAATAACATATCAAAAAATCCTAAACCAAAAAAAGAAAATTGAAATGGTGAGAAACATGGAGAAGAAAATGCATAAAAGAGAAAAGATGAAAAATTCATTCAATAATATAAAATTGCAACGAGTAGTGATTAATAATAAAAAAAATAGACAAAAAAAAAAGCTAGAGTCCAAAACAAAAACAAAACTACAAATAATAAAAGTCCAAAAACATAATTTTACACAAAAGATCATTAACATGTCTAATTTTTAGTCCCATGTATATATATATATATATATATATATATATATATATATATATATATATATATATATATATATATATATATATATATATATATATATAAAGATGAAAAAAAATTGGAAAAGAAAATCTCATGGTAAATAATATTTTAAAAACTAACTTTTCATTATATTGCTCATATAGCTTACTTCATTTAGCAGGATAAAACTTTGTTGTTATTATTAATTGCAAATGCAGCAGGATAAATTTATATTGACGAACACGTGTCGATAAATTTTAGAGAGAAAAAAACTGTGTAAAGATTGAAAGCTCAAAATTTAGATAAAATATTATACAAGTTAAAATAGATTTTTAAAGTGTATTCGTGTTTTAATTTCTTCACACGCATGAAAACGGCAGAGGCAGTGGGAAAAGTGTGCAAATGAAGATTCATATGCGCATGCAACTCTTTACTTAGGGAGAGGAATTGTTACAAAATGAAAAAAAAAATACATAGAAATTTGCAACATGCCTTATCAAGTTCAACTGAACACAAAATTCAATATATTTTATTTCTATTTATTGTTTATTATTTAATAGATTGAGTAAATTATCGTTATGCAAATTTATACTAAAAAATTAAATATATGATTGCTGGTGTGAGTTGACCTCTCTAATTCCCAGATTTAATGAGACAAATACGATTTATAAAAAGCTTAAAGTTTATTTAAGATGTTAGTTACACGGATAGACCTAGTCACCTCTACAAGTAAAATTATTTTTACAAATAGTCACAAGCACTTTCTTTCTAATTATCATAAAATTTTAATTGTTCTTACATTTTACATTATTTATATGTAAAGTTAATTACCTTCAAAGTATATCAATAAAAAACAATATTGATTTCATTCCTCGGTGTTATAATATATAAAAAAATGCCATACTTATCCTTAACAAACTTACACATGTTTGAACAGAATTTCCAGAAAATATTTTTAGAAAGATTTTCGAAATAAATTTTTTGGAATATATATAATATGCTATGAAATGTGTTTTCGAGGATAATTTTTTCAAAATATCTTATGAAAAGAGATTTTTGAAATAAGAGCGAATTAGATTAAATATTTAGTCATTTCATCTAAATTGATGAGTGCTTGAAAGGGTGTACCCCACTAACTTTCAACATTTTTCGAATTGTTGGTTTTAAATTACTTTTTAACTGAATTTTATAACAAAAGTTGTTAATTTGCTTATGAAGTTTTAAATTGTTACGTAAAAAATAGTGTATGGTTAATTTAGTTGTCTTTAAGCATAAAAATCCAATCAAGCTAAATCTCACTCTTGCTAAACGTGCTTTTCATGTATAAGAGAAGTTTAAATAGTTTTCATTTTTTTTATAATTTCTAATCAAGCTTAATCCCAACACCCATCGCTTAATTTCATTTTTAGTTTTCCATCATTTTAATGAGCAACACGATTTTTAAATTTTTGAACTTTTTTGTCTAGTAAGCTATGTGCATAACAAAAAACAGCATATTATATTCACAATATAAGGTTTTCTAAAAGAGAAAAACAAATTAATTATCCACATTAAAAATTTAGAAATTAACTTCCGTATGCTAAAAAGGTTCATTTTAGTTTTTTATATTAATCTTGTACACAAACTCATCCAAAAATAAGGAAGTATGATTGAGACTACGTTCACAAGAAAAAGCAGGCTAATAATGTTTAGAAGAAAAAATCCCACCTTCCTTATAGTTGGATTTAACTTGTCTAAAACGAATTTTATCTTGCTTGGCATTATCGTTTTAGGAAAATCAAAACCAGATGGTAGGTTACTCTTTTGTTGCACTAAACCATATTCGATTGTCCAGTAGCACTAAAATGGTTGTAGTTGGTATGAAGAAATTGCTGGTGCTGAAATTATTGAAAGGTTTTAGAGAGGAACTGCATGAAAAATGACAAGGCTCGCATTTGTAGACGTAGATGACTTATGTTAAACGTTCCTCGGTGGCAGAAACACAGGAGGTACAGACTACAAAATGATAATACAACTTACATACTAGCATTCACTCATAAAAATAAAACTAGAAACCCTTCTAACAAGAAACTAGTAAATCGGAAAATGATTCCAGGTGACAGCCATAATTTGGTCTAATTGCTGGCGTGGCGCAACTCTGGACGAACGAAGTCTGCATCTGCTGGCACAGAAATGTCTACTGTGGGTCTCAGTTTGGCGCAAACTTCAATGGCTCCATGCACTGGGTCTGAAAGGAAGTTGCTAACTAAGTCCTGGTTAACAGGTGTTCCATTGTCCACCGCCACCAAGGCCTGCTGGGTAAGAATGTAGTCAAATCGTGGAGCCCATTTCCTCGAACCCAATCTAGCCGTGGTTGAGCAGTTATCAACCATGAAAGAAACACCACGAGCATGCATGAAAGGATTCAAAGAATCAACAGCCTCGATGACACTCTCATTAATGATTTCGGAGTAGGAATGCCCTTTCTTCCTCAGGATCTCAATCTAGAAATTCAGTAATCTCAGATTAGATAAAAAGTTCATTTTAGCTCTACACATCCGAAAAAATTCCCTTTCTCACTGATAGTTAACTTAATCAGTCCAATTTGAAAGCAAACGGAGACAAATATATAGGCAGGAAACTATGTAAATCCATTCCCAAAATAATAGCAAGAAAAAATTCCAACAGTACCTGGGCCATCATCAATGCCACAAAGACACCAGCAGTAAAAGGATATAATGGGCCTTGATCACCGGCTGGTCTTGTAGAACGGACACGCTCGCCAACCTTCCACATGCGGGTTTGATCAATGTTACCCATGGGGAAAGCAGCCAGACCCTCTTTCTCCTGTAAAACAAATGTATTGTTTAAAGTCGGCGGTGCAAAGGCTTACTTTAAAGGGAGAATGAATATGCCCTTACATAAAAGCGACGTCCAGCCAAAACAACACTGCGAATCTCGCTACCACTGGCTACATCCTCGTAGCACTCATACAGAATGTCCATGCAAGGATAATAAGAAGCACTGTAAGCTTTCTCAAATACCCTTTTGTCATCTTCAGATAAAGCATTGTATACAGCTAGCATACCCTATCCAAAACCAATACGTGCAAGGCTAGTCAGAGCTCAAACAAATCACCATACCAGCACATTCTACAGGGTTTTGGGAAAGGGTGGACAAAAAATAATGCTAGACTAGCGTGAAAATACAACCTTGGTTGAGATGGTTCTAGATATAATTCCAGTTATAGACTCAACAGTATTCTTGTACGCCAGATCTTCGTCCATTCCATTGTCAGTGTATCTCCTAAACAAGGATTCCACAACTCCATGAACAGCACCAAGTAAAATGCCTACAAAACCACCATGGCTGTACTTAGGACTTTGCCTTCAAGGAAGAAAAAACATCCATTGCAGAGTTCTCACCTCTCTCCCCAAAGATATCACTCTTGTATTCTTGCTCTAATGTAGTGGCGAAAGTGAATGGAGAACCAAGGGCAACAGACCATGCCAAAGCAACATCAGTGGCCCTACCATCCACATCCTGCATGCAATTACTCAAATAAAATAAATTATCCAATCAACACACAGAAAGTGAAGAGACAGGCTGAGGCAGAGCAAAAATAACCTGGTGGACGGCAAAACTTGCATTGATTCCAGCACCATTTATTTCTTTGCCTTGCACATAGAGCCTCCTTACAGATGGACCCATCCCCTTTGGGCACACAGCAATTACACTAATGTTCTTAGGAAAGTCAAGTCCAATTGACTGCAAATGCCCAAGAAGAAAACCATGGGAAAGCCCAAGTATGCTGTTTGGTTTCATGTAAGAAAATATTTTTTCATAATTATCAGCCTGCAAGATAAATAAAAATATTAAAGTTTCTGGATTGAAATCAGCTATATCAGAAAAGTCCAAAACTATTGCAACAACACATACTATGTCTATTTGTATTGACAGAAAGGATATTCAAAAAGTACATTTTTCATTAGCGTTAGCATGTTATTGCAAAAACTAAGGCACCACGATACCAACAGGTCTTTTAACCTGACATGACTTCAGAAAACAAATAGTATCACATTCTTAGAAAACTTTTGAGATTTGGGACAGATCTTATCTTGCACTGTTACAAATATTTTGGAATAATATTTTCAGAAAAATGTTACAGAACTATTAAATAAAGTTTTTATTTAAAAATATAAATAGAGCAAATTAAGAATTGTGACAGTGTGGAAGCGGGTAATGCCAAACGGTAAACTGGTGGTGATGGGACCTGGTAATAGCAAACTTTAAACTGATGATGATCAAGTAAGTAAAGAATATCTAATGCCATTTGGGGTGTGAAAATCGTGGTGGATTGGGGAATTGGAAGCTGCATTACCAGCACAGTTTTGGCTAAGTAGATGATAACATCTAAACACTTACAGTTCCAAAAGAAGACAAGTCTGATTTCTTATCACTCACGTAGAAATTAACCCAGCAATATTATAAAAAGAATTGCTAGTGATACTAAAAAAACCTTACTGTTATCATCACGCCATGCAGAATAACATCGTATATTAGTAATCAGACAGCTTCAAAAACATAAAAACCGCAGCAGAAGAATCAGAATTCGTATATAGAGCATTGAGTTAAACTAATTAACCTGTGCGGAATCAGAAATTAACAACATCACAAGATCACTGCCCGAGACAGTTTCCCATATGTCACCAAGAGTCCCACTCTCCTCAGTAAACCCAGCTGCCCGAGCTTCAGCAAAGGAACGAGAACCCTTCCTGAGTCCAATCTGCATTTTTAAATCATTGAAACGACAAACAATGAATTTAATCAGCCAGCCAATCATTAATCAACAATTTCAACACACATTCATATATTATAAACGAAACAGAACTAAATAACAAATGAAAAAAAGAATCACACCTTGACCACAATATCGGACTTTGCTTCAGCGAGCGAGTCCCTTAGATTCTGAGCCTGGGCAGGTCCCTGGAAACACAGCGCCATGTTAACAATCATATCAAAGCTAGGAAGTACAACATCATCAGAACAAAATATTAAGTCATAACCTTTTAAGCTTAAACAAAATCTTAAAACATACTCTCCGAGCTCAAATATAAATAAAATTAACTAATTTCGTGCTTGCCACGGGATTCCCAAGCCCAGGGTGCACGAGCTCAACCGAAAAGTTTTTGGTCACTAAGAATAGAGAATCTCCACTAGACGGATTCCCCCACAACAAGCAACGGATTTTTAAAGTTTATAATCCATGCCACAGATAACACATTTCAACCTTTACTTAAATACGAATCTTCGAAAGTCACCTGAGATCCCCAGCCGATGACACCAATCTGCTTGATCCCCTTGAAAGCGTCGGGCAAAAGGTGGAACAAATCCCTGCCTCCTCTCACGATGTACTGCAATGAACCAAAATAAACAATAAACACAAGAAATTTAAAATTCACGAATCTGGAAACGGAAGAAAGCGTCCGAGAACCTCGTCGTGTCCGGCGAGGTTAATCTTCTCCTTCTTGAAAACCTTCGAGTCGAAATCGAGCTGCGCAGGGGTCTTCACAGCTGGCGCCGCCACCATACGAGCGCCGAGAGCGGAGCCGCATCGGCTCAGCCTTAGGGATTTGAAGGAGAGTTTGGAAGACGAGGATT
The DNA here is from genome assembly GCA_013389735.1 of Phaseolus lunatus. NCBI lineage: Eukaryota > Viridiplantae > Streptophyta > Magnoliopsida > Fabales > Fabaceae > Phaseolus > Phaseolus lunatus. The sequence continues at coordinate 28,773,630 of CM023861.1, forward strand.
GCAGAGGGAGGCTGGTAGCGGAGAAGCTTCTGTAAGAAGGTTTGGCTAGGGTTTCAGAGGGGGCATAGATTGCAGAAGAAAACGACGTCGTCGCAGCCGCCATTATGTTGAGTAGACTGTATCTGTTTGGGTGGAACGAGGGTTCGATGAGTGAAGCTGTATATTGGTTGGATTTTTATAGTGTGAGCAGTAACTGGAGTGTGCTAAAGTGCGCCCATACGGTGTCGGTAAGAAATCTTTTGGATCACGTGTGTATTTTTAGCTTTCTTAAGTTAATTAGATCATACACTTTTTTAATATAAATCACTGTTCATTAATTAATCTGATTTTACTTACAAACATGCAGATAATTTTGATTTCTTTTTAACAACTCTGATTTTATAAAATTTGAAAATACAAATTTATAGAAATATGTAGAAGAATTTCTATAAATATTAGTTTTGGTTTATCGAAAACATTATTTTATTTTATTTTTCTTGTATAAGTAATCATGCAAAAAAAGCTTCTTTAAACATATCTAAATGAAGAGAGAGAAATTTATTTAATAGATTGGATGTTTTAATATATTATAAATAAAGTTTACATAATAATGTTGAATAAGTTTAGTTAAACGTTGTTTATAATATCGCTTTTGCTAACAACTAGTTGGTTTAGTCAATATAGAATCGACAGTATAATACAATACTAAAATAATATGTTGGTGAAGTTGAAGAAAGTGAAGGCAAAGGAATCATATGATGATCATTTATGTTGTTGCAGTGGTACAATTTGTATGTCCAAATGGAAAGAATGAGAAAAAATATTTGGTGAGATTTTGCTTTGCACCATTCTCCCACCATCACATATAAGAATCTCCTCATTTTTCACGTGCTTGCATAAAATTGCTTTTATTGTACTTTAAGTTTTAACCTGTTCAAATTCTCATTATTTTTTAATATTGTTTAATTTGTGTTCAGTTCATCCACATGTAAATAACTAATTTAAATTTTAATAAAATATTTATATCATAACAATGAATTATTAGAAATTATAAAATCTCTAATCATCTTTAAACTCTATACCAACCATAGATATTTATACTAAATTTTTTATACAATTCTGTCTTCTCTTTTAAATAATCATATCAATATAATTTGCATCACTCATGCCTAAGCTACAGTGATTAGGATAGTCGTTCATACTTGATCCTTGATCAAATATAAATAATTGATATGAAAATTACATATAATGTGATTTCAATCATATATTTTTTCAACTAGTCTAAACTTTATTATTTATATAAAGATCAATCCAAAGCAATATAAATATACAAAAATAAGCTTTGAAAATGATAAACATCAATTTATATTCTTTAAAAAAATATAAACGATACAAGTATTTATAAAAAAAAAAAACATAAAACATAAAGGTGATTTAAACTAAACAAGTGTATTATAAGAAACTACACTCATATAAATAATGTTGCCATAAAAACCTTTAGTACCAAACCTTTAATTCATAGGTCATCTATTAGAGAGTGTTTGGATTGAAGTATGTTAGAGTAGATGTGTGAGAAAAGTTTATGGGAGTTTGTAAGTGATGTGATGATTATGAGAGAATTTTTTTTTTTAAATTGTTAAATATTACTTTATAAATTTATCATTGCCTATTAAAAATTTGTAATAATGAAATGATTTATTTTTGTTTAAAAATAAACAACTTTCACATATTGTAGATTTAAAAACTAAAATTAGAAAATAAATATATATTAAATATAAATAGATATAATTTAAAAATTATAATTAAAAAAAATGTATTCAACAAATTAAATAGAAACAAAACTTCAAGTAATTTATAAATATTAAACATGCATAATAAAATTAAAAAATAAATTAGATCTTATATAAATAAAAAAATAATATTTTATTATTATTAAAAATCCTATAGTAATGAAAAATAAATTAAAAAAAATACTAAAAAAATATAACGTAATTAACAATAGAAAATAATTTCATAAAAACTTTTATAAAAAAATACTAACTCATAAACATAATAATTATAAAAAAAATATTAATATAAATGCAATAACAAATTAAATAAAAAGAGAACTTCAAATAATTTCTTAAAATATTAAATATATACTATAAAATTAGAAAATAAATCACATCGTATATAAATAAAAAAAATACTATTTTTTAATATTAAAAACTTTGGTAGATGAATGAGGGTAAATTCGGAAAAAGCACATGCTGATGTGGTTTTCCCTCTACATCTCTTCATTTTGAGGGGAGAGGATATTTACTCTTCACAGATATATCCTTTCCTCCTCTTTCTTGCAAAACCCTGAATCCAAGCCACTAATATCCTCTCACTTCTTTTCTTGTGAACAGTACATCCATAGAAACAAACAGAGCCTTAGTATCTTTATGTTTTATGAAAAATTACCTATTTAGTTTGTAAATGAAGTTATATTTTGAGTGATGTTATAATGCAATATTGAAAATAACAAAATGTATGAGCCATTGAAATGGAAATGCTACACACTTAAGTATGTATAGAGAATTTCCAAAACAAATGTTATGTTTGGATGTGTACATTAGATTTTTCACTACTAGGTTAATATTTTGTATATCAATTTTTTCAAGGTATTCATTATTAGACCACTATTTAAGATTATATTTATTAAGACATAAATGAGTTTTTATAACAAATAATATCATGGGCTTTTGTACGTTTAATAATGTTAATGTATTAATGTGAAATGTGTGATGGAAGTCTATCTAAGAGTGTCCTAAATTATAAAAGAGCAAATGAAGTCTAAAAAATATGTTGACACATTCACATTTATAATATATAAATAATATATAAAAAATGTTAGAGGAATGCATACAAAACTTAGACACAATTTATAAGAAGTCATGCGAAATTTAAATTTACAAGAAGATTAGATATTCATAAGATTAGAGAAAAACTATCCAAGAATTAAAAATCTTGAATATATTTTTTCCATAGTTTTAGAAAAAATAATTAATATTCTCGTTGTAGTAATTTTTTTTATTTTACAAACAATTTTTAAGAAGAATACAATATCATATTGAACTTGGTAAAATATGTAGGTGACCATGACAATTATGTTTTGTTTATCAATATAACTTCATCTTCTTCATTTCTAGTGCTGATTTTTTTATCTTCTTGTCTTCCAAAAACCATGCCATTTTGCCAAAGGTTATAAAGCAACCAACAAGATATAAAAAATCCAAATAATGGACCTACGCCTATTTCCTTTTTCCCTTATTTGTCTTTTGTTGTTGGTTGTTTATTCTTGCACTTCCATAACTTCTCATGACATCCCATAGGTTTCCATAACTTCTCATGACATCCCATAGGTTTATAGGTTAGGTGAAAAGAGTATTTTGTTATTAAAAAGATACATTCAATATTCAATGATTTGGAAATATATATATATATATATATATATATATATATATATATATATTTTTTTTTTTTTCTATTTACAACTCCCAGATTGTATTCTGGATTGTAAAATCTAGAAGTTATTTCCGAATCCCAAAAAAACCTTCTAAATTCTATAATTCAAAAATATCTTATGGATTACAAAATCTAAGATTAATTGAAATGTCTATGTACCTTTCAGAATTTGCTTCTAGACCTAGATAAATATTCCAGATTATTTAATCTAAAATAGACATTGCATTATGGATTAGCTAATCCATAGCATTTTTCCAAATATCCAGAAACAAGTAGCATATTCCAGATTGTGTAATCCAGTGAATCTTCGAATTACACAATCCAGAATATAAACTACAACATACCAAAAATTGCATAGAGACTGAAAAATTCTCATAGATATGCACCTCCAACTATCACGATCACCACAAACTACCACGAACTACTGTCAACTACCTTGTAACTTAATAATAGACCAACTAACATCCTCCACCACGAACTACTGCCAACTACCTTGTAACCTAATAATAGAGCAACCAACATCCTCGCCTTCACCAATGTCTTCACGCACCAACACCACTCACTTACAAAACAAAAACTTCATATATTTTAACTTTTTTATAAAAGAACATTTCTGAGATATAAAAAAAAAAAAAAACCTTATAAGAGTGTAAAAAAAACATATGGAGATGAAATAACCTTTGTTTTTATACTTTTTAATGGATAGTTTGTGTTAGCACACTTAAGGAGAAACCTCTCAACTATTAGCTATAGAATTAGTGACTCAATTTGATAGAAAAAAAGTGTGAATAATTCAAGAAAGTGATATTTGGCATTTGGTGTATACACTAAAAGAAAATCATTAATTAGAAACTAATTTTAGAGACTAAAAATAATTAGTTACTATAGTGACCAAATTAGAGACTATTTTTTATACTAAAAAATTTTTGGTTTCTAAATTAGTTTCTATTATTGTTAAATGATTTCTAAATTGGTATCTAATTAGCTATCAAGGTTTTAACTACCAATTATTTATATTCTAAATTTGGTAGCAAAAACCTTAGTAGCTAATTAGATAGCAATTTAAAAATCATTTAACGATAATAGAAACTAATTTGGAAACCAAAAATTTTTTTAGTCTCCAAAATGATCTCTAATTTAATCACTATACTAACTAATTATTTTTTATCTCTAAAATTAATTTTTAATAAATGATTTTCTTGTAGTGATATATTCTTTTGACCTCAACAAAAGAGTTTCTCCCATCTAGCTATTATTTATATATTGAAAAATAGTGTTTAAAATCAAGCCTTTTATTATAATGTATTTCATCCTTCTAACTACAATTTACATATTGAAAAACGATATTTAAAATCAAACATTTTAGTATAATATATCAAAGATATCTTTATCTATTGAATTAGAGACTTACATTTCAACATATATTTTTTGGCATATGGCTTGAATTGAGCACATTTTTTTTTAAATAAATCGTAAATTATTTTGTTAATGTATGAAGTTAATGTGTTTAACAACTATAACCTATAAAATTATTTCTAATTAATGAATAATAAAATAAATTTTGATATTAAATGTATACTAAATTAAATTATGATGATTATTCCATCTTTAAACTATTTATATTTATTTTTAATTCTCAAAATTTGAAATATTTTTATTTTTATTTTTATTTATACGCTATTTTCAAAGTTTAAGATAATATTGACTTTTTTTTATCAATTACATCATTATTTATTTATCTAAATTTTCATCAATTTATATATATATATATATATATATATATATATTTGTTATAATATATAACTTTATTCATCCAAAAAAAATTTGATATTAACTTTAGTGATCATAACTTGATCAATTTAATGGGTAGAAACCTTAATACAAAATGTTTTAGTAACTTTAGTTCACACAGACATATATATTATATATAATAAAACTCCAAAAGTTAAGAATTTTAAACAATATAATTAACTTTGATAAAATTTAAATATAAACATTAAGATTTCACTAACTCACATTTTGAAATATAGATAGTTTATCCTTTTACCCATGTATGAAAAGTTTAAATTGACATAGATATATAATACATTAATGAGAGTAATAGTGGGAGAGAACACAATATTTAGGCACAGAAGAGACAAGTTTTATAGGACTTGAACAAGTATTGGTAATGGATTATGACTTTTAGTTATAATCCATCAATTATGTCTTAGTTAATCAATTATATCTACGAGCATAATTAATTATTGAAAGAATGAAGAGTGGATTCAATTATTTGAAAAAGTTATGTATAAAATTAATAAAAGAATATTAAACTATTTAATCATAAAAGTTTCACCAAATCTTCATAATAAATAATTATTAAAAAATAGTTAAAATAAGGTATACTTTAGTCATTATATCATTTTTTACCATAAATAATGACTAAAACACGTTGTCTAAAGTAGAAAAGGTGTTACCTTAACTTTAGACAACGCTTTTTCAAATCTGGAATATGCAACCATGGACTTAGGTTTAGATAATATTTTTTTGCAGTCGTTGCCTTATATTGGTAGAACAGACAACGTTTTTCGGAAAAACTTTTAGGCAACATTTTTTCTCATAATGTTTAGGCAACACTTTTTCAATGTTGTTTATTGTTTAGACAACCTTTTTTAATATGTTGTCATTGGTAAAGACAACACTTATTTACATGTTGTCTGTCCTTGTTGACTACGCTTATTTGCCTGTTGTTTGTCATTTAAGCAATACATTTTCAGTGTTGCATATTAATAGGATAAGCAAAGCTTATTTACATGTTGGCTATCTTTTTATATAACATTTATTTACATGTTGTCTATATTTTTAGACAACATTTTTTTGATGTGGCAAATTATGAAATACATTAGACAACATTTTATAATTTTAAATTGTTGACATACATCTTTATTTATAAAATTACGCAATAGGCAATATTTTCAAACTAGTTTAAAACCTAATTGCACATTTAGACCACAATTATAATTTTACATTTTGATTATTCATTTATTCAAATATAGTAATATTTATAAATTATGTTACACATTCATATTTCATAACAAAACTTTAAAATGTGGCATTTTTAACTAAGAACAATGTATATAATATTAATATTTCAAATGTGCAAGTTACATACTTCAATGTATACCAAAATAGTATAAATTATAATCACTACAACTAATTAGAGTTAGAAATTAACAAAGAAAATCTCTCAAAATTTCTAGATTTCTTCAATCAATCATAAATCTTTGTCAACCTATAACATTCAATGCAAATTATATGTTTATATATGGTCTAAATAAGGAACATGAGTGGAAGTAGACAAACTTGGTTGGATTAGAACTGCTCATCTTTACAGTTTTGTTTCAACTCCATTGTGTGTAGGGCTTCAATTTTATGCTGAGATATTGAATATTTATTTTTTCATCCTAATTGAATATTTATTTATTTTTTCTTTATCCAAAATTATCTTAATAGATATCAATGAAAAAAAAATGATACAAATACTAATGACTTGTTTGTATCCATGCATTGATTGACGAGAAAAGAAAGAGAGCAATAATTGGAAAAACGAGAAAAGAAGTGGATAAAAACACAAAAAAATAATGGAGTTTTTTGGGTTAAAACTTTTTATGTCTTCATGAAGAGATTTGTAGAGAAAGTTAACTATACATTATTTTTTTTATAAAATTAATAAATTATATACTATATAAATTATATTTTAATATATATATATATATATAACATTTATAATTTATCTATTAATTATTAATATCAATTTTCATATTATAATAAAACAAATAATAAATAAAAGATTAATTTTAATTTTAATTATTAATACATATTTTTATTAATTTAATATTAATTTTTTAATTTGAATTTATTTTAATTTTAATCTATATTGTTGAATTCTTTTATATTAAATTATTTTATATTTTTCTTAAAATTTATTATTACAAACTTTTTTCACAAATATATTATAACATACCTCAATCCAAACAACTTCATTTTTCTATCAAATCACTCTAAATCTACTCCCTCAAATATCCTTTCTAAATCTACTCCCCCAAATATCCTTTCCAATTCAAAGAGACCATAAAACCCAAAATAAATGACTTCCCCCAAGTTGGCATGACTAGTGTTGGGAATACGGGAGCAAGTTAGCATCTTGTGTGATATGGGTCTGATGAGAAAGAAAACAGTGGAGCACAGTGGGTTACGTCGGTATGGATACAGAGTATGCAGAATCGAGGATTTGGGTAGAGTAATTTTGTTATGAAAGAGGCACTTAAGAGAGAGGTGAGTAGTTATTGTTGGGTGAAATTTGAATTTTCTTGGTGAAGTGAGCAGTGGCAATAGCTGAAGCTAGGAGAGAACAAAGCTAAACACACCCAATTCAATTCATTAATTTTACTAATATCTTAAAGCTATTGTTTATAGGTAGGAGACAACTTTGAAAGCATTCCTCTATCATCTTTCTCGGTCTACGCAAGCTAGATATATTTTTTGTATTTATGTACTGTAAATAAAATAATACCAAATACTCTTAAAGTTAACCTTTTGAAATTCAATAATATATCACCAAAAGAGCCCAAATATTATGTATCTGAATATCAGTGTATATAACTGCAACTCACAAATATAATGAACATGCAAATGCCACTACACATTCTTTGACTAAGAAGAATCAACCTTTCTTGAATTGTATAGAAAAAAATAAGATACGCTAGAGTAGAAGTTCACCTCTTAAGAGTGAGTATTATCGATATCCCCTTGTTGTTTGAACAACACAGAGGATTGGACAAAAAATTAGTATAAACCTGCTAAGAAACAATACTATAAGTTCGGTGCAAGTAGAAAATGACGAGATAACATGGAAACAAGATAAAAGAAACTACAGGAAAAAAATCTAGTAGTAATTCATCTGAATACTAATCAAACAAAACCCACCATTAATTCTTACTAAAAATGTTATTATTGGATTATGATAAGTGAATCCTTTTTCTTTATTTTGTTTTTTATAAAAAGCTTTCATGTTAGGAATCATTATGCTACTTGACATTTTAGTTAGGATAACTCCTCAAGTAACAACAATCATTTGTCATCACATGAAAAAAGTATTATTAAAAAATAATACAAAAATATGGGGGGATTAGACTAAAATCCATATGTTAACTAAAACGATACACAGGTAGACTATACGTATTAATAAAGAATTCTAAGAACAGACTAGATGGAAACCTATTATACCAATAAAAGGATTCTCTATGAATAAATCCTAAATTAGCTAATTTATCAGCACACGCATTTCCTTCACGAAAAATATGAGTAACCCTAAACCTGATTTTTTTCATAGTAATTAAGACAAGTATTCCATCGATTATGAAGCATCCAAGGAACATTTGTCCTAGTAGTAAACGCAACACAAATCAAGGTAGAGTCACATTCCAGTCAGACATTAGTAAGTCCCAACTTTTGAGCTTTCTCCAAAGCATATATAGCTCCATAAAATTCAACAACCAAAGCAACCTGAACGTCAAGAAACACAGAGAAAGCTCCAATAAACTCCCCCATACTCCTACAGAAAATACCTCCACAAGTGGCAATACCTGGATAACTCCTAGCGGCCCCATCAGTGTTAATTTTAACCCAACCTGGTGAAAAAAACTCTCATCTAACAAGAAGAGGACGAAGAACTTTACCAGTACGAATATTAATACCAAAAAACTTAATCACACTGAAATCCATCATATCATTCTTCATTGAAGCTTTAGATGACTTTTCCACTAGACAAGTTAAATCTTTAATAACTAAAATAGCCCTAGAAACCTCAATCTTATCGTGAAAACAAGCATAATTCCTCATATGCCATAGCATCCAAATAGAAAAAGTTATCACAACAAGCTTAATCAATTTAACCAAAGGACTACCATCACTCTTAATAAAAGAAAGAAGATAATCCTTATTAGATAAATGAGAAGTAGGAAAAATATGTCGAACCCAACTCCAAATATACAAAACATTAGGGCATTCAAAAAATAAATGATGAATAGATTCCTCATGCTTTTCACAAAGCATACACATAGAATAAATATGGAGACCTTTATTTTGAATATGTTGATCTGTAGGAAGCCGCCCATGAAAAACTTTCCAAAGGACAAGAGTTTTGGAAGGTGGGATATCTGAAGACCAAATAAATTTACCCCAACCACAGGGAACTCCAGGTTCCAAGAAAAAAGTCCTAACCGATTTAAAAGTGAATCGACCAGACTCATCTAGAATCCAATTAGGAACATCCTGATCCGCCCTAACCATGATATGACTAAAAAGATGAGGCATCTCATGTAAAGACAACGGAATATTTCAATCATAACTTGTCCAAAACTAAGAAACTGTATCTAGAATGCTAATACCATTAGATAACCCTGCAATATGTGCTAAAGGAGTAGTAGAACACCATTTATCATTCCAAAAATTAATAAAAGAACTTGTACCAACAGTCTAAGAAGTATAATCAAGTATAGTAGAATAAAACTAGTATTATTTAATATAAATAGGGGTTCTTGCTTTATGGTTTATCATCATATCATATGTTAAACGTCATAATCTACTAGAAAACTATTTTATCATTATAATTTTTTTATTAGTTTTCACTAAATAATTTCAACTTGCATGGCATAATTATATATATAATTTATTCGATACTAATAGTACAATACTAAAAGTATATTATTAAAAATCTCTTTATCTTTTCAATTCTGTCTTTAATTTAAGTTATACATTATTCATCTCATGTTTGAGATTTGATTTCATAAGAAATAATTAAATTTTAATATCTTTAAAAAAATAAAAATATCTTTTATTTTTGCATAAAGAATTATTAGGTGTATTGACTCTAATTAAAAACAAATACTGAATCCCAATTAAAAGCAAATACTGATTTTCAAGATATTTGCTAATAAACAAAATGTGAGGAAACATGAAAGCACTAAGATAAGGATAAATTTGGAATCTACCACTTACAGAAGAACAAATGGTATAAATTGAGACCAAGGCTGCCATGAATTGCTAACCCATGCCAGGAAATTCTATATTTAAAAATAACATCAACATCACCAAGATACGCATCGATATTTGAATCCTGATCCTGTTGCAATCCACAAATCACAGTTTTCATTTTTTTTAAACAAAATACCGCATCCACTACTTAAAACATAACATAAGATAAAAAAAAATTAAGCATATTCAAAACCATACAGAAAGGATGAATAGGAAATAAACTTCATTAATGCACCAATACTCCCTAAGGATTCCAATAAGAAAACCCAGTAGTATAGACCTCAGAGATCACAGTGTGAAGCAGCAGCAGCCAGAGAACTACCTTTATAAGAATCAAGCCTCCAGTCGAGTAGTATATGTCAAGCAAAGTACTCGCATCATGAACAGTAGCCTTAAGTCTTGAAGCAATATCTTAATATTGAAATAAAAAAACTAGCATTAATTTTAAGCACACCAATAGAAATTTCTCCAGTAGTGACACTAAAACATCAACGAAATTATGATGATGACAATGAATACCCAACCACACATATATGTAAAAGGTATCTACCCAGAAATGTAAAAGGTATTTGTTATCGTCTAAAAGGGGACTCAGAGAAACTATTACCTTATACCTTTGGTCGATTGATTACTTTTTCTACTTCCACTCGCTTAGCAATTCCTCTGCAACCTGGTCAACCTTCGATCTCTTACATCAGTCAAACTTATTCTTTCCTTCAAACTCTTGATTAGGAGGACACTTGCAAAAGATGCTTTGACGATCAAGTTAGTATTCGGTGCAATTAACACGCGATAATGACGTACCTTTTTCTCAAAATTTGTGACTATTTATTTTATTATCATGGGTTATTATTATGGGTCAGATTAGTGTTTTAATCATAATTAAAGACACATTACCTAATGTTTGATCACTATTTAGACTTGTTAATCTTCTTTTGGTCTTTAATACATTTCAACATGTCGGTCGGCACAAATCAAATGTTGAAGTCTCTAGTTCCTATCGATACAATACCTTTAAAGCTTCCCTAATGACATCACATTTTAAAATGTTGTTAACTTTCAAGGCATAGACCAAATCCTTGAGAGGAGAAGCCGAGTCTAGATTTTCCAACACTTTCTGACACGTTTTCCTGCTCACATGATTCTTCTTCTCTTCGAATCCAATAATCTCAAACACTCTAAGCATCTTATTCTGATATTGTGAGAATTGGAACCGCAAAAGAACCGCGAGTAGCACTGGAACCACGAGTATCAGTTAGTGTGAGCAGATGAACGGTTGAACTTGTCTTCTTGAATTTTCGGATTCTTGTGGTTTTGATGGTGATTTGGGAAATTTAGGAGTCAAATAGGTTTTGGAAGAAGGTTTTTGCAGGTACTGGAACTGGAATGAGCTTTTTAGGGTTTGGAATGTGTTTAATCAATATAGTCAGGTGTAATGGGCCACTTAAAATAGATAATTATATAATATCTTAAAGGTACCAGTTAATAAATATGGTTTTAGATACTTACAATTTAAAAAATGTGATGTAAAATATTATTTAAAACACCTATAATTTTAAAAAATGTTGCCTAAAATGTTATAGAAAACACTTACAATTTAAAAAAGGTTTAATTACCTTTTTCGTCCCTACATTTTGAGCCAATAGTCAATTTAGTAAAGTGGTTTTAAAAAAAATCAATTTGGTCCCAAAGTTTTTAAAAATGTATTCAAAATGGTCTTTTCTGTTAAGTCAAGCCAAACGGTGATAAATGGTGCTTATGTGGCAGATATAAGGGGTTACGTGGACTGCGAAGTAGGTGACACATCATGACACGTCATTTTTTTGGTGATTAGGGTTTGAGGTATTACATTGAATCAACGGAGATTAAGAAATTGCGTGGCCGTTGGGGTTTCCTTGCGTAAAGGTTTTTGTCTGCCTTGTTCCCAGAAACGAGTGAGTTGACATATAGGAGGGTCGCCGTTTGTGGTGGAGTCGGTGATTGTGGATTCGTTGGCTGGGGAGGAGTAATTAGCGTTTGTGGTGGAAATGTGTGCCTATAGATCTGCATATGTATCATCATGCAGCTGTAACCGAATGGAAGTGCAGAAGCAATGATCGAATTCTAGCCTTGGTGGTGGGAGCAGGACGACTTTTGTTGCTCCCATTTGCGATTGTGGGGAATTTGCGATTTTGAGAACCGCAACAACTGTCAAAAATTGTGGGAGGCAATTTTGGGGGTGTCCAAAATACAAGGTGAGATGTATTAAAGTATGGTTTATGAAAAAAAAAATGCATTGGTATTGATTTTTTGGTTATCGTTTTATGTAATACAGAGTAGTAGTGGCGTAAGCATGGGATGCAATTTTTTTAGATGGTGCAAGTGCATTGAAGACATTGGAGATGACAAAGATGGAACTATTGGTAGACAAAGAAACAAGATTTGTAGCTTGGAAAAGCGTTTGAAGATGTCAAGAAAGTGGATAAAGATGTTGTTAGTAGGGTTGTGTGTTGTTGTTGTAATAAACATTGCTATGTTGATTATTTTCTTAAAATTCCCATGAGTGACGTATGAATGTATATTTTGGTTGGGATTATGATTGAAAGAGTTAATGTAATATCTATTAGTGTGTTGAGTTGATTATGTCCAGTATGTAATATGTATCCCGAAATCTGTATCAATGAAAAATGAATTTTAGCAAGTGGTTGGCATAGAAGTTATGTACTATTTTCTTGTTTTCTGGTGTTGCATAATTTTGGTGCTGCATAATGCCTTGTATGAATAGAGCAGGAGTTTTATTGACTTGGCAGAGAACCCCTTTACTGCTAGAGGTTCCACTTTTAAGATTAGAATTATAGGAAGTGGCATGAAGTAGTGGAAAAGGCATAATAATGTGTGAATCACTACAAAAAAACTTGTATGTAGTGGCGGTTATAATATGGCGGTTATTAAAAACCGCCACAATTAGCTATATAATACGACAACTTCATAACTGCCATAATCTTCCTTCGAAATGTGGCGTGTAGAACCGCCACAATTATCCTTTGAAATAAATGCTCTCCCGCATTTCGTTCTCTCCGTATAATTCCCACATAATTGCCAAAATTTATTTCCTAAAACCTGCATTTCGTTACCTCCCTATAATTCCCACATAATTCCCAAAATTTATTCACTAAAACCTTTGAAAATATATCTTCTCTTTGAAACCCTTTCTTCTTCTCTCTGCCACTCACCGTCTTCTCCCCACCGCTCTGCGCCTTCTCTCTACCACATCCACTATCTTCTCTCCGCAACTCATCGGCTTCTCTTCGCCACTCACCATTTTCTCTTTGCCACATCCACCGTCAGTTTGCTGGATTTTTCCAAAAAAAACCCATTTTCTCCTTCTTTCACTCTCCACTCTTCATCATCTCTGCAAGTCCCTCCTTCGTTTCCTACATTTCCCACATTTCCTTAAATTTTTGATTTCCCAAAACCCTATTCTTATCTTCATTCCCGGATTCTCCAAAATTTTCGAAAATCCTTTGAAAACCTATTCCCTAAATCCTTTGTTTCTTTGTCTTTCCCAATCTCCTTTCTTCATTTAACCAAGCCATCACCTGCACCTTCATCACAATCCATTTTTTGTTAGCCTCATCCATAGAGATCTTCTCACGGCGATTCCCCACCATTAGCTTGACCGCGAATCGTCATCCTCACTATCAGACTCACCGTTGGCCTCACTGATTTTGCTTCAAACATGACATTAAGAGGTAAGCTTCCCTCACTGTCAGCCTCACTCATGTTCAAATTGGGTTTTTTTTTAATGAAATTTGTGAATTATGTGCATTGTGGTCTCTGCAAAGTGAGTAAATTTTTTTATGACCTCTTATTCCCATTTTCTTTCTTGCTAGCAAATATTTATATAATGAATTTGGATTTTCTCAAACTAAAAGTAGTTTGTTTTATTTGGTTCAACTCTAAGCTTATGTATTGTATTGATGATCCTAAATGTATCGAACTAATTTTTTGTTGAAAATATATATGGAGAGAAGGGGAATTCTAGAGGCACCTTATAGCATCATATTCTGGAGGCACTTTGTTTTGATCTGTTGTACTGTTATTTAAAGATCTGAACTGTTTAATAACCTAGACTTTATGCTTTGTTCTTGCTGTCATTTTTAATAGTCTTTAGCCATAAATTTATGAAGAAGTTGGTGCTCCTATTTTTTCTCTGCATCATACTTCCATTACTACCTAGCTGATATGTAAGCAAAGGAATATGTATAATTTTTTTATCAATGTTTGATAAGACTCTAAATAGTTTAATTTAAGTTTTTGGTTTTAAGTTCAAGTTTACTACCATGAAGTTGTGGGCTTGTTGGTAGTTTTGTTACTACAAAATTTCAAGTTGAAAAAAATAATCTTGTTGTGTCTTGTACAACTTGAAAAGCAAGTGATTGAGGTTGAACAGTTCTATGAATCCACTGATAACATTCAAGGTAATAATTCTAAAGGTGATTCACTTGTAAAAGAGAAGGGCAGGGAGAAGTATCCTACTGGCACCAAAAAGCCATTGCAAGATGCAACACATACTGAAGTTGCTGCTGTAAGGAGAATGTAAGAGCTTACACGCCAATTTTCCATAATATTATGTAAGACAAGCACAAATATTTTGGAACATTTTTTTAGTAATCTTTATGAATGTATTTTTTACCATGTCTCCTAGTATTTGGATTTCCTTTTATAGTTCTGATTGAAACTTTTGTTGATGACCAGCTCTCCCTTCTCTCATTAGAGTTCTGGCAGAAATTGTTGAAGCTTCCTCTCAAAGTCCAATGGTCAACTCAATGTGTTTGACAAGCTTGTGAGAAATTAGGTTTTTCATATTCTAATCACTTTATTTGATCATTGTTTTCTAAATCTTAGAATGATAATGATTTGAAGGGTTTGAATTGTTCAATTCGTGGCATGTACTTTTGGGTAATTTTTGAATTATGTGATATTCCAATTTCTAGTCCTTTTTGGATTTTATGTGTGTACTTCCAGTATTATTCAAATATTTTAATTACTTTTAAATTTTTATTTAATACAGATCAAACCATTGGAAATTTTGTTATGCAGAATGTGTATATATTACTCATGAATAATTTAACGTGCTAATTCTTGTTGAGTTTTTGAGTGAGTTACTTTGTCCTGATAATGTAATATTACTATTATAGTCCAAAAACATTTCTCATAAACCAAAAGCTGCTTAATTTCATGATTATTGCAATGTCAACTCAGCTTCTCTGTGGGTCATCTCCTGGTCCCAATGATGTGAACCCCTTTCTTGATTTATATTTTTTTCTGCATAGGCTATGGCTTGGTGGATGGTCAAACCATGGTGAAAGGATGAGCGATTTTTATGCTTGCAATCATTACGAAGAAGCAAAACATGAGGGAGTGGTAAGGGACCTTGGAATACTATACTTTTCTTGATTTAGGTTTCAGACTACCATTATCTGACTACCCCTAGCATATATTTTGATAATGATATTTGCTTATGAAATTAATCTTGTTGCATGTAGTATGATGAATCTAAAAGAATAAGAGATAATGTTCTATTTGTGTTGTTTGATCTTATTTTAAACATGACAAGAATGTTAGAATTGACTAAGAGAAAACTAAGAGAAAGAGGGGGCATGTTATGAACTGGAACATATTTTTGCACAAATTTGCAGGTGCATCATAGTGGAGCTAGAACCACGACTACATGATTAAAAGTTGGCTAAGTAATTAATGTGAATATTACCTTCTTAGATGTTTTCCTTTTACATAGTTTAAGGATTCTTTTGAATCACCAACTTATTTGCATTGGTGTTAATTCTTATAATGACTTCCTTTTAAATAATCACCAACTTATACTTATTTATAATAATCAATGCTTTTCCTAGTGTAGGAAGTTGATTTTTTTATTCAAGAAATTGAAGAACTACTTTTTGTTGTGAAATAGAGCACAAGAGTATATGGTGATGATGTTATTATTGGAAAGAAATGTGTGAAAATTAACTCTAAACATATTTTAATTTATTTCAGGCATTGAATCTTGGAAGTGGTGCTCCATCATCAAACCAGAATATTATAGGATCAAGTGGAGACATTAAGACATATTAGGACTAGGATTTCAGTTGTAATATGTTAAAATATGAAACAATCTATATTTTGGCAATTTAATTTACTTGTTGTCTGGATTAGTTTGATATTATCAACTTTGTTCTCTTAATGAATAAATGAAATCATCTTTTTTATTATTATATTTATCAATTTTAATTATATTATGAAGTATAATTATATTATGAAGTTAGTTTATGTTATAATTTAATTATATTATGAAATTTAACTGGGTACTGAAATTTAATTATAATATGAAATTAAATATTATTATGAAATTAAATTATAAAAAATAATTAAATAAATTATTACAAATATTAAAAATAAAATAAAATATTAAATGTAATGGTTATTATAAATGTCATACTATACTGTATTAAGTGGCGGTTAAAACTGTCACTTTTTACGTTAGAATTGGTTTACCCAGTTTTAAAATTACGACATTTATAACTAACGCAAATTACACACTTAAAACCGCCACTTTATACAATGCATAATACGGCGTCTGCTACAACGGTTCTCAATTGACCGCCACATTAAACTTTGTGGCGGCAAGAATTCTAGCGGTACGTGGTGCCGCCACAGACGTATAATGTGGCGGTTAAAAACGCCAGTTTTTACGAAAATAACCGTCGCATTATACACGTTTTTTTGTAGTGTTATATGTGTTTCAAAAAGAACAGGATAATATATTGTGCTACAACTGTAAGATTATTGTTGCCATATAAGAATGTACATGTAACCTATGAATTCCTATCCACACCAGTATTCAGCAAAGCCACATTACACGATGACTTTTAAAACCAGTCCTCTTTTCAAGGCTAGCCTAGTGAGTGGAACTTCCACCATTCAAACTTTTATATTGAAAGGTATATAAAAATCTGCACCTTTTGTATCTTAGGTGGAACATTTACACTTTGGCCTACAGTTCAATATTTGAACAACTTGAGTGCGTATTTTATTTTACCATGTTCAATATTTGAACACTGATTTATCCAAATGACAGGTAGACAGTTAGCAAAAGTGAGGTGAGCACACACACAAACTTAATTATCATATATTTGGAATGAACCAAACTTAATTATAATAAAACCTAATAACATTAATGTACTCCAAAAATTACCAAAGACATTGAGTACATCATACATTAACAAATTACCAAATTATGAATCCAAAATACATTAGCAGGATCCTATAATAATTGTTTTTCAAAATACATAGGTTCCAAAAGCATTCACAGCTTCCAAAAGCGGCCTCTGATGGACTGTAACTTAAGCCTCGTGTTGGGTCTTGAAAATTTTGCACTTGATCTTGTTGTCCTTCGAACTGCCTGAGGTGGTTGTGAAAATTTTGGTTAAGTAAGGGGAGATGGTGGAGGGGGTGCGGTTGGGGCTGCTTGAGTTAGAGCTTCCTGAGATGACCCTACTGCACTTGTAGCTGCCTAACTTGGAGCTTCCTGAGATGGCCCTGGTGCACTTGTAGCTGCCTGACTTGGAGCTTCGTCAGATGGGCCTGGGTGAAATGGCCTTGGGTGAGATGACCTTAGGTGGGATGACCTTGGGTGAGATGGTGGGCATGCATTTGGACCTTGTTCAGATGGTTTTTCAATGCAGGACTTTTTATTGTGGCCAAGCTTATGACGGATCCCACATTTTTTCTTTAACCCAGTTTGGCCTAACTGACTCTTGTTCTTCATTACCTCCCATGCCTCTAACCTTCTCTTCTTTTTTGGTCTTCCTGGCATTTTCTTTGTGGGAGGTGGCACAACATCTGGCATTTCAGTTCTTTCCCATACTTGTTCATCGTTCACTGGATAAATAACTGAGTTGTACACCGCTGCATATGTTTCCTTCTTGTACCAAAATGAAATGAAGTTCACTGGATCAGCATTGAGAAATTTCATTGCAGCAAGCGCATGGCAACATGGTATTCCAGTCAACATCCATTTTTGACAGCTGCACTCATGTAACTCCAAGTTAACCGCATACTTTTCTCCAATGGTAGAGGTATGTCTCACTTCAAATAGGTGATCTGCAGAAGAACTGTGATGATGGAATTGATTAGACATATCTAACAAGACAATTAATTTTTAAAATAGTGTATGAATGTTGTCATCTCACTTGGGTATCCAATATCGAGTTTGATTTGCTTCCTTATGTAACCTGCTTAAAATCTTTCGACATATTGATCCTTCAAATGAGGTAATTTTCAATCTGTTCTTGGCCCATCTCTGCATCAGATAAGTCCTAATATCTTCTAGCATGGTAATGATAGGTTTTGCACGTGCAGTTACAAGCACACTATTAAAGCCTTCAGAAATATTGTTCACAAGTGTATCACATTTTGGAGTGAATGTGAACCTTGATCTGGACCAGAACCTAGTACACGAAAATAAATGATTTCAGATCCTAGGAATTAATGTGCATCAATGACTTCATAAACTGCAAATAAATTACTTGATAAACATCCGACTTGCATATCAGATTAAAATTTGTCACTCATGTCTCATTCTTGTGTTATTTTGTTAATAAAAACCATTTCATGGAATTCTGATAGGATTTTACACTGCACCTAAAAAGTTGATTCTATTCTTTAAAATTTAAGCATAAATAGGCTACGAAGGCCCCATGATGTGTCTCTTACTATACGTGTCTTCACTAGCCCCACATTAGAATTATTCTACCATTACAAATAAAGTTAGTGGATGTGCATGTGCTGTCTAACAAATTCTGTTCTAGTTTCACACTACATTTTCAAAATTAATTCCCCAATGCCAATGGAGAAATAATCAAACAGCCATCAACCAAGTACAAACAATTTGGGATTCGACAATAGGGAGCAATATATGACATGGATGCAGTTTGGAGTTTTCAGTTTTTCCATGACTAAAAGAAGAGTATGAATACTTGTCTGGGAGGTAATGCAATAAGATGTTTGAATGCATCATCATTGACTTCCTTTATAGCCCTCATCTCCCTCTCCCATGCTTGGGGATATGTGTTGTCGGCTGTCCTCCACATTAAAGTTTTCAGTTTTTTTCCTGGGAATTTCTTTCTGAAGTTGGAGTACAGGTGTCGAACACAGAACCGCTGCACTGCCCCAGGTATGAGTTCTTGAATGGTAGGCAGCAAACCCTGTCAAAAGTCATATATAAAATAGTTAAATGAAAATAAGCTTATGACACAAAATCAACAATTGACAGCAAAGAATATACCTTTTGTTGGTCAGACATGAAAGTCAAGCCTTCACATGCATGTACACCCCCAACATCTTCAATTAAAAGCTACAAAAACCAGGTCCAAGAATCTTTGCATTCAACCTCAACCACAACATATGCTAGAGGTAGCATTTGATCATTTGGGTCCCTCCCAATTGCTGTCAACAGTTCACCACCATAGAAGCCTTTCAAGAAGCACCCATCCAAAGCAATTATGGGCCTACAAGATATAAAGCTATCCTTGTAGGCTTTTAAGCACACATACAAACTGTTAAAAACATTGAATCCATTCATGTCTTCAACTTTGACTTTCACTGTAGACCTCGGATTTGCATGCATCAGCTCATGTGCATAGTCATAAATTCGTTTATACTGCTCTTGAAATGAACCCTGGACATTCTTCAGCGCCACGGGCATTGCCCGTTGAGCTTTTGACTTACTTATACTTGTGTTCCATTTTTTAATGGTTTTACTCCTTAGATCATTAATTCTCAATTTTGGATTCTGACTTAAAGAAGTCTCCAACCTTCCACTCAACCATTTAGTGCTCAACAAATCAACCTTAAACTGCCTAGCACAGGTATGCACATCATTTAGTTTTCTTAACTGCCAACACCTTGTTGAGGGTAAGAATCCACAATATGCATATCATTCACATTGTTCTTGTGCTCCAATACAATGCATACGAACTCTCGAATTATCATTTTTTACTAATTTCAAAATTCCTCCCTGAATGGACAACATAAGTTCTAATGGCATCTTTAAATGCTTCCTTGTCTGTAAAATAGGTACCCAAATCCCACGAAAAATTTGCCATGTTTTTTAGCATTTCAAATTATGGAAATTTACCACCTCTACTGAATTCGTCCATGCTGTCTAACTCTTCTGATTCCCACTCTGTATCTAACAGCCCTCTATCATGCATAAATGTTCCTTCACTTTCATCATCACTAGCACCCAAATCATGCAAATCATCTGTAAAATTTGGTTCTAAACCTTCAATAGGATTATTGATCTGCCTTTTACTTCTACGCCTATGCCTAACCTCACCCTCACCAATGTCCACACAACCACCATCCTCAACATTAGCTTCAACACCTTGGGATTCTACACCTCCACCATCCTCAACGTTACCTTCAACACCTTCGAGTTCAACACCACCAACATCCTCAATATCACCTTCAACACCCTTGGGTTGCAAACCACCACCATAGTCAACATCAGCTTCAACACCTTTCAGTTCCCATCACCATCATCCTTAACATCAGCTTCAACACCTTCGGGTTTCACAACACCATCATCCTCAACTTAATCTTCAACACCTTTGGGTTCCACATGACCACCATCCTCAACACCACCTCCAACACCTTTGGGTTCCACACCATCACTTAAAAGCAACATCACTTCTGCCTTTGAAATCGGATGCACTAAAAATAAATGAACTTCACCATGTGTATTTGCAGTTTTTGGCATTTCTAATGCACCACCATCATCAACCAGAACCACCAATCTAGTTTCCAAGTCTTCACAACCTCCACGTGAATACCACATCTCTTGTACTATTAAAAAACCCATCTCCTTTAGGATGCAAACTATTTCAAAGTAACTCCATTTATCATTGTCACATTCCCATGTTGATGTATCACCACCAACATATCTCGCATCACTAAATGTCCCACTATGGTGGACCACAAGCTGAAAATAACCTTCTGCCATGATACAGACTTTATACAAGGTATCCCTGACAAATATAAATATACATATGACCACAAATTACAAACCATCCTTCACTTAATTATGTCAGAAACAAAATGTTGGACCACACATAGAAAAATCTTGCACATCATGGACCTACAGCATAAACTACTCTGTATATGTTCTCTAAAAGTAATCACAAACAGAACCACTCTAAAACTAAGTCAAAAAGTACTAACCTTATAATGGACTAACCACAAAACGACACCATGGTTGACAATGCCTTTGGGTTCCTCAATCGCTGCCCCTTCACCACTTCTGGATTGCACCATAGGATCGCACCTCCGAATGAACTCGCACCACGGGATCGCACCTCCGAATGAACTCGCACCACGGGATCGCACCTCCGAATGGACTCGTACCACAGGATCGCACCACACAATCAAACCAGGGGAGCGCACCCCAGATCCTTGTTCACAATCGCATCTTGTATCTCAGAAACCCTAAATTGTGCTTTCAATTCAAGATTCGTAATCCCCAATTCGAATCACTATAACCCTAAGCCCTAATTTAGTATTCACTAAACTAATGTAATCACCATCCACGTTAGTTGACACGTCTTTGCCACAGAAGCACCACTTAACGTCGTTTGGCTTGACTTAACAGAAAGGACCATTTTGAATACATTTTAAAAAACTTTGGGACCAAATTGATTTTTTTAAAAACCACTGTACTAAATTGACTATTGGCTCAAAATGTATGGACAAAAAAGGTAATTAAAACTTTAAAAAATGTTGTCTAAAGTATTTATAGTATTTTAATGTTGGTTTACATTTTATAAACTATTGCTCAAATTAAATAGGCAACGCTTTTTTCAAATATTTTAAGCCAAAGGCAAATAAACCTTACTACTAGGACAACAATAAAAAACTGTTGCTTATAGTTACTCTAGGCAACATTTTTTTACCCGTTGACATGTAAGTATGGCCTAATGTGAAAAATGGTGTAGTGAACATTGGAACAAAAAGTGATGCATAAACACTCTATATACTTTAGGTGTTTACTCCATGGGCAGAGGAATGAACTAGGAATGAATCTCCCATGGTTTGTGTCATTGAAGAAGTTATATAATACACACATATCATTATTTGGAGAAATAGAATGCAAATATTACACAAGCAATCACATCCAAAGAAATTTTTTGGCATGTGGTTTGGATTATGTAAGCATCAAGCAAAGAGAAGACATTCCTCTATTGCGTTTAAGAAGAAAGTGAGGCGCATACAAACATCAAATGCAAGTGCAGAAGTAGGGTGAGGAATGTTTAAAATTTGAAATAAAGTCATGAGAGAAGAGGGATGAGGTGATGGTGCAATTTGTGTAGGAGATGAGTGGCTCTTAACTCACTATGGTTTATGTTGTATCGTTTAGCAAAGAATGTTGTATTACATGTTTACAACTTCAATTCTTTTTGAAGAGTTTTATTGGAGAAGGTTGAGAATCAAGGTGATATAAGTGGCTCAACTGCCCCTAACATTCAAGACCAAATCAAGGCTTTGTAAGTTAGTTCAGTGTGTTGTTTCCTTATGTGAATGCATGTTCTTTTGTATATGTCCAGTTATTTTTTGTTATTAAATGTTTTGGTTTGTGAAATAAGGGTGAGAATCCAAGTATGGTGGCGACATGAGGAAGGTTGTGTGGTATTTTGAGTGGGAGGCATAATGGATTACACATGAGAGCATAATCCATTATGCCTCATCATATAATCAACTATGTTGCCACACATAATCAAATATATAATGAGACACAATGTTTATGCTCTCATGCATAATCCATTATGCCCATTGTGGGTTGAAAAAATTGGTGATAGATGTAGTTTGAATCTGGGTGAAGTCCAAAAAACATAATTTTTGAGTTTTATTTAGCATGAGATTTGTGGTTCAATTTATAAGCATGCATGAGTATGAAATAAATTTAGTGTGGCATGAGATTTTGTGGTATTTTGAGAGGGAGGCATAATGGATTACGCATGAGAGCGTAAACCATTATGCCTCATCATATAATTGATTATATAAGAAGGAAATGATATGGACAATTGAGGTGTTATTAGATGGTTTTGTTGTAATAATGAATGACAATAGTGAAAATAGTTTTTTGAGAACTTTTGGTTGTGATAAATTTTGTTGTGAACATTTTATTTGATAACTCTTCTATTAGGAATTTGTAATATATGATATAAGTTGTGTTAAGTTAGTTCCATTTAAGTGGCGTGAGCATGTATCTGGATGAATTAGCTTGTATTAATTGTTGCTTTTTATTTTATTATATTTGATTATGTATGATACCTAGTGTAAGATGTATTTGTAATGAAATAAAATATCTATGTACCAAGAAAATTGCTTCCACCATGGACAAACGAGAAAGTGATGATATGCAGTTGTCTGATGAAGAAGAAGAAATATATATTGTAGTTTTATGGGAAAAAACACACAAATAATTACAGAAGAAATTCAATAGATTGAAAGAAATGTGACAATCGGATCTCTAAGAATATTGTGTATTGTTGCTCATAATTGAATATGTTAAGTACAATGTATACTAAAAATACAAAGTTTAGCATGAAAGGCCCTAAAAAGGATCGTCGGAGGATAAGCTTATGTCATATCTTGTGCATTTTGAGCAATGTCATGATATTATTCTCATGGGACTCGAGACATTTATATAACTATGTGCATGACTAAGAGCTAGTGATGTTGTCAGGTCCACATTTGAGGAACATGTTGCAAAATTCTTACATATACTAGGTCATAATGTTAAAATCGGACTATATAATTTTTTTCATCGATTTGGAGAGACTGTTAGTCGTCATTTCCACAACATTCTCAATGACATAAATGATTTGGGGCAAGAATTTTTGGAGCAAACTTCAGGAAGGGAAGTCCAACCTTATATCCTAAGTAATGATAGATTTTAACCATATTTTGAAGATTGTTAAGGCACCATTGATGGAACTCATGTTTGAGTCAAGGTCCGTCAATTGGATGCACTTCGTTTTATTGGGAGGAAAAAATCTTTGCGGCATGTGATTTTAACATGAAATTTACTTATGTGCTAGCAGGTTGGGAAGGAACCATATTTGATTTGAGGATATTAAAAGACGCTTTTATGAGGGAGGATCCTTTTATCATTCCCAAAGGTTTGATATATGAACTAGATTATAATTTCAAATGTATGTGAACTTTTAATTTTGGTCAGTGACAACTTAATGATATTTATGTAATGTAGGGAAACACTACTTGGGTGATGTAAGTTATGAACATAACTTTATCCATACTTTAAATATTTAATCATAGATTCTTGGATTGTAATCATTAATAAATCCATGTTGTTGACATGATTTTTTTTTAGAAAAATTATTTTTAAATTTGTACTTTAAATCCCTATATACATAATAGGGGTGGCAATGCAGGATGACTTGACCCATATAGGTCCACGCGTAAGGAATGCTAACTCATTCACTGACCCACCCCGCATAAAAGGTAGCTCCTGTAAGGAAAATATTTTTTAAAAAAATTAAAATTTCATTAATTATTAAAAAATCTATTTCTACTACTGAAAAATTAAAATTTCATTCATGTTTCAGTTCATTCACTTAAGATAAAAATGTAAAGGAATTGAAGTATGAAGTTTGTTAGAAGGCTTGATTAAAAATAACTAAAATTTTGTTTTGTATCAGAGTATCTTATCAAAGTTTTGCTACAAAATGTTTAATGAAGATGACTATTTTTTTAACTAGTATCTTATTGAAATCTCTTCTTTATATTATTTTAAATATAAGACTTTACTTAAAACTAAATCCACTTACACTCTTAATATCAACCTTTTTATATGATTAAAATAAAACATTACTTTTTTTATTATATTAAATTTAATTTTTTAAAATTAAAATAAAATAAAGATCACACCGCTGTTGGCCCACACCGGTTGCGGGTTATGCGGAGTGGGCTTAAGCAGGTCAATGGGTTAGATTAGTGAGCTCTTTTCGCTATTATTTTTATATTTACACAGGCCAGTAGGCTAACCTGCCCTGCTGTTGGCCTGCACAGGTTGTAGGTTATACGTGGCGGGCCTAAGCGAGTTAGCAGACTAGATTAGTGAGTTTGTCCCACATTTTTTGGTAGAAGGCTGAGGGTCGACCCACATAGCCTGTTTTGCATTGCGATCCCTAATACATAACATGTATCCACAATTATGCCTTGGATGTTTTCTCTCATGTTAAACTATTAATTTGTACATTGTTTGTGTTTGTGTTCTGTACATAGGTGGTGCTACCAGTACACACCTAACAAAAAATCCAAAATTACTCAGAGTAAGACTTAAAAAAAAATTAATTCATGATAAACCATGGAACGAACTTTTTTTTACCATAAAGGGTTTACTGGTAATAGGGACATTTATCAAGATTGGCCTCTGAAAGACTTTGTAAGTATTCAGTGTGTTATGCATGTCCTCTAGAAATTTCTGAATTCTATATTTTTCTTAGATGATCATAGACCTTTCTTCATCCAAGATTAACTTTTGTCATCTCAAAGTTATATAATCAACCATTATTTTCCCCATATTTAAGGAAGCTTGGATAGCTAGAAAATAAGAAGCGGAAGAATTAAATCAATGTGCATAGAGAGCATGAATCAAAGTGTCGTGTCTTGTTAAGGGAGGAAAAGGGAAACCTGACTCACTGGCAAACCGACAAAGAGGGAGGATGCCTCCATGTGGAGGGTGGCACGTGTTTGGAAGAAGTTCTTAGCGTAGAGGTATTGATCCATTATGAATGCAACTTGAGACTGGGAAATATTAATTTTTCTCAACGACTCTCGTAGATAAGAGGTTGTGTTTTGGGAAAAATTAACATTTCCCAGTCTCAAGTTGCATTCATAGTGAAAAACGGGGTCTGTGTTTGGTGTGGGCTTGAGTGGGGTGTCCAAATGGGTTAGGACTGAACGTAGGTTATTATGAAATGTTGGGAAAGGTAATTGTGTGGTAGTTGTGGTTGTATTTAGTGTGTCAGTGGCACATGGATGGGTTAGGTGAGAAGTGAAGGGCAATGAAATAGGGGTCGTTGATGGTGGGTGTTGAAGATGGATGAAGCTTCTTCTCTATCTTGAAGATGGTGTTCGATGAAGAAAAATAATTAGGTTGCTTTGAAGGGTGAAATGGGTGTGTATAGCTTAGGATGTTTAAAGGTAGCCTTTTGCTGCATGACCTACCTGATATGTCTCATCAAGGTAATATGATCAAGCACCATAAATTTTTTTAAACTACCTTAAGTTTTTCTCAAAATTTACTTTCTGCAAGAAAATAAATCTGTTGTTCTGAAAAATCAACAGATTCTTTCCAAACAGTGTCATTACTTTTTGAAGTGTTTTCAAAGTCTGTTTGGCACCAAGATGTTTGACTCAACCTTTCTTGTTTCTGGTATGCTGAGCTGGAGGGAGTTTGAAAAACAATCCACTCTTTCTAAATTCAACTTGTTCTTTTTATAACAGCCTTTAACTTTTTTTTGAAAAGTTGTTATAGACTGGTTTTCTTTATAAAGTGTGGCACTTCTCTTTTAGAAAATACAGAGATTACATAGTGTTAAGTGGGCAAAAAACGTTTTCCAAGTAGAGATCATAGAATTGCTGGTTTTTGTAAGATTTCTCACAAAGATTTTCAAGTGCTTGGTCTTTGATTACCTTGATCAAGGTGAAGGTGTTGTCACTGCTGGACTACAATTTGGGCCACTGTTTTGGGTTCTTACATCTTCTGTTCGGGTGTTTTTGTTCCATATTCTTTTCTGTGTAAAGGTGTTTGTGTAAGACACTTCTTGAAGTGCAAGTAGTGCTGAAATAGGGTTTTTCAGCTTTGAGTACCTTGTTCTTGTAGGGTTCAAGAACTGTAAGGTGTTGTAATTGTTTTGATCTTTTTTAGTGAATTTTGCCTTGGTGTAAGGTAAAACTGGATGTAGCTCTTGATGAGTGAACCAGTATAATCTGTGAGGCATCTCTCTTCTTAATCTCTGTACTAATATTTTGCATAATTGGATAATCTGCCAGAAAATAAATCTGTTGAACTAAAATTGAATTTGTTATTTCTAGGCGTGTTCATATTGTTCTTCAAGTTTCAATGAATGTTCTTTGGTGCTTATGAACATATGAGTATGTAGGATTGCTGAATAACTAATATCATAAAATCCTTTTTAATAATCTTGTTCAAGATTCAATTCTTTCTTTCAAGTTGTTCTTAAACTTTCAAGAGTTGGTTTTCTTGGTTGAATATCCTTCTTGATCTTGCTGCTATCAAAGTACCTAATCTGTTTTGAAAAATTCTCGTTTTAATCTCAAGTCTAATCTGATCTTACTTCTGTTTGTGTCAAAAGTAATAAAAAATAAATCTGTTCTTTTATAAATCAATCTATTCTTTTTTTGTGAATAATAGAAAATAGTTTTGATTTAAGAAAATATTATAAGCTCAATTCACCCCCCTCTTGAACTTAGACATTAATAGACCCAACAATTGGTATCAAGAGCTACGACTTGAATTTTACTCAAGTTTGTGTGCAATATGTCTGAGTTTAAGATGCCTTTTGCTGAGGGTTCGTCTATTAATAGACCCCCTATGTTTGTTGGAGTGAATTATGCTTTCTGGAAAATAAGAATGAAAATGTTCATGGAATCCATTGACCTTGGTATTTGGGATGCTGTGGTCAATGGACTGTTTGTGCCTATGCAGGTTATCAAGGAAGAAACAGTGAAGAAACCATGGTCTGAATGGAGTGACAGTGAGAGAAAAAAAGCTCAATATGACTCTGTTGCCAAAAACATCATAACTTCTGCATTGACAATGGATGAATTCTTCAGAATATCTCAGTGCAATTCAGCTAAGGAAATGTGGCAGATTCTGGAGGTAACTCATGAAGGCATGGCTGATGTGAAGAGATCAAGGAAACATTCACTTATCCAAGAGTATGGGTTGTTCAAGATGCAACCCGAGGAAAGCATTGCTGATGTACAGAAGAGGTTTACTCATATTGTGAACCATCTTACTGGATTGGGAAAAGTGTTTGACAGAGAAGAACTCAATATAAAAGTGCTGAAGTGCCTTGATAGGAATTGGCAACCTAAAGTCACTGCAATTTCAGAAAGTAAAGATCTGTCCAAGTTGTCTACTGCTGCATTATTTGGTAAATTGATGGAACACGAGCTGGAGCTCAAGAGGCTGAAAGAGCAAGAGACAGTGGAGAGGAAAACAAAAGGACTGGCCTTAAAAACAGCTGTACAGAATGACAACAATGATGAAGAAGGGAACACAGATGAAACATTGAGCCTACTCACAAGAAAGTTCAGCAGATTTCTGAAGAAAAAGGGCAGAGAAAGGACTCAACAAAAGAAGAGGTACTCTAAACCAAATGAATTAAATTCCTCTAACTACACCTGTTTTGGTTGTGGCAAGGCAGGTCATATCAAGATTGATTGTCCAAAAAATCAAGTGAAGGAGAAATCAATCAGCAAGAAGATTGATAAAAGAAAAGGAAAAAGGGCTTACATCTCATGGGAAGATAATGAAGTTTCATCCACAAGTGATTCATCAACTGCAAGTGAAGAAGCAAACCTTTGCTTCATGGTGAATGATGAAGGATCAATCTCTGATTCAGTAAGTGATTTCTCTACTGATTCTGAAAGCTATGATCAATTGCTAATTGCATTTAAAGAAATCCATGATGAAGCAAATAGGCTGGCTGTAATATGTAATAAGTTGAGAAATGCAAATAATCATCTTGAACCTAAGGTGAAGTCTCTTGAGGAAGAGTTGCATAAAGCTAAAACTGAACTTGTCAATCTTGAATTAACTTGTTTGCATGAATCTATAAAAACCTGTGAAAACTGTAAAAAGTTGGAAAAACAGGTTGATTATCTACTAAAAACATTGTCTAATTTCACAAAGGGAAGGGATAATCTTGAGACTCTTTTAGGGTCACAAAATGTTGTTTTTAACAAAAATGGAATTGGTTATAATCCTAGAAAGAAAAACAATGTTAAAATGCTGTCTAGTTTCTTTGTTCCCTCAAAAACAAGTTTTACCTCTTTTAACAATGTTAAAAAGGTACATCCTGTTTCTTGTTTTTATTGTATGAAGTCTGGTCATACATCTAGAACATGCCGAATTAGAAAGTATCTTGTTCCAAAAGGTTTAGTTAAATGGCTTCCTAAGGAAAGGTCATAATCTGTCTGGACCCAAAAACTAAAGGGTACCAAATACTGTTGTTGTTCATTTGCAAAAAAGCAGCAGAAAAGTGAATAAATGGTATTTGGACAGCGGATGCTCCAAACATATGATAGGAGATCTCACCTAGTTTACAGATTTAAAACTCAAAGCTGAAGGGTATGTTACCTACGGGGACAATAACAAAGGAAGAATACTTGAAAGAGGAAATGTAGGAACCAAAGGATCAACCTTGATTGAGAATGTGCTATATGTGGAAGGATTGAAGCACAGCCTCCTGAGCATCAGTCAACTATGTGACAAAGGTTACAACATCAACTTTGAAACCAACAAATGCACAATATCAGATAAGGAATTTGGTAAGGTGTTGTTCACAGGTAAAAGGGTAAATAATATCTACCTCTTAGATATCATGAACAATAACATTGAAACTGAATGTCTCTTATCAAAAAGTGATGAGTCTTGGCTGTGGCATAGAAGGTTGGCACATATCCATACAGAACATTTGAATAAGCTAAAATCAAAGAATCTCGTTTCTGGTTTACCAAACATTAAGTTTCAAAATGACAGATTATGTGATGTATGTGTTAAAGGTAAACAAATCAGAACTTCCTTTAAATCTAAAGAATTAGTTTCTACAAAACAACCTTTGGATGTTCTGCATATGGATCTGTTTGGACCTTCTAGGGCTGCTAGCTTGGCTGGAAACTTATATGCTCTAGTAGTTGTTGATGATTTCTCAAGATATACGTGGACTCTTTTTCTTGCTGCTAAACATGATGCTTACAAAAGCTTTAAGAAACTAGCTAAAGTTTTACAGAATGAAAATGGCTATTGCATAAAACAGATTCGTAGTGACCATGGGGGAGAGTTTCAGAATGCTAAGTTTGATAAATTCTATGAAAAACATGGTATAACACATAGCTACTCAGCCTCTAGGACTCCCCAACAGAATGGTGTTATTGAGAGGAAAAATAGATCACTAGAGGAGCTTGATAGGACCATGTTAAATGAGTCTAATATTCCTAAATATTTCTGGGCAGATGCAGTTTATACTACTGGTTATGTGCTGAATAGAACATTAATTAGACCAATTCTAAAGAAAACACCATATGAGCTATATAAAGGTAGAAAGCCTAGCATTAGCCACCTTAAGGTTTTTGGGTGTAAGTGTTTTATCTTGAATAATGGAAAAGATAATCTAGGAAAATTTGACCCTAAATCTGATGAAGGTATTCATATTGGCTATGCTGTAAATGGTCATGCTTATCGAGTCTTCAATAAAAGATTGCTAACTGTGGAAGAGTCAATGCATGTAGTGTTTGATGAATCTAACAATTGCTTGCCAAAACCAGCTGTAAATGATTTGAAATGTGATGATTTAAGAACTGTTATGTATAAAGATAATCCGAATGATTTAGATGCTACTGATTCTGGTTCTGCAAAAGAATCTATTGTTGCTGCAGACTTGCCTAAAGAGTGGAAGACTCCTAAAGATTTGACAATTGACAATATCATTGGCAACATTGAGAAAGGGGTGTCTACCAGAAATTCTCTCAACAACTTCTGTGAAACAATGGCCTTTGTTTCACAAGTTGAACCCAAAAATTTGAAGGAAGCATTGCAGGACAGCAATTGGATTACTGCTATGCAGGAAGAATTAATCCAGTTTACAAGGAATGAAGTATGGTCCTTAGTTCCAAGAACACTTGAGTTGAACATTATAGGGACAAAATGGGTGCACAGAAATAAGATGGATGAACATGGAGCAATCACAAGGAATAAGGCAAGGTTGGTTGCCAAAGGATATAACCAGGAAGAGGGGATAGATTATGACGAGACATATGCACCAGTGGCAACGCTTGAAGCTGTCAGACTACTCTTAGCATTTTCCTGCATCAAAGGATTCAAGTTATTCCAAATGGATGTCAAAAGTGCATTTCTAAATGGGTATATAAATGAAGAAGTATATGTCTCCCAGCCCCCAAGTTTTGAAGACTACAACAACCCAGAAAATGTATTCAAGCTAAGGAAGGCACTCTATGGACTTAAGCAAGCACCTAGACAATGGTATGAAAGGTTGAGTGTTTTTCTGATTTCACAAGGTTATGGCAGAGGCACATCTGATAAGACACTGTTCATCAATAGAAAAGAAGAAGACATAATTCTGGTCCAAGTTTATGTTGATGATATTATCTTTGGATCAACAACTGAAGGCTTGTGTGAAGCATTTGTGGAAACAATGAAGAATGAATTTGAAATGTCTATGATGGGAGAATTAAATTACTTCCTAGCACTACAAGTTAAACAATTAAAGAATGGAATCTTCATTAACCAAGCCAAGTATTGCAAAGATCTGTTGAGGAAATTCGAGATGGATAAATGCAAGGCAGTTAGCACACCCATCTCCACCAGCTATCATCTAGATCAGGATCTAGCAGGAAAGTCAGTAGATCAAACAAAATACCGTGGAATCATTGGCTCGCTGCTGTATCTTACTGCTAGCAAACCTGATATAATGTTTGCAGTGTGTATGTGTGCAAGGTTTCAATCTGCTCCAAAAGAGTCACACCTAAATGCTGCGAAGAGGATCTTAAAATACCTACAAGGAACAAAGGATGTTGGTTTGTGGTATTCCAGCAGTGTTTCTTTAACTCTAACAGGTTTCTCAGACTCAGATTTTGCAGGGTGTAAAATTGATAGGAAAAGCACTAGTGGAACCTGCCATATGCTTGGATCAAGCTTGATATCTTGGCACTGCAAAAAGCAAGCCTGCGTTGCTCCCTCCACAGCTGAGGCTGAATATATTACAGCAGGAAGTTGTTGTGCTAAGACTTTATGGTTAAAACAACAGCTAAGTGACTTTGGTGTTGTCCTAAATAATATACCTATAATGTGTGACAATACCAGTGCTATTAACTTGTCAAAAAATCCTGTTATGCATTCAAGGACCGAACACATAGAAATAAGGCATCATTTCTTAAGAGAGCATGTTGCAAGTGGAACCTGTGAAATTAAGTTTGTTGGAACTGAGTTACAACTTGCTGATCTGTTCACAAAACCTCTTTCCAAAGAAAGATTCAATTTTCTGCTAAATGAACTAGGGATCATCAGTATAAACTTCTCACAACTGTAGAATTTAAATCTGTTGTTTCTCTTTTTAATCTGTTTATTTCTGTTTCTGAAATATACATGACTAGGAAAGAGAAATTTTGTTTGACCCTTGACTGCTTTATTGCTTTGACCAGCAGGTTTATGACTGTTTTATCTAGGAATTTAAACTGACTTGACTAAGTGTTTGGAAAACATATTTATATTAATGGTTGAAACACCTTTTCAAAATGCTTTTGCTCCTTTCCAAAAACTGCAAACTGCTGTAGGAATCAAATCTATATTGATTATGCGTTTTTGATTTGTGTTACTTTCACACTCCAACTCTACTATGCATTAATAAAATCTGTTTCTTTCTATAAATAAAAGTATTCAAAACCTGTAGTTCTCATATTCATCCTTTCCTTGCAAACTCTCGGGTTTTCTCATATTTTTTAATCACATAGTGTTTTTCAGTTCTTCTAATTTTCTGTCATACTAATTCTATGGTTTCTAGTTTTAGTTTTCTTATAATAAATAGGAACAGGTTTCAAATATGACATCTTTGGTATACAAAAGGAAGAAATCCCGAGAGCAGAAAAATAACACTCAAGGCATTCTGGAAAAATGGTTCGATGGTGATTCTGAAGCCATGAACACCTACTTGCATGAGATAAGTAGAAAACAAGTGAATGTGCCAAAAATTCTCGAGTTTTCATGGATGAAGAGTGAAAAACTGACTGAACCCAAATCAATTCTCAAGCATAAGAGATTGAAGTCATTTCTTGAAATGACTGGCAACTTTTATCCAGATCTCGTGAAGGTATTCTATACCAATCTGACCCTTGATGGAAAAAATTTGATTTCCCACGTAAAACGTGTCAAAATAAAAATAACAAGTGAGGTTTGGAGCAACATCGTTGGAATCAAGTATTCAGGCCTGAAGGTGGCAAAGGGGAATACTACCAGGATTCAAGAATTCAATAAGATTCAGTTCTACACAAGCTGCATGAGAGATCAAACACAACTCGAAAACAGGTTTCATGCAGGTAACCTGAATCTAAATCCTAGATTTCTAGCCTATGTTATTGCATGGCAACTAACACCTAGGGGAAGTAATCATGCTACATTGCATGAGGAAGACCTAATTCTACTTTACTGCCTCATGCATCGCATAAAAATTAATTGGATTTGTGTAATGACAGAGCATATGCTCAAATTCAAGAGACTAACTGATTACAGATTTCCCTATGCTATTTTCATTTCAAAATTAATTGATTGTTTTTGAGTTTGACACTAATAATGAGAGAAACGAGCCTATCAAAGCAATCAGTGAAATCGACAATTCTACACTTATGAAGATGGGATTTCTCAAGGAAGGTAAAGATTGGGTTTTTAGAAGGACAACTGGTCCTAGAATGGAACACGGTGCTTCCAACCACAACAACAATGATGATGGAGAAGCTGCTGTTCCTATGGAAGATGACATTGTTCAAGCTGCTGAACAATCATGTTATGAAATACCCCAGTCGTCATCTCACACAGTAAATTCACCCATACAACCATCTGCTCATCAACTGGAGCATGATGACTTGGCTGCTACAGATTACAATGCACTGGTTGCATACCATTCTCCTGAATTCAGAAGTGAACCTTTGTCCAGTTTTGAAAGGCAAGTACTGCATCGTCTTGACACTCTTTCAGAAGATCAAAAAGCTTACTTTGAGATGACTCAAGCCAGGTTCCAACATCTCGGTTACAACCTCGAAGGAGTACAGGAACAGTTGGCTAAGCTTTACTACAGGGACTAGTTATCTTCTTTCAAAATATTGTTCTTCTTATGTCTGTTGAACATTATATTTTCATTTACTGTATTTTGGTGCATGTTTCTATTCTAGACTGTATTAACACCTTATGGATTCCCTTTGAACCATCATGTATGGCTATTGTATGTTTCCTTTTTATATGTTCCCATTCTGTTTGATGAATCCAAAGGGGGAGAAAATAGCTTAGCTCATACAGGTTGCTGTTTGTTGAAGAAAAGTAACCTGGTTGCTGTAGGGAGGTATAAATCTGTATTGGTTCTCTTTTCAAATCTTTCTCTGTATACTCTGGACTCTAGTGTAGTGCAGGTGTTAATCATGATCTCTTCATCAAAGCTATTCAAAGCAATGGGGTTTTGTCTCCATCAAATAAGGGGAGATTGTTGAAAATGGATGAAGCTTCTTCTCTATCTTAAAGATGGTGTTTGATGAAGAAAAATAGTTAGGTTGCTTTGAAGGGTGAAATGGGTGTGTATAGCTTAGGATGTTTAAAGGTAGCCTTTTGCTGCATGACCTACCTGATATGTCTCATCAAGGTAATATGATCAAGCACCATAAAGTTTTTTAAACTACCTTAAGTTTTTCTCAAAATTTACTATTTGCAAGAAAATAAATCTGTTGTTCTGAAAAATCAATAGATTCTTTCCAAACAGTGTCATTACTTTTTGAAGTGTTTTCAAAGTCTGTTTGGCACCAAGATGTTTGACTCAGCCTTTCTTGTTTCTGGTATGCTGAGCTGGAGGGAGTTTGAAAAACAATCCACTCTTTCTAAATTCAACTTGTTCTTTTTATAACAGCCTTTAACTTTTTTTTGAAAAGTTGTTATAGACTAGTTTTCTTTATAAAGTGTGGCACTTCTCTTTTAGAAAATACAGAGATTACATAGTGTTAAGTGGGCAAAAAACGTTTTCCAAGTAGAGATCATAGAATTGCTGGTTTTTGTAAGATTTCTCACAAAGATTTTCAAGTGCTTGGTCTTTGATTACCTTGATCAAGGTGAAGGTGTTGTCACTGCTGGACTACAATTTGGGCCACTGTTTTGGGTTCTTACATCTTCTGTTCAGGTGTTTTTGTTCCATATTCTTTTCTGTGTAAAGGTGTTTGTGTAAGACACTTCTTGAAGTGCAAGTAGTGCTGAAATAGGGTTTTTCAGCTTTGAATACCTTGTTCTTGTAGGGTTCAAGAACTGTAAGGTGTTGTAATTGTTTTGATCTTTTTTAGTGAATTTTGCCTTGGTGTAAGGTAAAACTGGATGTAGCTCTTGATGAGTGAACCAGTATAATCTGTGTGTGCATCTCTCTTCTTAATCTCTGTACTAATATTTTGCATAATTGGATAATCTGCCAGAAAATAAATCTGTTGAACTAAAATTGAATCTGTTATTTCTGGGCGTGTTCATATTGTTCTTCAAGTTTCAATGAATTGTTCTTTGGTGCTTATGAACATATGAGTATGTGTGATTGCTGAATAACTAATATCATAAAATCCTTTTTAATAATCCTATTCAAGATTCAATTCTTTCTTTCAAGTTGTTCTTAAACTTTCAAGAGTTAGTTTTCTTGGTTGAATATCCTTTTTGATCTTGCTGCTATCAAAGTACCTAATCTGTTCTGAAAAATTCTCTATTTAATCTCAAGTCTAATCTGATCTTGCTTCTGTTTGTGTCAAAGGTAATCAAAAATAAATCTGTTCTTTTATAAATCAATATGTTCTTTTTCTGTGAATAAGTGAAAACAGTTTTGATTTGCGAAAATCTTATAAGCTCAATTCACCCCCCTTTTGAACTTAGACATTAATAGACGCAATAGTGGGCACATGTCGAAGGTATCTCAAATTTGGCTAATGTTTGGTGGCGGTGTAATGTGAGGTGAAGGTAAAAAGTTTGAAGTGGTTAAGTTGTTTTCTGAGTGGGATGAGTTTAGTTCTGTGTCATGAAGAGTATTGGAAAATGGAGGGGAGCTTGAGGTGCAATTTGTGGTGTCGCCGGCTTGGTGGGGCGTGAGGGGTTTAGGGTCGTGGTTGGGTTTGAGTAAGGCAATATGGAAGACCGGGTGGATTTTGGACTAGGGAGGGAGGGCGAGTTTATAAGCGACCTCGTCTATGGTTCATACCTCGTTTATGAGGTATGAACCATAATATTTTCTTGTGGTGAGGTTGGGAGGTGAGGGAAGATTGATGGTAGGCTTGTCGTTTGAATAACACTCAATTGTTGATGTTGAAAATGAGGTGGCAACAAGATTTATTGGCGATTTGGGCCATGTGCCATTAAGTGTGAGTGGGGGTGCTCTTCAGCTGCTGCAATATTTGTGTGTGTTCTTCTAACGTGGTGGCGAGGGATGGTTCCGTTGACGTGTCGAGGACGTAGTCCAGTATAAAATTTACTTTTATGCTAGCAAGTTGGGAAGGAACCACTTTTGATTTGAGAATATTAAAAGACGCTCTTATGAGGGAGGATCCTTTGATAATTTTTGAAGGTTTGATACATTAACCAATTTATAATTTGAAATGTAAGTGAACTTTTAATTTTGGTCGCTAACAACTTAATGATATTTATGTAATGTAGGAAAATACTACTTGGGTGATGGAAGTGATGAACATAATTTATTCCTACTTTAAAACTTTTATCATAGATTCTTATACTGTAATTATGAATAAATCCATGTCGTAGATATCAAATTTTTTTGTTGATATGAATTTTTTAGAACATTTATTTTTAAAATTGTACTTTAAATCTTTATGTGCATGATGACTTTTTACGGCAAGTGCACCGCGTTGTCAGAAATAATAATTTGTCCCTAAGGACGGATATCGATCCCATAAGGAACAATTGAATTATCAAGTACAATATTCGCTAAATATAAAACAAAACAATAAAAAGTTGTTTGGAAATTGTTATGATGGCAAGAATTAACAAGAAAATTAATCAAAGAGTAATTGCGTCAATTGGAAAAATGGGGATTAGGTTTCATCTGTCTCACTCTCATGTACTTTGATTAGCATGTTAACATTATGTTCTTTAATTGAGATTGATGCCCGTATAAAAGTCATTTATATCGATTCCTCGCATATAAAATTCTTAAGAATGTTTCCTAAATATCGATCCCTCGCATAATTATAAGAACAACTTAGAATGAAGCTCAAACGTTAATAGAAATTAACATTTCAAGTCTATTTCTAGCACTCAAATATGTTAAATATTGTTGTTTAGGTCAGAACCTTAAAAATACTTCCTAGTTAGATTTAAGATTCTCAATTTGTCACGAAAATTTAGAAGTAAAACAACAATACCAATAATCAATCAAGAACTGAATATTAATATATAAGATATCACCTCAATGCATAAAAGTTCGAGTAGATTACTCTCAATCCCAAAGGGTAGAATTAGCCACGTATACTTCTAGCACCTTCCATTCTCCTAATTGGGTTACAATTCACTCTATGGTGTTTTCCTCTCAATCCCGCACACTAAGTTTGTGCCTCTAGTCCCCTATTTAACCTAATTTGCTAGGGTTAGGTGACTTCATGCGTTGCGCTTATGAGCTTAATGATAAAAACATAAAAATAGCCCAATTAATCTAATGCACTTTTGCTGTTGAATTGGACTTTTTTCCTCTCTTTTGTGCGATCTAGGCCTTTTAGGTTTTTCCTTTTAGCATATATCATTCTTCTTTAGTCCAAATCTCCATTATTTCCTAAAAACCTGCAATTAACAACAAATTTGGGAATAAAATGGTCTTATTCAATTAAAGATCATAAAATATGTATAAATGTATAAATTCATAAATTAGGGATTATTTTATATGTAAACTAGCAATTAATACTCATAAGTGTCTATATTTTAATATGAAATATTACGGAAATTAGGCACTTATCAATGCATAACATGTATCCATAATTATACCTTAGACTTGATTTTTCTTTTTTCGATGGTTTCCCATGAGGTCTTTTTGCAATTGTAGGTTCATCTACTGCTTTAGTACTTCTTTCTCTTGTTAGATTATTGCAATACTTAGGCAGTGGTAGCATTACATATACCTAACAAAACCAAATTTACTTGCATAAGACTTAAAAGAAAAAAAAAATTTAATTCATGATTAACTATGGAATGATCTTTTTTTATCAGGGGTTTTGTTACATACTATCGGTTGATGAAAAGTTTTAAAGGGTGCATTGGTAACAAAGACATTAATCAGGATTGGTCTCTGAAAGGCACTGTAAGTATTGACGACATTGCACATGTCTTCCAACAATTGCTGAACTCTTATTGTTCTTATATGATCGTAGGCATTTCTTCATCCAAGATTAACTTTTGTCTTCTCAAAGATATATAATTAGCCAATATTTTTCCTAAATTTAAGTTAGTCTTGGATAGCTAGAAAACAAAAATGGAAGAATCAAATAAATGTGCATAGAAAGAATAACAAATAATTGTGGCTTGCTAAGGGAGGAGCAAGGAAACCTCACTCACTAGTAAACCGACAAAGAGGGAGGATGCCTCCATATGGAAGGTGACATGTGTTAGGAGAAGTTGTTGGTGTAGAGGTATTTATCCACAATGAATGCAAACTTAGACTGAGAAATGTTAATCTTTTCCAATGACTTTCACACTCCGGATGTTTCTTGCATAATCATTTTCTTTTGTGGGAGTCAGGAATTTCAAATTTAGAGAATAAAGGGGAGAGAATTATTATTAATAAATAACAATCTTATCTACTATGACAAATGTCTGCTTTTTAAAAATAAATTATTTGAGTATGAGTTATATATATTGAAGATTCATAGATAAAATAATAATTTTTCTTTTTCTTATAATAGATGAAAATAAATTATTTCTACTATAATTTACTTTGTATAATACAATTTTTTTTCTAATATTAAATTCTATTATTATGAAAAAAGACCAATTAATATCATTTTAAAATTAACCAGAAAAAGTAGTATGTATACAATGTTTTGAAAATAAATTCCTTATTTTTTTTTTATATTTTGAATATAGAACTATCTAAACTTTGCATGAAAATATCTACATATAAAAAAAGGACTAGTTTAGATAATTAATATTACTATATGTCATTGTTATAAAAAGTCGGTACATTGAAAAGATACATAATTAAAGATAATGTTGTTCATATAGTAAATTTTTTTAATAATTTCTACAAATTTTAGTTCTTTTCATCTCTTTTGAGCATATGTATTTTTAGGTTATATTTTAAAATTAATAGACAATAGTTATTTTAATTTCATTTTATACAACATTTATACACGGTTGCCTATAAAAATCGTTTTCATATTTCTAACTTGAAAAAAATGTTTTTGTATGTCTACAGTAAAAAATCTTTTCGTATATTTATTTAATTAATTTTTTCATTCTTTTTCTATATTATACTGTTATTTTAATAATAATAATAATTTTATTTTGAACATTATTTTATGAATTTAATATTATATTCAAAAAGAATAATATTATTCAGGAAATAATGTAATAACGCTGACTATTCTTTGGGTACAAACTATAAATTAATATTTTTTTAAGTATAAACAAATATTAAAAATACAAAAAAAAATTATGAGCTCAGAAATTTTGTAGAGCATATTCCCCTTTATTCTCTCACTAACAGTTTGAAGTTAATTTTGGTTATTGGATTTATTATTTTGTTGACTTGAAAACAAAGCAAGCAATCGGTGTCCGAGTCAGCCCATCACACCGTTGGATCCCAAAGCCCTTACAATCAGACGGTGCTCATTGCTCCGATGCAGAACCGTTTGGGTGCAGCGTCATCTCCTTCCTGAGAACGAACCAAGCTGAGACAAACCTTCTTCCTTTCACTCACTTTCTCTCTCTTCACAAAAAAAGACAAAAAAAATCAAACCAAACCCTAATCTCAACCCTGATCTCAGAAATTGAATTCCCTTCTGGCAAGGTTCATCTCCAAATCGACGCCTCCTTGAGCCCCAGATCGCTTTTTTGTTCAGACCCTAACTCTCCGCCTTCAAATTTGCGATCTTTCTGTGCCTCCGAATCATGGAGAAGGAGGAGAACGAACCGCGCATTCAGAAAAGTGGCGGGGAAATCGAAGACGCCGAACCCATCGAGCTCGTTCTCTTTCAAGTGCCCGAGTGTTACGTCTACATAGTGAGTCTTCCATTTCGTAGGTTTCTCTCAAAATTCGATTTTGGGCAATGGGTTTTGAGAGGGGTGTGATTTCAATTTACAACTCAATGGGATGTGCAGAGGATCTAGTTTCATGTTAGTGTGCTGATTACTAATTTAAGCTTGTTTTGCAATCATGATGGCACTGAACGTTGTTTTTAGTTTTTTATTTAAAGTTGAATTTTCTGTTGATGGGACGGTTGGAATTTGAAAATTTTCGTTGTGTAAAAGCTAATGACGAATTTCTACTATGCATGCAGATACCTCCAAGAAAGAGTGCAGCTTCATATAGGTTTGTGATCAACTGATATGTGGTGCTTGTGATCTGTTTAGTGCACCTTTGACATTATTGAAGTTTTTAATGTATTCTACCTCTGTAAAGTAGTTGTGTTATTCAGTGTGTATGCAAGGGTGTTAGATCTGTTTTAGGACGTTTGCTATGCTTTTAATTATTTTGTGTCTTTCATTACCTTTGTTTATGTTCTTTCTGAAGAAATTGGTTTTCTAATTTGGCAAGTTTAGTGACTTTTTTTGCTGCTCTCGAGTGTGTGATTACTGGATTTTTATATTAGTGAAATTCATTTCAGGGCTGATGAATGGGATGTCAACAAATGGGCATGGGAAGGAACATTGAAAGTCACCAGCAAGGGAGAAGAATGCATCATAAAACTTGAAGATAAGAGCTCGGGTAAGACCACATCAAATCTGCTTCAAATAGATTCTACAATTTTTTCTTTATTTTTTAATTTTATGATGAAATATACATAACTAGGTGAATTATATGCTCGGGCATTTTTAAGAAATGGAGAGCCGCATCCAGTGGAGCCTGTTATTGACAGCAGCAGGTGGTTTTCCCTGACTGTTGATAGTTTAAGTTGTTTGTTACCATACCTTTTTGTACTTCAGAACCACTTATACTTATATATTATGCAGATACTTTGTTCTTCGCATTGAAGAGAACATAGGTGAGTCATAATATCTCAATATTTCTGTGCTTCTTCTCTTAATCATCTTATTGTCTGTGTGCTGGGTAGCAGGGTCTGTAAGGAAATGTATTGTATAGTATAAAGGTATAATGTAAGTACCTGTTTGATTTGAAGTAATTTGAAATGATGCGATTGTTTTTAAATTAGTTTGTACTTCTCAGAAAATAGAATACAAAATTCAGCTTGCTGTGCTACCAAAGTATGTATCAGTAATTATCGTCATGATCAATTATTTTGTAATTGTCAAGAATTTGGCTTGTTTGTCAGAGCTTTTAGAAGCTTGCAAGCATTTTTTGTTTTGTTTTAGACTGATATTTTTTCTGTTTACCTTTTGAGTCTTGTGTGGATAAACTTATCTATATAGGTACCGAGGATAAGAAAATAAAATGAATAAAACTTTTTCCTATAAGTTAAAATCAATTTGTGCATTTCAACGTTTATAACTTCTCTCGTTTAGCCTTTTCAAATTCTAATTTTAACTTGTGGGAGAAGTTTAATTCATTTTACTTTCTTATTTTCTTCTCTTCTCTTATATGTGTTTATGGGAAAATTTTTCCAAATAAGGCCTATATAATCTGTGTTTTTGCACAGATTGTCTATAAATTCCAGTTGACATGACCAAGTGGTCATAATATTGGTTCATTGCACTAATTGTCTTAAAATATCACAAATTTTAAGAGTACGATTGGGCCATACTCTTGGTAGTCGGTACTCCGATCCTTTCGTGCGAAGTGGGTCTCACTATCTTCGACAGTTTCTCATTCTTTCAGCAGCCATAGGTTATAATTCTTGGTCCATTTAACCTCGTCGCCACTTCCTCTCTTGTGGTACTAAGCTTACTTCTGTTTAGTACATGATTAAATTTACTTTCAAGTACATAAGTACTGTATTACCTTTTTCTTGTTTGGACATTTCATGTTGGAAAGACTGTTGACTTATGATCCGTCTTTATATAATGCATAATTTTGTTTTAGTAGTTCTGCTGCACTATATTTCATATTACAGGCGAATTTTGATCTTTATTACTTGAGAATCATGCAGGTGGTCGCCTCCGACATGCTTTTATTGGCATAGGATTCCGAGAAAGAACAGAGGCTTATGATTTCCAAGCTGCCTTACATGATCATATGAAGTATCCTCCATCAAATATATTTATTAGATTTATTATTCTTATTACATATATCTCGTGCATCATCTGCAAAACTTGGCAGCC
Organism: Phaseolus lunatus; assembly: GCA_013389735.1. Taxonomy (NCBI): domain Eukaryota; kingdom Viridiplantae; phylum Streptophyta; class Magnoliopsida; order Fabales; family Fabaceae; genus Phaseolus; species Phaseolus lunatus. The sequence goes on from CM023861.1 coordinate 28,816,723, forward strand.
TTTAAACATTTTTTTTTTCATTCTGGGGTAGAGGACGGAGGTCCTCTCGTACTATGTGTTGACAAATAGAAAGTATGTCTCTTCCTAAATCTGTTAAAGATATCTGAATAAAAAGAAAACTGCTGAGGAGATGGAACAACATTACCAGCAAACTTCCTCAGTTGATTACAGTCTGAAAGAAGGAGAGACTCTTGTACTGCAAATTAAGACCAATGTAAGGAATTCTGCATTTTGCTCCTACAAACAATGCTGTTTTCTTTTTTCAGCGCATTGTCTTTATTAATTCCTAATCTTTTGCATGCAGAAAAGTGACAGCAGTGTGAAGTCCAAGTTTTTTGAGCAGGGTCTGAACAAATCCCCAGAAGAAAGGAATGGAAGAAAAGAATCTCTACCTAGTATTAAGTTACCACCCCCTCCTCCAGCACCACTTTCACCTGTTGTCACCCCGCAGAAGTCTCCAACAGACTCACCTACAAAACTCAGCCTTGAGAAGACTTTTAAAGCTGATCATCCCAAAACAGTTAAAGAAGACACAGAACACGAGAATTCTCCTGAAGATCAAAGCACACAAGATGTACCAGATGATGATTTTGGCGATTTCCAAGCAGCAGGTTAAGGTATCCTTCATCGTGTGGCTTGAATTGGTGATGGTTAGAAAACATGCAAAATCGTTGATTCCTTGAACATCTGCTTTATACCAAAGACTTCTAATTCAGCTTGGAGATTCAATTATGTCCTTCCAGACAGGAAGAAAGTAAATCCTCTACAGCCTCCAACAAAATATCATTAAAGAATCAACCTATATGCTTTGTAATCGGTGATTATTTTAGTTACACTGCGGGCTACTACTACAACGAGAGTTTTTCCTTCATCTTGAGTCACTTTATTTCTGTTTTGTGCTATGTTTATATCTCAGAGTTGGGATGCCTCAATAGTTATTTGATGGTAGTACATCCTAAACCGGGTTCATAGCTTTGTTGATAACATAATTGCTGTTATGATGAATGAATCAGATTGAGTGTTTATGAACATTGCTTTTTTCCTTATATGGTTAGGAAAGGTACAGGTTGTTTCATTGTTTGGTTTATAAAAATAGGACTGAAGAATAATGAAAAAGATGAATTACGATTCATTCCATTCTATTACTTAATCCTAACATTTTTTCTCTAAATTTTGAGTGTGCACTTGATGGAATAAATAAAACTATTACTTTTACATTATAAAGTAACTGTATTATCTTTATTCTAATTAATCTGTTTCGTTTTTAAACAATGAAATCAAACCTTATCCCACTCTGTTATAAAAATATCCAAAAGATACCCATAAAGGTCTTTTCAGCTCAAGAAGCTTTTCTTCTCATAAAAGAATGAGAACAAAAAAAATTGATTAAATAGAAATTAACTACTTAACGATCCAAGTGATACAAAGATGACAGGAGAATAGGTTTTTGTATTTATTATATTTTAAATATTCTTTCATCCAAATGATATTAATATTTCATCAAAGATATTTTGATCATTGGAAAAAAAAATGAAGATATTTTCCCGAAATTCGTAAAGCTTATTGAAATATTGGTAAACATAAGAACAAATATTGCATCCTTTAAAGTTCAGTAATTTAACAAACCTTCGTTCTGAAACTTGGAAACTAGTACTTATCTTTCTGTTGTTACAAAATTTCCAAATCATGCGAATTTTGAAATAATAAATTCAATCTCCAACTAACATGTGCTTCGACCGTGGTACTGGAAAAATTCGCTTCCTAAAAACTTGAATAAAAACATAACAAATGTCTGATATTTTTTTATAATCTGAAACTTAGCACATTTTATTCACAAGCCAATTCTAAAGTTATGTTGTAAATTAAAAAGAAAAACTTTCCAATAAATAAATGTTTTACCTTTTATATATACACCCAAATACTCATATAAGAAAGTAAATAAAATGACAAAGTAAAACAATAAAACAAAATAGTAGTACAAAAAGGCAACAGTTATGTTATGATATGGCAGGTAAAAAAAATGGAAGGTGGGGTCAACACACAGATAAAGTGAATAACAATGACCAAAAGCTAACTTAGGAATCGGAATCCACGTGTCACTCTTAAGGCTCAGTGGAGCTGACCCTATTTACCTTCTCTCTCTTTACATCACTCTTCTTCTTGGTTACAATTTCTCTTCAATTTTACTACTTTATCCTTCTCATCACTTCTTCAGTCAGATGCTGACACTGCTCTTCTTTCTGTGCGCGTTACGGCTAGTAAATTCTCTTCTGCTTGCACTTCTTCTTTTTATCATCACCACCCTATGTTTTCTGGTTACAAGTTGGGTTTTTGTTTACATATTTTGCTATATGTTGTTTCTGAGGGATACTCCCTTTTTTGGTGGAGGAAAGGGTGTTCTATTTCATTTTAATCGTTCCTTTGACATATTTATATTCTTTCCTTGTTTATGGTGATTTTGATGTGCTTAACTTTTCATTCTGTTTTGTTTATGAGAAAATATTTAAAAGTAAATGATTTTCAAAACAGTGAATTACTTGAAGGATGTGGTATGATTTTGTAGAATTATGGACGTGACATAAAGTTTATAGGATGCCAGTTTATTTTTACAGGCAGCGGTTGAGTTTGTCACTATAAAAAGTTCAATTTTGTATCCTCTCTCATATCGGACATACAGGGACAGCTCCAGTTACTGTTCCAGCTAGTGTATTGTGATGGCTATGGGTGTAAAATGCATAACTTGGGTTGGTAACATGTTCCAGAAATTTGAGGATATTTGTGTGGATGTGGACGACACAGTATTGGAGGTATACCTTTGTCATTATTTATCCTTAACCATTGAATATGCATGTTCATAGTTTCAAACGAGGACGTTGGAAAGATAAATTACTCCCAACTGGACATGCCGAATACCTGCTATAAAAGCCATTGAAATCTTAATTCTTCCACTGCTATTAGTAGAGCTGCTGAGTTTCATCTTTGATTTGTATGTCCAAAGTGTTCTACCTATAGTTTTGTTAGTTTAGTTGCCTCATATATTATGAAACTGAGAGTTCAATCATGAGAGCCATGTTATTATTAAATTTGTTTTGGTATTTGTGGGAATCTGTGATATGATAACTTTTCTGAATTTCCTTTTATATATGATTTTAATTGTGTAGTGTAAGACTAGTCTGGTTGAACTGTTGTTTTCGGACTGATAGTTATTGGCCTGCAATTGACTTCTGTAATCCTGTCATCATTTTTGTTTTCCTTTGTTGGGGATAGGAAACTGTTAATTACTTAGGGAATCAGATGCAGACTGTTGGGGAAAGTGTTAAAAAGATCTGTTCAGATGTTATGCAAGATTTTCTTCCTCTACCTTCGTGTGATTTGGATGAAACATCAGCCTCAGAGTTGCCTACAAATCAAAATACTGATGCTGGCTTCGCTGAGAACTTTTTTGAAGGTTCCAAGAAAATAACTGTAAAAGATGGTATCAACCGAACAACTGAGGATTCAAGGATCAATGATGATGTTGATAATGGTGTAATCCATGCTGAATCCTATGATTCTAATGCTTTGTTCATTTCAGCTTCTCGCTATTCTGTCAAAGGGTACAATAAATCAAACCTCGGTGGTGATAAACAAAATAAAAACATGCCTGCATCCAAGATAGCCTGTGAAATCACTTTATCAAAAACAGATACACGCAATACATGTGAACTCTCCTGGGTAAATCAAAATCATGCAGACACTGTTTCAAAGCCAACTTCCTCTGAATCCATTACCATTGCTTCTGTAGCTGACTGTTGCAATGAAATTGAAAATACAAGTACTAAAGAAATCCCCGGTGATCTAGAATGGGCTGAATCAGCTGAAGAGAAAGAAAAGCATAGTAATTCATATTCCTTTGGTGTCTTGTTTGTAGATCCATATGGTTAGTATTTGAGTGTCTTTTGGATGAAGTTTCATTTTTTCTTCATTGTTTCCTGTCGACAAGTTTTTGCTTCTGAGGGTGAACTGTAACAATTGTATCAGTTTTCTGGTTGGGGTCAGAACATATCAGCCTGATAATTATTCTTACCTCACAATCACTGTATCTCATTCTATTAATTCAGGTCATTCTGATACACTTTCTTAGTTCAGGTGTCAATTCAAATCATTATGAAGTAGGTCCTCATTTTATGTATGCAATGGTATACCATTTAAAAGTACTTGTTAATTATAGAAGGATGCACACCTATTTGGTTGAATTTGAAGGGGTGTATCTTGGTGCTGGCTGGTTTGGTCTGATTTTGCAAAAAAGTGCATGAAAATAAATGTTGAGGCATCCCCACAGGGTTGTATTTGTTAGGTTAGAGTGGATGTGATGAAGTTTTCCTGACATTTGTCTGTTATAGCCTATTGATTAATAAAAGATAAAATGTTTTCTATACTAATTGGCATTTGTTTTCAGTTATTTCATAAAATATGTACAGAACTAACTCAACAAATGGTTTCTTGAACATAACTATTTCATTTTGACTCCCAGATTGGAATAGTTTGTTCTATTCAAAGTCTTCATTGGCATATCTAGATTCAGCAACTCTAAAGCCTGTTTGCAGTATATTTTGTTTTCAAGTATTAGACATATAAAAGAAGTCTATGTGTAATCCCTATGTTAGCATTCTCAGGGCTCAGGCAGTGTATGAGATGCCAGTGGGCAGTCATTCAATTTCATGATATTTTGTAGCTAATGTAACTGACACTTCTTATTATTTAAGAAATCACAGAAACATGGGATTTGGATGTACCAAAGATTGGTACTATTGTTGAGAAAGGCCATAAAACAAAGCAACAAGATGATGAATTGAAGCTTGTGGAAACTTGTGTTATGGTGACTAGAGATGAACTTCAATCAGTTCCCAAGGCAGGGGGTAATTTAAGAACTAGCAAGGTACACATACTCCTCCCCTCTCTCCTTTCTTTGCAGCATATTAAGCTCTAACATGTTTATTCATTTTTCTCATGTTTGAAGAACAAGAAGCGACAACCCTTTTTGCTATCCAAGAAGGCTGCAAGGAGGCAAGAGTATGAGGAGCTTGCAATATTGCATGGAAACAATGAAAAGGGTGATTATGCAGAGAGTTTATGTCCAAATTTACAGGATGATCACAAGAAACTAATGCTTCCTGATATCTCTGAATCTGAGTGGGAGGTTCTCTAAATACCAGGATGATTAAGTTGTGTAGATACATAACCACTTCTTAGTCCTTATGAAGGAGATTGAGTTGTCCTATTGCAAGACCTACAATACCTATCATGCTACCACAACACAACTACTTTCCTATGATATCTAATGCTCCATTTCCAAAATTCCCTCCACCACCCCACTTTCTTTTTCAGCTTAAAATAAAAAATAACGAAGTAAGAAACCTTAGTTTGATCATTGAAATGAGAATCTCCACATAGAGTAGTTAAAGTAGCTTGGACCAATTATATATGGAGCACTGAATACGGCATATTTCTTTCTCATTGACAATGTCCTCTTCTTTGATTGCTAAGTTTAGATACAGAATGTCTATATATCTTTATAGGATTTCATGTGCTTTCTCATCAATGCTAAGTATTTCTGTTATTTATATTTTTTTTTAAATTTTTCAACATGGTAGAGATTTTCTTTTTTTAAACCCCTGTGAATGAAAACTAAGATTTAGAGAGAGGTTAAAATGAATACCAATATGACACATGATACAGAATTGAGTTTGTAAATTGAAAAAGTAATGAAGATTAATTTGATTGATGAAGATGTGGTGGTGTTTAACTAAGAAATAGTTGTTTTTGGCTAGCTATGGTTAAAGAATTGTGTGAGCCATGTATGATCTATCATGGAATAATTATAATGGATTATGTTGTATTTCATGTCATGTCATCTTCCTTCTCTCTTAAACCACTTCTTTATCTTTATGACATTAAACCTAATAAGATGGAATTTCTTTATATTTTATTACCTTCTCCAATTCAAATCTGTACATTTTCTATTTGTGTTACGTGTTTTTTTGTCATGATATTAATTTACTTCACAATTTTTTTTCAAAATATTATAAAAAAAATTATTGAATAAAAATCAATTTTAGTGACAAAAAATAATTAATTATTATATTAACTAAATTAGAGGTCATTTTAGAGACTAAAAAATTTTTAATTTCTAAATTAGTTACTATTATGGTTAAATAGTTTTTAAATTCGTATCTAATTAGCTATCAACATTTTTTATTATCAAATTTAGAATCTAAATAATTGGTAGTTAAAATCCTAATTGCTAATTAAATACCAATTTATAAACTATTTAACAATAATAGAAACTAATTTAAAAATCAAACTTTTTCTAGTATCTAAAATGATCTATAATTTAGTCAATATAGCAACTAATTATTATTTTTTTCTAAAATTAGTTTTTATTTAATAATTTTCTTGTATTGAAAATTTGGTTCAATTAAAAAGAAAAATTGTGTATTTTTTTTCAGAATATGTTGAGAACTTGAAATGAAAAAAATATATTGATAAAAAGTAAATGTCAAGTGTGTATATATGTATATATTATACTTAAATTAATAAAAAATTAAGAATAAAAGAATTTAAATATTTATAATTAAAGAAGTCACAACACGTTTATCCTGATGTATAAGAATGGTAATTATAAAAATAATAATAACAATACGAATACTAATAACTACAATGCTAATATTAATAATAATAATTACAATAATAATAATATTGATAATATAATATAATAATATTAGTAGTAATAGAGATGTTGTCGATCATAATATATGCTACTTTATAGTTGGAGTGACAAACGGAACGAATAAGATAAATTTTGTTTTAGTCTGAATAAAAAGTTCATTAGTTTATTTAATTTTATTAAATTCTAATTAAAAATTCAATCTATTCAATACAAATTAAATTATATTTATCTGTTAATTTTTTTCCACATCTAATCTATCCTTAAATAAATAGTACTTTAAAAATTGAAAATAATGTTTTAAAAACATTTTCAAAACTAAATTTTGTAAAATAAACTTAAAAATATATTTTGATTTTTTTTAAAGGCTAAATTATTTTTAATTCGTTTAATATTGATAGATCATCTATTACATTTTGAAAAAAAAATAAGAAATGAATAAATTCACAATTTAATTTGACTGTTTTTTTAATTGATGAATAAGATGAATTTACTTGAAAGTAAATTAAATAGATAATGAATAAATGAATTGGTTGGACACTCTAATTTATATCAATATGACTATTCTTATAATTTCTTTTTAAGAAATGGATTCGTATTAATCTTGATTTGTTTATTATTTGTGTTAGGTCTTGTAAAAGTTAAATAGTGAGAAAATATAGTATTTTTTTTATTTCATTTAATATATAATTTTAATTTTAATTTTCACCTATATGAATATAGTATTATGTAATTTTAATTTAATATAAAATATTTATAAATATGATTTATATAACAAAAAAGGTGTTGAAATATAAAATTATTTTTTCTTTTAATATTCATGTCACTTTTATTTGAAAGGAAACTCTGTATCTAGTTTGTTGTTTTTTTGGGTCTATGTTGCATGGGCTATATCTGTAATAGGTGTGTGACTAATTTCTTTCTGCACCGTCATAATTTCTCTGAACATTTTTATGCGGGTGGTTAAAGGTTGGACTCTCCTTTCCGTCACCATTCCTTTACGTGAATGTGCCTTTGTTGTTGTACAACTCTTATGTGTTATAAATAGACTCAGAAAATGTTTTAGATTGTATAATTTATAAAATATTTTTAAATTGTATAATTTAGATTTTTTTTAAAAAGAAATTTAAATAAAAAATACTTTTAAATTATATACTTTGAAAGTCAAAATTTTTTGGATTCAACAATCCGAAAGTCACAGTTCAAAAGTTTTCTTTCATGTAAAAAATAACTTCTCAATTGTACCATTTATAAGTAATTTTTTAAAATGGGAATTTTCATCAGGTGTATAAAAAATTATTGGGGTGCAAAACGTAAGATGTGTGTTGGAAACTACAACGTGAAACTAAAATTGGCCGAAAAGGCCCGTTCTATTTTTAGGCCATTGTTATTCTTTTTATTGCAAATACCGCATCCATTTTTTATTTTGACAAATATTTCTCAGAAAAACGCATTCCCACTACAAAATAGGAATACATTTCTATTTTTATAATCTATTTTGAAAATAAAAAATTTAGGAACTAAATAAGTTTAACATAACATTAAAGTGCCTGAGTGAAACAAATACTTAACAATCACAAATACTAAAAATGAAACAAAGTTGTGTTTAATTTTTGTCATTGAATTAAATTTGTAATAATTTTGTTACTGATGTTGGTTGATAACTATCATTAACACAAATACATTATGATATCGTAATTTAATTAGTGTTACGTATAACTCAACAACTTCTAAAGTATGAGTACGTTTTAAACTAGAAAAAATAAATCTTGTCCTTGGAAAAAGAAACAGTGAAAAAAGAGTGTCAAATAGTACAAATATTCTCCATATTGGCTTATTTATACATCAAGAGTTGTATTTTAATCTAAATCCCAATCCTATAAGAAAATTCGTCAATATAACTATTTTATTTTAAAATAATTGAATATAATATTATAATACTTGGATATTGTTGATCAAGGATGATCAACTGTTTTGATGTTTCCAAATTCAAGTGTTTGATGGAAGGCTGGAGTTGCTGTTTGTGTGTGAGTGGGTAGATTAAAGTGTAATATACTCTTTTGTTGAATCTAAAACTAATGTGAATTAAAACCTTTTTGAAAATGGATGTATTTCTAACAAGTGAAAAACAACCTGTTGTTTTGTCGAATCAACCGGTTGTTTTGCTCTTAGAGATTTTTGAAAAAGGTTGAAAGCTGTTTAACTTGGTTGACTTTGCTGTCAAACCAATTCAATCAGTTGTTTCGTGATTTCAACCAATTGTTTCTTTGAAAATCCTAACAGAATTCAGTTGTGATTTGTGAATCTGTCTTAAATGATTTCTAATTGAATACGCTCTTGCTTTAAATGTTTTTAACCAACCTTTGGAGTATAAATAGTTTGTTATACGCTCTTGGAAGGTAAGAAAAATAGTTTTGAGAATTCAGTGTGCCGAATTTGATTTCAAGTTTTCAAGATTCACATCAAGCTTTGGATTTTCACGTGAGAGTGGAATAGAATTGCATTGTATTCTTTTCAGTTGTTCTTTGATCAGGAGTAATCCCTTCTCAATCTCTTGTAATTCTGTAATTGTGTGTAAGTGTAGAATCAGAGGGTGTTTTGATTTTTGTGGATTGTGTGCCAAAGGAAGTGTGTGACTTGAGGTGTTCAAGGTCACTTCTTTGGTGGTGTGGTTATAATCTGTGATTGATTGCATAGTAGGAACCCAGGGGTTTTCTAGGAACTGGATGTAACTCTTGGGATAAGAGTGAACCAGTATAAATTGCTTGTGTGTTTTTCTCTTGCTCTGAACTCTTTTAACTTTTGTTTTTAAGTTGTTTTAAATACTATTGGTTTAAACAACCAATTGAATCGAAGGAACAACCGGTTGTTTTTCTGTTAATCAACTTAAACAGTTTTGTTTAATTGCTTTCTGCATTTTTGTAATTGTGATTCTGCTTTGAACTTCATTATACCTTCAAAGTTTGCGAAAATCTTTCATAAACAATTCACCCCCCCCCCCCCCCCCCCCCCCCCTCTTGTTTAAGGCCATATATTCTAACAGATATGACTAAGTTTTGTACTTAATAAATTAAATTTAGTTTTCTCACACATTATGCTTTAAAGTTAACCTTCACTATTACAAAAATAAGTATCAACAACACATTTTTATGTTTATTATTCTATAATTGATATAGAAGATGTGATCATAAACATGTAACTATTTACAAATTTATTATATTTTGTATGGAATAGTCGATGTAGAATGTAATTTTTTAATCGATACTTTATAATGTTATTCTTCTTCTATAAAGGGTACTTGTGATTATCTTGTTGTTGAGTTTATTACAACCAATTGTCCTATCATAGGAGGACACTCACACCAGTAAGAAGGATAAAAGTGAATTACATATAGATGATTAACTCAACCACATTTGATGGTCATTGGGAGAGTTCATGATGAGGCTTCAACCATACACGGTGTTCCTTTGACATTTATTTGAGTAAAAATGGTGGTTGAAGAAGTTTGAGATATTGATGTTCGAGTCCTTTTACCCACTGAAAAAGTGACATTAGTGGGACATGCCCTAGAGAATCATTACTTAACCTAGACATCTAGTAAGGTTTGTTTATAGTAAGATGTTCACTTTCTACAAATTTCATATCATAACTCCATCATATTGTGGTGTATATATTCATCATTCATAATATGTTTATGATATATGGTAACTAAAAGGGAAAATTCACACAAATGGTGTAATGTAATAAGGAAATTACACAAATAGGCAAATGCAGATAAAATTAAAAAAATGGACATTTCTCAATGAAAGGCTTCAATGGTATATATAACATTAATTAAACTCATTAATCTCTCATTTAATTTTTTTTTAATTAAAGTCATCAACCAGGTTGACAACTTCAGTTTAAATACTAAAGTTGCTAACTCGGTTAGAAACTTCAGTTGAATTTTTTTTTCTTCCACAAATAATAATTAATATTTTTTAAATAAAAATATGTATTTAATAATAATTTAAAAATTATTTAAAATTATATAAACTAAATAACAATTTTTTAAATTTTTTTATTTTATAAATAATATCATAAATCTAATTTAATTTTATTTAAGAAAATCATATATAAAGTTGAAGAATTAAAATGATTTTTTTTTTTCACAAAAAATAAACTTACCCTAAATCAAGTTTTGATATTAAAAATGTATATGAAATATTTTAAATAAATTGGGTTAAAAATAAGTTGTGTGATAAATTAAAAATATTGACTATTTTTTAAATATAGTGAAAGTTAAAAATACTTTTTGTTGTTTTTAAAAATTTAAATTATGTTTGTGAATTACATTTTAGGATTGATAAAATTATAAATAAATGAGATATGGTCTATATAAATTTTTAGATTATATAATATGAATGTTAATGAAGGTATAGATTATATAGATTATATAATATATAAAAAAATAAAAATATACATGTATTTATGCTATAATGAATGTATTAAAAAATAAATTAAATTATTGAATATAAGTCATTAATGTTATGTTTAGATTGAGAAGGGGATTTGTGGGGAGGAAAATGAGTGAATTTGTGAGGGGTTAAAGAGGATGTGTGAGGATATGATAGGTTGTTTGGATTGAAGGATGATAAAGTGAATTTATGAAGACGATTTATTGAAATTTGTGAATGATGTGATATCCTTGTTATTAAAAAATATTTCAATAATTAATTATGATATTTTTTTTTTGTGTAGGTTTGAATTAATTAAATTTTTCTAATATATAATATCCATAATTACTTGTATTTTTTAATAAAAAATTTAAAAATATAATAGAAAATATTTTTATGTTAAATTGAAATAAATTTATTAAATATATTAAAAATTATAAAAAATAATATTTATTATTATTATTATTATATATATATATATATTTTAATATATAACTATATATGTGATGTTGATATTATAATTTTACTTTATTATTTTTATTATTTATAATTATATGTTGTTATTAGGTATGACCCGCAGCCTGCTAGTAAAAAACGCGGGTGGGCTTAGATTTTTAACCCGCTAACCTGCTTTAGCCTGTCCCGCATAACTCGTAGCCCGCGCAGGCCAACAACAGGGCAGAGCGGGCTGGCCTGCAAAAAATTAAAAAAAGGTTTATGTGATGATTTTGAGGGGCACACACTTTAGGTTTTCTTCTTTCACTCTCCAATGCTGCTGCTCGAACACACATAGGTTTTCTTCCTTCATCCCATTCCGCCACTGCAAGGTTCAACCCACACACACGCACAGCCGTCGGCGCCACTACCACGCTGCTCCACTGCCGCGCCGCTCCTCCTGCAACACAAGCACACATGCACACAACCACGAGCCTCCTCCGCCGCTGCTGTGTCACTCTCGCATTGCCGCTCTAATCCATGCAAGTTGGGAAAAAACAAAAATGAATGCAGGCTGGCCCGCAAACCCGCAGGCTAACCCTTATGAGAGGCGGGACAGAGAATCCAGCCCGCATTCATAACACGAGGCGGGCCAACTTGGTTCGCATTTTGCAGGCCAAGTGCGAGGCGGGTTGCCCCGCTTTACTATCCCTAGTTGTTATTAATAATATAATTAAATATTTTTGAAATTGTTAAATAAATTTATGTAATATTTAGTTTTGTATATTGTATATTATAATAAAATGCATGCACAAGGGTATTTAGGTAAAAACAATAATCCTACATGAAGTCAGCAAAAATCTCTTTATTTGTGTGAAGATTGAAAAAAAATCCCACCTTCTCCCTCATCCACTCCCCCAATCTCAAAAGCACTGAAACAAACACAAGAAACACTCCCTCCCCCCTCCCTCCTCATACCTGGAAACAAACATACCTTAAAAGAAAATGATATTAAAATATTTGATGAAAATAACATTACAAAGGATGATTCAACTGTCTAAATGGACAATTTCCTTTGTTGTGACCTTTATCGTGACAGTAAAAACATTTTTTTGGCTTGTTTTGAATTGTTTGATACATTTCATTATGCAAACGAGTTGTAATTGGTCGTCCCGACTCTTTGTGTCGCATGTGAAGGTTAGGTGTGAAATTTGGTTGGGTACAAGTAGATCAATAATCTTCATTTTGAATGGGATGAAATTTAACTTGATATCCCTTTCTAATTGATGGGAAAAAATGTACGCGGAAGCAACACATAATCACGAAACAATGCAAGAAAATAAACAACACAAGATTTAATGTGGTTCGGTCGCCAACTGCAACCTACATCCACATAGGCAACTATTAGGTTTTCATTTCTTTCCTGTTGCACATCAATTACAAGTACAATGATCTCTTTAAATAAAGATAAATAGAGATAATAAATGGGACACAATGATTAAGCCTACTCACTAAAACATAGTGTCTACTCAGCCCAGCCCAATTGATCATGGCTTCATACCCAACAATCTTCCACTTGAAGTCACGGAACAATGTTCACCTGCGCTTCAACTGTGTACATGTACTTCTGTAATCTGTCATCGAAACTCAATGTTCCACCACTAGTTGCTACCATTCTTCTTAATCATTTTGAAGGCTTCGTTGAAACTCCCCTGAATTTCAACGCATCAGTTATGATTGAAACTACCATTGACCCATTCTCTATTCCTACCGGCTCCCACTTGCAAGAACTGCCAGATCCTGGAACAACCTGAGAACAAACACTCTCCATACTCAACAAGAAATTTTCTGAAGATGTTTCAACAACTGGAATACTAGTTCTCCTAACCCACTGTCGCATAGGGACCTCAGCTGAAACACGACCCGTGCTCCCACTGCCATAAGTACCTCTGACTGGTCTACCTGAACCTTTCCATGCTGGTTCATCCGAAATTTGACCTGTGACTCTGGGTTTCTCTCTTGTAAAGACAACCCTCTTCTGCCCACGAGATTCTGTGAACCGGACTTTGTTTATCTTCTGAATTGGGACGGTCACTCCCTCAGACGGTAATTCGACCATATATATACAATGAACCTTTCTTTCTTCCGCGGGCCATGACAAGATTTCCCTTGACGACCTTCCACTGCTGATTTCTGAATTTCACTTCATGTCCCTGTTCGTCCAACTGCGTAACAGAAATTAAACTTTTTGTCAAGCTTGGAACAACTTTGACATCCTTCAAAGTCCAGAAATCGACTGGTGTCTTCAACAATATGTCACCCATGCCCATAACATCAAGAGTTATGTTGTCTATTAGTCTTACCTTTCCAAAGTCCCCAATAACTAGATTCTGCAATGCTTCACTGCCATCGCACTGCACCTCCGTGCCGTCTCGCTCATCGCAAGCACCTGCACCTGTTCGTCGTGAAAACGCGATCCGCCGTCGCCCCCGCGAAATCCTAGCTTTGGGATGCCACTGCCGCCCCTATGAAACCCTAGCTTTGGGATGCCGCTGCAGCCCTTGCAAAACCCTAGCTTTGGGATGCTGTTGCCGCCTCTGTGAAACCCTAGCTTTGGGATACTGCTGCAACCCCTGCGAAATCCTAGCTTTGGAACGCTACTGCCACCTCTGCAAAACCCTAGCTTTGGGATGCTGCTGCCGCCTCTGCGAAACCCTAGGTTTGGGACACCACTACAGCCGCAATTTTCACGTCTCGTCAATTAATTTCTGCTAATCGGATCTCTAGTGTGTAAAGAAACCAAGCTCTAATACCACTTGATGGGAAAAAATGCACACGGAAGCAACACATAATCACGAAACAATGCAAGAAAATAAACGAAACAAGACTTAACGTGGTTTGATCACCAACTGCAACCTACATCCACATGGGCATTTATTAGGTTTTCATTTCTTTCCTGTTGCACATCAATTACAAATACAATGATCTGTTTAAATAGAGATAATAAAGGGGACACAATGATTACGCTCACTCACTAAAACATAGTGTTTACTCAGCCCTGCCCAATTGATCCTAGCTTCATACCCAACACTAATCGTGTGGAGGCTGTAAAATGGATCAATGAATGTCGTCATTTGTAAATGACAAGAGGAACAAACGGTAATAACGTGACAACATGGAAGTAGAAGAGCTTAGAAGTGGCCACAATCACACCACCAATCATTTAATCTAACTGTATATGACTAAGGTCATCGACCATGTTAGGGGGTGGCTAATTCTTGGACATCAAATTTAGAATTATCTGCATTAAACCTTTCCACAATACACATAGCCAAATCCTGTTGATTTTTTTCGAGTAAGGTTGTGATAACTTCTAGATAATAATGACCTGCGCGTAACATGATGTCTATTTTGAAGCCTCGTACAACAAATCATTTTTTGTTTCAAAATTTGCCTTAGCCAAAGCGAAAAATGACAAAGAATGAGCTCCTTTAAGCACGAAGTTGATGCATTCCGCTAGATTTGTGGTCTTATGACCATACCTCTTTCCCACATCGTATGCCTGAGTCCATTTCTCCAATGGTATGCGATCAATCCAGGAAATTGCTTGCTTGAACTCAGATCACATAGCTAATAGCTTTGTCTGTACAGTGATCTATTTCATCTCATAAGTTGTGATAAAGAAGTAAATGAAATTAGTTAAATGGTAAAAGGTCATAATTATCTATGAGGGAAGGTAAGCAATGTTATTACCCATGTTAATCAATTGTTGTTTAAGCTCGACATTTTTTAATTTTTTTGTTGAAATTCAATGCGGTGTGGCATATGCAATACACCTAAAACTATGTCGTCTCCTTCCCATCCAACTTATTTGGATTGTAATGCTGAAATTATGTCGGCTCTATTAGTAATCATGCAAAAATTCGGTTGCAGTGTCACATATTGTCGCAATAAATGGAAAAACCAAATCAAAGCCTCCTGAGTTTCGCCTTCAAAAATCGCAAACGCCAATGGAAATATGTTTTGATTCCCATCTTGAGCGATTGCGGTCAATAATGTTGCACAATATCTTCTGGTTAGAAATGTCCCATCAACTTGTACAATGGGCTTGCAAAATTTGAAATCGTCGATACAAGGCTTGAAAGACCAAAACATGCTATCCAATGTGTAACAAGATTTGTCTTGAACACCATCAACCATACAAGGAGAAGCAATATACTGCACAATTGTCTTTGGATTGCTTTCTTTTAATTCTTCCAACCATCTAGGAAGATCATTGTAGGACTGTTCCCAATCGCCAAATGCCATAACAAGAGCTTTTTATTTTCCCAATCAAGTTTTTCTATATGTGATAGTATAGCCATGAAGATATTTTATTTCTGCAATTAAGCTTTTAATTAAGCTTAATTGGGATAGAGGTGTTTGCTTTTATTGAAGTCAGCACCATGGACGCAATATGGGTTGAGTTCAAATTAACCTGGTCTATCGAAAGATTTGTCAACAAACAACTATGTTGTGCATCAATTTTCTTTATCTCCCATTGTCTTCGTAATTTACTAAAAGATGCACGTATTCTCCATTGGCACCCTCCATCATGATGTATGCACCAAGCCACATATCTGTCTGGTTTTGATTCTACAACAACAAATTTGTAACCCTTTTCTATGTGGTATTGTTTTATAGCATTCAATGTCTCTTCCTTTGATATGAAAGACATGTGTTCATTGAGGTTGCAGTCAATGTTATGTTCATATTGACTGCCAAACGAAATATATTGTGAAGAAGATTTCTTAAACTGATCTTCATCATCCAAACCGAAGTCGTAGTTGTTTCCATCTTCACTTATGCCATCCACGGTGTCTCTAATTATTGTTTCTTCATGTTGGCTTAGTGATGTTCCATTGACATTCCACATGTCCATCTGCATTTAAAAAAAAATAACATTACCTATATATATCTATATATATATATATATATCTATATATTTGTCTTGCCTAAGTAGAAGGAAAGAAGATGATAAACAAGAATGTTACAGAAAGTTTACTTTACCTTTATGATTTTTTTTAAACTTTACACTAGAAGGAGAAAATGTTGTGTCCCGCAAACCTTCTCCTTTTACGTGGCTACATTAATTGAGTGATATGAACTAAAACACATGATGAGTACAAGGCGCAAGTCCATTCCATTGATTCATTATGACAGGTACATTTTCTTTCATTGTTTGTTTTATCAATTTCATAACACATAAGTTGCTTTCAGGATTGGCAACTTTGCATGGTACCAAATGAAGAAATTTCACACACTATAGGCAACAAATGAGACTGTGTGGACATCGTTTATTTCCTCACATGGCTACAACAATTGTCATTTTGTTGAGATTTCTTTCCTCACATGGCTACAACAATTCCTATCTTGTTGAGATGGATACAACAATTGAATAAGAATGCTCAAAGATTCACTAACACACTAAGTTTGAATTCAAACTTAATATTCATTGGTGCGGGTGGAGGTTGCAACTTTAGCATTAAGGGTGGTTAGAATGAGGTTTAACCCATTCAAATATGGTTAAAATGTATTCAGAATTTCTATTTAAATAGACTGCTACCCGAACATTGAACCACGCCGAAATCTCTCATTAGGTATGCTAAAAAATTATGAAGTTCTTAGTTGTGTTAAGTCCCATCTTCTTTAAAGTTCATAACTGTAAGAAACGTGCTAGCTCTAATTTACCTTCAGAGGTCATTTCTTTCTTTGCGTATTTAGTATGATATTGTCATTTAATTTAGATATAAAAGATTTTTTTTTTTGCAGTCTTATGAATATTTTTATATTATATATGAATATATGTTTTTGGTCTTATAAATATTTTTATATTATATTATTACATATATTTTTTTTTTCAGTCTTATCAATATTTTTATATTATATTATATATGATTTTTTTAAGATCATATGAATATTTTTATATTATAGTATTACATATGAATAGTATTTTCGATCTTATGAATATTTTTATATTATATTATTACATATGAATATTTTTTTTGATTTTATGAATATTTTTATATTATATTATATATGAATATTTTTATATTATATTACATATGAATATTTTTATATTATATTATATATGAATATTTTTTTAAGGTCTTATGAATATCATTAACAAATTCCTTCACGCAAGATAAGTTTTTTTTTTAATATAATATTAATAAATATTGTTGTATAAGCATAGTTAATATTTTGAATATAATTTTTAGGATTCATCTTATTAGAATTTCAAGGCATCTCTATCGTCTTCCCATGAAAATGTGTCCCTATTACGACTTCAAGATAAACATGTTACTAAAGATCTATAGGAAGGTAATGAAAGACTATTGAGACCTAAAAGACATGTAATTTGGGTACTAAAGCATGAGGACATATTTGACTAGCGAGTCAAAAACTTAATTAATCATTCTGGTTTTGGACATCTGTTAAAGTTTAATAGACTTCTACCACCTACTGCTTACAACATTAGTGAAAAGGTGGAGAACAAAAACTCATACCTTTCACTTTCCCCTCAATGAAACAACTATTACATTGGAAGATATGGAATAGATATTGGGTCTACCTGTTGATGGAGAGGTTGTCACCGAGATTACTAGTGGTGACTTAGTATCTTTGTATGAGCAGTTGCTGGGATTTATACCACCCACTACAGCGGTGAAAGGAAATGCAATTTATCTATCTTGGCTTAACAACACTTTTAAGGAACTATCACATCATGCAATCGACAATGTTATTGCTCAACATGCTCGAGCCCACATATTAACACTTATTGGAAGCCTATTGATGCTTGATTCTTCAGGTAGTAAGGTACATTTAATGTACCTATTATTGTTGGTTGACTTAAATAACATTAGGAATTATAGTTGGGATCAACTGTATTGGCTTCTCTGTACCGTGCACTCGATCACGAAATAGACTTTAATCAGGATAATTTTAAAGGTTGCACGCTGGAAATTTTATATTGTTGGACATGGAAACACCTAACATGCATTTCTCCACAACTTCAACCATTGACTGATCAAGAAGTTGAACAAGGCATTGATTTCCCACTCGGGAAGAGGTATGCTATTTTTGTATTAATTTTTGAGACAAGAAAACAAAGTTCAACTCAAGTTATCTTAGTTGTAAATTTCTTTATATTCCTTTGTTTGCATTAGGTGGACTCAGAGGATGCATAGGACACACACATGAGGAACCATTGTTTTCCAAATACAATGTTTGATGACATTAAAGTTAGAGAGGTTGTAAATAATATATAAATTTACTACCATTCTAACTGAAAATTTCATATTACTGATGTTTCGAGCATTTATTTACAGTTTCTTTGGACTCCATATCGAGTGCTTTATGTTAGGCGGTTGATCACTATTGAGGTTTTCCCAATTACGCGGACGGTAGTTCCTCTCATATGTTTCGCAACGGTTGAATTTCATCAGGTTGATAGGGTTATGCATCAGTTTGAATTTTGATAGAGTATTCCAAGTGACCCATTGAACCTTGATCAACTTCACATAGAGGATATGAGAGGACAGACTGATCGATACTGGGCACAATATCATGCCACATGGATAGTTATATGGAATGACCGTCATACTCATCTAATTTAGGAAAATCAATTTAACAGAAATGGTCATTTGCATGACAAGTCAACATACTTGCAATGGTACATTAACCATATTATCCACTACATCTTGCCTATATAGTCACCGTCCGATGACGATGTAAGTTCAATTACAAAATCATTTATTATTCTTCATTGACTCATCCAAAATTAACACATATTTTCAGAACAGTGGGAAATGCCACAGGAGACTGCATAACCTCACTATCAAAATCATGTCAAGTCTTCTTCTCAAGTTGAATCGTTTCGACAACAATCTTTTCATTTGTTAGATGTTCACCCAACTCAACTGTTCAGATACAGGGATCAACCTCACATGTCATTCCATCAACCACCTTTCAACTACTCAACATTTCCATCTCAACAACAATTTATCGCTGGTTCGTTAAATCCCTTTGCAACCTCTACTATGACCCTTCATCTGCCTACAATCCAATGTCATCCATGTAGTATTATCAACTAACAATGCCTTCACAAGTGTCCAGAATTCAGAGTGAGGACAATGAAATTAAAGACACTGACAATGACATTTCACCTCCGCCCCCTCCTAGCGTTCCATCCGAACAACAACCACAAAGACGACCAGGAAGACAACGAAGAAGACCACTCTGTGACACAACTTCTCATATATGACAACTTTTCCTACATTTCTATTTTCAAATCATATATAAATTATACTTATTTATTATTTTATAAATATTGTTTAGACGCTACCATTTTATTTATAATTGTACCAACACTAAACATTACTTCATGAACATAATTTCAATTTTTTTAAAACAACAAAAATATTTTTAATTTTAACAATATTTAAAAAGTACTAAATATTTTATATGTCTTGCACAATCTATTTTTAATCCAACTTATTTAAAATAATTCATATATATTTTTAATATATCAAAATTTGATTTAAGGTAAGTTTTTTTTTTGTCAAAACAAAATTTAGTTTTAATTTTTTTATACTATTTATCTATAAAATAAAAATTTTCACAATATTTTTATTTAGTTCATGTAATTTTAAATAATTATTATTTTTGGAAGAAAAAAAATTTCAACAAGTGTCAACCCAGTGTACAATTTTTTTACATGTTATTTAAACTGAAGTTATCAATCCTATTTATAATTTTAATTAAAAAATAATAATTGAAGTGACAAATTAATAAATTTAATTAATGTTATATATACCATTGTCAATTTTGATTGATAAATGTTTATTTTTATAATTTTTTCAACACTTATTTATTTGTATAATTTTCTTATTAAATTACACAATTTGTTTGAATTTTCCCAACTAAAAGATTAGCTAAACATGCTAGACTAACAACAAATGCAATTTTTTTATTTTTGTTTGTTATTCAACAACTTTACATGCAACCCTCTTAAGTTCATTGAGTTGCAAGCCAATTTGAGGTACATAAAGGAACTTCTCTACGAACATCGTCTACATTAATGCCTTATAAATAACAACAATAACTAATGTCTAAACATTGTTGTTTTGCATTTAAGTATATATTCACTATTCATTTTCTTATTTAAATTACACTAATATTTAAGGTATAATTAACATTTGAAAATTCACTATTTTAGAATTTTGAATGAATTATGTAAGGAATAGAAAGACGAATGTGTATAGATCGTTGCCATTTAAAGATGAATAATTGGTATAAAGATATTTACCTTGACACTCTTATTAACATTTGTAAACCGGTCATAATAAGTAGTTGTTTATATCATTGTATTTTAATTATTATTCTAACCAACGTTTAAATTATATAGATAGCATTGATAGCTTCTATTGGTTTTGGTCATTGAATTTTATAGTCGATATGAACATCAATAACACAGTAAATAAGCATTTATTTTTTTGTACTAGTTAATTATATTCTTTTGAATACTTATGTTCAATTGTGATAATATATATAGTGTTTTCAAAATTTACAACATAAATGATGAAAACACAAAAGTCGAAGTAGCATGAACTCACAAACTAACGTAATTTTTAACAACTTTATTAATGCATATAATATATACTGATTGTAGTCTAGTAGGACACCAAATAGCTTTGAGTCTAATTATTATGTCGTGTACCTAATGTGTTATTATGAGATATATTATTTAGATTATTAATAAACAATCTGTTATATATATATATATAATAATATATTAATTCATTAATTTATGTTTTATAATGATGTATTGTTGTATAATAAGAGAAACAAACTTTTATTAAGATATACTTTAAATAATTTTGATATATTTCATTTAAAATAATAAAGAGAAAAAAAAATTATTAATCAAATAATAACATATACTATAGAGCATTTATAAATAATAGAGTAATTATATTTGATAAAATAGTTATATTAAAAATCTAAAATATTATGACATCATATTTATCATCTAATAATTATATTTTAAAAATAAATAAACAATTAAGTTGCAAGAAGTTAAGTACTTACAAATTTTATTAGAACTTAAATTTCATGTACTTAGAAGAAGAATATATAAATGTATTTATGTTTAAACTAAAAATAAAATCATTACTTGAAAAAAATATAATATTTTATATCAATTTTAAGATTTTCCATTAGTTATATGGAAAACTTGTTAGAAATATTGATTTAATGACGTCCCCAACTTCTAATAATTTATATATTTCAGCTATCACATAAATTTTAAATATTATATTTGATTAAAACTTCGCCTTTCCTTTTTAGCAGTCTTTTATTCAGTAATTTAATTTACTCCTCAAAGTATTTCTTTTGAATTAATTATTTTTTCAGAAGAACAAATTACTTTACCAATTTATAATTTTGGGTATGTTGACACCCACAATAGAACTAAAGTCGAATACAATGGCTTTTATACGAACAAATTAATTCTCATGACTTAAACATAAGGTTCATAAAATATAGTATTAGCCATTAAAAAACTCTTCCCTTTTTGTGTATTACCTCATGCTATCGTCAATAACTCAACATGTTCTCTCTTTTTTTCAATTGTTTTTGAAAAATAATTAAAGTTGTGCTTTAAGTGATGAGAATATGTTTGGGTGGTAGTGAGCTCAAGAAAGAAAGGGCTTTTTGTTTATAATCAAGCAAGATATGCCTCTTTTGATAAAAATCTAACTTTAAGTGCGAATTACTTTACCACCTAAACCACCATTAGTTCTAAAATTAGTTGATGCCATAAAGCACATAACTTTTCTTAAGTACAAAGTTAGGTTCATCAAAGCACATTTTATTTCCCACAGGATAATGGCTGCCATTATTGACCCATGAAAAAGAAAGGAGAGAACAAAGAGAAGCAAAAAAACATGTGGAGAAAAAGGCAAGTATCTCTAAATTACTCATTTCACAAGCAACTTGTATTGGAATTTCATGTACATGGGCCAAAAACTTTTGCTTCACATGACCCACATACCCCAACTAAACTTCATTTTCTTGTGCAAGAGAGATTCCACATACCCCTATCAACTTCAAGTTATTGGGTTTTCAAGAGAACAAACAAGTGCAATCAATTAATTAGTTATTTGGTTGGATTATTATAAGCACATTAACAAGTTCTGAAATTTGGTTTGAAGGGTATATATGCTACTTTGCTCCAAAAAAAACAACATCCTTAAAGAAAAAGGACCTACAAAAGAAGAATTGGTGCATGCATGTTGTAGTGGCGGCCTAAAGCTACAAAATGTGACAAGGGTGTTCATCATAACCATGGCTTCAAAAGTCTAAGTTGCAAGTGGATAAAACAATCACATTTTTTACAAAGGAAAAGAATATTTTGATACTAAAAAATTAGATAACATCTACTTCACAACCTATTATAATAATATTTAAATTAGAGAATAAATTAAATATATTTAAAATCAATTTATTAGATTGTTTGGGAATGTTTTTCATGATGTCAATCTATCACCACTCTTTTACAAATCCCATTAGCAATAGAATAAACTTTCAGAAACCGCGTTTCAAATTTAGAGTGATTTTTATTAATCAATTCAAAGTAAACCTTTGCAATTAGGGATAAAGAGAGATAGATTTTTACTAATTTTTAACCTTTATTAATTTATTCAACATATATCCATATTTAAATAAAAATAAAGTTGATTTAGGTGATAAAGACTCTATATGTTTAAATAATTTAATTATAAACAAAATGAAATGAGATTTTATATTTCACTTCTATAGTTTATTTTAATCATATTTATGAGTAATGTGAAGTTTTATGAAATTTTGAATATAAAATTAAATATTTATTAACCATTTAATGTGGCTAACATAATGGATCAAATAATCCTCCTTAACATAAACTCTACAATTTATTTTTAGATGATCTTAGATTAATACTCCACTAAATAATGGTGTGGATAAAGTGTTTTTTGTTTTGAAATTTGAATCTAAATTGGAATGGATTATGTGGATATGAATAGAGAAGAATGAAGATTGAAGATGGAAGAATGAAGGAAAGTTGTGACACCTATGGAGGCTAAAAGGCTCCAACCAGCTCTGCATGTTTCACTGTTCTCACTGAATTCTCGTGTTGATTAAAGCCTTTCGTGACAGCGATTATTCATCAAAGTTGAAACAACAAATCAGAAGAAACTCGTTGCACTCAACTCATGTTTTCGCAGACCAAACACTTCCTTCATTAATACCATTTCATACATCTAAAACTCATATTCCTTCAGATAACATATTCCATTTTTCACTATTTTCTCATTCTGCATCACATTCATTTTCTTCCTCCACACACTCACCTTTAATCCTGTGGTTTATGATCAATTACTTTCTCACAAACCTCTCATATTTCTTCTCTGCACATCAATCAAATTTAACTTCCATTTACTCCTCTTTTGTGTTTAATAATCACACTTACCATCACACACATATCTCTTATTTTATTTTCAAAACATAATTTCTTAAATCTTTTGTTAATAAAAAGATCTTTAGCTTTTATATTTTAAAACTTTAATTTTAATTTTTACAGTTTTTATTTAAGTTTTACTTAAAATAAGCAAAATAAATATCATGCTATTTTTTATTTCCATTAAATCTGTTAATTTTATTTATTTTTTCAAATTTACATATACATGTGTTGAGATACTATTTTACCAGTATCTTGCACATATCAGTTTTCTATTTTGTTTTACAAAGGTTTCACCCTACCCCTTTGTAAAAAAACTTATATTTATTAAATTATATTCTGATAATTAAAAAATAAGTTTTAAATTTAATTCATAACTATTTGTAAAGTAAAGTTTATATTTACTTATATAATCTTATATTTAGATCAAGTCTGAATATTGAGTATTATATGAGCATAAAAAATTGAAAGAGAAGAATATTGCTTGACTAACCATTTGATATGGTTTATGGTTTCAAATGAGTAGTCTTGGTTTAGAATTTTTAATAATTGAAAGCAAAGTAAAGTTTTTATATCATGGAGGTGACCCTTGGCATGCCTTAAGGTTTGTATTGCAGATTCTTCTGGTATCAATTGGGTAAAAAATGACTCAACCAACTCCATTAATTTAAAATTATTTTAATGATGAATTTAACTAAACATTTAAAATATAATTTAGAGATTAGCCAAAGCAACCTCCACCATGTGGCTACGATTTTCTTTCTTTTTGCTGTGTTTTATTGGACTCACCCTCATTTCTTAATCAATAAGATAATCAGAGAGTGGAGTTTTCACGAAACACCCCATCATTGGATCATTTTGCAGTTCTTCACTCGTGTCAGTAAGTACTGCAACCACTATTTTATATACTTGTAAGTATAACATATAATACATATATATATATATATATATATATATATATATATATATATATATATATATATATATATATACACTCACTCATCAAAACAATAGATAATTTTTATAACAATCAAAATAATACATTAATAATTGGCAATCATAGTTCATATTTTGATGAAAAATGCTTATTGAAGTTAATATAAATAACTTATTTTAATTCATCGTTAATGGTAGCTACTGTTACCAATTAACTCTTACTGCAACACTTCAACATCATTTACTGTCACCACTTCAGAGAAGGAACCAACCACACAGGCATACCATAATATTGGAGTAGCTTGTACGTAAGCTATAATTTTAAATTTTTTTACAGACACAAGCCAATCCCACCAAAAAGCAATATAATCTCAATCTAGACAATAATTGCCAATCATAATTCATATTTTGCAACCACCAAACATTTTGTGTTTATGTTTTCTCTTGTGAATTTTGCATATGACTGAATTCTTATGTTTATCGATGTGCTTATATTTACAAGAAAATATTATACAGGCAACTATAAAACAGAGGAGATCAAGAATATAGTCACTTAGCATGTACAGTGTTAGCTCATATAGCCACATTTGTCATTCAAAATGTGCTTAGTTTCCAAACTCTGCTAAGTCTATGGTCAACATCTAACACCTTTGGTAGGAGACCTATCTTTTGCATGAGATGCATGTTATGTTGTCCTCACTTGTATTATAGATATAAGAGATTATTTTTGTAATATAAAAGTTGTATGAAAGAGTTATACTATTGCTTCATTAAAAACCTTGTTTCTAGAGAGAACATGCAGCACATGAAAGACAAGACTGTTTTTTTTCTGGTCAACCATTTTATACTCTGTCTCTATGATCCGAACCCCAAATCCAAGTTGATAACGTGATGCACTGAGATAATTAAATAGCACCATAGCAGGGGTAGTAACAGAGTTTGCTTGAGGGAGCATAACTGAGGTTGGTATTGCACATAAAGAAATACTGATAGCATGGTTTTAAATTAATCTACACTGGTAATAGAATGCTGATATATAGTGTGACATTCAAAACCATTTGAAAAATACAATTCTTTAATCAAAAAACAAAATTGGTATTTTTCTTAGTGCGGTTATCAAGTTATAATTTTCCTTATTAATACTTATATTATTAACTAATGGCACTTACCATTTGAAATGTAATGCCCCATAAACTCTTTGTGGTAGTCGTAAGTCATAACTATGATAAAAGATTCGAAATTTAAATTCCAAAAGTCTAGGAAACAGAAATATCCCATAAAACTACTGATAAACTTGACCATTATTTTTCTGAGTAAATAATAATTAAAAATTCTGAATGCATGGATGAGGATTAGATCCAACCCTACCACATGACACTGTTAAAGAATCAATCCAAAATTGCAGTGTTTCCGCCAGCTGAATTAAATAAACAAATAATGAAAGAACACGAATACAATAATATAAACTTAAAAAGAAAGGAGAGAAAAAAGGTGCCATGTTTTCACATTCTTCAACCCCCATCTATCTCCTTCTCTCAGTCACAAACCAACACAAAAATAAACATTATATAAGCCTTTGTTTGAGACAACTTTTTCTGCACTCCTCGTCCTTTTCCTTCCTTCAACAAAAAACAGGGAAAGGAAAGTCGTAGTAAGGAACGAAACCCCTAACTAACATGGGTTTCTTGTTCCCAACCCTCTTGTTGTGGTTGTGTCTCTTTGTTGTGTTAATTTTCTTCCAAACAAAAGCTGAGGAATTTGCCCCCTACTTCAATGCCAATGTTTCCAGTTTGAGCAGTGGCAGAAAACTTGCAGGAAGATGCAACTTGTTCCGTGGAAAATGGGTGTATGACTCTTCATACCCTCTCTACGACCCTTCTACATGCCCCTTCATAGATCCACAATTCAACTGTCAAAAGTACGGTCGCCCTGACACACAGTATCAGAAATATAGATGGCAACCCTTCTCTTGTCCTTTACCAAGGTAGCACCTACTTCGAACCTTCACTTTCGCAGTTCATCTTCTGCTTCATCCTTTTTCCATTTTCATGTCTTGTCTTGTGCCAAAACTAACGTTCCTGCCAACAGGTTCAACGCATTTGACTTTCTCAGTAAATATAGAGGCAAGAAGATTATGTTTGTCGGTGACTCCTTGAGCTTAAACCAGTTCAACTCTCTGGCTTGTATGATTCACTCTTGGGTACCTAACACCAGAACCACTTTCACAAAGCAAGAAGCTCTCTCCAAAATCACATTTGAGGTTGGTTTTCTAGTTCTTACTCTTATTTTAGTTGAATTATTCAATTGATGCTATTATGGTCTTTATTTTAAGTTTGGCTAGAAGATTTTGTAGTGTATCAGTGACATTAGAATTAATAGCATACTAAAACTTACAATTATTTAAGCAATGAAGATAATAGTTTAAGCTATTTTTTGAATTGTGTTTGGTGTTGAGTTGTGTCCATGCAAGTGGCGTCGTTTTCTCTCTGAGGGAGTTGAAAAATGTGATTTATTGTCCCAAAGTTTTGAACTGGAATTGAGTGAGTGGGGTTGATTTGGTGTGAGAGCCGGCGAGATATAAAAAACTTTGGTTTTGTTTTGTGTGTTGCTGTGAAGCACCGAAATAAAGTTTGAGACGTGATTGGTGGCGTCTTTCTTCTTTTGCAGGGGACAACTTTGATTGTTAACATGAAGGATAATAAATGTTTCCCTTAATTATGCTTTACTCGACCTGTTACCCTTTCAATTCAACCCATTTTTTTCTGAACGTGCACATAATTTTCTTACCAATGTCTGAGCTGTTTGACAAAATCTTAATATTATAATTTAATAATATAGTGATATCTGATTTAGTGCTAAATTAGTTTTCAAAATTATATTTTAATACTAAAATGGTCTATAAGATGGAATTGTAAGATTTTTACTCATTCAATGATTAAATTAGATTTTTTATTTTATTTTAAAGAACAAACTAAAATTACAGTAACTTTTATTCTTACTGTTCTTTCTCAAAGGAGAATTGTAATTTAAGGTAAAAAGTGTATACGAAAAGGTGTAACATTTAATGTTACCAATTCATTGGTTTTTGGTGGGTGTATTTTGTGTGTGTATGGTTGCTTTGTATAGATACCATCAAAACTTTGTTTGAGTTTGTGCTCCAAATTGTCAGCACTTTCTTACTTTATATAGAAATTTGGTAAACAAACGTTTTAATTAGCAATGATGAATGTAGGATATCTATTTTTCCCTCCAAATCTTTGCTGTCTCCAGTGACATGAAGTCATCAATCGCGGCTCCGAATTCTGAAGCACCCAACACCCATCATTAGTAATAACTAAATTGTGAACAGAGCTTTACTCAGCTAAAACTCATTTTTCTTTGCACACTCTGTTTCCGCATCTGCAATGATTGAAATTTTGATTTTTGCCAACCACATATGAGCTTCAATCAAGCTATTTACACCCCATTACGATTATAATCATACATATGGGTTCATTGAAGAAAAGGGAAAAAAAATTGAAGTGGGTCATAATAATACGTATGTTTTCCATGCATAACATGTAAAGATTATACAGTTAAATAAAATATGACAGCAAGATTATTAAGACGTGAAATTTAATTCTAATTTAACTTAATAAAATTAATTTAAAAGGTGAGATATGTATTATGTAGAGATATATATTATGAAATATTCTTAATCTTGATATAATTTGTAGTTTCGTTTTTAATCACTTCCAAATTGGACCACTTGACACTTGTGGCTTGATTCATACGCAGTTCTATCCTTGCACGACTTTTTCCTTAACAAATTCTAGCTACAAAAAGTGTCTTTGTGAGAAGGAGGGATTTTTGTTTTTCTTCAACTTTTGTTATTCCATGGTCCTTTTAGTCTTTTAACATTTTGAAACAAGAGGCAAGAAAAGACATGATTTGATAATCTGGTAGGGAAGTTTCGAAGGAAGTAAACAAAGTTTAGTATAGACACCAAAATAGACAAATTATTCACTGTATAGTTCTTATAATTGTAGTTATTGGTTTTTGTCAGGACTATGGCCTTGAGTTGTTTCTGTATCGCACAGCATACTTGGTGGACCTTGACCGTGAGAGCGTTGGAAGGGTTCTGAAGATTGACTCAATCAAGAGTGGTGACGCTTGGAGAGGAATGGACGTGCTAGTTTTCAACACGTGGCACTGGTGGACCCACACCGGGAGTTCACAGCCGTAGGATCATCTTTCACACCATTATGTCATGATCATGATCAGTTCCCTTAATCAGGGATGAGAAATAATTGCTTATTGTATTACTGCATTACAGGTGGGACTATGTTCAAGAGCGTAACAAGCTGTACAAAGACATGAACCGTTTCATTTTATTCTACAAAGGTTTGACAACTTGGGCTAGATGGGTTAACATCAACGTGAATCCAGCCCAGACCAAAGTCTTCTTTCTGGGAATTTCTCCTGTGCATTATGAGTATGTTTTCTCTACTCCAATCTGATTAGCTTCAGTAAAGGTCCAGTTTTTATTTTATAGATCAAAGAGAAGACCACCTTAAAAATGGTCCTATATTTGTTGACTTAGATGTTTCTGACATCTTGTTTTTTTTATTGTGTTAATGGGAACTTAAAGTGTTGGTTTTTATTAATTGTGCATGGTGGGTGTTTGATGTGGTGAGCAGGGGAAAAGATTGGAACCAACCAGCAAGATCTTGCATGAGTGAGAGAGAACCATTCTTTGGTTTGAAGTACCCTGCAGGGACACCAATGGCTTGGGTGATAGTGAACAAGGTTTTGAGTAGGATAAAGAAGCCAGTGTATTTTCTGGATGTGACTACACTCTCACAGTACAGGAAAGATGCACATCCTGAAGGGTACAGTGGGATTATGGCAACTGATTGCAGCCATTGGTGTCTTCCAGGACTGCCTGATACTTGGAATGTACTTCTGCATGCTGCTCTTTTTGGCTGAAGGAAGAACCACTTGCCAACTTTGTTTGTTAGAGGAAAACCAATTGTTTTCTAATGTAGGAAATATTAATTTAGCATTCTGCTTCTTTGGAATTGGATAATAAAAGGGTTTCATTCTCCAAATTGTAAATTTTTATATTGTTTTGGCATAAACGTGCCTTTAATGTACCAAACACCCCCCTTTCGAATATTGAAAAGCATTTGCACTCAAGTTTCCTTTGGAATAACTTGCTGATGCATGGTTGTGAATCTGGTACTTGATGAAATTCCTCTTTTGCTGAAGCTTAAAGAGAATCTGATCCCTCTGCAAACTAATGTTTAGCATCACTATCCAGATTAAATTAAGATTAAATAAGCTGACTTATCTTTGAGGAAACTTGAGTTTCCAATATATGTACTGAGAATTTTATATTACAACCGAAAATATAATAATTTTTTATTGTGAATAATGCAAAGAGGATAAAACAATTTTGAAATTATATTATACATTGTAAACTGATGTATTTTTTTGTATTGTGAAAGTAACATTCTTCTGAATAAAAAGAAAATTTTCTCCAAGATAAGAAGATTGAAGAAAATGTTCTTTTATCCAATATATTTTTATATCGGAAAATCATAAATCCTAGAAATGACAAGTATTAAAATAAATAATTTTTAAAATATTTATTTAAGTTTCTTAAGAATAAAAGAGAGTGGTGTAATATTTTTTTTTTTTTATAGAAAATTATAATTATGTATCTCATTAAGTCTTTTAATAAAGATAACTTGATATTTTTATTATAGAAAAAAAAAAGTTTAGATTATGCATGGCTTTTTAAAAAACGTAACAAAAACTAGATTCCCATATTTCTGTAAAAACATAATACGATTTCTTGATAGTGTTATTTTTTAAATCACAAACATGATGTCGTGTTTTTACTGTCAATCATGTAAACGTCAGTGAGACCAAAATATATCAAATGATGGTAATTACAACTCAAAAGGGAAAACATGGCTTCGACAATGGAAGAAAAGAAAAAAAAAATTAATAAAAAAATTTAAAATAAGTAATATAGAACTAATAATAGAAATAATTTTTGCATTGTAGTTACTTAAAAATTTCGTATGTAGTAAATATATTGATTTTTATAATAATTATTTTATAAAACATGTTAACCTTTCGAAAGAAACTTATTAATTTTATTTATTTTGATTGTAATTATCTTAAAAGTTAAACATTGCACACTCTTCAACTAAAGTAGAAAATTACAAAGATCATTCTAATGGATTATCTACAATCTACTCGTTAGAAAATATAAATAATTGAAGCTGACTAACTCAATTGATCAAATATTACTTGAATTTTCTTTATTGTACTTATATAAATAAAATGAACCTAAATAGTATTTAAAACTGTATAATTGTTGATGTATCGATTGTCTTCTCGCTCCTCACTTTAAGTATCTTTCTTTAATTGTTGGTTATTGGTCGGGATTGACGTGAAAAAGGTACTCTGGCAATCAAATAAGTACTATGTGTTAAGAGTGTATAGTGATAAACTAATTAAAACGTACCTTACAGCTATGTAGGGAATTAATTTATAGTGTTTAGTCATGACCTTTATTATGATGGGCAAAATCTATCAAATATAAATGTTAATTGATTTGCAGCGTGATCCCTGATTTATAGGAAGTATATAGGTATATTTTGATAACAAATCAATATCTTCTACTGAATTAGTGTTAGTTGATTTCTTGGGAATGTTACTCGGATTTGACGGGACATAGTCATGACTCATAAGAAGTTTTGATAATTGTCATTGTTGTCATTTATTAAGCGTCTTGAATGTATTTTGACCGCGGTTGAAATTGATTATTTCACTAAGTGGATAGAGGTCGAGCCTTTAGCAGCAATGACAACACAGAATGTTCAAAATTTCGTATGGAAAAATATCATTTGTCGCTTCAGGATACCCCATGTGATCATCACTAATAACAGTCGGCAATTTATCGACCGAGGACTTGCTGAGTTTTATGAGAAACTCAACATTAAATACATCACGAATGTGGTGGAGCATGCCAAACCAACGGCCAGGCCGAAGCGGCTAATAAAATAATTCTTAACGAATTAAAAAGGAGACTCAGCCGAGCTAAAAGCAAGTGGACCGAGGAGCTTCTTTAAGTCTTATGGGCTTATCAGTGTACATCGCAATCCACCACTTGGAAGACCTCATACAGTTTAACGTATGACATAGAGGCTATGATTCCGGTTGAAGTTGGAGAACCCTTTCTACGACGAAAAATGTTTAACCTAGATCTTAACAAAGAAAGCCTATTGGTTAGACTCGACCTAATCAATGAATTCAGAGATAAAAGAAGAATAAGAGAAGAAGTTTGTAAGATTTGGGCGACAAAATGATACAACTCAAAGGTGACACCTCAGAATTTTCAAAAAGGGAGACTTGGTCTGGAGGATGCATAGCGATGCTAAAAAAAAATGAAGGCAAGTTTTCAAGTAATTGGGAAGGACATTTCCGTGTTAAAGACACAACGGCCGACGAAGCTTATTACTTAAAGTTTTTATCAGGTAAACCTGTACCGAGAACGTGGAATGTCACTCATGTCAAATTTTATTACAGTTGACAATCTAAATAAATAGTGCACTCTTTCCTCACTCAGTTGTTTTATTCCTAAGGAGGGTTTTCGACCAAGAAGGTTTAAACAAGGCACTTTAAAAATTATATCTTCTTATTTCAGTTAAGCACATATTGTATGTTATTATCACAAATGCACACCAACTCGATCAAGGAGGCCATTTAACAAGTAGCAACCCTTACCAAACTATTCAACTATTCGATTAAGGCAGCTTCTTAACTACTAGCAACCCTTACCGACTGATAGTTACTCGGTTAAGATAGTCACTTAACAACTAGCAGTCCTTAAACGAGTACTCGCATAAACGCATAAAGCGTACTCAAGAAATTCGTCCTACAATCGATTATTACACAACCTACATCGCACTCGTATATAAATAAGTTTGATAAAACATAAGATGTTGTTTGATGGTATTCGGGCGACATTACTTAACTTATAAACACAATGAGAAATACTCATCTCAGCCAATTTTAAGTTCAAATCATCGTTCAAATGGAATTTCAAAATTGTTAACTATGGCATCGATCAAGTTTAATCAAAATATTCAAAATCAAGATACACTAGGCATCAAACACTCAACAACTTATTTCATTCGTGCTCAACAAGCATTATCAATGTCGCTAGTTACTTTGAAGTTTCAAAACATTTAAAAGTTGTTAGTGGCCACCGGTCAGCGTTGCAAGCTATTTAAAGTCCTCAATTGGTGAAAGGAAATAAAATTACATAAATAAAAGTAAAAGTGCCTATTGTTCAATGCCCACTTGCTAGGCCCAAGAAAATCCAAAGAAAACAAATTATAAAATTACAAAGGGTGGAACAACTCTTCGATAGAGTGTTCGCCCTCGTCTTCTTGCTCACCAAGGTTTTCACCTTGGCCTTCAACCTCATCATCATCATCAACAACACCAACCGATATGAGTTTGCCATCAATTACATCCTTATCAATATCATAGTGGCACATCGTAGTAGAATGTAGCTTGGCGTATCCTTGGAAGAAGCAGTTTTTACTTATGCACAGAAGGAAGGCCTCGTACTCCTCTAACTTCGCAGCTAGAGCTTACTTCTCCTTTAGGGCCTCCTCATCAATGTTTGCTCGATCGGCTTTTTCAGATTACAACTTTGTTTCCAACATTGGCACCTTACTTTTGGCCTCATTCTCCTCAGCATTGGCCTGACGACACTTCTCGTCCAACGCTCCCATGGCCTACATGGTCGATTTCAATGAGCTAGAGAACTCATTCAATTTTTCCTTCAGCTTAGCAACCAAGTGGTTTAGTTCCTCTCCAGCTCACCACTAAGCGTTCAAATCACCACGAGTGAGCAGCTCAGCATTTCAGCTAGTCCTGCCACCAAATCACTTGTTGAAATGACGGCTAGGATGTTTTCCTCTTCAGGTGTCATCGCCACCTGAACGCCTTGGGCCAGCTACAGACGCTCAGCCAACACTGAAGGAAAAGAGGACGATGATCCAACCTCCGTCTGAGGTTGGGACGCCTTAGTTGGATGACCCCTTTTCTTCGGGTTAGATGGTTGCAGGGCAGCCACAAGTGACTCCACGTCGACAATAAGGGTCGATGTTCTCACCCCTAACACCTCCAAATACTCTTTTTTACACTTGGCCACTTAACGTTTCAGTTGTTTCAAATAATTTATCGACTCAGGGTCCATCCGAGACATGATTCTGCAAAAACACAAAAGAATTAAGCATCTAGTCAAAATATTGAACAAAGTCTTATGTACATTAAAATGTAACATACTGGTCAGGTCAATCCACCTCTTGGATGACTCAAACAAGGCTATAAGCTTC
This sequence comes from Phaseolus lunatus, assembly GCA_013389735.1. Taxonomy (NCBI): domain Eukaryota; kingdom Viridiplantae; phylum Streptophyta; class Magnoliopsida; order Fabales; family Fabaceae; genus Phaseolus; species Phaseolus lunatus. Next base: position 28,851,181 of record CM023861.1, read on the forward strand.
CAAGTAGGAAGCCTATTAGGAAGTTCGTCGAGAATGTGGAAAATTTCTTTATCCTAGGGAGTCATGGAGGACCTCGGCCAGAAAACGTATCGCGTGGAATTTTGAGTCCAATGGAAAGGAAACTTCAATCTCCCTTTCGAATCATAAAAAATGGTTTACCATCCAGCTCAATAAAAAAATTGAAATACCTCTCCTTGAAATGTTTATAGGACGAGGTATAAGGTACAAAATGAATACTGCCACGACTTGTTAATCATAACCAACTCATTGGAGTGGTCAGTCGAGAATTATAATAAAACATAAAGGATTGAGGGGTCGGCTTCAACCTAAAGACGTCACAAATAGCTCTAAAAGCTTGAAGAGTTGCCCAAGAATTAGGGAGCAACTAGATAGAAGCAACGTTGAGGATATGAAGGACCTCCATTGTAAACTTATCGAAAGGAAGGTGACATGTAAGTCATTGAAAAATGTAATATGTACAAAGAAAAAAATCTTGAGGAGCGTTTTCCCAACCATGACAGACCCAATCGGAGTGGCGACAATTATCAACTACAATCGCGTCCGAGGGGACGTCAGGTTTCAAGATGGAAACTTTAGGCAAGAAACCGTCTAAAGTAGTAGGACCCCTAAAATAAGTAGAGATGTCCAAGACGCATGGATCAACCCACTCGTAATTTGGACCATCAGACGCAAGGTTGACCGCCTAGTCCGAACCACTTACGTCTCTCACACCACCAGATGTGGAGTGAGTGTGTTTAGAAGACTCAGAACACAAAATAACTCTAAAGAACCTAGTAAGAGAAGCCATTACTAATCTTGATGAAGGAAAAGCAAAAGGAAGGAAGTTGAACAAAGACTCGGCACTCGAACCACGCTTCATTAACTCACAAGCAAAAACGAGAGGCAGTAAACGTTGCAAGTTCATCATGCAATTCTATTTATAGAGAAGTAGTGAAAAAAGAGAGTAAGACATTCATTCTCAACACCGTTAGATTACTTTTCATCCAAAGGCTCATAATGCTTGGCATACGACACGAAACGATTTTGCAACCGTTGGATTCTTTGATCAAACAATTTATATCCCAAATGGCGCGTTGAAATGACGTGTGTCACGTCCTTGACAAGCGCATTCAATGTCCCAATCACATCTCACCTTGGGGAACCCAAAGGTCATATCTCGCCTCTACAGAACCAAATGTTCCTCGAGCTAAGGGGCAAGTGTACCAGTCGGTACCAAACGAGTCAGTCACTTAGCCATGGTGACCGACCAACCGTGTCAAAATACATTCAAGGCACTTAATAAATGACAACAATGACATTAATATTTCTCCTTTATATTGGATTAGTAATCTTTTTTTTAGATTTATACATACGTTTTTTATTTCTTTCATGATTCCTTATCTTTTTTTCCTTTTTTCTTTTTATAGGTCATGACTATGTCCCGCCAAATCTGGGTAACATCCCCAAGAAATCAACTAACAGTGATTTAGTAGAAGATATTGATTTGTTATCAAAATATACCAATATAGCTCCCTATAAATCAAGGATGACGCTGCAAATCAATTAACATTGATATTTGATAGATTTGACCCATCACAACAAAGGCCCATGACTAAACACTATAAATAAATTCCCTATAGCGATGTAAGTTACGCTTTAATCAATTTATCACTATACAGTCTTAACACATAAGACTTACTTGATCGTTAAAGTACCTTTTTCAGGTCAATCCTGACTGAGTGCCAACAAATAAAGGAGGAGACTTGAAGTGAGGAGCAGGAAGACAACAATCACATTAGCAATTGTACGTCCAGTTCCAAGTACTATCTAGACTCACTTTGTATATACAATTACATTATTAAACTACTACTTAAATTTTTTATAACACATAAATAATTCATAAGTATATTAAGATAAATTACAAGAAATCATATTATTGTAACTCATAAAAACCTTAAAACAAAATATGAATTTTCATTAGCACCATAACCTATTCATATAGATGATTCCTTGATGTACATTTTCAAATATTTACATACTAAGTTCAGTAACATAAATGGTCAATTTATAAGTGCTAATTTTATTATTTGTATCATCCATTTACGACCTTTTTTAATATAAAAGCAACATTATGAGTTACTATTTTGATACCAATATCTAATTCAATTATTTACTATATATAAAATTAAAAAAAATAAATTTGACATCTTAATTATTTTTCACTAAAAATCACAATTCTAGTTTTGAATTATCATTTTTTTTTATTAAAACCAATATTATTATAGTTAGCTAAAATCTAGAATTAAAACTTTTATAAAGAATAAATTTTTCTGATACGTGTAATGATATCGTATCTCAACTCTGCAACTAGTACAACAAGTCTTAAATTTGTTGTTGTCAAGCGAGTTACTTCTAAATTTATTTCTCAATATTTAGTCTTGTAAAATTATTTTTAATCTCTTCTAAGTGATGAACAAGAGGTTCAAGAGTCCTTTTTTATCATCTTGGCAGTGAATATAGTTGAATTTATCTCGAATGATATTTTCTTAAAAGAAAACCAATTCTGTCTCTAAGTTTTTGGGCTGAAAAGATGAATAATGAAGAATCATAAAGTGAAGATGATGAACCAATTCAAATTCTAAGAGATTGAGAGGTCTTCCTAAAACTAGAGTGAAAGTTAATAAGATGACCTTTAGCCAAAGAAAAAGTAATAGTAGTGACGTGCATCAATATCATAGGATTATGTTTACCGTGGATGAGTTGTTCTTCTTCCGAGGTGTATGTGAATATTGTAGGAATATCCAAGTTTTTCCACAAAGTGGTAATACACCTGTAGAAAATTCTCCAACGCTCAAGTCAGTAAGAATACAAATGATTTCATAGTTGAGTAATGAATATAAGATACGAGCTACTTCCTTAGAGGATTGAGGTATTTATAGACTCATGGGCTTAAGTAAAGACCCAATAAAGTGGCTACTTTATCGTAATCATTTTGGGCAACATCCTTCCCTACGTATGTCTTATCATTAAATTGACTTGATAGTTACTTAGTAGTTAAGGCCGAACTTTAAATAACATGAGTAGTTACTATCAAGCTATAAGATGAATTGTTATAACTGTTTTAACGATTTTTATCCATTAATACATGATATATTATAAATCCCTATTATTTAGATATTTTATAGTACAAAGTCCATATTACATAACTTTTTTAACTTTTAGAAATATATTTTACATATTTATATTTGAGATATTTTTCACCTTATCTTACTTTAAAGAACACTTTAAGTTTCAAACACACAACATTAATAAAAAAAATTATTTTCTAAATTATTACTTATCATATCATCAAAAATAAAAATTTCATTAACACGTCGATCGAAACAATAATTGTATAGTAACTAAGAGCATGTCGAAAAATAAATGTTAAAGATGAGGAGACGCAATCTTTCGTGTCAAAATTCCTAAAGCAACTGGGTAAGAACCTTGAGAAAGTTTTTTGCATTACTCGCCTTAAGGCTAGAGTTGTGGATGATTAATTAACTTAATCTCTTACTAAAAAGAATAAAATTTATTCAAAAAGGTCTATTAATCATTAAAATATAAATTTAATAAAACTAACCATAATTCTAATTAAAAATGAAGAAATATATATTTGTGGAACTTAGAATTGGTTGAAGAAAATATTTGAGACCGTTTAAGCTTTGAATAGGAATATATATATATATATATATATATATATATATATATATATATATATATATATATATATATATATATATATATATATATATATATATATATGAGTGATATAAGGTAACACTTTTTCTTTTTTTCTTTTAACCATTTTTTATTTTATTTTTACAAAATACTTTTATTTTACTATATTATATATATTTTTATTTTAGCAAGAATAGATTTTATAGAATAGTGATTTCATATTTACTTCTAACAAGACATGGATTCTACCTGATGGGCTTTGAGCCCGTTCTATTCCACAAATGAAACCCAAGTAACTAAATAAACAAGTAATGTTCCTGAGCCGAAAGCCACGTGTCTTACACTAACCGACTCCATTAAAGTTGCCACGTGTCTTATATTAACCTAGTCCTTTATGTTGCCACGTGTATGGAACATGGAACTCTTCAACCTCTTCTTTATCCAATGAGTCCCTCGTAATCACACGTTGCACTTCCTACTACACCTTTTACCACATGTCCTCTTCCATGCAAACCCATCACTTCCACCTCTTCTTTTTAACCACATAAATTCCCTTCCACACCCCCACAATCTACATTCTACTGCTACATTACACTACTTCAACAAAATTACTTACCAAACACAACAACATGGCGTCTCAACAGTTGACTCGCAGAGAAAACGCCACCACCGAGAGAGGGGTTAACCTTCAGAAGGACACGGTTCCCAAGATGGCTACCCACTTTCAGAACCTTGCAGGGAAAGCTAATGAATCAGATATCATTGGTGGGAAAGAGCCTCCGCAAGCGTTACAAGGTGGAGATCAGGTCAAAGAGCATGCAGGGAAAGCCACTGGTGACGTTGGTGGACGTGGGAGAGCCAGAGAGACTCACGAGTTGGGTGCACCCTTTGAGTCCCTCGCTGGCAAAGTGAATGGTGAGGATCACAGGGAGAAGGTAAGTGACCATGCAGCGAATGTAGTTGGAAACGAAGGGAGAGAAGGTGGTGGCGGTGTTCGTAATGTTGGGAAGTTCGAAATGAAAACTGAAGGGGGAGAAAGAGGGAACAAGGATAGAGAAGAACCGGAAACACGAACCAGAGAGGTTAAAGGAATAACACAAAGAGGAAGAGAAAATGAAGGACAAGTAGTGGCAGAGAAAGGAAGAGGAGCAAAACTTGGTGCTGAAAATGAAGGTGCTAGTGCAACCGCGGCGATAGCTTGTACGTTGGAAAAAGGTAACAGTAATACTCAGAAACCTAGAGAAGAGAGTGAAAGTGAAAAATCTACGTTGGAACAGGTTTCAAACAACATAGATCACGCTTCTAACGACCTGAAGAAGAGGTACGAGAGAACGAAGCAAGCAGTGAGTGAGACGCTGAACAGCACAGCACAAATCGCAACACGAGCGAAGGACGCAGCGGTTGAAACAGGTCAACAAGGCTGTGCTGTAACCAAAGACACCATTTCAAGCGCCGCAAAAACCGCTTCGGAAAAAACTGCGCCGGTGGCAGAGAAGACCAAAGGGTACACACTTCAAGTGGCGGAGAAGGCCAAGAGTGCGGGTGGCACGACAGCGAGTTACGTCGGAGAGAAAGCGGGTCAAGCGAAGGATGTTGCCGTGGAAGGTGGGAAGAGTGCGGCCGGGTATGCTGCGAAGGTGGCTGCAGATTTGAAGGACAGGGCGACGGTGGTTGGGTGGGCGGCGGCCCATTTTTCGACGGAGAAGACGGTGGAAGGGACGAAGGCCGCGGCCCATTTGGTTGAGGGGGCGGCGGGGTATGCGGGACAAAAGGCCGCTGAACTTGCTTCAATGTCGGTAGGTGCTGTCAAAGGTTTGGCTGCTTCAGCTGGTGAGTCTGCTAAGGGATACACTGCAAGAAAGAAAGAAGAAGCGCAGAGGGAATTGGAGGCCAAAAGAGCATCTCAATCTCAGGTTCATTTAATATAATCACTCTTATTTGTCATATTCTCAATACATCAAAATTAGTTTCTTACTTCAATCATCCGTGTTAGCTATTTTACTTTAGTAGTACTATTTTCTAATCAGAATTAGTACTATTTTGGTTATGGACAAAACTTGACAAAGAGTTTTAGATGTTTGTGATACTGTTTTCTAATCTGGTATTCCTACAAGATAGACAGATGAAGTTTGCACACCTAATGAATCGTAACGAATCGGAATGTACTTGATCAAGTACAAGCTATTAGTAATCAACTTCTGGAATTGAGAGGTTGTGTTTGTTTTGTGTACTTGGTGAAGTAGGAGTGTAAGAAAAATGTGTTTCAATTAGCCTTTTGGAAGACTATATGAACTGAGAATTGGCACTTTGATTTAGATAGCTGAAGAGACGGAATCGGAAGGGATTGGCGAAACTGTAAGCCAGAATGCCGAAAAACCGAAGACAGGTGGGGGAAGCTCTCAGCAGGATGGAAGTGGAAGCGCTCAGTCGACAGCAATAGGCGAAACCGTGAGCAATGTTGGGGCGAAAGTGAAGAAACCATTTGTGAATCTTATGGGATCAGGAGGAGGGACCGGGGAAGAAAGTGGGAATGAGAGAAGTGGAGGGGATGAAGAAGGAAAGGGTGTGAGTGGTCAAACATTGAAAAGCATTAGTGAGAAGTTGGGTGATGCCAACATTACTGATAACATCACTGAGGGAGGAAGCGAGGTGTCAGGAGGAGCAGTAGGTGAAACCGTCCCTGAGATTTGACCAAACATGGTGAAACCAGCCGAAAGAGTTCAGGAACATGGTCAAGTGGTGCAAGGGGGTGGAGTGTTGGTGGAGAGGGTGAAAGAGAGTTGAGTTGAGTCTACGTGAGCCTTCGTGTTTTAAGGTTTAGTTTTATGCCATACTTAGCTTCTGTAATTTCCCTGTTTTGGGTTTGTTCTATGGATTTTTGTGACTAAATAAGAATCTCCTTTTTTAGATGACCAAGAACTGTTAAATTATGTGTCTGGTCGTAAACAATGCGTGTGGCTTCCTAAGCATGCAAAATAAGGTGCTACAAAATTGTGTTCTCCAAATATCATTCATCCTTGGTTTAAACATATTTTACAAGCTACTATCGGATATCAATTAAACTTCTTTGTTGTGGTTGAGAGCTTGCACGAATGATGGCGGTTAAAACAATTTTTAATGTTAAAATTTAATTGGATAAAAGTTAATTAAGGTGAATATCTTTCAATCAACATACGAGTCAATCATCTCTAAAGAACTTTATATGATGATGACGGTGTAGCGTTAATTTGAGATGCAACTAATACTTTATAGAAGAGTTTTCATGGTTACCATTAATGGAAATTTGTCTTATTTTAAAGCAAGCAGATGGAAGGAATTCAGAGTAATGTACAAGTTCGTGTCTATGAACATGAATAATTATTAGTTGATACCCTGTTCAAGTGAAACAGAGAACTAATGAATACTTGCCTTTCACCATATTTTTGAGCCTTTCAAGAGTCCCAAATGGGGCCAAAGGCAGGGATGTTAGCCCTCTTGCATGCCCTAAGGACGTCTCTACTGCCTTCAGGGTTGCTTGTGACGATAACAACTTCAACATTCCACCTAATGGCAGCATTCACGCTCATCTCAGCTACATTGGGACGACCAGAAATTGCTGTGTCATGCACCATAACTTTCTCTTTCGGGTATTTGTTGACCAATTCTCTTATCTCCTTTCCAAAGTTCAATTCAATATCCTTGGCCACCCAAATTAAGCACACATTAGCTTTACTAGGCTGCAAAAGAAATGACAAGAACACACAAATCCCTGACCCTGTGGCAACCAACAACACCCTTTGATACAAATTCACTAGGTAAGGCAAGCCTGCAAAATGCATGGTGCGGACCCAAAGATGCTTTGGTGGGGCACTAATCAAGGACTTGGTAAAGTCACCAACTGCACCAGCAAGCATCATGTGCTCTTTCTTTCCATCAGATATGATCCCAAAGGCATGCCATTCTGACAGGGGTGAAGGACTTACTCTCCCTAGTAAACCTGCTTTAACACCCCCTTCAAACCTGATGATTGAGGCGTGGCTCGATGGAGCTGACACACAAACTTGTTTCCTTCTAACACTCAGCCAAGGAATGAGAATGAGAATTGTGATAGCTAAAGTGAACCAGAACTCTTGCTTCTTGACCACCTTAGACATGGTCAAGTCATAGGTTTGTGAGCTAGGTTCATAGCTTATGGAGAGAAGAATGAATAGCCAGAGAAAGACGAGAGCCATCCATCCAGCAAAACGGTGGATTCTCTCAAAAACATTGTGATGAAGGTGGCGGACAAGAGGAAAAGCTGCTAGGGAAGATAGTAGAATGAGTGAGAGGATGATGAAAGCAACCCCTATAATCTCTGGGGAAGTTTTGTCTTTGTTTTTCAGAGTAAGAACTAGGGAATAAACAATCCAGGCTATAGAAGAAACCCCACAACCACTATGGATTCCTCCAACACTTTGAAGGAATGAAGTGGTGGCAGTTTTGATTCTAAGAGAAACACAAGGCCTCCCAATGGTCTTCACAACCAACCAGAAAACAACTCTCAAAAAGGCCTCACTTCTACACAGTGTTAGAGCTAGAATGTTCCCAATAGAGAACAGTGTAGCTCTTGTCTTGGCATAAGGGAAATACCCTACTGCTGAAAGAGCCAACGCCACCAAATTCAAGGCCATGCAAACCATAAATAGCCCTTTGTAGAATGTGAACTCTTGATCTAGCAGAATTATGGACAGCCTTGACCTCTTTGGTGGATCGGTTCTGGAAAGTAGCTTTTGCACCTTAACACCATTAGCTTTATCAGATTTTTCTATATCTTGAAGTTCAGCTATGAACTCTACCTCAAAATCACTAGCATCAATGTCAATATCACAGAAGTGGCTGCTGGCCCTGCTCCGAGTTGGACTAATTGTATGAGGCTGAGGAAGAACTTTGAATGAATTGGTTCGAGTCCATGGAAGCCAAAGCCAAGTTCCAATTTGTTCCTGCTTTGTTGGTGATACAATTGCAAAGGGGTTGCTTCTATTAGGATTGATTTCAAATGCTACCCCGCGACAACTTGAAAACCTGGCTATTTTTATCTCTGTGCTTTCCATTGCTTATGAATTGATAAGCTATTGGGTGGAGTCTAGCAATGATGAATAGATAATATCATATTCCATTGAAGCAATAAGTGGTGGAATTCCTTAAGAGGGTTGCATGTTAGCTCTTAGACAAGGAAGGCTTATAATGTATGCATAAATAAAATAGTATTCTAAAACCTCTTAAAACACTACGTGAAATACTCTTAATTATAGAAAATATTAAATCAAGGAGGGGTGTGTATGTATACTATAATAAATGCTGTAATGTAGAGTTAAGATTAATTTGAAATGGAAAATGTTATCATGTGATCTCAAAATTCAATCTTTTGTAATCATTCATGCCATAGCATTTAACTATTATCCTAAGGTCAATGGTTAACGAAATAGATATGATGATAATTATTGTTATAGGAAGGAGTGTGTGGCTAGAACTCTTGGTTAGTTATTTAAAGTATAGTAATCTTTTGAATATCAAGGCAAATATTAATAAAATGAGACAATGCTGATTAATTAGCAGAGGTTTGATTATTTAACACTTGCTATGCAGATTAATTTCGTTATATGACTGCTTGTTCAAACATGATAAGCTCTTCATTTAGTACACAGTGTATTCTGACAAAATAAACAATAGGCACATTGAGTGCACGTTCGAATGTGCTTATATACCCACCAAATCTCTTTGATATTGTTGGTGAGGTCCTATGAACGTAGCATTAGTGTTGGCCATAATAAGAGACACAAATTCTTCTAGTTTACATTATAGCCTTTTTTCCGACAAATGAAACAAACAAGCGGAATCTAATTAACATCATTAATGAGCCTCAAGCATCAGTTTGTCGAAAATGACAGACTAATAGCTTTTTGGGGATGCTCGTGAAACATGAGGGAAGAAATTTTGTTGTTATTCTTATGGCAAATTCTTCTTCTACCTCAACTTCATGTGAAAAGTTAGATTTAATTTTTTTAAATTTTAAATAATTTTAAATTATAATTTCATTTTTGTTTTAAATAATACAGCTGTATCCATGCACCCAAATATCTCTTTTTTTATTGCGTACCTTTCTTTCGATCACAACATTTCTATTTGTCTATACTTTTAATATTTGAGAGAATAGTTCTATCATTGTATTAAAAAAAATTTATTGTAGTCTAATTCTCCAATGTGAAAATAAATTTTTATTTTATTTTTTGTAATTGATTTTTTATTTTTTAGGTTATGACTTAAAAAAATAAATAAATAAGTGAAAACACATATCATCACCAATAAAAAAAATCATAAAACTCAGCTACAAATGTTCACCACCAGTTATTAATGAAAAAAAACACATTACACTCTTTATTATTATTAAACATTATTAGAATTAAAAAAATATGAAGATGCAGGAGGAGATATGAGGTATGGAGGTACAAGAATAATTTGTCTTCTTGTGTGTAGTCTGAATTTTTTATGTTATTAGGTTTGGCCCAATTTAATTTATTTACTAATTGAAACACTCACTAATCTTTGTCCAACAATCCTAATGAAAAATTAATTAAAATTTTATTTTGAGAAGTTAAAATTTTATTTTTCACTTATTAATGTATTTATATCTTATTTATACTTAATCATTTTTAGCATACTGAAAATATTTGTTAGCAAAAATAAAGATAAACTCTTATAAATTACTTAATTTCACATTTAAAGAATATAAATCAAAATTTTCAAGTTAAGAAGAAAGTCAAAAGGAGCAATTGAATAATTAATATAATTTTCTGTTACAGTTATCAGACACAATTAATATAGAAAGAAAAGACATATATTAGTTGTTATCTTAATTGATGTTGTATGTTCACTTACTTGTTTAAAGAATCATATATTATGTTGATTATGACTATGCTTATATAAAACTCTTTTTATCAACTTAACTCACATTCGTCTTAAGGAGTAATCATATCCCATTTAGGAAGATTTTTTTTTTATACTTTATTAATTATCTAAAGTTATGTCTTGTGGTTTAATTTTTAATGAAATTTTCGCAATACTTTCATTGATTTTTCTAATTATACTATAGTTTATCTTGCTTATCCTCTAAGATTCGTCTCCCTAACATTACATAACTCGTCAAGAACTATACCAAACTTCACAAGCAAGTTACTAAAAGAATTTCATGTAGTTCATACCAAGAAATTAAAAAATAAAGTCTAGAAGAAGGTTGAATAATAGAGATTAATAAATGCTTTAAAATATTTGTGCAATGTGCTAATAGGTAGATGGTTTATGGGGGTAAAATTAACTTTATATATATAATTAATATTCAATTTTTTAAAATTACATAATCACCGCATTTTTTTACTTGTCAGAATTTTTCATGATTAGAAGATTACAAGCTTAAACTCAAAAGAATATGTGAATGAATAACAATAAAAATGAATAAAAATTATAAAAAATGAAAAATAAGTGTGATGAACAATACATATTGAGCAATAATACAATGAAAAATAAGATGTGAATAGCAATATGGCAAGTAATAACAAGATAAACAATATCATATTAGATTGTTTCGGTACATTCAATAGTCTCACATCGCTTAGAAATCGAGGTCAAAGACTATATACTCCCACCTCCCTTAACCCACCAAGATGACTTCTAAAAACAAAACTATGATGGACAATACCTTAAATGTTATGATTAATCACTTCTTACTATATTAAAATAGTTTATATTATTTTTTGAATTCCAAAATATTTAAATATAGATTTAATTTTAAGATTTTATCTCCTTTGTAAGTAAATAAGAAAAATAGATTTTTATACCACACAAAGTTAATTTGGTAGTTAGCACATTGATCTGATATTTAAGTTTTAACTCAATAATATTTTATTTTAACTCTCCTCTAATCATACATACTATACATCTAAACAACTCGTTTCTTGCTCTTTAGAGTTGAGAAAAATAGTGAATTATAAGATTGAAAATTGTTCTTGTCATTCATATATATGAAAGCAAGGAATCTGAAATTTTTGTGAGTTTGTCTAAATTATAAGCTTGGCTTGTATTAACCTAGTTAGCGCGTTGCAAGATTGACAATGTTGTAATCTTCAATTCACCAAACCATTTTTAAAGAAAAATTGTTAACAACATAGTATTCAACATCCTATGTAAAGCTATGTTTTAAAGGTCATTTAGGTTCATTTTTTCTTTCTTTAACTTGATTTCTCTGAACCTACGTCTTTAATCGTTTTTTAGTTGTTGCCCATATTACTTTTTATTTCTAAGGAAACTAATTTTTAATTTCTTGACTCTTTTGCAACTTTTTGTTCTCTTTTCAGTCTATTTCTCAATACTTTTTTAGTAATTCATATTCTGATTTGATTTAATAATATTCCTACATTTCAATCTAGCTAACCGTATAGTAAAATTAACAAATATTGAATAAAATCAATATTCTTGACAAATTAAGAGTACGTGTAGGTTTAAATATCCTTAGGTAAGCTCTTGAGGAATAATAACAATAAAGGAGAGAAAATGGTGCATAAATTTTCATGAATTTGATTTAGTTCATACAAAATATTTTAAAGATAAGAATTGAATTCTGATAAAACATTATCATAGTCGTATATCAGTCATATTTTGTATTTTTAAAAGTATATATAAAAAATAAATACTTCTAGAATACGTATCCAGATATATTAAGACATTATCAGTGTCTGACGCGTATATAACTCTGATACATTTGTTACTTTGGAGTATTCTAATCTCATAGAAGAATTTTTACCACTTTCAACTTTTTTTCTTAAATGTAATGTGAGATTTTTTATTAACACTTAGTTCTCAATATATTCTTCTCCTTTTCCAAGTGTAAAATCCTACAATTCTCTTATGCACATTCTCATTTTAATGTAAGACAACTTAATACTCCTAATCATTATTTGGATAATTTCCTATTCATATTTTCTGTAAAAAAAAAATTGTTTATAGTATTATAGAGGTATATGAAAGCAAGAGAATGAAGAACCTAGAATGGTGTTTTGACAATTGCGAGAGAAAGAACATATGAATTTCAAGGAGCTATGCAGTGCATTCACATTGACAGAGACATCTCTCATGCATTCAACCTTGTAATCTCCTTCTGATATTGCTGTTGATTTGATTATGTTTATACGGAACCAAGTCTGAACATTTCATTAACTATTGATTAAAGCAGTACATATATACAATCTTTTGAGCATAACCACATGTACAAATGTAGTATTATAAGGTATATCTTTTATTCCAAGTGATGTCAAATGTTGAAGCATTATAGGTTCAATTCTTATCATTGTGGCATCTTTGACCACAATGATAGAATAGAATTTGGTTGCAGTTGAAGGGGGTGTTTTGTCAGTGTAAGCCCATCAATGATTTTCATCAATAATTGTTTTCAATAGAAATTAGTACACTCAGTTCCCAGAATCTTAAGCATAGTTAGTTCATTGAAAGCATTTTATTTAAATGGAATAGATTGTTACCAGTAGGAAAACTGCTTTTTTAATGGTTAATTTGTTAATATATTACTGGTTAAACTGTACTAAGTAAATAGAATTCAAGTGTTAACATTCATACACAGTTGTGAGTTAAATCCTAACTCAAATCCTTTATGAACTCACCTTTTTACTAATATGTTAGGCTTTGGTGGTTGTTACACTGTAGCTTCAGTGATTTGTAATTTTTCAGCACTATATACAAGTAGTGTAGTGAAAATTTCATTTTCAACTTCTGTCAAAACTTGGTAACTTTTAGTTTAATAGACTGCAAGAAAACTGTGACAAGGTAAAAAGAAGAAAACATTTACAGTGGATGAACCATAATATTGAATGCTGAATTTAACGTCCTTAAGAAAACGTTTTTCATAAGTTGTATGACATGAAGAGGCAACCTAACTGGGAGGGAAGCATCATGTGTTTGATTTTAAATTATCAAAAGCATAACCACAGACTGTGAAGGACTAAAGCTCGAGTTTGTTTGTTTAGTTTATAGCATATTTTGGAAAAGCAAAAAATAAAGTTTCAAATGAAGCAGACACTTTAAAATAATCTGCGATGAATTTGATTATTTATCCAATAACAGTTTAAGTTGAGTGTGAACATGTGACACTCATCATCTAAGAAATCTTCATTCAAAAAGGGCCATAACAGAGTGGTCTTGTTTTGGCATTTTGTGACAACTTTGATGATGGATAAAACAGAAAAGAAGACAATAAAGAATCTTTCACATCATTGATTAATCCTCACTGATCAAAATGAGGCAAAAGAATAATTTCTGTAAGTTCATTACCCTACCTGTATTTATACTTTTTAAGTATTATATACACATACGTGTGTATATATATATATATATATATATATATATATATATATATATATATATATATATATATATATATATATATATGCAATTTAAATGTAAGAGAAAAGTGAAAACCAAAATGAAGTATTGTTTATTATAGAACTAAAGATATCTGCACAAGAAACAACAATATTACTCTGAAGTACGCACTATTAATTTTGCAAAAAACCAGAAAAGCAAAATAAGAAAATTACATGTTGATGATAACCCCAATCTCACCAAAAGACAAATAAAATGACAAATAATAAAAAGCAGAGGCAGGACTAGAAGTTGATGATAGAATTGGTGAAAACAGAAGCTAACAAGGGATCTGAGAGGTGCACCACTCCATGACATGCAGCGGAGCCTTTATCAATTCCAATGCCAACTCTACTATTACTGTTATGCACAAGCAGCAGGGGCATATGCATGTCAACATCAACCTGCGAATATTGAGAGCTAAAGTTTAAACCTTTATGAATTTTTCACTCAATCAGACCAAAACCCATGTTACAGAATCAGAAATCAAGCCAACCCCAACTCACTAAATCGATTTCAAATTACATAATAACTAGTTTTAGGAGATTTAATCTCAATTTTTTTTTCAATCTTTTAAACTATTCATTTTAATCTTCATACGTGTATTTTTTTTTTAGTGTAGAAATTAAAACGAGTGTAAAGACAAAAACGTAGAAACTGTGCAAAAATAAAGATTAGGTGAGTAATTAAGATGAAATTTGATATTTTGAGGAAGAAAAGTGATGATTACGAAGAAAGTGTGGTTCTTACCCAACGATCCAGATGACGATGCCAACGATTGAGACGATGAGGGCAAGAAAAGCGAAGGGGAGACCCAGGAGAAAACCCAGGGGTCTGCAATCACCATTTGAGTTGCACATATTAATTTTTTGCTGTGTGTATTTTCTTTTTCCTCTGGTCTGAGAAAGAAGAAGTAGGTGAAAGGCTTATGGTGGTGTTATTAAGAAGGGAGGAAAGACACGCGCACACGCGTTTGGTGGCTTCAAGTTAAGGCAAAGTAAGATGTTTGGTTTGTTGTTCACTAATACCAGGAACAACAACTTTTCCAGAGTAGGAAACAAATATTTTTCTGGAATCTCTTATTTATAATGGATTTGTTAAATATTAGATTTGTTTGGTGTTAAGTATAACTATTAATTTTTTAATGGATATAATTCAGTTGGTTAAATAAAAATATCAGTAAATTGTTATACATGTTCAATTTTTTTCTTACAACTAAAAAAAGTATAGTTACTTTTCTGATCTTATGAGTTTTACAGGATTTATTTCGTCTGAAATGCAATAATAATCGGTAAACTACAAAAAGATTATCTACTGCATTAGATTGGAGTTAACTTTTGAATCATAGTATATTTAATTTGGATAAATAATCATTTTAGCTTTCAAAAATGATAAATTTTTAAATTAAAAAAATATTAAAATATCCATTTCAGTAGTTTAAAAAAAAAAAATCATTTTAGCGTTATATCCCTTTTAGAGCAGGTGCCCATCTAGTGAAAAGCACAAACAAACATGATATAAATCTTGTTGGAAAATCTAAGTAAAATTAATATATGAACTTAGGTGTTAAACTTTTAGTATTTAAAAATACTGTTGAACATGAAACTTAATTAAAATTTTAAAGATACTTATAATGTGATACAAAGTTTTTAAAGCTAAGTTCATGGTTGTGTCTTTTAATTTTTGTAATTGTAGAATAAAAATATGAGAAGGATTTAAGGGCTCCTTGATATACACGGCACACTATGCCAGAAGCTAAGCGATGACCATTGACTTCATTCAACTTCGACATCACGCTTACTTCTATGATATGATGATCATACACATTAAAAAAGTTATGCTACTTACATCAGAGTCTATGTACTCCAAATAAAGAACATTTTCTGTCTTCTACATTTGCTTACGCTTCACATCAGCAGTGGACGCGTGGACTGAACTTCAGAATTTCCATTACTACTTTGTATTGCAGTCAAACAACGTTTGCCAACGGAAAAAATTGCATCACCAAACCTGTGTATGAAAAAACCTTATCACTTCAAAGAGTATATAATAATAATACTGTATTCCAGCTTGTTGGCTTGGCGGCTGAGGAGACAAGTTCAAAAGTTTGCAATATCAGTTTATTTCTTTCCCTGCTGAAAATAGCAATTCTTCATGATATGGTGTCAGTATCATTCAGGCGGTTTGGTGAAACTAGAATTCTCTTTTTCCATAGCAATGATGGATGCCAGCCTCTCGTAAACCTGCAACAACACATCAATATCAAGCCAGAAGAACAGCTAAATATAAAAAGTGTAAATAGACTATGCAGTGAAAATTTAAAGAACTTTTATGTAGACATCTAATGACAAACTGACGTACATACTTTTGAAATAACTATCTTAAAAATAAAATTACAAGAATGAGCAGGATGATTCACTAACTGCAGAGAGCTGTTTTTTATTGCCATCTTTGTCTTTCTTGTCCTGATTGCTCAAAGATGATGCATCATCATACCTAGACAGCAGAATATGAGGTAACCAAAATGTTAAGGTTCATATGGAGGTGAAGTGGTAGGATGGAAATTTTCAGCTATCTTGCAGTCTGAAATATCGCAGGTACAACCTAGAAAACAATTGGGATAATTTCTTACCAATCACGGGGAATGCCAGCTTCATCTCGAGCTGAATAATTGAAGGGACCCTTTAGTTCCACATTGTATTCCTTTAGTAAGTCTGTATGGTTGCAAAAAAAGTATTAATGTTGAAGACCGCATGCCTTCAGTGTATTCGTATCTAGCAGGTTAGTAAATATTAACCAGGCTTCACAACCTTTAAAAGTGGAGTCTGGAGCACAATTCATTTTTTGACAGACAGAAGCAAACCAGTAGACACCAACTGCTACATGAGCAATTTCCTCATCAGCGATTCTTGCCACAATCTTAGATGTCCTATTATCTCCAAAGCCAACTAATTTTTTCACCAGGCGTGGCCCAGCATCAAGTCCTCTAGCCTCCTACAAGTGAAATAAATAATACATTTAGAACAACTCTCATGATTCAAAGCTTATGTATATCTGTAGCATGTGATTCATGAGCGGAATCATTCCAAGAATTTTCCAAAAAGAATATGTCCCCCTTCAGCAAGAGGTAATAGCTAGTGAAAAATATAAGCCAATGGGCAAAAATATTGATGTAATATGTGGTTGTGGACTGATGCCAATCATCAACTTTAACAAAAAAGTTATTCTATGAGCCCTAATTAGGCAGTATAGAAAGGACTCCTCCAGAAATCTTAATGAAGTATACCAGAATCCAGATAAATTTGTCAGAGACCCATAACTTAGTATTACTATTACTCATTCAACGCAGAAATAAAAACGAAAAAGATTATTCACATAGACAATGAAGTCCAACTTAACCAACAGCTTTCAAAGCATAAAATAATTGTTATTTCACATATCCCATAATTGATACACAAACACTTGAAAAAGAATAACAATCTCATCAAAATATACAAATTGTCATATTTATTGATCAGTTTTTCACCAAATGGTAACAAACATTTCAAAGAAAGATTGAAGGTGGGGGTTAACCTGGGCGAGCGGGATCACAGCCAAACGTGCAGCAACATTGTCTGATGATTTCTCACATTCCCTCCATAGAATATTGTGAGCTGGCATATCACCATATCTGGTTGGAAGAAGATTCAGAAGATCAGTATAATTAAATTAAGTAGAACTGGAAACAAATTCAGAAGACAAATAACCTTACTTAAAACCCAGCTCAGCAAGCCTCTGTGCACACCAAGAGAAGTGGCGACTCTCATCATCAGCAACATGAGCAAAGTCAGCAAAGAACCTCTCCCCTAAAATTTCATTATAGGGAGAAAACCGGACAACGGTATCCCACGCCAAATCAATTGCATTGAGCTCCACATGTGCCAGATTATGAAGCATATAAGCATTCAGGGGCAAACCCGAGTCCTTGGGAGAAGGAATTTCCTTAGGAGAAACCTAAAGTCAAAGAAAACAACTTCATTATGCACAAGACAAAGCAAAATCCATGAAGAAAATTAAACCTTCAACTTCAAGAATCAAAATGTAATAGTTATTAAAAAAAACTGTGAAGCCTAGAGCAATACAACATGTAGGATATGGGGAAATTCTTAAAAAATCAAGATACAATACAGTGTAAATACACTAACATGAATATAAAAGAACATTTTTTACATGATTGCATAATATTTATAAGGAGACATTATCATTTCTCGGTAATATATAAGCTTATCAGTAAATGGTGAACACAATTTACCAAACAAACTAAAACTACTAGCGATCATAATAAACATCAACTACATAACCTTCCTTACCCATATCATATCATATAAGAATATACTTTTTTCTCCATGAACACATCATAAAAATACACAATTTTCCAAACTCGTGTGAGATGAGAATGTCACAGATACTAGTCCACCTCAAAACAAGTCTTTCCTAGTATAATTGCTTACTCTTAAACCGTAGTTTTAAGGATTCAAAAGAGAAAAATAGAGTGAAATCAGAGCATTGGGGATATTAGCTTTTAATGATATAAATTGCAATATATCAGAAAAGAAAGGTAAACAGAAAGAAAAAAAGTGATGGAGAAGGGAACCAGTTGGGGATTTGGAGGTCGGGCGGGGCGAGAGGGGGGTATGGAAATGCCAAGGGGGAGGTTGTGGCGGCGCCACATGGAGTAGGCCATGTGAGAAAGCTGGGACTTGGCAAGAGGGTCGCTGGTGGAAAGAACGATAGAACCAAGCTCAGCCAAGGAAGAAGCTTGCCCCAATGGAGTGAAATCACGGAATAGGGGTTGTGGCTCTGGACCATTCTCCCCCCACTTGCGATTCTCGTTCAGATGACTCTCCCTCCATTCATCCAGACCACGCCACGGCCAAACCTTGACACCACATGAAGAAGAAGAAGAAGAAGAAGAAGAAGAGAAGCATCTGGGCTTCAAATGCGAGGCCGAAAGTGATACCATCGTTGCTTCCAGTTTCAGAAGCTGCATCACTTCCGCTTCCTCACTCCCTATTCTGTACCAACTCTACAAAGCTTGCTGATTTTAGTGATTATGTTCATACTCCCCCTCCAACTCACTCAGTTTTGTTTAACCACTTGTAGTGCAGAGTCAGAAATAAATAAAAAAAACGCTTTTAATCTTATTTTTAAACTGTATTACTACGTTTTTAATTTAATTAAAAAAAAGGCGCTTTTCATACTTGTACTTCCAATTAAAATTGATTTTAATCCGTTCATTTAAATCAATGAAAACAGACATAAAAACTATCGATAATGGGACCGTTGTCCCTGTGTAAATTTTATACATGGCAAAACACGTATTAGTACACAGAAAAATTAATTAATTTTCAAAAAGAACTGGGGAATGCCTCAAATTGTCATTTTTAGATGAGTAATACTTGAAAACTACCTTTAATCGATAATTATTAGGACAAATTCATTTATTTTTATTCTAATTGTTCTCTCCTACAAATTATTATGAGAGGTTTATGCAATCAGAAAATATGTTGAAATATCTGACGCTTTGTTTGAAGGAGTAATTATAACTGAATACCATTTCGATACACATGTTGACACGTATCATGTGAATCAATAATGACTTAAAAAAGAACTTGAATTACAGATTGTCTTTGTATATCAACGGAGCTTAATGAAAGTAGCGGTAGTTAGTAATGTACACCGCTATGGAGAACCATCAAATTATCATCACATTCTACCAAATATTTTACATGGGTTCGTGAGATACGGCCTTATGCAATTGTGCAACAGTTCCAACAGATGAGAGTAAAGGATCCCACACTGCATCAGTTACAATGCTTCCTTTACAAAGCAACTGCTAAATTAAGATGAATAATTTGGAAACCGGAAAAACGAACTAGCCAAGAATCACATCACTGGCGAATCTTAAATATCTGAGATCTGCCACATCCACAACCACATGAAATGAAACAACAAAGGATAAAAAGTTCGAAGTTCACAATTTTTTTTATCAATAAATAGACTCAGACAGTCTGAACAATTGCAACAACTGATATTGATTAATTCAATTCACATGCTACATTAAAAATTACGTTACGTTGTGAAAATAGAAGACAAACTATCGCATAAATAGATACGTAAATTGTAGCGTTATAGATTCGTCCTGCAATGGTGCAATGGATTGAGGAGCAATGTTCCCAAGTTCATAAGAACTATTATTTTTTTTGGGAGATAAAGATTCAAGTACAAGATAATGATATCATTCCACAACAATGCATTTCAGTTCCTCTTGTTTGGAAAGGATCACATCAAGAATGCTGATTAGAGATGTAATATAGTAAGCAAATCATCAATTCATCATTAAGTAGACAGATGGAAATGAGCATAAAATAACCAATATTTCAAACCCTAACTAATCGTACAGTATCACATCTAATATAACAGGATGTGTGGCTATAATGCTAATAAAGGTACACTACAATTTCTACGTAACCAAAAATAAAACAATAAAATCAATTTATGAAAATAATGTAGTACTACTCAGGAGACCTTCCATACCGTATTCAAAATCATTCCAGAAACCAAATAACTTAGAGAAATATGAGGAAAGAAAGTAAATGTAACTTCTGACACCACTAATATTTACTTTCAATAGACCATGCTTTAAATATTTTGAGGCAAATATTATGTTCAAACTCTAGAGGTGTCCATCTTCCATTAATCTTTATAATCTACACACTAAAATACATTTACATTTACATTTACATCATACAATAGTGTTGCAACCCAGTCAGTATACCACAATAAATATTTTTAAATTCATGTAAACAGTTTAAAAAGTTCAACCACAAGAGACTAGAGAGAAAGTAGAAAGATTTTTGGCAGAAATAACCATTCCTAAGACAACTACCCATAAAGAGAAACTAAACTTCATGACATCTGAAATTACAAGACATAGGTTATATAGGTTATGCCAATAAAAAATGCCCTCAACAATGTAAATAGAATAGGACATGGAACATATGCAAACAAGTAGACTAAAGAGTAAACATTTTAACACTTAAGAAAAAAACTAAGAAAAGATAAAGAGCACGTGAAATACTCACAAGGCCACACATTCCAGAAATAACCACTAGACATTGCTTTCAATTTTAAATTGAAACCCACTTATTATACTTGTAACAAGATCGTCTTAAATTTTCAAATTAAAGAAATATTAAGCTTGATAAAGAAGTAATCAGTAAAACCAATAACAAACATGGAGCACCAGGATTAATGCAATCATACAAACATTTATGGTAAACTAATAAGAGAGTCACGAGTTAAACAATCATGATAGTTACTGAGAAAAATTATCTTGAAAGATATACCTATCTCACTCTACATAATGAAAAGATGGGAGTACAAAGCAAAGCATATAGTGAAATAAAATTTCGGAGGTCGTGATTCTGCCTGACAGAATGAATTTCGCTTCTCTACTACTCAGCATCAGACCCAGAGGCGGAAGAACTACCGGTATCAGAATCTGCAAAAATAAAATAAATAAAAATCAGACAGAGAACTTGACTAAAACAATAAGCAGAAGTGAACATGTAACAAGAATAATAATGGTTAAGATATCTCTTGACTAAATAATTAATCAAAGTAACACTTGATGAAGAGCCTGAATCACTGCTGGAGCTGCTTGAACCACTTGTCTTACTCCCATCCGCTTGAACCACTTGTCTTACTCCCATCCACTTGAACTTCTTCTTGCACGGGCAAGGATTGGGGAATATTTCTTTCATTTGCTGATAAAGAGGAAAACAAGATACATCATTAATCCAACAATCAGATCCACAATGATGTTACCATTAAAAACTACTTGTTTGCATTTCTTTTGAAATCTCAACCATAACTGGTGCCTGAATCTACAAAAGCATGAAATAAAATACATTTAGCAATGACTGTTTGTCAATGAATTCATTGGCTGATGAAAGTTAAAATTGAAAATTGTACCTTCTGCAGGGCATTCTGCTCAACTTGTGCTCTAGCTTGAATAGCAAGTTCAAGCTTCCTCTTATTTTTGCTCAAGCTTTTCTTATAGTTGGTCACAAATCTATCAAGCTCCCAAAGAGTCTCCGTATCCACACTATCAATGTCCACTTCAATTTCTTCATCATGCTGGGAAAGTGCTGAGTTTCTCTTCTTAATGATCTGTACAATGGCATCTAGCTTTTCAGAAGGTAAATCTTGAAGAATTGTGCTGAGTTTTTGCTTTTCCTCATACGTCATGTCACTTTTATGAGGATCTTTGGCCTTGGGCTTTTTGGGAGCAGGGGTTCGAGACGAAGGAGCGATGCTCATGATTTTTGGAGGTTGTGTCATTGATTCTGACCTATCCAAAATCCGTCTCATATCAATAGGTGGGGGTCGAAATGCAGGAGCCTTTTTGGACAGAAGTGAAGGTGAACGACCAGCCGCACCATAATCTAGGTCAAATCTCATTTCGTGGTTGTAATTTGACTTTATCACAGCCCATCTCTCCTCAAATACATCTGACAGCTGCTCAGCCATTACATGAACGTCTTGTCCTTTGGGATTATAAGTCATGGCATTGCGAAATGTAAGTCTCACATCCTCAGCAAACTCCTTGGGTGATTTGTACAAATTCTTGTTCAACCTTGACTTCACAGCACCCAGGTCCATTGGATGCGGGATGATATCAAAATAATCGTGTAAACCAAGACCCTCAACGTCAACAGGAGTATTAAACACCCAACCATGTTTGTGCTTCATCAATGTCTCAAGCAACGAGCCACAACTCTTCAAAAGCTTCAATCCCATTCCATGTCCCATCTCACCTCTATCATGCTTCTTCCCATTCAATTTAGACTTCTTGTTACCCACTGAAGGTGGAAACTTTTCTTTCCCAAGCAAGAACTCCGAATTGCGATAGAACTGGTTCGCCTTGGGCGTCCTCTTCTCCTTCTCAACGATTTCTCCAACACTGACAAACTCAACTGATGCAAAGGTTGAGAATCACTACAAAAAATCATGTATAAAATGGTGGTTTTAATATGGCGGTTATTAATAACCGCCACAAGTTTCTATATAATACGACGTCTTAATAACCGTCACAATTATCCTTTAAAATGTGTCATTTTTAACCGTCACAATTATCCTTCAAAATAAAAATGTCGCATTTTCCTTCTCTCCATACACCATTCTTTATTATTCATAATTTTTTTTTGAAATTTTACTTTAACTCTTCACACTTTTAATTAAACACTCACACGAAACCTCTCTTCCCTTTTTCTCTCTGATAACTCACGAAACCTCTCTGCCCACACACACTCAGGAAATCCTACCTCTCTTCATTCTCACCTTCACTCTCGCCCTCCTAATACACAAACTGTAACTTACACTCTTGCCTTTTTCTGCGCAAATCTTCTCGCGTGCTTTCTTCTTCCCAACCCAAATTCTAAACTTGGGTGGCGTGAGTTGGAAACCCTAGCTTGTAAGTATCACATGTTCTTTATATATGTTTGAATTAGTGAACTATTGATAAACATACTACTACGCAGGTGAGCATTGCAATTTGGTGCGAGTTGGATGGTGAAATCGGTGACCACCAGAGGCAAACGGAATTCTTCGTGTTGAGGAGGTAGAGGGTTCCGTTGAAATCGGTGAACACTGGAGCCAAACAAATTTCTTCGTGGTGAGGAGGTAGAGGGTTCATCATTTGCGGTGAAACCCTAAAGGTTAGTGATTTCTTTTACTCGTTTTTTGTTTTAGGGTATATATTTTGTTTTATGATGTTTGGGGTTGGTTTCTCTGATTCACTAACATCCACTTCAAACTCTCTAAATTTTCATCAATCCTTTTATCTTTTTACCCGATATTTTCCTCTAGCTCTTTATACATTTGTATACTTAGTTTTAGTCTTAGATTTATGAATCAATCTGCGTATTTTGGATGGGTTCCAATTCTGTTTTTTTTATCTACTGTATTAGGCATATTTTGCATATTAGGACTGCTAGAATAATGTTGATTGTCTGTTATGGGATGGAACTGCTAGTGCCAATCATGCTCTTAAGCTGTGTCATGAACCTTGGTGATAACAGGTTCCGCTGGGCAGATATGTTCAGTTGTGAAGGTAGGTTGCTATCAAATTTTTTCTTCTAAGGCAGTGCGGTTGAGTTTTGAGGTGGGTATTATGGAGTGTGGGCCTTTTTTTTGGAGAGAAATCTCTGTTTTGAGGTTTAAGCTAAGGCAGTAGTTAGCCACTGGTTTTTTTCTTTTTTATTGTGTGCCTATGTCTTCTGGTTTGCAGAAAGGGTAAACTAATGTGGTCACGACTTAAGTAACTATTTCAGTGGGGAGTGGTGCTAGTGGTCTAGAACTATCTAGCATGTGAGGCAGAGGATGATTGTTAGAATTTTAATATGTTTTTGGTAGAAGATGTGTGTCAATTGGAATGAAGACTAGTGATGTAATCAAGCGGCATATTTGAAGCTTCCTGAACCTCAACAGATGTTGATGTGCGGTGCCTAAGTAGCTTTTGTTCAATCTGAGGTGGATGAAGCTTTTGAAGTTGGAAAGCTTGGTTGTAGGGATGTTGGCACAATTCTGCAACTGCAGACCTGGTCAAGACTGAGGGATGTAGGCGCATATTTTATAGGGCTTCTCAAGCTAGGGAAGGGTGGTGGGTGAGATATTTCTATATGCTTGTCAAAACAAGAACTTCTTTTTATGCTGGAGTTCTGGTATCATACCAGTTTTCTTTGCTTTTTAGGCTCAATACCAATTTTCTTTGCTTTTTAGGCTCAGTGCCAATTCAGAAAGGCTGGGTCACTTCCTTGCTGATTAATATATGCATTGAGTGCTTAGTTTTAGTCTATTCTGGTTGAGGGATTCCTGGTTTAGTCAGTGTAGCTGTTGAATGAGGCAGGATCTTGTTTAGCAGCAATAGGTAGGGCAGCGCTGCTTATGTGGCTTGGCTATATGATTAATTCTTTTGTGCACATCATCCTCACTGTATGATTTTATAACAAAAACTTGGCATTTTCATAGTCAAAAGAAAAATCCTCCTTGTTGTATTGATCAGTATAAATGACAATGTTTCCCTGTTCATTACCATTTCCTGTCATTGTTGTATAGGCTTTCACAGACAACTGATTTTTTGACATACCAACTCCAGGGCCTCAATTTTGCTCCCCCAATATATCAAAGCTTCCATTTCCACCACTTGGAATTTTTCCCATGTGAAGCTTCCGCTCAAGTTTAGCAACTGCACACTGTCCATTAGCATTAGATCCGAAATAAGAAATTCATTATTTGTTAAAGAGCACATTTCAAATTGTATCTATAGGTTGAAATTAAGAAACTGAGTCAATATATCCTACAAAACCAAAATAGTATAGCCATCAAAGTTAGGCATTTATATGTATTCAAAGTGCATATTTATGCACATTTTAAAAAATATTTGAATTTTATTTATTAAGTATGTACGATGTATTATAAATATTTTATGTTTGTTGGTGTAGAATTATACTCATAGAATGGGTAAAATAATGAAAAATGAATTGAATAGTATGAGTGGGATGGGAGGTTATGATTAAGTGAAAGAAAGGTCCAAGGTGTAGATAGGGAAGTGAGCTCGTGTTTGTGTCTGGAAGTTAGTTGCTTAAAGAATTATGGAATGAGAGATACATAGGAATCGGAGAGAGAGAGTGGATGCTTGAGTTTTAAATAAGTGATGATTAATCACCAGTATATCCATTATTTTCAAACACTTTATTAATACCCATGACTTTTCATTATATCATAATATTTATAAAATAATTTGAATTTCATTTAATATATATATATATATATATATATATATATTAATTATATGTGAATTATTCATTGTGGCGTCTTTGTGAGGTGCTTTGCCTTTAAGGGGACTGGTGGGTCACATCCCACGTGATGGTTCAATGCCAAAATCTTAAAAATGAAAAATGAAAATGTTAGTATGTAAGCAATTAGAGTAGGTTCAGTTCTTGTTTCATTGGCTTAATTGAAATGAGGGCATGCTGAAATGATAAAATGGAATTTGAAGGTTTTTAATTTTTATTTATTTATGTTATATAATTAAAATTAATTTTAAATATGTAAGTAAGGGGCATGTTTATGTTCAATTATTATATTTGTAAATAAAATCTATTTAATTGTTGAAATTATTGAGTTGGGCATATGTCAAGGGGATTGAAAAAAAATTATATTTTATTTTATTTTTTGGTGAATTTTTCCATTTTTTAATATTAAGATATTAATTCTCTTATTTTAGTTTCATTAATCTAGTTTTATATTATTTTTTTTACTTTAATGGAGGAATTTAGCACCGGTAGGTGAATATGAAATTAAAGCTTGCATTAACGTATACACATGTCTGGTAGTTGTTCATTTTCAGCCGTATGTGCGACTTAAATATATGCCATGTACATTACTCCTTCTGTTTTCATATTTTATTTTATAATTATAAATATTTAAAATTCTTAACATCAAATTATTTATTATTTATTTCAGGCATCAGATGTTGGAAGTGGTGCTCCATCACTTAATCAAGTAATAGGATCAAGTGCAGAAAGCAAAATTGATTAAGGATCAAGTGCAGAAAGCAAAATTAATTAAGGAAGATGAGAAAAGAAAACTAATTAGGGATGAACATGTTCTAATAGTTTGAATGTTCAATTATATTTAAAAATATTTTGTGTTTTCTTTATTTTTGAACAATTATGTATCAACTTGTTCTAATTTTCAATCCAATTAATAGATGCTTATAACTTTTTTTATAGTATTTCATTTTATTAGCATTTAACTTTTTTATTATGAAAACATATTTAATTAAATACTATTATAATTAAATATGTTTAGTTGTTTAATTGTGTAAAATGGTGGCTAAATTTCATTTATTTAGAATGAAAATTACGTCAGTTAAAAACGCCATATTATACCTTATATAATGGCGTCAGAATCTTTTTCAATGAATTAAATTGCGACAGTTATAACTGACACTACTTACATATAAAAACTGTCACTTTAAACATAGTGTTAAAGTGACGGGTGTTGCGGCGGGTAGCATAAAACCGCCACATTAAACTTTGTGGCGGCCAATTCTATGGCGGTTTGGGAAACCGCCACACGCGTATATTGTGACAGTTATAAACGTCAGTTTATACGAAAATAACCGCCATAATATACATTTTTTTTTGTAGTGAATGCTCTCGCGGTGGAACAACAGCCGATGCCACCTCCGAGTGAGCACGCTTAGTTCCAACCCCATTACCAATCCCACTATCCACCATCACATCTGAATTACCATACCCACCAAGCACCCCCAACTTCTCTTCAATCCTACTCACCAAATTCCTGACCGTATTGAGCTCACTCTCAAGCCTCCTCCTTAACTCTGGCTTCGACCACTAATTCAAACTTAGCCTAACAAAACTCTCCAGTCCCGGCAACCACTCTAGCATTGCGGGAACACTAGAAGGCTCATCCGAAGCACGGTTCACGTACGGTCGAGCTGAATTCCCATCCTCCGGCCCTTGCTGAACCAAGGCGTTATTGCAATTATCCTTAGACCTAGGGTTACCGTTATCGACAGTAATGTTATCCTTACTGTTGTAATAGATGGCGGTAACGGTACCCGAACTGTCATCACCGTTGTTGGTAATAGTTGCAGCGGTAGTATGAGGAGCGACGTTCACGGCGTTGCCTTTGTTCTTAAGACCTTTAAACGCTTTCCTAGTGTAGACCTTTCTCTCGGTGTATCTTTGCTCCTTTTTTCCCCCATCATCTCCATTAGTTTTTCCCGTAGCCATACATGCAAAACCCTAATTATTGTTTTCCCTCACCCTGAAACTTTTACCCTAGAGTCCGAACTTAGGGTTTTACGAATCACACAGGAAGGAGAATAACCTAATAAGACAGCTTACAAATTCTCCGGTGAAATTCTGAAAATAGAAACCAATCGACGGAGAAGAAGAAAGCGAGGGGTCGTGAGGGAACAGAGAGTAGGGTTTGGAGCTGCATTACCTTGGTGCTCCGATCAGATCTCGCAGTTTCTCTCTCTGGAGATGGAGTTTCTATCTTTAGAACTCTCGGTGTGGTTCTCTTTCAGTGCTAGTGAATGGGAAATCATGCCCTCTTATCGCGTCACAGGTGTACGGCAACAGTAGATGCGTGTGTGGAACCATGGACCGAGTGAGTGGATAGTGACGCGTTTGTGGTGCGTCACAGGGAACGATTTTAGTACCGAATTTTGGGCACGTGGACTTGCTAAGAGTTTTGGCCATTGGGATTCACGTACCAATCACAGGCAAGAGAGAGAGGGGCGTGGATGTCACGCGGTAGTGAGAGGGAGACGGGAGTTTGTGGCGCGAGGTTTTGTTTTAGGAAAATTGAAAACTTTGTGTGAGCGGGGACGTGGCACGTGATGAGTACTCGTCAATTCGGACCGGCATTGGTCTTGCCCATTGTCGGAAGGGATTCACACGCGCCGGCGTAGCGAGTGGAGCGTGCTGCTGTATTTTTTGGGTCTTTTGGATTTGTCGTCTTTGGGCTTAAGTTGTGGATCATAGCCCAGTTGACATTAGTGTAATAAGGCACAGGCTTTTGATCTAAAACTTCTAAAATTTTGTTGATTCACGGTGTAATTGATGGATTCATTAAAACTTATCGGTAATATGATAAAAACATTTAGTCTCGTGAAAAATGAGGAAGTGAAAAAAAACTAAGTTTGGATTAAGAAAAAAAAAAGTAAAAATAAATGAAAAAATCCAATATTTTTTTTATAATTAGTATCATTTTAATTTTATATTATTATATTACAAATTTAACTAAATCTCATCCCTCACATTTATTATTATCATAACATGAATATGACTCAATTTTGATAATGTCAACAGGAAATTTAAGTGTTAGAAAGTTTTTTTGGTTAATTTTTTTACTCAACCAACACAATATCATGTCTTTCCATTACGAAAATGAGTCTCAGCCATATATCTATTTCCTTGCAATAAAACGTAATTTCTCATTAATTAGCAGTTATAATCCACAGTTTTTTTTAAATATATAAAAATAATGGCATATGTGACATGACATTTCAGTCCAAAAGCAAGTAGGTTTATTTGAAAATACCACAAAACTTAAATAGGGGAAGAAAATTAAGATGATATATGAAGTTCAGCCATGGACCTCATAACATAACCTTTTTGCTTGTTCTATTCCAAAATAAACATATATGTATATATGAGGCATGCACAGCTGAAATCTCCAAACAAAACTACTTTAATCAATTTCGTGGTGTTGCAAAATTATGATGAGGATATGGTCCTTCTGGTATGAGTATGTGTATCTCCATCCTTGTGAGGAACAGCAGTAGCAACATTATCTTGAACATGCAATTGTTGTTTTGATAGGTCCAAACCTAAATATTTGTGTTTGAGCGTCCATAACAATAATTAGGTTCTACTATAGAAAACTAATGCATGTTTGAATAATCTTTGTAGGAAAATACTATCTTAACGATGTAGGTTGTATGTTAAAACCACAACTATTAACACCTTATCGTAGGATTAGATACCACTACTCTTGAAGAGATCTACAGAATGTGAGAGTTGTTTAATCATCAACATTCATCGCTTATAGCTAGTAGGATCGAGTCACATTACGATCTAGAACCAAGTCACAAAACGTTTTAAGGTCGAGGATGAAGTCTGGAATACCTTGATTCAGGTAAAGTAATTAAAGATGGCAATATGATTTCCTTAATGAAATTGACATAATTTTTTATCATAATAACACGTCATTTTTTGTAAGTGAAACCCTATTCCGCTAAATGGCATGCCAATACCATTCGGTACTACAATTTTATGGAGGAGTTGTGGTTAAACAACAGGTTCATCGAAAGTGGCAAAGGACAATTCAGATGATATCCAAACAGGTGCACATAGAACATTTAAGTGTGGACCTAAGTTATGCTGCAGATTACGAACTTCCACACTCACCTGTACCTCTTGTTGAATCAACTAATAGTCCAAGTAACACTCCATTTGCGTTTTCTCAGCCATCCACTAGGACATCATCATCTATGGGATCAAAGAGAAAAGGCCTCATGGAGAATGTAATTGAGAATCAAGTCACCATGTTAAATACGAACCTGCAAAATTGTGTCGCCTCCATCAATCGTGGTAATGATGTCGCTGATGAGATGGTAGCCATTGTTCGTGTACAAGCCATGACATTAGAAGATATCGTTGTGGAAATTAGATGACGAAACGACTATTATAATGAGCACATACAGAATGACCGTCGTCAAGCTTTGTATTAATACTCCTCATCAAATTTCTGGTCCATGCTACTTGATCTAAATATTCATGATGAAGTATTCATGGACCAATGTTATGACTTCCTTTGTGAAAATCCAGTTATAGCGATGCAAGTACTTGGTATGTCGAAAGAGTGAAGGATGACAAAATTGTTTAACACAATCACTCGACATCAATAAATTGTGTTTAATTGTATTTTTATGTTGTTAAAGTTGTAATTTAATTGCACATACTTTCAATTGAAGACAAACATTGTACTTTCCATTTGACTTCTAATATTATTATTGGCTACTTCAGCCTTTTGTGTATATGCATGTTCAACTACCATCCATTTCAAATTTTTGTATGAGGCTATTTTGTAATATAGTATGATTTTGTGATTCTTTCATAAATTTTTCATCACAAGTTTTAACTTTCCTATCCATGACATTTCATCCATGAAGAGGCAAAAAATGTCTAAAGATAAGGGTAAAGGCGAACCACATGATGAGGAAGTTCCTAAAATCCCATAACAAAGGAGAGACAACGTTTTAAATTATTCACAGTATTTCCAAACAAAATGTCATATGGTTGCATTTGAGAAAAGGTTTCACGACAGAGTAGTCATACCATCAAAAGTGATAAATTTCCCATTTTTTTGTCACATCTGGATTTGAGTTTTAAGAACATTTGAATTTCCAAGGATTACAACAATTTCTTAGTGTAAGACTATCATATTGTGAGGACCTCTTCAAAGTTTTTTTATTTAAATCATCTAACGAGACATGGTTACCTTTATACTTAAATCGCCATACACAAGATTATAATTAGACATATGTATTTGATGAACGTGGCGAATATCAAATATAATGATTTGTTGTTAACCCCTAGCACCATCCCTGAGGACATACATTTTGATCGTCAATAGACCCTATTAACCATGACAAAAGAAGAGGTGCACAGTCAAAATGTAAGAAATGTGAGTAGTTTGAATATGAATGATAGACTACTTCATTATACATGGTTGCACATGTTGTGTCCTTAGGAGAGCAACTTCTCGCAACTGGTTCATGAAGATGTTTTCATGTTATGGTGCCTGAAAAGTAATATAATGATTAACTGATCCCATTATATCATGCAACACAAGATGAAATGTCGTGATAATGATATGTCGTGACAATGATATGCCTCTTTCGTATGGTTGTTTAATAACACCTCATACTGCTCTATGGCATGAACTTGATGGAAGAGTCATCAATCACGTTAGGATGGAATAACTTCTTGGGGGAAAAAAACAATGAAGAATATGAATATCTTTGAGATAAATGATGTGTGGCAACTTTGAAGGCCTGACGAACAAGAAGACAAAGACATTTCATTGCCACAAGAACATGTTGTAGGCGGTCATCCTTAGCCCGAAATCTCCCATGATTTGGCAACATTAACACAAATTTGGGGGGGGGGGGATTCAAATTGAAGGCAATTAACAATATTGATTGTATTTTTATTGTGTTATTCTTATTTTTTTATGTTAAACTTATTTTGATTGTAAGTTAAATTTAATGTGTTATTGGACATTATTATTTAATATTCCATTTACATTATTTGAAAAGTTTTTTCCATTTCTAGTTTCCCTATTTTATGTTTATAACCTTTTTGGAGGCCATGGGCTTTGCTTGAGTGTGTTTCAATGTTTGTGCACCACAATTCATCATGTAGTAGTAGTAGGTGGGGTGTGCAAAACTGTTGTAATTCTCACCATGGTGGTGGGAGCACCAATGCCTTCATTGTACCCATTTGCGATTGTGAAGATATTTTGGGGTTGTCTTAAGTATAAGGTCAGATTTATTGCACTATTTTTCTGCCCTTTGTGCATGTTATGTGAAAGTTATTAATTATTTTTATTTTATGCTTTTTTCAAAACAGAGTAGGAGTGACATAAGGTTGGATTGTAATTTCTTCAAATAGTGCATTGATGACATTGGTGATGAAAAACATGCAATTATTGTCAAACAAAAGAATAAGATAGTGTAGAAAAATGTATGAAGAAATCTACAAAATGGATTAAAATATTAATAGGGGGAGTGTCTCTTCTTTTTTGTAATTAAAATTATTATGTTTTTAATTTTCTTTAAATTCCTATGACATTAACACATCTTTCCATTTGGGATTCTAATGTAATGATTTCATCTATTGTGTATTGTATTCACCAACAATTTAACTTGTCCATCCTATGTTTATCAATCATAAACGAAAGTTGTTATTTTCTTTTTTTTCTTTTATTGAATACAAATTAAAATAAAAAAAAGATACATAAAAAATAAAATATAATTTTTTTCATGTTGTTAATTCATATTTCACAATATTTTTGAAAATATGTAAATTTTATTGTACAACTATATTTAAATTATCCATTAGTTCTAAAATATATTAATTATCCATACATTAATTATATCATTAATAATATTAATTATTTTTATTATTATATACATTATACAAAATTAATATATTAAATATTACATCAATTTATGTAATAAAAAATTTAATTATACTATTAATAAGGACATATAATTATAAATAATGATAATAATAAAATAAAATTATAATATAAATATATATATATATAATTATATAAAATAATAAATGTATATAATAACAATTATTATTTTCATAAATTTTAATATATTTAATTATATTATTTTAATTTAATACAAAATTATTTTGTATTATATTTTTTAGTTTATTAATAAAAACTATTGACAATTATGAATATTATATATTGTAAAAATTTAACTAACTCAAATCTAAAAAAAAATTATATCATATTTATTATTCAAATAATTTTAATAATAAGAGTAAATTTGCAAACTTACATTTTACACTTGTAAAATAATTTTTAATTTTCCTTCTTATCATCACATCAGTCACAAATTTCAATAAATTATCTCACAAATTCACTCTAACATTTCTCTATCCAAATAACCTTACACATTCATTATTCCTCAAATTCTCACAAATCCTTTCCAATCCAAACATATCCTTAGTAATATATCCAAACACAATAGATTTTATTACCAAAGAGATGTAATGTGGGTTTTTTTTTTATATAAAAATGAATAATTTAAAAAGAAATACAAAAATAAGTAAATTAACTTTCAGGTGACAATTTTAACAAAAGATAGTCGTTATTTGATGCACGACTTTCGTTTGGATATTTTTTTTTTTTTTTTGTGAAAGTAGAAGTTGTGCTTTGATTACCAACTTCTAACTTTTTTTTTAAACTTGTTACTGAAAATTGTGTTTGAGTTTTAATTTTTTTACAAAAGTTGTACTTGAAAGCATAACTTATGTTTTTTTTATTTAAATTTTGATGTTGTGCTTGGAAACACAAGTTTTATTTTTTTCTTTTTATAAAATGATAACTTATGATTTTATTATTTTTATGTAGAAATTGTGTCATTCAGCATAAGTTATTTTTTTTGGCACATAATTATGTTTTTTTAAGTAAAATGTATTTGTATTTTTTTATTTTTAAAATTATGTATTTAATTATTTGTAAATAAATGTAATTTAAACAAATATTCAATTACTTTAACTAATTAAATAAATTGGTTGTGTTGAATAATTTCTTATTGTAATTAATTTTTTACATTATGTATTTAATTTAGTAAATAATGTAATTAATTAATAAAATTAGTCATGTAAATAAAATACTAAATATAATAAATTATACAAATTACATTTATTTACAAATAACTAAATACATAATTTAAAAAAAATATAAATACAATTTACATAAAAAAATTATAAATTATCTTTTTATAAAAAAAAAAAATAGAACTTGTGCTTCCAAGTACGACTTCTTAAAAAATTTCAAGAATGTCTGTACAACGAATAAAATTAAAACTTGTTTCCTTAAACATTTAAAAAAAAAAGTTGGAAGTTATTAGACAAACACAACTTCTACTTTGAAAAAAAAAAATTCCAAATGAAAGTCGTTCATAAATAACGATTTTTTTCTTCCAAAATCATCATTCCCAAAACCAGAACTGTATTCACTTTTTCATAATTGTTTTTTTCAATCTTTTAATTAGAATATTTTATTATTAATCAAATAAAAATAATTTCCTTACATTTATAAAATTATAAATAGATAATCATACAATTTCTCTACTTAAAAATAACCGTATAATTTTTGTACTTAAATGTAACCACAACAAATATTAAAGTATTCAGAAGTAAATATGATTTTTTTATTCTAATCAATCCTTTTATTTCTTTAAATGATCTCTTTCCTATTCTTTTAGAATCATTCTCATAAAATTATTATTATTTTAATTCATTTAAGTATATTACTTTAATATAATAAAAAATGGAGAAATAGATTATTTGAGCTATAATATAAGATGAATTAATACAATATGATTAAAAAATATGAGAACATAAAAAAGAAAGGTGATATATATATATATATTATTGCCATATATGTGGGTAGAAAGAACTCCATTACAAATCCGGACACATAGCCTCTTCACTGGCCTTCAACTTTCTCTAACAGTGGAAAAGGAAAAGGAAAATGCAGCACGAACAAAACAAGGAAAATAAGCACTACATGCCGACAAATAACACAAACAAAAATTATTCAAACTCCACCTACACATGCTCTAGAACACTGGGTTTCAAAAGCAAGAAGGTTTATTTGAAAATACCACAAAGCTTAAATAGGAGAAGAAAATTAAGATGATATATGAAGTTCAGCTATGCACCTCATAACACAACCTTTTTGCATGTTCTATTCCAAGATGAACATATGCACAGCTGAAATCTTCAAAACAAAACCAGTTTAATCAATTTGGTGGTGTTGCAAAATTATGATGAGGATCTGGTCCCTCTGGTGCGAGTCTATGTGTATTTCCATCCATGTGAGGGACAGCAGCAGCAGCATTAACTTGAACATGCAATTGCTGTTTTGATAGGTCCAAACCTAAATATCTGTGATGAAATTGATGATGGCTATCTGCAATATTATTTTGACGAATGAATGGACGGCCATGGAGATTACGTGCCTGCAAAGTGATGAAAAAGGTGGAGACGATGATTAGTACAAACATGAACACTCGAGCAATTATTGTATTTGCCATGTTGTGAAATGAAAACTCTGAATTAATGTTGAAGAAGATGCTCAAAGTGGGAAGTACTAAGCTTGATGAGAGCAGTGTACAATAAGCATTATTTATATAGATGGCGAAATAAGGAAAGAAAAGGGTTTAGATTAGATATAGGATATACGAGTGGATTCTGTTTAATTATTAAGTCTAGATGCTATTGCTAAACGGTTGCTCATATAAGAGTACTTTAGGTTTGCAGTATAAACAATACATATCTTATTCTTTTTGTATTGAAAAATATTCTGAGGTTAAGAAGCAAACTATCGTAAAAAATTAATCATAAAACTCTGATATAATATCAATCACCAACTCTTCATGTGAACGATGAATTTTCGTCTAAAGATTATACGTAGATATAAATGCTTGAACCAATTTAAGTTGATTTTCTGGACTTTTTTTTCCTTTCACTTTATCCTATGTCAACATATTGATAAATGGTGTCAAGGAAAATGTTAATCAGATTTGAGATGGTGTGTAAATAGTAATTATAGGAGAATTGTGGTCACATAGGAACAAGAGAATTTTTAGAGGAGACAGGGTAGATCACATTGAAATTTTCACTATGACATAGATGAAGGCTTAGTCTTGGATTATGTTTAAAGCGCGGTGTAAGTTTTCCATACTCAGATTAGTGTCTTGAACCTTTGATTTGCCTGAGGTTAGTTAATGTTCCTAGGAGATAGTTGTGTCTGCCGGTAGGCTTTTCAGTTTTTTTTAAGAGGTTAGAAGATTAGATCCTCAAACAGATCTTTTGTATAAAAGTTGAGATATCCCTGGAATATCTCTTATTTATTTATTCGATTTTTGCTTAAATAAAAAACAAGAAAAAGCGGATGTAGAGTGGACCACTAACCAGTTCAAAGGGTAAAAAATGGTATCTAATTGTATTTTTTGTCAATCTTAAGTGGATTTTAAAATGGACACTCTAATGATAGAAATTATTCTATTTGCATCGATTTATAGCTAAAAATGCAGGTTATTTTTTATTAGTAATAAAGAATAAATAAATAAAAATACTAGAAGTGTTTCAACCCATATGTAAGAGAACAAAAAGCATTTATGCTATTAAAACTCAAGGCACATTAACAAAGTTGGACAACATACCAGATTATAAAAACCCATATAACCCTACAAAATACATTCAAAATTCTCATAATGTAGGTTGTGTCCTCTCTAACTAGAAGCTAATTAGGTAGGTTAGATCCTCACTAATAGAGTGAGTAAAGCCCTTGATAGCGAGGATCAAACCCTAGCTATGTTAAATTTGGAGATTAAAAATGAGGGTCAAACTCTAGCAAATTTAAATATGAATGCTAAAAACGAGAGTCAAGATCTAGCTTTATTAAATGTGGATGCTAAAAGTGAGGGTCAAATTGTAATTAAGTTAAACATAGAAAGTAGGTAATAGTGAAGGTTAAGCCTTAATTACACAATAAAATGAAAAAGCTTAGAGTGAGTTAGGCCCATACTAAGCTCACACATTTTATGAGTGAAAAAATATATTAT
The DNA here is from genome assembly GCA_013389735.1 of Phaseolus lunatus. Taxonomy (NCBI): domain Eukaryota; kingdom Viridiplantae; phylum Streptophyta; class Magnoliopsida; order Fabales; family Fabaceae; genus Phaseolus; species Phaseolus lunatus. Next base: position 28,888,370 of record CM023861.1, read on the forward strand.
TGTGCGTTACCATAATAGTTGACCTAGTTATACAATTTCAATTGCTAGCAATCACTGGATTATCCACCTGAAAATACAGTTTCAAATTTCAGTCTTATATCAAGTAATCAATGAATTTCTTATGTTCTAACAACAATGTGACTAATAATTATAATTGGTAGTATTAAAACTTTGAAGTTCAATTACTTCAATGTTAACACCTATCAAAGAAATTTAATGTGTAATTCAAATAAGATTTGAAAGTTTAAATTGAAATCCAATTTCAATGTGGAAAGGATAAATCAATCTAAAAATTACTTAATGAGTCAATTTTCATATAAAAATTGAAATTACCCAACATGACAAGTAGTCATTAAAGTTTAATAACAATCAATATGTGAATGAAAAAAAGTATGAATATAAGACGAAAATTATACATAAGGAGAAAAAGTGTTCCAATATAATGTCTCTGGAATCATAAGATAATAGAAGAATAAAACACACGTAATAATCACATTGCACAAAATATGAATCAATTAAATTTTTATTTTTATTTTTAACTACTGATTATCAGACATTGACCTCATAGTTTTACTCAAATATTATTATAAGAAAATTATTAAATAAAAACTATTTTTGGAGATAAAAAATAATTAATCACTATATTGACTAAATTAGATATTATTTTTTAAAAAATTATTTATATCTAAAGTAGTTTCTATTATTAATAAAATTTATAAATTAGTTTTTAAATTAATATTTAATTAACTACCAAGATTTCAAATATTCTACATTAATTTTATTTATAAGTTATGTAAAATGTTACTTTGTACATTAGTTCAAATTATAAATGGTGTAAAATGTCATTGATTATAATTATGCTATGTAGAAACTCATATTGCACATTGATTCATTAACTAATATAAAATATTCAAAATAACTTGATTAAAAGTTTATATTAAAATAATAAATTATTTAAATTATTTTATTATATAAAAAACTATTAAATAAAAATTAATTTTAAAAATAAAAAATTAATTATTATATTATTTAAATTAAATATTATTTTAAAGACTAAAAAGATGGTTGATCTTTAGTAAAATAATAAGAAGAGAAGTCAAGAAGGAGAGGAGAGATGTGATAAAGAGTTGAAGACTAAGGCAAACTAAGAGGAAGGAAAGAAGATGGGGAAGTATACCTCTAAGTGGAAGAGCTTAAAACGTTGAATGCTGGAAGTTTAAGCCAATGACAAATGCAAATCAAACATTGTATTTGAAAAGTTGCAGTTGGAAAAGTTGCTACACGGTTCTGAGTGTAGTTTAATGTGCATATAATCTGTGACTGTATGCAGGTATACATATAAAACATTGCAATGGTGCTGATATGGAGTTGATGCAGAACCGGGTAAACAGGGGCAACTTGGTGGAAAACAAGAGCAAAGTTGTATTTTTAATTCTCATATTATGCATGAACACTTGTATTATGCTTAAAGCTAACTGAAATTGATGGGTCAGGAGGGGATTTTGATTCACTTGTAAGATAACTGTGTTTATACTGCTGTTTTGCTGATTTGATTTTGATGGTTTAGACAGAGTACAAAGTTTAGTAGAAGCCTTCTGCTTTTTCTTTTTGGGGCATAGTAGTGGGTTCACATAATAATAATAATTGTCATAATCTTTTGTATTATGAAAGAGTAAAAATATTTATGAAGTGATTCATATTTATTAATTTTATTTTATTGATCAAAACAAAAATTAAATATTAAAAAAAATTTTGATGTTTAAAATAGTTTTTATTATTTATAAATAATTTTTAAATTAATATCTAATTAGTTAGTAAAGTTTTAATTATAAATTATTTTAGATTCTTGACAGTTAATTAGATATTAATTTAAAAGTTATTTATTAATAATATAAATTACTTTAGATACTAATAATTTTTTAATATTAAAATTAATATTTAATTAATATAATAATTAATTTTTTTTTAAATTAGTTTTTATTTAATAATTTTCTTGTAATTTTTATAATGTTGAATTAAATTTTGTACCTAATAAATGTATGTAGAAATTTTATATATGGTTTATAAATATCTTCTAAATACAGTATACACTTTTTTTCATTATAAATCTATTTGTAAAATTAAATTAAACTCAAATTTAAAATAACAATAAAGTATCTGGTCTTTATGGTGCTGAACCTCAAAATGAATGTAGTACAACCTATATCATGTGAAAGTGATTGTTTATTTGCAAAGAACATTGATTTGAAAAGACAACCTTTCAAACCTTGAACGGAAGCTAATAAAGTTCTAAAAACACAAAGTACTGTTGATCCATTGAAGGGCTCAATGCATGCATGCATGCATAGGGGTTCCTCTAAGGTTCATATAAAAGATCTCTTTTATATATTAGGTGAGTTATAATAACGCAACGAATCAAAGAAAAAAGATATATATGATTCTAGTTTGGGCAATCAGGTTAAAGCATCATGCTAACATGATTTCCTAGAGCAAACACAGAAACCTAAACTACAAGGAAAATGAATTAGCTTTGAGGAGGAAGAATAGGGGGAAAATAGTATAATATTTAGTCTTTGAAAATATTGAGAATATATAATTTGTTTTTTGAAAAAAAGACCATTTAGGTTTTATTTTTGGTTTCAGAGAATAGTTTGTGTTTTATACAATTTTATTTCAACATTTGGAAGTGTTTGCCATTTGAATACATTTATAAGCACTTGAATAGAAAGCACTTCTAGAAATGAAAAAAAAAAAAAAACTCCTAATATTTTATATTTACTTGTATAAAAAGACACAAGAATACAATGCTTTTTATATTTAAAATACTTATTAAGAAAAAAAATTCAAAATCAAACCATCTTTGGTCTAATGATACTTTTTTTTATATTTAAATTTGTATTATGGAAATAACCTTCAAAATTAAATTGATTTTGGATAAGAATTGATGGTTGAATTGTATAAATTTATTTGTTTTAGAAAATATTTGTCAAATAAAAAAGTGAAAAAATCAAGCAAACTCTTAATTTCTATCAAGATTTTAAATGTGCTTTAATTCTTTATAATTCAAAGAATGGGAAAAAAAAGAGAAAATAAATTTTATTTAGGGATCATCCTGTTAATACTTATTTTTCAAGATAATTTTTTATTTAGAAACATGTTTTAATTTTTTTAATGTAATTTATTCGGAACATATAAATTCTAAAATATTAGACCATGAAAGAATTTTCAAAATTTTATTTGAGCATAAAAAAATTATTTAAACATGATATTCGATATGAGAGTGCTTACCTTAATCAGACTCTAAGTTATGTTAATTGAAGAGATTTTCCCAAATATTGATGTCTTAAACCTAACTTGAAGGATCAACAAGGTAATAAAAAGTGATTTATAAATTAAAATTTAGGAACTGAAAACAACAAAATATGAAAAGTAATAAAATAAGAAAACACACGTAATAACGGATATAACTAATGCTTTGATATCTTCCACTTGCGTTACTTTTTATCTGTTACGGATCGCCGCATAAAAGCTTCACCTTCGAGCATAATTAAATTGATATGAGTCAATTCTCTGTTGCCTTTTGTTGCAGAAATTTAAAATATAACGAATCCTAGCTTTTCATTTATTTATTTATTTTAATTTTTCTAATATTTAAATGTGAAGCTGAATCTGAAGGTGTTGAGTGAAGATTGAAGTGGAAGCAAGAAAATAATGGGAAGAAGATATGGTGAAAATGAATGAAAAGAAAACCAATTAAGGAAGACAGTACATGTGATAAAGTGTCTACAACATATCAAGTATATAAAAATGTCTGAAAAGGGGCCATTAATTAAATTAATAATTTTAAGATAAGAGCTGCAGGGGTTCAGGAAGTGGGTACCCAACTAACTTACTCATCCTATATTTGTAAAAAAACAAGTTTAATATCAATTCAGGTTCTAATATAAGTTTGCTAAAAATTAATTTTAGTTTCTTAGTTTTTATTTTTTTAATGTAATCTTGAATTTGTTTAAAATATTCAATTAGTCTTTCTATTAAATTATGTTTAATGATTTAATGTTGTTAAGTGAATGATGACTTTAACTTCGTAATCAATAAAATACTTGTCTTAATTATTAATCATTTCATTAGTATAATATGTTTCCATTTAGTCTGTTATTATAATTCTTTATAAATAAGTATAGTTTACTTATATATCGTTTTTGTTAACATATGAGTTTTTGTCTAATTTTTCCATATTTTTGTATTCTTTTAATAATAACTTTTTTATGTGATGATAGATAATTGTTGTTACTTGAGGTGTTAGCCTAAACGGTTAGTGACATAATTGGTAAGTTGATATTTGTTGGTTTTAAATTGTTCTATATGTAATTTTTTTTTTATTATGTTCTTCTTCTCTTTTGATATATTGAGGTGTTTGTTTATCTCGATACTAGTCTTTATCATTTTTGTAATTGTAATGGATATTAGTTACAAAAACGAGTATATTAAAGTTATATATGTTAGGTGATTTTTAAGATTGATTTATGTATTCAAATATTCATAACAATCTTTTACTTATCAAACGTCTACATTATTTGACTCAAATATGTAAATTATATTCTCAATATGAATTACTCATGACATATATTCATTCAAAATGAATATTAGTTTACAAACAATTCAGAATACAAAGGATGATGCTAAATTGAATTAAAAATTAACTCCAATTCTAATTAAGTATGTTGGGTTGGGCTCACTTCCTATGTGGAGGCCCAATCTAATTTTTAATCACCTTTAGGGTTTTTTCCTGAGAGACAGAGTGACAGCCGTCAGCAGAGACAGAAAGAGAAAAAGAGAGAGAAAAGAAAAAGATAGAAAAGTTTCGCCCAGTAACTTCCGGCCGCCGCCGACACTTTGTTCACCGTTGGATCGGGCTGAAATTTTGTAAGCAGGTTCATAATTTGTGTGAATTCAATCTGACCATCCGGATCTTGCAGAAGTGGTTTGAGCAGAGAGAAATTCATCTCACATTACAGCAGCGTTTTCAGCGTTTCTCTTGAGAACGAGTTTTTTCGGATTGCTGCTGCTATTTCGTCCACCGTTGGATCGGGCTGAAATTTTGTCAGCAGGTTCATACCTTGTGGTGCTTCAATTGGACCGTTCGGATTGTTCAAAAGTCACCGGAACAGTGATATATAGGCCGCGTACGGTAGCTGCAGTTTTGGGAATTTTTCAGGTTTCTTGTTCTTTGTTTCATCTCTGTTGTATTTCTACTTGGCTGGTTATTGAGCACAATTTGTGCTGTTTTGAGACTCTCTTGTAACCATAATATTGATCATAGTGGAGTTTGATTGACTGGCTTGTGCCCGTGGTTTTTACTTCTCACATTGAGAAGGTTTTCCACGTTAAAAATTTATGTTTCTTCCTGAAGTGTGTTTTTTGTTGCTGCCATTATTTGTTATTGCTCCTCACAGATTCTTGCTAGTTGGGGAAATTATTATCCGCTGCTTATTGCTCTTGTTGAGATATTATTTTTATTGTGTTGAATTTCCCATTAGAGTGGTATCAGAGCTCCTTGGTTGGGGCTATTTGACTACCTGAATGATGGAGGCAAATACAAATAAGATGATCTGTTTGAACGACACTAACTATCACTTATGGAAGGGAAAAATGAAGGATCTGTTATTTGTGAAGAAATTGCATCTTCCTGTGTTTGCTACTGAAAAGCCAGAAGACAAGACTGGTGAGGAATGGAAGTTTGAGCATCAGCAGGTTTGTGGTTTTATTCGTCAGTTTGTTGAAGACAATGTTTATAATTACATTGCTAATGAGGAACATGCAAAATCCTTGTAGAAGAAGATTGAGACTTTGTATGCTTCTAGTACAGGAAACAATAAATTATATTTGTTGAATTGCTTGATAAATTTGAAGTACAAGGAGGAGATTTCTATTTCAGATCACTTAAATAATTTTCAGGGGCTCCGAGATCAATTGTCACAAATGGGCATCAAATTTGATGATGAGGTGTTGGGATTATGGCTACTGAATACTCTACCAGATTCTTGGGAAACATTTCGGGTTTCAATTACAAACTCATCTCCTGATGGTGTTGTCTCCTTGGAAAATGTCAAGAGTGGTGTACTTAATGAGGAGATGAGAAGGAAGGCTCATGGTACTTCATCTCATTCCGAGGTACTTGTCACTGAAAATAGGGGGAGAAGTCAGAAAAGGGAACCGAAAGGGAGTAGAGAGAACAGCAGAAGTAAGTCCAAGTCTAGATACAAAAATGTGGAGTGTCATTATTGTCACAAAACAGGGCACATTAAGAGAAACTGTTTTCTTTGGAAAAAGGAGAACAAAGATAAGAAAGGGAAGCAGAAGGAGAAACATCATGACAATGATGATCGTGTTACTACTGCTACTTGTGATGATGATCTTATTATTCTCCGTGATCATGATTCAGTTAATCTTGTATCAGATGAGAGCATGTGGATAATTGAGAGTGGTGCTACATTGCATGTTACACCAAGGAAGGAGTTCTTCACATCTTACACTTCTGGTGATTTTGGAGTGTTGAAGATGGGTAATGATGGTGTGTCTAAGGTAGTTGGTATTGGTGATGTTTGCTTGCAAACCAATATGGGAATGCAGTTGTTGCTTAGAGGAGTCAAACATGCTCCAGATATTCGCTTTAATTTGATCTCTGTGCAGATGCTTGATGATAGTGGTTATGAAAATCACTTTGGTTCAGGAAAGTGGAAACTCTCCAGAGGTAATCTAATTGTGGACAAAGGAGAGAGAATTAGTAAATTGTATTGGACAAAAGCATTGGTTGCTAAAGACAGTGTAAACGCCATGGATATGGATGCTTCTTTGTGGCACCGAAGGCTTAGTCATATCAGTGAGAAGGGGCTGAATTGTTTAGCTAAAAAGGATGTGCTTCCGGGATTGAAGAGTGCAGAGTTGGAGAAATGTTCTCATTGCATGGCTGGTAAGCAGACCAGAGTATCCTTCAAGAAGCATCCTCCCTCAAAGAAGTCAAAGTTGCTTGAATTGGTGCATTCTGATGTTTGTGGCCCATTGAAGGTAAAGTCATTTACTAGTGCACTTTATTTTGTTACCTTTATTGATGATTATTCCAGGAAGCTTTGGGTTTATGTTTTGAAAACAAAGGACCAAGTTCTAGAGAAATTCAAAGAATTTCATGTTTTGGTTGAGAGACAGTCAGGCAAGAAGCTGAAATGCATTCGTACTGACAATGGTGGTGAGTATTGTGGACCATTCGATGCTTATTGCAAGCAACACGGTATCAGACATGAAAAGACTCCTCCTAAAACTCCTCAGCTGAATGGTTTAGCAGAAAGAATGAACAGGACATTGATAGAAAAAGTTAGGTGTATGCTTTCTGAAGCAAAGTTGCCTAAGCATTTTTGGGGTGAGGCATTGTACACTGCAGTGCATGTTATTAATTTGAGTCCTGCAGTTGCTTTGAATGGTGAGGTGCCAGACAAGATTTGGTTTGGCAAGAATGTCAAGTATGATCATTTGCGAGTCTTCGGTTGTAAAGCATATGTGCATGTTCCAAAGGATGAGAGATCCAAGTTGGATGCGAAGACAAGGCAGTGCATCTTTATTGGTTATGGTCAGGATGAATTTGGCTACAAGTTCTTTGATACTGTAGAGAGGAAGTCAATTAGAAGCCGTGATGTGAAGTTCATGGAAGATCAAACCATTGAAGATATTGATAAGATAGAGAAGACAACATCTGAGATAGATAATAGATTGTCTAATGTTGATCCAGTTTGAATGCCTCTACGTGATCTGGATACTATTGAGAATAATGTTCAGAATGATGACCAACATGATGATGTTGATGATCAGCAACTTCGAGAAGATTTTGATGTTCCTATTGATGACGTTGACGAGGAACATGGGATGTCACAAGATGAAGATCTTGGTGATGCTTCTGAACCACCTCAAGTTCAAATTCGGAGGTCTAATAGGCAGAGGGAACCATCTACCAGGTATCTTTCTGATGACTATGTTACCTTGACAGATGAAGGAGAACCTGAGTATTATCTTGAGGCCATAGAGAGTGAAGAAAAGAAAAAGTGGTTGGATGCAATGCAAGATGAAATGAAGTCTTTGTATGATAATCACACTTTTGACTTGGTGAAATTGCCAAAAGGCAAGAAGGCTCTAGAAAACAGGTGGGTTTACAGGGTAAAGCAAGAAAGCAATTCTACATCTCCAAGATATAAAGCCAGATTGGTGGTGAAAGGTTTTAGACAGAGAAAAGGCATTGATTTCAATGAGATTTTTTCTCCTGTGGTGAAAATGTCATCCATTAGAATTGTGTTGAGTTTGGCTGCTACTCTTGATTTAGAGGTAGAGCAAATGGATGTTAAAACTGCTTTCCTTCATGGTGATTTGGAAGAAGAGATTTACATGAAGCAACCTGATGGTTTTCTTGTTGAAGGCAAGGAAGATCATGTGTGTAGGCTGAGAAAAAGTCTATATGGCTTGAAGCAGGCTCCGCGTCAATGGTACAAGAAGTTTGAGTCTGTTATGTGTGAGCATGGCTACAAGAAGACTACTTCTGATCATAGGGTCTTTGTTAAAAGGTTTGCTAATAATGATTTCATTATCCTGTTGTTGTATGTTGATGACATGCTTATTGTTGGGAAAGATATTTCCATGATCAACAGGTTGAAGAAGCAATTGAGTGAGTCATTTGCTATGAAAGACATGGGAGCTGCTAAGCAAATTCTTGGTATAAGAATCATGCGTGATAGGCAAGAGAAGAAGCTTTGGTTGTCACAGGAGCACTATGTTAAAAGAGTGCTACAGAGGTTCCAGATGGAAAATGCTAAGGCAGTAAGCACTCCTCTTGCTACTCATTTTAAATTAAGTGCAAAACAAAGTCCTTCTAATGAAGCTGAAAAATCAGATATGCAACGGGTTCCTTATGCATCTGCTGTGGGTAGTTTGATGTATGCAATGGTGTGTACAAGACCTGATATTGCACATGCTGTTGGTACTGTTAGTAGATTTTTGTCTAATCCAGCTAGAGAGCATTGGAATGCTGTGAAATGGATTTTAAGGTATCTTCGTGGTACTACTTGTTTGAAGCTTTGTTTTGGAGGTGATAAGCCTACCCTTGTGGGCTATACTGATTCTGATATGGGTGGAGACATAGATACTAGAAGGTCTACCTCAGGCTACGTGATTAAATTTGCAGGGGGAGTTGTGGCATGGCAATCTAGATTGCAGAAGTGTGTTGCATTGTCCACTACTGAGGCAGAGTTCATTGCCATTACAGAAGCATGCAAGGAGTTGCTTTGGGTGAAGAAACTCTTGCAAGAGCTTAGTTTTGTTCAAGACAAGTACTTGCTATTTTGTGATAGTCAAAGTGCCATTCATCTTGGTAAGAATTCAACTTTTCATTCTAGGTCCAAGCATATTGATGTGAGATATCATTGGATACGTGATGCCTTGGAAGCTAGGTTACTGGAGTTGGCAAAAGTTCATACAGATGATAATTGTGCTGATATGATGACTAAGACACTATTGAGAAACAAGTTTGAAACTTGTTGTGAGATTGCCGGTTTGTCAATCATCTCCACATAGTTGTGAGGGGGAGATTTGTTGGGTTGGGCTCACTTCCTATGTGGAGGCCCAATCTAATTTTTAATCACCTTTAGGGTTTTTTCCTGAGAGACAGAGTGACAGCCGTCAGCAGAGAAAGAGAGAGAAAAAGAGAGAGAAAAGAAAAAGATAGAAAAGTTTCGCCCAGTAACTTCCGGCTGCCGCCGACACTTTGTTCACCGTTGGATCGGGCTGAAATTTTGTAAGCAGGTTCATAATTTGTGTGAATTCAATCTGACCGTCCGGATCTTGCAGAAGTGGTTTGAGCAGAGAGAAATTCATCTCACATTACAGCAGCATTTTCAGCGTTTCTCTTGAGAACGAGTTTTTTCGGATTGCTGCTGCTGTTTCGTCCACCGTTGGATCGGGCTGAAATTTTGTCAGCAGGTTCATACCTTGTGGTGCTTCAATTGGACCGTTCGGATTGTTCAAAAGTCACCGGAACAGTGAGATATAGGCCGCGTACGGTAGCTACAGTTTTGGGAATTTTTCAGGTTTCTTGTTCTTTGTTTCATCTCTGTTGTATTTCTACTTGGCTGGTTATTGAGCACAATTTGTGCTGTTTTGAGACTCTCTTGTAACCATAATATTGATCATAGTGGAGTTTGATTGACTGGCTTGTGCCCGTGGTTTTTACTTCTCACATTGAGAAGGTTTTCTACGTTAAAAATTTATGTGTCTTCCTGAAGTGTGTTTTTTGTTGCTGCCATTATTTGTTATTGCTCCTCACAGATTCTTGTTAGTTGGGGAAATTATTATCCGCTGCTTATTGCTCTTGTTGAGATATTATTTTTATTGTGTTGAATTTCCCATCATTACTCATGACATATATTCATTCAAAATGAATATTAGTTTACAAACAATTCAGAATACAAAGGATGATGCTAAATTGAATTAAAAATTAACTCCAATTCTAATTAAGTGTATATAAATAATCAAAACCTTCAACAACAAAATTTTAATCCCACCATAAACCATAAAGTCCTAAACAAATATTAACAACTCATTGGAAGTCACTTTAGAAAGACAATATAAAAGCACCTCACTGGAACCAACAACGACAAGAGAAAGAGCTCAATCACTACCACTAAAATGTAAAATATTATTCTCCAAGTTTCGCAAACACTACTTCAACAAAAACTGCAAATTTGTTCTCCCCTCAATATTTAAGAAAAATATATTTTTTTCCAACTTAGAAAATACCTAAAAAAACCACACATTTTTCATGTTAACTTAAAATATCATATATGTGTCACATCTTGTTGAGTCATTAATATACTAATAAAGTTAAAAAAAATGACTAAATTGAACGATCTTAAATAAATTTAAAATTACATTGAACAAAAATAAAAACTGAGATATCAAATTTATTTTTAGCAACTTATTTATACCAAGATGATATTAAACCAAACGATAAATAGGTCTCTTTTTTTACATTAAAAAATAATTATTTATTGTTGATCTTGCATTTTGTATATTTATTTCTTTCTTTTATTGGTCAGTATCTCATCTGCTTAATATAATTATATATTTCTTTTATGTAAACAATTAATAATGGTTATTGGGGACATTAAAAATAAAATTTCAATTTTTTAAATAAATAAAAATATATAAAGACTAAAACCAAAACTTTATTAATTTTACGTAATCCATAAACTTATTTAAGTTTTTTGTATTATCATTTAGACTAAATGTTTAGTTTATACTTACCCAAAGAATTAATGGATTAAATGGCTTAATTATAGTTAATGACATTATTTGCAATTACACAAATATTCACAAGAAGTGATGACATAATATTCAACTTCATGACCAACAAACATTTATAATAACCAATGATAGGTTTTTTTTTTTTGCTTCAGTATATTCCCAACCTTATTCACCATTTATTTGTGGAGCATTCTTTGTTAAAACAATTACCTGCTCAATAGATCCTGTCAGATAATACAATATTCACTTCATTGTGTATTAATACAATTTATTTAATTCTTTGATGATAAAAAAACTGTATATTAATTAATTAATATGTTAGTTTCTAATTTTTTCTATATTCATTCAATAAAAGGAGAGATAAGAATTAATTTTAGATTCTCAACTTAAGTAAAATAAATTTGAATATTCATGATATATGTAAAAAATTTAACAAAGTTTTCAATATATTTAGTGGAAACTTAAGTGATCATATATGGTAATGTTCATATATATATATATATATATATATATATATATATATACTGTACAATGTTATATAATGTATTTTTTTTTAAAAAGGTGTGTAAACCTTGAAGTTAATCTTTTTTATATGCCTCAAATTTTAGGAATGAAAAATAGTCATTAAAGATTTTGTTTTCATTAAAACTAAAAGACAAATATCTTATAAGAACCAAACTAAAATATGTTAATTTTATAAAGATTAATTATTAAAAGGCTAAAAATAATATTGTTTTAAAGAGGTGGGAAGGCGAAGAGGTTGGGGAATATTTATCATTTCAATTTTTTCTAAAAAGAGGGGGTGTAAAATAACAAAGGCCTGTACGAGGTATTTTCTGTTGTGACTCTACTTCAAAAAGCCCAATATGCCCAAGGTGGAGTGTAAACCTTTTTTCTTTTTGGGCCTCTCGACTTGAAGTAACTAAGAGAAGACTGTTTCTTCCTACACCTCCATACCTTCTTCTCTCACCTCCATAAATTTCTGTATTTCCAAAAATGCCCTTCTTTAATATTCCAGATTACATAATCCGGAAGTCATTTTCCAAATTTACAATTAGCTTCCGGATTACATAATCCGGAAGCCTTTTTGTAGATGCATGATTACTTTCCGGATTACATAATTCGGAAGTCTTTTTTAGCTTCCGGATTATGTAATCCGGAAGTCTTTTTTCAAATGTATTTCCGGATTACATAATCCAGAAGCTATTCTATGGGGGTGGCACAAGAAGGGTAAAAATGTATTTTCAGGTTGCGTATTGGGTGGCAGAAGAAGATATGGAGGTGCAGGAAGAAACAGTCCTAAGAGAAACATAATCTGTTTTACGGATCTTTCTTCCAACACCTCCATGTTTTCTTCCCCTACCTTCATAAGGTAAGAAATTACCATTTTTTCCTTAAACACTACAACACCCTTCTTCATTTGCATCCTCTGTATAGCTGCCCTATACTCTTCTCTTGCTTCTTTTTTCTTCTTTTGGAAAATACTCCTACATCTCACCTCTTCTACATTATGCCCCAAAGATGAAATATAAAATGAAAGGCCCTAAACTTATCTTGATAAATCTTAATCATATTATCAACTCATTAATTATTTAAATCTTAATTTCTTAACTAAATAAACTTCAATTGATTGATTATAATATCAATCCCTTACCAATCATAATCAACCAATTATCATTATATATTGCACCAACAAGTTGGTCTATACTCATCCAAATTCGTATGTTCTTTTATCTTAGGTACAAGAGCAATGAAGGAGCAGTTATTTTTTGGAATTCTTCCCTTGCATTCAAAGCTTTGGATTGCTTGTAGAATGTCAACCTTGATGGTTTCCCAAACAATCTTTCATGAAGTTAAAGTTAAAGCCATCTGGCCTAGGACTTTTTTAGCCTTCACACTGCCATATTTCATTCCTTGCCTCTTCCTTTGATATTTTTGCAATCAGCCTACCATTTTCCTCTTGTGTAAGACTAAAAAACTCCACCTTCCCAAGCCTCACCTTATAGTTAGATGGCTCTGAGAATAATTTTTCAAACAATCTTCTAGCCTCAGATCGAACCACTTCAGGATTCTCATTCCACACACCATCCACATCCACACCTTTAATTTGGTTTGACATTCTCCTCCATGAAGTAGTTGAGTGATAGAATTTTGTATTAGAGTCTCCTAACTTGATCCAATTAATCCAGGCTTTCTGTTTAAGCAGAGATTCAATCTTGCAATTGGTTTCTTTAAGCTCACCTAGGAGATGACTTTTTTCCTTCTATCCTCCTCACTCAAGGTATGTTCTACATATAAGGCATCCAAACTTCGACTTTGTATAATTATATCTTTTTTTTTAATAGATATTCCCAAATACATCTGCATTCCATATTTCGAGCATCTTGAACTTTTCTTTGCTTTACCATACCTTCACCTTCTAGCATATACGAGCTCCACTTTCTTTCTACCGAATTTGCAAACCTTTTATTTGACAACCATGTGTCTAAAACTTGGAAAGGCTTTGGACCCCAATCTACCTGATTGTTTTTTACAATTAGGATGGAATGATCTGAGCCTTATCTTGTAAGAACATACTATTTGCACCTTGGCCAACGATCTAGCCACTCCTGTGACACCAAAACTGTGTCCAATCTGCTCATTGCCTTCCCATTTGGTCTAAACCATAGTGGCACGTCAAACAACATATTCTTTTATTAAACTCATAAAACCCATCAATCTCTCCTTTTTGCCTCCCATAAGTGTTTATTCCTTTTCTCTCATTTAGAGACCTTACGACATTAGAATCTCCAATTACGCACCACATCAAGCCCGCTTGTGTTTGTGATAGCCGAATCAAAGTTAATTTGTTCCACAACAATTTTTTCTCCTCCCAAGTACATGAAGAATATACATTAATAATTGTGACATTTGCATTTGTCTTTACATGTTTACCTATCACCATTACATAGCCATCTCCAATTTCGTGACTCACATACTCGATGCCAGATTTGTGCCACATATTTAATATATCTCCTCCTCCATTTTGAGCCTCCTTGTGTATCCATCCAACCTCATTACTGCCCCATAAAAAAAAAACACATAGCTTCTGAGAATGAATCTGCCTTCGTCTCCTATAGACACATAAAGGAAAAAAATGGGCAGCCTTAGGGTTTGACTAAGTCAAACCCACATCCTAGGCTTGTCCTTCTAGAAACTAGGTCAAAATGCCTTCATAAAGGGCTAATAACAAGCTAAAATGCTAACTACAATCCCTATTATGCTAAAGACATGTTATTCTAGCCTATCTTTGCTATTTGGACCCCCAAAATGAGTCCAAATTATTTACATAACTTCTCTTGGTGGAAAGACAAGAAGGAAGAACTTCTGATATTCTGGATTCTTCTTCTACTAGTGCTTTCTCAAGGTTTGATGGGGCCTGACTTTGTATGCTGAGATGACTGACCTTTTTGTGAAGGGCTTGATGTGTCCTTAGTCATCTGCTAGTTGTTGTGGTTTGTATCATGCCCCCCAAGTTGGAAAGAATTCATCCTCGAATTTAGAACTCCTGCAAATAACATAGTTAGTTTGTTCACTTGATTTATATATGAGAGTGGTGAAGCAAACTTATGTTCATTGATTTTTCGGAGTTTGGAATGGTTCTAGTTACATGTAATATTTGTAGAGAAAAGGGAATTTGGTGCGAAAAACTTCTTATAAGGTGTAAACCTTTAGAAGGGTTTTGAAAAAGATTCCCACATTCTCTAACAAATATTGCATGTACTTAGAGCTATGAAGAAATAAACAAGAGAAGGAAGGAAAGTACCAAAGTGAGCTGACAGTTTTTATTTTGGGATGGATCAACATTATGGTTTTCACCACGTTTGGTGAGGTGACGAGCCCCATGTTGTTATTTTTATCTTTTTTTTTCCAATTTTAATTGGTCTTTATTTACCAACATGGTGCTTTTAGTTAGACAGCTGACAATGATGAGTCCAAAACCTAAACATTTAAAGAATTTTTGACTTAAGGTTTTGGTGGGTGATTTTGGAGTAGAAGGTTTATCTTTAGAATCTCTAGGATGTGGGGTGGTTTCTTTTGAGAAATTGGAAGGAGAATCTTGGTTTTGACATTTGTTTTTTCCCTTCCAAGATGATTTGTCAAAGCCATCATTATGAGTAATTTTAAAATAAGTTTTTTTCAAAATTTGTGATTCAACCTTGATGGCTAGGTGAACCAATTTGTCTAAAGAGGTATACTCATAATTATACAACATCGTATTTCTCGCCGTAATCCACTCACAAATTTAGCAATCTTTGACTCTTCACTTTCATGTATATTAATTTTAGTCAAAGTTACTTCCAAATCTTGAAAATACTCATCTACACTCCTAGATCCTTGATGAAGTCGTTGAAGCTTCAACAAGAGTTCCTTCCTATAATAAGGAGGAACAAACCTCGCGTGCATACATGCTTTCAAATCATACCAAGAGACCACGCCTGGCCTCTTGTTTAGCTCAATGTCCATTACAGTTTGTTGCCACCATTGGATGACATAGTCTAAAAAAACTAGGGAAGCTAACCTAACCTTTTGGTCCTCAATGACCTTATACACATTAAAGAGATGTTCAACTTTAGCTTCCCATTCTAAATACGAAGTAGGGTCATTGGACCCACTAAAACTAGGTAACTTTAGAAAATCAAAAGAATGTTGTGGTTGTGGTTGGTGTTGACGGTGCCGTTTGTTAAAATTGTGCACTCGCCAATCATGTTCTTGACTCCCATAGTGCATGGAATGTCTAGTTGTTCTTGGCGGATCCCATCTCCTTTCTTGAGATTTCCTCTTTTGAGCTTCCTCTAGCCTTTGCATTCTTTCCACTAGTTGCCGCATTTTGTCTTCTTTGTGGGCCAAACTCCTTCGGGCATCCTCAAGCTCTCCCAAAAGACGTGCCTTTTGAGGAGATTGTGGTTTAGAAGATTTCCCTGAAGATAGATGATACATAATTCACAAGTGAACAAACAATTAGTGAAATAGAAGTTAGAAAACTCTCTCTCAAGTTTGTGTCACTTTTGGTGAAAAGAAATCAAGAGGAGAAAACTCAAAGCACTCAAAAAGAATTTTATCCTCTCAAAAAGGTCTATCTTGGTGTTGAAAATTCTCAAATGAAAAAGGACAAAGCCCTAATCACTTGATCTTAGAAGAACCAAAACAAAACTAAAAACTTTTAAAAGACAAACAAGAAAAGCTCAAACAAAGAAAGCTAAACCAAGTTAGAAAAGAGATGATGACAAAACTTAAAAGGAAGACAAGCAAGAAAAGCACAAAAAAAGACTCTAAGACACTTACTTAACTTTTAACAATGAAGTTCAAATCTTTCTAGAATCTTTTAAAAGCAAAAGGATAAAATTCCACAATGATGAAATCAATTTGCCAAATAAAATGAATCCACTTTTGTAGAAAGATACTTTGGACAAAAAGGAAGGTGGTGTCTTGTGCCAAAGTTCCTTTTTTTTTTATCCTTGTTTTTGGTTTATGGAGTTAAGATGTCCATAGGTCATGTACATTTTCTTTCACTTCCAATTGTCCAAAAATGTTTAGGATTCAAATTAAATGAAAACTTGAAATCTATGTTTGGAACTAAATCTACTTCCATTTAAACTTGTATCGCCCCTTAGTCTCTCTGCTCGTCATCTCTTATGTTTTGGTGTCAATCAAATATTTACTTTCAACAAATCCTAATAGATTCCCTTCTTTCCCTCCTCTATTCATATATGTGCTATTTTTCTCTTAATTTTTATCTGAAATTTTAGAAATAGTGCTGAACAAATTAGATGATGTAAAACAAATTAATTAGAATATTAATTTATTAGAACAAAATATTTATCTTTAATATATTACTTGTGCCTTTCCTGCAAATGTTATAGTTGTTGCCTTAATATTCTCTCCTGGATGCATGCAATTCAATGGTACCTATTTATGTCAATTTATTTTACTCTTTATTTGTTAATTACAATATTTGTGTTTTCAGATTTTAGTCTTTGTATTTTAGAATATCTTTTTATCTAATTATTAATTTTTCATACGTATTTTTTAAATTTTATGTACTTAAATTATTTTATGGTACTTTCAATACATATGTTATATTTAAAGTTCAATGCAATAAAAGAATGAAAATAACACATATAAAATTAAACATTTAGTTTATGGATTTTTTTATTAATAGTTAAATGACAATTTCCTTTATTCTTTATTTCTAAATACAATATTTATGATATTTTCAGATTTTAGTCTTTATATTTTTAGTAAAAGCATATTCGAAATGCCAGTTTGTAAATGAAAGATTTAGGATTAGGAAGACACGTGTAAACATCTTTGATTGTTAACATTATTTACTGTTAAAGTAATATTGATTTAATAATTCTTCATTTTTTTGTAACAGAAAGAATTTGGGACTAGACCTTCATAGGTTAGATCTAAGGTTGCATCATGTGTTCATGAATTAGAAGATGTTAGTGTTATTGATCCTACATAGGATAATTAAGGCTCGATGTTGGGTTGATGTGGTTGGTAGAAAAAAGAAATGAAGATTTTATGGTGCTAGAGAAATTGGTGCAAATTATATAAGTGAAAATGATAGTCTGAAACACTAACCATTGGCATCCTCTTGCATTTCGAAGGACCTTAACAACCTTAGGCAACACCTTTCAACAAATGACAAATGATCGATTGACTCGTTAGTTTCAAGCCTTTACAATCATTGGTTATGCAATTCCTCCCACTTGAAGCCTAGTCTCTTATGACACAACAATAGTCTAACCAAGACCAACAGGATCCACAAAACTCCCCTATCAATACGAACACTCTCAGCAAAAACACAGTCAACAACAAAATGATTAGGACGAAAATCCAGAATAACCACAATCTCCTAATTATGCAGATTATTAGAAATAATATATAAAATTGAGGTTGCAAATTTACTATTTTTTTAATAAGTTAAAATCTTTTTAAACTCAAATTCTTTTCTTTCACATTACACTACAAAAAAGCGTGTATGTGGTGACAGTTATTTTTGTATAATCTAGCATTTATAATCGTCACATTATACGTGTGTGGCGGTATCTTACCGCCACAAAGTTTAATGTGGCGGTCAATTGAGAAATGTTGTAGCAGACGCCATATAATACATTGTATAAAATGACGTTTTTAAGCGCGTAATATATGTCAGTTATAAATGTCGTAATTTTGAAATTGGATAAATCAATTTTAGTGTAAATAATGACAGTTTTAAACGTCACTTAATACAATATAATATGATTTATAATAACCATTACAACTGTCATAATGCAAGTATTAAATATTTTATTTTTAATATTTGTAATAATTTATTCAATTCTGTTTTATAATTTGATTTCATAATATTATTTAATTTGATATTATAATTAAATTTCAGTGCACAGTTAAATTTCATAATATAATTAAAATTGATAAATATAATAATAAAAAGATGACTTTATTCATTCTTTGAGAATAAAGTTTATAATGTCAAACTAATCCAAACAACAAGTAAATTAATTTGTCAAAATATAAATTGTTTCACTTTCTGAACATATTACAAATAAACTCTTAATCCTAATTTGTCTTACTGTCTCCACTTGATCTTATAATATTCTGGTTTGGTGATGGAGCACGACTTCCAACATCCGGTGCCTGGAATAAGTTAAAATATGTTTACAGTTAATTGAAAATTTTTAAAAAATAAATAAAAATAATATTATATATGAAATTCAAGGTATAATGTGAGAGAAAAAGTATGTTATACTCAACTGCAAGTTTTTTCTGCAAATGTGCCTTTGTGCATAGCATGAACACTAGCTTAAAATCAGTTTGAAAAAGATGAAATTATTTTTCTACTCTTATTTCAGTTTATACTGGTTTTTATTATTATTATTAGTTGATAAATTAAAAGGTTAAAAGTAACGTCAATCTAAAAAAGAGTACTAATTAGATTATTCATCTACAATTAAACTATTAATGTAATCCTTCTCTATTGTGTAAAAATCAAGATCAACTACAGCCTTGCATTTCATTTTACTATAATATATATATATATATATATATATATATATATATATATATATATATATATATATATATATATTGTGTAGTTCAACAATTTTAAACAATTAGAAAGCCTAAAAGAGTAATGACTTCAACTTTAAATGTGTGGCATTAAGAACCTTGCATTTCCATGATCCTTTGTATGCTAGATTAGGAATCTTTGAGGGCTTCCATAGTCCATTGTCATCATCATCCACTACAAAAGGATTAGCATTCCAAACAAGTAAAAGGTGGAATTGAAATATCAACCACAACATTATAGATTATAAAATTAACATATTGGAGGGATAGCCACTATGGAGTATCACCATAATTAAAAAAATAAATGGTTGAACAGAGATCCACATGTACAATAAAGCTCAAAAGTATAAAATATTAGAAAAGGAGCACTTACAGGTATATTGCTTTCAAAGGGTTGTGAATAGAAATGTTGATCAATGCTTGAAGCCCCACTTAAGGGAGAAAAAGACCATCATAAGAAAACATTCAAGTATATGTTTCTTAGTTTCCTACCAAAGGAATACTCAAAACTAAGTTGTATTTTACTACCAGTGTTAATATTATGCTGAACATAATTGAAATCTAAATACATATTAATGGAGACCAAACTACACTATATCTCATTCTAAAAGGTTATGATCATCAAAAGCATTCTTATCTACATCATTCTTGTAATCTGTGAAGTTGATTATTTTTTTAAAGAAAGAAGGTGAAGCACAATAAAGCCACATGAAGTTATACTATTTCTAGGAACATTTTCTTATAGAAGAGGTGCCTACAGATTAGAATTATATTAGTAGTGAAAGACATACTTCTCCGTTACAGAGAAACCGTATTGTAGAGACAATGGCGAAACTCCAACAGCACTGCAAACTGCAAGTTGCATTTCAGAGCATCATAATCAAATCTGTTGTAAACTTCAAATATTCTTTAATAGGCTAAAAATAGGGGGAGATAGATGAAACATTACTCACCACTGTATCAACCACCAACCCAATCCTAAAATGCAAAAGCATTGTTAGGATCAATACCAAACTTTTCCACAAGCTACACCATAAATGAAAGAAAAATAGTTACATATACAACCATAATTACAAATAGAAAATGTGCTTTTCATGATTTTTTCTCTTATTAAAGAAAAAAAATGCAGAAAAATCTAAAAATAATACCAAAGAAATTATAACTTCACCCTTCTGTAATATGTCCTTATTACAACTTTATTATTCAATTATTATGTTATTGCCCTTTGGTATAGGTAAGGATGTTTTAACACAACATGTGTTGGCAAAAAAAGCGCATAGTTAAGGATTTAAGAAATATTGTTCACTCTCTATCCTTTTAAAAATCGGTGAACATATTTAGAAGTGGGGGGCATGGGAGTGGGGTGTATCCTACAATAAGTTAGAAACCATAAGTTCCAAATCTAGTTCTGCACATTTCCTCATAGAAAATGAAGGAAACTACTGAATGCCCAACCAATGCTTTATCGTTTGGTAGTTGAATGTCCAAAAAATGCATACTAGGGTTTGACATCAAGAAATTGAAAGTTATGTATATTAATGGAAAAATGCGTAATTAAATGGAACCTGATGATCGAATTAGTGTGCTTCCCACAAGGAACAGAGTACCTAGAAAAATCGTAAATCGGTCTAACATTTGGCAATACAATTTTCTATGTTGCGCGTGTCCGTAAGAACGCTAAAACAACGAAACAAGAGTTTAGGAGTGTGATAAGCATAATACGAAGAAAGAAACATGCAACGTGTTAGTGGAGTGAGAAATTGAATCACACCGGTTGACTTCGAGAAGGATGACGAGATCTTGAATCACACCTATGGTAGTAGTCGGTGGATGCGGCGGAGAAGACGGTTATGCACAGGGAGGTTCAAAGAGAGATAGATTGTAACAGAGAAGCGAGGGTTCAAAGAGAAATTCAAAGAAAACTGTGAACTCTCAAATGGGGAAGCTTCACTCTCAGATTTTAATTTTGGGATTTGGGTTTCAATCTCGCAACGAGATTCATACATTGGATTTGGAAACTAATTAGCTCTGTGATTTCACTTTTGGATTTGGGAACAAGGTTCACAGTTTAATTTGGGAACAAGGTTGAGAGCTTTTGGGAATGTAGTTTAGAGGTTTGGCTTGGGAACATGGTTCAGAGGTGAACTTTGTGCAGTATTTGAAAGGGTGTACTACACTGTCTGGAACCAACATCACACAATGGTGGTGGAGTTGTGGTGGAGTTGTGCAGAATAATAGGATTTCAAAGGGTTTTAGAAAATTTTGGAGGATGGAACGAGAATAGGGTTTTGAAAAATTAAAATTTTGAGTAAGTGTGGGAAATGAAATTTTATGGGGGAAATAAAGCAAATATCATGGAGAGAATCAATCATATAAACCTTTATTTCTAAGGATAGTTATGACGGTTCTACATGCCACATTTCAAAGGAAGATTATGGTGGTTTTGAAATTGTCGTATTATACAACTAATTGTGACAGTTTTTAATAACCGCCACCACATACAAGTTTTTTTGTAGTGTTAGTATATATGTTTTACATTTAAACTCAAGTTTGTTTTAGCTTTATGAATTACGTAATTAAACATGTTCAATATGTTTGGAATGTTTATATTGATCTGAGGAAATTTCTACAATTGTGTTATGTAGATGTTTGAAAATGCAAGTGTATATGAATGTATGAAAATGATAGGAAGTAGTTTATGTGGTACCCAAATTACCTACAAATTATTTGTAGGTAATTTGTTGTTTATTACTAACGAATAATCCGCTCATAAATTTGTTGGTAATTACTAACAAATAAGTCATATATAAACTAACGAATTATCCCTTTGATAATTATCAATGGATTTATGGACAGGTTATTCGTAGTTAATTACCAACGAATTTCAGAATTTTCGTAGATAAATTTATCGACAAACATATTATTGACGAATTTTTAATCGTCGTTTTTTCGCCTTTAATTTTAATTTATCGATAGAATTTTGGCATTACCGACGAATTTTGATCGTGGATAAAACTAATTTGTTTTGTAGTGAATACTTTTATACACGGAGAATTAAGTGAGGAAGCTTGTAAGGAAATTCCTTCTGCCATCATGACAAGAAAACCAAATCAAGTTGTGGTTTGAATAAATCTCTATATGGCTTGAAAGGCTAACTGTCAATGGTATGATGAGAAACTAGCCTCATATTTACTAACCATTGATTTTTCTCAATCTAAAGCTTATCACTCACTTTTCATTAGAAAAACTCAAGATTCTTTCGTAGCCCTTCTAGTTTACGTAGACACTATAATACTTACGCGAAATAACATGAAAGATATTTTAATTGTCAAAGCTTCCTTGAATGCAACTTTTAAGATCAAAGATTTTGGACAACTAAAATTGTAATTTCATAACTATTAGACGATTTACATGTTTCCATCGCTAGCCTATATTATGGTAGCCAATCAACCAAGCACATCACACAGAACAACAACTGTCATGAATGCACGAAGCACATCGATATTAATTGTCATGTAATTTGTGAAAGACTCCAACAACGTCTCTTCCACCTTCTCCCCCATTCGATCCTCTGAACAAGCAGTTGGTGTATTCACTAAAGCACTCAAAAGAGATGTTTTTGCGAAGCCCATTTTCAAGCTTGGAGTTTTTACTATCTACACTCCCGCTCGAGGGAGGATTTTAAGTTTTTTTTTTTCTTTTTTGGGCCTTTGGGTCGTCGTTCTCTCTTGGTCTATTTTGGATTCTCTATGTATTTATAAGAGTACATGCATGTATTTATAAGAGTACATGCATGCAGTTACATCACGTTGAATGAAAGTAGAAACATTTTTTACACCAGTTTTCTCTCTGTCCTTATCGTAGTTTTTTTTTTTTTTTTTGCAGTCTTCTTTTCACTTGTGAATTCGTTATTAAGAGAAAGAAAAAAAATTACGAAGACTAAAATCAAAATCCACTCATTTTACAATAATTTTTTTTATCAACATTCATTTCACAATAATAAAAACATATTTAAATAAAAGGAAACAAAAATGAGTCAATGATGTTTGGGGTCAGGTCCTCCGGGGCTTAGTCTTTTGGAGACAGTAGGATTTGCAAAACTCCCTCTTTTTGGAAAACTTGCCTTCAGAAGTTGTGATTTTTGAATCAATTGTTGTGAAAAATCTTCGAGTTGGGTCTTCTTTTTCTCCACGAATTCCTGAAGTGAACGACTTTCAAACTTGGCAAATAAAAGCACCAGCAGAGTTAGACATAATAGAACTTGCTTTGAGTTGGCCATTTTCCCCAAGCCTTCAAGCTAGCTTAATGAATTCCAAATGAGTATATCTAGAGGTGTTTATATAGTATGTACACTCCATGCCCCTTTTTAATATTTAAATCAAAGCTCAATTTAAATATAATATTTGTGTTCTTGCTTTGGTTTATGTATGATTTCATGTGTTTATTGTCAATAAATTATATGCTTTATCTAGTTTGTTTCATTTTAAACCACCCAAGAAGGATATGATGGAGTTGATTACCATTACTACACTAGGAAGCATTTGACTTGTGCACGAAAGTGGAAAAGTTTTACCATTTGCAAGAGTGTTGAAATGTGTCATTTTTTAATTTGATCTTTTTTTTTTTTTTTTGAATAAGCAAAAGATATTCGTTATAAAATGATGAGAGTTATATTATAGATCGTTGAGACAGTACTTTAATATATAGTTTATTAATTTCTTAAAAATATACGAAAATCAAGTTTTATTTTATTTTAGTATGGCACACAAAATTGGTATGAGACTTGGGAAAAGACATATGGTAAAAGAATGTTGTAAACATTAACATGTGACGCACAAAACCGAAAAACACATTGGAATAAAATGACGTATTGATCCATGTATATGCATTCAAAGTTGTCTTCTAGTACTTAGGGTTCTGACATCAATTTCTTCGGCCAATGCGTTTTCAAAACAAATGCATAATAATATAATTTAGATTTGAGCTGTCCACTGAGAGAACTAGCACTATAAGACCTTTCAAAGTCTAGAAGGTTATATATTCCCACAAAACTTTTTCCTTATAGAGGTTCCAAAGGCCATTCGGAAACCCTTTTTTGTGTTTTTCTAATTTATGAATTCCTACTATTCTCAACAACCATGCATAAATTTGCAAATTAAAAGATTCAGGGCATAGATAAAAGTGTAAAGTTATAGCCTCTAAAGAAAAATTTAAATTAACACATTAATGATTCATGAATCAACTTACATAATAAACTCACACTATAATTACAATTCAAAACTTTTCATACTGAAAACTATAGTGATTTAAGTTGTTTATCAAGACAAATTATCAAGGTATTTTGAAAGGAATAATATATTAAGAAAGTTTGATATCAATAAATTGTTAAAACGGAGAATTTTACAAAAGGTTGTCGAAGAACGTTGCAGAAATCTCAATGCTGTTGAAAAACGTTGCAACTCTTCTCTAGATCTCGATTTAGTTGGAGCTCTTCACAGTTTACGATGGTTTTTCTCCGCAAGATTCGAATATCAGGCTCCATATTTTTCTCCGCAACAACTCATGAAGAAGATGCGGTTCTGTTTAGCAAGGGTTTGCAGTTTCTTTCTCCATCTATATATGAACATTCTACTATGTTTCCATATACAAACAACTCTCACGTCTTTCTTCTCTATTTTCACTTTTTTCTTTTCCTCTTTCTATACTTCTTTATTCCTAAGTCATTTTGCCAAGTTTATTGCTAATTCTAATATTCCCGATATTGTCTGAAAAACTTATGTTATATTCTAGGGAACTTACTCAACACATCGTGGATAGTTACCGTCCATGCCAAAAAAACTCATCTTATTTATATTTTCAACTTAATATTATTACATAAATCATGAGTCAACTTAGTAACTCTAATTCAAAACAATATGTTTACAGATATTTTTCTTTCTTATAATCTTACACAAACATTATAAGAAAATCATTAAATAGAAATTAAATTTAGAAACAAAAAATAATTAATTATCATATTAACTAAATTAGATACTAATTTAGAGACAAAAAATATTTGTATCTAAAGTGATTTTTATTATTAATAAAAATTTATAACATGATTTCTATATTGATATGTAAATTAGTTATCTAGATTTTAACTACTAATATCTTAGATTCTAAATTAATCTCTAAAAGACTAATAGAAACTAATTTAGAATATAGAGTACTAAGTAGCTAAAATCTTGGTAGCTAATGATTATATGTTAATTTAAATACTATTAATAATAAAAACTAGTTTAGATACCAATGATTTTTTAAATTTATAAAATGGTTTCTAATTTAGTCAAATTATAACTAATTTTTTTTATCTTTAAAATTAATTTCTATTTATTGATTTTAAACATTACATTTTTACTCAAACTTACAATTGAATTTTTAACAAATATATATAAATATTACATATTTTTAATTTTTGGTGAATTATACATATTATATCATAATACTATCGTTCTCCGAATGTGAACGTGAAGCTTATCGAAACAAATGTGGCGAACCGAAAAAGAGTACATGTTTGGATGGAAAATTTCAAAGTGGCAATTCGATTTTCACCTATAAACAACTTCAAGATCCGTTAGGCCAAAAGTAATCCAATTTTGGAGTATTCTAAGAGAAAATATATTCTAAAATAATTTATTTGGTAAGGTAAAAAGATGAAATAATAAATGAAACCATAATGATTCCACAACGAAACATATATTTTAAAAAAATATAGTCTCGAATATTTTACTAACAGATTAAAATATATCTAATGACTAACATTTTGTAGATTAGACATGACTTTCTTTACAGAACTCACTATCTTTATTGCAAAAAAAAACTAATAAATTTTATTAATAGAGTCAAAAGTTTACCTGGTTTTGGATGCAACTCGTAGTGTCTTTTTAGTTGAAAGCCAGATATAATAGGAGTATAAGATATCTTTAAAATGATTTTTTTAATTTATTCATTTTTTACTGATAAAAAAAATATAGTTAAAAGTGAAGGTAATAAGTATGTAGCTGACAAAGATTGTGGATTGGATTTTGGTATACAATATACATTAGTGACGTGTTTAAATAGAATTATTGACTTTAATTTAATATTAGAGCATTTTGATTGAAGTGCATTCCATGTTAAACGACGCATTAGATTAGAAGATAGTGACCTAACTCTCTGATATCTTTATATATAGTAAAATAAGTAGTGAATATTTGAAATTTTAATTAAAATAGTACATTTGGACCATTTGTTTTCTTCAATAGTATTGTGTTAAATATTTATTTAAATAGTAGATTATGTTAAATAATTATTCAAATAGTATCAAAATTTAGTTTTATTTTGAACTTAGTTTTATTTTGAACTTGACTTTATTTTTTTTTAAAAGAAAGAAAGAGAATTGATAATTTTAAGTTTTTAAAAACAATTATTTAAGAAAATTGGATTAAAAACTAATTTCTCAAATAAAAGTATTTAAAAAAATATTTATTTAGAATGTAATAATTTAGAAAAATAATTATTTAAAGAAATAATTATTTACAAAAGCATATATTTTAAACAATAATTATTTATAAAAATATCTAAATAAATTTTTTTAACAAAATTAACACTTATAAATTTTGAAATAATTTCTTTTTGAAATTTTGGCTTGAAAATTTCATAGAAAAAAGTGAAAGAAAAAAATTCTATAAATAGTGGAAAATGTTTTACATAATTTAAATTTTTTATTATTAATAATAAATCTAATAATTTAAAATATTTATAACTGCAAGAACTTTTTTGTAAATAATTATTCATAAAAATTTAATAGTTTATAATTCTTTTTTAAAAAGAACATTATTATTGCCTATTTTTTTTATCCATGTCCACTACAAGAAAATCATTAAATAAAAACAATTTTAGAGACAAAAATAATTAATTACTATATTAACTAAATTAAATATTATTTTAAGGATACAGGTAATATGAAAGATTTTATTCATACTTATAGTCCTGAGCTGGTTTCCTTTGAGGAGAATATGATGTTGATTAAATGTCCTGATTATTTGGAAATCAATAATGTTGTTTTTAATCTTAATGGTAATAGTGCTCCTGGTCCTGATGGTTTTGGTAGTGTTTTCTATCATTCTTGTTCGAAAATTATTGGGCAGATGTTTGCAAAGTTGTTCAACAGTTTTTTAAACAAAACTGAGTTCTTCTTGGAATGAAGAGTAATGTTGATCTATGGGAGAGTCATCAGAAGTTGATCCTCGTGAACTCTCTGATTGCATCGTCCTCAACCTCTCATGGTATAGGTTTCTTACATTAAGTAGTGGAAGTTGAAAATGTTAGTAATTTACGTTAAAAATATGAATGAGGTAACGAAGTTTAAGCAATTACTTACATAAGTCTCTCAGGAACGACCATCTACCCGATCACCCTTCTTGTTTGTGTGAGTAGTGAGGAATAATTCATCTAGTTCAACAGGTCATCCATATTTACATTCCTGAGATAGCTTGTACAATTAAAAAGAATTTTTGCCTTGCACATGCTAATTGAATTAAATGTAATTTCGTACGCATAAGTAATTAGTAAAACTTACCAGGCCTAAGGCAATATCAAAGTGTAATTTCTGGCCACTTGAGTGCAATGCTCCATCCTGAACTAAAGACCAATTGATTTTTTTTGGGATGATTTGTCTTTGAACATTTGGTATCCCTATAGTTCAAAAGTTCACCTCATACTTCTTCTCCTATCCAAGTATGTCTAGAGCCTTTCACTCGAGCTTTACTAAACATGTCAAAAAGGCGTTTTTTGAATTTTGACTTGTAAACCTTTCTAATTTGTCACTCATCATGAGGGGTCGAAGTCACTCTAGTATGCAAAAAGGAGAAATAGTTAAGTTAATATTGTTAGAATTTATGGCCTTAAGCAAGAGGGGGATGAATTGTTTTTGAAGGATTTTCGCAAATATGGAAGGTGAAGTGAAGCCCAATGAAGAATCAAAGAATAAGAAATTAGATCAACCAAGAAAAAAAACTGTTTTAATGTGTTTCCAGAAAATTAGCCAGTTGTTTATGCAAATCAACCAATTGTTTTTATCAGCAGTTAATAAAATATAACTAAAAACAGATTTAAAGGAGATAAGGGATTGAAAAAATCACACAAAAAAATTATACTGGTTCACTCTTATCCAAGAGCTATGTCCAGTCCCCAAAAACCTCTGAGTATTCCACTAATCAATCAAACTCCTTGATTACAAACCACACACCAAAGAGGTGATCTTGAACCCTTCAAGAACTCACACCTCTTTTGGCAATCACAACACAAATTCCAAAACAACCTCTGGATTTGCTTAACCACAATCTTTACAGAAATACAATGTTCAAGAGAGAAAATGAATGATCATACCTGATACAAATTGAATTGAAAATTACAAGGCAATCCTATTCCACTCTTAGAAAGAATTCAAAGCTTGAAGCAATCTTGAAAAACTGATTTGAAAATGTTAATCTGTAACTCTTAACAATCAGGAGCATATAACAACTTATTTATACTCCAAACAGTTGTTAGAAGCAATTAATGAAGGAGCCAAAATAGTTTTGAATCAATTAAAACAGATTTACCAAACTTAACAAATTTTGTTAAGGATTTTCAAAAAAAAAAATCGGTTGAAAAGTTGAAATAACCGATTGAATTGGTTTGACAGCAAAGTCAACCAAAATCAAGCATTTTCAAAAACCACTAAGTTTTAAACAACCAGTTCAAACAATAAAACAACAGGTTGTTTTTCCACTTCTTTAGAAAACACTCTTTTTTAAAAAGATCTTGATTCAACCAACTTTGAATCATTACTAAGAGTTGATTTACAAATTCAAACTACCCAGAACCCACACACACAAGCAACAACAAAGCCTTCAACCATTCCACACAGATTTGGAGACTTCAAAGCATCTTGTTCAACAAATATGATCATGTTAAAACATGACTAAATTGTAATTCATTGTAATTAATAATAAAACTGACCTTAAATTTAGTTCACCATTTAAGTAGGGCCTCCTCACTCATGACTTCATAATGGTGGTAGGGGCCTGTAACTATGACCTAATTGAATGATCAATCACCTCAATTAGGTGTTCATCTACGCAACATCTAAATGAATATTTTAAGCATTTCATTTTTTAGTATGAAATGAAATATGAATAAGAAAGTTTGTGTACCCTTTACCCATTGATCGAATGATGACTCTCTCATTATCATCACAATGTACTTCCTCATCAGGAAGATCATGGTCTATACTGGTAGTAGTGGGATCAACTAGGGCATCATGTGTGGGCTCAACTGGGGGAGCAAAAGTAGTGTGGACTGGGAGAACTAGACTAGTGTGGACTGAGGGAGCAATAATGATATGGATTAAGGGAGCATGAGTGGTGTGGAGAGAAGGAACAATAATGAGTTGTAATGCTAAGCCCCAAGAGTAATGGCCTATCGGAGAAAAATAGGATTGCATTGTTGGACCTACTATGGGATGTAGTAGTGGAGTTGTGATGGCATGATGTGATAACATAACTCTATGATGGGGTGATAACTTGGATGGGGGTTGACTAAAGCTAAGACGTTGTACAACATGCTTTCCACCAACGATACGAGGAACTAAAGCGATGGATAACAAAGATGACTGATCAAATGGATGATGGTATCTAGAGGAAGAAGGTGTAGAGGAAGAGGAAGTGTAGGATAAGGGGTGCAGGATGAGGGTGTAGAAGAATGTGAAAGACTCTGTTGATCATTAGTAAAAGCAGTAGATCATGGTTATATACTGGAATAAAGAATATTTTTTAACTCTATGACCAGATGACATACATCGATGTGAAAACTCCACACCATCCATGGTCACATCTGATGATAGAGTTATTTCTACCCTTACTCCATGGTCAAAATTGTGTTGCATGTAGTTTTCATGTCCACTTATAGTGGTTATAACCCACTCTAGTAGTGTCTTAGGTGGCCGAGTTTAATTTATAAAGAAGTGTTTTTTTATAGTATATATATATATATATTTATTTATTTATAGTGAGAAACTTACATTTAATTAATATTATAATACAAAATAAAATGTAGAAAAAGTTATTCATTTAAAATATATTTTTAGAATAAGTTGGTATTATATATATTATTTTACCACTAAGTTTAAAACTATGATGAATTAGTTAAAGAAAATGACGTTACACATTACTATGTACTATAGTTGATGACTTGTATATGTGGAGGTCATATCAAATTGAAATCTGAATTACAGTCAATGAAAGGTGGCAGTGATGCCATATTTAGCACAATGGATAATATAATTATCATTGACGAAATCTTGAGTTTGCTGAGTTTTGTTATGGTAGTGCAGACTAATATTTGAATAACTATCTGAGCATCAACGTCTTAGTTTATAGGAAGAAAAAACCATGATGAATAAAGATGACAGAACTTCAAGTTTGCATCACTATATAGAATGATCTACATACGTTAAGTTGCCACCACTTTTGTAATGTAAAAGCATGGCTGGTTTAATATTCAATTCCAACTTGCCCATGCAAAGCGCAATGAACTCTTGATATCGGATAATGAATATCCCGCACCGGAATTTGCTGACTCATAAAGGTTTTTTCTCTTGTTCTTTGTTTGTATATAGAACCAAGAATGAATAACCACTAGACATTGGACCATGATAAATAAAAAGGAAATAAATGTGGTTGGTCTTTAGTTGATGCTGCCAGCGTTGTAACAGAAATGCTGATCAGATCCTCTAAGCCTTAGCTCCTATGTATGGTCACACTGTTTTCTGTAGCAAGTAACGGCGATTGGTTCACAGTTTTTTTTTGCTGCGGTTGTGATCTTCTGAGTTTTATGTTAAAAACTTATTAACATTAGTGCTATACGCATTAAATGCAATTTGATGTCAATCATGTTCTTAATTTGTCCACTTACGTGGTGCAAATATAAGTGGTAGCTGCACCTATCAGTTTGAATCTTTTGCACTTACATGGAATCTTTGTATCTGTCACACTATACATAGCTTATGCGGCTGATATATATTACGTAAGCGGCGAAAGTCAACGCACAATTGAAGCCAGATATTCACATGATTATCTTAAGAGTGGAAAATACAAAGTGTCCACATTTTGCGCCTATTAGGTTATTTGATGCCGTCATTTCATTTGGTTCATGAATAGGGCAGCATTATGATTATAAAATCATTGAAAGCCAATGAGTGTGTCATTTTGCCACCGCTTGAGACAGCTTTCAAGTCAAACAAATGTATTTGGTTTAGCGTTAATGGAATGTGATTAGTGTTTGTTTAATTAATTATCAGTCTTAATCTGCTTAGAACAGTTATCCTTATTCATTGTGGAGGAAACTTGGATAGGAATAGGAGAATTGGAGCCACCAACTTGAGACCAAAGACCAAGAGAGCTATCCTAATTTTTCACTATATATTCGGAAATTGTTACAATGTAGCATTTGTTAATAATAACAAAAAATGTAGCATGTGCTAAGAAGATAATGTTGGACTGATGAGTTTCAATCTTATGATATCCAATCAAACATGTTTAGGATAATTTGATATGGCGGCTCATAATTCCACGTCGACACTGACAATTTGTATATGACATTGTATATTTATTTCATATCAGATTAAAAAGTAGATTTTAAAAAGTAAATTTTAAATTTAACTAATTTTGTAAAATCAATTCATAAAATCAGGTTTCCACTCTAATTGACTTGTGATCTTGAACAAATAATGTATTTATGAAAGAGTAAAGAGCTAAACTTTCAGAGAAAAAAAAAAAAAAAGCCCAAGAATGGTGTAGTAATCTGACAGAAAACTCCGACATACTCAAAATCCACCTAAACATGAACAAGCCATTGTCTTATCAACCAACGATATCTTTTGCAAAACCAGAAAAGGCCATACGCATTGCCATTAGAGCATAACAAGTAGCCAAACTACGACAAATCACGCACAGTTGCTTTTTGAACTAAGAAATGAGCCACAGCTGAGTGAATAAAACTTATCATGACAAAACAAAAAATGAAATTAATCAGACACTTATCACAAAACCCTCTCGGTTAAGGCACAAATCTGAAAAGAGACATTTTTTAGTGCAGACAAGAACCACTATTCCAAGAATAAATAAAGTTTTATCTGATTCATGACATGCAAAAAATCCCGAGTCATGTAAGAATACAGTATTATTACAAATATAAACACACTTCTATTTAATGATACTCAACTAATTTTGCATCCTTATGATATTAAAGTTCTTCATTACAATGGTGACATGTTTTCAATTTATGACAACCATGGTCAGATGACCATTATATTAGACCCAATTAATTATCTCTATTGAACTAGCTTTCGAAATTGAGTTAGTACGTAGTCATAAGCCACTACTAAAGACCAACATTTGTTGAACCCTTACTCCTCCCTCCTCTTGTAGTTCCTCAGCCATAACACACCAACAGGCAGTTGCTAACAACCAAGAATAGAAGTGTAAAGGAGTAGTTTTGACTGAGCAAGTTGTTCTAGGGTTGAGTCCATTGATATATATATATATATTTCTGACATTGAATTAATGTTATTATTAGGTGCATTGAAATACTGTTAGGTGTAGTTTTCATTATATATTCTGTCATACTAATTTATAAATCCTAAAGCATGTCTGAGAATGAAGTAATTAGTATTAATCTAGCTTTTGATGGCATAATATGTGGTATGTAAGTTGGGCGGCATATTTTGCTCATATGATGATGACTTAAATTGGTATAAAGTTCGGTACTTCTGCTTTGCATAATAATGGTGGACCTAGTCTCTTTGAGACTTACGTGCAAATTTTTTAATATTTCCTATTTTTAAGTTTTATTTTAACTTTTGTTTACAACAATACCTCAGCCATAATTTGGTCTTCCATTTTTCATTCTTTAACCTTAAATCAATTCTTTATTAAGTGGATTTAGTTTTTTTTAATACAAAAGGTTATTATATATCCACTCAATATAATGTGTTTGACCACACTAATACAAAATAAGCAAGTGATGGAAGCAAATAACGATATTTGAGAGGATTCCGTTACAAAAATAAAACACAGTGACGTTTATGTAATAAAAGATTTTTTTAACAATGGTTATTTACTCAATTGTTATTAAAAATTTGAGAAATAAGGATTATTATAGATATGAACCGTCATTAAAAGTGTTAAGAAATGACAATGGATACACCCCCTAAACGTCAAGTGTTTTTGGGATTACATTAATGCTTACAGATTGAATCACCATAAAGTCTCTTTATTTCACAAAAAGCATGAACTCTTTTCCTTCACTATGAAAATTTTCTTCCCTCACCAATGCAAACAACTATTGTACTTGACGTTGTCACCACTGCCGTCATCGTTGGTCTTGTTGTCATGCTACTTTGTCGCCGATCTCCTCATCTTTCCATTTTGTCACTGCTTGTTGATGGTTCTTTTTATAACAAGTGTACCTTGTTAGAAATAATAATTTGTCTCTAAGAATGAATATCGAACCCACAAGGAACAGTTAAATTATCAGTATAAAATTCATTAAATAGAAACAAAATAATAAAGTTTGTTGGGAGTTTGTTATAAGGATTGCAAGAATTATAAGGAAAGCAAGTTAAAGAGTTTGTTGGTTCAACCTTCTTACTCTTTTGTATTTTAAAAAGCATAGTAATATTTTATCATTTGATTGATGTTAATGCCCATATAAAAGTCATTTATATCGATTCTTTACATATAAAATTATTAAGAGAGTCTCCTAAATATCAATTCCTCCCATATTTATAAAAATTCCTTAGCATTACGATTAGATGTTGATAGCAATTAACATTTCAAATTTATTTCTAGCATTCAAATATGTTAAGCATTGTCATTTTGGTCTGAAACTTAGAGAGATACTTTTTAGTCAAATCTAAGGATCTTGATTATGGTAAACAAGCATTACAAATAAAATGAAACTACCAACCATCAATCAAGAACAAAATATTATATTTAAATATCCTCAATACATAAGAGTTGAACAATACTCCCAATCCTAAAGGGTAGAATTAGTCACTGATGTTGGCCATTACAAGCATGGAAAGCAAGAAAAGAAAATCCATGATGTTTCTTCTTGACGTCTACCTCCTCTAGGGTTTTCTAACACCTTCTATTGTCCCAATTGATGATCTAGGGTTGTGCCTCTTACGACTTTTTTATGGCAAGTGTACTGTGTTGTCAGAAGTAATAATGTGTCCCTAAAGACGGATATC
Organism: Phaseolus lunatus; assembly: GCA_013389735.1. Taxonomy (NCBI): domain Eukaryota; kingdom Viridiplantae; phylum Streptophyta; class Magnoliopsida; order Fabales; family Fabaceae; genus Phaseolus; species Phaseolus lunatus. Next base: position 28,923,144 of record CM023861.1, read on the forward strand.
GAACCCACAAGGAATAGTTGAATATTCAAGTAAAAGTAAAAGATTTGCTAATATAAAATAGAATAATAAAATTTTGTTGAGAATTGTTGTGACGGCAAGGATTAATAAGAAAACAAGTCAAAGAGTTTGTTGTTTCAAATGAAAAAATAGGGATTGGTTTTCATCTTTCTTACTCTTTTGTATTTTGATTAGCATGACAATATTGTGCCCTTTGATTCATATTAATGCTCGTATAAAAATCATTTATATTGATTACTCACATATAAAATTATTAAGATGCTTCATAAATATCGATTCCTCGCATATTTATAAAAACAACTTATCATTAAGATTAGACATTGATAGCAATTAACATTTTAAATCTATTTCTAGCATTTAAATATGTTAAGCATTATCGTTTAGGTTAGAACCTTAGGAGTACTTTCCAGTCAAATCTAAAATTTTAGATCATGGTCAACCAAGCATTATAAACAAAACAATTATACCAATCATCAATCAAAAACATAATATTATATTTAGATATCACCTCAATACATAAGAGTTTGAACATGTTACTCTCAATCCCAAAGGGTAGAACTAGCTACACATGATGACTGTTACAAGCATGGAGAGCATAAAAAGAAGATCCAGGATGTTTCTCCTTCACAAATGTCTCCTTTAATGTTTCTCACACCTCCTATTCGCCTAATTGGGTTACAAGTCACTGAATGGTGTTTTCCTCTCAATCTTGCACACTAGGGTTTTGCCATAAACCTCCTATTTAACCTAATTTGCTAGGGTTAAGTAACTTCTGGCGTGGCGCTGATGGACTCGTTTGAGCGAATAAAACATAAAAAGGCCAAATGTCTCTAACGCTATATCTCTCAAGTGAGATATAGCTTGCTTGAGCAAGCTCCCCTGGTGACAGTTGGTGTTTTTTTGCATATTTAGGCCATTTTGTTGAGTGTTGATGCATTCCATTTTTCTCTTTTTAGCTTTGTATATTTTCCTTTTGTCCAATTATCTCCATTCTTCCCTAGAAACCTAAAATTAACACAAATTTGGGAATAAATCATTTTTATTTAAATTAAAATCATAAAATATGTAAAAAGGTATAAATTCATAAATTAGGGGTTATTTTATACTTATTTTAGCAATTAATGCCCATAAGTGTCTATATTTTAATATGAAATATTACTTAAATTTAGCACTTATGAGTCTCACGCCTCTTATTTAACCTAGTTGGGCTTGGACTAAGTGATTTCTCGCATGGACGTGATTGGACTCGCCTAGGCAAGTTGGACAAAAACAAGTCCAACGTCTCTGAAGTGATCTCGCCTAGGCGAGATTGGGCTCGCTTGGGCGAGATCCTCTAGGAGCTTCTGCCTTGGGTGAGTTTGGACGAGTGTTTGGAGCATTTCAGCTTTCCCTTTATCTTGTATATTCTCCTTTCTCCCTTTCATCTCCATTCTTCCCTAGAATCCTGAAATTAACACAAATTTGAGAATAAATCGGTCTTATTCATATTATAATTACAAAATAAGTAAAAAGGTTTAAATTCATAAATTAGGACTTATATTATAGTTATTTTATCAATTAATATCTATAAGTATTAGTTAGTAGTGCTGTTAGTATTGTTATTCCGTTTTCACTTTCTCTCTCTTGTATATATTTTGTACCCATTCCATCACGTAAACACAACTATTCATTTTCCATAATATTCATATTCTGCTTTCTCTCTCCTTTCACTCAAATCTCACATGGTATACAGAGCTACCATGGCTGAACCTTCTTCAACCTCTGCCGCTACTTCTTCAACCTCAACCTCCACTACCACCACCCAAAATTTTTCTGCTTTCGCTTTTTACCCTCACATTTTCACCACTCCTATTCACTTCAAACTCGATGAAGAGAATTATCTCATATGGCAGGAACAGGTTCTTGCCACTTTACGGAGTCTCAATCTTACCCACTTCTTGGACTCTGCTTCCATTCCTCCCAGATATTCTTCTGCCGCAAATGAATCTAATTCCATACTTTCTCCTACTTTTCGTTCTTTTGATCAACAAGATCAAGCAATCGTGGCGTGGCTTCTCTTCTCTATCTCTCCGTCTCTTCTCACCAACATGGTTGGTCTCTCTTCATCACACCAAATATGGTCCAATCTGCAAACCCATTATGCATCTAGAACCTGTGTCCGTGTCAAGAAACTCAAGATGCTTCTCCTTGCTCCCAAACAAGATAAATCTATTTCTGTTATTTTTTCAAGATATCAAGAAAGCTGTTGACTCCTTAGCCGCTGCTGGGTCTCCCATCACCATTGAAGATCACATTGAAGCAATCTTGGAAGGTTTGTCTGAAGAATATGATGCTTTTATCACTTTCGTCACCTCCAGAACCGATCCCTATACCGTAGAACAAGTTGAAGCTCTTCTTTTAGCCCAAGAAGAGCGTCTGGAAAAGTATCGTACCACTACTGATCTCCTTCAAGCACAAACTGCATCTTTTCCTCGCTCTAGGTTCTTCTCAAATACTCAACGTCATGCTCGTGGTTCCTCTCGACCTATGCTTCCTAAACATCCTTTTCGATCCACTGCTGCAAGACCCACACCCAAATCTTCATGGACTGCTTCCTCCTTTTCCTCCAACTCTACCAACTCATCAAAGATTCAATGCCAAATCTGCTGGAAAACTGGTCATTACGCTTCTGATTGCTGGCATAGATATGAACGTTGTTCTACACCATCTATTTCTGATCATACTTCATAGTTTGCACCCATGCCGCATGACTCCGATGAACCTTCCATTCTTGGATCTCCTCTCACATCTACAGATTCTTTTTGGTACCCAGACAGTGGTGCCTCACATCACTTCACTCATAATGAAGCCACTCTAACTACTAAAGCTCCATACATAGGATCCGAAACTGTCAAAATAGGTAATGGTTCTGGTTTGTATATTAAAAATGTTGGTACTGCAGTATATACTAATCCTCATAATCATTGCACGTTTTCTTTGAATAATCTCTTCCATGTTCCTCACATAACTAAAAATCTTCTTAGTGTATCTCGCTTTGCTCTTGATAACAATTTTTTCTTTGAATTTCATCTTCACCATTGTTTTGTCAAAAAGCAGGGCACTAAGGAGATCCTTCTTCGCGGGATGCTTAGGAATGGTCTATGTGTTTTCCAATTTTATTCCTTTTTCTCAACAACCTACTGTTAATACTACTATTGTTTCAAATGTAAATGATACACACAAGTTATGGCATGCACGGTTTGGACATGCTCATGCCAGTGTAATTCATCATATTATGCATCGTTGCAATATTGCTTTTTCTGCTAAGAAAATATTATGTGATTCATGCATTCTTGGAAAACATCATCAATTACCTTTTACTGACTCACACACTATTTACACTGCCCCTCTTCAACTTATTTACATTGATATTTGGGGTCCATCTTCCATTGCTTCTTCTAATGGCTCTTACTACTACATTTCTTTTCTTGATGCCTACACTAAATACACATGGTTTTATGTCTTACATCATAAATCTCAGGCTGCTACTTTTTTTAAATCCTTTAAAATCTTTGTTGAAAACCAAACTGGTTTTACTATAAAAAATATCCAAACTAACAATGCCAAAGAATTTTTGTGTTTAAAGTCATATCTTGCTGAACATGGTATCCACCATCGTTTGATTTGTCCCTACACCCATGAACAGAACGGATCTATTGAACGCAAACATCGTCACATAATAGATGTTGGCTTAACTCTTCTTGCTCACGCCAAACTTCCTCTAAAATACTGGGGTGAGGCCTTCACCACTGCTGTGAACATTATCAATGTTTTACCATCATCTATTATTAATTTTGATACTCCTTATCATTTGCTTTTTAACACACAACCTGATTACGGTTTTTATAAGACTTTTGGTTGTGCATGTTACCCTTTCATGCGTCCTTTTCACAAAAATAAATTCAATTTTCGTTCTTCTATGTGTTTATTTCTCGGTTATCATCCACAATATAAAGGTTATATTTGTGAATCTCCATCTGGTAAGAGATACATTACACGTCATGTTCTTTTTAATGAATATGTTTTTCCTTATTCATCCAATTTTATTTCATCTGATATTACTGAATCTCCTGCTAAGCATGATCCATCCTCTACTCATCATTTAACTGTTATTAACTCTATGATTCCTGCATCACCCTCCACCCCTTCCCCACCTCCTCCTTCCTTACCTTCACTTCCTCTTCCTTCTGCATCACCATCCCCAACACCCTCTGTTCTATCTCCGCGTACTGTAAATACATCACCTCATGATACTTCTCCTATTCCTCCGAATGATCACTAGAGGTAAATCTGGTATTTTTAAACCTCCAGTGTTTAATACTGAGTTTAACATTGTTCCTTCAACGCTCAAAGAGGCTCTTCAAAATAATAATTGGGTTGCTGCAATGCAAGAAGAATATGGTGCCTTACGTGCCAATAATACTTGGACTCTCACCTCACCACCATCTGATGTTAAACCCATTGGTTGTAAGTGGGTGTTCAAAAATAAGTACAACGCTGATGGTTCCTTCCAACGTCACAAAGCTAGACTTGTCGCCAAAGGATTTCATCAACATGCCGGCATCGATTACTCAGAAACTTTTAGCCCTGTGATAAAGCCAACAACCATACGTATTGTTTTAACCATTGCTTTGTCCAACAAATGGCCTATTCACCAAATTGACATCAACAATGCTTTTCTTTATGGTGATCTACAAGAATCAGTTTACATGCTTCAACCGCTAGGTTTTGAAACAGATTCTCAACTAGTATGCAAACTTCACAAAGCAATTTATGGGCTCAAACAAGCACCAAGATCTTGGTTTCAAAAGTTAAGTCATACTTTGCCTTCACTTGGTTTTTCTTCAACAAAATCTGATTCATCTTTATTTATCAAATCTGACACACATGCTACATTATTTGTTCTAATTTATGTTGATGATATTCTCATAACTGGAAGTTCTCTTAGTATTGTACAGTCACTAATTATTTCACTACAACAACACTTTGGACTTAAAGATCTCGGCAGACTCCATTACTTCCTTGGCATTGAAGTTTCGTGGACTCCCAATGGTTCTCTACATCTTTCTCAAAAGTCAGGAATGCTATCATCCAAACCACAACCCACACCAATGATATCGTCCATTTGTCTCACACGGGATGGAACCACAACTGTTGATGATCCTTCTCTATACAGATCCATTGTTGGCTCACTTCAATACATTCTCATCACTCGTCCTGAATTATCATATAGTGTCAACAAAGTCTGCCAGTTTCTTCACCATCCTCAACTTCACCACTGGAAAGCTATCAAACGCATATTGCGATATCTTGCTGGTACTACATCACATGGTCTATTACTTCAACCTTCTCCACGATTCAACATCACTGCCTTTGCCGATGCTGACTGGGGATTTGACCCAGATGATCGCAAATCCACTTCTGGATACATTGTTTATTTGGGACTCAATCCTATAGCTTGGGCTTCAAACAAACAAAAGACTGTCTCTCGTAGCACTACAGAAGCCGAGTATCGCAGTATTGCTGCTTCTTTAACTGAGATTAAATGGGTTCGTAATCTTCTTCACGAATTATGCCTATCCTATCCCACACCGAAGATTTATAGTGATAACCTCGGTGTTGTTTTGCTTGCTGCTAACCCTATTATGCATTAAAAAACAAAACATTTTGATCTCGATCTTCACTTTGTGTGTGACTCTATTCAACGGCAAGACCTGCAACTCTTACATATTCCTGGTCATCACCAAATCGCAGATATCCTCACTAAGCCTCTTAGTGGAACTTCTTTTCATAAGTTCATGGATAAACTAATGATTATGTCTAATCCCATCATTAGTTTACGGGGGGCTATTAGTTAGTAGTGCTGTTAGTATTGTTATTCTGTTTTCACTTTCTCTCTCTTGTATATATTTTGTACCCATTCCATCACGTAAACACAACTATTCATTTTCCATAATATTCATATTCTGCTTTCTCTCTCCTTTCACTCTAATCTCACAATAAGTGTTTGTAATTTAATATAAAATATTACTGAAATGTGACACTTATCAATAGTTTTGCACCATAGCTCCACCCTCAACCTCGATCCCACTCCACCACTGCCCCGCACCTGTATCGCACTACACTTACCTTACTTTGTCGTTGTCCCTGTTTATCACTGCCTCCCACATCATTCCATGATAGCTCTTTTATATATAATTATTTTTTTCAACACGACTTTACTATAATATTAAATAAAGTTGAGTTATGAAAACATGAATTCTAATGAAATAGTAATTTTTAAAAAGATTATCTATTTCGGTCATATATGTTATAAATTGCACTACTTTGGTAAAATAGTATGAGGTTTTAATTTAAAGACATGAGTATTGACTGGACACAAATGATGAAAGATATATTGAAATTTAATCAGTTTTGGAAAACATTTTATATAGTTATTAAAATTGATTGGGTGATTGACTCTAATAATAACACATTTATTAAAATTAGTTTTTGTGCAGTTGGTTGAATAGGAAACTAGATGTGTGATCATGTTGAGTTAGATATCTAACTGGTTATGCATGTAACATTGATATGACGTCATTAAACCAGATAAAATCGGCTAACCCGATTCCGGGTGACCCAAGGTTCTCTTCTGTGTGTCGTCCAATACTTTGATGTTTATTATTCATTGGCTTTTGTATTATTTTAAAAAGCTAATTAGCAAATTAAATGTTGGCAATTTAATCATTGGTTCCTGAGGTTAATAGAAGTTTGCAAAATGTTACATTACTAATATAGAATTATTGGTTAAAATGTGAAAGCAAAATATAATATTTATGATATTGTAGTAATTATACTTTTCTATACATATTATTATTTGAAAGGATAAATATTTTATAATGAAAAAATAATTTAAATTTGAATTATACATTAGAGATATAAATTTTAACTATTTTATTATATATTGGGTGAACTAGTTTATTTAACAAGTCATTGGTATGATGTTATCTCATTTAAGGTAGAAATATTGGTATTATTTATGGGGAAAATCTTTTAATGTTTCTATAAAAACTAAGGTCGAAATATTTGTATAAAAAGAAGAGGGTTAAGGTGATTCCAACTCCTTAGTTCTTGGTGTGTGAGATAAGGGATCCAAGCCACTTTAATTCTTAGTTTCAAGTAAAGGGCTTGTTTCAATACACTCAAAAGTCTCATATGTTAGGTCTTTTATGAAGAGAAATTATTTTCAATCCAAAATCTTAAGACAATAGATTTATGGCTCCTTCTACTTATATATTACTCATCTTACTCAATTTTTACCTAATGCAGGACTTCCAACTCACTTTGAATTTCTAACAATCTCCCCTTTAGGAATGAGTATTTTTCACATTAGAACGCCTCTTTTTCAAGCAAAAGAGGGATGAAATGAGGTTTGACATAACCCATTTTGGCTTGCCCTACATTTAGCCCTTAAAAAGAAGGTTAGGGTGGGCTAGTCTACATAAGAATTATGGGTTAATTTTTTTGGCTCACCTCGCATAATGATTGGTCTGCATGCTTGCATGTCAATCTACATAAGCAAAATCTTCAAAAACCTACATGTAAAGGTTGCAACAATAATTTTTGTTTTAATGTTTCACATTTTTGTTACCCAACATAACTCTATTATTGACAAAAAAATTAAATAAGCCAAATAAACATAAAATTAATATCTATATCAAATAAATATGTCAAAGTTAAATCTTTCATTAACAAAGGAATATAAAATGAAAATATTATTTAAGTTACTAAAAAAGTATAGTAATTAATGATCTTCTTATCTTGACTTCAAATGTATCATTATTGTTATTCAATTCCAATAACATTGAAATATATATATATATATATATATATATATATATATATTTTTTTTTTTTTGTTTTAGGTTATACGGGATAACCTACCTCCACCGGTTATCTTCCCGTCTGGATTGTAGGTTATGCGAAGCAGGCTAGGTTAAAATACTCAGCTCGCCTCATGTTCTTTCTAGTGGGCTAGTAGGTTGGCCCACATGACTCGACAAACATTATCATCCCTAACATATTTTAAGCACGAGTATCTTAGTGGTGACCCTTCCTTTGTATAATCGCTCTACAGTGAGACACATTTTCTTGAAATAGAAGAGTTTAAATACAATTAATCCTTAAACTTTAGGATTTTTCACCTACTTTATAACATGCTCGTTCGATTGATCCCAAGATGAACCTTACTCTGATCCAAAGGTTCTTCAAAGGGAGATACCAGAGAGATTCAACACCAATGGGTCGTGAAAAATCTCATATAAGATATTACGACACCATTTTCAACCAAAAACCTTAAGACATTTTTACGGGTCTTTCTCTTTATATATTACTCATCACTCCTCTCTACTCAATGTGGAAATCATGTATCCACTCAATATGGGAATATTGTCTTCACACTTGAATTCCTCACAATCTCCCCTTGAACCTGGCTATGATACCATTATTAGGTTCTTTGAGAAGGCATCGAGGAGATTTGAATCGTGAATAAGATTTTGGGGATGCAATTTACAAATATAGAAAATATATTGCGATGCTTCAACAAGCAAGATTGCAAGCCAATTTTGACCCTATTTACTATCAATTGTAAGTTATTCTCAATTATGAACCCTAAAAATGAAGTAGAGAGGATACAAATGTCTTGAGTACCATATGGATCATGCCATGATTTGTATAAGACCAGACATTGCACAAGTAGTGGAAGTGGCTAGTAGATTTATGACAAATCCGGGTGGAGAACATTTGAGTGTTATTAAGATGATTCTTAGATACATCAAAGGAACCTCAAGTGTTGCATTATATCTTGGGCTATCAAAATTAGTTGTCAAAGTCTATGTCAATTCTTATTTTGCAAGTGATCTTGATAAAAAGATATCTATTACTGATATATATTTACACTTGTAAGAGGAGAAATAAGTTGCTTGTCTAAGTTATATGATGTAATAGCTCTGCCTACTATAGAAGTTGAGTACATGACAGCTACTCAAACATGCAAGGAAGTTATTTGGATTCGAATGTTAATGAACAACACAAATAACAAAAGCTTGTTATATATTACAACAATCAAAGTGTCTTTCACATTGCAAGAAATTCTATTTTTCATTCCAGGACAAAGTACATAGGTATTATCTAACACTTTGTTCAAAAAGTAGTAGAGGAAAGAAGTGTAGATATGCAAAACATTCACACCAATGAAAACCTAGCTGATGTTTTGACAAAATCTGTTAGCATTGACAAGTTTATATGGATTTGATATGACCTATAAAAAAAATAAGCAACATGACGATAAAGAGTAAAACATGATGCAAAGATTTGATTAAATTTATCAAAATCTTCAAGTGGGAGAATGTGAGAAGAGAAGTCCCACATCAGGAAAATTTACTTTGGCGCTTACTTTTCATGTTATTAAAAAACATATTTTTCTTAGTAAGACACACCAAAATATCTTTCTTTTCTTTTCTACTGATTTTATTGCTTAAAAGAAATATGAAGAGATGTAATTAGTTTCTCCTTTAAGGTTCTCCTTTAAGGTTCTCCTTGTAGTTGTTTTTCCTATTTTTAAGAGAGGGTATTGTTGTTTTCCCCGTGGAGTTAAGGAAGGGTATTGTAATTTTCTTTCCTTTAGTAAAATTAAATAATTGTCTATTGTCTATTTTGTTTCCTCTTTTCATCTTTTATTTTAGTTGTGAGTTCTTATGTTGTTACTCTAGTACTCAACATCATATCACTTAAGAATTGAGATCAAAGATAATTTATAAAGACCTTCCTCTCTTAACCCGACGAAATGTCTTAAGGACAATCATGATGAAGGTAGCTAGGTTAAAAAAATTCAATATCTCAAATGCTATAACTATAACAATGTTAAAAAAACTTGAGGTTATAACATTGACACACCAAGTTGGGTTATCCATATTCAGAACCCTTTGTCTTAATTAGAATACTTGTTCTACTACAATTGAAATTCTATCCCATAGAACCAGAAAAATAGGAACCATTACATTTTCATATCAATAAGCTTTTATTCTAATTTGAGTAAGTTACTTTTTTCATATTTTACAAAAGGAATGACCTTATACAAAATATAAATAACAAGTATTTTTGGAAAAAAATAAATAAATAAATAAATCAAATTTAAAAGTCAAATATTCTATATATTTTTAATAATTAAAATTTTACCAAACACCTTAAAAAAATATTTGCTAGCAGGTTATACTTGCAAAAATAAATGTATTGTTAAAGCTAGATGTTTTTGTCATGAGACAATATAAATGATCAATCTTATTTAAACCCTTTATGTTAATGGTCTAGTATTCATAAACAGACAAAAACAATCTAGAAGACCCTTGATTTTGATTATAAAAAATAATGTCTAATTTATATGAATTAGTATATCTATATTGAAAGCAAGTTCATTAGGAAAATCTACAAGATCATCTTTCTAAAATGTTTAAACTATATTACGTCATCAAATCATCTTATCTCTATGAGTTGTGGATGACACTTTTCTAAAGTTCACACAATAGAAGACGCAAGATATAAGATGAAGATAATACTCTAAATTATATGAGTTTGTAAAACCACTAAAGTGTTGAATCACATATTTCGATAAAGATATGGACACAACAAAATAATTTTTATGATTTTATGTTTAAAACAATAATTTTCAGTAAAAGGAAAACATATTCAAAGCTAAAAGTATTCTAAAGTACAACAATTTGAGCGTAACAAAAATTGTTCAACCAAAAAATACTTGTAGAACTCAAAGTTTTCCTTGAAATTGTTATAAATAAGATGATCATTGGAGTGGTGGTGAGGTGCAAAGGTCTTATCTTCAAAGAAGTTAAGGTCTTTATTATCTTCATCGATGAAATTCAGAGAATGGGAGAGAAAAAGGATAAAAGGATAACCTAAGGGAGAGGAGTAGGAGGATTCACATTGTGAGAAAAAAAAAAGGAAGAACCATGGGAATTTTGGAGAAAGATGTAGCGAGGACTTAAAATGAATGACTCAACAGGCAGTTTCTTCCTGCACCACTACATTTTTCTTCCTGCACCCCCATAATGTTATGAAAAGACTAAACTTTTTATTATTTTTTGAAAACTCTAAAATGCCCCTAACAGAATCTATTCCTAAAAACCCTAAAACTCTCATTATTATTTTCTTCTTCCTACACATTGCGTAGTCGCAACTCCAAAACTCCATTCTTCTCCATGACGCCTTTCAGTCTCGCACATCTCTTAGTGGTTTAAGGTGGTCTTGGCAACTTGGTGCTTAAAGGTAAGTAAAATTTTTGGTTTTTGGATTTGTACTTCTGTTTTTTCTTTGGATTTTCGCTTCCGCACTTCATTTATATTATTCCAGACAATGCAATCCGTAGTTTTACTGAAAAGAGAATCCGTATATGTTTTTCCACATTCCAGATTATGGAATCCGCAGAAATCCCAGATTTATGCTTCTGGTAAAATCCTGGATTGGTGGTTCCGGTAATATTTCATATTGTTGTTTTCAATAATATTCTGGATTGCTGTTTCCGAAATATTAATTGTTGCTTCCATAACTATGTGTTTGTATTGGCTCAAATTAGTAAATTAGAATATATTCTGTAATTTGTATTGGGTCGAGCTAGAGGAGTTTTGGGGTTGGATTAGTATGCACTTTCATTTAGTAGTTGTAACCAAACTTGCAAGCATTTCAATAAAGATAATAAATTTTTTTACATAAGTGATATAATTTATAAAATAGTAAAATTTAGTTTCACACTTTATTTGTTGTTAAATTTATAACTATAATGTTAGATGATTAACATTCCAGATTGGCGGATCAGTAGGTTTTTGGATTTCTGAATCTGTACTGTGCATTGTTTGTAATTTGGTTTAACTTGAATGGTGCAATTGAATAGAAATGGTGAAGACTAGGGGAGGAGGTTCACAAGGTGATCGTCTACATCCCACAGCCTCTGTTAAAAGAAGAAGAAGAAGACATGTTAATGAAGATGAAGAATATGTTGAACATGAAAATGCAGAACATGTTGAACTTAAAGAAGTCTAACCTCAAATGGACGTGGAGGATGAAGGCGCTCCTCAAGTAAAAGGTGAAGGTTATCCTGGAGGTCTACTGGATGGGACATTGTTGACAGGTTATGAAGACCACGTGGCCATGCAATTATGGAATGGTGTGGTAAGTAAATATGTTGTAATATGATACTTGTTCATTGTTAATTTTATATGATTTTGGTTGATTAAATTGTATATTTTACATGATTTTGGTTGGTTACATTAGGATCGAGGGGAGTTAAAATATGTGTCTCATGGCCGAAAAATGAATAAGATGGGTGCTCCTCATCCAGGGATACTACATCCAGTGGAGTTGTCAAGTTTAGCTAGGCTTGTTGAGACAAGCTATGACAAATGAGACAAAGGATTGTTGTGTGCCTTTGTAGAAAGGTGACACACTGAGACAAATTCCTTTCATCTGCTTGTAGGTGAGTTGACCATCACATTGGATGATGTGTCGAATTTGTTGCACCTCTTTATAATCAGACAATTTTACACGTACCCAAGCTTAGATGCAGTTGCGACGATCAATTTGATTGTTGATTCACTTCATGTAGATTGAGGAGTAGCAACTGCTGAGACTCGTCATTGTCGGGGTGGACATGTGCGTCTAAGCTGGTTGAGGGAGGTGTATGAGGATGCATGTATGAGGAAACAGTGGACCGTGGCTACAGAGGCATATTTGTTACACCTATTAGGTTGCACCATCTTTTTAGATAAGAGTGCTACGTCATTTAATATATCTTACTTGGAATTATTTGTAGATTTGAGACACACCGGGGGATACTCGTTGGCAGAAGTTGCTTTGACCCACATATATGAGCAGTTTGGGAGATGGTTGATATGCGAATACTAGACAGTTAGCTGGGTATGTCACGTTATTGGCACCATGGATATACGAGCACTTTTCGACTATTAGACACTGACAGCTTTGGGATGACTATGTTGAGGATGGGTCATGGTATATAAAATATGTGGTCAGGAGTAGAATGTCCACACTTTAATCTGTTCGGATGCAATTAGATAGCATGTGTATAGGTGTTGTTCAATGGATGCTCTACAAAGAGCACAGAGCAGTGCGTCCTTTCGAGTGGATTACATTATTTTTCAGGGTACATTTGGTTGAGGGTTTGCAGGCAGATGCATTTACCTGAACGTATACTTAGACAGTTTGGATATATATAGTGTATCCCTCGTCACCCAACCACCATTCATCATGGCGATCCCTCTAATCTGAGATCGACCGACGATGGTTAGATTTTAATGCTAACCTCGTATAGGATGTCGTATTAGCAGCTGATCTAGGAGCTTGTGTTCCTAGATATTTAAAGTGGTTTCAGTCTATATCACACCCATATATCATTTAGATGGCTGATGATAATCGACCTCTAGTGATTACCCCTGATGGACGATGTCAAGACAAGAATGATACTATCTCTGAGCATCCCACAGTGATAAGAACTTATTACTTATTTATTTCAATAATACATGCTCAGTTGTAATTAATATTATATGTTGTATCATTGCAGGGTCTTTGTAGAAGAATAGCATCCACGTTGCAATTGATCATAGATGATGGTCATCTAATCGAGGATTCACCTTCTTGGCAAGGGACACAGACAACCTTGACGCTAACTCGATCAGCCACCGAGGACATGTTTGTGTATGTTCACAAATGACGACATGGATGATGATGATGATGATTTTAGTTCTTGCTATGTTTTGTAATTTCATGAAAAAAACAATTAGTTTACAATTTTTTTTTTATTTGATGAAGGAACACTTTGGTTTTGAAATTATAGAATTCTTCTTCTGCATTTATAATAGTCATAATGTTAACATATTCATTTATCAATGCAATTACAACTACAAATGTCGTCTAATAGACATAATTTGTGTAAAAGCTTGCATCCGACTAGTATAATATGAACACCAAGCTTTGGTAATTGGATAAGAATGAGTAGACTATAAAATTTCTGTTGGTAGAATTGAACAACCTTCTTGCAACTGAACTTGTTAAAAATTGTAAGCAATGTCATTAATTATGTTTTTTAATGATTCCTGAAATTTATTAATAATGAAGTTCAACAAACCTGAACAAAATGATTTCCATGAACATATCCAATACAGATGATGCGGTGATGATTAAAATCTGTTGGAGGTTAGGATCTTAATGGAAAATAGTCAATTATTGTTTAAGAGATAAACACACAACAATCACATTATATTGATTCGCAATAACGTATCCCATATCCGGAATTGTCATCCACTTATCTCTACTTATTTGCAAACAGAAGAAAATGTAACAAGTTAATCCAATTCATACACCATTTTACAATTAATAACATCATTCAAAATGAATAGAATTACCATGTGGTCAACTAGAAGTGAATTTTTCAATTATTCATATCGTTCATCCCCGCCAAACAAATCAATATATTCTTGACACCATTTACAAAGTTCTTTATGCAAGTTCATGCATACAATAGCCCAGGACTCCTCTCCCATACCCAATAATGCACCAACCACACGATAATCGCAATGACTGTCAGCCTTAACATCAACAATATCAACAATGTAAGGATGAATTCCCACCGGAAATTGATCTAACATTGGTATTGATTTGATCGGAGGAGTCTCCGAAATGAATCTCTTGCCACAATTCAAAGTATAAGAACTATCATGTTGTGAAAGAATGGCTTAACATGTTCAAAGTAAGAAGGAATTCGCTTCGTTGATCTACCAAAGTTACTCTAACGCCCTTTTTGTGCACCTTATTTTTTAACTTTCTCTCTTGGTGGGCACAAAGATGTCTTATCTGGATAGGCAATCTCATGTAATTTGGCTTTGATGTTAATCTTACCAGCCATGTCATCCTCATTGAACCGATTCATGATGACAACCCACTCTTGTTGGATGGACAACTCTGCTGAATTATCACCACTTGAAATATTTAAAAAGCTTAATTGTGTCCAAATGAAATGCACTTACTGCAATGGTATGCTACCCACACCAAAGGAAGCCAATTCACAAGCACAAGGAAGGCCATAAGCAGATCTAATGGTGCACCCACAACAAGATTTATCTAAACCAACATATTTAACTCGATCACTTTCTTCTGCAATATACTACAAAGCATATCTCGATACAAAGCCAACCAAATTCTTATATCTTGTTACATTAAAGACATGATTCACCACATGCAAACTCTTTTCAAATGAAGATTTAATTACATTATGTTGCAAGATGATCATCTTATTCATGGAATCCCAACAAAAGCATAAGTCCCCCATTGACGTTTCAAGGATCCTTTTTAAACTCCAATGTGCAGCCTCAACCCTATTACTTGTTGTGTTGCCTAAGTGCATGACCTTATCTGTTCAAGCTTTAACAAACTTTTCTTTATATGGATTTATCCAGGTACTAATCACATTTCAGTAAATATAGGCCATGGTGAACAAACAACATTAAATGCCTCCACACGATATTCATATGACTCTACATTTTCACAATCAACAATAGCTCCCCAAGATTCCATCACTTGATCTCATGCCTATTTTGAATGAACAATCATTTTACATTTTTGCTTTAACATTTTTGTCAATGTGAAAACGACATAACAAATGAGCAGCTTTGGGAAACACAACATTTATTGCATTCATTAGAGCAATATCTCTATCACTAACCACAACCTTTGGGTATGAATCACTTCTAAAAAAAAAACCTCTCAACTTCTCAAGGGCCCATACAAAGTTATGATGATGTTCTAATGCGAGTAACATAAATGAAGCACTGAAGGTCAATCCCGTTGAGGTAACACCAACAACTTCAAACAACAATATCCTACACCTATTAGTTTTGTACGTACTATCCATCATCAATACAATGTTAAAGGCATCCAATAGCTTCACTGAATCAGGGTGTGTCCAAAATAAATCTTACACAACATTCGTCCCTTTCTCAAACTTAGACCAATGGACATACATATCTCACTCAAGTACCATCATCAATTGTTGCATTTCAATTCTATCACCTTGCTCTGATTTTCTGTACAAATATTGTGCATTATAAACTTGCTTTATTGTGGTCACATTTTACTCATTATGTTCTTTCATGGTTAGCAAAATATTTCTAAGCTTCACTGCACTATTTGTCATGTCCATAAGCGTTGGCTTCTCACTACGTGTGAACCTACCAGCATATGGACGATCAACCAATGTATTTGCCAACTCATGATTATGAGACCCACAAATTAATTTCAATATCCATCCTTCACCACTCTTTACTGGATACCCTCGTAATCTGAAAAGACAATCACATTTCCTAGTTCCACTCTCAGTAACCTGTAAATCCTTATTATATCATCTATATTTACCTCCTCTCTCACAACCTAATAATACAAATGTTTTCCTTCCTCATTGACCAGTTGAAGTATCCAATCTCAATATCACAATAACAAAACCAAAGTGAAACGCAACTTTTCTAACCCACATCAAGAGCTCATCCTGAGTACGAAATACCTATAAAAGTTATCATAACAAATTATTTCATTTACCAATTGCCAAACAACCTAAACATACTTTACAAACTTAACTTTACCTCTCTGTAGTAAATGCATTTGTACGTTCATATCCCTTCTATATATTGTCTATTGCTTTGTTAGATAATGACTTCTCAATATCATTATCAAGTAGACTATCCCACACATCAACCCCATCATATAGTTCTTATTCAAATTCTTCACTATTGTCCATACTTCTACAAATTAAAAAAATGAAACTAAATCATTGCATTCCAGATCCATGAATCCATAAGTCAAACAATTCATTCTGGATCCAACAATCCATAATTCAAAAAAATCATTCCGGATCCAGAAATCCATAATTCAAAATATGCATTCCAGATTCAAAAATCCGTGATTCAAAATATGCATTATGGATTCAAAAATCCGTAATTCAAAAAAATAATTTTGAATCCACCAATCCATAACAGAAATTAGGCTTTTGGATTCAACAATCCAGAAATCAACAATTTATGAGAACTTTGCTTTTGGAACACCCCCTCATCCGAAAAAAAAAATTATTCAATTATGGATTGATAAATCTGTAATACACTCCCAAATCTCGATTTCCAATAACCATGAAAACTCCATAACCACCAATGCTCCTTAAAAAAACTTAATTTTTATTTCTAGAACCCAAGCAACACTTCAACAACATAGCCTACTCCTCCACCTTGCTCCACACAACTACAAAAAACCTCCACCAATGCCTGAGATGAATGAAGAAAATGAACAATGGCAAAGAGACTCCACTATGGTGCCCCTTTTCAAATAATAGGTCAATGTCAGTTTTGAGATTTTTTTAAAATTGGGGGTGCAAGAAGAAAAACGTAGGGGTGCAGAAAGAAAAATGTGGGGTGCAAAAAGAAGAAACCATGATGTTAATAATTACTCAGAAGAGTTAAAATAGGTTATCCCAGAAACATGTGGTCATTAAAAAATATTTTAAAAATAAAAAATAAAAAAGAAAGTAAGTTAGAAAGAGTCGTGAAAGATGTTTTAGGTATTGTAAAAAGATACAAATTAAGTCTAATTTTATAAATTTTTAAATATCATTATTTACTCAAAGAAAAAGCAATAAATAACTTGAGACTACATATAAATCTAAATTCATAGAAAATATTACGGTAAAGTTATATTTTTACCTACGGAAGTAATTCATGGGTAACAAAATTTCCTAAAAGTTAAATATCCTGAATAAATATTCATTGCTAAAAAATTATCAAAATAAATATATTTTAAAAAATGTATGCAAATAAACTAAGTTTTAAAACAATATCTAATAAATAATTGTCTTTTGAAATATGACTTATAAAATATATATCATATTTTAACGTAACTTTAGTTTTTAAATTAATAAATATATTTTTTAAATTAATACAATACTTTTTTGAAACTTTAGTTTATTTTTTAATATTTTTAAATAATAAAAGTTAAATTTTAAAATAGAACTCAACCTTTAAAAAATCAAGTTAGTTTTGAGAAGTGAAAGTTAACTTTTTCTTTCAAAGGTGAAGTCATATTTTCAAGTACGATTAATTATTATTTTAAAAAAATTAAAAATGAAATTATTTATTTTTAGTTAAAAGTTTCATTTCAAAACGCAGTTAACTCATATTTCGTAACTTAAAAAAGTCTACCTTTCATTATATTTTATATTTTAGGGTAGATTCTAAAGTCTACCTTTCATTATATTTTATATTTTAGGGTAGATTCTTCCTTCATCTCCATTAGTTCTTCTTATACCTCTATATATTTTTTATTTCCAACCGGACCTTATTTATAACACTTCTATTATCTAATATATAATTTGGAGTGTATAATCCAGATGATAAGTTTTGATCAAAGTTACCAAAATGTACAATTTCGTTTCTAATTTAATTTAAGATACCGTAATTTAATTTAACATACCGGATTGCACAATTACAATGGTTATACTGGATTGTCCAATTAGGGTGGTCATCTCGAATCCGAACTTACATTTCAAATTGTACAATGTAATATGTCACTTTAATTATATTGGAATGTACAATGTCGTGTCTCCAATCCAAACTAATGTCATCTCCACCTATCGTCATGGTTATCAAACTCGCAGTTAACTCGTTAACTTATTCACGTTTACGTACCCACTCACCTCAACCGAGTTAATTCAGAAGCAAACTTGGTTTTCGAATAAACTCGGTAGACTCACGCTGAACTCGGTACACTCAGTTGAACTCGCGAGTCTATGTCCAAGTTGGCGAGTCCAATGGAGTTTTACCCTAAACCCAAAATGCTATCATTTCAAACAGAAAATGAAATAAACTGAACTCTCGCCTTCTTCTATGTTCCATGTTCGTGGTCACTTTTGGTGGTGGTGTTTGTAGTCGCGTACGGTGGTGTGTTCGAGGTTGCCTTTGTCTGAGATGGAGGTCGAGTTTGTCGTCGTACGGATCTACAATGATGTCCTTCATTGTTGTGCATCGCGTGCGGTGGTTGCGTTCGTTGTCATCAAGGTTTGCAGTGGTGTCGTGCGTCGTCTACAGGGTTTGCAATGGTGCTTTGCTATAAGGTATTTTTAAAGTGTTGCTTTATGCTTTGTTTGGATTAGGGAGTGGATTTGAGATTATTTGAAGAAAAAGTGTAAAGAAAGTTTTGGAGTAAGGAAAATAGAGTGAAAAGTGTAGGAAAAGTTATTGAAATTATATTTTTTTAAATTGATAAAAATGTAAGTTTATAAATTTATCCTTATATTTAAAAATTGTTAAAAATATAATTTTGATTTATTTATTTATTTATAAATTATAATTATTTTTAATGAAAATACTATTTAAATATTTATAATTATAAATATTTGATTAAAACTTATTTTTATATTAAATAACATTATTATTTTTATCTTTACTCTTTTGTAATTAATATAATTATTATATAAATTTATTTTTTATTATTTATGTTTATAATTTATTATATATAATATGATTAATTATGTTATTTTATAATAATTATTTTTTTTATAATTTTAATTATATTTTTTAAATTTAAATTATAATTTTGCTTTAAATAAAAATAATAATAATTTGAATTTAAAATAAATGGGTAAAAAAATAAATTACTATTAATTAATTAAATATATATATATATATATATATATATATATATAACTTTCTTTGCACATTTGTTTTGATTTTTCAACTTTCCTTGACGCACACGCACAGTAAAATCTCAGAAACAAACATAGCCTTAGTGTTTGTTGAAAGGTTCCATTTAAGTGGACGTGGGTGTTGAGTAAAAACTTTAAAAAACAGATAAGAAACTTTAAAAAAAAAAATTAATTGAGGTGTGCATCTTCAAATTGAGAGAATATGATTTTTGAGAATTTTTCTAATTTGGCATATTGGTATTGGATTACATCAGATTGTGAACATTATTTTATTTGAATTTTGTTTCTAATTTAAAAATATTTTATTTTTAAAATTCATTGTCATTTAATAACTTATTTATTTTAAGGACTTATTTGTTTTAACTATTTTGAGTAATTATATTATTAGAATATTTTTTTATATAAAATAGATTCTTACAAATTTATGAGTCGAGTCTTTGAATTAAGTCTATATAATTATTATAAATTTATAAAAACTCTTGAGTTTAACAACATTGCCTATGGCGCCTTGCTCTATAGTGCATGTGCAAAAGTTGTGCCTTTCACTTCCAAAATTCCACTACACAATAGTACAACAAGTGGTGCCTTGACGTTGCACTAACTAATAATCCACACTGCCAAATGAAAATAGGGCCAGAAAATTGCACACCAATTCAAGAATTGTCCAAATACGCGTCACTCCAAACAAGAACAACCTGAATGTGACACAAACTGTAGAGCACCCACGTGAACAGAAACCTCGAATGCAAGATTAGTAGCACCCCTCAAGACACACCCACCAAGCACCTACGCAAAATGCCTTTGAGGAATCAGATGAACTATGGCAACAAGCCCACCACTGCTTGAGATAAGCGCCTTTCAAGAAAGCACTTACAACGTGCCCAGAACCTAAAGAAGCAATCTGGCAGTTTTTTCCCCAAGTGGAACGGTTTTGGAAAATATTTTTCTAAATAGAACCGTTTGTGATTTTTGAGGAACAAAAGGGCTGGAATTGGAAGCAGAATACAGAAGAACATCAACAAGATATTCTAAAGTGGGAGATAATGAAGAGTATGTGAGTGATTCCGAAGAGTAGTTTGAAGAAAACGTTGTGGAATGTATTGGTGCTCAAGGAACCGAGGATAAGAATGAAGATGCTGAGAATAGTTCTGCAAGTACTGATACTTATTCTGATGACTCTCATATTATTAATTATGAGACTTCAGTTGAAAGGAGGGTTAGAAGGAGTAGGACAGAACCAGTTTGGATGAAAGATTATGAAAGAGGAGAAGGTCTATCAGATGATAATAGCCTAAATGTAATGATGGTCCTCGAGGATATCCAATCTCATTTGAGGAAGTTGTTAAGACTGAGAAGTGGAGAAATGATATGATGAAAGAGATGGAATCAATAGAGAAAAACATGACTTGGTAGCTGACTGATCTGCCAAAAGGAGTAAAGCCAATTGGAGTCAAATGGATCTTTAAAACTAAGTTTAAAGAGACTGGAGAAATTGACAAGTTCAAAGCCAGGTTAGTAGATAAAGGGTACGTGCAACAATATGGAGTGGATTACACAGAGATATTTGCCCCAGTGGTCAGACTTGACACAATTCGCTTAATACTTGCTATAGCAGCACATTATAGCTGGGATGTGTTTCAGCTAGATGTGAAGAGTGTCTTTCTTCATAGTGACCTTAAAGAGGATATCTATGTGCAGCAACCAAATGGTTTTGTGAAAAAGGATGAAGAAGAGAAAGTGTACAAATTAAAAAAAGGCATTTTATGGCCTTAAACAAGCACCAAGAGCTTGGTACAACAAAATAGAAGCTTATTTTGTTCGAAATGGATTTGATAGATGCCTTTGTGAACATACACTGTTCACAAAATCAAAGAAGGGAGGTAAAAATCTAATTGTAAGTCTTTATGTTAATGATTTAATATACACTGGAAATGATGGAAGTATGTGTGATGAATTTAGAAGATCCATGATGACATAATTTGATATTTCAGATTTAGGCAAAATGAGGTACTTTCTTGGTATTGAAGTTATGCAAAATTCAAATGGAATCTTCATATGTCAGAAGAAATATGCCCAAGAAGTGTTGTCACGATTTGGCATGGAAAACTGTAATGTAGTCAAGAATCCAATTGTTCCAGGCACAAAATTGTCAAAAAATGATGCAAGAACCAAGGTTGATGCAACTTTGTTCAAACAATTAGTTGATAGTTTTATGTATTTGACTACAACTCGGCCAGATTTAATGTACGGAGTAAGCTTGATTAGCATGTTTATGTCCAGTCCCACTGAACTCACTGGTTTGCAGCCAAAAGTATATTAAGGTACTTGAAAGGAACAACTAAACTAGGTATTTACTACAAGAAAGGGGAAAACGCAAAGATTGTAGCATACTCTGACAGTGATTTTGCAAGTGATATAGATGATAGAAAAAGCACTTTTGGATTTGTATTTTTATTTGGCTCTGGAGCAATCTCATGGTTCTCAAAGAAACAACCAGTGGTCACATTATCCACCATAGAAGATGAGTATATAGTCGTTGCATCTTGTACGTGTCAATGTATTTGGATTAAAAGGGTGTTGGAGAAGCTGAGCCTTGAAGAACAAAAGAACATACTGATTTTCTGTGACAACAATTCCACGATACAATTATCAAAGAATCCAGTGTTTCATGGGAGGAGCAAACATATAGACACTAAATTCCATTTTTTAAGAGACTTAATGAAAGATGGAACTATCAAGTTAAATTACTGTAGCTCATGGACTCAAGTTGTTGATATAATGACCAAGCCACTCAAGTTAGAGCAATTCTCAAAGTTGCGTAGGATGTTAGGCATGTTGGAAGCTTCAAAGATAAACTAAATGCCACTGCATCTAGTTTAAGGGAGGGAATTGTTAACAATTAAATTCAATTTTTCTATTTTGATTAGTATGGTCAACTATTGACCTATTATTTAGGGATTAGGTGTCATGCATGTAGGAAACAACCCACGAATTTATATGTGGAGTTAGTGGGTGTTTTTTCTAATCTTTGGTTGTATGGCTATAAAGCCTAAGGTTTGCACTTTGAATTGAATAACACGAGATTTCACAAAAACAAATAAAACCTTACCTTTGTGTTCACAATTTGACACCCAAAAAACTGAATTCTTATTTTGTTTCTTATTCGACAAACAAATGTCTCAAAATTCGGTTTTCGGGGAGCCAAATTTTAGGGGTATTTTTTTTTGATAATGAATAGGAGCAAAAAAAGGTCGTTCCATGGGTTATCGGAGTTCAATTTCTTAAAAGTATAATTTTGGTTTTCAATTTTCGACTTAAGCGTATGAATGTTCATCCATAATCAATTATGCACTGACCAAATTTCGAGATGGTGTTTGATATTATTACTTTTTATTGAGAGTGAATGAGAAAGAAGAGATGGAATATAAAATAAAATAAAATAAATTTAAGAAAAAATAAAATAAATTTAAGAAAAAACAAAATAAAATAAAATAAATTTTTAAAAAATTTTTGTAAGTAAGAAATGTTTTGAAATTTTTAATTAAAAATGGGAAGAATAAATTTTAAATGAGAGGAGAAACGATGTAACGCCCCTCAATTCCTTTTCATATTGATATACTAGAATAAGCGTAAAACATTAATTTATAAAATTAACATATGTATCTTCAAAGAGAAACGTCCCTCTTATAGGGGCTTTAATACATCTCCATCAAGTGTTTCAAAATAAATCCTAAGTACAGCATAAAAAGAAAAACAGGCGATCTCTTTCTGGCGGCCACTCACTGAGGAGCTCTACTTCCTGCAACATCATCTGCTCCCGTGTAAATTATACACGATCATCACAGGTTTAAGAAAACAGCCACAGAACAAAGACACAGGGTAAGCTAGATATTTTAAACCAAAAAAAATAGATTTAAAACACCCACATAAAATCCCTCAAGAAATCACACATTTTACAATCTCCTCAAGTGTCTATCAAATTTCAATATATCTCATTTCTCACATCAGACTTCCACTGACTCATCACACATAGACACTTGACACTACTTCCGGAAGACTCGTGCATTGATTAGACTCAGAGATCTGCACTTGTCATACTACATTGCTGTAAAGTTCCCACAGCTATGCGCATAAACATAATCTCAATCTCAATCTCATCACTCTCCTAGTATGACAGGGTTAATCCATACAACAGGTCAAGCAGTTATCTTTCAAACCACTTACCCATACATATGAACCTCCATCGACTCTCAACGCCTGAATAACTTCATCTATATGATTCCATTATATCAGGAGAGTCAGGATATCTCATTATAGAAATCACCGATCAATGCACATTCTACACAATCTTACACGGTATTTTCTTTCCTGAAAATACTATGCTTTGATCCCACATTCACAACATTCAACACATCATATAACACTTAAATGAACGATTCCAATCACAGCAACAATCATTCCAAGGTTCAGATTTTCGAATATCACATGCATTTCACATTTCAATCTCAAACAGTTTCAACGACACTAAAACAGGGGAGTTCGAAATCAACATTAAAACCAACGATCACGTCCAAAAATAGGGGATTATGCGATAACATTTGAAACCGGCGACCACGTCGCCCCAACATCAAAATCTTTTAGCTTAAGGTTTTCTTGAAAATAAAGCTAGCTTCCCTTACCTGGACTAGCGTAAACTTCACTAAGAGCTCCAACCCAACGAGATTCAAGGATGCCTTAACCTGCACCATGGAGCCTTAGTCACAAAACTAGCTATACCACTCATTTCTACGTTAACAGAGACGATTCCTGAAGCCAAGAGAGCTGCATGCAACGCCTATGCAGAGGCAACCCTCTCAAGTGCAGGATCGACTCAAAGAACAGAGCGAAACGACTTACTCTGTTTTAGCATCCGGTTTGGAGAACTTGCAGAGAACCTCCCAGGTGCTCTATGGTAGTCGTCGATAGCCAACTGGTGCGTTAGGACATCTGAACGTATGGAGAAGGAGAGGGAAGAAACAGGGAGCTAAAACCAACTCACTCAATTTCTCTCTACTCAAGCAGCGTTCCAACCTTGCCTATCCAGGCTGAAGTTTGAACTTAAGCCACCCTTCCCAGGAATGTCGCTGCCACCGCCCACTCTGCAGGGAAGCTTGCGTGTACATTTCCTCTAACAGTAATGCCACGTGGGTCTCTGCGTACACCAACTCTGGGTCACTTTCCATACCAACTCTCTGGAGCCACTGTTCTGAAGCACTCTCCCTGACTACGTGTTGTGCATACAAGACGCTCATGCTGGGAGCCTGGGTCCTACCTTATCTGTGTGAAACAAGATCCACCTATGCTTGGTCGCACGATGACCATCCACCATCCACCGATGCCTGGTCGCGCGATGACCCTCCACCATCCACCGATGCCTGGTCGCGCGATGACCATCCACCATCCACCGATGCCTCTCATACCGGCGATGACTGATGTGCCTCTCATCCCGGCGATGACTGATGACACATCGCCACGCCTTGCTGAAGGTTCTTCATCCCACTATGTTACGTCCAAGGTATCACCTCCACATGGCTTGGTGACATCGGTAGCTTCACATTTCCAAGGATAGATCAGCACTACTCCTCGTGCGCCCATGCATGCAACACTAAGGACGATTTCTTATGCTCAAGCATAGAGCTTCGCATGCACAGCGTATCTAAGGCTCAACCCACACCTTGATACGCGTGGTTTTTGGAACCCACTATGGTTGATCCAGCATCTTGACCACATACTAAGTGCACTTTCGGCGATCATGTACACCATAGGCGATTGGCGATTATGTACCAGAGAAGTCGGAGATCGCCTCCGTCTTCAACAACGGCAATCTCGTAGACTTCTAAGTTACACTTTCCTTCCTTTATATTTTAAATAAAAACATACTTAGAATTCACTTAAAATATATCACTTTCATTCCAATAAAATTTTCTAGGTCCTTACAAACGATGTGTTGCACAAGTGATGCACATTTACTATGGATGACTTATTCAACAGGCCACCATAATAGAAAGTCAAAATGATTATGGTCTAACCTACACATTTGTCAACCTTAAAAGAATGTTAGAATCCCACATAATTGCTCTTTTAATAAACTATTTCACAATATATTGGAAATACTACAATATGGAGACCAAAGACGGGTTACAGAAATAAAACTATCGTCGTTCAGATAGAGTTGTCAATCAAAAACTTGTACATGACACAATGCAAATACAAAATGATGTTGACGTCCAACAAATGAATAATCGTTGGAAAAGTACTTAACTTCTTAACTCAAGTATGCAACGTGAAAATTCAACTACAAAAATTGAACTATTTATCCAAACTACAAATTTACGTAATGCAATACCTCAAGAATTGATTAAGGACTTAAAGGATAATACCTACATCAATCATCTTGGCAAAACAACATCCACACTTTTCTAAATTAGTAGTACTTTCATTGTTATCATATTTATGCTATAAATCTCATGCATTATCTTTCATCCACCTTTAACTAATATATAAATTATATTTTAATTAGTTCTCACTACAAATTTCATTTCTTTTTATGTTTTCTTATATATATTTATAACTAAATATTATTACATAATATTTCTCATTATACTTTATAATATATGTTTATATATAACTCATTCTTTATTTACACCATCTTTTATTTTAAAATTTATTTTCCTTATTTATTTTAAATTTTAAAATTATAATTTATACACTTTTTTTTAAACTTAATGATACACTTATTCAAATAAATTTTTTTTATCATTACATAATTATCAACAATGAATAACTTAATTTTTATTTGTAATTTCTTAAACCATTCAATTAATATTTTTTATAAAATAACCTAATTTTATTTAATTTTTACTATTCCTTATTTTAATACCTTTTTAACAAACAAAAAAATACCCATATAATTTATTATACTTTTTCATCCAATTTGAATTTTATAATAAAAATATATTTACAAAATTATTATAATTTATTTTCCACAGTTCAAATTTATTTTAAAAATACAAAAAAAATAAAACAATTCTTTATTTATTTTTCCCATAATATTTAGTTAGATCAAAATACTTATAAAATATTTTATTTCATTCTCTTTCTATTAATATTATCCTTTATAAATCTTTTATTAAATTTTATATTTCCTTCTATTTCAATTTTATAAATATATAAATTAACTACACAACAAAATTTAAATAATTTAATAATTTTCTCCTCTCATTTAAAATTTATTTTCCTAATTTTTAACTAAAAATTTTAAAATATTTCTTTCTTGCAAAAAAAGCTTTTAAAATTTCTTTTATTATTTTATTTTATTTTATTTTATTTTATTTTTATTTTATTTTATTTTTCTTAAATTTATTTTATTTATTTTAATATTTCTTTCTTCTTTTCCATTCACTCACAAATAAAAAAAAAATTCCTAAACACCATTCCAAATTCGATCACCGCATAATTCATTCTGGATAAACATTTCTACACAAAAATTAAAAACTAAAATCTGAAATTATATTTTTAAAATCTGAATTTCGATGATTCACCGAATCCCTTTCTTCCACTCCTATTAATTATTAGAAAAAAAATACTCAATTTGGTTTCCCAGAAATCAAATTTTTTAAATATTTATTTTGTGCAAATAAGAAACAAAAGTGATAATTGGATTTCCTAACAGCTGAATTCCCACCGTAAACATAAATCAATGATACTTTGGAAATAAATCAGAAACAATTCTATTTTGGAAATTATTTCCCAGAAGCGTTCCACTTGAAGAAAAACTCGCAGCCTTCTCTATTTAGTTTCAAGAACCACTCAAGACTCCGACAAAAACAGAAAGCACCTGTGAAGAACTGCAGCACCAGCGCCGGAGCATGGACACTGTCATGAGCACCAGCACCAGCGCCGGTTGAAAATAAAAAAAAATATATATGAAGGTATAAGTATCAATGGAAGTGCATGGAGAATCTGTCTATTTTAGATTACCCGTGAAAAGTTTAAAAAAGGAAAAAGCCTTGGCTTCGTTTTAGGCGAAGAAACTGTCATGAGCTGAGATGCAGCAACTGTGACAAGTATGTTAAGTAGCAATTCCCAAAATTAATTTATGATTACTTGAAACCGTGAAAAATTAACAATTTCTAATAGTTTTAATCACATAACTTTTATAAAATAAAACCCCATTCGCTAAATCACAAGACTCTTTGTGCTCTGATGCAATTTAGTTCATTCACACAAAAATTACAATCAGAACAGAGCAACATGTTAAAATCACAAATGTTAAGAGGGATTGAATATATGGAAAAAATATAATTATTAAAAAACACTCATTCCAATCAGAGCTTAATGAATTTTTTGGTTACAATTATCTAGACTATAATCAATGAAGACCAAGAACATAAATCTACAATTCCATTATGCAGTTTCTGAATCCAATTGCAGAAATCATGTTCCTGACATAAGCTATGTAACAAAAGGGGAAAAAGGGTAAAATTATCTGAACCCTAATCTGAGCGATTTGGAGCCACGAAGCAGAAACACTGTTTTCCTTCGAGAATTGGGCGGAACTGAATCAGAAGGAGGAGGAGTAGCAGCAGCAACCCCAATTTGTTGAGTTTGTTCCTGAGCAGAGTTACTGAATAGATGGGTTATATCAGCAAGTGGGACCCTCTTCATCTTCCTCTTAGTGTTCCTCTTGAAAGAAGGGGCCGCCACGGGAGGAATTGGGTTTTTCTTCTTTTCGGAAACGATGTTGATTGGAGGGACATTCTCTTTGTTGCTCTGATCGTGCGATGCAGTGGCCTCCATTGTTAACACTTTGAGGTTGTGAGAAGAAGGGAAGAGAGGGAGTTGGATGGTGAAGAAAAAGTGGCAGTGAAAGGAGAGATTTAAACATTGTTGTTTGTTTGAAAATGGAGGGAGAATGAAAGAGAAGGAGGGGATGCAAAAACAATTCAGAAATTTATCGTTCTTGGTTTTTCAATTTCCTTCTCAAAAGCTCAAATTTTGTGATATTTCTTGCTGGCGGTAAACTTCAAAACAAAACCAAAACATAGATTCACAAACATAAAACATGTTTTCTTTTCTTTTGTTTTTTCAAGTCAAACTTCAAAGGATTGCCACGTGGCAATCGAAAAATTCGCGCGCTGTTAGCAATTTTTTATTTTTGGTTAAAATGAGAACCGAGTGAAATTTTTCGCGGAATGAAAAGAACAAAAACTGGTTCGGCTTAGCGCCATTTTTTTATGAACTTGAATCTGGAAAATAGAAAATATGAGTTAAGAATTTATGCTTATGAAATGAAGATGATATATATATGATATGATTTGTTTCAATCTATCGTTTTTTTAAAGATATTTCTTACTTTAATTACTTTTTATTATTTTTTCACTTTTCAAACAAGGTTAGTTATTATATTTCTAAACGTATCTTTGCGGAGAAAAAAAAGATAAAGATATATAAAAGTGGAAAACATATATAAAAATTATAAATTTATATTATCTCCGAATTAATGAATAAAAAAAATTTATACTGAATATTTATATTCTTAAAATTTTATTTTTATCACATTTTAATATATATAAAATTATTTGTAACAAAAAAATATAATATTAATAAACTATTATGAATTATTATGGATTATTCAACAGGAATAGGTTCGAACAAATTATCTATAAAAGCAATAGTTTTAAGGATTAATTAGAAAAATATTATGGAAGGATATATTACTTTTTGTCTAATGTTGTGTTTGTTTCTATCATTCTCCTATTTATGATGAAAGAAGAGCATGAATCATGTGTATTTTGATTCTATGTATGTGAAGGAGAGTACGAAGATAGAAAAGCGACTGAGAGACCATTTTTGTTTCTTCTCTCAATAGTGTAGAAAGTCGAGTAAAGTCATTTAGATTAATCGCTTTTTATTTCATTGTCCTTTGTTAACCTTCATTTTTTTGCACAACTTGCATGTGAAAACTGAAAAACTAAGACACTGCCATGTAGAGAGCATCTTTGACTAGTTTTGAAATTTTTGTTTCAAAAGTTTGTGACCATGAACATATTGAGAGCTTTGTTCATTCTCATTTCAATATTTGGTGTGTTTGAGAGGGCTTTTCTGTGCGTGAGGATCAAATAAAGGATTCTTGGA
The DNA here is from genome assembly GCA_013389735.1 of Phaseolus lunatus. Classification (NCBI taxonomy): domain Eukaryota; kingdom Viridiplantae; phylum Streptophyta; class Magnoliopsida; order Fabales; family Fabaceae; genus Phaseolus; species Phaseolus lunatus. Next base: position 28,953,174 of record CM023861.1, read on the forward strand.
AACGTTCTAAGGAGGAACCAATGTGAATAAGATGAGCCATAATTGATTACCATTCGTAAAACACAAAACTAACAATCAATTCTGCATTTTTTAAGTGGATAATCGATTATGGATGGGTTACAACATGTAAAGATAATCAATTAATTGGTATACTTTTCAAGTCATAATTGATTATGCAAGGCGTTTTATTACATACATAATCGATTAATTGCATGGTTTCACTCAATAATTAATTATGTAGTGCATTTATCTTGAGCCATAATCGATTTGGCAAAGTTTTTGGACCCTTAATTGATTAATAACAATGTTTTTTGTTGTGCATAATCAATTTCCCCTATGTTTTTTAACCTTAATTTATTATGGGGTGCATGTAACATCCCGCCAAAATACTATACAAATGTATATAATGAAAATAAAGGTAACAAATAGATTGAAGTGAACAAAATATTATATATATGAAATGTAGTTTCTCCTCACAGGGAGTTTAATACAAATTCGGTCAAATTTTCCAGAAACATAAACAAAATACAGTAAAAAAAACAAAGCAGGCGATCTCCTATCGGAAGAGGCCGATCTCCTATCGGAAGAGACCGATCTCCTATCGGAAGACCCAAAACAGCCGATCTGCTACCAGAACAGAAATCCGGCGATCTACTCCCGGCGACCACTCACTAAGGAACTCTACTTCCTGGAAGATCATCTGCTCCCGTGTAAGTTATACACGATCATCACAGTTTTAAGAAAACAACCACAGAACCAAAACACGCAGGGTAAGCTAGATATTTTAAAGAGAGTTTAAATAAGGATAATTAAAATAAAATCAAGGTAAACAATTTCAAGATATTCACGTAAAGTTATCAAGTTTCTCATACTCTTCACCTGATCGCCCAGAAATCACACATTTCGCAATATTTTCCAGAGTCATTCTATTTCACAACTATATCAAGTGTCTATCAATTTCAAGTTCCTCATTTCACATGTCAGACCACCACTGACTCAGCACACAAGACACTTGACACTACTTCCGGAAGACTCATGCATTGATTAGACTCAGAGATCTGCACCTGTCATACCATACCACTGTGAAATCCACACAGGGTCGCTGTGAATCCACACAGCATGCGCATATATAATCTCAATGTCAATAGTTCTCCCGGTATGACAGGGTTAATCCATAGAACAGGCCGAGCTCGTTCTGTTTCACACGACTCACCCATTCCTATGAACCTCCTTCGACTCTCCACAACTGAGTAACTTCCTCTATGGGATTCCATTATCTCAGCAGAGTCAGGATATCTCATTAGGAATCACCGATCAATGCACATCCTATACGATCTTACACGGTATTTTCTTTCCTCAAAATACTATGCCTCGATCCACATTCACATCATGCAACACATCTCATAACACTTAAAGGAAAGATTTCAATCACAGCAAAAGCTCACTCCAAGGTTCTTATTTCCGAATATCTCATTTAAATCTCATACCGTTTCAAAGCAACATCAAAAACAGGGAGTTCGTAAACAACGCCAAAACCGGCGATCTAGTTCAAAAACAGGGTATTTCGAAGTCTGCATTTAAAACCGGCGACCACGTCGCCCAAACACATAGCACAGAGCATTTTGCAAAGATGAAAACGAAAACCGGCGACCACGTCGCCCTCACTTCAGAAATAGCTAAACTATGGCTTGTATGGAAAAAAGAAGTCTAGCTTCCCTTACCTGGACTTGCGTAAAATACCGCGAGCTCAAAACCCACCGAGCCTGAAGGGTGCCTTAGCTCTGTTTTCAGCGCCTGGTCTGTAGAACTTGCAGAGAACCTCTTAGGTGCTCTAAGGGTAACGTCGCTTGTCGCACTGTTGCTGGAGGTTGCCTGAGTCTCAACGCAAGGAAGGGAAGAAGGGAGGGAGGAAGTTTGCACTCACTCTAACACTCTTGAGTCTGCAACGTTCTTTGCCTTCCCGCAGTGGCTTTTGAATCCCAACTTACCTGTCCACGCATGCTGCTGCTGCCACCCCTTCTGCAGGAAAGCCTGAGAACCACTGCCCTGAACAGTACGACCACTGTTGTCTCTGGTGCATGCCAACCACTGCTCTGAACAGTACTACCGCTGTTGTCGCTTGTGCATGCCAACCACTGCTCTGAACAGTACGACCGCGAGTGTCTCCTGCGCATGCCAACATTCTGATGTCACCACTCTAAACCACCCTTTTTGTCTACGTGGCGCGTGTGCAGGACGTTTCATGCTGGGAGTCTGGGTCCCACTTTACTCTGTGTGAAACTCGACGTCGCGCGATAACTTTCCACTGCTGACTCATCCTGGCGAACGACCGATGTCTCCTTCTCCCTGGAAGACGACCGATGTCTTCCTCTGGGAGACGACCGATGTCTTCCCTGGCGACGCCCTCATAACTCTCGCGCCTTGGCCACGTCCACATGCCTCGCGCCCGCGCGATGCCCGCATGCCTCTCGCGCCCGCGCGATGCCTGCATGCCTCGCGCCCTGGCAATGCCCGCATGCCTCTCGCGCCTTGGCCACGTCCACATGCCTCGCGCCCTGGCAATGCCCGCATGCCTCGCGCCCGCGCGATGCCCGCATGCCTCTCGCCCGCGCGATGCCCGCATGCCTCTCGCCCGCGCGATGCCCGCATGCCTCTCGCGCCCGCGCGATGCCTGCATGCCTCGCGCCCTGGCGACGTCCACCTGGCGCTCATGTGTAGCAGGCGACCGGCGATCTCATAGCCTTCTAAACTTAACTTTTTCCTCCCTTTTTATTTTAAATAAAACATACATAGAATTCTTTTAAAATATAACCCTTTTTATTCCAATTCAATTTTACAGGTCCTTACAGTGCATATATTAATGTTCATAATCAGCTACTGACGGAAGTTGTTTTCTTTGACTTGGTTTGAGGTTGGTGCTTACTTGTTGGTGTTCATTCTTGGCTTTGCTAGTGATCCTTCTTGGATGTTGTTGGATTATGCTCTCTAGTTGTTGTTGCTTTTCATAATCTAGTAAGTTTGTGTTTTTTCCCCTAAAAGCATATGGTTATATAATATATGTTGCTGGTTATTTGGTGATTTGTGTTTTTGTATTTTTTTATGAACATGGTTATAATTTTTTTCCAATACTATGTTTTTAATTTCCATAACTCCAACTTTTTTTAATAATGAAAAAATAGTAATTTTTTATCTATCATGTATGTTAATATTGATTTTTGTTTAAAATTTTATAGTATAAGTTTAATATTGAAAAAGTCATTGTTAATATGTTTGTATTGAATTTGTTGTGATGTTTATATGAATGTATTTTTATGTATTATAATTATGTTAATATGAATATAATTTTATGTATTATAATTAGTTAAAAATTTACTTTTGTGTATTAGAAGCACGTGTGATAGTAACCCTAATGCTTACAAAAAAAATCTAACTCTAACAACTAACTCTCATCATAATCCTAACCATAACATTATTCCTAGTACTAACCATAACCATGGGTTTGCCATAACTCTAACCATAATCATAATTCTAATTGTAACCGTAATCTCCCACCTTAACCATAATCTTGACCTTACCATTATTTCCAATTGTAACCCTATCTCTAACCCTACCATTTTTAACCTTTTTTTAAATAGTTTTCAAGTTTACTATTCATCACATCTTCATTGACGAAGGGGCAAAAAATTCAAAAGGGTAAAGCCCCAGCAGATGATGCTCCAGTTTCTACTAACGAACCAGCAGAGATTGAGGATGTTTTAAATTATTTGCAATATTTAAGTACGAAATATCAAATGGTTACATACGATAAAATATTTTACAGTAGACCAATCCCATCACCAAAAGTGATGAACTTTCCATTTTTTGTCATAGTCGAGTTTGACTTTCAACCTCATTTGGATTTTCAGGGATTACAACCATTCCTTAGTCCGAGACTTTAATATTATGAGGACCACGTCATAGTTTTTTGTTCAAATCTGAAGCTCACACCACAGGGTTACATTTACATTGAGATTAACTCAAAAAGGATTATAATAAGACAGATCGATTGAATGAATGTGGCTAATCTAAAGTATCATGGTACTTTGTTAACCCTAGTACTATCCCTAAGCAATTATATTATGATCGTCAAGTGGTGCTATCAACCATGACAAGAGAAGAGGTGCACAATCAAAATGTAAGAAATGTAGATAGTTTGACTATGAATGACATACTATTTCATTACACATCAGTGCACAAGTTGTGTCCTCAAGGGAACAATTTTGCTCTACTATTGCATGATGATATTTTTCATGTTATGGTGCATCAAAAGCAATATAATTCATTTCATCAAGCAACACATGATAAAATGTTGGGACAATAACGTGTCTGTTCCTTATGACATTTTGATAACACAAATCATGATGGTATATGGCTTGGACTTGATGAACGAGTCATCAATCATGCGAGGGTGGAATCACCATTTCTAGGAGAAAACAATGAAACAATTTAATATGTTCCAAATAAATAGTGTCTGACAACTTGGTAGGCCTGACGAGCAAGATGAAGAAGTTAACAAAGACCTACTACCATTACCAGAAGACCATGGTGAAGACGGTAAATCAAATTTGGAGCAAAATTCAAAACATCCAAGAACCTATGACGAACATGAAGCTAAAGGTCAACACAAAATTTAGGAGAAGTACAAATTAATCAGATTGAATGTTGTCAAACAACAATGATTGTAGTTTTAATGTCTTATTGTTATTTGTCCTCCTAAACATTATTTCATTTGTCAGATATTTATTCTATTATGATTGTGAATCTAAAAATAAATGTCTTTAATATTTCTTTTATTGTATTTCAAATTATTTTGAAAAATATTTTTACAATTTCCACGTTAAAATTCAATTTATAACAGAAAAATGTATTTTTATGAAAACTTTCCATGTTCCAACAATAATAACTAGCACATATTTTTTTCAAAACTAATTATTTAGCGGTACTAGAAATAATTTAAAAAAATTTAATTAAATAAAATATTTAATTAATAATATTTCAATTTAAATAGATATAATTTATATTTTTTAAATGAAATATTTGACTAATAATATTATAATTTAAACAAATATAGTATATAATTATTAATTTATTTTTTAAGTTTAATTAACTATAATATTATTTTTTTAATTAAAGAAATATTTAATTATTTACAAAATTATAATTAACTCTAATCAAATATACGCAAAAATATCTCATATTTTATTATTATAATATTTTTAAAAGATAAGAATAAATTTGTAAACTTACATTTTAAACATTTTTAAAAGAATTAAAAATTTTCTCAACATCATTACATCACTAACTAACTTAAATAAAATTTCTTGATAAATTCACTCTACATATCTTAATCCAAACAACCTCATTCGTTTTCTCAAATTCTCAAATATTTATCCCTTCAAATTCTTACAAATTCATTCTCTAATCCAAACACAACATTATAAATTAAAATTAAAATGTATTTCTAATATTCCATGGTACAACATTTTGATTCCAAAAACCTTCGTTACTAAAATGGAGTCAGATTTTAAACCAGGTTCTGCCATCCTCTTTATAATTCTTCAGTTGAAATTAATTTATGTGAAAGTTTTTTAAACAATTTTAAAAATTTTATTTTTAATTTAAGTATAAGTTAATTTTAGTTTATAAAAAAAATAATTTTATATCTTTTTAAAAAGGCTTATACCAAGATGGCTGATGAGTAAATAAACCAATGCTGCTTCTTCCATTACCTCCATACGTACATTCTTGCGGTATTACATACTAAATATGAAAATAACTTGTGATAAGTAAAAAAAATAAATTAATCTTTAAAATTCCACATATTTTTTCATCTTCTTTTTTTCTTTAATTTTATCTTATTCTGACCCTTTAAGGATCTTCACTTTTTTTTTATTCACTGATTTGAGTGTTTTCATTTTTAAAAATATTGTGAATTACATAAAGATATTTTTACATCCGAAAGTGTTATATGAATTTATAGAATTCTGAAATAATTGAAAAAAAATATTTTAAATTTTATTATTTAAAAGTTAATCTCAAATTTAGAAATAACTTATAAATTATATAATTTGAAACATATCCAAATTACATAATTCAGAAACTAGTCTTATATTTAAAAAAAAAAGACTTTCAAATTATATAATTAAAAAATTAATAAAAAATCCGAAAAAATTATCCAAAAATTAATCCCTAATTTGAAAATAATTTACAGATTATAAAATAATATTTTAATTTTTTACAGAAAGACATTTTTAGAATAAAAAAATCTAATAAGAGTGGTACATGAACGTATGGAGGTCCACGAACAAGCGACCGTAAACCTGAGTTACCACTCAGTCCATGAAACTGAGCTCCAGCACAAGTTTGGCCCGGTTTGGATCACAATGCTAAATCTGCATTGGAAATTGGTCCAACTCAAATTTTGTTTGGGTGAAGAAGTGTACGGATTGAGCAGAAGTCGAAAATTAATAACTTCAAAATAGAAAATAATGACTTTTAAAATCAAAAGCACTTTTAAGAATTTTTAATGATTGGATAAACTTTTAACAGAAAGCCATAGCATAAAATATTATTTTACATAGAATATAAAGCTGTTTTCTTTTAGTTTCTTAAAACAACTTTTTCGATAAGATAATTTTCAAAAAAGAATGTTTTATAAACAAAATTCATGTGGATTAAAAAGAATGCAACATATATATTAAGTAATTATTTATTATTGAACAAAAGTCACATGGATAATAAATAGTGTTGAATAAGGAATATAAGTGACATAATTTCAATTTTTTTTAATAAATTTTACCCAATAAACCCCAATAACAAATTATTTTATAAAGGAATATAGTATATAGTACAATGTTAATATTATGTTATTTTCCATAGATTAGTTAAGCACATGTTGGGCTTCGAACTTTAGTTATAACAATAAGGCCCAATCTAATTCTTGTTTAAAGTTAACTATCCAGACAACTAACAGCCCATAAACAAGAGACTAGTAAGGTCTTGAAGGAGGCCATTTCTTTCTGCAGCCCCACAGTTTTCATATTCACCTAATCCGGGTGGTTAAAAAATCAAACTGTCCCTTCCCACTGCCGCCACTCCTTGCCTTTACCTTCACGGCCCTTAATCATCACGCTACCCTTGTCACATAGGGATGACAATGCGGGACTGGTCATGCGGATCGGTCCACTACTTTAAAAATGTGAGACGAATTCACTAGTCTAGTCCACTGATCCATTTTGGCCCACCCCGCATAATCCGTAGCCCGTACGGGTCAACAACGAAACGGGATGGGTTGGTCCGCTAGCCCGCATAAATAAGAAAATAGTTATTTTATTTTTTTGTAAAAAGAAAAATCATATATCATTCACCCATTATTATAGTGTGATTTTTATTTTATTTTAAAAAGTTGAATTTAATGTACTTAAAAATGAATGTTTTATTTTAATCATCTAAAGGAGTTACTATTAAGAGTGACAATAGATTTAGTTTTAAGTAAAATCTTATATTTAAAATTTGTTAATAAAAAAATAATATAAAGAAAATATTTCAATAAGATAGTTAAAAGATTAGTCATCTCCATTAAAATGTGTAGTAGCAAAACTTTGATAAGAAACACTTATATATTTACATACATATATAGGAAAAAATAGATGCAAAACAAAAATTTAATTATTTTAATCAAGCCTTCTAACAACCCTTATACTTAAATTTATATTTTTTATCTTAATTGAATGAATTGAAACACAGATAAAATTTTAATTTTTTAGTAGTAAGAATAAGTTTTTTTATAATTAATAAAATTTTAATTAAAAAAAAAATTGTGAAGACTGGCCCGCAAATCTACGGATTATCTCTTATGTAAGACGATTCAGTAAAATAAGTCCACATTTCTTGCGCGGAACGGACCAACCTGCATTGCTACCCCTATTGTCATATGTTATGTTTTGTTTTAATTTGTACAATCTTAGTTATTTTTGCATTAAAAAAAAAATCATGGATCCTATGATTTGAAAGTAAAAAAATGACTTTTGTAAAAAGTCTTGAATTACACAATTCCAATGTTTGTTTTAACTTTTAACTTTGACTGCCCAATTAAAAAAAAAAATCATGTATAAAAGTGATTTTTCAAATTTTTATAATTTAAAAATATTTTTTTACTAACAAGAAGGAAAAGGTGAAATTTTTTATATTTATGAGTGCAAAACGAAATCTCACTTAAAAATCCTAACTTATCAAGGTTATGCAAGTAATTTATCGATGAAAATTTTTTATGTTATGGTAGAAATAGGAAGAAATTTATTTCTTCAAGGAGCATTGGTGATAGCATTCTAATAATTATCATTCCAATATTAATTATTTTTAGCAAAATTAATACTTAGTTTTTTAAACTTTATGTTAGGTTGGTTTTTTAACTTCTTTTGTTGCATGTTAATTATTTATCTCTCTCCTTAGTTTCAGTTAAGACATTTTTGTCAAATTATCAGCTCAAATATGGTGGTAAAACAACTTCCATAATTGACTAAAAATGTCACAATTTCTGTCAGTGACAGCCATTGAACAAAAAATGATTAAATTGAAACCTAAAATGGAAATAAAGTACTAACATAAAATTAAATATAGAATAAACTTTAGAGAAAAGATAAAATTAAATGACCAAACTATTAACTTTACTTTTTTACATGGTGATTTTGAAATTTGAACCAACAACTCATTTGTATGTATGTTAAAAATATAAATTATCAAAAGTAATCTATCCAAATCAGTCCTACAGTAAAATTTACTGAATTCATGTTTTCATATGTAATTGAATTACTAATAATTATACTTTTGTTAATTTTTCTTTTATCTTAAACCAAAAGACAAAGTCTATTAGTTGAATGGACACTTTGTTGATGAATTCCTGAGTAAATGGAGTATAAAATTTGTGAGCCAAAGAAAGTTGTGGAAAAAGAAGAACATAGATAGAACATATGTACATGAAAGAAAGAAAGAGACAGGCATCTTAACTTTATACTTGCTTCTACAGTTGCCAAACTTTTTGGTGGTCCTTAAAGTATAACTCCCTTTTCCATCTATTGCCAACTTGTATCTATAATTTCCTTTGGGGTAAAGGGTAACCAATTTACAACTCCCACTTACTACACTGTCCTTTTCTCTCACACATTATTCCATCATCTACTTTCATGCCATCTAGGTGCAATGCAAATTTATTTTACTATCATCACATTTAAAATTTTTAGAGTTAAATATATTTTTCATCCCAGTACTATTACATGAAATTGGTTTTCGTCTCTATTTCAAATTTTACATAATCCAGATATGTCTAGTATAAAAATAATTAGAATAAATCATTTTGTATATGAAATGATTGTTAGTTTTTTTCAAGATTTATTGTTATTTTGATTGCAAGATGATGTTTACTATAACTATTTCTAATGAGTTGATAAAGTGAAACCTTAAATTGAATCAATTTGACATAATTGAATCAATTTTACATACAAAATGATTTATCCTAATCATTTTCATACTAAAAATATACAAATGATTCAAAATTTGAATAAAACGAAAATTAATTTTATATTATAATACAAAAATAAAAATTATTTAACCCAAATTTTTATATGTAAATTTCTTTACTCGACCTATTTGAATTTGATCAATTACTTAATACACTTATATTTCTCCACACTAAGGTGCATTATTAGTTTTGAACAAGAGGGAATTCAAAAAATTGAAACTATATAGAACTGTATATACATGTTGAGTCTTGGTGTAGAATTGTTCTTGGTAAATTTTATGTGAATGAAGAAAGTAAATTTGGATTAGTATGTGTACTATTGAGTGAGATTGTTTGTCTCATCTCATTGTTATTAATTATACATACAGCAACATGGATGTTGACAGATAGAGATGGAAGATGAGTGGGGATCCATTTTCATTTATCACAAACTCTCACAATCACTGAAAATAAAAATCAGAGTAAGTGGATGCCTTGATGGTCTAAGCAGTGACCTCACTCAGAAAACTGGGACAAAATAATCAATCTGGAACACCAGAATTGACATGCCTAGCTCACTCAAGACATTGTGTAGGAAAAAAATAAAAGGAACAACCCAGCAAACAAAAGTTGAAGCAAATTTTGTACCAAAAAAGGTTGAGGCAAATTCCAGTTGACACATAATGATCAGCTGCTGATTCTTTCCCTCCATGACTAGCTAGGCATTAGTTTAATTTGTAATTGGTGCCTTTTTCCGAAAGTTTAGGTACCTTCAAAAAATTTAAATAAAGGTGCAAAAGGGCTATGTTTGTACCTTTATTTTATTTTTTTGAAAAGGAACTAATTTAAAAGAATGTTGGAAAAGTATAGTTCCTCTCAAACAGATAAAGTACTAAACCAATTTCATGGTTGAGATTCTTGACAGTGACACCCTCCTTTGCTCACCTTGCCAAAATCATAATCACGAGTTTAAAGAAAAGATGTTACTGGACCCACCTTTGGAATGATTGGCAGCTTCTGGAAAAGATAGAAAAAAGCCTCGCACTATAAAGAACCAAAATTCTGCTATTCAACTTGAAGATAACGATCACCATCTAGGGTTTCAGAATTACAGGCATAATTGACTGTGATTTTATCTCTCATTCTCAATGGTATAACTTTTTCCTTTTATTTTATCTAGAAATTCTATTTTTTTTTTCATAATTCTATGCTAGTGCTTAACATTTTTTTAGTTTTTTTTATATTTAATTTTATAAACCTACTCTCAGAGCTTTTTCATAACTAGAAAAATATTAAATAAAAATTAATCTTAAATATAAAAATAATTATTTATTATATTGACTAAATTAAATACGATTTTATAAACTAAAAAATTATTGATATCTAAAGTAGTTTCTATTATTAATAAAAATTTATAAACTAGTTTTACATCGATATCTAATTAACTAACAAGGTTTTAACCACCAATTTTAGAATCCAAAGAAATTGGTAGCTAATTTGATACCAATTTAAAAACTAATTAATAAATTTTTATTAATAATATAAACTACTTTAGATATCAATAATTAATAATTTTTTAGTCTATAAAATAATATATAATTTAGTCAATATAATAACTAATTATTTATTATTTTTAAAATTGGTTTATATTTAATGATTTTCTAGAAGTGTTTTATTTGTAATCTTTCTTTTTTTACTAAGAGTAATAATTGTTCTCTTTTTACATTTATTTTTCTTTTCTATTTCTTTCTCTTTCTCTTTCTTTTTGCTTGTATGTTCTTTCTTTTTTCATAGTATGTTACTACAAAAAAAATTATTAAATAGAAACTAATTTTATGGAGAAAAATAATTATTTACTATATTGACTAAATTAGATATTATTTTGAGACTAAAAAAATTATTGGTATCAAAAGTAATTTCTATTATTAATAAATAGTTTCTAAATCTGTATCTAATTAGCTACCAAATTTTAAAATAAATAATTTCTAATTTGATATCTAATTATATACTAATTCAGAAACTATTAATTAATAATAAAAACTACTTTATATACCAATAATCTTTTTAGTCTTTAAAATAATATCTAATTTAGTCAATATAATAACTAATTATTTTTTGTCTCTACAATTAGTTTCTATTAAATGATTTTCTTGTAGTATGTCTAGTTTTGCTCTCTAATAGACTTCCTATTCTTTGCTATCATGGTTACCAACTCATTGTAATGGAGTGACAATGGCAACAACAACTCTAAGATTGTATCAAAACTCTTCTTTTGAAGAGCTCTATTGCATATCTCTAATATTCTTTTTCTGTTTTTGTTTCTTGCTTCTTCTTATTTTTCTTCTTTTCACCGTGAATGAAGAGTCTGCATAATTTTTTTTTATTTACAACCTTTTATACCTTCATTCAAGTAAAAAACCTGTTACACCTCTTGCTTGTCCTGCTCTTGGTTCTAACAATTATCATTCATGGAGTAGGTCCATGATTACTACTTTAAGTGTCACGAATAAGGTTGAGTTTATTAATGACACTACTATTGAACATGTAGGAAGATGCATCCTATCAAGCATGGAAATGTTGTAACAACATAGTGGCTTCTTGGCTTGTCCATTCAATATCTCCTCCCATATGACAAAGCATTTTGTGGATGGATAAAGTCGAATAAATATGGAATGATTTGAAATCCAAATTTTTTCAAGGTGATCTTGAGAATCTCATAACTGCAAATGGAAGGTTCATCCTCAAAGCAAGAATCACACATTTTTTTACCAAATTAAGATTTATATGGGAGCAACTTGAAAATTTTAGGCTTGAACCCACTTGTATTTGTACAACAAGATGCTAATGTGATGTTATTTCTTTGATTACTCAAAGAAAATGTAAAGATCATGTTATGCCATTTCTAAGGGGTTTGAATGATCAATATAGTAATGTTAGATCACATGTTCTTTTAATGGATCTTATTCCTTCTATCACTAAGATTTATTTTCTTATCTAGCTTAACAAGAACGAAGAATTACAACCTACAACTTCTTTACTAGTTTGGAAACCAAAATTAATGTTGCAATTGCTCATATATGTCTTACACTCACTATGGAAGAGTAGGTCACATAGAATCCATATGTTATAGGAAATATGAATTTCCTTCAAATTATGAAAACAAGAACTCTAAGAATTTATCAAATAAAAAGATATGTATTTATTGCAATAAGAATGACTATACTATTAAATTATATTACAGGAAACATGAATTTCTACTAAAACATAGATATTAAAATGGAAAAACTAATTCTTTCAAGAGTTTGTATAGAAAGTAGGATGCAAAATCTAAGACTATCCAATATTCTACCTTTGGAGATCAAGACATGTGTTTTAAACAACAATAATACTAGGCTTTAATGACATCAATTCATCAATTAAACAATGACAACAATGATGAACGTCACAAATTAATCAAATTTTTTTCATCACTTATACTCTTAGCTGGATTAGCTCGTGTCAGAAACTGACGGTGAAAGGCTTTACAAGGATGAAGAGAAAGGGCAGGATGGAAGGTGAACAAGCATGACCAAATAACTAGTTCTCTTTCTTTTTAGGTCATTTGCTTTTGGTATCATATGTTTATATTATCTTTTGCATATAGCTCCTAAAAGTCCAAATGTGTGTGTATGAGGTCTAGTATATCACTTTTTGTTTATTGAGGTCCTACATCAGGATATGACTCTTTTTTTTTTTTTTTATGATCAGCAGGATAGGACTTTTGGTATGAATGTATGTGTGCCAAGGGTGAAATATGTAAGGAAGGCGGCTGACTAGGCCCAATATTTTGTATAAGGGTTGGAACATCCCTTAATGCCCAATTTTATTGAATTTATTCATTGCTAATACAAAAATAAAGGTAAAATTTTCTCTATAATTAATTCTTTTAAAGTAAAAAAATATAACATGGAGTTTTATTCTTGTGCTATTGACCATGTTTCTTCTACCTTTGCTTTGTCTAATAAAAAAATAATTACATAATTTTTATTGTTCCTAATGGAATTAAGGACCACTCATATTGGTCTAATAAAGTTCAACGACACTTTCCTGCTAAAAGATGTTTTGTTTATTTCCATTTTTATATACAATTTGATCTCTATCTCTAAAATAATTCTTCCCTTAACTTTGAGATTAATTGTACCCTTAATTCTTGTGTGATTCAAGATCCGAAAATCAAAAATAAGATTGGTATAGTTTATGTTAATGGTGGCTTCTAAGTTTTTAACAATCCAACATATTCTACTAATACCAGTATTGCCACTTGATCTTGTAATATTGTAAACACAAATCTTATGAAAGATCTAGCCATCATGAAAAGGTTACATTTTTCTAATAGTTCTTCTTAGGACCTTTTAAATTGATACATGTTTACATCACCTTGTTCCAATTCTTTTGTACATGGTCATAGATATTTATTTAGCATTTTTTATGATTACTTGAGTTTTACATTCGCTATCTTTTGAATAAAAAAATCTGAAACTCATAACCATCTTATAGACTTCATCGCTTGTGCTAAGAATCAATTTGAAAAGGTTTTGTTAAAATTGTAAATTCAGATAATGGATCTAAATTTTCCTTGAAGAATTAGTTTGTTTATGAAAGGGATTATCCATTAAATACTATGTTGTCCATTTAATAGATTACATACCTACACTTTTTCTGAAAATATCTCTCCCTTTGAATAAATGTACAATAGAGTCTGTGATCTCAGTAACATTAGAGTCTTTCGTTGTTTGTGTTATGTGAGCACTATAGATGCTAATAGAAAGAAATTTGATACTCGTGCAAATGTTGGAGTCTTTTTGGGTTTTAAACCAAACACAAATGAGTATATTGTTTATGATCACAAGACTCATAGTATTAATACTTCACTCTTCAAATGATGTTGCCAATTCTTCTCAATTATCTTATCAGTGTCCTATAGTCATCATGATGAATTGACTGGTAATTTTATTGAAGAAGCAAACATTATTAATGAAAATTTAGATAATGAGTTAATTTCAGATAGTGAAACACAACCTAATATAAGTCATGCTTCTCCTTAGTGGTCCACCAAAATTAAGCATTTTCCCACATATTTGCAAGATTATGAAATATTTCTTACCTCCTTCACACCCACCATCAATGTCAAATACCTTATTGAATTTTTTATATCTCTTGTTAGACTTTCAACTTCATTTAGATAGATTATTTTTTCTATAGATACCAATATCGAACCAGACACTTATGAAGTTATGCATGAGGACCTCATAACTCTTGAAAAGAATAACACTTGGACCATAACCACTTTACTTGATAATAAAATAACCATTGACTACAAGTGGGTATATATAACTAAATACAATGTTGATGGATCTATAGATAGATACAAGGCATGTGTATTACACACAATGGGAGGGATTAAATTTTCTTGATACCTTTTCTCTGATGGCCAAGTTGACTACCATTTACATGCTTTTGTACCTTTTCCCTTTTCGCTTTTTTGATTTCACATGATTTTAAACCAATCTCTAGAAATCATTCTTTATTTTTAAAACTCGTTGATTCCAGTTCCACTACTCTGCTAGTATATGTGGATGGCATAATACTAACAGGAAATAACATCATTGAAATTAAAAATATCACTATTATGCTTGGTCAAACTTTTAAAATAAAGAACCTTGGTGATCTAACATATATTAGGCTTGAGATGGTAAGAAGCAATAGAGGAATACATTTATGCTAGTGAAGATATACTTTGGATCTTATTAATGTGTTTGCGATGCTTGCCTTTGTACATGTTTCCACTCCTATGAACTTCTCCAATCTCATATCTTCTACTATTGACTAGTCACTCACTCATTCATCCTCTTACAAAAGGCTTATTGGAAGACTCATTTACCTTACAAATATTTGTCCTAACATAACACATGCAACTCACTATCTTAGCCAAGTTGTTGTAGCCCAACTACTTCTCATCATCAAGCCTATCTTCAGATATTATGTTATCTCAAACAAACACTTGGATAAGGAATTTCTCTTACTGCAAATAGTAAAATAAGGCTTAAAGCTTTCAACAACTCTGATGGGACTGGATGTCCTAATGATTCACAACGTTTATATCTGACTACATTATTTATCTTGGTCATTTTACCATATAATGGAGATTAAAGAAATAATCAACTATCTTCAAAAGTTCTTCAGAAGCATAATACAAAACCCTTACATCAACAACATGTAAATTACATTGGTTAACATATCTTATGCAAGACCTTCACATCTCTCATTCTACATACTCTTCTTTACCATGACAGTCAATCTATCATACAAATTGCCTCTAATAAAGTTTTTCACAAACACACCAAATATGTTGAAAATGATAGTCATATTGTTAGAGAAAAGCTTCATCAAGATTTAATCAATCTTCTCCCTATATGTTTTAGTATGCAGTAAGCGGATGTTTTAATAGGCTTTATCACCTTCAACGTTTCAATCTAGGAATGCTTAATACTTACTCTCAGCTTGAGAGGGGCTCTTAGAATTCCAATTTTCTATATAATTTTACAAAATTTCTCTTTATCACTAAGTGTTGTACAACTAGCACTTAGCCTCTCTTAGCTTCAAAGTAAATACTATATATGAGAATGAAAGAGTGTGAATCGATTCTGTTTGGATCATGGAGACTATGATGATTTATGGGGGACGAAATGATGGAAATACAAAAAAACCAAACACTCACCCAAATACAAAAAAATACAACAAAATTGATGACTTATTTTGAAATATCTCACTTATCCTCAAACTTATACTAGTGTCTTTTATGTTTGTATATGAAATTTATTTTAAATCTGTAAGGACCTATAAATTAATTGGAATAGAAGTGATAGATTTTAAATAATTTCTGAGTATGTTATTATTTAAAATAAAAAGGACATAAAAATAGAAAATATCATAGTGGTCAGACCTCGGACGTCGCCCAAGGTCTGGGATCAGCTGGTAGAGGGCGATCGGTTAACCATTGTCCCAACCAAGTAGTCAGGTGCGATGACTTTATCGAGAGGTAATCAAGTGGGCGTGCTTCAAAGGAGGGGGGCACGTGAATCAAGAAGGGTAAGAGAAAGGAAGGTGTAGCTTAGAAGTCGATAAGATCACCGTTTGTTGAAGAAGGCAGCGTCCTCCGACTTCCCCCATATGAAATCAGAGATCGCCTATTTTGCGCATGATCGCCGTGTGCGAAGATTTCACATAATCGCCAATCGCCTATGGTGCACATGATCGCCGAAAAGAACACATCGTCGAGTATTCGAGAAGACTTGGTAAGCACTTAGTATGTGGTCTAAATACAGAAGATGGGTGATATAGAAGATAGGTGGCATATCTGCCACCATGAGTAGTGTGACCCGTGATACCCCAGACTTAGAGGAATGGGAGGATGAACCTTCAGCAAGGTGTGACGTTGTGACATCAGTGACCAGAGTAAGGCGATGTGTTCTCGTCACACACAAGGGCGATAAGAGATCGCCAACAGGATGAGAGGAGCATCGGTCATCAACCAGGATGGGAGACACATCGGTGGTCTGCCAGGGTGAGATATCGGTTGTCTGCCAGGGTGGCACATCGGTGGTCTGCCAGGGTGAGACATCGGTGGTCTGCCAGGGTGAGACATCGGTGGTCTGCCAGGGATGAGACATCGGTTGTCTGCCAGGGTGGGACATCGGTGGTCCTCCAGGGTGAGACATCGGTTGTCTGCCAGGATGAGGGATCAGTCATCCGTCAGGAAGAGGAATCGGTCATCGCCGGTATGAGAGGCATGGTCATCGCGCGAGCAGTCATCGGTGGATGGTTATCGCGCGATGTCGTGTTTCACACAGATAAGGTGGGACCCAGACTCCCAGCATGAACGTTCTGCATGCGCGACACGTAGACAAAAAGGGTGTTTCATAATAGTTAGCATCAGAGAGTTGGTATGCGCAGAAACCCACGTGGTCATACTGTTCAAGGAAGTGTGCACGCAAGGTTGCTCAGAGAGTGGGTAATGGCAGAGAAGGCTAAAGAGCCGTTCGACCTTAAGAGCTGAGGGAATCAGCTCATTTAGTTCCCCTTTCTCCTTTCTCCTCCACTCGAAGACGCAGCTATCCTCACGTACCAGTGCTACGATCGGCGACTGCCTTTGTCCTTCTGGGAAGTCTCTGCAAGTTCTCCCGTCAGGACGCTAGAACAGAGTTAGGACATCTTTAAGCTTCGGTGGGTTTTGGAGCTCTTAGTGTTTGTGCGCAAGTCTAGGTAAGGGAAGCTAGCATTTTCGTTTATAAAAACTTTAGGCGAGTAGGTTCTGAAGTGAGGGCGACGTGGTCGCCGGTTTCATATTCTATTTCACAATGCTCTGTTTTTATGTGTGGGGCGACGTGATCGCCGGTTTTAATGCAAAGTTAGAAATCCCCTGTTTTAGTGTCGTTTTGAAATTGTTTGAGATTGAAAGGTGAAATGCATATGATATTCGAAAACCTGAACTTTGGTATGATTGTTTCTGTGATTGGGATTGTTTAAGGAAATATTCAAAATATTATATGATGGAATTGTGCTTTTACGTGTGGTATGATGTACTGGATGAATGTGAAAGAGTGATCAAAGCATAGTATTTTCAGGAAAGAAAATACCGTGTGGAGATTTTATGAGGGTGTATTGATCTGTGAGTATCCTGTGAATGAGGCGATCCTGACTCTGCTGATATGATGGAATTACATAGATGAAGTCATTCAGTTGGTGAGAGTCGAAGGAGGTCCATATGTATGGGTAAGTCGTTTGAAAGATAACTGACTTGACCTGTTATATGGATTAACCCTGTCATACTGAGAGAGTGAGGATATTGAGATTGAGATCGAGATTATGTTTATGCGCATGGCTGTGAAAACTTTACAGCAATTTCGTATGACAGGTGCAGGCCTCTGAATGCTAAGTTCAACGCACGAGTCTTCCGGAAGTAGAGTCATGTGTCTATGTGTTATGAGTCAGTGGAAAGTCTGACGTGTGAACCATGAGTATTGAAAGTATTGAATAGACACTTGACGAGTTTGTGGAATATGGGGATATTGATGGTTGAAATTGATATAGATTATGAATGGTGTGAAGATTTATGCTTTCTATTGATATAAAGTTTCATATTTAAAGTTTTAAAAATATTTAGCTTACCCTTTTGTTTTGTATCGTGGTTGTTTTCTTAAACCTGTGATGATCGTGTATTTTTGCACGGGAGCATATGAGGTTGCAGGTAGAAGAGCTCCTCAGTGAGCATTTCTGGAGTAGGAGATCGCCGGTTTTTGAATGCTGTTGTTTTGTTTTATTTTGAAAACTCCTGTATGGAGATGTATTAAAACTTCCTCGAAAAGAGATATTATTTAAGGCACATTTGTATTAATGGATGAACTATAGTATGTATATATCTATGTTAAAGTTTGATATTATTGTTTCACCTTTATTTTATTATATAAAAATGAACAATATTTTGAGGAGCGTTACAAAATCCTTTTAATTAAATTAATTATTTATAAATATATAAAATAAATTATTTATAACATTAATTCAAATTGTATAATATTTTTCAAAAATAATAATTTTATATTAAATTAATTTTAAAATATATTAATTTTTTTATTATATATATATAAATATAATATAATCGATTATAATACGATTATAATCAATTATATGTTAAGTTTATAACAATCAATTATATATATATATATATATATATATATATATATATATATATATATATATATATAATCGATATATAATATAATATAATAAAATAATATTAAAAAATAATAATATTTAATAATATTATTAATAAAAATAAATATTAGCAAGTAATAATAATAAATATAATTATTTATAATAAAAACGTAAATTTATATAATAATAATATTGATTATAAAAATCAAAATATAAAAATAATAATATTATTTAAATTTGTTATAAAAATTAATTTTAATTACTTTTTTAATAAATAAATATATAAATAGTTTTTATTTTTATTTAATAATTTTTTATTTTTATACAAAAATTCCATATAAATGAATTATATATTTTTTAAAAATAATTATTTATCGTTACCAAATATTATATAAATTTTAATTAATTCAAATTCACACAAAATATCTTATATTTTATTATTCAAATATTATTAAAGAAAAAATAAATTTTTAAAATTTATATTTTATATTTTAAATTTTAAAAAAAATTAAAAATTCTTTAACAAGTATCACTCACAAATTTTAATAAATTTTTCCTAAAACTTCACTTTAATAACTCAAACAATCATACTTTCTTTATACTTTTCTTTTTCAAGTTTCATTACATTTTTTATTCAAATCACTCGAAATCAACTCTCTGAATCTTCACTTTCATTATCATCCTTTTCACCAAGTGTTTTATACTAGCACTTAGTGCCTTTCTTCAATTTTTTATATTTTCTTCCCTTTCTCTACTCTTAAAACCACTGGTTAACATTTTCTCCATTGAATCTGGGAAAGTCAATGCGTGCCAACCGTGTGCCACAAACATAAGAAGACCCTGTTCGAGGTCCCCGCAACATGTGGTCAGGTGAAAGGCCATGGATGCCTTCTCCTCGAGATTGAGTAAGTAATTCCTGGATGGTGTCTTTCATAGAACGAGTCAAGGTTTCCTGCAATGTAGTTGCGAGTTCCATCAACCTATTATCCATCCTTTGGGAGATTCGATCTTCCATCTCCTTAGCAGCTTGAGCAGAGCGTGTGGAGTCAGCCATTGAAAGTCCAGGAAGGTCCAATCTGATACCAATTGATATGAACGATCGTGTGTGTAAGCGTCTAGGTCCTCTCGTAAGAGATTTCGAAGAACGATTAGGCTTTGGACAAAGGGAACCCTAGGTGGCTTCCGATTATACCAAGAACAAGAAACAATGATATAGAATATGATAGAGAATTGAGAGAAGGAAACAAAGTGCATATATTATTCATATTTCAGATAATAGTTTAATACTCTATTTATAGAGTACTAAAGATTACAAATGATAGAGATATATGATAGAAACTGTTAATTAAATCTCAACTAAAGAAATATATGATAGAAACTGCTAACTAAATCTCAACTAATTAAATCTCAACTAATTAAATCCTAACTAATTAAATCCCAATATCTACCAATTAAATCTTAACCACCCAACAATAATATTAATCAAATCCCAAAACTTTAGTATATAACATCATGGCTTCTGTTCGTAATCTTTCTTTTACTAAGAGTAATAATTGTTCTGATTTACATCTCTTTCTTTTCCCTTGCTTTCTCTCCCTGCTTCTTCTCGTTGTATGTTCTTTCTATTTTCATCGTGTTTCAGTTTTGCTCTGCAAGAGATTTCTTCATCTCTGCTATCATGGTTACCCTACGCATTAATAGAGTGACAATTACAACAATAAATCTAAGACGTGATTTTTTTACCTCTGTCCCAATGCTACCCGTATATAGTACATCCCATTTTGGTTGTATATTTGAAAAAACCTTAATTCTTTAGGGTTCATGTAATAAAAATCATTTGAGACTACGGTAGTTATTTAGTTTGAACCATGTAATATTTCATAATGCGATAAAACTTTATAAAAGTTATATTCCTATCACTTTATGCAAAGGTTTTCTAAGAAGGAGATATGGTAAAAAATTAAAATGATATGAAAGTCTATCCAAAATTAAGCACAAAGAAAAAAAAAGGGAAAAAAGAAATCTTATACAGTGCAATTTGCACAACTGTGCTTTCTGCCCCTTTCCTTCGTAAAGCAATGTTACTATCCTTGTCTCGGTTATATTTAACATTGTCAGATCTGCTACCTTCCTTTCTGAACTGCTGCTGTTCTTTTTCCCATGAAAAGACAAGAGTAGTTTGTATCTTGATTTTAAAGGAAACGGTGGACCATGTCGTACAATTCATATTTAATTTAGGTTAGTTTTCAAAGAATAGAAATTGGTTTCGAAATGCAGCTATATATAGTATGTAGAAAATGGCGAGTGATGGAATTTATGGGTGAATGTTGGGCTGAACTGAAGGTGAAGTTGCAATCTAACTTCCCACTCCAAGATGGGAACCATTTTAATATATTGTGATAGATTTTACATATATATCTAGCTCAATACTACTAATTTTACATTTTGTTTTGTGAATTTGCAACAAAAGGCAAAAGTTTTACATGTGAACAGTTTTGGGGGGCCATGGTCACATTTAACAAGTGGGACACACCCTTTGATTGTCCTCTGAGCCATGCGCAATCAATCCATCAGGGTACATCAACACGTTGCGTTCGGATGTAGATTGTTACCACATGTGCAGATGTTCTTGCATCACTCAGTATTGTAAAGACCAAGGATTCTTTTATTGGATTTTGGTTCTGCCCTTGTTGGATTTCTCCTTTTGTTAGCAGTGCTTCATTTTCATGTGATGCCGGTAAGAGGGATCCATTTCGGCACCATCAATTGTCTGCCATGCAACCGGAACTAAAAACCCTAGTTTAGTATAAATGTAAAAACAAAAAACAGAAGAGATTCGACCCCATAACAGCATATTCTGTTAATAATAAACCCACCTTCTGAAAAAGAGAATGATAGATATGCATGCATTATTGAGATGTTGTTGTGCGGACAAAAGTTTAAGAAAGACAGCTTCTGTTGTTATAATTTAGAGAAAAACATCAATTTTTAACACTGTTTTTTTGGTAAAATTTATTTGTCTTTAATAGGAAAAATTGAAGAATCAGATTTAAGTCACATCTAATGTGAAGAAATCAGAGAATTGTATTAACTACTGTTACCAAGTATGAATTTGAGTGTGTTTTATTTAATTATTTGTGGGTTGTTTGTGAGTGCATTTGATGCTTGATAGATACAAGTCAGTGGAGCAATAAATTAGGTGAACATGTAATCCAAAGTTTATAGAGAAGAAAGTGTTGGCCCGTGTTGTGAAGCATGGCGTTATCATAAATTGCATTGAAACAGTGTTGGATCATTCCTTACTTGCTGTATTTGTCTGTATCTTTATCTATATCTATCTATGTATCTATCTATCTCAGTTAGCTTGATATGTATGAAAGTGTAGAATGAATGAGTATAATAAATGATGTTATCTTGGATCACGAGCCTGTGTTGGTGGATTTCATTGTTTTGAGACGGCAGAGAGAGATTGTTTATATTTAGACTTAGACTCAGAATATATGGAGAGGTTCAGGCTCAGCCTCACCCTCTATCTATCACTGCCATTGTCCTTTTCTAGGACTGCACATTGTTCTGTACTTTTGTCTCTACACCATGCATGCACCATCACCTCACACCAGCCAATGCCCTACCTCTCTCTCTCTCTCCCTCTCCCATTGTTATGTGAAATTGCTTTCACAGCCCTATTAAAACATATTCATGCAACTTGATTACTTACTGAAATACCTTCCACTTTATGGCTTATTGCATGTTTTTGAAGCAATTGATAGTTTTTATAGTTTTTCTATAATATTAGATTTTTTTCCTTATATTCTTTATTAAATATTCAGAGTATGTGTGTTTTTATTAATAAATAATGATAGAATAACTTTTAAAATTATTAATAATAAGAACAAATACAATATATATATATATATATTGGTAACATTTTTTAAATAAATCAAAAAAATTAATTTAGTTAATAAACACGAAAAATCATTAAATACTAACTAAATTTAGATACCAAAAATAATTAATCACTATATTAATTAAATCAGATACTAATTTAGAGATTAAAAACTTATTCGTATCTAAAGTGGTTTCTATTATTAATAAAAATTTATAAAATGATTTCTAAATTTGTATCTAAATTAGCTATTTAAGTTTTAACGACTAATATTTTAGATTCTAAATTAGTCTCTAAAAGACTAATAGAGACTAATTTAGAATATAAAGTAGTAAGTTGTTAAAATTTTGGTAGTGAATGGTTAGATACCAATTTAGAAATCATTTTATAAATTTTTATTAATAACAAAAACTACTTTAGATACCAATATTTTTTAGTTTATAAAATGATCTCTAATTTAATTAAATAGTAACTAATTATTTTTGATCTCTAAAATTAGTTTATATTTAGTGATTTTCTTGTAGTGAAATTTTATTTTATAAAATAGTATCTAATTTAGTCAATATAAAAATTAATTATTTTTTATCTCTAAAATTAATTTCTATTAATTTTCTAGATGTATAAAATGTTAAAAGTATTCTCTAGTTTAATTTGAGTAAATAATTTCAATATACTTATAGAAACTAATTCCAGAAATAAAAAATATTTAATTATTATATTAACTAAATTAGAGATTATTTTAGGGTTTAGGTTCTTAATTTGCAGTGTGTAATAAAAATATAATTAAAAAATAATTATATTATCTTTAAATTTTAAAAAAATATGTAAAAGAAATATTTTTTTATTAAAAGAAGTGAGAATTACAAAGTAAGAGGTAAAACTTTTATAATATTTATTTATTTTGATAACTCGTATGTCTTGTAAAAGATTAATCTCTGAAAAAAAACTGAGCATTGATGCAGTGATGTTGTTTGGTGATTAAAAAGGAAGAGATAGAAAAAAGGTGTGTTAATGTTTGGAAAGAGGTGTCACCAGCATGGCAAGTTGCGAACTTGATTGTAAACTTGTGTTGCATGCGTGACTGTGACTGGACTTTATGTGTCCCAAATCCATGGGAATCTACTTCCTTTAAATTTCGACTAGATTCTTATCATCAGTATAGTTTCACATTGTTTACTGGTTAAAGTCAAAGACAATTTATATATTTTCTCCTCTTTTACTTTGTTAAGGTATCTTTTGGTTGGTTGCATTACATCTAATCAAAGTTTTTAACTTTGACCTTTTTCGAAGAGTAGGTAATTATTTTAACATTTTTTTGATCTCTTAGTACATCCATATCATATCTCTTCACATTCTTAGTATTTCATCAGAATCGGAATAACCAACATAAATAAAAGTCCAGAAAACACAAATAAAAATTTTCCAATGAAATACAAATATATGACAGAGCAAGGCAACAACAGCGACGGGGAAGACACAATAGAGAGCAAACAAAAACTTTCTCAATGAAATAGTAACCTTAGCAATGACATAAGACAAAATATAAGAGAAACGGAAAACATACAAAAATCATTGGTGAAAAAGAAGAGAGGAAGACCGTGCTTAGCAATGACACGAAGACAATGTAAAGAAGAGAAGAAGAAAAGAGGAAGCACAGTTAATGGAGGAAGCACAAAAGAGAAACGAAACGCGAGAGAAAAGAGAGTATGAAAACGTGAGTGGCACGTTTCGGAATTAAGGTAAAAAAGGTTTTAAGAAGATGACTATTTGTAATAACCGCGTTCTTAAATAAAATGCTTTGATTTAAGAATGCGGCTATTATAATGAGCCGCTAATAGTCATCTTCTTAAATCAAGTTAATTTCAAAACTGTCACCGCGTTTTGAAAAATAGCGTCTGATCCTAAAAACACATTAAATAATAGATCTTTATTTTAAACTTTTGTACTAGTGAGTAATTGAATAATTTTCAATAGAAAATTATTATGTTTAAATTATAATAAAATTCTGAAACTTGAAATAAATGTTTGATATTATTTTCTGAATTGAATTAAAATTAAGAAAAATAATTTCTTATTAAACCAATAGGAATTAATAGATGTTAATTTTGCTTTGGCAGCCCTACACTTATCATTCAAAAAGCAACTCTGAAGTTGAAGGTTTCGTAATGAATGTGACATTTAGAGAGTTTGTACAAATTGGGTGGTTGTTCTTACATTACATTAATTTGGTACGTATGAAGAAAGTATTTTTACATACTTGCTACTATTTGAGTTTGGGTCAATGGATCTGAGTAACGTGAAGTGAGGGTAACTCTTTAATGTAATAATAACGGAGAAGAAGACCAACAAACACCACTGTAGTGTCACAGTTACTAATGCAACACACCCATTATTTGTACATGGAGCAACAATTAATATTGAGTTAACAACTTTTATTAACTTACAAGCTTTTAACCTAAGGTTACAAAATGATGTTATGGTTTGTTAATTAACTTATAACTGCAATCACAGTTTCATATGCCTATACTGTAATTATTACAGATTCATGGTAGTTAACTGTATGGCATTTTCCTATCATCTTATGTCATAAATTCATTTTATATTATAAAAAATTTAAACCATTTTAAAAATCATTCAATCACAAACAAAAATTTATTAAATTCTATTGGAACTTAGTCAAGATTCTCTCTTTACTTTGATAATGAGGTATTGATAGATGTAGTAATTTACTTGATGATTTAATTCTATTCAATTCAACTAAATTAGATTATTTGAGTTTTATCTATTAATGACAAACTTTTTCTTCACTTTCATATCTTCTCTTTGCATTTCTATACTTATTTTAATTCAAACAATACTGTTGAATTGAAACACAAACTAAAATTATCAAAATGTCTAATTTATATTGACTTCCTTTTAATAAAAATTATATAAATAAAAAGAGACTAAAATTTTAAAATGTCTCAAATAAAGTTCCCTATGAAAAAGAGATAGTAAAAAGTCACATTTAAATGGATTCATTTCTATTTTAAAAAAATCTGTTTGATTTTGTTTATTTTTAAACACTAAAAAAAGTTAAATAAGAGAATCAATTTATTTGAACTAGTTTGTCTCATAAAAAAAATATAATTTAACAATAATTAAATTATTTCTCTTTAAATAATGAAAAGACTGAATCAAATGAGACTGAAAGATATTTAAAAGCTATGTTTATTCTTATTATCAGTTTGAACGAAAACAACATTTTATTTTTTTAAATTTTTAGTCATTCTTTCACAAGCTACATAATCTAGAAAAAAAAAATCAATAAGATGTAAAAATGGAGTACAAAACTAAAAAAATATATCTTTGTATGGGAAAACGTAGAATACAATGAATCTTTTCACCAATTCTCTTACTTGCGTTCAAATAATGAAACTATTATCTCAAACACTCTGATTAAAGAAAAATGAAAGTGTTACATTAGAAGGAAGTATGAGGTGCATCTGAGATTATTTTAAAAAATAAGATTATACTTTATTTAATATTATTTAAAACTTTTAAAAAGGTTAAAATCAGCAATTTTCACAACTAATAAAAAAGGCATGAGAAAGGTACGCAGATGAAACTCACTCTTTTAAATTATAATATTATAAATTGAAATATTTTCTTACAAATTCAAAAAATTAAATGTTGTTATTCTTTCAAGAACTAAATTGGTTGAATCTCACACACTTAAGAACCAGATTAAAATTTAATAAGAAAATTACTTTAACTTTTATCGATAAACTTAAATTTAAGTCTTTGTAAGTTTATGAGTAAAGGTTCAGATCGGACCAGAAAAAAAAAAAGAGAAAAAGAATATGTAAAGCGAAAAGGAATTAAAGTGTTGGTATCATCTTTGTCTTCCAATTGCTTGCAAAAGAAGAAGTTTACATTGTATGTTGCTTTAATGTTCTTTAGCAGATGCCTTGCACAACTTTTTTTTTTTTTTCGTTTTTATGAGGCTTGTTTCACTTTAAGTACAAGATACAAGATTCTTGTCATATCTTCAATGAACAATTCCGATTAATAGAACTAGCTCTAATAAACATGAATTTTTACTTTTCCCATGGAACTGAGATGAAAAAGAAAACATTACCTAGGTCACAGTAAGAAAATAGTTAGAGTTCTAAAACTTACAAATAATGATGTTAATACTTGTTTTGAAAACCAAAGTAACTATTATTTAGTTCTTTTAGGAACTAAAATAATATTTTTACAACTTTAGGGATTGAATTAGTTTATATTTATAATTTTAAGTATAATTACCTTATTCGTCCCTATATTTAGGGTAAATATTCAATTTAGTACAATAGTTTTTAAAAAAATCAATTTGATCCATATGTTTTTTTAAAATGTATCCAAATTGGTCATTTATGTTAAATTGCACCTTACGGCGTCAAATGCTGCTTACGTGGCAGAGAGAGAGGTGGGATCGAGAGATTTGAGGTGTCAAGTGGCGGCATCTCTTAAGGTCGTAACTCCCGCATCATTGTCGACGGCATCTCCTCCCACTTTGGCTCTTGCTCCAGCGACCAAGCCTCTGACAGTGTCTCCTCTGGCTGCGAACGATGGTGACCATGTGTTGTGTGGCGGCACATAGGTTTAGGGTTTAAGCTTTCTACTTCCTTTATCTTTTGTAGTTGCTGCGAGACAGCAGCAAGAGTAAAAGCAGATGGAGATTGAAGGCATTCTACTTTCTACTCCTTTCATGTGTGTAACTCCATCATTGCTTTCAACTATGGAAATGTTACACAGAATCATGACAGTAAGAAGAAGAAGTTTGATGTTTCTTCTTCGGTGGTTTTGGGTTTGCACTTTCATTTTGAATTGTTCAAATTCAGCGCACAAATTTTGGGTTTTTTTTCTGTGTTGGTGTCATGATCACTATAATGAACTACAATGAGTAAATCATAACATCTTAACTTTAATTGCTACAAAAAAACATGGGTCACTGAAGAGAAAGTCGTCAGAAGAGTCTTCAACTTCATCTTTGCAACCACCCTTCTTCTTCGCCCACTTAAACACACACAGAAACCGTCAAGAAGTTCTCATTCACTCTCGATCCCTTTCAGTCTCAAGCCTTCACTTGCCTCTAAAACGACGAGTCAATCATGGCCACCATCATAGCCGGAGGAGACGGTATCAAAGGCTAGGTCATTGGTGCAAGAGCACTATGATGGGAGGAGATGCTGTCGACGATAATGCAGGAATTACGGTCTTAGGGGGCGCCGCCACTTGACACCTCAAATCTCTCAGTCCCATCTCTCTCTACCACATAAGCAGTACTTGACGCTGTACAACTTAACATAAATTACCAATTTGGATATATTTTAAAAAATATAAGGACCAAATTGATTTTTTTTAAAAATACTATACTAAATTAAATATTGACCATAAATATAGAAATATATAAGGTAATTATACCATAATTTTAATATTAGTGATTTTTTGTTGACTCGTACATTAGAATAAATAAGTGTGATTCCTAAAAGAGTTGGGTGGCGAGTCATAATCATCGTAGAAGCAGGTTGAAGATAAACTTAGATGATTATTTGTGAAACTTACACCATAATCATCAAATCAAAACCAAAATAAAAAATGAAGAAAAGTAGAAAAAAAATATTCATGTACCACTCTTCTGATGCATTATTCCGTCTCCTTCCCCACAATACTAGTTTGTTATGAATGATCACATCTGCACTCCCACTTCCACACTAACACCCAAACCACCCATACAAGTTGCCTTTCTTGTTTACAAAATTTTTTCATTAATTTTTTTATAATTGTAACCCATATGGTGTTATATAGTGGGGGATTAGGGATTTACTTACCCCTTAATCAATGGATTATCTACTCTTCCAAAAAAAAAAAACTTCGCTTGTACTTTAACTTATAAAAATCTTCAATAAACTTAATCAATGTGAAAACTTCTGGTTTACCCCAAATGCAGTGCAAGGAGAAAGGATTAATTTTGTAATTGATTTAAGATGATATGCAAGTAGCCCGCATGACTATGTAACCATGTTAAAAGTTTTGTAGCATTAAAATGTACCCAAAAGAAAAAAGTTTAGCATTAAATTTCTTGGTAATTAATTGGTAGAACAAGTTGGCAAAAGTTGCCAGTAGTTGATAAGCAACAAGCTGGTTGGTGCATGCTGTTGTATCCTTTGTTGTTGTGGAGCAAAATTTGTTGTGTTGTGAATGTCTGAAGAAGCATTGATTATTTAATTTGGAAGAAAAAGTGTAATGAGGATGCAGAGTGGAGGAGAGGGTGGATGTTGTTCCTTTTAGTGAAATCACACATTTCTTAATAGAGAAGCTGCAAATTACAGATAGGAAAGAAGGGAAAAAAGCTGTTAGATGTCATTATCAAAGACTTAAAAAGGTGTGGGTGAAGAGATGGCAATTGAGAGTTACCTCTCTATCATCCATGACCTTAATTATAGCTCATCACTAGCATAGCATAGCATAGCATCCATCTAGACTTATTAAACAAGTTGAAGAGCTTGTGAGTATATATTACTGAGGAGTTGGTTGAACTTGAGTTGGGGTTCGTGACAAGGCCTTGTTAGTGTACACACATTTGTTTGCGTTTGTGGGGCTAAAAAACGACCAAAAAGAACTTTAATCTCTTCTCTGAGCACACTCTGCCTCGCTTTGCAGAAGCATCACCAAGCTCTGATAGGCCACAAAGGTACCATTTTTATTTCTCCCTCACTGTGCATCCACGTATTCTATTCTTTCTTGCAACCCCATGTGACATCTCCTTAGCTCAAATCAAAAGCTGGATCAGTCACAGAGTTCAATGTCCTATTGTAGTTTGTGTTTTTACCCTCCCAGTACAACCACTTCAAGTCATTGAAAGTTTAAATAAATCTGCATACCCTTCACAAAATTTTGGGATGCACACGTAAACGCACTACAACAATCTACTATTTTACTCTGTCCTTTTACTCCCTTGTAGTTGTGAGTAGATAAAAAACCAGACACGTGAGTCAGTCACCAAGAAAGCATGTAGATTAACTTTTCCTTTTTTTGTTTTGTGCATGTTCAATCCGTTTTGCTAGTGTTATTGGGTAGGTATGGAATCTAATGAGGTTGCAATTGCAGGTTTTGGTATTTTTGGATCAGCAGCAGTGGCAGAAGCAGAACACACTCCGTAGCTGCGGATGAAGGCTCAACAAGTAACCAGTGTTAGGAGTACTACTACAATACTACCACACCAAGTACCAACCTCAATAAAACCTACAAGAAACCCATTAGATGTGTAAAAGGAAAGGAATCTGAATCTCACGAGAATCAAAAAAGGAGAACAAATTTTGAGCATATAAAGTGGGGGGTCAATTGTCATCATCAAGTTGTGGAAACT
The DNA here is from genome assembly GCA_013389735.1 of Phaseolus lunatus. NCBI lineage: Eukaryota > Viridiplantae > Streptophyta > Magnoliopsida > Fabales > Fabaceae > Phaseolus > Phaseolus lunatus. Next base: position 28,983,738 of record CM023861.1, read on the forward strand.
GCAAAGGACTAACTATGCAGAAAGCACGGTAGAGAAGCTGAGGAATGGGCATGAAGAGCACTGGGGGAGAGATTGTTCAAGTCCAAGGAGGGCACATTGTTCGGTCCACAGGTAGAAAAGATAGGCACAGTAAGGTTTACACTGCAAAGGGTCCTCGTGATCGCAGAGTTAGGCTCTCAGCGCACACAGCAATTCAGTTCTACGATGTTCAGGACCGTTTAGGGTATGACAGACCGAGCAAGGCCGTGGACTGGCTCATCAAGAAGGCCAAGAATGCCATTGACAAGCTCGCTGAGCTTCCTCCATGGCACCCTACTGCCAACGCTGCAGATGCAGAGAACAACCATAACCATGCAGGGTCTGGTGACATGGCCATTGCAGAACAATCAGAGTCTTCTGGTTACAATTTTCAGCTGCAAAGGCAATTAGGTGAGGACCATGATAACCACCATTCAGCTTTCATTCCTTCACCTATTGACACTGATGCAATAGCCTTTTTTCCCACAACCACTGCCCCCTCCTCCATCAATTTCCAAACCTACCCTCCTGACATAATCTCAAGAACCAACAACTCCAGTGAGGATCTTGGCCTTTCTCTTCACTCCTTCCAAGACCCGGGCCTGATTCATGGCCAGTCCCAAGCAGGTGCAAACCAATCACAAACACCTTCCAATCACCAAACCCTCTTTTCTGGCTCAACTCAAATGGGGTTTGAAGCCAATTACCCCAGGATTGTGACTTGGAACAATGATACAGGCACAGATATGAACAGAACCGGGTTCATGGTAAACTCACCAGCTCTTCTAGGCCAAGGTGGTTCTGCTGCATATTCCCAGAGGGGGACCCTTCAGTCCAGTTTCTCACCATCACTTCGTCCTTGGAGTGACATTCCCATGGCTTCTTCCGCAGAACATCACAAGACACAACCAATTCAACAGGCTTCCATCTTTGGCAGCAGGTTTCTGTCTGATGCATTGCCAGGGTTCTGCATTCCTGCTAGAATTCAAGGCGAGGACGGGAGTCATGGTGTTAGTCCCGACAAGCCATCATCTTCTTCTCCTAATTCTCATCACCGAGCACAAACGTGAACTGCACAATGCTGCATCGTTCCTTATTTATCAAGTACTTCGCTGATTATCCATTTCTCTTTTCTTGGACAGTTATGGTAAACACTCAGAAGGAGAAAGGAAAGGGGAAAGGGACCACTTTATGTGATTTGTGCTAACATGTCATCTTTTGTTTTTAATGGAAGAAAGAATGAAAACTGATCAAAGTCATTTCCCATGCAAAGCTGCAAATTGAGTAACAAAGTTATTGCCCTCACTGACTATTATTCCTTTTTAAATTCTTCTCATGGATCTTGCTATGCAGGAGCATTGTATACCAGACGTGAAAACGTGGGAGGATTAAGATGGAAACATTTTGATGATCTACACAATTTGTCTGGTTGGATTCAGCTTTTTTATGGCTTTCTTTCCCCTCCTTATTGGAGCCATTCACGTTGGTGCTTTATATAGCTTTTCATGAAAAAGATATTTATGTATCATGCATTATTTCTACATGACACTCTGCTTAATTTATATATGACTTTAAGTTGGATTTCGTGGTTTGTAACCGATATGGCCTCATTAATGTCGAAAATAGCATAGTTCATCTGATATAAAGTGAACAGAAGAGGTTTGTGTCGATTTTTGGTGAATCGAGTATAAGGTTTTGATGTAGTTATTCTCCCCCGTAGAAGAAAAGATAATTTACTTGCCTTTTTTCACCAACTACATTTAAAGGAACTCTTTAGTAGTCAAAAACACTTTCTTGAACCATGTATGTGGCTTTATATTTCTGCAAATGCTTCAATTTCAATTAACACCATCAAGAGGGAACTACATATGGCTTGTAATTTCTTATACAATAGGCAAAGCTATAATTGTCATTTTGGATATTCTGGAAAATCGCGGACAAATAAGACTCAAATAATACCATGTAACTATGCACTAGTTATCAAAAGTCTAAAAACCTTCATGATATAGTCACAATTATAGGTGGGGTTAAAATTGCTGCAGCATTGCAAGTGCGAGCTCTTTTCTCAAATCTTAGTAATAGGGCAAGCTAGTTAACTCTATTTTCTTTCCATAAAATTCATGTTTAAGAAATTTATTATATATCAACGCTTTTTAACGGTTTAGTCTCTTTTTGATTAAAAAAAGGTGACCACTTATTCTTTTAGTCCAAGTAGTAACGGATCTGCTATAACTTTTTCTCATAGTCAAACCAGTAGTGAGGTTTTTGGCTAATTTTGGTTGGATGATAGATCAACGAGCTGACAAAAAGATTAAGGCTGTTGCATATGAAATACGAGGAATTAGAGACAACATGTGAATATTCTAAAGATAAAGGATTGGGATTAACTCATAGTAACCGGAGGAAGCTTCAAGTAATATTACGACACTATTATAAATTATTTGCTTGCTTGATTTTGTCTGAGTTGGTTATTGCTTTGTGTTTATTACAAATGTAGACGACTCTTATATGCACAAACAAAATTCAACAACTTAGATTCCAAATGTAACAAAATATTCAAACCTCCAATCCAAATCCTACTATAAAGACCCCTATGACCAAAACAACAAGCCTTTTATCCCCAAAAGCATTTAATATCCTACCTGCTAAAAGCAAACACAAAGACAACGTCTTCTTCAACTTTAGAGCCAACATAGTAGCAACCACAAAACTATACCTCCCTACTCATCACATAAAACAGAGAAGCCAAAATCACCTACATCTCAACATAACACCCTAGCAACCTCTAAACAAAATCTCTGTCCCTAAATTAGCGGAACCAATTGCAGAAGATCCAAAAACTAACATCGAGTCCAAGCCATAGCCATCACATTCACCACCATGTACCACAATGAATAACTTTTGCCCATAAACATTCAAGCCAAAAGCCACATGTTTTCACTTTGGTACCTAAAAAATATTAACCTGATTTTGCTTCAATCCTAAAAATACTTACTAACATTACCCATGTCCTTCAAAAATCTGTACGTCACTAAAGTAGCCTTTCTGCTAATGTGCTTTGCTGCTTAGGTAGCTTTGCCGTGTGGATGCTTAAGAGGCATTTAATAGGCTACATAAGCACTTAATGTGCTAAATTAGGCTCCATTAAATGGATTTTTGATAGATTAGAGGGTGAGAAAGAGATCATCACAGTGAGATTTTCAATAGTCAAATAAAATAATAGCCCACAACTTTGATAGATGAAAGTAACTTCTTTTGCATTTTGTCTGTCATCGTTAGCTTTAGGAATGAATGGCATAAAGTAATTATTTATGTAGCAGTGCAATTACTTTTCTGAGGCAGCCAGTGGAATGAATAGTATAGTTGTATAAACTATTTGTACATTTCAAAGAGCCATGGTAAGAACACTATTTGAAATTTGATAGAGAAATGTTGAAAGAGTAAGAAGTGAAATAAATTGGAAAGTAGGGGTTTCAGACTTTAAATAGCTATGCATTGCTTCTGCAGTTTTAATGTTGTTGCTCCCATCATAGTTTATCACAGAAAAAAGATAAGCCTTGTGATTTTAAATGCTGATCCTACCTAGCTAGATCTTAATTATGCTAACTTCAACTAAAAGAGGCATGAATTGGTTACAATATAGGATTATAGGACGGCAGAAGACAAACAACTTGGTGCCTCATTTGGTCAGAATTCAGTACTAGACTCCCCACACCTCCCTTCCTCGCATACTTCAATTTCTGTCATATATCCGTGTCCCAACAGTATCTATATACACTGCTTTAAACTAATTTACTTATCCAATCTATAAAATATTAATACTTATAATGATAATTGTTCCGACTTTTTTTAAATAGTTTCGTTAGGATCAATCACATCATCTGAGTTATTATTAGAAACTTATAATTCTGTCATGTTTTTGTCCTTAGAAAATGTCTCAGGACATTAAGGGAAGAAAGACATTAAGGGAAGAAAGTGTATACAAAGTATTGGGTTGGTCACAGTAGGGAAAAAAAATTAAGTTTTCAGCCCAATGAACTGATGATACAAATCTGTCACAGGAAAATAAATCTATCTTCTGAAAGTGTCACAATTTCTTACCAAATTAGCACAAATTTTCCCTTTTATCTTAACACTGTCAAGTAGGACTTAAATGCTAAGTTGTTAACTGGCTGCAGTTTATCCAGAAAACTGAAAGGGTTTATATAGATCTGTATTTGCAGACCTACAAATATTATAGTGCCATTGACTGCTGAAAATTGATTTCATGGTTATTGGCTTCCCGTTAAAGTTGAGTGATACCCTATTTTGTGTCATGATGTTGTGTGGATTAATTGGTTCTTTCCCAGAGAGGCTCTGTATCTATCACTGCTATTGTCATCATATGTTCAGGAAGTTCGATTAAAGTTAAACATAGGGCAGCTAATTAAGGACGGTTTGGGTTGGGAGAAATTTAGTTCAAATCCAATGACCTCAGTATGGAACAATTCTTGCTTCTCTTATTATGAATAATATATAAATTATTTTAGCACAAAATGTTTCATTATGTGCACTGAAAATTTGGGTGAAGGTTAGTCATTATTTTCGATAATGAATAATCTATACATATACCATGGTTATGCTTAGAGTAAAAAGAAGGTAACTGCTTTTTTTTTTTAATTTTTTTATCTTTAACTCCTAGTAAATCAGATTATATCGGTGTAAATAACTTGTATAGATGGATTATTAGGTAAAAAATATAATACTTATCTCAAATAATTTATTTTGAAAATATTATTTAAAATATTTATTTAGAATCAATCATATTTAAAGTATTATTTATTTTAAAATTTATAATTTCATCTCGACTTTGTTTATAAAAGATCTTTCAAATATTTAAAGGATAAATATGTAATTAAATCAAAGTACACTTGCGACTAAATAAATTTGTAGAAGACAATTCACTATGCAAAAATCTTTCCTTTAATCATTGTTACCTTAACTTTAATACTAACTATAAATGAGTTAACCATCAACTATTCTAGAATAAAAAATAACTTAAGTATCAACTATTAATAAAAAGGTAATATTTTTTAAACACTTCATATTAACAGCGGTTGTGTTATATGAGTTTCGCATACTTCTCTTAAATAGTGTGTTCATATTGGATATACGTATCGGATACGACACTCGTAAGACACTTATACGAAACTTATTGGTAAAGTATTTCATTTAAAAAATATTTGTTGAATTTCTGACAATTTTAGTACAGTTCTAACACAATTTTAAAAATGATAAATACATTAATTTTCTAAAAACTCAAACTTATTATATAAATTTTTTTTTATGATTATAAAAATAAGGAATAAATCATTTTGAACCAACAATGAAAAACATCTTCTGCTAAAAAAAAATCTGAAATATACTTGTACACATAAATTTTTATCATCAATTTATATAATTTATAATTATATAATATATAAATTCATGTTCCCGTGTCCTACATTTTAAAGATTATACATATCTTCGTGTTTGTGTCTGCGTCGTATCATTGTCCATATCAGTGTCTGTACTACATAGGTTGTGTTACTATTTTTTAAGAATTTCAAAATTGGAACAATTTTGACAAATTCAAAGATTTTCTCTCAACTAAAATATTTTATAATTGTTCAACTTTATATTATCTATATTTTCAGTTATTAAATAATATAATAATACTTCATTTAAAATCAATTAATTATTTGATCGTATTAAATTCTCTAATTGAATAATTAAATATTAAAATTTATTTATTTAATAAAGATTAGAATACTTATTTGTATGTGACTTGGTAGGGTATCTAACAATACTTCCTACAAAAATACTTTTTAAATCAGTAATATATTAATTAAATTAATAAATTAATTGAGGTAAAAATCTAATAATATCTCTCAACTCCCGATAAATAAAATAATTTTATTTTCAAGAACCATGAGAAAAATAATATAATATTTTTGTGCATCCTTGGCAACTGTGAAATAACTCTAGGATATGTTATAAATGTCAAACTATAATCAATTAAGTTACCATAAATTACCTAAAAAAAATATCATTTTCCTTCTATAGTGTACCATGGTCAAAGTTTTAATTTTATTATAAAACTCAAAGGGATCAAGTAGAGTGGATCCATTGAATAATCATTAATCTAAAAAATATTTAATTATATACAATATTCATTCAATCATTACTTTAAAGCATTAAGTATCCATAACTAAAGTATATAACAGATAACTTGCTAATTAGCACGATAGTCTTATAACAAAAAAAAAAAAAATTTAAGGAAAATTTTCTATTAATAATCTAAGTAATAACTATTTTGAGTAATTTCAAAAACTATATCCATCTATTTATTATATATATATATATATATATATATATATATATATATATATATATATATATACTTTGATAAATGAGATTTATTAGTTTTCATCTAATAAATACTTTCAAATATGCAATATACTATCAAATATGATAATGTTAAAATGATATACATTTTTTTTTTCAATATCAAATATCAAGAAAGAAATTATAATTGTATAAATATCAAATCAAAGTATAAAGTAACAATTGGATAAATGTCAAATAATTATAGAAAAAAGTAAAAATATGAAATGTATAACCTAGAAATATATTATGAAACTAGGGACCAAAGAAAAGTTAATATAAATTTGTTAGGTTACCTAATAAATTAAAAGTATTTTAGTAATTTAAAATGAGAACAAATATAAGGACGACAATGGGTATTGAAATGAGTATAAAGATGGGGATGAGGACAAGCGAATATATACATATTCATCCTTATCCCTATAAATAATTTTAAAAATCAAGTATTATCCGAATCCAGAGTCAATATAAGAACTTTTTGTCAAAATCACAACGAGATTGGGACAATATCAGTGGGAACGGGATCATTTGTCATCCCTAATATCAAATATACAATGATCTAGTTGGATTATTAATAACCATGAAAAAAAAAAACTTAAATTATAAACCACTTCAAAATAATAATTATATTAAAAAATATAAATATGATAAAGAAAGATTACTTTATTATAAAACTAGAATTAAATACATGGTAATTGGAATAATTATTGTTTCCATCAATCTCTCACTTGCATATTTCCATTATGGAAAGAAGCGAAAGTTCAATGCAGATTTCTTCTTGTCATCATGTATTACTTCACATATGAAAAAAATTCAACCTTTACCAAAGACAACAACTTGACATATCCAAAACTTTGTGTGAAAAATATAATAGGTGGCACAATATAAACCTATAAAACCTTAACATGAATGAAAAAGGTTTAGGATTGAGTTGGACCTTATTGAAGAAATATGAGATGAAGCAAAAATATGAGAAGAAACATGCAAACAAAGAACAAGACAATAGTATAATTTAAGGCTAAAACCTAAAGCTTCTAACAAGATGACTTAAAATGGTGGATAAGTAGTGGAGCATCCAAGGATGTAGTGAAGGACAAATTCTAATCAAATTGGGAAAGCCATTTACAGGTTTGTCAAAACCTCTACAAAAATGCATATGGGTTAAAAACTCACATAGGAGAAGTTATCCCAACATTTTGGAACACACGTTATATCAAGTTTTTTACAATTGATACTTCATAAATAGTTTATGATTTCCTACCACTAGTCTTTTTCCTTAATGAGAGTTTTGGTAGAAGAAGTTTTTAATGAGGCTCCATTGAATAAAATATACACTTTCTCAATAAATCTTTGTTTGTTTGTAGAAAAAAAAATGATGTTTTACTAATGTGATCCTTCCCCAGATCTATTAAAATAACATCTCAATCCAAGATGTTTTACTAATGTGATCCCTCTTGAGAAGAACTAAAATGATGTTAACTTTGATCTAGGACGCTTCACTAAAATGTGATCCCTCCCAAATTCTACTAATATAATGTCATATTGTCCTATAACATTTCACTAATTTATCCTTCCCGAGATGAACTAAAAGTATGTTAACTTCGAACTAGGATGTTTCACTAAAATGTGATCCCTCCTAAGTTATACTAAAATAATTTCATCTTGTCCCATAAATCTTTCACTAATTTAATCCCTCTCGAGATAATTAAAATTATGTAAACTACACCTAGGTCACTTCCCAAAAATGAAAACGCTAACTAAACATGACATAGTCTTGACCAAAGATGCTTTACTTAGAGAACAAAATAATCTTATCAATATATACCACCTCAACCTAAAACATTTTAAGAAGGGTTATATGGCTAAATGATTCATCTTGTCATAATTACAAGCAATATTCACATGCTTTGCTTAAATGGAAAACCTTCATAATGATGCAATCTCAAAATAAACAAAGATTCAAAACAAAACAAAAGAAAATGTATATTTCAAAAATGGGGAGGAATTATTGGCTAAGTAACTCAGTCATGAATGTGTCTAAAAAACTAGTAAGTATGAAAACCTACTCTAAGTTAAATATAGGTCACCCTCGTAGTTCTCAATATCGCCACCACTATCAGGAGGCATCAATGGGTGAATGAGAAGCTTCTCTCATCTAAGATGTCCTCTATAAAGATGAGCTCTCCATTAAAGAAGTTCTTCTCACTACAAGAAAATCATTAAATAACAACATTGATAAACCTAATTTCAAATAGAATAATTGTATTTTTCTCATAATAAACCTAAATACTAACATCTTATTTGTATCTTAACTCTAAGATATTTGGAGATATACCTTCTTTCAACATATATAGAGAGATAACTTACAATTTGAACAATACATGATAACTAATTTAGTTATAACTGACCAAATTATAAGTTTCAAACTTATTTTTGAATATTTTAACCAGTTATAACTAAAAGCCTACAAATAGAGATTGATTCCTTATCCTCTATATTTATGCATTTATACATAATAACAAACTTTGTACTTAATCATTTATATTTTATAATTATATTTATTTTTAGAAAGAGATAAAATTTAATAAATAGTATAAGTCTATATCATTTATAAAGTATGAAGAAAAAAGATGAATATAATCAAATAAAAAGAGTGTTAAATTGAAAAGAAAAGATAAATTTTTTATTAATTATATTCTTATTAAAAGAAAAATAAATTTATCATATGGTATTTTAAATTAATAAATAGTTATTTATAATAAGTATATTTTTTATTTTTAATAAAAATTTAGTGACAACTTAAAAATAGTCACAAGTAATATACAAATAGTGACAACTTAAAATATAGTCACAAGTAATATACAAATAGTGACATTTTTTTTTCATCAACAAGATCAAATAAATAAACAAAATTACTTAAAGGGTGATTTAACCCTCACAGTGACAACTTAAAATATAGTCACAACTAATATACAAATAGTAACAAATTTTATATATAACACTATTAATTGCATTATCATAAAATAAAAATATTGACTTATGAAAAAGAAGATCATACATTTAAATATAAAATAACATAAATTTAATAATTTTTTTAAGAATTAATTTATGACATATTATTATTGATACAAGTATTTTTATAATTCTAAAGTGGTATAGTGGAAATAATGAATTTATTTCATTTAAGATTTTTAAGTTCAAATCTAAACTAGAACAACTTTTTTAAACTTTTTGTGACAAATTAAAAAATAGTCACAATTTTTTATACTTATCACTGATATCATAAAATAAAAATAATGTTAATTTATAAAAAATTATAAATTTAAAATAACATAAATTTAATATTTTTTTTACCACCAATATATACATGTACTTGTAAATTTTTTATTAAATATAAAAAAAAATTATAACACATTAATATTGAGACATATTTTAACAAATTAATAATTAATAATTTATCATTGATTAAAATAACTATTAATTTATAAATATTTAATAAATTTATATTAATTATATTATTATTATAAAAAAATTATTATATATTTTTTAGTAATTATTTATCATATGTGTTCTTAATCTTTTAATATAATTATTGTAACATTTCTTAGTTTTGTTACTATTATGAATAACACTTGTGATAAGTAAAATGAGTAGTCACAAATAATAGATAAATAGTAAAAAATTTATCTTTATCACTAATTTTAATATACTTATTATGACATTTTTTTTAGTTTGTCACTATTATAAACAATATTAGTGACAAGGAAAAAAATAGTCACAAATAATATATAAATAGTGACAAATTCTATATTTATCACTAAACTTTTGTCACTAAAACTAATTTTTCTTGTAGTGTATATTTGGTCAACAAACCACTCTCCCGTCAAGATGACTCATTTGTGGTCATGTGGTCATTATTTATTTCAAGTTCTTTGTTCTTATTACACAAAAGGTGTTGGCATCAAGAACCTCCTTCAGCATACTACATAAATCATCTACCTCTTTCTTCAACTTCTACACCTCAATCAACATTTGCAAGCTCAGAGGAATACTCAACGAGAAACTCACATTCTTTAATAACTAAAACTTTCAATCAAGGCATTTGCCTGTTTAAGACCTCATTCCTTATTTAAATCACTAGTGCAAAAAGAAGAAAAGTATGCTCTTTATTTAGTGCGGCTTTTGCATTACTCACTTTTGTAAAAAACGCGGTGGCATTTTTGAAATTATTTTGATTTACGAATGCGGCTATTTGTATAGCCGCACTTGTAAATCAAGCACTTTGATTTACAAGTGCGGCTATAAAAATAGCCACATTTGTAATCCTTTTTTACCCTAAATTTTGAAGCGTGCCACACATAATTTTATACTTTCTTTCTCGTCTTTGCCTTCGTTTCGCGTTTGCGCTCTGAGTTCATCTCCTTTTGCATCTGCATTCCATTTGTGCCAATGTAAGTTTCTTAAGCTCTCTTTCTTCGTCTTCATCTTCACAAATATATGCATAGATGTTTTCATTTTTCTTATATATGTTTTTTTCCTTGCATTGGTGGTCTTGAAGCACTGTTTAATTGGCTAACATTCTTTGCTCTGTCACTGCTTCCCTATCCGCAGTCATCGTTGCTGGCGCTCCCGTGCCACTCTTCGTGTATAAATCCTTTTCGTTTTTCTTACATTGTTTGGTTTCTTGCATTGCTCAATACTCTTTCATTGCCTTCGCGGGTTCTTGTGGGTTTTTTTGTTTGCTCCATCGTTGCTTCCCTGTCCGCCGCCCCTTCCACTGCCGCTGTCGTTGTTGGCGCTCCTGTACCACTCTTCATCGATGTTGCCTTCACACAATGTTGGTGGTATTTTAAATTTTTGAATTTTTTTTAATGTTTTGACATATACAAGTGCGGCTATTTCAAATAGTCTCACTAGTAAATGGTATTTACAAGTGCGGCTATATAGCCGCACTCTTATCTCTTCGATTTACAAGTGCGTGTTGATCAAATGCGGCTATACAGCCGCCCTTATAAATTTAAAATAGCCGCACTTGTTTTGCCTTTCTGCACCAGTGAATGGACAATGATGAAATCCCTTTACGATAAGTTGGATAAAGAACTCTCTATATGATGCTTCTAAGAAGACTTATCTCTTCACTTTATGTTTCCTCGTTAGATCATGAGGAGGATGCATGTCTACAGTCAAAGTCTCTTTTGCTAGGGTCACTCCTTTTAACCATTTTCTTTTTCTCCTTGTTGGTTGGAGTTTGTTTGCTACTTCATTCAAATCTCTTTGAAATAATTCTACTCTTTAGATTGATGACAACCATGATATTTAAAATAAAGAGAAAAAATTAGTCAAATTAAAATTACAAAAGTAAACAATTATACTAAGAATAAAACATATCATCATCAACACTTGAAAAAGAACTTTTCATATATCACTACAAGAAAATCATTAAATAGAAACTAATTTTAGACACAAAAATAATTAATTACTATATATATTGATGACTAAACTAGAAACCATTTTCTAAACTAAAAAACTATTGGTATCTAAAGTAGTTTCTATTATTAATAAAAATTTATAAAGTAATTTCTAAATTGGTATCTAATCATTAGTTACCAATGTTTTAGATACTAACTACTTTACATTCTAAATTAGTCTTTATTAATCTTTTAAAGACTAATTTAGAATCTAAAATATTAGTAACTAAGACCTTGATAGTTAATTTAGATACCAATTTAGAAACTATTTTATAAATTTTTATTAATAATAGAAATCACTTTAGATATCAATAATTTTTTAGAGTCTAAAATGTATATAATTTAATAAATATAGTGATTAATTATTTTTTATTTGTAAATTTGATTATTTAATGATTTTTTTTTAATGCATCGAGTTTTCAATAATGTGGATAACAATGTCTCTAAATCCTCCTCCATGGTTATGGATCTTAGCTACATCTCTAAGACGATGTAAAGGGAGAAAGAAGGCACAAACTTAGTTTGCCAATGAGAGACAACCTTCCCACTTAACCATTCTCCTCCTCTTTGTTTTTGTCTCTTTTTTTTTCTTTCTTTCTTTTTTCGTCTTCAATTTTGCCACCGGTATTTTCCTATTCTTTTCGTTGTTTCTTTTGTCCTGTTTTTCTTGTGCAGCTGTTGTCAATCTCTAAGTTAAAATCTAGGTTAGAATGTCCTCTAGAATTGGTTGGGTCCTAGAAAATGACACCAAACCATAATCGTTACATTTTTATTATATTTTTACCATAGTGTATACATAAAATATTATTTTCTTTTGTATACACTAAGAATTTTATATATATGATGAACTTACTATTTAACCAATATAATAAATAAATATAGTTAGACTTTGTTTGGATGAGGATAAGATTGGAAAGAAAATAAAATAAAAGAAAAAAAGAGTGAAAAGTAAAGTTGTTTGAATATAGGAAATGTGAGATGAAAGTGAGTAGAAAGTTTGTAATTGATGTAATTGACTTAAAAAAAATTAATTGTACAATTTATTAATTTATCAAAATATTTTTATCTTAAAATTGTTAAGATTAATATATTTTTATTTAAAATAAACATGAATGCTTAAAACTTATTATTTTTTATAAATAATATATTTTAATTAATGCTTAAAACATTATTTTTATAAAAAAATTCTAATAAAAGGAAATAAAAAAAATGATAATCTATTGATGTTTAATATAAATTATTTAACTCGAATGTGTTAGGGGAAAAAAAACTATTCATAGAAAAATTTAATGGTATAAAACATTAATTGAGATAATATTAAAATTTTTTATGTTTATTACAAATATTTGTGTTTTGTTCACATTTATCATAACCACACTTTTAAAATAAACTTAGCAATCAACTTAGGGTAAACTAAGTACAAAGTTAGATACATTTATTTTAGTTGTATAGATTTACTAATTAAGATGAGGGTTATAGAACCTAAATACAAAAACAACATTGACAACCTTACTGTGTTCATCTTTTGATCTTACATGCATACATGTTATACAAGAAATGAAGGATCATAGAAATGGTGGATCCTACATTGAGGTCTTCACTGATAACTGAACAAGTAAACATGTGCATTAAAGTGGGTCTATTTGTGCACTCAAGGTGATCCAACCATGTCTCCAACCATGGGACATGTTGTGGTGATGCTGTCAAAGAAACCAGACCACAAGGAAGAACTAAGGTAGTCATGGATTGGATTTTCAAAATCCAATCCAAATCCAATCAAAATCTAAATATTTGGAATGGATTTTAAATCCATATCCATATCTTTTATAAAATTAAGTTTGATTTTTACATAATTCAAATCCAAATATTTGGATTGGATTTAAAATCCAAATTCATATATTTGGATTGCATTTAAAATCTAAATTCATATTTTTTATAAAAATAATTTGGATTTTTATAAAACCAATTCAAATTCACTAGTACAAAAAGTTTTAACAACGATAGTTGGCCGAAATCTGTTATTGAAAAAAATGCTGTGACATTTTCGTTATTAAGTCAACATTGAAATGCAAAATAACGATGGTTCTGTTGTGAACCGTCGTTAATAGTGGTGTTGGGCGACTTATAAAAACGGTTCTTTTGTGAACCGTCATTAAAAGTGGTGTTGTGAGACTTATAAAGACGGTTCTTTGTGTGAACTGTCGTTATAAATTGGTTTTGCATTCAAAACTAAAAGTAAAAACCCATTAAACCCTAAACTTATTCACTTATCTTCTCTCATTCGTGCCTCTCATTCTCTCCGCGCTTCGCGCCCTCCTCCATTCTTTCTTTGCCATTCTCACCTCTCACTCTCCAATACACTCGGATCTAACCCATCCTCCATTCACTCCTTTTCTCCCATTTTCGTCATGTCCTCCAATACACTAAAATCTCTTTGTCTTCCAGTTTCAGCCCTACCCCGCCCGTAGCTCCTTGTCCAGTCGTCCACCTCCACACCCCATCACACACCGCCAACACCTCCACCACACGCTGTTGTTGCGGACTTGGCTCCAACAAGTCAGTAATTTTAGGGTTATTTTAAAATGTATGTGTTGATTAGTTTAGGGTTTCATTTATATTTGATGAGGAGTTCTAAAATTGAGGAGAAGAGTCTGAAATTTAGGATTTAGGGTTTGATGTTAGTAATTAGCATCCAAAAGCTTCAAATGGCCATAACTTTTGATAAAGAAGTCGAATGGAGACACGTAAAAAATGAAAGTTGTCCGAAACGAGGTAACGGAGCCCATGGCCAATGCCTAAAAGGGGATTGGCACCAAAATTCCCAAAATCCATCATTTACTATCATTTTTTTATTTGTTAGTATTATTTAGATATATTTTAGGATATTTTGAGGTTTTAGTTCTCATACCTACAATTATCAAAAAATTCTGAAATTTTGCACAATGTTTTTTAGTATAAATTAGAGATTTATCAAATGATTACGATTACATTACATTCATAAATTTATTACTCATACATTACTCACAAATTTGTTATGTATGTATTCTAACATGAAGTATTATTATTTTAGTTCTATTCTAGATATAACATGTTGGATGGGGGAAGAGAAGTGCAAGTGCAAATGGAATGGAAAGAAAGAAACTCACTTGGATGCACCTTAAGGTAACCATATATAACACTTTAGATTGATATAAAACTTTTTCATATAGTTATAGAACTTTTTATACACTTTCATATTTAAATTATGATATTACCTATATCATTGTTCTGGGAATTTGATGTTTTATGCAGGGATTAGTGTGTATATAATAAAAAAATATTTTTAAAAAAAAACACTTATAACGACGGTTCCAGTGGGAACCGTCTTTAAAAACCCTACAGAGGCACTTATAACGACAATTCTAGACTAGAACCGTCATTATAGGTGCTTTTTTTTGTTCATTTAGTATAATGTTTAGTTTTTATATATGTCATTGATGCCTTACATTTTTAACTTCTATTAGTGGCGTTTTTCATCAAATAAAGTTGAGATTCAAAAACATTGGGTTTACAACAACGGTTCTAGAACCATTGTTATACACACGTGACATATAACAACGCCCGTAATAACGACGGTTCGGGAACCGTCTTTATATGCCCATTTTAATCGTCGTTAATGAGTTGTTTTGTACTAGTGATTTTTATAAATTTAAATCAAATCCAAATCCATATTTTTATAAAAAAAATTAATTGAATTTTAAATCTAAATTTATATTTTCTATAAAAACTAACATAATATTAATATAAAAATATGCAAAAAAAAATTTAATATTATATAAATATTAAAAAAATGTCATAAAATTATAATTTAATAATACCAAAAATTATAACTATTGTTCTTGTAGTCCTTCCTTCTCCTGAAAGCATGAATAAATGTTTGAATATAAAATTGTCAAACTTTAAAAGCTTACAAATACAAAACTGCACATTATTCTTGAACACCCTTATAGGTAAGTAAGGCTCGTCATGAATTGGATTTTGTAAAATCGAATTCATATCCAATCCAAATCCAAATTGGATCAGATTTTAAATCTCAATTCATATTTTCTATAAAAACAATTTGGATTTTTATAAATCCAAATCCAAATATTTTGATTGGATTTTAAATCTAAATCCATATTTTTATAAAAAAAATAAAAAATAAATTGGATTTTAAAATTAAATCTATATTTTCTAAAAAAAATAACATAATATTAATATAATAATATGTAAAAAAAATTAATATCATATAAATATAATAAAATTATAATTTAATAATACTAAAAATTAACATTACAGATAGTCATTATTCATTGATAAAGAAAAAGTTACTGTATACAATTACAAACTATACATAAAATTGGTGATTTTTTAATGTTATTGCTAAAGTAATGAGCGTAAAATATCAACCATTGAATTTATATTTTACTGATATAGAATATCCTTTAAATGTAAATACATTTTTTGATAAATTTTTTTGGTAATATTATTGTTTGCATATGGTCCCTCTCAAGTGTATATACTTGGAGACAACTAAAAATCTATGCAGTATTTAACTGAAGAAAAAAAATTGTTTGTGAAAAAAAAAGTAAAAAATCCAAAACAATTTTTTAAAATTTTAATATATGATTTTGTGATTGTTAAGTTTTTTTTTATAGAAAGAGCTTTAGTTTTAACAAAAGAAAATAACAATAATAGAAATAAATTATTCTAAGAATTAAAAAAGAGGATAATAAAGTATAAATGAAAAAAGGAAGAAAAATGGAGAAGTATATGCAGGTGAAAGAGTTATTGTGTGATATTTCTAAAAACATCTTCCTTATTAACAAAGGTCATACTGGTGCAAAAGAATGCTATAGGTGATTTGTAAATTCATAAAAGAAATAAAGCTTCATCAGCGTATTTGACAAAGAACTAAATATAGATTGGAAATCTGGACTTTCTAGTTTCTAAGATCTGTTTAAGTAAAATGGATATCTGATCTGGAAAATTGATAAAATGTAGATCAATATAAAACTAAATTTAAACAAATGAATATTAAATGGATTGGATCAATATAAAAATAGAGCAGTTTTGTTATAATTGGATTTTTTACCCACTCCTAGGAAGAACCAACAGGACCAAGATTGCTTGGTTCCATATTGAGAAGAGTCCCTCATAGGCCCTTTGAAATGTTTTCTTTTGGGGTTGATGACTCTAATTCACACACTTGTGATTCAAGTAACTATGGCACTAATAATTATACTACTTCTACTACATCATCAACAACACTAGGCTCTAGTACTATTGTAGAAGTAGACCTCCAAGGAAAATGATCAATGTAAGGTTAGGTGTTACACGCTGGTCCAACATTGTCACAAGACACAAAATACAACCTAATTGGATGAAAGACTTTGTAAAGGCATAGGCTCAAAGACAATTTAGTGTTCTATCATTTTTTTTTTTCTTTTATTAATGTTTACTGTTATGTGATGCTTTGTCTTTTAAGTTTGTAAGGCTCACGACCCACTTGTACCCTTTTAAAGGGAACTATCAATTATGAGAAAGGAGAGAAGAATTTGGTAATCCTAGTCTTAATATTACCTGTAACAAAAGCCTAACAGACTTGGTGCTTTCATTACTTTCCCATGCCTCCCAAACCACCATCCAAAGACTGGGAAGAGGTCTTACACAACATCCAGGAACGCCTCATGATGATCCAAAGCCAAATAAAGGAAAACAAAATCGACAATCTACACTAGAGGCAAGGAATGATCACCTGCATTCTAATTTTACATGCCTCCTTGACCAGGTAGCGTCGCTTTCTCATCCCGAGAATAAGCTACCACCGCTCAACCACCAAGCCAACCCTCAATCAAATCAATCCCACTCCCGGCATTAACACCCTCCACCCCTTGAACTCAGACCACCGACAATCAACCTACCCTTCTTTGATGGCAACAATCCACTGGATTGGCTCTTTCAAGCGAACCAATATTTCTCCTTCTATCATATACCACCAGACCAGTGTGTATCCATTATTGTGTTTCATATGCAGGGAGAACTTCTTTCTTGGTTCAAATGATTGCACAATAACAACCTGTTAACAGATTGGCAATCACTCACATGGGCCTTGGAGCTCCGTTTTGGCCCATCAACATATACAAATCACTAGGTAGAGTTGTTCAAACTTCAATAAACAACTTCAGTTATTGAATATCAATGTTGTTTTGAATGACTATGCAATTGTATTGTGGGTCTCACTCCAAAGACTATATTGAACTCCTTCATTTCCGATTTGTATATTGAGATATGCAGAGAGCTAGTCATCTTGAACTCATATTCTATATCCCAAGCCATTGGTCTAACAAAGCTAATTGAAGACAAAATTAAGGATTCAAAACCAAAACAAAATTATTTTCCCTTACCTTACCACACCCATCCTTCCAATAGCTCATAAACAACAAACAGGCCTAAAGCCAATATCATTCTCCCAACAACAAATAATATACCCATCAAACGTTTATCCACATCTCAAATTCAAGAAAGAAGGGCCCTAGGATTATGCTACAACTATGATGAAAAATTCATTCCAGGTCACAAATGCACTACATCTCATTTTTTACTGCTATTGGATGACTTAGAAACCAAAGCTAAACCCACGGAGGATATTCTTGTTAGAAAAGATGGCTTTAAACTAGAGGGGGGTGACTTGTTTAAAGGGGTTTTCGCAATCTTTTCCCAGCTAGAATGAATTTATTTCAAAAACCAATTGATTCAGCAATTCAGTTAGCCAAAACAGCAAGCAAAACTGTAATACTAGAAAAACAATCGGTTGTTTATACCAGCAAACAACAAACAAACTGAATTTAAAGAGTTAAGGATAGAAAGATTGTACACAGTTGTTTATACTGGTTCACTCCAATCCAGAGCTACATCCAATCTTCTCAGAAACCCTGAGGAAATCCACTAAGTAATCACACCTTGATCACTTACACAACAACCAAGAGAATGACTTTGAAAATCTCAAGAAACACACTCTCCTTGGCCAACACTAAGATTGCTGATCTTGAACACCTCAAGAACACACAGCCATTCTCAGCAAAAACACAGAAACAAATTGTTTCAACAGTTTACAAAGATTACACTTGTTACAGATGAATATCTGAAATCAATACAAGTAGAATCCTATTCCAGCACCTTGATCAATCACAAAACTCTTAAGCAATCTCAACACTTTGAAAAACTCTCTTCGAAAAACTTTGTCAAAAGATTCTTTTTTCTTAAATCAGTTTTTCTGAATTTATACAAAGATATAGTTTGTTATCAAATCTTAACAAAATATTAATTGCTTTAAAAAGATTGATCAAAGCATTTAATGACTGGAGCATATTCAGTTAAAGCATTTAAAGCTCAATCAAAGAAAACAGTTTTTCTGTTATTGTTTCAAAACAAAGAATCGATTGTTTCCTCGAATCAATCGGTTGTTTTGTTACTTAACAGATTTCACCATTCAAAAACAGTTTTCAAACTTTCTCAAAACACCTAAGTGTAAATAATCGGTTGTTTCGACAAAACAATCGGTTGTTTCAACTTAGCTTGAAAAACATTTTGCTTTGTTAAAGATTGAGATGCTAATTGCTTTGAGATTTAATCTAAGGGTGGATTACAACATTAAACTACCCCAGAACAAAGCTTTAAACCAGCACAGCAGCATCAAGCAAAGCAGAGGCTTCAACATCCTTCAAAGGATTTGGATTCTTCAAAACATTGAACATCACTTGGTTCAACAATTCTCTCCTCTACTGATTATACTAACACTATCCACTTTCACCTTTCAACCCAATCCCTCACACAAACCATTTCACCCAAAACTCTCAAATTCACAAGCTTAATTCATAACCTTCCATTTACCATTTTGATTTACTCAGGCAGCTCTCATGACATTCTCCAGCCTTGCATTGCCCACCATATAAACCTACCCTTCTTACCCAGCCCACCCCTATTTGTAATGGTTGGAAATGGCGCTTTCATTAAATGCCAAGGAATTTGCTCATTAGTGGACATCTCTCTCCAGAAATCCACATTCACTATTCCCTCTTACCTTCTCCCCATTGAAAGTGTAGATGTTGTTTTGGCATTGACTGATTAAGCACTCTCAGGTCCATTAAGGCAGAATTCTTAGTACCCAATATCGCTTTTACTCACAGTAACCACCAAATCACATTACAAGCTCACACTTCATCCACACCACCAGCTACTACTTATCACTAATTTCGCCAATACCTATCTACCAACTATATTGCTTCCTTACACCTTTTATCTGTGGAACCCACCGCATGTCACCTCCATTTGTAGACACCGAAATACATAACCCATCATCCCCACTATACACTCTTCCCGCACCCATCCAATCTCTCCTCCAACACTACCACAATATCTTCCAGAGACTTTATGGGTTACCTCCTCAAAGACCACATGACCACCATATTCCATTTTTACCTCATACATCACCCCTCAAAGTTAAACTCTACCGCTACCCTCATCAGTAGAAGGAAGTTATTACTAAATTCATCACTGAAATGCTACAAGCCGGTATTATTAAACCCAATACTAGCCCTTTTTCTTCACCAGTTCTCTTAATAAAAAAGAAAGAAGGGACATGACATTTCTATGTTGATTACAACGCCCTTAATGCAGCCACCATTCGTAACCACTTCCCCATTCCTACCATCGATGAATTGCTAGTCGAGTTAGCCTCAACTATAATTTTACTAAAATAGACTTACACTCATGTACAACCAAATCTTACTCGTTTCATAAGACACTCACAAAAAAACTTTTGGCACTATTGATGGCTGCTACAAATTCTTAGTCATGCCATTTGGTTTAACTAATGCTCCTTCTACTTTTTAGGTAACAATGAATGATCTTCTCAAACCATATCTCTGCTGATTTGTCCTAGTTTTTTTTTTTTTATGATATTTTAATTTACAGTCCTACATTGCAGGATCATATTATTCATTTGAAAACTGTACTGCAAGCTCTACAAAATAAAAAATTCTTTGCTAAGCTCAGTAAATGCAGTTTTGCAACTACTCAAGTGATTTATCTAGGTCACCTATTTCTGTTCATGAAGTCAACCCAGACCCAGACAAAGTCAGTGCCATACATAATTGGCCTCAGCCACGATCGCTCACGGAATTAAGAGGTTTCCTTGACCTCACCGGATTCTATAGAAAAATTTATAAAGCACTACGCCACTCTCGTTACTCCCCTCACCGAATTATTACAAGACCAAAAATTTACATGGTCCAAGCTCGCACAACAAGATTTTGAAAAATTGAAAATACACATATCAAAAGTGTCTATCCTACACCTTCCAAACTTCAAGCTTCTCTTTGTAGTGGAGACAGATGCCTCAGCTGTAGCAATGGGGGCAATCCTCAGCCAAACAGGGCATCCGCTAGCCTTTTTCAGCAAAAGGATAAACCTCAAACTCCAAGCATCCCTTGTATACGTCCGTGAGATGTATGCAATCACATAATCAGTCAAGAAATGATGTAAGTATCTCATAGGTTAGCATTTCAAGATAATTACAAATCAAAAGAGCTTAAATACCCTTCTTTCCCAAACCATACAAACCCTAGAGCAACAAAAATGGATAGCAAATATACAGGGTTATGATTTTCAAATTGTTTACAGACCGGGAAAAGAGAACATTGTTGTTGATGCTCTTTCACATTAAGGTACGGACCATTCACCCATACTGTTGGCAATATAATTTCCCATCCCTGAGCTGGTCTAAGAAGTACAACAGTTTTTTGAGTCCACAAAAGGCCAACAAATAATCCAAGCATGCATAGGGAGTCAGCAAAAATCCAAGCCTTTTCTCCACATGCTAGGGGCTGTTATTTTTTCGCCACCAAATTTTGTTCTAGTTGTGATAAGTGCCTAATTTTCGTAATATTTCATATTAAAATATAGGCACTTATGAGTATGAATTGCTAATTTACATATAAAATAATTCCTAATTTATGAATTTATACTTTTTTACATTTTTTATGATCTGTAATTAAATAAGAGCATTTTATTCCTAAAGTTGGTGTTAATTGCAGGTTTTTATGGAAGAATGGAGATTTGGACTAAAGAAGAATGATATATGCTAAAAGGAGAAAGTTGGAAGGCTTAGAACGTGCAAAAGAGAGAGAGAAAAGTCCAACTCAATAGCAAGAATGTGTCAGACTAATTGGGTTATTTTTATGTTTTTATTATTAAGCCCATAAGTGTTACCCAGGAAGTCACTCAACCCTAGCAAATTAGGTTAAATAGGGGACTAGAGGCACAACCTTAGGGTGTCAGATTGAGAGGAAAATACCATAGAGTGAATTTTAACCCAATTGGGAGAATGGAAGGTGATAGAAGTATGCGTGACTAATTCTAGCCTTTGGGATTGGGAGTAATATGCTCGAACTCTTATGTATTAAGGTGATATCTTATATTAAAATATTCAGTTCTTGATTGATTATTGGTATTGTTGTTTTACTTTTAATTTTTCGTGACAAATTGAGAATCTTAAATCTGACTGGAAAGTATTTTTAGGGTTCTGACCTAAACAACAATACTTGACATATTTGAGTGCTAGGAATAGACTTGAAATGTTAATTGCTATTAACCTCTGAGCTTCGTTCTAAGTTGTTCTTATAATTATGTGAGGGATCGATAGTTAGGAAACATTCTCAAGGATTTTATATGCGAGGAATTCGTATAAATGATTTTTATATGGGTATCAATTTCAATCGAAGAACTTAATATTGACATGCTAATCAAAATACATGAGAGGGAGAAAGAGGAAACCAAATCCCTATTTTTCCAATTGAAGCAATAACTCTTTGAATTTTTTTCTTGTTAATTCTTGCCAATATAATATTTTCAAACCAACTTTTATTATTCTTTTTTATATTTAGTGAATATTGTACTTGATAATTCAATTGTTCCTTGTGGGATCGATATCTGTCCTTAGAGACAATTATTACTTTTGACAACGCGGTGCACTTGCCGTAAAAATTCATCAAGCTGCAAACAATTTTCGCTCTCGCATAATGCACAAATTTCATGCTTCACCTTCAGGTGACCACTCCAGCATTAAACCAACATTGAAGTACATTGCTTCCTCATTCTATTGGCCGAAATGGACCTGGATGTACACCGCTTTGTTCAAGAGTGCTCCACATTTCAAAAATAAAAAACATGCCAACCAAAACCCAGGTATTACTCCAACCATTACAAATTCCATATAAAATTTGGGAAGATATATCAATGGATTTTATTACGCCCTTACCCGTTTCAGCATGACACTTTGTTATCTGGGTCATCTGTGACAGACTCACAAAGTACACGCGTTTCTCACTCTTTCGTCCATTCAAAGGGTCTTGCGATGTCTCTGAACTCCCATTTACTAAAACGCTAAACTCCCTCTCTCTGCAAACACATAACTCAACCCAACACCTAATACCTAACTATTTGAATGCATCACAGGAAGGAGTCAATACCAACACACCATGTAATCCACGTTTAGTGTGTGCCAACTCCCAATACCTCGAGCCAAATTCACGTGTTAGAAAGCTCCACTCACACCTAAACCTAATTCCCAAACGCTACCTTCCCCACCTAAACCTAACTCTCAAATAGTGCTTCCCCCACCAACCCTAATACTCCAATGACCCCTCCCACACTTAAACCTAATAACCAACCCAATATCACCTATACGGTCCATGTAAATAACACACTTTCATTTTCCCCCAATGTCACCCAACCACCTAACCCTAATACTCCAATGACCCTTCCTACACTTAAACCTAATAACCAGCCCAATATCTCCTTTGCAGCCCACGTAAACAATACAATCACCTTTTCCTCCAACGTCACTCCACCAACTAAACCTAATACTCAAATCGCCCAACTTCAGTCCAGGCCCACACCTGTGACTTAATTACCTTATACAACCCCCTTTTCCACTAACTCAACCACACTAAACATGTCCACAACCTAATAAGCCCTAGAGGTCCAATTGACTCCAAGACTCCACTTTGAGGACAAAGTGTCTTCCGAGGCGGATAATATTCTTACACTTTGGCCCAACATTGGCACAAGACCAAAAATACAACATAATTGGATGAAGGTTTGTAGTGGGATAAGCCCAAAAACGTTTTAGTGTTTGTCATGTTTTGTTTTGTTAATGATTATTGTTATGTGATGCTTTGTCTTTTAAGTTTGTAAGGCCCACGACCCATTTATACCCTTTTAAAGGGTACTATCAGTTATGATAAAGGAGAGAAGAATTTGGTAACCCTAATCTTAGTATTAGTTATAACGAAAGCCTAACATTAGACAAATGCTAATAAGTTTTAATTGATGAGTTTGGAATTTTATGTTTTGTTTAATTGATCAAGAAATGTGATTATTTTTATTTAAAAAATTGCCTAAATTAAAAGAAAAGCAACCATTGTGTCTAAGTAAATAAAATAAGTGCACACTTGGATTTTTTTTCTCACACCTCAGCCTTGTAACAAATTATGGTTCCTTAATCTGTTATAGTGTAGGACTTAATCTAAAATAGATGTATGGACAAAGGGGTAAACTCCCCAACCCACCGTCTAATTCCTCTCATTTCCACACACGTGAGAAGGGACACGTCTTCCCTCATCGTCACATTTCTTTCCACACAGATCTTTGCTAATCAAATGTTCCAAACATGAACATTGTATTAACTTTCTTAGCTTACAATTCACCTTCAAGACTAAATGAGTCCATCCAAACACATCCTTAATGTTCTTGTTAGGGTAAAAGTATAAAGTTCCTTTTGGGATCATTTTCCCTACTCCTCATAACCTCTCTTTCTCCTTCATCTAAGATCCATTTCCACCTCTTTTTCTCCCTGACATTCAAATTGTTGTGAAGAGATATAAATTATTAATAGATTTTCAAGCATACAAGAGGACTCAAAATCCAATAAAAAAAGCATTCATAAACTTTGGTACTCTCGATTTCATCCAACACCATATCTATAGTTGAGCCATACGAGACACTTCCTCCACATCAATCCTCCCTTGTTTAAAAATCACCTTATTTCTATGGTCTCAAAATACTCCATATCACAACAATCCACGTTCTCTTTCATACAAAATAAAGTAATAATAATGACAACATAATATTCTCAATTCCCTCCCTTTTTCATGAGTTAAGTAAGACTAGTGAGATTTGAACATACATTTTAAATTTTTCTTTTAATACTTTTACAATATTAAATTAAAAATGAACTAATGATGTTAATGAGTAGAAATACTACTATTTCTCATATCGAATATTTAGATTTAAATTAATAAATTAAATAATGCTAATTTTTTCTTAAAAACATTAAATTGTGTTTGACCAATTTGTTATAATTCATATTAACAGTTATCTAAACAACGACATTCTACAATCAGAATTTTTTTTTATCTTTAGTACATATTACTTATACTTAAAAATAATATTTAATATTACTGTGGACTTAAATTATAGAAAGTAGACAGTTTTTAAACATAATTTACTTCATAAAAAATAGAATTCTAGTTTATAACATAAATTTTGTATCTAAACAATCAATCAATATTCCGTATACAAATTCTTGAAGGGTTCTTGCACATACAAAAGAAAAAAAAAATATTAATATTTTCACTTCTCTAAATAACATTCATCACAACAACAAAAATATACTTAGGTTATAAACAGGTATTGTTGTAGAACAATCGACATCATAACTTTAACAATTAAAAATTATATAATTATATATTTTATTATTTATCATACAACTATTTATGAAAAAAATAACTAATATTTTAAATAATTAAATTTTAGATTATTAAATACTAATTGAAATATAAATAAATGTTATAGACAGTAATCATTTGATAAAAACTCCTAAGATTATATGAAATTTCATATTTTAACCATCATAACTAATATCAATTATAATGTTATTTTTAAAAATAATAAATTAAATTTTAAAATAATTATGATGTAATTAATCTAATTAAAATGTATAATTTTAAAATAAAGTAAGATTTTTCCAAAAAAGGAATTTTTGTGAAGTGTATATCTCTCTATGAGAAAGATTTTCATACCCTTCTCATATCTTCATAAGAGGAGATAAAATTAAAATGCATTTATCACCTTATTAATGAAAACTATTAATATAAATTAAAATAAAAAGTTCAAATTAGATGTAAGTCATTCTATTTATTCTTAAGATAATGGATCCCATTCTATTAATTACATTAATTAACTAGGACAGTAATTAAAACTTTCGTCCTTTTTTAAATGTCTTTTTTTAAGATATTTGTTTATACTTAACTTTCATTCTCAAGCAATATCAAAAAAATGGCTAAATAGAAATTAATATTTTAGATATGAAAATTAATTTTTCACTTTATTGACTAAATTAGATATAACTAAAAATATTACTAGTGTTTAAAATAATTTTTAAAATTATAAAATAATTTTTAAATTAGTATCTAATTAGCTACAAAGATTTTATCTACCAACTACTTTAGATTCTACTATTGATAACTAAAACTTTGGTAGTTAATTAGGTATCAATTAGTTAATTAGATATCAATTTAAAAATTAATTTATAGATTTAAAAACTACTATAGATATTAATAATTTTTTAATTTCTAAAATAGTATCTAATTTAGTCAATATAATGAGTAATACTTTTTTTTTATCTAAAATTGATTTTTATTTAACGATTTTTTAGTAATGTATGTTTAAAAAAATTATTGTTTATTTAATCTTTAATTTAATATATATATATATATATATATATATATATATATTATAGAAATCAGTGAATTAATGATCCTTATGACTAGCTTTGTTATTAATATATATTAAGTCAATGAATTAAATCTGTTTTAGTTGACACTCTTTTATTTTGATCCAAAAATAACCCGTAGTATATGCAAACTTTTTCTTCACGGAGTTGGTAAATATCTATTGATGAGAATAATTAATTAACGTAACCTAAGATATTTCAACGACTTTGTTGAATTAGTCGCCAATGTGCAAATATAATATAATTATATTTTCGCATACACGGCACAATGCTCCATTTCGATCACCCTTTGCTATTGAAAATATATTATTGATTAAACTATTCACTTAACACTTAATTAAAAACAAAAGAGAAAGTTTTAAAAACTTCCACATTAATCACCTTCTTAATTTGTGTTTGGTGAAGTATATAAATTATAAAGTGATATAATTAATTAAAAACAAAAGAGAAAGTTTTAAAAACTTCCACATTAAACTTTAATATATTTAAAAAAATATTTAAATATGTTTTTAACCAGATAAATATTGGAATTTTGATTTTATTTTTTTCATTTTTTTAGTTTCTATTTATAAAATAATACAAGTTGTATTTTATTTGTCTTAAGTTGTCGTTAAACTATTCTACTATTTACATAAAGTACTACGTTATTTAATAACTTTTGACCAAAAGAAATATTTTTAAAATTTATCATGCAATTAAAAGTTCTTTTCGTATAAATTATGTATAAAAATTTATATTAATTTTGAAATATTTAATATTTTATTTATATAAATCAAAGTTAATATATAATATATTTGTAAAATACGAATTATTTGATCACTTTCTTATAAGATATATGTAAATTAAGTATTTCGTTAGGGAATAAATCATATAAAAATTGATTGTTACTTCATTTCTCATTAACTACAAAATTACCTTATTCAAATGACTGGTATTTGGAGTCATAATCAATTAGTTTATACAACGGCCAATACTTTGTTCAAAATACAATTTAATCATTTAGTGTTTAAATATGACCAATGAATCCTCTTGAAGGAGAGTATTAAAATATTGAACGAAAGTATATTTATCTTTTATTGTATCAGATAATATTAACAAAAGTTAAAAATTAAAAAAAAAAAAGGAGTATGGAAATTGTCGTGTTAAATATATCTATCAACAAAATATTTTGTTGACCGATCCAAATATATTTATTAGCATAAATAATTATTTTATTGTAATAATTATGAGTGTGTTTGGTAATGCCAATAAGGTAACTAGTAGTTTATTGACTTGGTTATAAGTTAGTTTGACTAATCTTAAAAACATTTAATAGTGTTAATTTGTAGGAACTTTTAGCTTATAAACTAACTATAACTATTAATTCCGTTAATTTGTAGTTTATTTATTTTTCTTTCATTACTACTTTTATATTTTAATATCTATTTTATTTTTCTTAATCTCATTTTATTTATTATCATTATTATTTCAAGCTTATAAACAAAATTAATAATTATACTATTTTTAGTATTTATTGAATTATTTTTTATTTTTTATATAGTTAAAACTAAAAAAAATAAATATGTGACAAATTGAAGTAAGAAATATCTCATTAGATGATAATATATCATATACACAATAAAATTGTAAAAAATACTTCAATGTAACATTAGGATCACAACACATTAGTTTATAACGAAAAATTACAAAAATATCTTTAAAAATAAATATTTTTTAAATTAAATTTGGATGAATCAGTTATTATTCAAAATTAATGTAATTTTTAAAATATTTATTTTTTTCCAAAACAAAATATATGAAAAACTATTTTAAATTACTTCTTTTTTAGAATAAAAATATATTTATGAAATTATTTATTTAAGTCTAACAATAATGGACTTTTCTTCTACATATTTTCATTTTCATTTATATAATGGAAAATAAAAATTACATGTGCGTTGAATGTCTTTTAGTTTTAATATTTTAAGTAGTTTACTACAAGAAAATCATTGAATAGAAATCAATTTTAGAAATAAAAAATAATTAATTTTTATATTAAGTAAATTAGATACCATTTTAGAAACTAAAAAATATTTTGATTTCTAAATTAATTTCTATTATTGTTAAATAGTTTCTAAATTGGTATCTAATTACATACCAAGGTTTTTCTACCAAATTTAGAATTTAAATAATTGGTAGTTAAAACTTTGGTAGCTAATTAAATACTAATTTAAAAATCATTTAACAATAATAAAAACTAATTTAGAAATCAAAAATCTTTTAATTTTTAAAATGGTTTCTAATTTAGTCAATATAGCAATTAATTATTTTTTATCTCTAAAATTAGTTTTTATTTAATATTTTTTTTAGTGGTATAACGAGATTTTATGTTTTTTTTAATTCACACACTTTTAAGTATAAGATATTGTGAGAGATTAAACTTAATATACTTACAAATCATACAATAATAAAAAAATAGTTTGTAAAATATACATAAATTTGATTTAGAAGAAAATATTTAATTTATATAAGATTTGTTGTATTTGAATTATATTTAAAAAAAATTAATATTAAATATAAAATGATGTGATTGATCATACATATATTTTAAATAATTAATTATTATTTATAGTTAATTTAGTGAAGTATTAAGTTTGTAGAGATAGTGTAAAACTAATAAAAGAAATAAAACTTTTATACTACGAGATGACAAGTACATCGAAACGCTATTTAATATAAAAGAATAATGCAAACTATACCATTATATTAAAAAAATCAGTATATATATTTATATTTATATATATATATATATACACGTTTCTTTATTTATTTAAAAAAAACATATAAAATCGAAAGACAATGATACAAAAATTAAAAAAAAGGAAAGGTAAATATATAGAAAGTGATCGCATAACCATCTTATTTAAAAATATATTTTTTCATGTAATTTACCGGTGAGAGATGTGCCAAGGCCCTTTTAATTGGAATGGTGAAGAAAGTAGAGGAGAGAGGAAAAAGGGACTTTGAAACAAGATAAGATGCAGAGACCTTATTTTCAGGCACTATATTTTTTAACTTTACTACATTATTGATATAATAGAAATTATTTTTTTTAAAAGGACAGATTTTTACCAAACTATAAAACGAATGTATACATATCTTTAGGATAAAAGGTATTTCTATTATTACTGTATTTCTTTTATTATATTCTTAGTATTTTTTTCAAAGTAATGTTGTTTTATTTAATCATATTATTTTATTTAAAATAAATTTTAATTGCCTGAATGAAATTGAGTCTTGACAATTATTTTAAATTAAGAAATTAAAAAAATTAAATTTCTGAAAAATAAATAAAAATTAAATTTGATTAATACTTATTAAATCAACTAATTTAAATAAAAACATATATTTTTTAAAAATTAATGGAAATACACATAATTTTAGTGAAAATTTAATTATTTCAAAAGATTAAATTTATAATATTTTTTTTATAAATTTAAATTTTATTTATATAACAAAATTTATATAATTATATTTTTATTTAATTTTATATTTATCAATTTATAAAGTTAAAAATTTATCAACCACTCATTAATTTATAAAAATAATTTAATATATATATGTGTGTATCATCTATAATAAAAATAAATTATACTTTTTTATAGCCATCTGGAGGATTAATTTGAGTTAAAGTTGAAATTTGGAACTCTAGTAAAACTAAAGTACTTGTGGTTGGCTTAAACAGTATATTTTGTCAACTCTTTATATGGGATAAAACTTATAAGCATGAAAATGTTTTATTTTTTAAATAAAAATTTTTATATTAGGTATCACTTTAACCTGACATTCTGACATTCCAACTAACTGACATTCCAACTAAATTGACACTAAATAAGAACAATTATTTGTCATCACATGAAAATGTTTTATTACTTATAATTGTCTGTTTTTTTCCTATTCCAAACAATTACATCTTTCAGGCGTTATATAATTAAATTAAATTAAATTAAATTAGTTCAAATTATAAGATATTTAAAGTTATACTTTCTATTATAATAGAGACAATTGTGTGAAAAAAATTAATACTACGATATAACCTTATCTGTTCTTTATACAATGTTTGAAGAAAAAATACATTTATAATTTATAATTAGAGGAAAAGTAGATAAATAAATATATTAAATCTCTTCTCACTAATAAATTTGGATAACATAACACTTTAAATATGAAAATTTCAAAATCCAATAATATTTGTTAGGATCCAATTCCAACACGTATTAACAACATATAATTCAAAAATTTAATATTCCAACTTTATTAATTTAAATAAAAATCTAACTAATAATTCAATTATAATTTTACAATTAAACTAATAAATTTAAATAATAACCTGAATAAAAAAACTTTAAATAATAACCTGATTAATAATCTAACTAGTAATTTAAATAATAATCTAACTAACTAATTAAAGAAGAATGTTACCATTAAACTGCTAATCTAACTAATAATTTAAATAATTACTTAACTAATAATCTACCCAATAATATAAATAATAATATAATTTAATTCTATTATTTACAATTCAACTACTAAATCCATTATAAATAATAAAAACAAAAATTTAAATAAAAATTCTAAAAATACTAATATAGTAAGGAGAGTAGGGGTTGTGGACGAGATACAAAGAGCTTGCTTCCAAGGTAGCTAGACCAGTGGAAGCAAGAAATAAAGACCTTCAAATATGGAGAAAATAGAATGAACAAATCACATAAAGCATTAAAAACTAAAAAAGTACAATAAAAAGCAAAGCTAACAACCATTGAGCGCAATGAAGAACAGAAAAGAGAAACCAACAACAGAAAAGAAAGCGTGAAGGAAAAGAAAGTTGAGAAGGTTCATGAGTAAACAAAAATATAGGCGACGATTATAAGTCATAATATTGAATATTATTCAAATATAAATGACAGTTTTTCCTAAAATTATTGTTTATATGCAATAAATATGTGATATTTTTCTCACAAAATCGTTGTTTATATTTTATATTTTCGAATAAGTGAGAATTATTATTATAATTGTTCACAAAATTATCACCGTATTTACTTAGATGGACTATTTGAACGGATGAATATAAAATGATAAGGTAAAGTGAAAAGTTGTTAATAATTATAATATACCGAATAAAAATTTGCAACTATTGAGTATATTGAAATACTCATTTTATAACATGCTTTCATTTAACATTTATAAAATAATATTGCTAAGAAAAAGTGTAGCAGTCGTTGTTTATTAAATTATATCAATTGTTAAGAAATGTTTACGATACTTTTTTTAAAATCTTTATTATGTGTGCATATTATTTTAATTATTTACTGTTAAATTTAAGAAGTTTTCAAAAATATTTCTAAAATTATTAAAACGTATTTTATATATGTTTTAAGTAATTATGGCAACAACAAAAATATTTTATAGGATTAGTTTTGTTCTATTGTAAAGTAAATGTTTTACTAAATTCTGAAATTTTATTTAATTATTTTTTTTATGAATTTATTATATAAAATTAAATAAATATAATGGTTAATGGCTGATTTTTTAAGTAAAAATTTAGTTCTAGGTATGTTTAAAAAAAAATACATTTCTATGAAATGTTTATATTATGAGAAAGAAAGAGATGTGATAGAATAAACATAATAATAAATACAATGGATAACGTGGAAAGAAAGGATGAGATAAAGATTGTAAAAGTATTTAAAAGATCAATAAAAAAGAGCAACTAGCAGATATTTTCTTATAAATTGTATTAATGATAGTTCTTTTATTAGCTGACATGGGAATATTTTTTATGTAGAAAATACATAGAAATTGAGTTAAAAATAATACGTAAGAAAATATTAATTATAGAAAAGTTTAGTGCATATTAATTTTTATTAAATGACTCCTTTAATGTGGGTTAAAACTTTCCCTTGTTTAAGTTGTTTGGTTAACAACGTAAAGCTTGGAAATTCCCATTGTATTCCCAAATCTGACTTTTAAAAGTCTAATTTGTTTAATCAATTAATTAATTATAATAGTATAAATTAGGATGAAAGACACTACATCCAGCTACATCAACCTTTATCAAAAAATAATCAATGGCCCAATAAATTGCATTAACTTTGCACAAAGAAAATTTAAATATCTTCTGGTCCTATAAATTTGATTTTAATTTTCTTCCAAATTTAAAAATGATTATTTTATCTTTAAATTTTAATATATTCTACTTCTTTTCTATTCTTAGAAGCTACCTTTCTAATAATTTAAACCTCTTTTAAATACTAAAACTGAATTTTTTTAAATCCAGGCACAAAATAATAAATTAAAAAGAAAAAAAGAAAACTAATTAAAATTTGAGAAACTAAAAGTATTTTATAAAAAAGTAAATGTCTTTTTTTCTGTCATTTTCAAGGACTTTGAATATTTATAAAAGATGACTCATTGCAAAGGTAGTTTATGTTATGTGTCCTAGGACACGCGGAATAATGTGTGTATGGAGTCATATTTCCACACACAAAGTCTTTGGGTACCCACCACCACGGTAACTAAAGAAACTATTGAAAGAAAAAAAAATTAAAAACCTTAATTGGGTTTGGATAACTTTATAAGGTTTGTAGACATAGTTGTTAGAAGGAGGACTTATTTTTATAAAGAATTTGAAATATTATGTAAAAAAAAAAACATTGTTTAGATATAAAAAATTAAAAGAAATTAAAGTTTTAGAAATTTATAAAAAAAATTATTTGTTTAAGATTTTTCTAATTTATATAGAAAAGAAGATGAAAATTTAATTTTTTTATATTTTCTTATTTCTTATATTTGTAACACCCAAAAAATATACAACTATCTAACATGTTGTAAATCCCAAGACATGATTTTTAAAAATATATTTATGGTACATATTTAAAAGTTATATAAATACAAAATATTTACAAGACTAAGCTAGATTAAATGCATATAGACTTTCAGATGTCTTTGTACTTGCACTTATATATACTTGTGTACATAATACAATTATCGTAGTTTACAAAACAACCAGAAGAATAAGGATAGATTGATAAAATAAAGTTATAACATATGAAAGTATAAGTAAATATACACAATTAGATTTGAAATTCATATACAAATATATATACATACAAAACCCATGTTTCAACCAGAATAATTCAATTCATTACAATATCACTGTACAAGAATCATGTAGACCACATGGATCTATACATTAAAGATATTCAACAAAAAAATATCAATTGATTTCTTCTGAAAAAATCGTATTAAATAGGTTCTACTAGGTAGTAACATTTGATTTAATACCCAAGATTTATATTTACAGACGAATATAAGAGAAATTATCAGAGTAAGTTCAAACATTCAATACTATGTGTCTATACACAGTC
The DNA here is from genome assembly GCA_013389735.1 of Phaseolus lunatus. Lineage (NCBI taxonomy): Eukaryota > Viridiplantae > Streptophyta > Magnoliopsida > Fabales > Fabaceae > Phaseolus > Phaseolus lunatus. The sequence goes on from CM023861.1 coordinate 29,017,910, forward strand.
ATTGTGTGTAAGAACTCCCTCATCAACTTTTCACCAATGAAACTAAAGGATCTTTATTAAAACATAGGTGTTAATACTTAATACACAATTCAAACAACAATACATACTTTGTCTCAAATGTATGACTTCAATTCCATATAAATTTCATCATTCTCATGAAATACACATTATTTTGAAATTTTCACAATTCAACTAAACATGCAAACTAATATTCATTTATACAAGCATTCATACATAAACCAATTCAAATAAATAAGAAGATAAGGAGAGAAAAAATAAAAAAAGAAAAGAAAAAATAAATTTTTTTAGCAAGAGCGAAAATAATTTCGCTTGAGTGAAAATTGCTTGTGCTTGAGCAAAAAAAATTTCGCCTAAACGAAAGTAGACTTAGTTGTAGTGTTATTTTCAATTGAGCAAAAATATTTATCGTGTTTGAACAAAAATTCTTTTGTTTGAGAAAAAATAGACCCAAGAACAAGCTTAGTTACAATGTTATTTTCACTTAAGCGAGAAATCTTAGAAGTTGAAGTGTCATAACAAACTTAATTTTCAAATCTTCACTCAAAATCAACAATCCAAACTATTCATAACACACTTCAACAACATTCAATAATATTTTCAACATAAAAACAACATTTAAATATCAAACTATCAAAATCTCATATTTTTACACTTTTAAACAACATAGAATTAAACAATTTTCATCAAATAACTTCCCTATAAGAGAAATTTGAATTTTTTGATCACCGTCACCTTCATATCTAAATCTTCTAACCTAGGGTACTATTGAAAAGTTGAAACTAGCTTACCTTACCTAAAATATTTATCTTCAAGGTAGTTTCCAAAACCAAGGAGTAATGTTGCAAAATCTAGAGACCTAGAGTAAGTTATCCAAACATAACCAAATTTCAGTACATGGTAAAATAAGTTAAGAGAATCACTTTTCTCAACTGATCCCACCAAGATTCATTGACAAAATCATAAGAAAAAGTTGAGATCAATAGATGAAAATAAAAAACTTACTCTATTTAGAAATTAGAAATTTGATCGGATAAGAATGATCCATGTCCCTCAACTAGTATGAGATGCGATCAAATTTTGAAATAGACGAGATATAAAGAGAATAAGTTGGAGAGAGTTTGAGAAGTAAAGAGAGAGAAAGGGGAAGGGAGTTATGTGTTGTGCTATGTGTAAGTGGAGTTACAATATTTATGTTTTTTTCTTGATTTTCATTTGATATAGTCAAATTGATGTCAATTAGAACTTAAATGACTTAATTAAGGTTAAAATTATTTTAAATTATGTTAAAGTAATTTTTTTTTCATGGTTATAGTTACTTTTTAGTTATCATTATCAATTTGTTGTTGATATAAACTAATATTATTTATTAGTTAACCTTAGGATTTATTATTAATATCAATATTTTTTTTATTTATAGTAAGCATAAACCTTTTCATTATTATCAATAAAAATTGCTTATAGTTGATGTTTTTAAGGATTTTTTTCTACAGTGAAAGAGAGAAGTCAAGAGGATCGTTAGAGATGGTGAAAAATGGGGTTGAAAGTTATTTCAAACGACAACTCATGGTATTTTACTGAGGTTCTTAAACTCATGGTATTTTACTGAGGTTCTTAAACCCATGGTATTTTACGGAGGTTCTTAAACCCATGATATTTAATGGAGGTTTTGAAACCCATGATATTTTACGGAGGTTTTGAAACCTATGATATTTTAGGGAGGTTCTTAAACCCATGATATTTAACAGGGATTTTGAAAGACTTTTCTTGAGGTTTAAAAAAACCTGAGAAACACGTTTTTCAAAAATAGTTTAGCGAGGAAAACTACAACCTTAAGTAAATGACTTAATAAAAATTTTAACTCTAAATAATGTAAAAAAAATCTCTATTAAAACTATTTTTTCTTGTAGTGTAAATGATAAAAATATTTTTAATTATTATTAGTAATATCAAGCTTTTATTAATGTCAACTACATTTTTTAGCAATATGAACGAAACTATTTTTTATCGATGTTAGTAAAGTTTTTTAAGTTGATGTTAATATAAATTATTGCATAGTTTACATTGTTGGAATCATTTATGGAAGTGTCAAAATTATTTTTAAGTTGATCTTCATTAATATTTTCTAATATTTAATAGGTTATTTTTTATTGATATGCTATATTTTCTTATTAAAGTTTGTAACAATTATTTTGTACAAAATTAAAATAATATTTTTTAAAAAAATTGGTACTTTTATATTTGACCATCATTAAAGCACTCTAATAAAATAAAAATTTACAAAAAAAATAATTTAAAATTTTATTATTTGTAAAGTTTTCTAAGTAGTAACCTTTTCAAAACAAAGTTGAATTCTGGGGTTGAAACATTAAAATGGGGGATTTTTTTTTTATATATATTCAAACAATTTTTTTCCATTAAAGTATGAAACAGGTTTAGCGTTCATATTTCAAAATAAAACGTACAAGATTTTATGTTATCTTTATCCGTTTCTTTTCCAAATTTGCGGCAGTCAACTTTCACAAGTTAGAAGAAAAGAAACCCCCCTTCATTAACTATTTTTAAATCCCTTCTATGTAACTTCCTTTCTATTTGAATACTATATATTTATATTTATATTTATAATATAAAAATCTATTAAATAATTATATTAAATATAAAAATACATTTATTTTATATACTTTATTATAATTGAATTTATGTTGATATAAAAATGAACTGTTTTCCTTAGATTGAATCAGATTCGAAAAATGTGATAAAATAGTTTCATCGAAAAAATAATAATTTTGCTTAAATAACTTTGAACAAGTTATATCTTAAATTAATAATTAAATTTTGAATACATTTAATACACAGTGGTTTTTATTCTTACAGTTACAGTGTTACAGTTGCGTAACGTTCTCCACACTCCGATTCCCATGTTCTCCTTCTAGCGTATAGAGATAGCAGCAGTGTGAATGTTGAGCAGTCAAAAGGCTTGACAAAATGGGAGTTTCTTGTTAGTTAAAACCATAGACTTTAGTAGCCACAACAGAAAAAGAAACTAAACTAAAATATCCCTTAGAAAAACACCATTTATTTTTCAACATCACCAACTCATCCACAAAACAAAGTTCTCATAAACCCCATACATAAATACCCAACCCAGAACACACTCTTCTCTTCAATGTTCATCACCAACACCCTCTTTCACTCTCTCACAAACACAGGCTCTAACTAGCCATGGGTTACTTCGACGACGATCACGAGCACAGTCCGTTTGGAACACTCCAGAACCACAACGACTTCAACCGGAGGATACTAATCACCGCCATAGTTTCCCTATCAGTGGTGTTAGTTTTAGTCCTTGCACTTCACATCTACGCAAGGTTTTTTCTCAGGCGTCAAACTCAGCGCCGGAGCGCCATATACCAACTCAGCCTCCACGTGGCACACGCGCAAACCCAACCACCAAACACCGGACTCGACCCTGCCCTCATCACGGCTCTCCCCACCTTCCCCTTCAAACACCAAAACGACGCCGTTGAGTGCGCCGTGTGCTTGAGCGTTCTGGAAGACGGAGAACACGTCAGACTTCTTCCTAATTGCAAGCATAGCTTCCACGTCGGCTGCATCGACACGTGGCTCGCCTCGCATTCCACGTGTCCCCTCTGTCGAACCAAGGCCGAACCGCTCCCGCTAGAACCGGTCCAGCGCGAGGGCCCCACCGGGTTCGCTCTTCCCACCGCCCCGCTTTTCCTCGAAAACGTGGAAGGCACTTCTGACGGCGCTAATGGGTCACCTAAAGTCAACGGCTCCAATTCCAGGTTGAGTTCGTTTCGAAGAATTCTTAGTAGAGAGAGATCGTTGAAGAGAATCCAACCTTCTACGCATGATGATGTTGAACAGGACTTAGAGAGACAGTGAGAGATTAATTATTGAGGTACTACCATGCATGTAATTATGTATCTCTTTCTTTTTTTTCCTTTTTCTTTTCTTCATTCGTTTTCTCATCATAATACAGCTTCAAAAAATTGTCAAGGTTTTTAAATAGTGATTTTTGTATTGAATTATTTTATATATGAGAGTCAAATTCGAGTGATTTCGTATTGAAATAGTTTATTAAACTTTGTAAAAGACATTAGGTGTTTGTTAAACCGAATTAGCATAATAATGACCTGTGGGAGATATTTTATTGGTAGATTAGGAATCGTCCATGTGATGTAATTAGAAAATTAAGATTAATTTAATGGTCAATTTTGTGTTTAGTCAATGTTTAGGTGGGAAGTCAAAAATCAAGATCCTAATATTTGGGATTCTTGTTGACTTCTTCCTATAAATGTTAGGAGACAAACCTAGTCGACTATATATGTCGCTTCCATTGTTGGTTTAATAGACTAACAATTTACATACATGTATCTTTCATTAAAATTCAAATACCATTGTCAATTTATTTTTCATACATGCAATGTTATATGATTAACAATTTAGATTATGGTTTTTTTTTCTAATTTTTTTTTATAGATTTAAAGCAACATAATCAATTTAAAATACTTTTTCTTCTATAAATATGCAAACTTATATTTCTGATTATGAAGAATGTCATCATTTAAATTAAAAATATATAAATTAAAATTAAATTGTTTGGTAATTTTATAATTTTTTATGATAAAAAGTATGGAAGAAAAGTTTTCATTGAATATTAAGAAGAATTTAAGTTTTACTCAATCTTACAGAATCCACACATCCGTAAGGTGAGATTTGCGATTTATATACTATGAAGTGTTCTGATCTATGATCAACGCTAGATGTCTAACACACCGTCTCACTTCGAGACCTTCCAACCTAAGAAGTAAACTTTAAACATAATTCAACCTAACATAATTCAACTTTTCAAAATCGGTTCGTAATTTGAGATTTGTATCCACTTAGATACTATGAAATGTTCTTATCTCTGATCGATGAGAGATCTCTGTTTGACGTAACAAACGAATTTTCAGCATAAACTATGTTATAATATTATAACATTTATAAATGAATCAACATGAAATATTTTAACATACTAGTACACACTAGAAATTCATTTGACACATAAAAATAAGAAAAATTAGCAAATACTCATTCCAATAGTTTCTTTACTATAAATATTCAAAAGCTTTTAAAGTTTGGACTAGAACGAAAACCAATTTCCTATGAAAATATAAAAATAAAAAACATATTTAACCGAATTTATAAGCATACATAGGTTGAACATAAATTTATTACTAATTTTTATAATAATTACTTCAAAACTAATTTACATCATAATTTTTAACTCTTTGACAATGTTAATACTTTTATACTATATCTCTATTTTTTTTCTATTAAATTCATTTTATTTTAATTTAGTGAAACCTGTTAGAGATCATTCTTCTCATTATTATTCTATAAATATTGACAAATAAATGTATTAGTTTGAAATTATATTATTAATTCTAAAATTCTAATATACGAATAAATATTACAAGAAAATCATTAAGTACTAACTAAATTTAGACAAAAAAATAATTAGTTATTATATTAATCAAATTAGATGTTAATTTAGAGACTAAAAAATTATTGGTATCTAATGTGATTTCTATTATTAATAAAATATTATAAAATAGTTTCTAAATTGATATCTAAATTAGCTATCTAAGTTTTAACTATTGATATTTTAAATTCTAAATTAGCCTCTAAAAAATTAATAAAGATTAATTTAAAATATAAATAGTTAGTAGCTAAAACTTTGGTAGCTTATAGTTAAAAATCAATTTAAAAACTATTTTGTAAATTTTTATTAATAATAAAAAATATTTTAAATATCAATAATTTTTAATTTATAAAATAATATCTAATTTAATCAATTTAATGACTAATTATTTTAGTCTTTAAAATTAATTTCTATTTAACCTAAAAACCTTCATCTCATTATATATTTATAAATCAAACAATTAAACAAATCTCGTCAACGAGTTGCATAAAAAATGTGTATAATATAATAAAAATATAATTATTGAAATTTAAATTGTTTTGAAAAGGTGTCAAAGTATTGAGCCCAATAGATTCGAAAATTAAAAGAAAATCACAATTATAAGTCAGTAATAGTAGATAAAAAATAGCCTTAGTATAATATCCATGTCTCCTATTATTTTTTTAGTAAACAATCATTATCTAATAAATTGTTAAATTTTTATTTAAGTATGAGGAGGAAATATTTATTTATATTTATCTCTATTATTATTTTAATTACTTTTAAAAAAATATTTTAATTCTTGAATTTTTTTAACCATAACAATTTATATATTTTATATTATTTCTAAACAAAATAATTAAATAAAAATTAATTTTAGAGACCAAAATAATTATTTATTATTTGATTAAATTAGAGACCATTTTATAAACTAACCAAACTATTGGTATCTAAAGTAGTTTCAATTATTAATAAAAATTTATAAAATAATTTATAAATTGATATCTAATCATTAGCCACTAAGGTTTTTGCTACCTATTATTATATATTCTAAATCAATCTCTATTAGTTGTTAAAACTTAGATAACTAATTTAAATACAAATTTAGAAACTATTTTATAAATTTTCATTAATAATAAAAATTACTTTAGATATAAATAATTTTTTAAATAATATCTAATTTATTTAATATAATAATTAATTATTTTTTGTTTTTAAAGTTAATTACTATTTAATAATTTTCATGTAGTGTTTGAGTACATAATAATAAGATAAACTCAACACATTTTTAATACTCCAAATCGTAAGATTATTCAACTTAATATAAACATAAATAGTCAAAGTAAGTACAAATAATATAAAGAACTTAAGCCAAATTAATATAAAAATTGAATTTATTTAATAGCTTAATTTTGAAGAAAAATTATTTAATTTTAAAAAAAAGGTATACTTTAACTCAGAAACTTATTTAAACATAAAAAAAAAAATCTATAATAAATTTTGAAAGCCAGGGCGATTACCCCCAAGCCCAATATTGACAAGGCCCAAAAACAAATGTAATTGTGATTGTTTAAAAAAAAAACGTTATATTCTACCATAAGCTTTTCAACTGCTTTTATTAACTTTTTATTCACTCTCTCAATATTAAAATAATTTATATCATTTCCTGAATTTGTAAAAGATAATAAAATATTTTTTCCTATATAAAATAAAAAAAAGTGGAATAGAATTATTCAAATACAACACTGTTTTAAAGTGCAACTGAGATTTCCTTTAGTCTATTTTTAGTGACTCACTCATACCTCAATTTAACAGGAAAATGGGTCTGTTTCACCTTCACCAATCACTTGTTAATTACATTGTGATTTATTTTTTTTAAATGTATTTCTTGGAGCAGGAATTAGGAATATGCTTAAAGAACGCTATTGCTGTTATTTACATATTTTTCTTTTAAGAAAGTTATTTCAGATTTATAAAATTTTGTTTTATAAATTCTTTTAACACTATTATTTTTCTTCCAAGTCTCTATTAACTTCTCTCACAGTATTAATACTAATTTTTAATTTTTATGTTTACAGTGTTTCAATTTAGTTCTTGGAATCAGCATATACATATTGTCTCTTATAAAAGAAGAGTACAATTTTTAAAATGAAAAGTAAATCAGTGCAATTTATACTGTTTTAAAAGTAAAAAAAGATTAATTAACCCTGTTATTAATTACAAGAGCATGTAACATCTTCAAGAAACAGACTAAATTCTAAGAGAGCAAAATGGAAGGTCGTATTTACTTCTTTAGGAAAGATTCACCATAAGCACTTATAACCTTTATAACATTAGCATATTGCATTTTCAAGAACAGAAGAACCATAACTTGCCTCACAAAAGAGAGAACATAGTTCATAACACAACCTTCCATTTACTCAGTTTGATTTAAATTAAGTACAATCTCTGTCAAAATGGTGATTTTGAACAATGCTTTTCAAATCTACAAATCCAAAATAACTAGATCTCTATCCTTAAACAATGGGTGAAAATGAAACTGTAAAGAATAAAAATGGCCAAAACCACCACCTCCAAACAACTCCACCGCACCCACTCGTGTCTTCACCCTGCACCGATCCCATAGACGACGCGGATCCCGAGAAGCTCCCATTGTTCACTAACGAACTGCATCACATTCAAAACAAGCCTTAAACTTTCAGAACCCAAATTTTTTTGAATCAGAAAAGAAAAAACCGAGCCCGATTGATTCCTGCTACCTACCTAGAAGGGAACTTGCAATTACCGAAACCTGAAAAATTAAAATGGAAAAAGATAAGAAATTTTTGGAGGGGATTTGAAATTGAAGCACTGAAGGAGAAAAAGGAAAAAAGGGGTGGAGGTGAGAACTGACTGGGGTTCAAGGTGGTGATGGCGGCATTGTTGCCGAAGTTACAATTCTCTTCGGTGATAGCGTGTTTCCGGAAGTAATCATTGAAAGCGTACGACGCCGTATTCTGCACGCTGGAAGGGTCGAAGCAGGGTCCTCCTCCCTGGATCGCTCCGCAATCGGCTCCCCCCGCGCCGCAGGTCCACTCCACCGCCGACTGCAGCGCCGCGTCCTCCGCGTTGTTCTTAGCCACGCACCACACCTCCCGCGACGGCGTATCGCCGCCGACAAAGCCACATAGAAGGAGAAGAAGAAAGAGGTGGCACGGAGGAAACGGTTCTCTGTTGCGCATATTATTGTTGTAGTGAACAGTGACTTCAACTGAATCAGTGAGTTACAACTTGGTGTTGGATTTTATGTCACAAAATCAAACGTCAATGGTTGCAACTTGCATTTGCACAAAAAAGTATCCGCTAATTCTGAACTTTCGTTGAATTTAATGTCGTTTAAGCTTCTTCATAATTTTTCAAATATACTTACATTTACTTTTTAATATAATAATTACAATTTTATTCTAAATAAATAGTTATATTAATCTAATTTTTTTATTTTTAGCCACACACTAAATAAATTGAAAGAATATTGCTCAACAAATTATTTTCACCTCACAATTTACAAAATTATTCTCACATAAAATATAGTCTCGTGCCGAATTCCCAGCTACTTTTTTTGTTTGTTTTGGTTGGCCACTGGAAGTTTGTCAGAATTGGGCTCTTGAATTCTTGAAAGGTTATATATATTTTTGTTTTAGGCAAAACCGTGAATCATGGTGATTGGTTCAAGCTCGAGAAAGCTCTCACAGCAACCAATTTCGCGAAGGAAAACGTTACCTGGCCTTGAGAATTTCGGCAATACTTCTTACTGCAATGGCGTTTTTGCAGGTCTGCGCTGATTCTCTCACTTGTTAATCTAATTTCGAATTAGATTGTGTTTTTTTCAAATTTAAATTGAAATGTGTTAAAAAATATTAAAATAAATAAAAGAAAATTTAAAAAATTAGAAATTATGGTTAATTTATTCATTATTAATATGTATGTAATGATAAATTAGTTAGTGAACAAGTGTATCATTTGGTTTAATAAAAAAAAAGTAAGTGTACACATTATAATTTTAAAATGTGAAATTAAAAAATAATTAATAATTGGAATGAAAGATGTTGTAAATTAAAAATTAATTATATATGTATACAATAAAAATATAATAAAAAATACTATATAATAATATTTTGTTATAAATTTATATAAGAACAACGAGAAACAAAATATTGGTGATGAGTAATTCAAATGTAATTTATATATTAGTTAAAAGATGGAAAGACAACACATAAAATTCATATAATAAATATAAATATGATAATAATGAAGACACTATTAATTTAAAAAAATGTGGATCTTGTTTTGTCAAGATGGTCGATGTAACTACTATCTTTTAAGTTCTAGTTAATTCTTGAGATGTTGCATTGCATAATTTTTTAGTTTAGACAAACAATTTAATTTTTGCAGTTAAATTTTCATGCATCATACTTGGGTTAAGAACTTGAGTACTTTCCCAATGGTTAATCATTTGTTGGACATCGGCATCATTTTGTATTTGTATTGTGTTATGTATAAGTTTTTTATTGACAACTCTAACTCGATGTGAGTAGTTTATTTCTATAACTTATTTTTGCTCTCCATATTGTAGTATTTTTGATATGTTGTGAATTAACTGATTTAAAGAGCAACTATGTGGGATTAACATTCTTCTAGGATCGACACATGTGTAGGTTAAACCATACGTATTTGGACTTTCTATTACAGTGGTCTGCTAGATAAGTTCTTTGTAGTAGATTATTACATCAGTTGAATTCATTGGGTCTTGATTTGTGGAACAATTGGATGCGGTGGGTGCATTTAGAAGATACAAAATTTCCTCTATAAATCTTGTTAACTTGCCATATAGTTCAATGATTGTAGGAAAAAAAATTAAGACTTCCAAGTTAACAATTGAGAAACATTTTCAATATAGTTATTATCTGAACAACATCGTTGTGTAGTTAGTTAAGGTTGGCGGTAGTACAACTTCGTCAATGTTGTCTGATCTGGCAGTTCCAAAGTGCCACAAACTTTTTGCTTTAAATGGGAGAAGGTACAATTTTGAAGGATGCGAAACAATTTAAAAGATGGATATTCAAAGTGGACACATTCATCATTTTCTATTATCTAATCATTTGCAAAGGCAACAACAATATCATAATTGAAAAAAAGTCTCAAAGTATGTTATGCAAAAGTGGTTCATTTGAAGATAAAAACACAAATTTTGGAAAGAAGAAAGAATTTGTATATATTGAGAGAAGGTTGTGTTAGTTGAATGGTTTGAAAGTGGTGTGGTGGTCGATGTCTGAATTTATAGCCGGAGAATGATTAAGATACATATAAAGTTGGTTGTTTATGACATGTGAAATAAACTGTGTATTAGGTGATAAATTTATTACGAGTGTTATCGTGGGTACATTAAAGAGAATATGTTGCTGGTACATTAAAGAGAATATGTTGCTGGTACATTGGTGTTGCTGAGATTCCTAATGTGTGGAATCTATTTTTGAGGCGTGTGTCATGTGGAAAAGCAATTATAGATGAATAATGTGACGATGCACATTATTGTGTTATGTGCATTAGGAAAAGAAATTATGGACAAGTGATGTGACAATGCACATCATTGTGATGTGTGACCTGATGAAAAACACTTATGGATGATTGATTTGACAATGAACATTGTTATGGTGGATGGGGTCATGAAAAGTCACTATGGGGATTGATGTGGTGGTGTGCAATATTGGCCATTATGCACTAATAGAGAATACATTATGGAGACATGTGTAGTTTTGGTGTATCAGTTTTCTCACACTTTGTTTTAAATAATGGATGAATTTGTTGTTTGTGTAACATTACTAGCTTTGTGAATTACTTTTTAATGTTGCTATGTTTATTAGTTGAAAATTGATATTAATGTCGTGAAATGATGCAGTATATGTTGAACATAAAGAGAAAAATAAATGATAATCGTGCATTCATTAAATATTTTGAATTAATTATACATAAAATACTTTGTGTTAAATAAAACATAATTAACAACAAGAAATGGACATTCCAATAATGTTGGACATGTTCATTTTATGTGTCTTGGCATTTGACATTATGAATATTTTTTGGATCGACTATGTTGTCCCCTTATGTGCATGTCAATCCTTATACGACTTGACTTAGACCTTTTCTTTGATGTTCTTTTCAAATCTAGGCTTGGACATAATATTTGACCAGTATAAGCAGGCCATTAATCTTCATTTATGAGTTCACCAAAGAAATCTTCGTAGATATGAGATAGTTGCTCCAATGTGTACACATGGGAGATGTACATAGCAAAATAAAGGTGTGTATGTTTGCATGCAACAAAAACATGGGAGCATGGCAGGTGTAGTATTTGGAATTTCCCATAATCACACCACAATTCGTCCAAGCGGACTCAAATTAGCTTGGTGGTCATACTTCTGTTGGATTTTGTATTTCTTCTATTAAAAAGATGGTGCTCCTCCTATTAAAGGAAAGCATTATGAGAGTGTTTGCCTTTGATTGTTTATCTTTCAATGTTTTTGCTGCAACTTTGGTAGATATGTCTAGTATTTATTATGGCTTCCACTTGCCTATCTCTCTCCGTGGAGAATTTGTTACAGCAAATGTATGTCGTCATCACCACGGAAGACATTGCAAGGTTTCTTGTTTGTTTAAACATTAAGTTGATCGACTTAACCAAATTGGTTGTCATATGTCCCTATCGAGATCACGACAGAACGACAAGAAAAATTTTGAAAACCAGAGGAGTCACCACAATACTCTATTATAAAAAAATACAGGAAAACCAAAGAGAAAGGTAAACAAAACCGAATTTAGGGTTTAAGAGTTGATTACGCATAGTAAATGTGTTAGTACCCTATAACACCTATCCTAAGATGGTACCTTTAGTAAAAGGAATGTGGTTTTTATAATGTTTATTTTCCTTAAAAAAACAAAAATAAATGTGAAAAATTATAAAGTAAATATTTTTGAAATTTTTTATTTGAGTCCAACAAGGATAAACCTTAATCCTATATATTTTCATTCACAACGAAAAACCAAAGATCACCTAGTTTTTAAGATCAAAAGATGTTTGTTTGTGTTGAAATTTTTAGCTTTTGAAGTTTTCATATTTTTTAGGATTTTATGTTTTCTATAATTGACGCTGCTTAGAGTATAAGATAATGCAAGCGATTATACTTAATAATCTTTACGAATCATATGGTAAGCCGAGATAGTGTAGACTATACATCGATACTATTGACTATTTGCATTAATCTATTCAGAAAAATATATTTTTTAATTTTTCTAAAAAAGGTATTTAGGAGAAAATAATGTGCATGATCATATAGGTATAAAAATGGTAGTGCCAAAACTTATACTTTTATTTTAGTTTTAAAAAAAATCTATTGGTTGTTGTGTATGTCAAAAATGGGGGACAAATAGCAGAAAGATCGGGCCAAATGTATGGGCCTAGAATTTTTAAAGAATAAAGGCTGATGGTTGTATAAATAAAAAGAAATGACGAATAGCAAAAGTGTTGGGCTAGTCGGATGGGCCTAGGCTTTTCAAAAACCTTTGGATGGGTTATAAATATAAAACAAGATAATTTCTTCATCCACTTCCATAGTTTTTTCCTGTACCTCCATACTTTTGGTGAAAGTTAGATTTACCCTTAATGAAATTAAAAATTAAACCCAAGTCCTTGCACCCTCCATCTTCTTCTTTGTTCCAGTGTAAACAATATTTTGAGTTGTAGAATATGACTTCCAAATTATAGAATTTAGAATAAAAAGCTGGTTTTCAAATTCTACATTTTGGAGATTATTTATGAATCTAGAAAATGACTTCCGAATCGGAAGCCAACTTTGTATTCCAAATTCTAGAATTCATAAGTTATTATGACTTTCAAATTGTAGAATTTAGAATACAAAGTTAGCTTCCAAATTCTATAATAATTCAGAAATCATTTTCTGGATTCTAAAATGACTTTGAATTGTAAAATTCAGAAATCAATTTTATATTTCGAATTCTATAATTCAAAATTAATTTCTGAATCCGAAAAATGACTTCCAAGTTTTTAAAGTTTGGAGTATAAATTCAGAAAGATATTTTTAGAATTACAATAATTATGGAGATGTTAGAAGAAACTACCGAGGTACAGAAAGAAATTGGCTAAGACAAACGCCTTAATAAATAAATAAAAATGGGCCAAACAAAAAGGCGAGACTCTCCTTCTAGGAAAGCCTAATGTTATGGGTGGGAATATTAAAATGAGGCCCAAATAATTAAACATTCTCATATATAAAATAAACAGAGAAAAGGTTGAATTGCATACAAAACCCCCCTATAGAAGTATAAACGTGGAACAATTTAGGAAAAAGAAAACAAATAAAATAATGGTGGACCCACTCCATTGTTAAAACCGTGGTTGAATTCCATATTGACATCAAATGACTTGCATAAAAATTGATACAAATTGAGCAGAGAAAAGAATGGGTAACGTGCATGAATCCATTGTCAAAATCGTGGGTCTGGCGTGAATACAATTGGTAGATGAAAATATAAAACAGTAACAAAAAGCATAAGAAATTAAGAAAATGTGCCAAAAATGAAAATGGGGAGAAAAGAGAATAAAACAACACTCCAACCTCACCTACTTCATGCTTCAACGTTGCCACCACTTCATTTAAGCAAAAGGAGCAACATAATTCAAAATAGATATTCACGTATTCTTTTAAGGGATGGGTGATATACTTTAACCCAAAGAGATAGTAAAAAACATACACTTAACAATCTAAAATATTAATATGATAATATAATAGGTAAAGTAAGTAACTTTCATTTGACAACCTCTATTATAATAATATAAAAATATTTTAAGTTAAAAAATAAAATAAATATAATTAAAATATTAATATTTTAGATTGTTAAGTATGTTTTTATTTTATTTTATTATGTTGGGTGTTAAAGTATTATCACCCTTCTTTTAGTAAAATTCATAAGGAATAACTCCGACATTTGTTGGTGTAAAATACATATATAAACTCCATCACTCACACCACTTACACATATTAAGAAGTGGATTTTAAGTGCAATGGTTAACAATGTGGGTATGGTTGATGACGTCTTACGCTTCTTTCTTTATATTGAATTGTTGCCTAACAAAAATTGTTCTTGGAGGATACACTATTGTGTCGCGATCAAAGGCATGACCATTGATGTTATATTCTAATGGTTGAATGTTTGTAGGTTTTGAATGTGTTCCTTTCCTCCTTGTCATCATCAGCAGTTGTAACACCCCAACTATTATATAAATAATTGTTATTTAATTAGAAATTAGGAATAAATTTTTTCTATAAGATCTTCTTATAGAGAACATTAATCATAACATAACTTCATCAATATATGTCAACATTTTACATTTTTAGTAATTATTCACAATCTATTCCCAAAAATATATAAGTTTTACAATAATAAGAGTTCTACATCAGGATAGATATATTTTATACATTCTAGAAATATTAAAACTAAGTTCTCCATAAGTCAATGTTCTATACACGATCTTCCAAAATCTTCCGCAACAACTTTTACTGAGTAGGTTCTGTTTCTACTTGTACAACAAGTACATATCAAAGAGAAACATGAAAATGAGTGAGGTCTTTGCAAGCCTTAACTATCAATCTTAATAAACTTAACACATAATGCAGACAATAAGGGTCTATGATTTGATCTACAATCATACAACTCAATCTCACTTTATCAACATATGACTCAAAATCTCACTTTATCAACCTAAGGACTCAATCTCACTTTATCAACCTTATCACTCAATCTCACTTTAACAACCATATGCAATCTCACTTTATCAACCATATTGCTCAATCTCACTTTTTCAACCTTATGACTCAATCTCACTTTATCAACCATATAGATCCATATTCCACTTTTGATTATTCACTAAGAACATCAAAGTTACTTGAGAAGTGATTAATTTGTTTAGTATTTCTCATAAAAAATATTAGTATAATCATAATTATTTTTCTAGAGAATTATGGCCATCTGCCAATAAAAAGAGATATATATTGACCATTTAACATTGGCGATGCTGAACAGGTATCAAATAATACCAAGTTTGGCCTGTAAATATCCTAGTCCAGGATGTTATTATGAACTACCCAGATATTCATCTACTTGGAAAATACTTCCTTAGACCCCACCAAGGTCCTACCTTTCATCCTGCAGTGTACCAAATCGTGACATTCCAAATACAAACACTCATACGTTAACATTGTTTGAACTCATTATAATGAAATGTATGCCCTTTTCTCAACAGACATACTCTTGACATTTCAAGGATCACATAACGTAATGAGTACTAAGATATGTCATGTTTGTCTTAATTCATAGTCTGTACACTTTTATGTAACTTTTTTTTATCCAATTTCATCAATAATATTTACTTTTACTATATGTATTTTTTTTAATTAAAAAAAATGATATTTAAAATATTACAAAATAAAAACAAAGTATGTTAAATGCATCAACCTAAGTCATGTTTCCCTATCAATGGGTCCCGTCTAGGTCCAAAAGGTTAGCTACTAGGTATGACTTCTTGTTACATTAAACAAATTAAGGGTTCTTTTTTAGACACAATTTGAACTTCTTAGGAGTACATATGGATCCAAAAATTGGTTTGATTCACTCAATAAACAAAAATATTATGGAAAAGGCATTAACCCAAGTCACATCTTCCTATCAATGGGCTTTGTGTAGGCCCAAAAAGTTAGAAACTAGGTATGATTTCACCCAAAATCGAATCAATTAAGAGGCCCTTTTGAGACACAATTTGGACATCTTAGAAGTACACATGGGTCCTGAAAGTGGTTCTATTCATCCATAAAAAAAAAAAAAAAAACTATGGAAAAGGCATCAACCCAAGTGATGTGCCCCTATTAATGGGCCTTGTCAAGGCCTAAAAAGTCAGCTAATAAATATGAATTCATGTAAAATTGAACCAATTAATGGCCTTTTTTGAGACATAAACTAGACTTCTTAGGAGTACATATGGGTCCCGAAAGTGATTTCATTCATTCCATAAATAAAATACTATGGGAAAGACATCAACCGAAGTGGCATCCCCTTATCAATGGAACTTGCTTAAGCTCGAAAAGTCAGCCACTAGGTATGACTTCACGTCAAATTAAACTAATTAAGGAGCCTTTTCGAGACACAATTTTGACTTCTTAGTAGTACACATGGGTTCTGAAAATGATTAGGTTCACTCCACAAAGTCACCTACTTGGTATGACTTCACGTTGGACAATATTTTTGGCTACCAAATGTGAGTATGTTCACTCCATCCATATGAAAAATATAGGAAAATGCATCAAGCCAGTAACATAGCCCTATCATTAGTACTCATTCGTGCACCACCAAGGAAACAAACTCACACCTTTAATAATTTTCCATTCATAATAATGACTATTTTATTATTTCTTTGAAACATACTAACAATTGTACAAGTGAGTCGAAGGAATCTTATCAGTTCAAACATCATTATCATTACTACCCCCACCTAGACATCCCCATCTACATAGTTACAAAAAATCCTATGATGAAAAGTATATAATAAATCTTACATAAATTTATTTTTTTTAGAATTCATATAATTTCATATCAACAATAAATATAGGTGGTCATTACCTATACCTACAAGAAACATCCAATCAATTGTCGTATCTTTATCATTATCACAAAATAGGCTCGTCATCTATCCTGCTTTTGTTGCACTGCAATGGCCAAATTATCATTGATGAGCTCCACTCCACCATCTTCTGCCAGTCAAATAACTACTTTAGTTGAGTTTTATCAATCCATACCCCTATCATTTCTTAAACGAGTCATTCTATGTTTGTTTGTCCCAAATGATGGTAACTTATATGTTGTTGATTTATGTTATTGATGTCCAATGTGTATGACCAACATTAGGAATTTTTATTGATGTGTCCAAATCGAAGATGATGACAACGTACACTACGTCGTTGGTTTTGCAAAACGTATGAACTTCACGCAAGGTTTGAGCTTGTGGCGTTTATAAATGAATATTATGATTTAAGCAAAAAAATTACTTCCAACACGTGGGAAGGCATTGAAAAAGAATTAAAAAACTCTTTAAGGATTAAGTCTACCCTTATCAATGCTCCAGAACGAACCTACAGAATGCATGAGGAACCGTTCATCCACATTATTGCTTGAACATGATCACAAATTCTAGAGTAAATTGTGAACCCAAAAGCAAATATCCTAGATTAAATCTTCTTCCATCAATGGTCCATAATGCACAAGACACTGTTCACTCACATTAAGAACATTAAATCTTTTTGTTCACATTAAATTTCGTTTGCATTCAACAACGATAATAAAATTCTATGATATTGATGCACGTCACTATCATTACTTTTTATTGGGTTAACTTGTTTTGATGGTCATCTTATTGGCTTTTATTTTAGCTTTAGAAGGACGTCCTAATCTCTTGGAGGTTTGAACTAGTTCATCATCTTCACTTAGGGATTTCTCCTTATTCATCTTTTCAGTCCAAAGCTTAGAGACCAAATTTTCTTTTTCTAAGAAAATATCAGCCGAGGTAGATTCTATTATATCAACTGTTAAGATGACTTAACATGACTCTTAAGCCTCTTGTTTGTCACTTGAAAGTGATTCAAAAACAATTTTGCAAGACTAAATCTTGAGAAACATATTTAGAAGTAACTCATTTGACAATAACTAATTTAGGGCTTGCTTCCTTAGTTGCAAATTTGAGATGATAAAATTCTTCTAAAATACCATAAATTTCAGGAGGCAATGAGTCCTTTTGTTTGTAGCAAATCATATGATTCATGGACATTCTCCAAATAGGGCATATCTGCAAAAATATCATCCCGAGATCCTGAATCAGACCCTATCTCTTTAGCAAAAATCTTAAACTTTTGACCAACAAGAGATTCACCTTCCACCTGGCCAACAACAACTTCAACAAGGTTATCGAGATCAATATTAGCTCCCTCAACTTCCACTACCCCTACTTTACGAATAAGTACATCATATATTTGTATCTCTATTGCAAAATTTTGTTTCTCTGTGACACCAACCACTTCCTTGTGAGGGGCATCATTAATTTCTTTGGTCTCAACAGTCACAGGTTTATATTGTTCAACAACAGGTTTGGACAAAATAGTAACCAGTTTGGCTGTGTTATCGAGGTTACAGGATGTCGTATGTATTTAGAAATATCATGCCCTATCAATTTGCATGAAGAGCAAAATGGAGGGAACTTCTCAAATTATACAAGCAAAACTAGGTCTTTCCACCAAAATTTGATTAGACAAAGAAGATAGCATATTAATATCAAATAGTACTCTAGCAAAAGCACCTCTAGATTTATTCATGGTGCAATCATAAGAAAAAGAGGAGTACCAATCTGTCTCACTATAGAGAAAATTGCTTTTGATTGCCAATATTTCATGTGAAGACCATGGATCGTGACCAAACATTTAACTTTGGTGAGCTTCATAGAAGATGGCATAAAGGTTTTAGTCCAAGCAAAGAATCTCAAGACACTCAGTTGAGATTCCAAGACCCCACTACTAGGACTCTTCTCATGTCTTTAAGGGAAGAAAAAAAAATCATAAAACCCTTTTCCAAGATCCCAAAGATTTCCAGGTAAGATCCAACTTTGCAAACGTCCATATGAGTAAGAGGTTTGTCACCTTTGAATAGTACTATTCTTCCATGAAGGTGATTTTTATTGTCTTCAAGACCTGCGAGATACACATCTTCATCAATCTGAACAAATATCAAATCTTCTGATGGAGGGAGAATGCAATTGTGAAAGAGGAATATCACAAACATTATTCAAGACTTGTGTAAAAGTCTTCTTTTGTATTTGAACCACGTAAGATGATTTGACTTGTGAAAAACAATCTTAGTCTTTAAAACATCTCCAGAGAATTTGAAATTCAAAAGAATTTGTCCCCATCCCACAAAGGGAACCAATGCTTCGAACGTGTGACAAACCGAGTCGAAAGAAAACCCTTATAATCCCATTTTATTTTTTCACTCATTTTTCAAAATCCTTAAAAAAAATTATATTCCACCATTAATAATAACAGCAAAAATAAACATCCAAACTTTTTTAAACTTTAATTCATGTTTTAAATTTCTGTATTTTCTACAAACACCAATTATATTCTTCCTTAAGTAATTCTTTCTTTCTTCCCTTTCTCAAACCAATTAAAATTTCTTCCACCCAATTTTAATTAATTCATTCAATAATCTGTTTTAAAAAAATTATATTTCTTCTCTTACCTTTTTTTTTTAATTTTCTTTCTTCAATATAAAAAAAATCCACTTTATTTCCCCCCCCTCTACTTTTATATTTCATTTTTTATTCAAAAATTTATTCCAACAATAATAATAAACATCCACAAAATGATTAAATTTACTTCAACTTTTAAAATATTATATTTTCTACATACCCCAAATAAATTCTCCCTAAAATTATTTTTTATTTGCTTCTCTCTCCCCAAATTTAATTAATTAATTCAATTCAATACTCTTTTTCTTAAAACCAATTTCATTTTAGTTTCCTTATTTTTTTCCCTATTTTTTCTTATCTACATTAAAAAATCTCGTGGAAAACACGTAAACCTCCGACGTCAGTGTCTATTCATATATTCATTCATGAACCAAGCCATTGAAAGTTAAAACACATTGACGTTCTCGAGCTTGGAGCCCAAACGCCCATAAGCGTGTCGAACCGATCACCGTGATTCACCGCTATGCCTGAAATTTTTTTAACCTTCCTAGAATTCGAATTCCCAATAGCCAAATTCGGGTTAGGTTGCAGTGCCAACGAAAAAAAAAAACCAGTTGGAAAATATTTTCCCATTTCATACAAAGAAATCTCCCTTATTTGTAGTTATTCTATGCGAAGGTTTAGGATTTAGAATTTAGAATATGTTTTGATAGCTAAAAATGTTTGATATTATTTTCCGACTATATTTATTTTTCCACCAACAAAAATTATGTACAAGCATATCATTCAACGTGGAAACGAACTATATATCATGATCAATGGTACACATTAATTTGATTAGGTAAAATAACGAGATTTTTTAATCACTATTGTTGAAAACATTTAAGAGATTACTTAAATAAATGAATTATTTATTTTAAATTTATGATTTTTTTTATGTAAGGAGCTAGTTAAATTATTCAAGGGTAGAAGTGATTTAGTTGATATAAAATATAAATATTTTATTATTTAAGTTGAAAAAATTTTAAATAGAAAAATTTAATTATTCAAATTTCATTTTAGGAAGTTTCTCTTTTCCCTTTTCTCTTGAGTTGGTATTATGGAAATGGTTGCATTAGGGTTTGCATGTTTTCCATTTTCTCTTGAGTTGGTATTATGGAAATGGTTGCATTAGGGTTTGCATGTGCTATTTTTAGAAAAAATGAATATTTGTTAGCTTAGATTGAGTATATGTTTAGATTGTTGATAAGAATGTTTTATGTATGAGTTTAGTCTTTGTGTGTAAGTAGTGTAATTAAGAGCTTAAATTTGATTTATGTAAGTTAAAAAAGTTAAGGAAGCTACTTATGTTTTTTAATAGTACCTTAGGACAGATAATCTGGATGTGAAGATGATGTGATTATAATATTTGATTTTATGTAGGGATTGTGTATTGTTTGAATATATTCAAATTGTTTGAATCTTGAGATGAATGTTTAGTGATTTGGTGTAATATGATTAAATGTTTCTTGTAGAATATCTCACTAGTTATGTATGGTATGCTTGATATATTAAAGAATTGAAAATGTTTGAGATAAATTTTATATAGTTTGAGTGAATAGATTTTAAATGAGAGGTTGTATATTTTAGTAGTTAAAATTTGAAATATTTTAATTGAGTCAAATTGGTTCAAATTGTTGTTATTTTGGAACAAAATATTTCATATTGGCATAAGAAATGAAGAAAAAACTCAATTTGAATCAATTGGATCACATGTTATATTCTACTAATATTGGACTCACAGAAAAAAATATTAGGTGGTGAGAGTCGAAGGAGGTTCTTGTGACCTACTCTCTGGTGTGAAAAATAATTGTGTCTAGTAGGTCATAATGATTTACCGTAATAAGTTCCTATTATCTAACTTTGTTGTGGTTACAATATGACAAATGTAGATATATGAGTTTAATTCGATGCGTGAGTTTTCTAGAAGTAGAATCAAGTGCATGTAGTGTATGATGTTAGTACTCATAACATGAAATATTAATCTTTGGCTAAAAGATAAACACTTAATTTTTGATAGATGTTTAATGAATGAATTAAGATTATGTCCATATGAATATATGGATAACATCTAGATGAAATGTATAAATTTTTTTCTTCAATATATGTATATGATTTCAATAAATATATGTATAAAAGTTTGTTTTTAAAATTCTAGCTTTTCATGTTTTGTGTGTTTGTATATCATTTATCAATTGTATGATGATTGTATGTTACATAGAAGCATATGATATTTCAGAATGATCATCTCAATAAATATAAAAAGAACCATAAACGAATTGTTTCTTAAGTTTGAGGTTACTTGTAGGTCTCTTATGTAGGTTGAGTTATGACTAATTGGATTCAAATCTTTCTTTTACATGAATTGAGTTATGATTCATTGGATAAAAATATTTTTAATTAAATACTAACTCTCTTTATATGTCCACTTGAAGCACCCAATGTAAGGACCTGAAAAATTAAATTGGAATAAAAGAGTTATATTTTAAATGAATTCTAAGTATGTTTTTATTTAGAATAGAAAGGGAGGAAAAAGTTAAGTTTAGAAGGCTATGAGGTCGCCAGTCGCCTGCTACACATGAGCGCCAGGTGGACATCGCGCGGGCGCGAGAGGCATGCAGGCATCGTGCGGGCGTGAGAGGCATGCAGGCATCGCGCGGGCGCGAGAGGCATGCAGGCATCGCGCGGGCGCGAGAGGCATGCAGGCATCGCGCGGGCGCGAGAGGCATGCGGGCATTGCCAGGGCGCGAGGCATGTGGACGTGGCCAAGGCGCGAGAGTTATGAGGGCGTCGCCAGGGAAGACATCGGTTGTCTCCCAGAGGAAGACATCGGTCGTCTTCCAGGGCGAAGGAGACATCGGTCGTTCGCCAGGATGAGTCAGTAGTGGAAAGTTATCGCGCGACGTCGAGTTTCACACAGAGAAGGTAAGACCCAGACTCCCAGCATGAAGCGTAGTGCACGCACGCCACGTAGACAAAAAGGGTGGTTCAGAGTGGTGACATCAGAATGTTGGCATGCGCGGGAGACACTCGCGGTCGTACTGTTCAGAGCAGTGGCTGGCATGCACAAGCGACAACAGTGGCAGTACTGTTCAGAGCAGTGGTTGGCATGCACCAGAGACAACAGTGGTCGTACTGTTCAGGGCAGTGGTTCTCAGACTTCTCTGCAGAGTGGGTGGTGGCAGCTGCTTTTGGTGGATAAGTTGGTTTAAGATGCAGAAAACCCACTGCTGAGAGGAAGAAACGTTGCAGCCTTCAAAGAGAGAAAGAGTGAGTTACCTCCCTTCTCCTCCAGTTGCCTCCTTCGCGCTGCGATTCTAACACCTTCACACGAGAGTACGACGAGCGACAACCACCATTAGAGCACCTGGGCAGTCCTCTGCAAGTCCTTCAACCAGACGCAAAAACAGAGCCAAGGCGTTCTTCAAGCTTTGTTGGGTTTCGGAACTCTAAGTGTTTGCGCAAGTCCAGGTAAGGGAAGCTAGACTTCATTTTAAATACAAGCCATAGTTTAGCTATTTCTGAAGTGAGGGCGACGTGGTCGCCGGTTTCGTTTTCATCTTCGTGAACGCTCTGTTCTCTGTGTTTGGGCGACGTGGTCGCCGGTTTTATATACAGACCTCGAAATACCCTGTTTTTGAACTAGATCGCCGGTTTTGGCGTAGTTTGCGAACTCTCTGTTTTCAGTGTTACTTTGAACTGTTGAAGCTTAAATGTGATCTTCGAACATCTGAATCTTTGAAACGATCGTTGCTGTGACTTGAATCATTCCTTTAAGTGTTATGTGATGTGTTGAATGTGGTGAATGTGGGATCGAGGCATAGTATTTTCAGGAAAGAAAATACCGTGTAAGATCGTGTAGGATGTGCATTGACCGGTGATTCGTCATGATATCCTGACTCTCCTGAGATAATGAATTCATATAGATGAAGTTATTCAGGCGTTGAGAGTCGAAGGAGGTTCATACGTATGGGTGAGTCGTGTGAAACAGAACGAGCTCGGCCTGTTGTGTGGATTAACCCTGTCATGCTTGGATGGTGATGATATTGAGATTCATTATACGCTTGTGAATGTGTGTGATTTCACGGCGACCCTGTGAATGTGTGTGATTTCACAGTGGGCAGTATGACAGGTGCGAATCTATGAGTCTAGTCAATGCATGAGTCTTCCGGAAGTAGTGTCAAGTGTCTTGTGTGATGAGTCAGTGGAAGTCTGACGTGAGAAATGAGAAACATTGAATTGATAGACACTTGATGCAGTTTTGTGAAATAGAATGACTCTTGAGAATATTGTGAAATGTGTGATTTCTGGGTGATCAGGTGAAGAGTATGAGAAACTTGATAACTTTACGTGAATATCTTGAAATTGTTTACCTTGATTTTATTTTAAGTATCCTTATTTAAACTCTTTTTAAATGTCTAGCTTACCCTATGTTTTCGTTTGTGTTGTGGCCTTTTCTTAAACCTGTAATGATCGTGTATAATTTACACGGGAGCAGATGATGTTGCAGGAAGTAGAGCTCTTTAGAAAATTGTCGCTGGAAGGAGATCGCCTGTTTTCTTTTCTGTTGGGTGATCGCCCCTCTTGCTGCTTTATAATAGGAGATCGCCTTTATGAAAGGAGATCGCCCTTCTTATAGGAGATCGCCTATATGAAAGGAGATCGCCCTTCTTATAGGAGATCGCCCTTTTTGCCAGGAGATCGCCTATCTGTCTTTTGTATTGTATTTCGTTTACGTTTTTAATGGAGAAGTGATCGTTTGTATTAAACTCCCTGTGAGGAGAAACTTATTTATTTTATATAAAGATTTTGCTCATTTCAATCTATTTGTCACCTTTATTTTCGTTTTATATTTATTTTCAAAGAAATTTGGCGGGATGTTACACCCAACACTCTTATGTAGCTATCATATATTTTGCAACAAACCAAACTATATAAGAATTTATAGGTTGTTGAGAAACCCTTTAAACTCACAAACTTGAACCACCCTTTAGTTGGCCACCACCCCCATATACTAGTAAACCTACTACTATTCTAAAAATTGTGCTAATGTGGATGGTTTTACCACTTTAAGGACAATATTGATAGTTGGGGTCGAGGTTCCTGAGTGAAAATCACTCAATCTTTCTACTACTGGATGTAGTTACTATAGTAAATGAGGTTTTAAAACACGAACAAAGTTGATTTCCTGAGGTGTAAGTGATCACTATCCGTAAGGATTTATCTACGGTGTATTGCGCAAGTTGCTCACGATACAATAGGAACTTCTCAGAAATTTCTAAGGATCAGAACTAGGGAGCTACTCTTAAAAGAGTAAGAACCTAACAAACCCAGAAAAATTATAAAGCAAAAGAAAAGAATAAATGAGTGAAGAGGAAAAGAGGAAGAGAAGAAGCATGTCTGAGATGTGAGAAGAGGAAGAGATAGTGAAGTTGTGAGTGATGCGGACGGAACCCCTCTTTATATAGGAAGAAGAATCCAAATCTGTAGCATCTTCACAACCTAGATTAGTGGCACATTCCATGGGACTGGCCGCTGAAAACGGAGCAATCACCAGATATGTGTTGAACAAGATGCTTTGATATCTCCAAATCCAAGTGGAAAGCTTGAAGACCCTGTTGATGTGTGTGTGTTGTTTAGTTGTTTGAAACTTGTTAATTTACTCCTTAAGATCATCCAAGCTTAGTTGAATCTATATCTTTTTGAAAAGATGGGTTTTTCTAAAAGGGTGTGAAATTTCAATGTTGAATCAATTGGTTGTTTGACACTTAGTGGTTTTTAAAATGGCCTGAAAAAGCTTAGCTTTGTTTTGGCTTTGCTGTCAAACAAAATCAATCGGTTGTGTTGTGAAATCAACCGGTTATTTTCTTGAAAACCTTAACAGAATTCTGTTAAGAGGTTTTAATCTATTTTAAATGATTCCAATAGCTTATGGTTTTTATTTAACCCAAATCCCATATTAATATTGGAAGCAAACTGCAGTAGGCAGGATTCGTACCCAAGTCCCTTCAGTAACCAAAGAAGCATTAACCACTAAGCCAGACAAGTTCTTCTGTCGTATTACGATTTTTATTATACTTATTATTATTAATAATAGTTATATTAATATTAATAATAATTATATTAATATTAATAATAGTTATATTAATACTAATAATAGTTATATTAATACTAATAATAGTTATATTAATACTAATAATATTAATAATATTAATATTAATAATATTAATATTAATAATAATATTAATAACAATATTAGTAACAATATTAATAACAATATTAGTAACAATATTAATAATAATATTAATAACAATATTAATAAAAATATTAATAATAATAAATGTATAATAAAAATTATAGTAATACAAAAGAATTTGTCTGGTGTAGTGGTTAAAGTTTTTTTATAATTGAAGGTACTTGGTTTCGATTTCCATTGCAGATTTTATTTTGTTTGTGGTTTACATACGGAAAAATCCGTATGTAATGTCTCTCGCTTTATAATGTTTACTTTACATACAGATTTTGTTATATCAAAACTAGAGTTGTTAATTATTAAGAAATTCTTCTTAGTTTTCTAAAATACATTAAGTAATTTCAAGCAAATAATTATACTATAGAAGAATACTTTTCTTTCGCTCCACAAGTTAACAACAATTAGAGAGTATTGTATCACCAAATCATTGTATTATTGATTAATCTCCTTGTGACTTATAAAAAAAGCTAATAAACTTGAATTATATATCACCTATAAATTCATTAGGACCACACTAGTCTTGGAAAAATATATTTGAACACTCAAATCCTAGTGAGAGAGATTAGAAAAGAAAAATATAGATATGATGATAGGAGAGAAACAGATGTAATAATTAATACTAGAAGTAGAGGCTGATGTTGTAGTTGTTTGATGAGTTTGTGGCATGCATATGCCTTTTGTCTTGTGCTTGTGGCAGTTCAGTAGGATCCTTTGCTAGAACAGTTAGCTGATGGGTAGAACAGTAAATGATGAGTAGTGTAGAGCTCAAAGACCAACAGTAGTTACTGATGCTCACAGCCACCTAATGTAACCAAAATTCTATTACAACGATGGTATTGGTTTAATTTTAAAAGTTAGCACATGGCCATAAATTCACTGAGTGGACCATTTGTAATTTCATTACAGCCAAAAGGTCACACTCATGCCAGTATAAATGTCATAACATACAAGCCAAAAAGAAAATAGTCCATGTCAATTCCTTATTGAAATGTATTAAGTCTACTTCTAGGGAAGACACTCTGTACATTTGCATTTGGACTCTGTTTCAAGTTACCCTCAACGGATGTTATTGCTTTTTCTATTCCTGGTAAAAATATCTTGTTTCAAGTAGATTCCAATTGCTGGATTAGCTTAGAATAGCCTCAATCCATGTGACATCATACAAATTTATTCTACAAATAAATTTCTTATAATTTGTTAGTGAGTTTATTAAGAAGTAAATACACCTATACGTCTATGTATAGTGGTATGATAGTAAGTGATATGATAAGTTTAATAAATTTTTATTAGGATAAACTTTAAATGACTTTAATAACATATTAAGAAGTAAATTTAAAATCTAACTCAACTTTATAAAATTCGACTTATAAAATAGAATTTGCACTCACTTATATATTATAAAATGTTCTATCTTTAGTCAATGTAAGATTTCTAACTAAGTTGCATTCTTTTTTCCTTAAATTTCATTCAAGAACTTCAATAATTACAATAAATTCTACTCAAAGGACTTCAAATTATTAACATCTACTATGAGAAAATAACTAAATAGAAACTAATTTTAGAAACCAAAATAATTAGTTACTATTTTGACTAAATTAAAAGCAATTTTATAAACTAAAAAAATAAAATTATTGGTATCTAAATAGTTCTTATTATTAATAAAAATTTATAAAATAGTTTCTAAATTGATATCAAATCATTAGCTATCAATGTTTTAACTACTTACTACTTTATATTCTAAATTAGTTTCTATTAAACTAATTTAAAATCTAAAATATTAGTTTTTAAAATATTGGTAGTTAATATAGATATTAATTTAAAAATTAATTTAAAAATTTTTATTAATGAAAAAAATTATTTTAAAAATTAATAATTTTTTAATTTTTAAAATAATATCTAATTTAATTAGTATAGTAATTATTATTATTTTTTTAAATTTTATTTTTATTTAATAATTTTCTATAGTAGTTATTTCCATATCACATATTTCCAAGAGAAACTTTAGATTCTTTCTCTATCAAAAAGTATGGTAGATTTTTAATATTTAAGCAAAATAACATAAAGTACAGTTTAGCTGTTGATGGATTCGATATGGACAGGGGTTCTACATATGTAAATTGAGTAATATATAAATAAAAAATACTGATAAATCTCATATATTAAAATTTTAGGTTAAAAAAAGGTGTACTAATTGGTTAATTACCCATTATTAAAGACTTTTCCTTTATTTTCTAATTATAGTCCATACATAAAAGTGAAAAAAAAAGGTAAAAGGGTATAGCTTTGCAAAAATAGTAAAAGACGCAGTGACAGAACAAGAGATGGATAAAATACCATTTTGAGATTGAGATATCATACATGCACTTTATTCAATGCAATTTTACTAACAATCTTTTTACCTTTCTGGCACAGGTGTGATGTCATTCAATTGATAACACAGAAAAAAGTGAAATAGTTAAATTAAACACACAGAAAAACTAGAGTATTATACACAGGGCAAATGGTGTGAACTGAGTATTTACATTTTGGGTTTTTTTAAATTAATTATGTGAAATAATAAAAATGATTACATAATAGAAAGTACAAGCAAAGCATAAAAGCCATCCAAAGACTTCACTTACACAGATACACCTTCATTTCATGCATCCATCCCTACACAAGCCATGCCCACTTGTGTCTGTTTTCCAACATGCATTGAAAAACATGAAGCAAAATAGAAAAGAATCATAGACAAGAAATAAAGAAGTGAAAGAATGATGAACATATACCACCTCATCCACTCCACTCCTATCTATCAAGTTAAAGCAGACAGACACAACTGTTTCTTCCACCCTCTCTTCTGATGCCACTGCTGCACATGTGGATCCCTGCATTCTAATCATGCAAGCTTTCAGTGGTCCCCTCCATTTAAAGTAAACACATCACGTGCCTGCGCTGTTTCATAGCAGAAGCCTACCACCAAGCCAATTGCAATGGCCTCACCAAGCACAACACACACTCACTTCATCAACTCGCTAATAAAAATTCTCACCACCCACCACTACTTTAAACCATTCAACTCAATACACCTTACAACCACAACAAAATTTAACTTCTTTCCTATCTCCCATCCCTCATCCAAAATTCTGCAATTTCTCTTTGAAAAAAGAAAAGAATCACAGTGTCATGTAATTAACTAGATAGTTAATAATAGCTACTTCATCATGCTGTGATAAATCTTCTTCAAACGTTGAGAAGTTGTACTTCCTTTTCTGTTTGAACTTCACATATAGAATTTGGTAATGGTAATGGTGACCCTGCAGCATTTTCCATCTTCTTGAGGCTTTGTTGGTGATAAACTTGCCTCAGTCTCTCTATCTCCCTCTTCAGCGCCTCTTGATGAGCTGCATGTGTATGATTAATTTCAATCACGGTGGAAGGTTAATTAGTTAAACAATTTTAACTACTTGGAGACATGGCACATGATCAGACACAGACTTAAATACGCGTGCACTAAAAAGCTTTCACAAAAATCAATATAACTCTGCACTTTAACTTTCATAATTGGTCTGTTTCTTCCAACTAAATTGTGGTTTTAAAACAAAACAAATTAACAACACAAAGTTATACATGGCATATGAGATGCTTCTAAGCATATACGAGGAATAAAGTATGGAGTTGAGAGTAGTTATTAGGTGGAGATGAGTGAAATGAATAATATAAAAGAGATATTCATAAACTCAATACTTTGAATTAGAAGTGATGTAAAATGTTTTATATGGAAGGTAATATGAAAGTATTTTTTGACGACAAATCATTAGATTTGGATATTAAATTTGTCTTTTTCTTATTTTTTATTTTTATGAAAACTTTTATGTTAGACATAGCAATTTGATATCTCAACTAGACTAACACTTCAAATAATAATAATCATCTCTCATTAAATAAAAGAAAATTCATATAATTTTTTATTTTTGATAGATTGAATTAAGTATTAAATTGATATTAGTTTCCATATTTAAGAACTAAATTATCCCAATTTATATATATATATATATATATATATATATATATATATATATATATATATATATATATATATATATAATCTTTTCAAGAACCAAATTGATAACAAAATATTCTTTAAAAAACCAGAAGAGCAATTTACTTGTGATGATGATAAATAGAGTTAGTCATTAAATATTAAATCTTTTTTCTTCATCTTTTCTTCACATTATGTAATTTCCCAACTGTATATCCGTTTACAACTTTTCAAACAAATTTCATTTTTTCACATAGATAAAAGATTATTTCTCTTTCTAATTTTGACAATTGTTATTGTCATAGAGCAATTTAACATTAAGTTCTCAACATTAACTCTTATTTTACATTTAAAAAAAATATTACTTTTGACAACTCTGAAAAAACATTTAATTTATAACTGTGATATGTAACATAATATAATTCTAAAATTATTTTATTTTAACAAAAAAATATTTCTCTCTTTTTTAATAATTTTTTTTCTCTCAATAAATATTAAATAATAAACTAGTGTATTTAAATATTCGGTTGTCAAATTAATATTTTATTAAATACAGTTTAGTAATTACAAAATTTAAAAATAAATAAAAAAATAACACCACATGCATGAACCAAATATCAAGACAAGTAAAGCCACGAGGTTAGGTTCACTTGGCCAAATGGGCTTCTTGTCGGACATATACACTTTTCCAAACTATGAGGAATTTTTATTTCACTTATATGGCAAAAGTAAATGATGGAGGGCACATTGGATCAGGCAAATAGCATTGTTTCTAAATGCCATAAGTACTAATTAATGCATCCATCAACCTCATCTTAACAGGATTATTAGTTATGTCATCCATTTTAAAAAATTAATAAATTAATTATCCCGCCAAAAATAAATAACAAGATAATATAATTAGACTTAAAATTAAAGGATTTTTTTAATTAAAGAAAATTACCGTCTTTAAAGATCTTGTCTTGAGCAAGGGCAGCGATTCTTTGCTTGAGAGCACTGTTGTCTACATTTAGAAGCAAACGTTGGTGATCCAAAAATGCAACCCTTGGAGACAGCACTGAAACTTCAGCCTTCATTTGTCAACGAATTGGGAAAAGGTCAATATTTTATCTTCAGGAATGCTATTTCAACCACACGTATTTAAAATACTTTTCATAACAATAGAAAAATATGAAATAAAATAAGTGATATACGATATGATGAAAACAATTAAGAAAAAAGTGAATTGTGAAAAGGTATTATAAAGTTATTGAAGAAAAATAATGTTATTTATTATTATGGCATATAAAAATTAACTTGAAAAAAATTATTTATTGTGGCTACTATGGAAAAAAAAAACAGATCTTTTTTATAAAAGCAAAGATTATTTTTATCATAAAAAAGCAAAGAATTATTGTAGTCGCATCACGTTACGTCCCAAACCTGTAATGAAGTTGCACTTCTCTCAAGCTCTGATATGTATTGCAGCTTCCTCACTCGCGATCTTTGTGCAGATTGTCTATTAGCTAAGATTCTGATGCAAGACGACAATTAGAGACAGAACTAAAAGAAAACAAAAATTCAAACTCAGCAATTCAGTATGGTTCACTTTCAGTTTCCGAAAAAGAATGAAACAATTTACAGAAACCAATAGAAAAAATAAACACCCCTTAGTTATGAGAATCAATTCTCAAGTATAAGAATCATTTATCCGCTTTTTCTTTTTTGTTTTTCCTTCTCTTCCTTTATTTTTCATCATATTTTTTGTTTTTTATATTCTTCTTCCTTCCACCTATCCACCTAGAGTGGAGATTGAACATTTTCGTTCAAGAAAAAAAAAAGGAAAAATACTGGTAGACATCTCTTTAGATACCCAAGAAGAAAATATAAAAAAGAAATAAATAATTGATATGATTGGTTGTACAAAACATAGGGAAAAAAAAAATACAAGAGATGATAACAAGTTTGATTCCTATCTGGGTGGTGAAAGACTAGTTACTCTAAGAATGGTTCAAACTCACCAAATTTCTCTACCAAAAACACATTATGAAATTTTGTGTAATGGTTCAAACTTGAGCAAGAAAAAATATGAATGTTTAATCAGTAGCAGTAGAAGACGTACCTTTTGACTCTCTTGGGGTCAGTAATTCTCTCATTGGAAGAAGAAGTATTGGTGTCATTTGGAGGCTGCATAATTTCCTGTATGCATTGGCTTTCAACCTCATCTGCTTCATTTTTCAATTGGTGGCGGTGCTCCTCTTCCTCCTTCTTCAGCTTCATCTCCTTCCGGCTTCTATCTTTTTCATCATGGAAGAAGTTCTGGTCGGAAGGGCTAGAAGGGTTAGAGGAGGACAAGGTAGTTGGTGGTGGCAAGGGGACCCCAGAGAGCACTACTTCATCCGTGAACATGGACATGAATTGTTCATCATCGAACTTGTCAAACTCATTCTCATTACTATTATTATTGTTATTATTGCTGTTCTCACCACACCTCATTGGTGCGTCCAAGTAGGTGATGGAATCGCTCACCGACCGCCTGTGAGCGCCGCGCCGGGCGGAGGAGAAGTCGAGGAACTCGTCCACCCAAGAAGGGTTTTGATGATGCTGATATTGGCCTGTGTTGTTGTTGTTGGTGGTGGTGCCGTTGTTAAGAGGTGGCAATGGCATCTTCTGGTGTTGAGAAGAGAAGTCTGGCCAACTTGGTGACACGTTTGGGATCTTTGGAGGTAATTGCGCCATTTGAAACACACACACCAAATCAGAAAGTGTTGCTGCAGATTAACCTCGGATGTTAATGTTGTTGCAGTCGTACATGTCCCTATGTAAAAAATATGCACATTATTGTATCTGTTTTGCATAAGGCATGCAGCACAAGATGTGGCAAAGAGAGAGAGAGAAGAAATGAAACAAATGAGAGCCTCTAACACATCCCTTTTATAAATATATATGCATGTTCCCAGCAACCACAGGGGAATGTTGTTAGAGGTAAGAAAGGCACACGAACAAAAAACAACACAATCATGAACTTTCTTAATATCTTCTCTTCTCTCCTTTTGAAAAAATTAAAAAAAGGTATAATTTTGAATAGTTGTATTTTGTTTTGGGGTTTAAAAATCCCAAAAAAATCTCTGCGGTATCTGTATCTATGTGTTTGTGCAGTGGGGTCACATGGGAATGGGGAGGGATTGGACAGCTATGAACAGCTGGGAAGAGGGGTTGGGTTTCAACGGTGTTACTGGAAAGTCGCCACTGGATTAATAAGTAGTGGGAATCAGCCACCACGTGCCCTTGTGTCCGTCTTTTTAGTGGGATGCCCTTATATTTCTTTATCTTTTGCACCAATATATTTCACAACCAAATTCATTCAAATATAAGTTTTATTTCTTTTAGTATAGTATTTTCTATTCACATGATCATGAATCAAACTTCTGATTACATATCAGTATTAAATCTAATTGGGTGGTAGTGGATATCCTTAAAATAATATAGTTTCTTTCTTGCAAATTATGTCATTATTTCCCTTTAGAACATTCTCTATATATGCTTCTTCTTCCAACGCACTAATTTTAACCCTTCCATGATACTGCAATTATAGCAGGTCTATTTGTGTTTGGATAAATCGCAACATCAACAATATTATGGAATGGAAAAAAAAAAAGAGTCCAACAATGGTCAAAAACATGGTTGACCATATTTAGGTGCATTCTCAAGTGGCTGGAAAAATCATCTGAAATTAGACTTTTGCAATTTAGCATGCGAGTGGAGAAGTGAAGGTTAAAAGGGAAAACAAATGGAAAATGACACTTGGTAGCGAAATTAAGAGATATAGAAGAATTAGGTGATGGATTTGATTCTGATGAATCGTGTCCACGTTGGTGATAAATTTAAAAAGATATTCTCTAAGACAAAAGGTAAGACAGAACCCCACTTGAGGGGGTTAGTGATTGGTGAAACCAAATGGGTTGTGATATCTTTATATGAGAGGAGAAGAAACAAAGGCCATGTGCATGGGATTATTGTATAATGGTGCAGTGGTTATGCATGGGGTGCAACGTGTCTCATTAATCATTTCGTTAAAAGCTAGATATAGGCACAGTAATTAAGATAAGCAAAATTGTTAGGAGTGGTGGGTTTTGGGGCATTAGCTAGCTGTGAAAGAGAAGAAAAAGAGTGAAGGATCATGTTATGTTATGCTCCCATGTGAATTGTTTGCACGCACTATGCTTTCTTTGCTTTGTCCCCAAACCATTCCCACATGTAGGGTATATGCCTCTTATCTCTCTGTCTAAAGATGTAACTATCTGTGTGTCTATTTGTTTCTAGGTACACCTTCTTCCATCACCTTATCTTAATTGGAATTAATTAATATATAACACATGATTAGTACCATCTTAATGGATGAACTTTATATTATCAATACAATCTATATAGTTCTTAGGCCTTGCCTTCCCCTCCTACTACTACTTTAATAATTATCCCAATCCTATACTATTTTTTGCTGTTATTGTTCATACCCCACCCTACAATTTAATTAATACTATAAGGAAAGGTGTACTATATGTTTACTATATACCTACAAGTTATAATAATAGACTTCACACATGCATTTATGCTCTTAACTAGCATTGCAACTCAAGCTAAATGATGAAGATAACAAAGAGTTCATGTACACTAAGAAATTTATTGCATCATAAAAAATTTGGTATGAAATTACTTTATGTTAGTACATTTGTTAATTAAATTATTGCACAGGGATTGAAGGTCTATACTATAGTATGACACAATTTTACAGATATATTACTAAAAAAATTGTTGATATATATATATATATATAAATCAATTTTTAATATATTAACTATATATTAGATAAAAACAACATATGGTGATAAAAATAATCCTAACATCTAACATTTTTCCATCAAATAACTTTCTTTTATTGACATGTATACTAGTTAGTTCATCTTTATTTTATCAAAATAATTAAATTATAAGAATTAATTTAACTGTTTTCTATATAAAAAAATAATTAAATAAATAAGAATATTTAAAGAATATCTTAACATCTATAAAAAAAAAAAGTCACATAGCCCAACACACCCAGTTTAATAGATACCTTAGTACAGATCTCAGAAAAATGACTGATACACTGATACACTATTACAAAGGCTGAAACAAAAAAGATTAATTTAATTATAAAAAAAATCTAACGGAATCACACTGGATATATTTGAAATTTAAGTAAGAAAAATAGATTTTTTAAAATTGAGTCTTTTGTTCTTATTATAAGTTAAAATTTGCGTTATTAAAAAAATAAAAAAGTTTGATTTGCTATTTAGTTAAATTATAACTTCTTTATTTTTGCTTCTATACTTATTTGTTAAATTATTTTTAACTTTATGTAGTGTTTGTCTAATAAACGTTTTAATATTTAGATGATAATATGCAAATAGAAATTTGTGAGGAAAAATATTTGCGAGTTATTAATATGCAGCTTAAAAAATAATGTTGAATATTTTAATTTAATCTTTAAAAATAGTAAATGAGTACTAAACCACGTTATGGATAATTATTGGGCAAAGTGGAAAAAGAATACCTATTTATTTACAAGAGAACCCGAAAGAGAAAAGTGAGGAAAAAAATAAAATGCCAAGCTTTAAAGATTTTTTTTATCTTTCCCAACAATAACTTAAAAACACTATAATTATTTACAATCTTATTACTGTGTATTTTTACTGAATTATCTTGCTCAACCAATATAAAATGAGCAATGTAATTGCCTTGAATGTTACAATAAATATAATGTTTGTGGATATAAATCTATTTGACATACCTTACAATTTTTAATTAGATTTTCAACGAAATTTAGCCATATATTTTATGTATCTCTATAGTCTATATCTATATTTACAATTGTGCTGTATGAAATTTAACAGTTATAGTTTGTTTTTTCCCCCTTTCATACCCACCCTAATAAAGAATTGGGTTAATGTGAAATTAATTTTTTAATTCATAAAATTATAAAAGCTTAGTTTAACTTAAAATTATAACAAGAAAATATATTTAATTTATAAGGATAGTAAATTGTAGATAGAAAGATCCAATAAATATAATTAATAGTAGGTAGACAGATCCAGAAAAAAAAGATAGATGAACCAAAATTATTTAATTTAAAATTATAGATACTTAACTCAAAGAACTCCAGAATTCAATTAATAGCTAATGTAAATTTTAAAGAATGCAACTTATCCTTTAATTGACTAAAACCTTCTAGAGATTAGCTTATTATCTGAATCTAAATGATTAAAAGTACAATTAAACTTAATTTATGAAACCTGATGATTAGCAAAATTTGAACAGAAGTTAGATGAAGAAGAAAACAAACTCTAGAAATAAAAACACATGTAATTGTATAAAGGCCAAGGTTGTCAAACTTGAGAGTCTATGTAGACTCGTGGGAGCTCCGTAGACTCGACTCGTAAACTCGTAAGAGTTTACTTTTGTATTAAAAAAAAACTTAATAGTAAATAACTACATTTAGTCTTGAATGAAAATTATATAACTTCAAAGTCTCAAATAAAAAAGTTCATACAAATATTAGAAAAGTTAAATTGTTCAAATCATAAAAATTAAATAATTAGGTTTCTATGTCCAATCCTCTAATGATATCCTCTCCTCCATCATGTCCATCATCATCTCCATCTCCATCTTCATCTTCATCTTCATATTCATCTTCATCTTCATCTTCATCTTCATCCACATTGACATCAAAATTCACATTTTCAAGATCAAATGCATCTAGAGTTGGAACTCTTATTGCCGGATTTAAGTGAACATTTGCACCTTGAACTTGATCAATCTCATCAATATCATCTCCCTCCTCAGTTATCCATTCATCATCTGATTGAATGTCACCAAAGGGAAGAGCAACTGTTTTTCTAATTTTCTTATTATTCAACTTCAAGTTGTACATGACATACACCAAATCATTCATCCTTTTCTGATGCAAGCGATTTCTTCTCTTTGTATGAACCTATAATTAAATAGGAAATTTAGTAACTAACTATATAAACTAAATAAAGAAATTATAAATAACTTAAATTACCATTTCAAATGACTTCCAATTTCGCTCACATCCAGAAGAGCTACAAGTCAAGCTTAGAACTCGGATAGCAAACTTCTTCAACTCTAGAGTTCTATCCCCAAACGTCTCCCACCATTCTCCAGGAAGCATTGTTTTTCTATTTTCCATTGCATCTTCCATTGCAAAAAGTCCTCTACTAAACTGAAACTCAAGAAGTTGCATATTAATTTTCCTTCTTTCTACAACATCCTTAACCAATCTTTTCATGGACGTATACAACCCTTCTTTCAACTCAGGATCATCAGATCTAAACTCAGGTTCATAATGGAATTGGGGATTGAGATAATATGCTGCTGCATGCAAAGGTCTACGAAGTTGATTATCCCATCTTACATCAATTATTTTCCAAACCTCTTCATAACTACATTCAATACCAACAAACTATCATATAAGTAATAGAAGAAGTAATTTCACAAATAAGTAATTAAATTTTGAAAGAGAAAAGCTATAGAATTTTTACCTTTTCTTAATATGATTAAAATTGCTCTTAATCTTCTCCTTTGCACGATCCATCTCTTCGTATATGAAGCCCATTTGCAGGTTTCATATCTGAGTCCACCAATCTTAGGACCACCATAAGAGGGGCAACAACTTTAAGGCACGTGGAGATATTCTTCCAAAACCGGTTGTCTAGTATCACATTTCCAACTTTTCTCCCCTCTTGTGAAGTTCCGAACTTGCTTATTTTCCATTCTTCAGAGTTGAACATGGTCAATAATGAGGCTTTCAATTCATGAAGACAACCTAAAGTTAAATAAGCCGTGGCAAATCTAGTCACACCGGGTCTTATCAAGTCTCTTCCGTTTGTGAACTTCTTCAACATGCTAATTAACATTGATCTACCATAAATATAAGTGGTGATCTTTCTTCTTTTTTGGATAGTAAGTTGATGGACCTTCAAATCCTTTTCAAAATCTTCAAAAATCAAATCAATGCAGTGTGCAGCACATGGGGTCCAATACAAATGCTCCCTTTTTTTGCATCAACATCTCTCCAGCTGCCTTGAAATTTGTAGCATTATCAGTCACCACTTGCACTACATTTTCTTCTCTAACCAATTCAACAACGTCATCTAACATCTTAAATACTATATCTGTTTTTTTTTATATGTCTGAGGTATCCAATGA
The DNA here is from genome assembly GCA_013389735.1 of Phaseolus lunatus. Taxonomy (NCBI): domain Eukaryota; kingdom Viridiplantae; phylum Streptophyta; class Magnoliopsida; order Fabales; family Fabaceae; genus Phaseolus; species Phaseolus lunatus. Next base: position 29,056,293 of record CM023861.1, read on the forward strand.
ATACATAAAAATAGTCCCTTTAGGACTATTCACCAAGAAGTTACAAAAAGAACGCCTCTTTTTATCTGTCCACCCATCAAACATAATTGTGCAACCTGTTTTCTTCCACTCATTCTTGTATTCTTGAAGTATTAAATTAGTTTTGACAATTGCTTGCTTCAAGAGTTTTTCGCTAATATCATGATAACATGGGGGTTTATAGCCAACTCCATATTTTCCAATCATTTCACACATCTTTGCAAAAGCTGGATTTCTAATTACATTAAATGGAAGGGCACTTGTGTAAAAAAATTCAGCAACTTGAGCATCCACTTCATCTTTATAACCTTTTTTCATCATTTGATTTATGGTAGCTTGAACTCCCCCCCTACTACCAACTTTTTCTTTTCCTTTAGAACAAAATATACTTTGTATTTCTTCAAGCCCCTCACATTCTCCATGCCCTTCTTCATCAATTATGTTTAACTTTCTTTTCTTCAATGAGGCTTGCTTAGCTTCTGCAACAACTTTTATCATCAAATCTCTTATTTCTTCTGGAACAGAAGAACAAGGTTCAGAGTCCTCTCTACTTCCGCAAGATGATGCTTGAATCAAAATATTCCTCCACTCACAGTCTTTGAACAATAATTACACTTTACCTTTTTACCATTTCCATTAATATCTATCCCATGCTTCCATCCAATATCAGATCTATTTCTTGGAGCATTTTTACTTCTATTAAAACTAGAAGTTGGAGTTAGATTGACCCCACTTGAATTGGATCCACTCCCTGACATTCCTTAAAAATTATACTGCTCCTCCCAATTCAATTTCTGCCAAAAAAAAAAAAATTGCAGCAACTTTTCCCAATAAAAAAAAAATCACAGTTGCAGCTTAATTAAATAGAAAAAAATTAAATTTGAAGTCTATATCGTCTATTCTGCAGCAGCCCAATAAAAATAACAAAACCCTAATCCCTTAAATCACACTACATAGCAATGTAACCCTAATTTCAAAGCACCCATCCATCTCTAACCTTGTATGAAGAACGGCACTAACGCGACCACCATAGCCACCGCACGAACACCACAACGTGACCACCACAGCCACCGCACGAACACCACAACGCGACCACCTCAACCACTGCACGAACACCATCGCGTGACCGCTCCACTTGATCGCACCGTCGCTTCGCTCAATTGCGCCGCTTTGCTTGATCACACCGCTGCTCCACTCACATAAGAAGACACAAAGGAATCACGAAACGCACAAAAATGAAACCCTAAGGTTAGTTCTTTTAATTTTCCCCCTTCAAAGTGACACCGTTCGGCATCAACTCCATATCAGCATATTGCAGCGTTTTAATGGTAGACCTGCATTCAGTCACAAATTATATGCCCAGTGAACTGCAGTCAGAACTGTGCAACAATGTTGTCAATACAGTGCTTGATTTGCGTTTGTCATTGCCTTAAACTTCCAGCATTTGTTTCTATGTTTTAAGGCTCTTCCAGTTAGAGGTATATGTAAAATCAAAGGCGTACAGTAATGAACAATAATGCACATTATCAATATCATAAGGATCTTACAAACTATGATTCTCAAATACAATTAAGAAAGAGATAGGCACTTACCTTGATCCATGAGAGATCCTACTTGAGCAGCAGTTCCTTTACCTCCTTTATTTCAATCTATCTCTTAGCAATTCCGTTCTTGTTACACCCTTTCTTTATGGCTAATAGTGAGACAACCTATGTAGCACGGACATGGACACTGATACGATACAGATACGCACATGAAGATACGTATAATTTTTAAATTGTAGGATACGGGGACACGGATTTATATATTATATAATTATGAATTATATAAATTGATAGTAAAGATTTATGAGTACAAGTATGTTTTAGTTTCTTTTTGGAGCATAAAGATGTTTTTCATGGCTGATTCAAAAGGATTTGTTCCTTATTTTTATAATTATCCTAAAAATTTATACAATAAATTTGAGTTTTTAGAAAACTAATGTATTTCTCATTTTTAAAATTATGTTAGAATCGTGCTAGAATAATAAAAAATCCAACAAATATTTTTTGAATCGGACACTTCACCGATACGTGTCCTACGAGTATCATACAGGTGTCGTATCCGATACGTGTGTTCGACATGAACATGCTATTTAAAGTGGAGTGTCTATGTCATGCGAGTCACGTTATAGAAATTAATTTACATAATTTCTTACATTCTCCCACTTGACTCATATGAGTTATAATACTTTCAAGATTTAATAATTACATAAATCATAATGCGCATTTAAAAGACCTTACATAACTTGGTTCTATCATTAATCAAAATCAAAGATACAGAAATAATAAGAGTCATGACGGTTACATGTCATTTCAATCAACACATTTTCCTTCCATGTATTACTATATCATCATTTCTCCTTAATATGACTTTATAATGAGAAATCCATAATGGGTTCAAACATAATGTCATTTTTCATCATCAACAACATAATTTGTTCTTCACAACATAATTTGTTTTCCACAACATAATTTGCATGCATATACATAAAGTAGAAAACATAAATTTCAGAAACTTTTATTTATCAATGAGCTCAGAGTGTCAAATAAGCATTAATAACAACATTCATCATTCACTAGTAGACATAATGCCCATACTTTCAACATGACCAACAAATGTTTTGGGCGGTAACCCTTTTGTTAAAGGGTCAACAATCATAAGATCAGTGCTAATATGTTCTATTTACACTTTCTGTTTCTGAACTTCTTCATTAACGGCAAAGTATTTCAATTCTATATGTTTAGCACCTTTGGAATACTTGTCGTTTTTAGAAAAGAAGACCGCTGCGGAGTTATCACAATAAATTTTCAGTGACTTAGCAATACTGTTAACCATTCCAAGTCTTGAAATAAAATTCCGCATCCAATTAGTCTGAACTGTGACCTCAAAGCACGCCACAAATTCAGCCTCCATGGTGGATGCAGTAATGACTGACTGCTTCCCACTTTTTCATGGAATCACTCCTCTGGCTAAAAGATACACATGACCCAATGTGATCTTTCTTGTATCCATACAACCAACAAAATTTGAATTTGTACATCCAATCACCTCACGATGATTAAATTTCCTATACGTAAGCATGTGATTCTTTGTCCCTTGTAAGTATCTTAAAACTTTCTTTGTAGCTTTCCAATGATCCAGTCCTGAATCACTCTAGTATCTACCAAGCATACCAACTGCAAAACTAATATCTGGTCTTGTACATGTTTGAGCATACATTAAACTCCCAACCAAAGATGCATAAGGGATATTCTCCATCTGTTTCCGTTTCAAATCATTCTTTGGACATTGCATGAGACTAAATTTGTCTCCTTTCTGTATTGGAACAGGAGACATTGAACATTTATCCATTTTGAATCTCTCTAAAACTTTATTAATATATGCTTTCTGAGACAAACCTAACATTCCTTGTGATCTATCACGAAATATTTCAATTCCTATCACATAGTATGCCTTACCTATATCTTTCATGTCAAAGTTATTAGAGAGAAACTTCTTAGTCTCACTTAATAGACCAAGATCATTAGTTGCAAGGAAGATATCATCAACATAAAGAGTCAAAAATATAAACTTGCTCCCACTGACCTTTAGATATATACACCGATCAACAGTGTTTTCCTTAAATCCACATGACACAATAGTATCATTGAACTTAAGATACCATTGTCTAGAAGTTTGTTTAAGCCTATATATTGACTTCTTAAGTTTATACACCATGTGTTCCTTTCCTTCTTCAATGAACCCCAATGATTGGTCCATATAAACATCTTCTTCTAAATTCCCATTCAAAAAAGCAGTTTTAACATCCATATGATGCAACTCAAGATCATAATGAGCTACTAATGCCAAGATAATTCTAAAGGAATCTTTCTTAGAAATAGGTGAAAATGTTTCCTTATAATCAATGCCATCTTTTGAGTAAAACCTTTGGCAACAAGTCAGGCCTTATAACGTTCGATATTGCCATGAGAGTCACATTTAGTCTTAAAGACCCATTTACACCCAACTCTCTTGCATCCTTCTAGCAATTCCATAAGGTCCCATACATCATTCTGTGCCATTGATTTAAGCTTATCTTTCATGGCATCTAACCACTTATCAGAATTATCATCATTGATGGCTTCTGAAAATGAAATTGGATCATCATTAATACCTAAGTCATTTTTTGACTCTTGTAGATAAACCACATAATCATTCGAAATAGCAGACTTTCTTTCTCTTTGAGATCTTCTTAATACTATTTCTTGTGGTTGTTCTACTACAGGTTCATTGTTAACCTCGTGATCATTAATTTGTTCTTCTTCTTCATCGTTGAGTGGTTCAACTACATTCGGAACAACAATACTTGAAGTAGAGGTACTAGTTAAAGGAACTTGTACTCCCACTTCCTTAATCTCCACATTTCGTGAAGCATCACTCTCACTAGTTTCACCATTTTCAATTAATCGTGCATTACCAGTTTCAATAGTTCTTATGCTATGGGTAGGACAGTAAAACATATACCCTTTTAATTTTGCTAGATAACCAATGAAATATCCACTGATTTTTCTTGCATCCAATTTCTTTTCTTGCGGATTGTATATTCTAACTTCTGCCTGACATCCCCAAACATACAGGTGTCTCAAACTGAGTTTCCTTCTTGTCCATAATTCAAAAGGTGTCTTTTGAACTGCCTTACTAGGAACCCTATTCAACAGATACATGACAGTTTTTAAAGCATACATCCACAATGATATGGATACAGATGAATTACTTAACATGCTCATAACCATATCCATTAAGGTTCGATTACGCCTTTTTGAGACACCATTTTGTTGTGGTGTACCTGGCATTGTGTATTGAGCACAAATACCACTTCTTTCAAGGAACTTAGCAAACGGACCAGGGTGTTGTCCACTTTCATCATACTTTCCATAATATTCACCACCTCTATCTGACCTAACAATTTTTACCTTTCTGTTTGATTGCCTTTCCACTTCATTCACATAAACTTCCAAGGCATTCATTGCTTGAGATTTTTCATGCAGTAAATAGACATAACCATAACGTGAAAAATCATCAATAAAGGTGATAAAATACCTTTCTTTATTGAAAGAATTTACATCAAAAGGTCCACATATATTAGTGTGTATAATTTCAAAAAGTTGAGTATTTCTTGTGGCTCCCTTCTTTGTGTGTTTTGTTTGTTTGCCTTTAATACAATCCACACATACATTCAGATCAATAAAATCCAAACTTGGAAGTATTTCATTCTTTACTAATCTTTCCATCCTTTCTTTGAAAATATGTCCCAAATGTTTGTGCCACAAAAAGCAGAACATTCATTCACTAAACTACGTTTAATGCCAACATTATGATGCAAGGTCATAAGAGTTTCAACATATAGATTATCGAGATTCAATTTATATAATCCATCATAAAGAGTACTAGATCTAATCAAACAGGTACGCTGATATAAACTGAAACACCCATTTCCAAATTTAAAAGAGTATCCGGCAACATCAAGTTTAGACAATGAAACTAAATTCCTAGATATACTAGGTACATAAAAAGTATCCATCAAGTCTAAATAAAATCTAGTGCCGAGAATTAAATGATAAGTCCCGACGGCTTCCACTGGAACCTTCTCTCTATTCCCCATAAAGACGAATTTTTCATTTGGCTTTATGGTTCGGGTTGAAAGGAATCCTTGCATCATATTAGAAACATGAGTTGTGCATCTAGAATCAATCCACCAGGAATTATATGGAACTTCAGTTAAGTTTGATTCAAAACATACATAATGTATGAAGTGGTTTCCTTGATTCTTAAGTCTAGTCTCTTCCTGAACTAACATGCTATGCAATTCATGCATATTCCATTTATCTTTCATGGTATTATAGTTCATCCGGAAAGGACCATACTTAGACGGTAAAGAGTTCAAGATGAACTGTATGAGAAAATTCTCATCCACTGCCATTCCAAGAGACTTAAGTCTTGCCGCAATATTAGTCATTTCAATGACATGTTCATGCATTGTACGAGAACCATCAAATTTCATGGTGGTTAAGGTACTCATTAAAGTCCCAACACGAGACTTATCATCAGTTTGGGAGCGCTCTTCCACAAATTTCATGAATTATTTTGCACTATCAGTTTTGGGAAGAGCGGACTTAATATTATTTGCTATGCTCATTCGCATAAACATCAGGCTTAGTCTGTTTGACTTTTCCCAAGCCCTATAATGAGCTTTTTCCTCATTGCTACTTTCATCAGTAATAGCAGCAGGTTTCTCACGTTGTAAAGCCAAATCAATATCCAATACACCTAAGTGAAATTGGACTTGTTCACTCCAGTCAGGAAAATTTAAACCATTTAAGACTGGAACAGACATAGCATGCGAATGTAAAGATACAGGAACATATACTGCAATCACACATACTTAACATTAATACTTTGAGTCATAAACTAAGCATACAATACAGATTCAGATAATAGAAACATTCTATGTATACTAATGTTCTCCTTTGGGTGATACATTAATACACAAAACATAATGATGCTAATAGTATTAACATTATTTGGCAAGATATATGCATTAACTAGAAACACTTGTTATCTTTGGATATACAAGCAAAAATAATAACACATACTCGCTACCAACAATCATATCCATTAATTATAAGGACAACTAATCAACCTTTGGGTGATCCAAAAAATGTCTTATAATAATGAATTTCTATTTACCCATATATATAAATAATTTAGCATCCATTCTATAGGTAAGTGAAATAAAATTCATTAGTAATCTGGAATTAAATAAAACTTAAAGATTTGACCACTTTGGTGATTACCAAATCTATCATACAAATAATTCCATAAATTATATCATTAATTGAAATAAAATTCATCCATAATTTTGAATTAGATAAAACATAAAGATTTGATCACTTTGGTAATTAACAAATCTATGATACAAATAATTCCATAAATAATATCATTAATTGAAATAAAATTCATCAGTAATTTGGAATTATATTAAACACAAAGATTTGATCACTTTGGTGATTAACAAATCTATCATACAAATAATTACATAAATAATATCGTTAATTGAAATAAAATTCATCAGTAATTTGGAATTATATTAAACATAAAGATTTGATCACTTTGGTGATTAACAAATCTATCATACAAATAATTCCATAAATAATATCATTAATTGAAATAAAATTCATCAATAATTTGGAATTATATTAAACATAAAGATTTGGTCACTTCGGTGATTAACAAATCTATCACAAAAATAATTCCATAAATAATATCATTAATTGAAATAAAATTCATCAGTAATTTGAAATTATATGAAACATAAAGATTTGATCACTTTGGTGATTAACAAATCTATCATACAAATAATTCCATAAATAATATCATTAATTGAAATAAAATTCATCAGTAATTTGGAGTTATATTAAACATAAAGATTTGATCACTTTGGTGATTAACAAATCTATCATATACAAATAATTCCATAAATAATATCATTAATTGAAATAAAAGTCATCAGTAATTTGGAGTTATATTAAACATAAAGATTTGATCAATTTGGTGATTAACAAATCTATCATACAAATAATTCCAAAAATTAATATCATTCATCAAAAATATATACAAATATATATTTATGCCCTTAATTTATTTATCATAATCTTTTCATCTTGCTATTAAAATAAAACAAGAATTCATGATTTGTGATGCAACGGAAGACTTGAGATTTCATTATTTCAATTTGAAATCAATTCATAATAGAGAAATAAAGGGATAAATTAAACCATCAAAATTATCCTAAAATGATATTATTTTCTGTATAATATTCATAATTTTTAAAAAATAGGGTTTATAAAATTGTGAAAAACATCATTCATGGAGAATCATAAAATGAGCAACGAGGCTCTGATACCACATGTAAAATCAAAGGCATACAGTAATGAACAATAATGCACATTATCAATATCATAAGGATCTTACAAACTATGATTCTCACAAACAATTAAGAAAGAGATAGACACTTACCTAGATCCTACGTGAGCAGTAGTTCCTTTACCTCCTTTATCTCAATCTATCTCTTAGCAATTCCATTAGGCACTTACCTAGATCCTATGTGAGCAGCAGTTCCTTTACCTTCTTTATCTCAATCTATCTCTTAGCAATTCCATTCTTGTCACATCCTTTTTTTATGGCTAATAGTGAGACAACTATTATTTGCAGAGACAAAACCCTATTGCTATTATTTGCCAATCTCCATCATATGTATGTTTTCATTAGGTATCATCAGATATATATATATATATATATATATATATATATATATATTTCTCACGTTAACCAATGGGCCTTTAATTCTATTATTATTATTATTAAATCACATACGGGCCCAAAGCCCAAACTCTATGTTATGTGAGTCACGTTATAGAAAATAATTTACATAATTTCTTATAGTATACTCTCCATCTTTTCTTCTTCCTAGTTTGCCTCAGCCTTCATCCCTTTATCATATCTCTCCTTCTTGACTTCTCTTTTGCAATTTTCCATCTCTATTCCTTCAAATGAACATCAACCATCCCTTGTCTTAGACAAGGAGTTAGACTGCCCCTCACATACCGAAAATTATTTGCTTTTAAAATAACTCATGCAACTCAGGGGATCCAAACACCATTCAAAATATGTAAAATTAGGTAGATGTTCGAGGTGATCCATGACTATACCTTTAATTGTATCACTGTAAATACTTCCACATGGCTAACTTTATCAATTTTAAAAATACATTTATTCCTATGTTTTCACATCTCTCTTCAATGATGTTCATCCACACATTTCCCCAAAATCTATTAACCATTTCATTCTTACCATGTATTCTAAACTGTAAAAAAATGTGACTTCGCATCATAATGATTAACGGATACCACTCCCAACCAACAATAATACATACTCCATACTAACCATGTTAACCTACAGTTAAAAAATAAATGATTTATTGTCTCCTCTTCCTCATCACACATCACACACAAATTACTTACAATAACAACTCCACGCCTCACCAGGTTATTCATTGTAGCTAAAATGTTCTCCAAAACTCTCCAGACAAATGTGACCAATTTTAGACATCATTGTATCAACTTAACTCTTCAACTTCAGGATAAGATGTAAAAGAGTTCTCAGTACAAGAAATGAAATGTGGTTCTTAAAATTTAAGTTAGTCAATATGCAATATTATTAAAGATGACTAAACTAATTCTAATGCAATACTAAAATCTTTTTTTAATAATATATAATATGTGAAATTATAATGACTTTTAATGTTATGTTATGAAGAATCTATTCGTCAAGAAAACACTATAAGAAAAATCCATTTTATTTGCCAACAAAGAGCGGAGGCTGTAAAAATTAAACCACTAGTACGGGTGAAGTTTATGCAAGTTGAACACAAAAATAAATGACAAATATTGTGTCCACAATTGAGACCTTTAGCTCAAGCTAAAAATTATTAAAATAATAATAATAAGTTAGCATATAGAATTAGGATACAAATTAGATGTAATGAAAAAAATTAAGTGACAAAATAATATTGAGTCTAGAGTGGGGACACAAAGTTGATACAAGTTAAAAATTATTAAAATAATAATAATAAGAAGTTAACGTCTAAAATGAGGACACAAAGTAGATGTAATCAAAAAATAAGTTGCAAAATGATATTGCGTTGAGAATGGGGACACAAAATGGATGCAGGTTAATATTTTATTACATTTAGCATAGGTCTAGACGACACTAAGGTGACGTGGACACTTATTGTCACCTTAGCCCACGCTAAGTTATTTAATGAGAAAAAAAAAATAAAACATTAAAACATTTTTGTCTCACATTTTCATTTTCTCACACTTTCAATTTCTCATTTCTAATTATTGTTGGAGATCCCACATTAACTAGAAATTAATTAGGACATTTCATAGTATATAAGTGGGTGCAAACCTTACCTTATAAGTCGGTTTTATGAGGTTGAGTTAAGCTTAAAGTCCAATTCTTAATATGGTATCAGAGTCATTTTGAGCCTATACTAGCGATTGTTTGTTGAACTTATCAGGTCACCCGCTATCGTGTCGTTATCAGACCACCCATAATATATAGTCACATGCACGAGTTGGTAGCCTCGGTGTGAGGGGGTGTGTTGGAGATCCCACATCGACTTGAGATTAAAACATTTCATAGTATATAAGTGGATGCAAACCTCACCTTATAAGTTGGTTTTATGAGGTTGAGTTAGGCTTAAAGTCTACTTCTTAATAATTATTTAATTTTATATCCATTTTAGTGTCCCCCCAAACCTACACTATAGTTAAATAATGTATTTTTTTTTTATGTAGGCTTAACCAACACTACCTTGTAAATTTGTGTCCCATTGGACACTATCTCTAATGCATAGCTACCAAAAGATTGACTCCATTTCTATTGGGATGCTAAACTCACACTAGCCCCATGTAGCGTCACTCTTTTGGAGACTCTCATCATTATTTCTTGTAGTGAGATCTTGACATATCAAAAATATTTTTTTAAGAAACTATTAGAGTTAGTTTAATCTACTAATAATATTAAATATTAATTATGTTTTATTCAATGAGTTAACGTTGGTCTGACAGATATTATGATATTATTATCTTTTTTTAATTTTATTAATAAATGTTTTAAATCCAACCGTAATGATAACTGAAGGTATAATTATTAAGACATGGATTTTAAGTTTAACCCAATTTTATAAAACCAATTTATAAGTTGAGGTTTGTATCAACTTATTTACTATTAAATGTTCTTATCTCTAGTCGATGTGATAGTATTGCATTATTATTTTTAATTTTTGTAAAAAATGTGTGTTAGAGTTTATTAAGTGGATGTTATTACATTTTAACTTGTTAAAAAATAATGAAAATATTCATGGTCATTAAGGCTCATAAATAATATCTTTAATATTTATTTAATTTAGCATCAACCTAGTCAAAACTAATTTATATGCTATGAATTTGTGTGGCTTCGTGACAACGAATATAAATCATAGATTATCTGTAATCAAAAGACTTAAATCATGAATATAAACCGTAGATTATTTGTAATAAAAAGACTCGTATTTAAGGATAACAAAAATCCTCAATTAGAATTTTTCTCTTTCACTTCCTATATAAATCTCCTCAAATTTATCACTTTCATCTACACTCATTTTCTTCACCCACACTCTTCTTCCCATCTCCTTTATCTACACTTATATCCTCCATCAACACTCATCTCCTTCATCCATATTCATCTCTTTCATCCACACTTTTCTCCTCATCTCCTCCATTCATCCTCATTTTCTTCATCCACACTCTTCTCCTTATCTCCTTCATTGACACTCATTTCCTTCATCCACTACAATTTTTTCCTATTTTATTTTGTTGAAGAGGGAGGCATTGTACAAGAACCTTTTTTTTTTTAATTACTATCGTTGGCGTTGACCAAACAGATGCAAATTAAATTAATATTAAAAATATATTTTATTTAGCGTTAGCTAGTCAATGTTATCTATTAATAAATAGTTAATTTTTATAACTTTTTAGTCGGCCAAGTTGACGTTACATTCCCATAACTAATAATGTTTAATATAATGTCCTTCTTAGCATGGTTTTAGCTAATGCTAATTTTTTGATCGACATAAAACAAATGCTAATTACAAGTTAGAGTCACTTATTTTCCATTTACGTCTATTTTTTCTCGACACAAAGTTCAATTTTTCTTGTAGTATTTGCTGAAATCTAAAAGAGTTTAAACTTCCTTCAATGACAAAGTTGTCTGTAGAATCAACATGTGGTGACTCTATCATTAAGCAAATTTTACACACATACAGATATAGAAGACATTTAAGTATGAGTTGAGTCTCATGATAAATAAAAATAAAAAAAGTTGAGAAACATATAAAGAAGAAAATTTATAAATTCATTTTCTTAAAGTTTTAAGTAGAAATTAGAATCATAATCACTCGTATATGCCAAAACATTAAAAAAAAATTCAAAAATTTAAAACACCACCAACCTTATGGGAAGACAGCGTTGATGAAGGATGGCACGGGAGCGTCAGCAACGGCGGCAGCAGTGAAAGCGGCAGCGAACATGGAAGCAACGACGGAGCAAACCAAAAAACCCAAAAGAACCCACGAAGGCAACGTTGATGCAGAGTGGCATAGGAGCGCCAGCAACGGCAGCGGCAGCGGACAAGGAAGCAGTGACGGAGCAAACCAAAAAACCCATAAGAACCCACGAAGGCAATGAAACAGTACTGAGCAATGCAAGAAACCAAACAATGTGAGAAAAATGAAAAAGATTTATACATCCATGGGTGAAGAAGAAAGAGAGCTCGAAGAAACTTACATAGGCACCAAAACAAAATGAATGAAGCTGCAGAAGAAGAGATGAACACGAAGCGCAAACGCGAGTAGTGTACCAACCAGTCCTCGGACACCGAGAACAGGTAGTAAAGGGCGAACCACGTCAGCTGGGTCCCACAACATGGGCCAAAGCCACGTGAGGAATGGACCCCATTAGAGGGTGATCAGTCATCGGTGTGTTCCCTCAGAGTAGGGTGATCAGTCATCGGTGTGTTCCCTTAGAGAAGGGTGATCAGTCATTCCCCTCAGAGTAGGGTGATCAGTCGTCAGTGTGTCCCCTGAGAGAAGGGTGATTAGTCATCAGCATTTTCTCGCAGGGAAGGGTGAGTAGTCGTCAGACCACCAGGATGGGCTGAGGTGTCATCGTCACTCAGCAGGTCGAGGAGTCCTCGGCAACAGAGTATGGCGAGGTGACATCGGCCTTGGGTGGAGACGAGGTGACATCGGCCTTGGGGGAAGACCAGTTATCAGTAAACATGCCCAGAGGTAAGGAGAGGCCTGGATCACGAAGTGCCTATGCGGGTAGCAGGGAGAGCACAGTTGGGTGTAGAGTCCTGAGGGGACGAGTACTCACCAGAGCTAGGGTTTTCCCAGTGAAGCTACATGCATGGCACGTGAACAGTGAAGGCACTCCCAGAACAGGTGGCCCCAGAGACTAGGTGCACAAGGAGGCATTCAGGTGGTCACCCTGTTAAAGTTTGCACTCCAGAGAAGGAAACCTTATGTGCTAGATTACCCTAAGATTGGGTGATAGCGGCGCAAGGGTATTCCAGTAAACCCTAAATATGGCTAGCAGCGCAGTAAACCCTAATTAGGGCTAGCGGCGCAGTAAACCCTAGACTATATAAGGGACAGTAAGATACTTCACAAAGGTACACAGTTTCTAGACCTAAACACAGAGAGAAACTCAATACAATTGGTGTTGCTTGCCCTACACTGACTTGAGCGTCGGAGTGCAAACGACCTCTAGGGCGCCCCCTTTCTCTTTTGCAGGTGCAGATTGCTTCGAAAGAACCAAGCACATATCAACGTGAGGAAGGAGGCGTGTGAGTGTCATGAGTCAATCGACAGGCGGGTCAACCGGCAAGAACATTTGGCGCCCACCATGGGGCCGGAGTAAAACGAAGGTCCCATACACAAGAACGAGAGCAGAAATCGCAGAGAATGAGGAATACCAGACATGGATCTGTTCCGCCGAATGGAGCCGACGGCGTTACCATGCAACAAATCATGGAAACGATGCACGCCCTCTAAGAGACGGTGGCAGAGTCCAGGGCGCATCAGGCGCGGATGCAGGAGGACCTGGCCGCCTCTCAGGCCAGGAATGAGGAGTTGCGCAAGGCAAATGAGGAGATGCGTTCGAGTCTACACCACATGCAGCAAGCTGGGGGTCGCGTGGGAGAGGAGCAGGCTCCACTGACGCCCCCAAGGGCCTTCCCTATGCCTTTCTCCCCTGAGATCATGAACACAGTGGTGCCTCCCAACCTGGTGGGAGTGAAGGCGTCGTTCACGGGGAAGGAAGATCCAGAAGCGCATCTGATAGCCTTCCACACCCAGATGATGTTGTCTGGAGGCTCAGACGCTGTGTACTGCAAGGTGTTTATGAGTACGCTAAGTGGAGTAGCTATGGAGTGGTTCGTGAGCCTGCCAGAGGGCCACGTCACCTCCTTCCAGCAGTTTTCGAAGCTGTTCACAGAGCAGTACATCGTCAACAGAGCGCCACCGATGGTGTCCTACGACTTGTTCGACGTGCGACAGTACCAGGGGGAGTCGTTGAAGGACTACCTCAACCGTTTTGGTGCGCAGGTAGTGAGGTTGCCCAGCAAGGACGAGGACATGCTGGTGCATGCATTCAAGAAAGGTGTGCTGCCTGGTCTTTTTAGTGAATCGCTCATCAGAGACCACCCCGCCACCTTCGCTGAGATTTGGCGACGCGCGGAAGCGCATATTGTAGCAGAGACGCAGGTCTCTGAGAAGAAAAGCAGTTCTGCACCGCCCAAGCCGCGCGAAGGACAGGGGAAGCAGCAGCGACACGCATGGGTGCATGAGGCCAGAGAAGGGAAGAAAGCGCAGGGCAGGTCTCGTCCCTATACACCCAGGAAGGATCAGGCCAGGGGGCGTGCAAGGGAGAACAATGCACCCCCCAGGTATGATTTCATGATAGAGTTGGCGGAGCTGATTGCGATTCCCGCTGTAGCTGTAAGACTCCGAGTACCAGAGAAAACTGACAAGGTGCTTGGAAGTAGGAAGGATGACTGGTGTGAATTCCATCAGGCTTATGGACACACACTCTACACCTGCCTGGCGCTGGGGCATCAACTTGCTGAGTTGGTGAGAACAGGTTTCCTAACCGATTACCTAAGGGAGCCGCAAGGTGATCGCGCTTCGGGGTCCCAGGCAGGTGACCAGCAGCATGAGATCCCTGTGCACGGGGAAATCAGGTGATGGAGGGAGCTACACTACGGGGGCTCCCAGGTAGCTCGGGGGGAAGCTGAAGCAGAGGGCATGATCGCTACTCGTGAGGTCGGTCATCGCCAATGAAAGGAGACCCAACATATATACACCCAGTTAAGATGTAAAGTAGATGCGTTCTCGCGCTATACACTGTAAACAGTTAAATACACCAGGGGGCACTCTTTTCCCTAAGGAGGGTTTTTAACGAGGCCACCCAATAAAAAAGACTTTAGTACATAAAGTGTGTGTTTTCCAGTTTAAAGTTCCCCTTGCCCCAAGCGCAAGTGCAGGTGATAAGTGGTCTGTACCAAGTGACCACCACCTACAGATCAGCGCCTGGACAAGCGCCTGGGAGCAGAGTGTAAGAAGTCATCGGTGGTTATTCATCGCGCGATCAGTCATCGCCCCGTGCAAGCAGGATCAGACATCGCCGCATGAGGACGCTATCTGTTGCCTCCACGTACAGAGCACGATCACTCATCGGCGCATGGTCATCGGGGTCTTGCCAACACGTGTTAAGCTGGGACCCAAGCTCCCAGCAAGAGCGTTACGCATACACCTCGCATGATTCCAGAAGAAGAGCTCCTCGCCGGTGGGAACGTGCATGAAACAGTGTGATGAGGCCATGCAGGCAGGATGCGCCTGGCGAGTGCGCTCAGACCAGCCACGCCAGGTGCTCTCCTGGGCGCATGCACCCACTCAGAGAACGTTGGAGAAAAGTCCTCCTCCTCTGCTTCTTACAGCAAGGTTGAGGCGAGAGGAAAAATCCTCTTCCTCTGCTTCTTACAGCAAAGTTGAGGCGAGAGAAAAGTCCTCTTCCTCTGCTTCTTACAGCACGGTTGAGGCAAGAGATAAGTCCTTTTCCTCTGCTTCTTACAGCAAGGTTGAGGCGAGAGAAAAGTCCTCTTCCCTCGACTCTTACAGTGAGGCTGAGGTGAGATAGAACCTGTCACTTGGAGTTAGAGGTCTCGTGAATGGAGAGGTAGGTTCGTAGAGAATACCTCCACTTCGAGTGAGAACTTCCAATGTGAAAGAAGGGTTCGTCCAGAGAAATCCTCCTCGCCTGTGAGCGATGTGAGGTCAGTTAGAACCTGTCACTTGGGGTTAGAGGTCTCGTGAGTGGAGAGGTAGGTTCGTAGAGAACACCTCCATTTCGAGTGAGAACTTCCAACGTGAACAGAAGGGTTCGCCCAAATAAATCCTCCTCGCCTATGAGCGATGTGAGGTCAGATAAATCCTCCTCGCCTATGAGCGATGTGAGGTCAGTTAAGTCCTCCCTCGCCTGTGAGCGATGCGAGGCAAGTTGAACCTGTCACTTGGGGTTAGAGGTCTCGTAAGCGGGAAGGTAGGTTCGTCGAGAACACCTCCCCTTCGAGTGAGAACACCCAACGTGAACAACAAGATTCACCAGATAAGAAAGTCCTCACCTCGACTTTGTACAGCGAGGCTGGGGCGAGATAAGAAAGTCCTCACCTCGACTTTGTACAGCAAGGCTGGGGCGAGTTAAGAAAGTCCTCACCTCGACTTTGTACAGCGAGGCTGAGGCGAGATAAGAAAGTCCTCACCTCAACTTTGTACAGCGAGGCTGGGGCGAGTTAAGAAAGTCCTCACCTCGACTTTGTACAGCGAGGTTGGGGCGAGTTAAGAAAGTCCTCACCTCGACTTTGTACAGCGAGGCTGAGGCGAGATAAGAAAGACCTCACCTCGACTTTGTACAGCGAGGCTGGGGCGAGATAAGAAAGACCTCACCCTCAACTTTGTACAGCGAGGCTGAGGCGAGAGCAGAAAGACCTCACCTCGACTTTGTACAGCGAGGCTGAGGCGAGAGGAGACAAACCTCACCTCGACTTCTTACAGCGAGGCTGAGGCAAGAAAGGTCATCGAGAAGCACTTTTCTTCCCCAAAACACAAGCATCATCTTTGGCGTTCAGGCCCTCTATGTGCTTAGCGCTGGAGTAACAGAGAAGTAAAGTAGAGCCTGAAGCGCGATGACTGATCGGTGGTGCACCAACATGCTAGTCGGTGGTCGGTGGTAGAAGCAAGTTATGCTGCGAGAAGCCGAAGCATTTAGGCCCTTCAAGTCAGTCGTCTAGCATGAAGTTATGCATAAAAGCTGTTAAAGACAATGCTGAGTCACATGCAGAGAGTTAAAAGTGGAAAGGGACATGCAGCTGGAGCAAAGATTTCATTCATATTGAAGTCAATGCAGTGAGCCTTTACAGCTAAAAGGTTTATACAAGTTATGAAGCAGAAAAAGAAATTACACAGAAAAGAAGAAGTTGCAAAGGGAGAAGCTGAAGGAGGAGGAATGATCTTGCCATCGACCACTTAGTCTCTTCGCTGAGAATGAGTTCACAGCTCAAGACTGGGGGGCTTGTGATCCGGTCGGTCAGCTAGTCGATGACGTCAGCAGCAGATGACCACGTGGACCATTCACAGGGTGACACGTGGTAGAAGATAGCAGGTGAATCAGAGGGGGGATCACTCAGAACGGTGATCGGTGGTCAGTTGCTAAAGTGACCACCACCAGCAGATCAGTGCCTAGATGAGCGCCTGACAGCAGAGCACGAGAAGTAATGAAGCACCGATCAGTTATCGGTGCAAGGTCATCAGGAAGAAGGGTGATTAACACCTCTTTGTCGAGAAAGAAGTCCTCAATTCGAGCAGAGAGCTCACCAATGAAGTCCTCAGAGGGTAAGAGATGTGGGCGATGACAAGGTGGTGAGATGTCCCTTCAGCGCGCTACTCATGTCCTTACACGTAGAGCCACGTAGGTCACCCGGGCCAATGACTTAGTCTCTTCGCTGAAACAAGTTAACAGCTTGAGACTGGGGGGCTTGTGTACCGACCAGTCCTCGGACACCGAGAACAGGTAGTAAAGGGCGAACCACGTCAGCTGGGTCCCACAGCATGGGCCAAAGCCACGTGAGGAATGGACCCCATTAGAGGGTGATCAGTCATCAGTGTGTTCCCTCAGAGTAGGGTGATCAGTCATCGGTGTGTTCCCTTAGAGAAGGGTGATCAGTCATTCCCCTCAGAGTAGGGTGATCAGTCGTCGGTGTGTCCCCTGAGAGAAGGGTGATTAGTCATCAGCATTTTCCCACAGGGAAGGGTGAGTAGTCGTCAGACCACCAGGATGGGCTGAGGTGTCATCGTCACTCAGCAGGTCGAGGAGTCCTCGGCAACAGAGTATGGCGAGGTGACATCGGCCTTGGGTGGAGACGAGGTGACATCGGCCTTGGGGGAAGACCAGTTATCAGTAAACATGCCCAGAGGTAAGGAGAGGCCTGGATCACGAAGTTCCTATGCGGGTAGCAGGGAGAGCACAGTTGGGTGTAGAGTCCTGAGGGGACGAGTACTCACCAGAGCTAGGGTTTTCCCAGTGAAGCTACATGCATGGCACGTGAACAGTGAAGGCACTCCCAGAACAGGTGGCCCCAGAGACTAGGTGCACAAGGAGGCATTCAGGTGGTCACCCTGTTAAAGTTTGCACTCCAGAGAAGGAAACCTTATGTGCTAGATTACCCTAAGATTGGGTGATAGCGGCGCAAGGGTATTCCAGTAAACCCTAAATATGGCTAGCAGCACAGTAAACCCTAATTAGGGCTAGCGGCACAGTAAACCCTAGACTATATAAGGGACAGTAAGATACTTCACAAAGGTACGCAGTTTCTAGACCTAAACACAGAGAGAAACTCAATACAATTGGTGTTGCTTGCCCTACACTAACTTGAGCGTCGGAGTGCAAACGGCCTCTAGGGCGCCCCCTTTCTCTTTTGCAGGTGCAGATTGCTTCGAAAGAACCAAGCACATATCAACGTGAGGAAGGAGGCGTGTGAGTGTCGTGAGTCAATCGACAGGCGGGTCAACCGGCAAGAACAAGTAGGAACAGTGAAAACACGAAACGAAGAGGAGAAAGAAAACATGAAAGAGTGTGGTGCACTTCAGAAATTAGGGTAAAAAAGGATTTACAAGGGCGGCTAAAGGTAAAGCCGCATTTGTAAATCAAACATTTTGATTTACGAGGGCGACTATAGGTAAAGCCGCCCTTGTAAATCAAGCGTTTTGATTTACAAGGGCGGCAGCCACTACAAAAAATCTTGTATAAAGTGGCGGTTATTAATAACCGCCATAATTTGTCGTATAATACGACATTTTAGTAACCGCCACAATGATCCTTTAGAATATGTCATTTTTAACTGCCACAATTATCCTTTAGAATAAATTTTTTTCGCGTTTGCTTTCCCTCCTACATCATTCCTCTTTATTTTCAATTTTTTTTAACTTAATTAGAAACTGATTTTGTTTTTGAAACCAGGTGCCTCCCACTCTTTGGAAACCAGCGTTGCCTCCCTCTTTGGAAACCAACGTCGCCTTTCTCTTTGGAAACCAGCGTCTTCCCCTCCAGCGTCTTCCCCCTCTTTTTCCCCTATCTGCTACCTCTCTTCCATCTTTGTCTGCTAACGCGACCTTCACGACCCTTACGCGACCTTCACTAAACCCTCAGGCCACCTTCACAAAACCCTCACGCGACCTTTACTAACCTTTCCTCTGACCTTCATGAAATCCTAACGCTCACTCCTTTGTCCGCCATTGCCGCCTCCGCTCAAGGTATTTCCTCTGACCTTCACGAAACCCTAACGCTCACTCCTCTGTCCGTTATTGTCGCCTCTGCGCAAGGTTGTTCCTCTGACCTTCACGAAACCCTAACGCTCACTCCTCTATCTGCTATTGTCGCCTCTGCGCAAGGTTGTTCCTCTGACCTTCACGAAATCCTAATGCTCACTCCTCTGTCTGCCATCGACACCTCCGTGCAAGGATTTGTTCAGGTTAGTGCTCGCTATTATTCTGATATGCTTGAGTAATGTGGTGGCACTATTTCATTTCAATCTAACCAACCTTATTTCATGTGGTGGTGCTGGAGGTAGTGGAAGGAGTTTTGCGGCATTTGCATTTCAACAAGGTAGCCTGTTTTTGCTTTAATTGATTTAATTGATTTCAGCAAGGCATTTGCGTTTCAGTTTATTTTGTTTATGGCCCGAAGCAATCTTCAAAATGTTTCTTCCAATATATGCTTCATGAATTCTTTATACACTTTTGGATGTTAGGAAATCCTTTTTAAACTTATTGTAGTGTGGTTACATTCGGAAAATCATTTTCCTAAAGTTGTGTTTTATAGATGTTTAATTTTTGACTTAAATCTTCTTTCTGAAGAGATAAAGTCAACATTGTAATACTGATTGATTGTTGTCCTGCTTACTGTCAATTGAATAGGTGGCTTTCATGGACTGGAAGGTATGGTACAGTGTATTATGCTTCTATGGTGTGAGTATCTTTATATTGGACAACTTCGGTGTGAGAAAAATAAATTCATCTAACTATCCAACTAAAGCAAGCAATGCATTAATGCATATTTTGATGTATATTTTCAAAAATGCTTCTCTTTTTTAATTTGTCACTCCTCTGTAATTGTCCATTGTTTGTATTTTCAGTTAGCTGGATAGGGAATGGAATTTGAGTTTACATGGGAGAATTGTTTAGAAAATGTGAGTTGGGTAGGGGTTAATGTT
Source organism: Phaseolus lunatus (assembly GCA_013389735.1). Taxonomy (NCBI): domain Eukaryota; kingdom Viridiplantae; phylum Streptophyta; class Magnoliopsida; order Fabales; family Fabaceae; genus Phaseolus; species Phaseolus lunatus. The sequence continues at coordinate 29,076,822 of CM023861.1, forward strand.
TTGTTTTCCTTTTGATATTGTATTTTGGGTAGGTGTTTCATTATCCTTTGCCTTTGTTTGAGTAGTTTAGGAGTGTGAATGCAAGGCTGACATTTTGGTGCTTAATTGTTTGCGTGTGCTGGATTTTGAATTAGTGTTCCGAATTTGACATACACTAGAGTGGGGTTTTCTTTTTTTAACTTAGGCGTATTGAATATATATATATATATATATATATATATATATATATATATATATATATATATATATATATATATATATATATATTCAAGCGTGATAATTGATTTTAAACATTCTGCTCTCTTATTGATATAGTTGTTGGAAGCTGAGATATTGCGGCTTAGTCATCTTCGTGAAGTGAAAAGGGACATAGAAAAAAATATCCTTTATGATTTACTACTTTACTCTTTGGTGTTTATTCCTCCTAATACACTAATTGTGGGTATTGAATGATAGATAGTATGATTATGCAACTATTCATTATCCATAGGTATAATATATGCTTACGAATACATAGTAGTTTTATGCACTAAGCCATTACGGATGCTTAACTGAATAGATGCTAAAATCTTAGATATTTATATTTATATATGTTTCCTTGCAATTATTAGAGTGACTATTGTTATTGAAATAAGATTATCACTGCTTGTAAATTTTATAGGCTTCTTCCAGCAATTGCAGATAAAGAAGCTCTTACAAAGACTATGACAGATTTTTACTTTATTGTGTTAAGTTGAATTTTAAACAGTTGTGATTATGCTGCAGATAATGTTCCTCATTTTTAGAGATTATAATTGTTAATTTTGTCGTTTCTTGATAGGGGTCTAATCGAATTAAATACAATTTTGGAAAGGAGAATAGAAGTTATAAAGTAAATTAAAATAGCTCAAGGTGGGTGCATATGCAAGCTCATAGAATTTTGTGTAAGCACTTTTTTTCCCTCTGCTCTCACATTTGGTGGAAATGATTTATATATATCCCATAACTTGCCGCATAAAGATATATGAAATGAGAGTTCCTATTCACCGTGAACGTATAGTATATTGGAAATTTCATTTTATATGGTAAGAAAAAAATGGCATATGAAATACAATATGAAAAATTGATAAATCTTACAAGGCATACATCAATTTTAAATACTTCAAAATAAAGTTAATATTTCTTATTATAATAACAATAATTATGAATATCTCCTGTAATAATACTGTTACTAAAGATCGAATAATAAAGATCGAATAACGGAACACATTTATTCATTGTTATTCAAATATCCATTAATTGCTATAAAATAACATAACAAGGTTTAAATGTATTAATATTTTATTTAATTGCTTTAAATAATACTTAAGCATTTAATTTTTCCTTTTTAAAAATTAATTTAAATTGTGATTAACTTAAACATTATATTTTTATTATAATATTGTTGTCTTTGTTTATTTTATAAATATTGAAAATAAATAACTATTTTTTATTTATTTTAATCTAAAGAACGTTTCTATATCCATTGAATTTTTTTCAATATTTAATTCTAAAGATCATATGAATTAGGTAGAAGTTGAAAACTAAAAATTGAAAACAATCTATTAATTGAAAATGAATCTAAATATGTATATTATTGATCTATTAATTTGGTTATTGCTTTATTATTTAGACAGTTGTCCTTCTCATGAATCTAAAGGTAAATCCTAAACTTATAACTGCTTTGTAATTGTTGATTTTTATTAGTTGTCTTAATTTAATTTTATTACCTTCATATAATAGAATGCATATTTTTGTATGGAAAGAATTTTTGAGGAATATGTTCTCATATTTAAAAATATTGTGCATTTACTTTGGTGTATTTTTTATTTATTTCAGATATCAGATGTTGGAAGTGGTGCTCCATCATCAAACCAGAATATTATAAGATTAAGTGGAGGCAGCAAAAAAAAATTAGGACTAGGACTTCACTTGTAATATGTTCAAATATGGAACCATTAATATTTTGACGATGTAATTTACTTGTTGTTTGGATTAGTTTAATATTATCAACTTTGTTATCTCAATGAATGAATGAAGTTATCTTTTAATTATTATATTTATCAATTTTAATCATAAATTATATTATAAAATTTTTTTATATTATAATTTAATTATATTATGAAATTTAACTGTGTGCTGAAATTTAATTATAATATGAAATTAAATAATATTGTGAAATCAAATTATAAAAAGAATTAAATAAATTATTATAAATATTAAAAATAAAATTAAATATTTAATAATTGAATTATGATAATTATAAAGGGTATTATAAATGTCATACTATATTGTATTAAGTGGCAGTTAAAACTGCCATTATTTATGTTAGAATTGGTTTACCCAGTTTTAAAATTACGACATTTATAACTGACGCAAATTACACGCTTAAAACCGCCACTTTATACAATGCATAATATGACGTCTGCTACAACGGTTCTCTATTGACCGTCACATTAAACTTTGTGGCGGCAAGAATTCTGGCAGTACGCGGTACCACCACAGACATATAATGTGGCGGTTAAAAACGCTAATTTTTACAAAAATAACTACCGCATTATACACATTTTTTTGTAGTGAGCCGCACTTGTAAATCAAAGCGTTTTGATTTACAAGGGCGACTTTACCTATAGCTGTCCTTGTAAATCAAAACGCTTTGATTTACAAGTGCGATTTTACAAATAGCCTCATTTGTAAATGAACTTAATTTAAAAAATGTCACTGTGTTTTTAACGAAAGCATTTGAGCACAAAGCCGCACTAAATAAACAGTACTTATTTCTACATTTTGCACTAGTGCTAAAACATTGGTATCTAATTAGATACCGGTTTAAAAATCATTTAGCAATAATAGAAACTAATTTAGATATCAATAATTTTTTTAGTCTCTAAAATAATATCTAATTTTGTAAATATAGCAACTAATTATTTTTGGTCTCTAAGATTGGTCTCTATTTAATGATTCTATTTTAGTTATAGTGTGAATCCTTTTGTTTGGAATAATAAAAAACACCTTCTCCATTATGCATTTTTCTGTTATTCACATTTGTATCCCAATATCACAAGCCTATATAAAAAACCTATAATAATTAATAGGAGCATAAAAAAATAATTGAAAGAATTATCTGGTAAGGAAAAGTTGACAAAAACATGCATATATAATATTACTATTATCTCTTCTCTCATTCACAAAATGAGAAACACTAAAGGAAAACTCACTTATAATTCTTGTTATTTTTTCGACAAAAGAGAATGTATTTTATGTATGTGTTCCAATTCGTTTACACATTTATGTACACAAAATACGTTTAATTTCAGCTTCTTGTCCCTTTGCATTAGATATAGTCCACACCTTTTCCTGCATACTAAGGGTATTAATTAAGTGATTCACATCATCCACCTTTTTCAAGCTAATTGTATAAGTGTCTTTACTGATTTCTTTTGTATATTCTACGTCCATATCCCTTTTGATTATTATGTTTGTTTGAAGACATTGTTCCAACATCACATTTTGCAGCACCCTAACCATCATAAATTCCTAAATTTGTTTCTTCTTTTTCTGCCACTATCCTGCTCCAAGTTCCACTGAGTACTACAGGGCTTAACTTGATCATGTCCTTACACTTTGTATAAATGCTAGTGCTTTTAAAAAATCCCATACTTTGTATAAAAGCCCTATCTTCATTGAACATTTTCATATATACACTAGTACCCATGTCTTTATCCTAAATTAGTGTACATGCCACCATACTCTACTAATGTTTAGTTAAATTTATAGTTGGTTACTAACGTTTCATCTTTAAATATTTAAATGGGTCATTGTAACTACTTAAAGTATTCACATATTACACCTTCCTTAGCCCCTTGTTTCTCATATTTATTTATACTCCTTTTGTATAGATTACTTTCTATATATAGCAAGTATCCCATATTTGTTTTACCCTTCTCATATCTTCACCCTTCCCCATATTACACCCCCCATTATTAAGTTCCATCTGCCATAATACCATGGATGACCTTTGATCACCCTTAAAGAATTTACTTTCTTCCCCAGCTATCAGTATGGCAACATGCCAGTGACAGATTCCTCCTATACACCATACATAACACAATTATTTGCAGTCCTTACACCTCTACACCTGAGGTTATTTATTATTGCCACTCAATTTAGTACTACCATCCATACAAAGTATTGCATTGATGGTAGAGCTTTCACTTTTTAAAACACAGAAAACAAATCAACATTTTTTCTTTCATAGCTATTTTACAACTTTTTATATGCATATTTCACAGTGTAAGAGTCTCTCTTTTCACCTTTCCATACCCATTCATCTTCCTTGTTCTTATTTAATGTGATGTTTCTTACCTCTTGCATGATATATGCAACTTGAGATCTCTCTCATTCAAACATGTCTCTCCTCCACCTTATGCACCACTTCTAAGTATTATCCATCCATCTTCCTAATAACTCCCTTATTGTTACATTCTTTTGATTTGTGTTTTCATATAATCTTGAAAATTTATGTACACGTGGTATTTCTCCTATTTGTTTATCTTTCAAGAACATTATTATGTTTTCTAAACCTACTTTCCACTTAACATTGTCATCAAACGAGATTTGTTCTTCATTCCCCTCACGTAAATTTCTTCACCACCATGATTTTGATTTGTTATTTCTTTTATCCTTAATTTTTGAAAAAACAAGTAAATCACAATAAGGGATGGTTGAATTTTTATTTAATTAAGTTTAAAAACATTTCACAAATATTGTCTAAATGACCATACTCAAATGATGTTTCAATTTATCAAACAATCAAGTTGTAACCCTTTTATGTGAGGTATCATGTCATACACAACTAGCTAACTTCACTGAATCATTTGTCTGTGATATTTTCTTATTGACTCTAACGCATAATCAGATAGTAATTCTTACATTTGATAGATCACTACTAATGCAATTTTGAGCTACACAGTTTTAGAGCAAGAGATTGCCATGATGAAGTACACTTTCATAGAATATTTTCAACATGTTACATCTAATGTAATGCAAATGATACACTTTCAATAGTCAATGGCAAATTTTTTCAGATGGAGATATTATCAAAAACTTATTTTGAACTTAACTTCTTTGTTTGAGAGGTTAAGACAAACATAGATTATGCAAATCATTTGAATATTACTTGATTAATGACTCTCAATTGATCAGATCATGGTTTCTACATCTAGCCAACTATCACAGGTACATATTAAATACTTGGTTACAAAAAAGTATTATAAAAACATTTTTAGTTCGTACTCTCACAAAAACTCTCTCTTTGAATTAGTATAAATGATAATAATATGCAATGTAAAGGAGATAAGGAAGAAAAAATAAACACAACAATTTATATTGGTTCGTTTGTAACAATAGACTACATGTAATTGTTTACTAACAAGCCAAGTTCAACTAGATAGACTACTATTATGAAGTATACTAGAGTATTCTTTGGGCTCATAGCCACTTTTGGCTAACCCATTTGAGTATTCTTAACTCTAGTCACTCTTAACTTAATGAGCTTTCTCTTCTAATTTAGATCTTGTGTTTGGTCTCTAATGAAGGATTACGTCTTTTGACGAACACAAGGATAACTTCAATCTTCTAAGTAGCTAGATAAACACTCTCAATATTTTCCACGATGTTCTTCTGGATTCGTGTATTTTGGCAGTATTCTTACTCTAAGCTTTGGGATCCTTTTCTGAAGAATTGAGGATTGCTCAATATTTGAATAGTGCTTCGGCATAATGCAACATTTGTTTTCTCTTTCTTTTTGTTGATGGTAGACTTTATATAGGCACTAAAGGGAGATAGTCGTTGGGAGGTGATTATTAGCCATTGAGAAACTTTAGTTCTTCTTCATGCCCACCTTAAGTCCGTCATGCTTGAATGATTGTTCCATTAAATGCGCTCGATGCAACTTTAAATTCTTTTTTCTTTACTCAACATCCTATATGACTAGCAATACATACCTCTCTCAGTAGCATAGCTTTTTGTATCATTTCATGATAAAAAAGTGTACACCGTACAAGGTAAATAGTTGGGCTAGAACTGAAAATAGTTGTGTCAGGAGTGTTGGTGGTCATTGTAGCTTTTTCTCGAATCTTGCAGATTTTGATCATTGTTGCTTGGCACGAGTATTCTTAGAGACGGACATAAAAGACAAGACAATCTCTATGATATAGACTCGAGCTTCTCGAATATTCTTTGATCTTGTGCCAACTTAGAGTCTGTGTTGAGCTTATCATTTGATTAGCGTCAGTTATCAGATGAAGTGAAAGATCTGCCTAGAGTTCTTTCATATGTTCATCAATCTTCAACTTGCAAACGTTGTGGTTGATCAACAAGTTCTTATTATCTGAAAGACGATGCACTAATATGATATATTATCTTTGTCTTATCAAACGAAACTTCATGCCTTTTTGGTTTAAGAACTTAAATAGTCTTAGGGTGTTGACATTTTTCTCTAACATCCTCCATGTCCTAGACTTAGATTCAATAATCTCCTTCCGAATATATTGATTTTTCATTGCTAATCACCAATTTCATTTGGTTATCAGAGCCTTATTAAAGAGATTTATTTATTTTATCTGTATCCCACCTTCTTTGTTTTGTTTAGGGCATTGCCATAAAAAATCCTTGTTGCTTTCGTATTTCATAACTTTCTTACAATTTTGGTTTAATTACCTTATTGGTCCTAATATTTAAGGCCAATATTCAATTAAGTACAGTGGTTTTTAAAATAATCAATTTGGTTCCTATGTTTTTTAAAATGTATCCAAAATAATCATTTATGTTAAGTCATACCAAATAGCGTTAAGGGGTGCTTATGTGGCAAAGACGTGAGATTATGTGGACTCTGAAGGACGTGACACGTTATTTTTGGCAATTGCTTCCTATACCTAACAAAATTTGAACATGTACCCTCCACAATGACAAATATGTTCTATGTAGTTTTGAATTAAGAATGAGGTGCATTTGCTATTTCACAATTCATTTATGGATTTAAATTTCTAGAATGTTTTTTCATATTATATTTTTTGGAACAAGTTTTTAGAGTAGTCTTTCTATAATATATTTCTGAATATTTTTGGATTTTCTTTTTCAATTTTTTTTTAGAATGTATTATTTAACTTTCAGATTTGTTTTTTCATAATAAGATTTTGATTTTTTAATTTTAAACTATAATTTTATTTTTGGAACACAAAAAATCTATTATGAATTTAATTTTCTAAAATATATTTTTTAATTATTGATTTTCAATTTTGAAATAAAGACATTATTAGAAGTTCAAAAATTATTTGAGTGCAAAATAATTGGATTGGGGAAACAATTACTCCAATTTTATTGGGTTTGAATTAATACACTCCAAAAAAAATCTTAAAAGAGTACATATGACATTATCATTAAAATGTATAAACAACATATTTTGTTGTGATTAACTTATATCAATTAAATAATTGCATAAGAATACAATTACTCTAGATGTAATAATTAATAAAAATTCACAACAATAATTTTGTTTGATTCTTAAAATATAATTTTATTTAAATTTATCAAACTTATTTATGAATAAAAAGTTCAATTCCCAAAATAAAATTAATCACTATAAAATTTAATGGGTTTACTTGACATGCAATTAGACTAAAAATATATATTAATTCAATTACTCAGAGTTGACATATTTAATAAATTAAGAATGTACAATGAGATGGCATATTCAATTTATTTTATTTAATCAATTTATTTTATTAATTATTTTAAATTACTAGGGATAAAATTTTAGTTCATTCAGAATTAAAGTTAAATTTTATAATATTCCTTTTACTACAAGCATTAGTTAAAATTATAATTTGCCGTTTTAAAAATATAAACACTGGTCACTAAACTAATGTAACTATCTACGTCACTTGACATGTCTTTGCCACATAATCATCCCTTAATACCGTTTGGTGTGACTTAACAGAAATGACCATTTTAGATGCATTTTAAAAAACATAGGGACCAAATTGATTTGTTTAAAAACCACTGTACTCACTTGAATATTTCCCTTAAATATTGGGACCAATAAAGTAATTATACCTATAATTTTTTGTTAACTCATATGTTGGCCAAAATATTCTAAGACTCTAAAAACATGTAAGTCTCACTTTGATTTAGTGTGTCCACATGATTTTGTAAGTACCAATCAATTTTAGTCAAAATAAGATGTGATAATTTCAACATATGTTGATGAAAAATAATGTATCTAATGTGAGTATATACATATTTGAAAAGACAAGAGAATTAAAACTATAAAAATCTTCCATTCATCCACTCACATATTCTTAAAATAATTTTCATCACAATAGCTTCCTCATAGTTTCTTCTCCAAAGACATTTTGCCCCTTATAGTTTCCTCTCCAAAATTTTCCAAAACCAATTCTTAAAAGATGTTTAACTAGCTAAAGGAAATGCTAAGATTTATGTTACTCGTTGTTCTAATTCTTAAAAGATGTTTAATCAGTGGCTTTACAAAATCAGTTTCAAAGCTAGAAGCTTGAAGTAGACTATACAATCAATAAGAATTATGTGATAAGCAAAGAGGACCTTGAGGGTTCAACAATGGCACTAGCAATTGTAATGTCATTAACAATCATTTTGATCAAATGCTTATCACCTAAGTAATCTTCATTATGCATATTTCACAAATGGTTAAAAAAGGAAAGACAATAGCTCCATCAGAAGAATACATTCATGAAACAAAGTTGTTTTCAAAACTTGAATTCATCAAAATAATAGATTTTGAAGTAGAGGAAGTAATAAGAAAACAACAAAGAAATGTCATTTTGTTCCTTTGTGTTGGTAACAAAACAAGATTTTTTTTTATCAGCAAAAAACGAATGAATTAATATGAGGTATTTCAGGGATACCTCAACTCTTATACAAAAAACAACCACCTAGCAACAAAAAAGGTAGACTCTTTGGACAGAACTTACCTATCTCCTAGACACCTTGACTGACTTCATACAAATCAAAGACTCAAGACACCAATCTGAATACGAAAAACTTACCCCATGTGCTTTATACAAAACCCATGACCAAGCCTTCATTTGTGCCATGGTGAAGATTTTGGAGGGATCTACCTTTCCTGATGTGAGTTGATTTCAGGATTGTTCATTTAGGTGACACTTTTAGATTTAAGATTGAGATTGTTATGCAATTAAGGTGAGAACCTTAGGACAATCCCCATTGGACATTAACTTAACCAAGTGGTTAAGTAGATGTGAAGGTTCATTTCTCAAAGACAAAAGGAAAAACATAATTATAGGTGAAGATGATAACAGGTATGGTGCGGAATTAACCAAGGAAAGCATAACAAAAACCACTACAAGAAAAATTGGATTTACATACAGCCAAAATCCGTATGTAAAACATAGTTACATGCGGATTTATCCCTATGTAAAGGCAATAAATTTTATTTTTAATTTTTTCATTATTATTTTTATCTTTTTAAATTATTTTCGATTATTATTTAAGCCTATTTTTATTATTATTAACTAGTGAGTGCCTGTGTATCCACATTTTTTATTTATCTTTTTGAGTTTTTTTTTATTCTTCAAAAATAATTTCTCCCACATTTTTGGTTTCTTTTTCTTTGATCTTCTTTTTATTCTTCAAAAATAATTTATCTTAAGAACGTTAAAATGAGAAGTTAAAAGAGAATACGTGTGTGAGGTTAATGAAGAAGTGGGGAACAGTAGTTACATAAAAATAAATTAAAAAGAAGATCATTTTAAAACAGAAAAATATCGTATCAATCTCTCCACTCTCCTGTCAGTTAAGTGACAACAAATAAATTAAATAAAAATTAACGTAACAATCTGCCAGTGAAGTCAGAACAAATAAAATAAAATATTAAAATTAAAAAACTATTTTATTAACTTCTAAAATTATAAAATGTCTAAATAACCAAAATAAATTAATAAAAAAATATTAAGTAAGGATAAAATAGGAAAACAATTTAGAACAGTTAAAGTGGGAAATCTCAATTGTTTAAATAACCAAAATAAATTAATAAAAAAAAATATTAAGCAAGGATAAAATAGGAATTCGATGTAACCTTGTATCTACTCCCAACATTCTCCAATTGGCCAGTTTGGGTCAATTGACTATCAATGAATTCGATGTCACTTTTGATTTCAATTACTTGTTTTGGACCTCTTGCTCAACAACCAACCTTCTATCTACTCCCAACGTTCTCCTTTTTTTTGGGAAATCGGCATAGCCTCTCAGCATACTGCCAACTTATGCAAAATCACATGAGGATCTATTCTGACCTGTTGGTCGTTGTCCATGTAAATAGGTTGCAGTTTCTTGCCAACACATTTATTATAACATCCTTTTTTACTGCTTCCAAGTTTGAACCCAAGCGATTGTCTTGTCCCTGTGCTCCTAGTTTCCATGGGACTATCTCTTCCTTTAGTTCCACTCTCGGCTCATCATTCGGTCAAGGGTCATGGTCGTCCAAGGTTGTGACCTGATTGACTTCTAGTCTCTAACTGGGTGGGTATCCAGGGAAGGATTTTTAGGCTAGTGACGTAACATTCCCGTGCGGTCTTCTACGTGATTTGTATAGTGATGGCATCCCCCTTATCGAATGGAAACTTCATGGCCAAGTGGAGAGTCGATACAATCACTTCCAACTTATTCAAAGAAGGCCTTTTAGCAAAATTTTATAGGAAGTATCTGCATTGACTATGATGTACCTTACATTAATGGTTTTGTACTTTCGATTGCCTTCTCCAAACTTCGTGTATAGGTCGATATACCCTCAGGTGTCGAATCGCTCTCCTGAAAACCCAACTATCTACTCGTCATATGGGATTATGGCCTCCCGAGATAGACCCAATTTCTTGAATGTTTTCAAGTAAATTATATGTATCGAACTCCCTTGGTCGACCAACATTTTCATGACCATATGGTCACAGTTATCATGGTTGGGATCAATGGCTTTGAAGTCTTCATTAGTGAAGGTTATACACAAAATATTTCTCTTGTTTTTCTATTCCACAGTGTTGATGAACTGAATTGCCTTTTAATGTCTCTTCCTTAAAGAGTATGTGGTGCCTCCTCCTGCTTATCCTCCCAAGATGGTACTAATGACACCTCTCAAGGTCCACCCATCCTCGTTTTTCACCCTGGCTCTCGATTCTTGGCCTTTTTGCATTATAATGATTGTTCCTCACGAAGTGACAAAGGTGACCTTTTGAATGTCTTCATCCTCAAGTCTTCTAGGTTTCGGTAGGAGTACCTACGATTACACTCCGACGCTTAAGTGAGTTTGTATTCGATTTTAGGATCAAATTTTCATTACATTTTGCCTTGAGGGGTTGATACCTATTTATAAGGGTTATCTTAGTCCTCCTGGGTATGGATCATTAGGGTTGGCCCAACAGGGTGTAAGTGTTGGTAATCATATTATGAATAGTGTTTATCACTTATAATTCACTAATTAATCATGTTGTTGAATTATGACTTTGTCCTGTGTACATGTTATTTACGCAATCCAGATGCTGAGACATCGACGATCGACAACCATAAAAAAGGGATCTGAGATAGGGTCAACATCTCGGACGGTTCACCTCACAAATAATTATAAACATGTTACTAAAAATTCAATATGAACGTTATTATACTTTGTTTGTAGTTGAATTTAATTGTTTGAATGATTTATCTAGAAAGTTTTACTCTTTCAATAAATTATAATGAAATTAATATTCTCAAGAATCATTTCTGAGAATATTTTCCCCATAATTAATGTGCAACTTCTTTTAGAAGTAAAAGAACTAACACTAATTAATCGGACGGATACAATAAGCATGTTACTATACATAAAATTTCAATTCAATAAAATTTCAATTTGTAGTTTCTTTTAGGTATAATTACATTTTTGGTTCCTACATTTGGGGTTAATATTTAATTTGGTAAAGTGGTTTTTAAAAAAATCAAGTTGGTCCCTTTGTTTTTTAAAATGTACTCAAATTGGTCCTTTCTGTTAATTCCCCCCTAACAACGTCAAATGTTGTTGATGTGACACAGAGAATTGTAGATCTGGATTGTGAATTACGAGACACAAGGGGTTGGGTGTTGTGTGAGGTGGCAAGTGGAGGGGTTGGCAGATTAGTAAAGTTAAACATTAGGGTTTGGGCGATTTTGTGAACGCTGCAATTTAGGGGATTTGGTGATTTGGTGAATTGTGTGATCTGGGCAACCTTTCCATTTTGGATTTCAATTATGGTGCAATGCTAGTTTTTGGTGGTTTGACGTGCAACGATTGTTGATTGTGGTGTAGTTTTGTGTTTTCTCCTTTCTAAGGTTAGGTCTTTTCATTTATACTCTGTTGGTTCAACTATTAGGGGTCTTAAATATCATTTAATTGCTTGCTTTATTTTATGTTATATGTTATATGTTTTGTATTTGATTACTTGAAGGGAACATTTACAATAGTTGATGATGTAGGGTCTGATATGATCCCAAATAGAACTAACAGTAGAATTGAGAATTTAGGGTTACGGAATGGAATCAATTAAAAATTAAAAATAATAACAATGAAAACTTGGATAGAGGAAGGCGCCACAAACAAAGTTTGATAAGCCAAGGATGATTGCCACAAGAATTGGAGGATTCTTGATAATATCGCAAGATGCAGGGAAAAACCCTAGCAGAGAAATATTCTCTCTTAATTTGCCAAAATATTCATCCTCATTCTGATTTCCAAAAGTATATAAATACAAATTTAGTTATAGGTCTTGGGTTCAAATCCTAACTCCAAGAAAAATAATATTATTATTTTATTTTAATACTCTAAGCATGTTGTGCATGTAATCAGCGTAGTCTTTTTAAACTCTGGTCGTTCAACAATTGGACCTCCAAAAGATTAGACGCCCTTGGGCTTGGATGTCCGCATTAAGGTCCCACCATGTGCAAAAAAAATTTTTTGTGTGGTCCAAAATTGTATTTCTGGAATAATTAGATGAAGGATTGGTTTGTAATTTGTTTGGTATTTGTGTCCATATGTATATTTTTCAAGGATACCTTTTATAAACTCCATATCATGTATCAAGGTTTTTTTGACCTTGTGGTCCACCATAGTGGAAGATTTTCTAACGGTGGCAAAGTGAGATATGTTGGTGGTGATACATCAACATGGTCATGTGACTCTGATAGATGGAGTTACTTTAAAATAGTTGTCATTGTAAAGGAGATGAGCTTTTTAACAATACAGCAAATGTGGTATTCACGTGGAGGTTATTCAGTGTTGGAAGATAAATTGCAGCTTCTGATTAAGGATGGTGGTGCAATAGATATGCTGAAAGTTGCAAATACATATTTTGCAGTTCACTTATTTTTAGTGAATGTTGTAATAGAGGCAAAAGTTATGGAGGGTTCAGGTGAGGAAGCATGTGAAGGTGCAAGTGAGGAGGGCTGGAAGACCAAAAAAGAAAAAAAGGTTGAAAGCATGGGAGGTAATGAAAAACAAGATGCAGTTAGGCCAAACTAGATTAAAGAAAAAATGTGGTATCTATCACAAGCTTGACGACAACAAAAAGTCATGCACTGAAAAATCATCTCAACCAACTCCATGTGAGGCAGGTGCATCTGAGCCAGGACCATCTCACAGAACTCCATCTCTGCTAAGTCCATCTAAGGTAGCTCCAACCCAACCCCCTCCACCATCTCCCCTGTTGAAAATGAAGCTTTGATGCCTCCAAATCTGTGAACAGAGCTAGAAGCCTATGCTGCTGTGTTTGGGGTTTAGTTCTAGGTAGTTTAGAATTTGTAAAATTCATTCTTAATCCAAAGCTCAAGTGAAATCAACAATAATGGTTCCCTAAGTAAAATGGGGTTTACCAAAATTGATGGCAAATGGGTTACCAAAAGGTGAGGAGATCAAGCTAGATCATCTATTAAAGCACAAGCTAAGGAAGAAAATGAAGTTGTTGCTGGAGAGGAACCTGCTGCAGATGCCTTTGAAGCTGGACCAAGTGCAGCCACTAGAGAACAGAGAATTACATTCATGACTCCATTTGAAAGGCTTATGATAAATAGGATGGATGGCTTTGCTAACAATCAAAGGAACCTTTATGAGTTATGTGACACAAGGTTCCAGAGCATGGATACAAGGTTTCAAACCCTAGATGAACAAATCAAGGTTGTGTAGAATCAACTCTTTGAGCTGCAATACGACAAGGATGAATGAAGGTAGTTTGAAGCTTTCCTTTCATTTTATGGTTTAAAATTTTGAACAATTTCCTTTTTCTTCTATGCTGTTTTTATCCCTTTTTATACTCCATTTGTGAAGGCAAATAGGGGGAGAAGTAGCTTTGGACTATAATCATCTAATTCCTACACTTATTTTGTTTAATAACTGCTTTAGATAGATGATACACTGATGTACTCTGATAATTTTAACCAGTTATTGCTACATTTTAACCGACTATTTTTTTGCTGCTGCACCTATGTATGTGTAACTGGTTTTCACACAGATTTGGTTGATCTTCCTCTTTAGAAATCACCTAGTGGAAATTGGTTTTATGGTGCTTGATATATTTGGAATAGATTATCTTGTGTTTCTGCATCTGTTTGTGATTGCAGGTTGTGCCAAATTCTAAACAGAACATCCTAAAGCAACCTAGGGATTTGTCTTCATCAAATAGGGTAAGAATGTTGAAAATGAAGCTTTGATGCCTCCAAATCCGTGAAGAGAGCTTGAAGCATGTGCTTCTGTGTTTGGGGTTCAGTTCTAGGCAGTTTAGAATTTGTAAAATTCATTCTTAATCCAAAGCATAGCTAAATCAATCTAGTTTTGAAAATGAAAAGTGTTTTTCTAAGCTAAGTGAAAAACAATTGGTTGATTTCTCGGTTTAGTCGGTTGTTTTCAACCCAAATTGTTTGGAGGGTTTTCAAACTGTTTTTTGACTTGGTTTACTAACTATCAAAACCAATTCAACCAATTAAAACAACATTTCAACTGGTTGATTTTTGAATTTCTTAACAGTTTTTCAAAAACTTGTTAAATCTGTTTTCAATTGGTTTAAAAGTGTTTTGACTCATGTTTAACTGTCTAAAATGGCTAGTTTGAAGAACTATAAATCTGGGTTATCCTCCATATTTGAAAATACAGAAAGAGAGATTAAGGAACAATTTTGAGGAAGATTTGATTCAAGCTTTGCTAGATTGCCTAAGGTTGTGCCATTGGTTCAAGAAGTGAATTAGGAGCTTTGTGATTTCCTATAAACCAGATGTAATCTATTCCTTTTATTCTTGTATTTGTTTCCAATTTGAATATTTGTAAAAGAGTAAATCTGCAAGCTAGAGGGCTGTTCTGACTCTGTGTGTGTGGAAAGTCAAAGAGGGTGTGTGTTCTTGTGTGGTCAAGATCACCTCTTTGAGGTTTTTGTGTGTTGTAATATGTGGTTGATTACATAGTGGAATACCCAATGGTTTTTCTGGGGATTGGATGTAGCTTTGGTAAGGAGTGAACTAGTATAATTGATTGTACAATCTTTTCTCTCTCTCTCTCAATTACAAACTGTTTGATGTGATTTTTATCTCTACTGCTATAAACAACCGGTTAAATCGTAATTTCAACCGATTATTTTCTGCAAACAGTTTTAATAGCTTTGGTTTCTTGGCTTCCCTGATTGCTCTTTCTGTAATTCTTCATAAATCTTCATTCTTAGCCAATATTTGCGAAAATGTTTTGTTAAACAATTCACCCCCCCCCCCCCCCCCCCCCCCCCCCTCTTGTTTAGGCCATTAATTCTAACATCCCCTACTCAACCAACACATTCACAACACGTCAACCATCTCAAAACATTAGAAGGACAACAAAACCAAGTTCAAAATTCGACAGACGCAACACTAGACTTAAGTTACAGTCTAGGAGAGGGCGCATTTAGAAGCCATAACTGATTTCAAATAACGGTGTATTTTTAAAAACAGTTATTGTAGGTTGATGTTAATGTATTTTGGAATGACATTTATGTTGATGTTCATGTACCCAGTGTGTTTGGTATTTTTTGAAGTACACTGATGTTATCAGGTGCATAATACACTTTTTATTTACATGCATTGAATATTGGTGTATGGTAATTAAGTTTGGTTCATTCCAGATGACTTTGTTTATTTTATTTGCTTCATGGATTCATTTTATATTATACAACACATTGGCTATCATTAAATTTAATTTTACATTACTTCATCCTGAAATCAAATTCTTTGATTTGCCTAGTTAATTGATTTCATGTTATATTGCCCATTTGTTATCATTAAAGTTCATTTTAAATTTCATTCTACATTACATGATAATAAAATCAAATTATGATATTTTCTTCATTAATTAATTTTATATTACAAAACATAGTTCATATCTTTAAAATTCATATTACACAATATATTGAACTAATGCATATTACATTAACTCATTCAATCATAATCCCAAAAGTAACACATACGTCATGGGAATTTTAACAAAATAGACAACATAACAATATTTATTACAAAAACAAGACACAACCCTACTAACAACATCTTAATCCACTTTCTTGACACTTTCAAACGTTTTTCCAAACTACAGATCTTGTTTCTTTATCTAGCAATAATTTCATCTCTGTCATCCCTAATGTCTTCAATGCACCATCTGAAGAAATTACATCCCATGCTTACGCCACTCCTACTATGTATTGGACAAAACGTTAACCAAAACAATCAATACCATATATGCATATTTTTTCTTAAAACAATTCAGTATATTTCACCTTGTACTTTAGACACCCCCAAAATTGCCTCCCACCATTTTTTACTGTTGTTGTTGTTCTCAAAACATCAAAATCCTCACAATCGCAAATGGGAGCAACCAATGTGATCTTACTCCCAATACCATGACTACAATTAGAGCGATTTTGCACTCCCATCCAATTACAGCTGTGTGATGATGCAAACCTATAGGCAGACATTGATGCCCACTCAAGGAAACACCAAACAACAACGAATCCAGCAACAAATCCACAAAATCAAATTCCTCCAACAACCTCCAACAATAATGAATCCCTCCAACAACCTCCAACAAACACCCTAAACTCTAACCACCTCCACAAACCACCCTAGAATCCATTGATAGACCCTCCAAAAATGTTAATGAATGGGAGAAACCCTAACCCCAATGTATTCAACTTTACTAATCTGCCAACCCCTCCACTTGCCACCTAACACGAATTCAAAGTCCATTGAACAATTCTTTGTGCCACATCAGCAACATTTGACGTTGTCCGGAGGAAGTTAACAAAAATGACCAATTTGGGTACTTTTTAAAAAACAAAGGGACCAACTTGATTTTTTTAAAAACCAATGTATTAAATTAAATATTAATTCCAAATGTAAGGACCAAAAAGGTAATTATAACTTTATTTTAATAAGATATTATGCTTATCAAATTCACGTGTTAAATAAATTATAAATTCATTTGAGTTTACATTTTCATGTATATTGTTCGAGTTAACTCAGAAGCTAACTCATTTTTGGAGTTGGATGATAGGTTTGTTGTGAATTCGATGAGCTAAACTCGCAAGTTTGCAATCGAGTTGGTGAGTCCAAAAGATTATTTTTCAACCCAAAATGACTCCATTGATAGTTGATTCTCGTGCAGAAATAAAAAAAAATAAAAAAAAACTCACCATGATTAGGTTCATTCTTTTCCTCCACCTCGCAAATTAGGGATCGTTGTTCTCATCTCTATTTGTTGCGTCATATCATTCTTTTCTTCGTCTAGGCAAAACTCATCTTCATTTCATTATATGGTGATGCATCTTGCTCTGCTCTATTGTCATGCTCTTTGGTCACAGTTCTCTTAATTCGTATCTTTGTTTAAGGTTTTGGTTGCGGTTCTATCTACTCGCAGTGTTAGAAAAGTAAATTAATTAATTAAATAATATGATTCATGTAAAGTATAATTATGGGCCTAAATATGATTTAATAAAATAAAAGGACCTATTGGTTAGTATGAGAAATTGTCTTTTAAAACTAATGGTAACCATTTTGATGGATGTTGGCTAAGGAAAAGGGTTATGGCTCTGCAATGAAGGTTACTCAATATTGACCATCAACAAAGACTGTGAGAAAGAAAAGTAATTTCAAAGAGACAAATTAGGAAAAAGGAGATTGAAGAACTTATTTTCATTGGATCTCTCATGAATTGTTAACATATACTATTTCTATTTAAATTGTTTACTTTTATGTTAACATATATTATTTCCATTTAAATTGTTTACTTTTCTGTTTTAGGTTGTTGTGTTTTGTTTGTTCTTTAGCCCAACTTTCCTTTTCTGTTTCAACTAGGTCTTAGTCTTTTTCTTATATATACACCATGTATTTTACTCTCTAAGATACAAGTGAATAAGAGTTTCTTTTACATTTTCTTTTCTCTGTCTTTCTCTCTTTTATGCTTTAGCCATTGTTTTTTTTTCTTTTGCAATTAAGGTTCATCAGAACCTCCTTTTCTCCATTGCGATTACGTGTGATTACGTGTGCTCCATTAATCACCACGTCAAGCAAGGAATACTCATGTTCATTAACTGTAATATGAATCAAGTAAGTCTCTCTCATTATTATAATTTACACGAGAATCATAGATTCTAAGATCCTTATGATATGCAGTAGTTTTATTGAACTAAAAATGTATGAAGTCTTTAACCTACATTTGAACCTACATGTGGTATCGGAGGCAGATTGTTCAAATTTATAATTTTTTTCATGAATGATGTTTTTACCCATTTTATGAACCCTATACTTTTAAAATTATGAATTTGTGAATGATAGAATTTAGTAATTAAATAATTGTTACGAAATTTTAGGTATTGATTATCCGGTATTTTCACTGCATGACAACTTGATTTCAAATTAAAATCATAAATTTTTAATTGATATGCATCCAAAAAGTATGGAATTGTTAAGCCTTTCCCTATTATTATCAATTTCAATTCCAATTGGAATTTAATCGGCATGCATTCGGTGTGCTATTTAGAATTGTTTTCAATTGAATGCTTTGAATTGAGATACTGTTGTGAACATCAATTTCTTCACGTGAATTCAATCTTATTTGGTTATAATATTGTAATTGATAAAGATATTATATGACTATAATTAAGGGAATTTAGTCTCATTCAACTAATACCCATTGTTACAATACCTGGATATATGCTGATTAAAAAAATATGTGTATATATATTTTGCTCATAGATTAAATTGTACTAATTTTTGGATTATCCCTATAATAGATTTGTAATGGCCAAAGTATCAAATCATTATGTTTTATTTAATTTTAAATTAGTGATGAAATTTTATTTCAATTACCTATAAAATGATACTAAATTATAAACAATTGGTTTATGGGTTAATTGAAGTTCATTAATAAGATATTTATAAATCATCTATTGGTTGATTAATTTGTTCTTATAATTAATATATATAACTATTGATAGTGAGTATGTGTTATTAGCTTTAACTTTATTTATACATCATCCAAAAATAATAAGTATTTTTAATTAATGCATATGTTTTATTAAGTAATGTTATTATTAGCATCATTATTAATAGATTACCCATATGAGAACATTAGTTTGCATGTATGTTTAATTTATGACTCAAGTATTAATGTTAAGCATTTGTCAATTTCTTTCTCGATCTTTACAATTACATGATATCTTTGTTTCAATCTTTAATGAGTCGAATTTCTTATTATTGGAGCAAACAAGTTCTATTTCACTTATATATGTGTTGGATCTTGATTTATTTTTTCAAGTTGAAAAACTTGCTATTACATATGTTAGTAACAATGAAGAGAAAGTCCATTATAGAACTTAGGAAAAGTCAAACAGAATTAGTCTAATGTTTATACGAATAAGCATAGTAAGTAACATTAAGTTTTTTCTTCCAAAAACACTAAATTATGATGCTCCTAACTTTATGTCAGTCTTCTCCTTTTGAGAGACATAGACGTTGACATATTTGTTTCATCCTTCGGAGCATCAACACATTTTTATTGTATCAAGATTGTATCCATCTTGATTCTCCATAATCCAAAGTCATTCTTCCCGAAAACTTCTTAATGTTAAATTTGATGATCATATTTTCAACTTTTTTAACTTCTTTTTTCTTGTTTCCACACACAATATCAATTATTGAGTTCGTAACAATAACATGTAAGAAAATATAAAAATAAGATAGAAAGAAAATATTTTTATTAATACCAAAAAATTTATGTAGAGAGAATGTATTATATATTCAGTGTACTATTTATGGTCTCAATACCTAAAAGTTAACAGAAAATTGTTAAAACAACTAACCTCTCTAATCTTTTACTTTATAAAGTCAATCATCGTCATTTTCCCTTTATTAGTAGATAAAAAAAGTAGATAAAGACAGAGTCCCTTTATTAGCAAATAAAGATGAGAATCTCCTATAACACTTCTCTTGCATGTTATATGAGATGGTCACTCGTAAGCATTACATAATTACTGAATCGAAAAACTATAAAGACGTGATGTGATCAATGACAGTGCTAGGACTAATTTGTAGCATGGGAAAAGATGGCAAGCGATGATGGTGGGAAAAGGGAGTGAAGTTAATATCCAACCCCTCAAATGATATAAAGGAATTCTTGAAACAGCTTCATATGGTGAGGTGGTAGAGCCATTGCCAAATACAAGCTGCCATCATTTGTTGAGCTTGGAATTATGATTGCTAGCCCCTCGTGTATAATCCAGCCAGGTCTCATGAAGACCGGTCTTCCCCAACCAAAGTCAGCATCATAGATTGGAAACTTAGCCCAGCTATTGATACCCACATTTGGACACCCAAAAGTATGTGCTCCACGAACAAGAGCATTTAGGTCAGGCTGTACCTGCAGATAGTCAAGAGCTGATCTCAAATATTCGTTGTCCATTCTCATTATTGCGTTGTGGATTTGATTTGCAGCATACCATGTAGGTTTTGACACGAGATCTCCTGCCAATGCTTTGGGAATGGTGGAGAAGATAGCATTGCCAAGGTAACCAGGAGGGAGGGGAGGTTGCAGTCTTGACCTTCCATCAATTGGAATATATAGTCTGGTTTCTTGGTCTTCAGGAAGGCCTCTTGCTTGGCACGCACTTCTCCATATATGAGCTGCCAACATCTCATAAGTGCTATAGTTTATTGTGTTTCCATCTTCTTTCGACTTGCCCTTGAGGATGTTGAGTTGGTCACGACTCAATTTTAAAATAGAGGGAACCACAGTTGTGTTGTTGTTGGTGGTGGTGGTGATGGGTGGTGAGAGCTGGTATTCGTGGTGAGGAAAAGCTGGTTGAGGTGAGTCCCTGGCACGAAGTAGGCTCCTGTCAATAAATGGGGGAACAGAAATGGGGATGCCACGAGCCACATTGGACCATGAATTGATGAAGTGAAGACCTGATTCTCCATCTGCTACATGGTGCTCTATACCAACGCCTATTGAGACCCCTCCACATTTGAAATATGTTACCTGAATGCATGCAGTGCAGTGCAGTTATATAGTTAGTTTGATTTTATCCTTAGAAAGAGAAAGAAAAGGCACGCACCTGTAACACCACTAACGGATATGTTTCAATCCCGGCAGAATAATCCACCGCGGGAATAAGGTTGCGATGGTGAAGGTTGTGAGTGAAGTGGTCCATGGCAACGGTGGCATGAGCCTCAACGAAAAGTACACCCTGACCGTCACAATAAATCTCCATGCGGTGGTCGTCACCGTGGCGGAGGCGGGCGGCCATTGGGTAGAAAAGGACGAGGGTCTTACTTAGGGCTTCTTTCAGAATGTTGGGATGGAAGAAATTGGAAGCCCCATTTGGGTTGTAGAAATAGACGCTGGGAGTGTGGTAATTTCCTACCAGCAAATCCAGGTCTGAGATCCACAACACCTTCCGCGGTGTAGCCTCTACGGGTTGCACCATTATCGACTCCTTCACAGTAATCATCATCAATCTCTGCTTACAACTACGTACATGCCACCATTATCATTGCCAAACACATTATATATTTCCATAATAATCCCTATCTAACCTAATTCAGTTAATGTTCTCACCAACTTTCTACTCAAGAAACTTTCTGCTCAACCAACTTTCTACTCGTACGTATTACTATTTATTATTCATGATCCCTATTATAGCACTTGGTTTTGTAATTTGTTTTATGTGATCTTCTTATTTAGTAAGGAAGAGTTCATATTGTAAATTGGAATGATTATCCCGGATAAACATAACAAGTTTTTGTAAATTGGAATGATTATCCTGGATAAACATAACAAGTTTTTTTCCGTGATTTTGCACCAATTATATACTAATCTTTAGTTGATGTGAGATTTTCAACACATTTTTCACGTCGAAAGTGAGGGCTCGTACGTGAGACAATATATTATAAATTGTCTGATAATAGTCCAATAGCAGGTGGTCTGATAAGTCTAACAAATATTTATGATAAGTTCAAAATAACTCTAATATTATATTAAGAAGTGAACTTTTAAGTCTAACTCAATCTCATAAAACTGGTTTATGAGATGAGATTTGCATCCACTTATATATTATGAAATGTTCCAATCTCTAATCGATATGGAATCTCCAATAATTATTGTTAGTGAATATGTTTATGGATTTCCTCGGTGTTACTTTTCCTTTTCTTCTCTTCTCACTTGAAATCATGCTTATAAATTATCGTACTTGGAACTTCAATGGGAGATGAAATATATTTTTATTTCAAGTGACTTCACAAAATGCCTTAAGAAGAATTCATGTGCAAATCACTAATTATATTTTATTTTAAATCAATTATACTATAAGGTAAATTCGTGACCTTATAAATTTATCAATTTAAAAAAATAATTAGCAATAATACTTGAATCACAAACTTTTATAATTTTTTCCTTTCATTTTCTTTCACTTTTCATTCTTTTTCTTTTGTACTGTGTTTCTATCTGAGTGTTTCTATCTGAGTGACTATTCTTCACAAAAAAAAGTAAAAAGTCCACTCGACATGCCTGAGAAAATAAAATTATCCTTGACTTTTACGCTATGCAAAGTTATAATAATATATATAAATTTATATAATAATAAAAATTAATAATAATAATAATAAATTTATAAAATAATAATAATAATTTTTTAAAAATAATAATAAAATCATAAATGACAATTAAAATTCTAAAATAATAATAAAAGTAATAATAAAAAATTAAAATAAAATAATAACAGTTAAAATAAATTTATAAATAATAATAAGTATTAATTTAATTTTAATTTTAATTTATGAATTTTTGTATAAATTTATAGATGTACTGACAGTGTTAGATAATGTGTATTTTTTTCAGTCGAATTCACAAATTATACAAGAATACTGCTTTAACCAAATGTCATCATATGATTGTTGTTTTTTCTTCCCCCTAGTTATTGTATTTTAACTCTCTTATTCCATCATATTGTATAAAGAAAGTGTGAAGGGAATGTCTCACTCACCAATGAAGAGAGGAAGAAAAAGTCCTTTGCACATGAGTAAGAAAACAAAATTTTTCTTGATTTTTATCTAATATATATAAGTTTATATAAAAATAATAATGAAAAAATTAATAATACTAATAATTATTATTATTTTTAAATAATAATAAAATCATAAATAACAATTAAAAATTCTAAAATAATAACAAAATTAAAAATAATAATCGTTAAAATAAATTTATAAATAATAATATCAAAATTATTAATTTAATTTTAATTTTTATGAATGTTTGTATACATTTGTTGATGTATTGACATTATTAGATAATGTGTATTTTTTTTTTTCAGTTGAATTCATAAATTGCACGAGAATACTGTTTTAACCAAATATCATCATATCATATTATGATTGTTGTTTTTTCTTCCACCTAATTATTGTAATTTAACTTTTTTTTCCCATCACATTATATACGGTTTTATGTTTATTATTAATTAAGCACTGGATTTTTACAGAAATTTTGATTTATTTTATTAAGTTTTATAAAAGTTACAATTTCATTTAAATATTTTACAATTATATTTATTTCAATTTTATTAAAATTCATTTTCAACAAGCATGTATCACAATGCCAAATAATTCTTATTTTTTGTCAATTGAGTTCACGTATCTTCGTGAAAATAATGTTTAAATAACACTGAGTTTTATGAATAAGTAATATATTTTATTTTTAACCATAAGTACAGAACTATAATCTTATAATTTCATCATTTAAATTTTTTTTATCAACCACACTCCATATTACTAATAAACTTTCATAAATGTTATTTTAATTTCAATCCATTTTTTTTTCCCTTAATTTAAACAACCTTACTCATCATTGTTTCCCCTTCCTCCAAATCTGTCATTCTTCCTATGAGAGATTCATCCATCAATCCAAAGAGAAGATTAATTCAAACTGATGGGAAAAAACGCATGCGAAAGCAACACACATAACCACGAAACGATGCAAGAAAATAAACGACACAAGATTTAACGTGGTTCAATTTCCAACTCCAACCTACATCCACATTGACAACTATTAGGTTTTCATTTCTTTCCTATTGCACATCAATTACAAGTACAATTATCTCTTTAAATAGAAAATATAAAGGGGACACAATGATTAAGCCCACTCACTAAACATGGTATTTAGTCAGCCCAATCCAATTGGTTCTGGCTTCATACCCAACACAAACAACTTGATTTTTTGACTTCCTTTTCCCTTAAATCTATTCTTTTCTTTTTCTCTCAAATCTATCTTTGATTTTTTTCACCCATTTTCCCTTGAATCTATTATTTTCTTTTTCTCTCTCTCAAATCTATCTTTGAATTCAAGGAAAGGATTAGTCTTCTTATTATTCAAATTTCAAACTCATTCCTTTCAAATAAAGATGGATTTTAAAAGTATGTTTATGTCATGGTCTCATTGTTTCATTATTTGTTGTGATGTTTTCTGTCCATTTATTTTCCTTTTCACTCTTAAAAGGTTTGTGTTAAATTACCATCTTACCTTTTCTCTAGACAAGTAGAATTTTATTTTCTCTTTTTAACAAGATTTACTTTTACAATTATAACATGAATTATTGTATTATTTTATTCATCTTGTCTTTAAACTTTACAAAATTCTCTTTAATTATAGTCTCATATATATGTGATTGTTGGCTCCATTATGAAGATATCATAAACTCTTACCCCATGTCATTATTAAGTGTTAGAAATACAGTTGACAGCTCACCTACTTCTATGTTACCAACAAATTAGTCTCTTTTAATAAAGGCTTCAAAATCCCCGCAGAAACGACCTCCTTTGTGGTATTTAAAATATCTAATATTTCATATATCATTTTCCAACTCCGTTAAAAGTAATATCAATGTTAACATATTTTTACTCATGGTGAAATCCACTGCAAACCATTTTCTTTTCAAAAATCTTAATCATTATTTGAGAACTATACTCTTCATAAAAAAAATCCATATTTAACCATTTTGAAATAATTAATCCAAAAGTTGTTTTGGCTTATTGTTAAGTCACATAAGCATAACCTACTCTTGAATACGCAGTTTAATATTTGAGGTAATTTTTTAAAATAAATAAAAATGATTATATAGTGGTAGATAGGATTCGGGTAACTTATCTCAAACAAGTCTTATCGAACAAATTAATTAGAAATAGAACGTATAAAACCAAGATACATGAGAACATATCGGGTGCTCTATTTAGACGGATGCTCATCGCTTTTCCAGTATGGAATTATATACACTATATGACTTTTCAATCAGTAAAGTAAGACGAGTTTGCGAAATACTTATTTTGTACATATACATGCATATTACGGATATTTTATCTGAAATCATAAGCCACAAAATAATGTTCTAGACTGAAAATTCCGAATGCAACAATTTCAAAGAAATAAGAAAGCAAATTAGCTCTAATCCAACAAACTAAATAATTTTACTTTCTTCAAAAAGGCCTTTTTTTAATTTATAAATAAGATATTTTCTCACTTTACGCATCACTTTTTGAGCTAGGAATAATGAAAGATAGTCCCTCGAATACAATCCCACCAGGTGCCATGAAAATGGATCTTCCCAAACCAAAGTAGGCATCGTGGATTGCAAGCCTTACCTCAGCTAGCGATGCCAAGGTTTGGACACCTAAAAGTATGTGATCCCCGAACAAGCGCTTTTAACAATTAAGATTTAAGTGCTATAAATCTTTGTCTCACAGCACAGGCTATCTTCCACTCATTGATACTGACCAAACCTTCAATAATCTTCTGTCTGACCCTTATATATGGTATAAAACCTCTTTCTGTCATCCCTGTTGCAACCTTTGCTGCCAAAACATACTCACATTTCTCCAAGCACCCTTCAATCACTAACTCATAACTCTCAAATCCAACAGAGTTACCCTCTTTCTCCAGGAATTCAATCATCTCAACAGCATTCCATATCTCCCTGTTTGACCGTAATGCTGCCAATAATTTCACCAGTGTTCCCTGCCCAGGGGTTAAACCATATTGCACCACCATTTGCTTCATCAAATCCTGTGCCTCTGCAGTCTTTCTCACTCTGCTCATTGCACCAATCACAGTGCCATAACTATTTGAATCTGGAATACATCCAGCCCCACCCATGCCCCTAAGGACTTTAACGGCCTCCACTAGTTGGTCAACAGAACAGAGACATAATAGTAGATAATTACAAGTCCTACAGTCAGGAGTATATCCAATTGTTTGCATCTGAAGTAAAATATCAGAAACCGATTGAGACAGGCATCGCCGCTCCAACCAAGTGGACGAGAGGAGAACACGAGTCTGAGGAACTGGAAGGCAACCAGACCGTAGAGTCCGTTGTAGGACAGCAAGTGCAAGGGGGAAAGGATGGGAGCTTTGAAGGGTGTAAGAAAGAAGATAGGAATACGCTAGCTGGGGCTTGGAACGTGGTCTGATAGGTATAAAAGATTGCAAAATTTCATCAACAATTTGCACTTGTAAGTTCTGAGGAAATGAAGAAAAGAAAGAAAAAGGATTTGAATTTTGGCACGACTCCAAGGAAATGAAAAGGTCAGGAATTTTAACATAGTTTTTCACTTCTACTTCCTCTCTTACAGCCTGCTCAAGATTTTGCAATGAAGACATTGAACAAGCTGAAGGACATCGGCTCAGAAAAGGCCGGAAATGAAGAAGAAATCTATGCTGCACTGTTGCTCCTATCACCATTCTTGATCAGCTAATATAGTATTGGAGCACCTTCTGACATGAGAGAAATGAAACCTATAGAAATTGCAGAAAACATACTTACAACATTAATAGGGCAAAAGGGTGTGAGAGAAAATACAAATTAATAGATGTGGCCAAACATTCATAAAATAAAATATAATTTATTTTTTTTTATCTATGCTTTACAGAGAGAGGTGTGTTTACATGGGGGGACATCAAAAAAGGTTTCAGTAGAAACTACCAAGTGAACATTACCAGTGGTTAAAGAAAAAAGTGAAATGATTAAATCACAAAAATGTGGCATGTCAAGCAGCACATCATGACCAAAAAGCCAACTGCATATCAATGTATAGAATCCAAGTTGAAATTAACAGATATAAACATACAATGCAATGATTAACAATAAAAATATAACTAGGTTCAAACATCATGATGCAAATAATACAAAATATGAGTAAGGAATCAACATAGCTCTCCTTGGAACATGCACTTCAAATAAATGCCAAATGTAACTATAGCAAACAACAATCAAGTATTTAAGGGTGTTGTCAAGTAGGATTGGGTTGGATCCCTGTTGTAAATGGTAAGTAGAAGCACGTATGAAGTAGTCAAAGATGACATAATGGTGGTTACAAAAATAGGAATGATGTCAGCACAGAATGTGACTAAATGATATAAAAAAAAACGTTTTAGAGGAAAACAAAGTAAAAAAGAATCCACAACATCTTCATGGCACTCAAAATTTCATAGCCTCATAATGAGTTTCAAACAGGGATTAAGACAACCACCACCATAAGATTCATCACTTGGAATACCTCGTAATGAGCTTCTAAGAGTCTGAGACCAGTGAGCTTTGTTATGCTTCACTTCAATAGTTTTCTTCAATATAATGTACTCAAATACAATCAACAAATCTCAGTCTTGACCAAGTGAACCATCCCACCATTAGAACTCATCTGAACACTAGGAATTGTTTTCAAGCACTTCAATGAGTTATTCTTCTCAAAGAAATCAGGAATGAAACAACACCCAGAAATGTCTTGTCTTATATTTAAGCTTTTGAAAAGG
The DNA here is from genome assembly GCA_013389735.1 of Phaseolus lunatus. Classification (NCBI taxonomy): domain Eukaryota; kingdom Viridiplantae; phylum Streptophyta; class Magnoliopsida; order Fabales; family Fabaceae; genus Phaseolus; species Phaseolus lunatus. The sequence continues at coordinate 29,105,242 of CM023861.1, forward strand.
AAAACGACATTTACCTGTAGGAATTGTTCCTAAAATACCATATTATATATTGTGACATTTGCAGCTATATATATATAGAGAGAGTTAATTTGGTCAATTGACATGTTTAAACTGTTTTTTCAAAACAGAATGGTCTGTGATTTATCTTGAAAGCTAGTTCCTTCAATACAATACAATTCATAAATTAGAGCTAAAAAATCCCTTTTAGCCCTACTATGACTATCTGCCATCCATTACCAGTTCCACTCGTGTTGCTTGTAATTCTTTCTCCTCACCGATCCAGAATTTCTTTGATCTCAAGAATTCTTGGAAACCTGTTTCATTTATCTGGACATGTGAGAGAAAATATCTACACCTTGTGGATAAGATATCTTCTCCCCTCTTATATTTTTTTCAAACATATATTGAACTCTAAATTATTCACTAGTAATTCCTATGGATTACATTATTCATAATACCCCAATCTAAATCAATTTCGGGCTCTTATTGTTGTTACACCTGAAACTAAATTTTTATCTAAATTTCTACCTGTTCAAGTGATACAAAATTCTCCATGTAATAATTTGTACAAGTCGATGTTAGTAAACCTCTAGAACTACTTGCTTATCTGGATATTTACTGATATATTTTTTGTGACATGCATCAGGTTTCTTAAGGTTGAATGACTATAAATTGGTTGTCACTTGATCGCCTAAACCAATCATCACAATGAATCTAGCTACCTCTGGAAAGATAAATCATGAGAAAGAGTGTGCATTTCCTAGTGGAAATTGTAATAGTCGTCGTCATACTCATTGAGGACGAGTGTGGGGAATTCTTCATTTTATAAAGTACCATCATTGGTGTCAGGTCAAGAGAAGACTTACACACAGAAGGCATGATAGTAGAAGACCCGATGCAAGCAAGTGACCAGTCTACCCTTTGTTTTATTCACATAGATACTTCTATATGTTTGGTTGATTCAAACCAATTACTTGGGGGATTGTTTTTTGACCATATTTGTCTCTATTACAAACTTGTGTGCCTATTATATAATGTAAAACAGCAAAAGCCTTTCTCTACTAGGCAAGATTGGTTATATAGATCACATAGTGCTGTTGGACTTGATTAAAGATCATATCTTCAGAGATATTATTTTAGGCCAACTAAACCCTAGCTCCCAATCAAAGATTTAATTTAAACCCAACTAAAACAATTGATTATGGTCAGAACAAGATCACATAAAATATACAAAGATTTCAAAATAATTTATTTAAGAAATGAAAAATTGATGAATTGGAAACGCAAATGAGTGCTCACCCATGGGGGTAGATTCTTCAGAGCACTCTAAAAGACTAGGGTTTATTTGAAGAAGGGATGGAGAGAAGAAAGAAATGCACCATTTGACTCCTTAGTGGCCCGTTCAACTCCCACTGACTTGCACTTTCCTCTTGCCGGAATGAGTTCCAGGAAGCGGACGACTTGTGGGATTTGGAGATGAAGGTGGGGAACGAAAGCCAAGCTAGATTGAAGCTATGGCACCAAAGGGAACGTGGATTCAAGCTTGGAAGTGGGAAACTACTAAAATAACTTCTGATTTATCCCCCGAGAAACTACTGACCCCTTTCTCTTTCTTATTTTTGTAAAACCCTAAAATAAATTTTATCCACTAAAAATATTTAACGTTTTAAAATTGATTATAAAAGTTTAATAATTGATGTTACATTTAATTAAAGTAATGAAATCATTTTAATAAATGTATTATATTCTATATTACTGATGTAATTTTTTACTAAGATTAACTTAGCAACCTTTGATATTGGTGAAGTCACTATGTAGTCCTTCATTTTTTTTTTAATATTCTCTAATTTTCATTATAAATTTTCATTAATTTTGTTCATTATAAATTTTAAAAAATAAAATAATTTCAATTGTTATTTATAGTGATTAGATGTATATTTAGTTATGAAGATATTAATAAATAATAATCATCCTAAAGTCATAGTATCTGACATCACAAGTGGATATATATATATATATATATATATATATATATATATATATATATATATATTATATCAAATTATTTGAAAAAATAATAATTTACTGAAAAAAGGTCATAAAGAAAAAGCTTTAAGATAAAAATCACTAATATAATTAAATATCACTTAGATCTTATATATATTCAATAAATTTGTAATCCAAAAGTCCAAAAAAATGCTCTTTCTAAAGTTTTCGTAGCTTACAGAATTTTCCTATTATTATATATACCAGTCAGGTCCGAGTGAGTCACGTCATTCGGCCTCGGCGACCAACCGACCTGCTAGAACTACTTTAAAAACACAGTTGTAATAAATGATAGGTAAGACGGTTATGGAAACTCCCTACGAATTAGGGACACATCCCATCAAATCCGGGTGATGTCTGAGAAATCAGCTAACACTGATTTATTGAAGATATTCTCTAAATATACCTATAAATCAGGATAACCTTCCCAGAAATCAACTAACATTGATTTAATACAGATTCGACCCTCATTCAGATGGTCCATGACTTAGTGCTATAAATAAACTCTCTACAATGGAGTAAGGTACGTTCTTATCAGTTGTACTATACACTCTCTTAACATAAAATACTTACTTGATCGTCGGATAACCTTCTACAGGTTAATTCCCGACCGAGTGCTGAGTAATTAAGGAGAAGGAGTCTTGAAGTCTGAAGGAGTGAAGTACTGAGAAAGGGATTGACCAAGCGACCGACACCCACAACAATTGTTACAGTCAATCTTAGGTACTATTTAGACTCACTTTGTCTTTACAAGTACACTATATTTAAAGTAATTTTAGTAATTATGTCAACATGTATCCTAGATTTCCATGCTGCCGTATGCATAATACTAGGTACAACAGATGCAATAACCCAGCTACACTGAGTAAATCCATACACAAATCATAAGATAACACCCCACCCTCAACAAAAAACACAGGCATCAATTTATTCCATAAGCGTATAACATCAGAAAATAATATGTCAAATTCATTTATCCATAGCACTCTTAATCTTGAATGTGGGGGCAGTATAGAGTCAACAAGAGCATATACAGTGTTGTAGATGAGGTAACATGACGAATGAGTAACACATTAGAGAGAAAGTAGAATAGGATCTATTGAGCAAAAGATGGTATAATCACGCATGAGGCTTAATTAATTAGTGATGAAACCACAAATCAAGATTAGCATGGCATAATATTTCTTTCTTCTAAACTTAATCACTATGGCTCTAGCTCATTATTATACTCTTTTGATTCTCTTTTAATATAGACTAAACCATATTAACCACTCCTCATCATATAGTATAACAAAGGCTAAGTTGTCTCAACAACCAGATAGCAAAATTATCTTTCTAACAACAAGGAGGATTGTTAAGTTTCAAATTTATTTACTGCCTACAAGGATAGCGGTATGGAATCAGAGGATCTGCTAACAAACATTCTCTCAAACAAATTAGCCCAGTTATGGTAAGATTTGAATTTCATCATTTCATTAGAAGCCAACATTGCAACACTACCCCTTGCATGGGAAAGTTTTTGAAGATCTTATGAGCTTTCTGCCTTTACTCCAGTAACCTGTTTTATAAACAAGTACAGTACAGGTTTGAAGACAAGATGTTAAAAAATTTAAAAGCCGATGATGAATCCTAATTTGTTTTTCCTGTGAAAATGACTCTAGAGTTAAGGATAACTATCACAGAAGTCATACAAATTGAGTTAAAGAGACTTAACAAATTAAGTATTTGTCTACTGTGTGCCAAAGAGATAATTAATCAAAACTTTCATATGGACAAAGCCAAAATATATTCACATTAGGAAAGAAGAAGCAGGAGGAATTTGGAGGATGGGTATAAACTATCACAGAAGTCATACAAATTGAGGTAAAGAGACTTAACAAATTAAGTATTTGTGTACTGTGTGCCAAAGAGATAACTAATCAAAACTTTCATATGGACAGCCAAAATATATTCACATTAGGATAGAAGAAACAGGAGGAATTTGGAGGATGGTATCCTCCTTGCAGAAAAGGATAGTCCATATCCAAAATTAAATAAAAGAGTGCCAATATCTCTCGGTGAAAGCAATCTTATACCAAATCAACTCTAACAAGGTAAGCAAATCCAATGGAAAATCCAAACATTCAGAAGCAAACAAGACATCAAGAAGTAGTTTGTTTGCTTATAAAACACATTGCCACGACACTCTTTCTTCTTTTACTCTATCCAAAACCTATGAAACCGATGAAGAAGACAAGAAATGCTTCATATCCCAATTACATACCCAAGTTTCACCAAAAACAACGAAAGGTATGTTCCAATTTCCAAATGTTGCAATCCAGCAATGTAAATAACAACCAACAACATTATCGCAGATCCACCAACCAAACCAGCATGGGTGAAATTCAATTATTAATATTTACAGGAAATAAATCATCCATCCGGAGAGGGTAGGAGAAAAATGACATACCAAGTAAAAACACTCTTCAACCTAAACACCAGTAATAAACGATTTATTCATTAATACCAAGCCTAACCATTTAACACTGTAAATATCATTCACAAGAAAATCAAATAAGTTACTACTCTCTGAGTGTTCGTAACTACCAAAATCAATGCAGAGCTGACAAAAGACACTGACAAACAAGAAAAGTGAAAACTCTTAATCATGTAAGAATTGAAGTTCAAGAAATCGGAATTCAGATAGGGTTCTAACTTAACTGCCTACAAGGAGCATTTGCAAAATAAACTGTAAATAATCTTTCAATCACAAAAAACATAGTCAAACAAAGTAAATTTTAACGTCCAAGAGACATACAATACTGATCCATGCATCAGAGTGCAAACTTCACAAGCCAGTTTCAGTAACAATACTGTAGCTTCTAGTTCCAAAGTAATTACAACTCGTATTGTAACTGACACCTTCTACTAACTCTCATTGCTAAACTGAGCAACAAGCATTCACCACACAGTCTATACTTCTGGCAAGATGCTATGTTGACTCATTGCACTGAGTCTTCTAAGCAGTCTGATATAGATAAAGGGAACAATTTCTTGACTTACATATATTTATGCTGCTTTTCTCATCTCAAAGACAACATTACCAAGATTTTTGGTTTTACAAAAGAAGCTAGTATAATCTAGATAATTTTTTTACATAACATATCATGGTTCTCAGACAAAATTTTCCTAGTTTTATTTTTCTGTTTCAACTCTTTCAATCAACAGAGGCCACTGCTTTACATTAATGAATCCCATTTCTTCAAAAACAACTTGTCAACATAGGCACCAATATTCAGTACTAAAATGTTTCTAAACTAACGGTTGGCATACAAAAACTTATTCTACCATGAGCATTTAGATCAGAGTTTAACAAAACTGGTTTACGTAGGCAAAGTTAGCCATTTGTAAAGATTGTAGATAGAAATGAGATACTCATAGTACTCTCACGCACTTTACTGATTTCTTGAAAGTGGGATCAAGGTTAAAATTCACCCATACCATTTATTAAATAGTTTTCAAAATTCAGCACGGTTTAAACAACTATTTTGTCTATTTAACCATTTCTAGACACTATTCATAATAAACTGAAAACAAAGCTTACCAAGTGCTCGATGAAATGTTTCAATCAATTCAATGAATTCATCGAGACCAGAATAATGCCGCCATTCGAACACCAACACTGCAGTCAACTGCTTCCATTTCACCAATTAGACAGCACTTGAACAATTCCGATTGGAATGCGCCAAAGAATCAACTGGTATTCCAATTCAAATCGCCAGTAATTTGAATTGCAGAATGTCAATGAATCAGCTCAAACGATGAAGTGCGGATCGGATTCCAGATCAAAACAAAAGAACAATTGAAACAACACCAAATCAAACAAATTGTGCTTGTGCTCACTCGTGCAAATAATCAAGAAATTCGCAATCAAATCGTGCCAAATCAAGTAACGAATCAGTAAATAGCAATAAAAAACATATAAAATCAAAGCTAAAAGAAAAAGAAAAAGAAAACCTACCTGATGAGATAAGAAGGAACGAGAGTAGGTTTGCGTCCTCGGCACAGTGCTGTTCCCAACCGCACCGGGAAGACTTACACCGACACCAACCACTGGGCCAGTTGCTCCCCAAAAGACTGAGAATTCCTGGTCTGCTTTGCTGTAAATGCCGGGTCAACGAAAGCACAACATTAAGTTGTTTTGATCGGCACAACGATAAAAAGACCTTCTTCTGATAGACTAAACTCAGATGAAAAGGAAAGTGGAAGATAGAGTTGAAAGTGCTTCATCCCCCCAAAGTTCTGGGAACAGAGTTGGAGAGTATCTTCTGAAAGCTTTAACTTGGCAATGCCCCACCAATCAAATAAGGCACTGGAGAGCCAGGAGTCCTACAATCGAACAAATCATGAAAGAAGACTAAGAGCTTGACCACCGGGGACAGAGAAAGAGTGATGGGCACTACTCATCATAAGAAAGCAGTCATACAGATAGAAATGGTAAAACAATGACTCTCACTAAGTAGAGAGATAGGTTTCTTTATCATATATTTTCCATACCACACCTCTAGACTTGTCCCCTGTTCAAACTATGTTTCATTCATAACAGTATGTTAACGAAACCCACGAACGCCACGAAAAATGGTCTCAAATGTTTTGTACTAGCCCTGTACCCGTGCACAGCACGGGTATTCTATAAAAAAAAAAATTACTATGATTAAAGGATTATAATATTAACAAATTAACAAATAAAATATGCAACATTATTTCTATTTAGATCTACATTAAATAAATAATAAAATTAAAATTTTGATGTCTCAATGATGGTGTACGTGAATATGAATGAAAAGTCTAATTGATAATTTTTTAATGTCTTTTTCTCATACACTCTTTCAATTATTTGTCTGTACCAAAATAACATCATTTCAATTACTAATATTCACATCAAGAACAAAGTTTAACTATAATATAAATATAAATAAAATAAATGAAAAACCTGCAAGTTCAGCAACATAATCATCTTGATCTTGTTGTTCCACAAATAACATATAACATATGCTGTTACACAATCACATTTGCTATCATCAGAGTCACGTTATTTATATGTAAAAAAATAAAACAAAGAAATGAATTGCAAATGTAATAATGTTCATACCTCATATGTGTGATGTATCATCACATTTTAAAGATTTTGAAATACTTCCTTGTAAACAACATTAGTTGTTGAAGTAGTTTGTTGTCCGTCTTCATTCAAAATTAAGATTTTCAAACCTTTTTTAGATTTTACTCGAGAAATTGCAACATATAACTGCCCATGTGTAAATACAGGTCTTGGAAGATAAAGTCCAACTTTGGAAAGTGTTTGTCCTTGACTTTTATTTATAGTCATTGCAAAGTAGAGGGATACTGGAAATTGTCTTCTTTGAAACTTGAAAGGCAGTCCTGAATCAGAAGGAATCAAGTCCATTCTAGGAATGAGTATTTTATGCCCAATGTTTTTGCCTATAATCACTGTAGCACCAATAACATTCTTTCCCAACTCGTTAACTTGTAATCTGGTGCCATTACATAATCCATTAGCTTGATCAATATTTCTTAAAAGCATTATTGGAACACCAGTTTTGAGTTTTAGGCAATGATTAGGAATTCCTGAGCATCTAATATCATTTAAAAACTCTGATGTAAACCACTGAGGTTGAATATCTTCCTGTTGATCGGATTGGCAAGGTGTGTCTGAACTTAAGTAAGTAACTTCTTTTCCCGGCACTAAACATAGGATAAATTCATTAGCTTCATCTACACATTCAGTCGTCGGACAAAGTATTGCACCGTCATCAAAATAGTTAGCATTGCTCATATTATCCAAGAATTTGGGATACACAAATTCAACTAAGCTAAGTAGAGGTGAATCACTGTGTTCGATTAACAGATGTTTGGGTATTTCAATTATGCCTTCCCCACTTTCATTTAAGTTCATATTTCCATCACCAATCTTTAGAATCCATTCAGCAAATTCTTTGATCTCTGCAGCACTTTCAACTGATTCTTGATTTGCTAATCTCATATTCTCTGAAAGTGTAAAAACTTTGCAGTATTTCCATAAATCAGAATAGTTTATAGTCGCCTTTACAATTTCGTATCTTGATCCCTTCTTGACAACAGGCAGAATTTGCCTAAAATCACCTCCCAGCACAACAACTTTACCACCAAAAGGCTTGTTACTGCTCTCTTCATCTACAACCTTCATAATATCTCTTAATGTTCTGTCCAAAGCCTCAAAACACAACTTGTTCATCATTGGAGCTTCATCCCATATAATCAACTTTGTCTCAATCAATAACTTAGCACGAAGGCTCCCATGACTTATGTTACAGGTTGATTCCTCATTTATAATAAGTGGAATACAAAAGGTAGAATGAGCAGTTTTTCCGCCAAGAAGCAATAAAGAAGCAATCCCACTTGAAGCTACATTTAATACTATCATTCCTGTAGATCTGATTCCACTGGACAAAGTTTTCCACATAAATGTTTTGCCTGTTCCGCCATATCCATATAAGAAAAAAAACCCTCCTACTTGAGTATGTATTGCATTCATTATATTTTCATATACATTCAGTTGTTCAGCAGTAAGACATCTATATAATGATTCATGCATTTCAGACATGCTTGTTCTATCATAACTGAGTTCATCAATAAGAAATCTATTTTCCAAAATATATGAATTTGAACGAATAGGCTGAGGTAGACAGTTGAAGTCCTTCAAAGACTTACCATTTGAAACTAATAATTCATCTATTTCCAGAAGACAAATATTCTGTAATTCAGAATCCTCAATATGAAGGCCTAGAAAAATAAAGTTATATTACTTAGGATTTAAATTATTACTTAATCCTGAATTAAGTCATATAAATATAAATAGACATTACATAACTTTGAATCATAAGTTAACATTGCATTAAGTATTTCGTTTATACCTGGTAACTTGAACTCTCTCCTTTTTTTATATAGAATATCATCAGATAGTAACTTCCAAGTAGATCTCCAGACTTCATCAGGCTTAGTCATTGTATTCATCATAAGCAGTGTAACAAACAAAGTTCTTAGTTGATGTGCAGAAGCAATGCAGCTAGATTCTTTAATTGCATCAATAAATTCTTTATCATCGGCCAATAGCCCCATTGCATAGCAAGCTTCTTGATATGTCTTGTAAGTTACACTATTAACAGCTCTGATAATCAATACAACCTCTTTGATTTGTTAGCAATATCCTCAAGTAATATAATTCACCTGAGCCTGGAGGAACAAAGGTAAGTCTTCCAATGCTAAATCCATTTTTTCTTGGTTTCCATTCTCTTTGTTGAGCCATCCAAACAAATTTTGTTGGGAATTCAGCATACGTCAGAGTTCTCCCTTCAACATATTTCTTATTAGCCTCAAACCAGGCCAAGAACATAGTATTCTTGTCTTCATTTTTCTTCAAGATGTCATCAATTTCATCATCATCTTTAAACAACACTGCTTGCTCACGGATTAAATGGAATGTTAATCTTTGAATAGGAGGCCATCTATGATGAATATCAAACCCGAATATTCTCCAAACTGCTTCACATGGAGATATGTATCTACAATCATAGTATTGTTGTATCTCATCTATAATTGAGTCTTGAGCAGACTTTGTGATGTTAAGACTTGCCCTATCAGGACCTTTGTTCACGTATTTAAACAAATACTTGATTGAGTTGGATTTGTTGCAATATTCCGTATTAACATGGCCTTGATATCTCATGAGAAGCAATGGACTATATGGGACAACATGTCTATTGTCTAATTTAATCCCATTCTTTTCTATGAATATGCCATTATCTGTACGTCTATAACATGGATATCCATCTTGATCAATAGTAGTCGACAATGTATATTTTTTAGGATAAAATTTAGAGCATCTACCTGCTTTCATGCAAGGTGAGCTAAACCTAGCGGCACCACATGGTCCATGTATCATGAATGCAGCAACTGTCTTTGCCAATTTAGGATAAAGTTTTGCATGAGGTAATTCTGCTGAAATTACTTTATCAATGTCCCTTGGATTTTCCAACTTATTTGCACTGTCTAACCACAATAATATATGAGCATGTGGTAATCCCCTTTTTTGAAATTCAACAGTGTACATGCCTGCAATAGTAGAGGATTTGCATATTATATTTCATAACTTAAGAAATCATAGTAATATGTATGAGAAGCAAAAAAATTAAATTACCTGCATTTACTTTGCTAAAGAATTCTTTTTTTTTGAAATCATTCATCATTTCATCCAATTTCATTTTAAATACTCTACACACAATGTCAGGTCTATCAGATGCTGCACAACGTCTTGAGGAAACAAAATCACGTATTTCAGGCCAGTTTACGTTGCACATAATTGTGATAAACAAATCTGGATTACATATGGCCATAGCATCTTGGCAATTATTAAACATATACCTCATACCACCTGTAAATGATGAGGGTAGAATTATGCGTTTTCCTATGATAGAAGAATTTGTTTCTCCTCGGTTTACTGCTTCTTGTACACCTTGAAGAATATCACAGCGAATAAGTTTCTGGTTCGCTCTAATGAATGACAACCTTTGTGCCTTAACCATCATGTATGAATCAACCAAAAATTGTTGAAATAGTCGACGTGAGTTTACTACATTCCCAAACTCAATATGTCTTTCTTGAATTCTGAAAGCAATAAATTCCCTAAAGGAAATGCGAATCCTTTTTCGTATGTGACTGGTACTGATACTTTCACGAATTGGAATATCCTCTTGATAGCCATTTTCTCCATATGGAAACAGTAACGGATATTGCAAGGGAATGAAAGTGTATGTGTTTCATGGAGTCTTTTCAATTGTCCACAACTTTTTTTGACGATGATATCTCTTCCCACATCCATGGTACTAAGGTCACCCACTACTAATATTGCTATCTCATCAGATGTGGGAGTATTGTAAATTCTAGGATCCTTGCATCGATTTCTATATAATCTCAATCCAAAGTCAGAATGTTCATTAGTATGTAGGACATCTCTAACTCTTCTAAAGGATTGTGCAAGAACATTGTGTTCATCAATCATCTTCATCAAATCCGTAATCAATGATTTTTCAAATCTGGGAACTTTCATTTTGGACCTGTACATAAAATATGATCCAGTTTTTAGTTGTTAGCAGTACCACATTTTTCAAAACAAAAGCATTCTACAAACACTTACTCAAAGTTAGACACTCTGTTTTTTACTTCGTTCTCAGTATCATATAGGTACAACTGTGCAAACTTAGGAGTGCTTCCACTTTCTGGTATCAAACTCCCAATTCGATGGTAATTTTGGCCATTCAGAATAAATTGTGGAGGTCCAGATCCATCATTAATAGAAGAATGAATCTTACCGCCAATTGAAGTGAATGAAAACATATTGTTGTAGTTCCGAATATTTTGTAAATAATGATTGCTTCTGATGTCTTCACCATTCAATAACCTTTGAATCAATTGAGGAGGTTTTTGTAAAAACGGAAGTTGAACTTTTCCCTTTTGGCAACATATTGAGAAATCATTTTTTTCATAACTTTGTGTTTTTTTCGATCTTTCTTCATACCAAACATCAGCCATACAATGCTCACACTGTATAGTAGGTTGTCCAAAATCAACAATTTCTAATTTAGAAAAAAGAATAATTAATTATGTTTGCAATAACATATAGTATATAATAATAGCACAATGACTGTTTTAGAAATGCACCTTCAATTTCAGCTTTTGCATACAAATCAGAGATGAAATTACTTTGTTCGTCATCTAATATCAAAACAAAACAAAGGTAAGATAATGTTTAAAGTATGCAATACATTTTACATGCAAAGTATAGCAATATAAATTACCTTTGTTTGTTTCGTATTGACAATCATTGTTGTAATTGAAAGGGTATTCATTGTTTTTGGTTTTGCTATATAACATCTTAATAACTTCCGTGTCTAGTGGAGAATTTATATGGCTCGTTCTTCCAACACTTTCAATAGAGGAATGTATTGGTCCTGTACTTCCAACACATTGATTAGATATTTTAGTTGATAATCAAATTTAACAATAATAAATTATAATGATAAAATTGAAGTATAATTATGAGTTTCACTTTCATTGCCATTACCTAATACTTTTATTTTATTGTTCTGCAATTTATGAGCACGTATATTTTTCCTTTTCATTCTTGCATTTTTTGAATCATGTCTCTCTACCATAACTGTCAAAAGGATTACATCACGTACAAACCAAATAGATAGTATAAATACTTCTTACAAAAACATACATCTTGCAAAAAGACATATATAACTTAACATTACCATTGTTTATCTCAGATAAAGGTATCCTGTTGATAATGTTATCAACTGCATTTTTCCAAAATATTAATATTAATTCAACTTCAATTGTATATAAAGTTATCAAGTTATTGTATTAAATTTAACTTCAATTGTATATAAAGTTATAAAGTTATTACATTAATATGAATTTTAATAAAAATTACATTTTTGAGTGGTTACTTATTAGACACAGTTATTGCACAAAAACAAAAAAAAAAGGAATTGCAAAACATGTCTTTGGATAAGAGTTATTGTACCTGATATGTTTTGAGTCATGTTCACCTCAAGTGTTGACGATTGTGAATAATTTTCACTCATATCAATGTCTGATATATCGCTTTCCACTGATATACCTGCATCTTATTTTGTAAGTGTGTGCTACATTGTCAAAATACTCCATACAATATGGAATTGAAAATATCCAAGAAAGATGTTTCCAACTGCTATCCTACAAATGTAAAAAAGAAGTATTCATGACTGTGTTGGTGTTGTTGGCAGTGTTGGTATCTTAAGTTTTAAATTTTGGAACTAATACTTTGATGAAGCAATACTTTGATGTCTTCCTTGAAGGAGAACTGTTGGATGAAGAAAAGAAAGGGGGAGAACTCTGTGTTGTAATTTCTGCACATTTTGGTATGTCTAATTTTGTGTTAAATTTGCTGCTGTCATAGCTCTGATACACCATAGATTTTTGCTTCAATTCTGATATGGTATCACAGGTTTGTTGCTGAAACGGTGTTGTCACTCACACTGATTTTCTGGTTTTCTTCTTAAGAAATGAGTTTCTTAAATTTTGGTTTTATCCCTTGTCTTACTTTATTTGTGAAGACAAATAGGGGGAGATTTATGTGGTTTTCAGTGTTGAACTGTTGTTGCTATTAATTGTTTATAATTGTTGTTGTCTTAGCTAATGTTTCACTTTGATTCTGCACCTCTTTCACTTTGGTTTTCACACTGTTTTTTATGGTTTTCTTTATGGAAATCACATGGTGAAAACTAGTTCATTAGTGCTAGTGAAACCTGGATATGATTGCTCTATGGTACATGCACAATTTCTATTTTGCAGGTGCTTTCAAATTCAAACAGATCAACACAAGCAAACCAGGGATTTGTCTTCATCAAATAGGGGGAGATTGTTGAACATTTGGCTTTGATGTCTCCAAATTTATGTGGATTGGTTGAAGACTTTGATGATGGGTTTCTGGGTGTGTTTTGGTAGTTTGAATTTGTAATCCACTCATAGAATTCATCCAAGGTTATTTGATTTTAATCCTTTTGAAAAATATGTGTTTTCAAAGAGAAGCAGAAAAACAACCTGTTGATTTCTTGTTTTAATTGGTTGTTTTTCTCTTAGCTTGTTTGAAAGGTTTTAAAACTGTTTGACTTTGGTTGACTTTGCTGTCAAACCAATTTAGTCAGTTATTTCGAAAAATCAACCAACTGTATTTTAAATCCTTAACAGAATTTGTTAAGTTTGGTAAATCTTTTTTCCCTTATTTCAAATTATTTTGGCCTTTGATTAAAAGTCTTAAATGACTATTTTTTAGGCTATATATCTTGTGTTTACATCTCTGAATATTGAGAGATCAGATTACCGAAAGATTAAGAAAGATTTTCAAGTTTCCAAGATTGCTTAAGGCTTTGGATTCTTTCTAAGAGTATAATAGTACTGATTTGTATTCTTTCAATCCAATCTGTGATTGTATCAGGTGTATTCTATTCCTTTCTCCCTTTGATTTGTATTTCTGTATAGAACTAGTGTTGCACAGAGTCAGAAGGTGTTCTGATCTGTGTTGTGTTTTTGCCAAAGGAAGTGTGTGTTCTTTAGGGGTTCAAGATCACTTCTTTAGTGGGTGTGTGGTTGTAATTTGTGGTTGATTACATAGTGTGGAATACCCAATGGCTTCTGGGGACTAGATGTAGCTCTTGGTGTAAGAGTGAACCAGTATAAACATCTTGTGTGAATCTCTCTATCCTTACACTCTTTAAATTGCTTTATCTTTGTTTTTATAAACTACTGATAAAAACAACCAACTATTTCGTAAAAACAACCGATTGTTTTTCTGCAAACAGTTTTAACAATTTTGGTTTCTTGGCTTCCTTGATTACTCTTTCGGTAATTCTTCATAAATCTTCATTCTTAGCCAATATTTGTGAAAAATCTTTCCTTAAACAATTCACTCCTCCTCTTGTTAAGGCCATTAAATCTAACATTGATTGTTATGACACCTTGGTGTCAAAATTCTCAGCTCAATTCGCTACAAGTAGACCCCACCATCTAAGCTCCCTTTCCCTTGTTAACATCCGACAAGAAAAATTTGACACGCTTCGATCATTCATGGAAAAGTTCGATAAGGTAGCTCTCAGTATCCAAGACTTAAGTTTGAAGGTATCTCTCCACCACCTCGTAACAGTTCTTAAGCCAAGACCTTTCTCCAATAGCCTATGTAAGAAACCAGCAGGCAACATGGACGAGCTGAGGCAACCGATCATGAAGTTCATGCAAATGGAAAAACTTTAAGAATTCAAAACAAAAGTGGTCGAAGACACCGAGGTTAGAAGAGTAGAAAGAGAGGCACCACGGGCGATGCAACTACCGAGAAGCCTAAAGGAGTTCCTGAAGCTTATTAGATTTTCACAGTACACCCCATGTGATGCGGACCTAGAAGAGAGTACGCCTACTAACCGAGCCCAACCTCAGAGGAGGCAGACTAGAAGCATGGCACAGGACCAAGGGCCAAGTCAGGATGCTCCAACAAGGGCTTCACCTCCTACATTGCCACAGAGGATTACAAGAACCACAGCATAGGCCTTGGGTGCTGAGCATCAGTTATTTTTTTATTTATAATTTTAGTAAAATAGGTGTTATTTAGCATTAAAGGGGGGTGTACTATCACTTGTTGCATTTTTTACCTACCTTCTAGAATTATAGGATGATAGGTGTGGCATTGACCTTGGTCAATACCCTTGCCGCACCAAATGATGTAATTCCTACCCTACCCCTTAAGCTTGCTCTCCAAGGCTCCTAAATCTATAAATAAGGAAGCCTATCTCATGTATTTCTAAGTTGAATGAATAGTAAAGAAATTATGCACAATTTTTGTATGAGTATTGAGTGAGTAAGTCTTCTCCAATTTGGTCTTATCTTGTGGGTGATGATGCTCTCAAGTGGCGGCTTCCTCCCACTTATCTTGGTGGTTCCACCCTATCAAGTGGTGTGATACACCATTGCTCCACCATCCATAAGTCTCTTTTCATCATCTTTTCCATTTGTCCATTCCTTCTTTCACGTTTTTATCTTCATTGTCCTTTACTTGGTTTCGATTTTGTGGAGACTCTTTCTTGAGTTTGGATCATCATTTGGAATGGCTTGTACACCACTGATGCATTCCTTTTCTCCTTTTTAGTTTCGGCATTTTGCATTCATTATCACCTTATTCATGTCTTTTCTCCTTTGCCTTATGGAAATAAACCTTCACATCTACTTAACCACTTGGTTAAGTTAATGTCCAGTGGGGATTTTCCTTAGGTTATCACCTTAGTTGTCTAAAAACTTCAAATATAAGTAAAGTGTCACCATAAAATGATTAATCATAAAATCAACTCACATCACCCTGATAGTAGAATGATTGAAAGTCCTCGATGAAGCCTTGGATACTTACTTGATACCATCATTCAAAAGGACTCCCACCCCTCCCAATGTAGATCAAAGTCACCATTGTCGATATCATCAAAACTTTGGCCACACAATGGAAGAATGTATCATCTTGAAAGACAAGGTAGAAGAGCCAATGCATGTTGGTCACTTGAGACACTTTGTGAATAAAGAGAGGAAGGATGAAAGAAAAATACGATAGACGAGAACCGAGAGCTAACCGAGGGGATTACCGCTAGAGATCACGAACACCCGAATGAAGGACAACCGACCGAGAAAGGGGGAGAACTGAACCACCCAAGGGAGTTATCAATACCATAGCCGGCGGATTTGCGGGAAGAGGAACCTCATATTCATCTTGAAAATGACACATGCGCAGCCTCTGTCCTGTCAAATTCGTTGAAAGAGGTAAACGAACTATGTCGCCGATAACTTTCTCGGACGAAGATTTCAGAGGCATAGACCCAGATCAGGATGACCTAATGGTAATCAGGATTAAGATGGCAAAGTACGCCGTCATGAAACCCTGGTCAACCATGGGAGCTCAGTGGACATCCTATACATAAAAACCTTTAAAAAGATGGGACTCTCCCCATATGTAGTCATCCCCCACGACGAACAGATTGTCAGCTTCTCGAGAGAAAGGGTGGACACGAGAGGATATGTCAAACTCTGCACAAAATTTGGAGAATATGAGAGATAAAAAACAATTAAACTCAGATATTTGGTCGTGGACGTCAATACCTCTTACAATGTAATGCTAGGAAGATCGTCCTTAAACCGACTAGGAGTCATTGTATCAACACCACACTTGACCATGAAATTTTTGACCGAGAATGGAGGTAGCGCAAGGGTAAGAGACCACCAAAAGATCACAAGGGAATGTTACGCGACAAGTTTGAGAATTTTACTGGCATAAACAAGAGGTGAATGCCATAGCTGGAAATGGTGATTTCGACCCCAGGCCGAATGATGAACCACGAGTAGAACTGAGGGACAAAACCATTCCTTGGCAAATCAGGAACTCCAGACATAACACGTAAATTAATGCAAACCTTAAAAGAGAAGACATACAAAAGGTCACCTAGGTCTTGGCTGACAACAAAGACCTTTTTGCATGGACAACGACAAACATGCCAGGAATATATTCACGGGTAATTTCCCATAGGCTGGCTATATGCAAAGATGCCAAGCCAATATCACAAAAGAAGAGAAGATTGGGGGAGGAAAGGAGAATGGCTGCCTGGGCAGAAGTAGACAAGCTACTGGCAACCAAGATACAATACACCACCTGGTTGGAGAATATTTTCCTAGTAAAGAAATGTTGGTGCCACGTATCAGAGACCAATGAACCAAGTGTTCAGAGAGAAAATTGGGTGGAACGTAGAAGTGTATGTTGACAACATGATCGTCAAGTCGGACAACCCAGAGAACACAGCAAAGACCTTGCAGAAATCTTTGGTCGGCTTCGAGAGTTTGACATGAGACTTAACCCCAGGAAGTGTGTCAAGATAAAGGGAGGAAAGTTTCTCGGATTCTTGCTTACAAGCTGAGGAATCGAAGCCAACCCAGACAAATGCAAGGCCTTAAAGAAAATGAGGAGTCCACAAAGTTTAAAACAGGTACAGAGGCTTGTCAGTTGATTGACATCACTATCTAGATTTGTACCTAGATTGGCGAAGAAGATAAAGCTCATCCTCAAACTGATGGAAAAGTCGAATAAGTTTGATTGGAATAAGGTATGTGAAGACGCCTTCATTTCGATTAAGCAAGGGCTAGCTACACCGCCCATCCTTAGCAAATTGAAAGTTGGAGAACCCCTATTAGTATACCTAGCCGTATTGAACAAAGCCATAAGCGCAATTATTGCCCAGGGAACGACCAATCAAAAGCCCATATACTTTTTCAGTCATGTCCTCCAAGATCCAGAAACGTGATATCAGATGATTGAGAAAATGGCATTGGCGTTAGTACACAATGCTCAAAGACTCCAACATTATTTCCAAAGCCACAAAGTCATAGTCAAGACCGACTGCCCAATGAGTAAGGTACTCTGGAAGCCCAAATTGGGAGGAAGAATGATAGCATGGTCTGTAGAACTAGTTGAGTTTGGGATCAAATACGAACCTCGAGGACCTATCAAATTCCAATACTTGGTCGACTTCATTTCTAAGCTGCAGGGCAATCCGATAACTGACGAATGGTGGACTTTAAAAGTAGATGGTTCGTCAAACAAGATGGGAAGCGGACCTGGAGTAGTTCTCGAGGTGCTAGGAAACATAAGGATCAAGCAATCCTTAAATTTCGGATTCAAAATATCAAACAACCAAGCCGAATACAAAGTGTTAGTAGCCGGTCTCCTCTTGGCAAAGGACATGGAAGCACGAAAAGTGAAAAGTAAAAGTGACTCAATTGACGGTTAGCCAGGTGAATAAAGTATATCAAGTAAAAGACCCATTGTTATTGAAATACTTCCACCAAGTATCTACTCTCATGGTTGAATTCGAGAAAATAGAAATACAACACATAAGAAGACAAGATAATACCCAAGCGAATGTCCTTTCTAAGTTGGCTAGTGGTAAAGGCAAAAAAGGCTTAATACGGTCATTCAACAAAGCCTTCCCAGATCGACAATAACGATAGAAGAATGCCTGAATACGAACTCGATGCCTCAAGATTGGCTATCCACCATGAAAAAAGCAATGCAAGACCTGGATGCAGGAATAGAGATACTTGATTTGTCATTACGGAGGAAGTCATCTCAGTTTATGATAATTGGACACGACTTATATAAAAGGGGATTCTCAACGCCTTTACTCAAATGCTTAAGCAAGACGAAAGCCAAATACGTGATGAATAAGTTGTACAACAGAGTATGTAAGGCACATTCCGAGGGAAGAAGCATGGCAAGTTGGGTCCTGAAGGTTGGATTCTACTGGCCAGAGCTTCGAGCTGCCGAATTTAGCAAAAGATGCAAAAGTTGTCAAGAGAGAGGACTCCTTGTTCTCTTGCCGACCCAACAACTTCAAAACATCAAGTCCCCTTGACCTTTCACAATTTGGGGTATGGATATTGTCGGCCCTTTCCCCCGAACCTCGGGCAAAAGAAAGCTTCTCCTGGTGGCTGTCGATTACTTCACTAAATGAATTAAGGCCAAGATACTCACCCAGATTATAATTGCCCAAGTTCAACAATTCATCTGAAAGAACATCGTATGTCGATTCGACATACCCCATACAATCATCACGAACAACAGCTAACAATTCACAAACAAATTGGAAATATTTTTGGCAAAATTGACAGTTAAACATGAGGTTACATCAGTCGAGCACCCTCAAACAAAGGAGCAAGCCGAGATGTTGGGGCACGGAGTTGTTGGAGGTCCCATGGGCATACAGATGCACTCCCCTCTCTACAACCGGAGAGACCCTGTATAACTTGACATATGGCATAGACGCAATGTTACCAGTGGAGGTAGGGGAGCCAACAATCCAAAAACAGCTAGCTAACCTCCAGCTCAATAAAGAATGCATGCAAACAAAATTGGACTTGTTACAAGAACTTCGTGACAAGGCCATAGTAAGGGAAGAAACATGCAAAAAACTAGCCACCCGAAGATACAACACTAAGAAAAAACCGAGATCCTTCCTATCAGGTGACCTGGTGTGGAGAATGAAGGGTGAAACTCAGAAAGACAAAGCCAAAGAAAAAATCGCGTCAAACTAGCAAGGACCTCTCCGAGTAATTGAAAGTCTGCATAATGGAGTTTGTCACCTAGAGAAGCTTAATAGTCAACCAATACTGAGAACATGGAATTCAATTCATCCAAAATTTTATTTTAGTTAAGACAAATGTAAGTTTACTCTTTCCTACCAGCGACACCCTATCTCGAAAAGGAGGGTTTGACTGAGGAGGTTTTGATGAGACTCATGAATGAATGGAACATTTTCGAAGTACCAACTATACTGACAAGGAAATTCTTATCGATCAAGGACGAATCCACATATGGATCCTTACCAATAAGATAAAAATCAAGGCAGAATCCGAAAAATGGATCCCTTGCAAAGAATGGACGAAAAATCGCTGAAAACGCTGAAACCAATTACACGACACGACTAGTAAGCAAAATTCAAAGCAAATAAAAAGAAAGACCGATCTTAACAATTAACTAGTTGAAATTAAAGCCGAGTAACGATAAAACAGATATAACGAAACACAATATGAAAACCAAAACCGATAAAGACATTGCAAAGTAAAAACAAGAATAAAAGTTACTTCCATATATAAATTAAGTGATTACAAACCATGTTAGGATTGTCAAAAAGAAATGAAAAACTGCCAAGCAGTAATTGATAATAAAAAATACTACTTGCATTAGTGGAACTGAAACAAGCACGAGAAAATCCTTGGCTAAAAGGGTTTAAGCCTTGCCAGCTGCATCGTCGGGTCCAAGGGTTGTCGGTTGTCTAAACTCTTCCAACCATCCTCATCCAGGAGGTCGGTAACAAGCATGAGTTCCCCCTTATAGGAATCTTTGTTAACAATGAATTTTCCTTCATTTAGGGGAACATCATAGACATATGCCGCCTGATCCAAAGCCTTATTGAAGTCGAGCTTGTGTTTATGGAGAATGAAGTCTTGGGTGCGCTAAAGATCTTCCCCTACCTTTTGCGAGGTTGCCTGCAACTGTTTGGCCTTATCCTACTCGACGTAAGAGGTCATGGTCATGTTGGTTATGTTATGCTTAAGACCATCATTCTTTGCCGACACGATCTTCTCCTTCCCCTTAGCGGCTAAGCAGAGAGTCAACAGTGCATTATTGTCTAACTTTAGTTGGGCCAACTCGACAACAAGATCTTTATTTTGCCCAATCAAAGCACTGTTGGCCTAAAGCATATTGCAGGGATGAAGCAAACTCGACCAGTTGAACTTTAAGACCTTCAACATTGGCTCCATCCCATTCTTTAAGAACCGAGCCAATACGTTTATCGAGGAAGAAAGCGTGGGCATTCAGCTCAAGGAACAATTTCGTTAATTTTAGACGTTGAGACCAACATGAAATGCTCCTTCTCAGCCGAGCTGAGGGGGATGGAAACCTTCTCACCAAGGTGCATGTCCTGACCAAGGAAGTCCTTCCAAGAACTCGTCCCAACATCAACATGCGCCCTCTTATGAGATTTTCCCGGGGACGACTTGCTGGAGTGGTGCCGAGAAGATTTTTTATGCCCTTTCTCCCTGTGAACCTTTTTTGAACTTGGGTCCTTGCAGTAAAGAGTCTCAATGGTCGAAATAGCCCTCAATGGTTCCACAGCCTCGGCTTGGACTGGCGAGACCTTCCCGATAGCGACCTTTCTTTGTTTAGCAACTCTTTATAAAAGAGTTTTCCCTCTTCCTGAGTAACGAAGGCCATGATCACTAGAAAAGGCACAAGTCAAAAGAGAATAAAAAATAAAGATGAAAGCACATTAAACAAAGAAGCATACCCTAGACGACAAGAAAACCCGTAGCAGCCACCGAGTAAGGATTTTTCAAAGGAGTTTGTCTAATGTTGACAAAGTCTCCATGTCCTCCCAGGTCAGTGGTGACCTTGGCTACTCACGGAAGCATAGGGGATCGCAAGTCCAATAAAAGAGAAAGTGCGGAGTATCACCCTCGTAAAAAAATTGACGACCCTTCTCCCCGACCACGACCTTGAAAAAATTCCCTTTAAAATTCTTGTAGGAAGAAGTAAATGGAGTCAGCAAGCACAACTTTAGATGACTAATCAAAGATAATCACCCTAATCGATTACCTGACCTCGTACTATACATTTGCAAAAAGACTTGGGGGATTGGCTTTAAATCAAGAGACAGACATAGAAGTCGAAAAACTTGCATATACGTCCAACTATTCAGACAGAGTTGTTACAATTAGTGGCCTAAACAAGAGAGGGGGTGAACTGTTTTCACAAGATTTTCAAAATGTTTGGAAGTAATGTGAAAAATTTTGAAAAATCAACCAATTGATTTTCTGTTCAACTGGATAAAAGTTCAGTTTTACAAAAATTCAACCGGTTGTTTTCTCAAAACAACAAGTTGTTTATACCAGCAGAGAAAGAACAATGATTAAAATAGTGTACAAGAGAAGGGATAGAGAGATTCACACAAAGAAGTTTATACTAGTTCACTCTTAACCAAGAGCTACATCCAATCCTCAACTAACCACTAAGAATTAACTATGTAATCAAACATAGATTACAAAACATACACCAAGAGTGATGATCTTGAACCCCTCAAGAACACACACCACTCCTTAGCAATACCACAATTTTCAGAAACCCTTTCTTGACACTGCCTTACACCAAATACACATAATTACAGTGTTCAAAGTGAAAGAAATAGAATACACCTGGATTTTACAAAGTAGTAGAACAAAAGTTTACAAAGACCCAGTCCTGATCCACACACAAGTGATGATCCAAAGCTCTTGATTCTCTTGAAAACTTTTTTGATAAGCTCTCTTTCTTAGTGTCTTGAAAAGAATATCAAACAGCCTTTATAAAGACTCAAGCAAGTGGTCAAAGTTGTTTGGTCAGAAACCAAAAACAGTTGGAAGCATTTAAAAACAATTTAAAATACATAACAAAATTTTGTTATAAAAATAACAAGTTGTTTTCCAAAACAACAGATTCAAATAAAGTTTCTATTAAGGTTTTCGTAAAAACAACCAGTTGTTGTATCGAAATAACTGATTGTTTCAGTTTGACAGGAAAGACAAAATTAAGCAAAGCTTTTCAAAATCATTTTGAAATCCACTAAGTCTCAAACGAAAGGTTGTTTCGACAATTTAACAGATTGAAAAACTTGCCTTAGCCTTAATCCCTTGAATAACAGCTTTTTCAATTGGTTGATTTGAAAAACAACTGAATAAAAATTTCTCAACTTTTAAGAAAACATTTCTTTCAAAAGAGATAAAGATTCAAATGATCTTGGATGATTTCAAGGAGTGAATTAACAAGTTAAAAACTACTAGATAACACACACACATAGCAACAAAGTCTTCAAGCTTTCCACAACGATTTGGAGGCATTAAAGCATCTTGTTCAACAGGAGCTATGTTGGTGCCACATTCAAGGTGCGTAACACACCGATAGTGAAGTCATCCAAGGGAACATGACCATGAATATCGGTTATTAAACAAGAGTAAAAGAAAAAATAATCACCAGACGAATCTGGACCTAAACACACAACGTTGGACAGCAAGCATCTTCGAAGGGAAACGACCCCATCTAGTGATTCCGGATCCAACATATCTATACTAACACTAAACGAATTTAATGAAGCAGGGGTGCCAAACCTGGAAGAATGCTCCCGAACGCTAGAGTCGACAAACTCGTAGCCGACAACCCGAGTTGGAGGAAGGTCCAACTCAGCATCACCAATAACGGGGTCAATCGAGAGACCGAGTAGTTGACAGGCATATGCGGAAACATGGCCTCTCTGCCAAGCTCTACATCACGAAGACCTGTAGATTAATTAAGCTAATCTTAATTAAGGATTATAAAGCATGATTAAGGGATTATTGGGCCTATGGTAATCTTCGTAAAGCACAAGGCCCAATAAAAAAGTTTAAATAAATGGAGACCCTCGTGTTAAAAGGTAATTATTGTTCTGATTCTGAACTAATTGAGCATATAAACACCTCAACTGACTTGAGCGTTGGAGTGTCTTTGCAGGTACCCTACCCTTATGAACCTATCGGAAGATAGAAAGTGCTTGATAAAAGATATTCGGTCTCATAAATTGTAAGAACAATCACCTAAACCAATCATTACACTAGATCTAACTACCTTTGGGAAGAGAATTCTTGAGAAAGAGTGTGCATTTCCTAGTGAAAATTGTAATAGTAGTCATCATACTCATCCAGATTTCTGAAGAATTCTTCATTTTATAAAGTACCACCATTGGTGTCAGGTGAAGAGAAGCTTACGCACAGAAGGCATGGTAGTGTAAGACCCTATGCAAGTAAGTGATTAGTCTGCCCTTTGTTTTATTCACATAAATACTATTATATGTTTGGTTGATTCAAACCTATTATATGGGGGATTGTTTCTTACTATATTAGTATCTATTATAAAGTTGTGTGCCCATTATATAATGTACAAAAACAAAAGCCTTTTTCCTCTAGGCAAGATTGGTTACATAAATCATCAAATAGTGTTGTTGGATTTAATTAAAGACCATATTTTCAGAGATATTATTTTAGGCTCATTAAACCCTAGCTCTCAATCAAAGATTTAATTTAAATCCAACTAAAATAAACAAAATCACATAAAATATAGGAAGATTTCAAAATAATTTAAGAAATGAAACATTGAAGAATGGGAAATGCAAATGAGTGCTCACCCCACGAGCGGTAGATTCTTCAGAAGCATTATAATCCTTTGTTTAGTTGGGTGGTTTCATTGTTGTGGTAGATTTGAAGGTTAAAAAAGTGCTTGCATTCTTCATGTTTGGTTGTATGAATTTGTGATGATTTGGTGAGAAAGAAAGGAAAGGGTGGAGGGAGGGATGACACCCTGAGATGAGAAGAAAAGATAGGAAAGTTGGGTAAGCTTTGTACAATGACAAATTTTTCCCTACTTTATTTCATTTTCATGCACTTGATATGTGCATGTGGTTTTTTTAATCGGTTATGAGTCATATTATGACTTCATTCACTTTTTAAAAAAATTATTGCATGTATTGGTCAACTAATTGCATGTTATCATGTAGGTCAACAATGATATGACCTGAGACTTCAAAGTTATCAAAGATACAATCAAGTTTAATAATGTTTTTCATAAATTAATCAAAGATACAATACACATAATACAACTATATACCTATTAATACTTCAAAGTTTGATTATATACCTATTAATACTTCAAATTAATTTTGGCCAAAATTGGTATAATTAATTCAAAATTTGTATTCCAACTATGTGTACAATTTTATTAAATTCAATTTTCATTATGGTTGTTTTTTATGGCATCTTGAATGATTTTTTGGGTGGTTGTAACTTATAAGACATGGTTCTATGAACATATCTCATTTTTTGGTGTTTCGAGGTCAACGTGCATGTCTTTAGGACCCATAATCGATTATGCATATCCTGGTCCTAATCAATTATGGGTGAATGACTAATTGATTATGGGTTGAAGTTTAATTGATTATGGATAACAAGTGAATTGATTACTATATAGACCATAATTTATGTTCTCAATGATAATCGACTATGGCTCCCTTGTTCACTCATAAATGATCCATCAAATTCACTTTCCTAAGTTTACATGTTTTGTTTTGTTTGTCCTCTTAAAAATATATGTGAAAATGGACATTGATCTAATATTTTTTTCTAAACACACAAAGGGTTTAAATATATATAGATATCAATAACAAGTAATTAAGAGATAATTATATCGGTTATTATTTTGATACATGGGTAGATGGTGAAGTTGAATTTAAATTAAAAATGTTTTTTTTTAATTAATTGAGATACATATAAGGTGAGAATGAATTATATTTTTAAGGTTCATTAAGGTTGTATTTGGATTCGGGAAGGGATTTGTAGGGAATGGAGGGAGTGGAATTGTGAGAATTTGAAAGGATGTATGAGGTTGTTTGGACTAAGGGACGTCAGAGTGAATTTGAGAGAATGATTTATTGAACTTTGTGAGTGATGTGACGGTTGGAAAATAATTTAAAAATTATTTTAAAAGTATAAAATGTAAGTTTACAAATTTACATTTATTATTAAAAAATATTTGAATAGTTAATTATGGTACTTTTTTAAAATTTGAATTAATTAATTTTTTGTAATATATAATATCCATAATTCTCATTATTTCTTAATAAAAGAAATTAAAAAATATGATACAAAATAATTTTGTATTAAATTGAAATAATATTATTAAATATATTAATTTTTTTGAAAATAATAATAATAATTATATAAATTTTTTATTTTATATAACTACATATATATATATATTATTGATATTATAATTATTTTTATTATTTATAATTATATGTTTTTATTAATAGTATAATTAAATATTTTTGTTACATAAATTTATGTAATATTTAATATATTAATTTTATATATTGTAAATATATAATTATATTAATAATTAAAAATAATTAATATTATTAATAGTTTGAATAATTAATATATTTTAAAAATAATGTATAATTTAAACATAGTGGTACAATAAAATCTGTATATTTTCATAAATATTAAATATTAACTAAGACATTAGGAATCTTAGAAATCTTAGGAATCCATTTCAAAATACCTTTGGGAACAGAAAACCTCCTAACTCTGCAGAATCTAATAGTGTCGTCCCTTTCCACGCAGTAAAAGCAAATTTTAACCGGTTGTTTCGACTAAACAACAAGTTGTTTTTCAAAGAAACTTGAGAAAGGTTTTTAAAGCGGTTTGTTCTTGCTGTTTGGATTAAATCTCAGTCTAGCCTTGCCAAAAACACAGTTTTAAGAAGCAAGAACAGTTTCGAGATTGGATTAGCCTTTGGAAAAATTGTCCACAATTTTTAAAAGATAGTGAACCTTATTTTAAAGGGAATCACTTTCACAAAAGCTTTAGTCAAAATACTTACAAGAAGAGTTTTGGTAAATCAGTTTTTGAATTGCTTAACTCTTCTTCTAAGGTCTTCACTCTATTTTCCAACCAGTTATTTAACCCTTTCAACCGGTTATTCAATAGGGTCAGCCTGTTGGCTTCCTCATGAGTTTCTTTGAGGCATCAAGAAGTTGGCTATTGATAGAGTTGTGCCTTCATCCGGTTTGGATTTTCTTGGTGGAGAGATGTGGAAGCTTCATGGATTGAAATGGAAAAGGACCTCACATAGAGCTTGTGGATTCCTTGAAGGTGAAGGTTAAGTATGGAGAGTGATAGGTGAGGCCTAATCACTTGAGCTAGTGGAAATTTGAAGACCAAATGTCTATCCTAGAGAGGTAGGAGACAAGAGTGAGAATTGGCTCAATAATTTGGCAGCAATTTTACTCATTCATTAATCTTCAATTTACATGAGCCAAGCACCTCAATTTATAGGAGAGAGGGCTGAACATTTTGGAGCCAAAATTTGAAATTCAAAATAAAACTCTCCAATGAGAAGGTGTCATGTGGAGTCATGCTTTCCATGTTTAGCTCACACCTTCCATGCTAAATCCTCTCCACTCCTAGGCTGCCATGTGGACATCCGTGTGCTCCATGCTAAGGTGATTTTCGTCCTCCAAAATACCCTAGACGTTTTAGGGTTACATTGGGCTCAAAGAAGCCCAATTGTTACCCTAACTAGTCACTTTTAACCCTAACTAGTCATATTTTACTATTGGCCCAAATACAAGCCCAAAAACCTATGGTACTTGGCCCAAATATTTGGTCCAACTATTTTATGCTACTAGGCCCAATACATGGCCCATGAAATCGTAAACAACTTTATACAATTTATTTAAGCTAAAGCTTGGCCCAAAAATAATGTTGACTAATCAGTAGGAACTCAGTCTTCTTGTGTTCTTCTAACCAAAGCTTGAGTTTATGTTTTGATGACTTGGAGGTCTTCTTGGATATGATTGTACATTCCTTCACCTTAGAGTTCTCGTCTTGATTGGGCCTACAAAAAGAAACAAAAGCCCAATTATACCCATATTTGCAAATAAATCCATAAACAACCTCTAGGTCTTCATCCTCCTTATTTTGTGGTTGTGTGGCTGGACGGTTTCCATCATATAATTCTCAAAATTAATAGAAGTGCTTGAACTTACACTGCTTGATTCTGATTCTTCCTTTGCCATCAAACACAAATTGGCTTCTTCATCTTCCTTTGATGATGAACTTGAGGATAAATCATCATTATCTTGCCAAGCTATGTAGGTTCTTCTTGCTTTGCCTCTCTTTTCAAACTTCTTGTTAGCCCCTTTCTCTTTGCTCTCATTATTTGGACAATCAGCCTTGATGTGACCCTGTTTACCACATCCAAAACAAGTATAGTTTCTAGAATTAAATTTATTGACTTTCTTGCTATTATAAATGTTTGATTCTTGTCCTGGCTATTGTTCTTCAAGAACTTGCCAAACTTCCTTGTGAGCAAGTTGAGAGTCTCATTATCACTGCACTCACGTGAGTCTTGATCACCCTTTTGACCAACAACTCTTAAAGTTATGCTTTTCACATAGTTTTCTTCATTTTCTTGGTCATTAAGTTGATTCATCTCAAACTCATGCTCTCTTAGCTTTCCAAACAAGGAGGCAGTGGTCAATGTAGTCAAATCCTTGGATTCTGCAACTTCATTCATTTTGTATTGGTGTCGGTTTCAGCGAGATCAGTTTCAGCGAGGCATCTCCAACAAATCCCTAATCCAAACAATGCCAGAAGAAGAACACGTAGAAGAAGATGGCGAAGCAGCAGAGGTTCGAGGCGAAAAAGGCAGAGAAAAAAGCCACGGCGAAGGAGTAGAAGCAAAGAGACATAGAGAGAAAGCGAAAGGAGTGGGAAGAGAGCCTCGCCGACATCTCTGAAGAGGAGAGAGCGAAGTTGTTGGAGTCTCGAAGGAGCGTCCACAAGGAGAGAATGGAGAAGAGGTCGCTGGAGAAAGAGAGCAAGAGAGAAAGACTAACTGTAGCAAGAGAACAAGATTAAAATGTCTTCATAGATTTCCAATTTTCTCACCTTATGAACCCTAATTAGCCCCCATTCTGAAGCATATACAAATGCGGCTACCAGAAATAGCCGCACTTATAAATGGTATTTACAAGTGCGGCTATATAGCCGCACTCTTATCTCTTCGATTTACAAGTGCGTGCTGATCAAATGCAGCTATATAGCTGCCCTTATAAATGTAAAATAGCCGCACTCGTTTTGTCTTTTTGCACCAGTGTTTTCTGCACATCCGAGATGGTTTCACCTTTAAGCATCGTAAACATTTCATATTCTTGGATCAAGGCATGTTTTCTTGCCCTCTTCACATCAGTTGTGTGTTCATGGGTAACTTTAAGGATGTCCCAAATCTCCTTTGTAGATGCACATTAAGAGACCTTGAAAAATTCATTTGAATTCAAAGCATAAGTGATAATGTTCTTGGCAATGCAATCATATTGAGCCTTTTTATTTTCAATCTCAGTCCATTAGGACCAAGGTTTTTCAATGAAAACATCATATTTTTCAAGCTTAGGTACAAAAGGGCCATTTGTGATAGCATCCCAGATTCCTCTATCAATTGATTGAACAAAAATTTTCATTTTTACCTTCCAAAATTAATAGTTCAGTCCACAAAACAAAGGTGACATGTTTATAGATGCACCCTCCCCAAAGGGTAGTTTTTCAACCATTTTCAAAAAGGTTTTAGGATCGAAACTTGAGTAACTTTAAAGAACTCAAATCCTAATGCCAATTGTTAGAATTAGTGGTCTAAAAAAGAAGGGGCGGGGGGGGTGAATTGCTTTCACAAGATTTTAGCAAAGATTGGATATAAAGTGAAAAGTTCTGAAAAATCAACCAATTGATTTTCTGTTCAACTGAATAAAATTTATTTTTAAGGTTCTTTATAGAAAATCAACCAGTTGTTTTGTCAAAACAACAGGTTATTTATACAAGTAGAATATAAAACAATGTTAAAAACAGTGAATAAGAGAAAAGATAGAGAGAATCACACAAGAGGTTTATACTGGTTCACTCTTAACCAAAAACTACATCCAATCCTCAGCTAACCACTGAGAATTCATAATGTAATCAAACCTAGATTACAAAACACACACCAAGAGTGATGATGATCTTGAACCCCTCAAGAACACACACCATTCTTTGACAACACCACAGTTTTCATAAATACTTTTATGAAACTATCTTATATAAGAACACACAGAAATATAATGTTCAAGAGGAAGAGAATAGAATACACTTGGGCTTTTCAAAGCTATAGTACAGAAGTATACAAAACTCAATCCTATTCCACACACAAGTGATGATTCCAAAGCTCTTGATTTCTTGAAAAATGTTTTTAGTAATCTTTCTTTCTTAGAGTCTTGAAAAGAATGTCAAATAGCCTTTATTATATAAACTCAATCAAGTGGTCAAAGTTGTTAGATCAGAAACCAAAAGCAGTTGGAAGCATTTAAAATAGTTTAAAACACATAACAAAATTATGTTATAAAAATAACAAGTTGTTTTCCAAAACAACAAATTGAAATAAATTTTTTGTTAAGGTTTTCATAAAAAAAAACAGTAGTTTTATCGAAATAACGGATTGTTTCTGTTTGACAACAAAGAAAAAATCAAGCCAAGCTTTTCCAAATCATTTTGAAAACCACTAAGTGTCAAACAACATGTTGTTTCGACAATTCAACAGGTTGAAAAACTTGTCTTAGTCTCAATCCCTTGAGTAGCAGCTTTTTCAACTGATTTGAAAAACAACTGAATAAAAATTTCTTAGCTTTTAAGAAAACATTTCTTTCAAAAGAGATAAAGATTCAAATGAGTTTAGATCATTTCAAGGAGTGAATTAACAAGTTAAAAACTACTGGACAACACACACACACACATCAGCAAGGTCTTCAAGCTTTCCACACAGATTTGGAGGCGTCAAAGCATCTTATTCAACATGGTCTACTTTAATCTCCCACTCAATGTAAGCTTCAGGATCACTCTTCCCTTTGAATGTGGCAATATTTAATCTTATCCCATCAAATCTCAGTTGTCTTTGTTCTCCCTCATTCTCTCTTCTCCTCCTTCTATCTCTCCCTTTATTTTCATGATTTTCTTGTTGTGCCAGCTCCATTGATCCAACCTTTCATGGAGTCCATCACTTTGTTGTTTCATTAGTCTCTCCAAATATTGTGTTAAGGCTTGCATTTGTATTTGTGAAAGTTCACTATTTGGCGTTTTCTTTGCCATGCTCAAGTAAACAGATTAAAAATAATAATAAGTTTAAGCCTCACACCACTTTCTCACGTGTTTACACTCCACACTCATGTTTCACACAACAAGGTTTATTTTAATGATCAAACTACCTTTTACCACTCGTTCTCTAACTTAAAGTTCTTACAAGAATCAAGCAATCAAATAATCAAGAATCGCTTCCAATGGTAGCTATCACAGCCTTAAAATAAAAATTTTATATTTTAACATCAATGAAAGAAAAGTAATGAAGAACAATTTCGCTACCAACAAACAAGCAAGACAATTACAATATATAGAGAAAAAAAAATATGTAGACAAGAAACTTGAAACTTAGGACTTTTAACAAACAGGAAGTATGCACGGGATGATTGCTATTTTTTTTCTCTATTTTCCTCTTCCTTTTTATCTCTATTTTCCTCTTATTTTTTTTTTTTTTTACTATTTTTTCCTCTTCTTCTTCCTTTTTTTTAAAAAAAAAAAAAAGATGAACAATACCGTGAATAGTGTGGTGAACAATACCATCAACAGTTTTGTGAACAATGATGAGGAAAAAGAAACAAGATGCACAATTATATTATCACTCAAATCTTTACTCTGAATACCAAATGATTTGATTCCAAATAGAACTAAAGGTTGAAAAACTTGGTGCTACTACACATGTTAACAATGAAGAAAAAGTCTATTATATAAGACTTGGGAAAAGTCAAACAGACTTAGTCTGATATTTATACGAATGAGCATAATAAGTAACATTAAGTTTTCCCTTCCAAAAACACTAAATTAAGATGCTCCTAACTTTGTTGATTATGTATGTCTTCTCCTTTTGAGACATAAACATTGACATGTTTGCCTTGTCCTTCATAGTATCAACATTTTTATTGTATCAAGATGGTATCCATCTTGATTTTCCATAATCCAAAATCATTCTTCCCAAAAAACACTTCTTTATGTCAAATTTGGTAGTTATATATTCAACTTTTTTAACTTTCTTTTTCTTGTTCCCTAACGATGACAATTATTGAATTTGTAACAATAACATGTAAGAAAACACAATAATAAGATTGAAAGAAAATATTTTTATTAACACCAAAAAGATAAGATTTATGTGTAAAGAATCTGTCATACCGAGTGTACATTTATACACACAATATGATTTTTATATATAAAAGTTAACAGAAAATTGTTAAAACGACCAACCTCTCTAATCATTTACTTTATTTCACCATATGTGATTGAGCTCTCCAACAAATTATTTGTTAATCAAGAGATATAAAGTCAATCATCGTCACTTTCCCTTTATTAGTAGATAAAAACGAGAGTCCCTTTATTTAGTAAATATGAGAATCTCCTATGACAAATTGTCATGCATATGTTATATGAGATGGTCATTCGTAAGCATTACATAATTACTGAATCGAAAAACTATAAAGACGTGATGTGATCAATGATAGTGCTAGGACTAATTTGTAGCATGGGAAAAGATGGCAAGCGATGATGGTGGGAAAAGGGTGTGAAGTTAATATCCAACCCCTCAAATGTCATAAAGGAATTCTTGAAACAGCTGCATATGGTGAGGTGGTAGATTGATTATCAAATACAAGTTGCCATCATTTGTTGGGCTTGGAAGTATGATCGATTGCCCCTCGTGTGAAATACTGCCAGGTCTCATGAAGATTGGTCTTCCCCAACCAAAGTCAGCATCATAGATTGGAAACTTAGCCCAGTTATTGATACGCATATTTGGATACCTAGAAGTATGTGCTATAGGAAGAAGAGCATTTAGATCAGGCTGTAGCTGCAGATAGTCAAGAGCAGATCTCAAATATTCGTTGTCCATTCTCGCTAATGCTTTGTGGATTTTATTTGCAGCATACCATGTAGGTTTTGACACGAGATCTCCTGCCAATGCTTTGGGAATGGTGGAGAAGACAGCATTGCCAAGGTAACCAGGAGGGAGTGGAGGTTTCAGCCTTGACCTTCCATTAGTTGGAATATATAGTCTGGTTTCTTGGTCTTCAGGAAGGCCTCTTGCTTTGCTCAAACATCTCCATATATGAGCTGCCAACATCTCATAAGTGCTATAGTTTATTGTGTTGCCATCTTCTTTCGACTTGCCCTTGAGGATGTTGAGTTGGTCATGACTCAATTTTAAAATAGAGGGAACCGCAGTTGTGTTGGTGGTGGTGTGGTGGTGGTGATGGGTGGTGAGAGCTGGTATTCGTGGTGAGGAAAAGCTGGTTGAGGCGGGTCCCTAGCACGAAGTAGGTTCCTGTCAATAAATGGGGGAACAGAAATAGGGATGCTACGAGCAACTTCGGACCATGAATTGATGAAGTGAAGACCTGATGCTCCATCTACTTAACGCTGCTCTATACCAGCGCCTATTGAGACCCCTCCACATCTGAAATGTGTTACCTGAATGCATGCAGTGCAGTAAGATAGTTAGTTTCATTTTATCCTTACAAAGAGAAAGAAAAGGAACGCACCTGTAACACCACTAAAAGATATGTTTCAATCCCGGCAGAATAATCCACCGCGGGAATAAGGTTGCAATTCTGAAAGTTGTGAGTGAAGTGGTCCATAGCAACGGTGGCATGAGCCTCAAAGAAAAGTGCACCCTGACCGTCACAATAAATCTCCATGCGGTGGTCGTCACCGTGGCGGAGGCGGGCGGCCATTGGGTAGAAAAGGACGAGGGTCTTACTTAGGGCTTCTTTCAGAATGTTGGAATGGAAGAAATTGGAAGCCCCGTTTGGGTTGTAGAAATAGACGGTGGGAATGTGATAACCCCTCGCCAACAAATCCAGGTCTGAGATCCACAACACCTTCCGCGGTGTAGCCTCTGCGGGTTGCACCATTATCGACTCCTTCACAGTAATCGTCATCGATCAACTACGTACATGCATGTATCCTTAATATCCTATTTAACCTGATTCAATTAACGCTCTCGCCATCTTCTACTCAACCATCATACTCGTACTACGTAGTACTGTTAATTATTCATGATCTCTTTTATGGTTTTTTTACTATTTTGGGATTTTTTTTTTTTTTTTACCAAAATAGAATCTGTTTTAGAAAAATTATAAATTTGGATAAGTCGTGCCAATTTGACACGACTTCATATACACAACTCGTCCCAATGTTATACGGAAGTTGTGTCAACTTGGTACAACTTCTGTCATGTCATACTGAAGTTGTGCCAACTTGACACGACTTCTGCCACGTCATATATATTTTTTAATTTTATTGTTTATATATTGGGTAGTAAGTTATGTAATGTTAAAAAATAATTTGATACATAATTTTCTAAAAGTGTTAGTTTTAAGAAACAAAAAATTGAACAATCGTTTATGGATCATGTTTGACGTACAAGATATGCTGACTATCGAACATCGACGCTACCCAATGACATACACAGTTAAATTAAATGAATGGTGGTACAATTGTGGGGAATTTCAAGCTATAAATCTGTCTTGTCCCATGTAATTGTTGTTTGCTCATTTTGTCATTTGTGGTCCCAGTATACAGTCTGCACAATATTTTAAAGTCTTATGAGGTCCAATTTAATCCAGTTCGAAATTAGGATTATTGGTCTACTTACACAGGACCAAATTTCTTACCTGACCTCATCATGCGTCAACATCAATCAGGAAGACCTAACACTCAACGCATTCATAACGAAATGGATGATTCAATTCCAAATAAGCCAAAAAAAATGCTTATATTATATAACTGAGGGTCACAATAGAAGCAATTGTCCGCATAGAGAAGCTTAATAATAAAATTCAATTCAAGTTTGATTATTAATTTCCTCATTTTCTTTATCTATGTATTTATTCATTCATAAAAAATTTATTTATCAAATTAATTTCAATTATTAAATAACTTACATATCTAATTGTAATTAAATAATTATAATATATTCATTTAAAAAAAATTACGACGTGGCAGAAGTCGTGCCAAGTTGGCACAACTTCAATATAACACAGCAGAGACGTGTCGAATTGAGACGAGTTGTGCATATGAAATAGTGTCAAATTGGTACAATTTACCCAAATTTATAATTTTTTTAAAATGGACCCCATTTTAGTAAAAAAAAAAAAAATCCCAAATTGGTAAAAAAACCCTCTTTTATAGCATGTGGTTTTGTAATTTATTTTATGTTATCTTCTTATTTAGTAAGGAACAGTTGATATTGTAAATTGGAATGATTATCCCGGAAAAACATGTGTTTTCAGTGATTATTTTCTGTGAATATGTTTATGGATTTCCTGAGTATTACTTTTCCTTTTCTTCTCTTTTCACTTGAAATCATGCATGTAAATTATCGTACTTGCAACTTCAACGTGAGATGAATTATATTTTATTTCGACTGAGTTCATATAAGGCCGTAACAGGAATTAGATGCGAATTTCATCTACAAATAACTAATATGTTTTATTTTAAATCAATTATACCACAAGGTAAAATTGTAACATTTTACAAATTCATCAACTTAAAAAAAAAAATAGCAATCACACCAGACCTCACAAATTTTTATAAATTTTTTCTTTAATTATTTTTCACTTTCTACTCTTTTTTTTCTTGTGTTTGTAACCGAGTGAGTAGTGTAGGTTACCAAATGAATTTGAGAAAGGATGAATTGTTTGCATCTATTTGTTACCAAAGAAATCGGAATGCGGATATGCAAAGAAACTGTGGAAAGGAGTGTCTCACTCGTGAATAAAGAAACTGTTGGGTCCATTATGAAGGTATCATAAATTCTTACCCCATGTTATTATTAAGTGTTAGAAATATAGTTGGGATTTCACCTACATATATGTTACCAATAAATTTGTCTCATATATATGTGATTGTTGGGTCCATTATCAAGATATCTATCATAAACTCTTACCCCATGTCATTATTAAGTTTTAGAAATATAGCTGGGAGTTCACCTACCTCTATGTTACCAATGAATTTTAACAGTTTTTCGCTTCTACTTCCTCTCTTACAGCTTGCGCAAGATTTTGCAATGAAGACACTAAACAAGCTAAAGGACATCGGCTCAGAAAAGACCGCTGGAAACGAGGAAGAAATCTATGTTGCACTGTTGCTCCTATCACCATTCTCGGTCAGCTTATATAGTATTGGAGCACCTTCTGACATGAGAGAAATGAAACCTGTGGAAATTTGCTGAAATCATAATACTTACTAAGTTAATAGGGCAAAAGGGTGTGAGGAAAATGTTTTCGAACGAGTTGGGACTAAAAAAACTATTACCTTCTGTTCGGTTGGTCGGTCTTCCTCTACTCCTTCCTTCCACTGAATGTCTTCCTTCTCTCCTTTCACTGTCTTCTATGCAAACTCCCAGATGGTATCAACAAAAGACACTCCAATATTCAAGTGAGATATCGGTATTCAATGTTTGGTACTATTAAGATATGATGATTACGTATATTTTTTTCAAAATCTGTGACTATTTATGTAATTATCATGTACCTCTTGTTATTGGGTTGGATTAGGATTTTGGATTATAATTATTACCTAATACCTAATTACTGTTTGATGAAATTAATCTCTTGTTGTACTTTAAGAACTTAATCATATCGGTCGACATGAATTGGGTGTTGAGAACTCCATCTGTCATCTGGTATTGAATGTTACCAAAAAAAAAATTGATAGACTTGACCCAACATTCACAAATTAATATACTCATTCCTTCCAAATAAAGATGAATTTTAAAAGTATGTTTATGTCATGATCTCGTATTCTTTCATTCATTCCTTCCAACTAAAGATGGATTTTAAAAAGTATGTTTATGTCATGGTCTCATATTCTTTCATTTGTTGTGATGTTTTCTGTCCATTTATTTTCCTTTTCACTCTTGAAAGGTTTGTGTTAAATTACCATCTTACCTTTTCTCTAGACAATTAGAAATTTCTTTTCTATCTTTTTAACACGATGTACTTTTACAATTATAACATCAATTATTGTACTATTTTTATTCATCTTGCCTTTAAACTTTACAAAATTCTCTTTAATTATAGTCTCATATATATATGTGACTGTTGGGTCCATTATGAAGATATCGTAAACTCTTACCCCATGTCATTATTAAGTGTTAGAAATATAGTTGGGAGTTCACCTACTTCTATGTTACCAATAAATTAGTCTCTTTTAATAAAG
The DNA here is from genome assembly GCA_013389735.1 of Phaseolus lunatus. Lineage (NCBI taxonomy): Eukaryota > Viridiplantae > Streptophyta > Magnoliopsida > Fabales > Fabaceae > Phaseolus > Phaseolus lunatus. Next base: position 29,142,412 of record CM023861.1, read on the forward strand.
GCTTCAAAATCCCCGGAGAAACGACCTCCTTTCTCGTATTTAAAATATCTAATATTTGATCTATCATTTTCCACTCCATTAAAAGTAATATGAATTTTCACTGATGGTGAAATCCACTGCAAACAATTTTCTTTTAAAAAATCCTAATCATTATTTGACAACTATAATCTTCATAAAAAAAATCCACATTTAACCATTTTGAAATAACTAATCCAAAATAGTTGTTTTGGCTTATTTGTTAAGTCACATAAGCATAACTTACTCTAGAATACACAGTTTGATATTTGAGGTAATTTTTTTAAAATAAATAAAAATAATTATATAGTGGTAGATAGGATTCGGATGATTTATCTCAAACAAATCTTATCGAACAAGATTAATTAGAAAAACTAAAATATAAACCAAAAAAATATATTTAACTATAAATATAATGGATAAAACCAAGACACATCAAAACATATCGAGTTCTCTAGTAGTTAGACGGATACTCGTCACTTTTCCTGTATGAAATTATATACACTATATGACTTTTCAATCAGTAAAATAAAATGAGTTTGCGAAATACTTATTTTGAACATATACATGCATATTACGGATATTTTATCTGAAATGCTAAGACACGAAATAATGTTCTAGACTGAAAAATCCGAATGCAACAATTTCAAAGAAATAAGAAAGCAAAGTAGCTCGAATCCAACTAACTAAATAATTTTACTTTCTTCAAAAAGGCCTTTTTTTTAATTTATACATCAGATATTTTCTCACTTTACGCATCACTTTTTGAGCTAGGAATAATGAAAGATGTTCCCTCGTATACAATCCAACCTGTTGCCATGAAAATGTGTCTTCCCCAACCAAAGTCAGCATCGTGGATTGCAAGCCTTACCTCAGCTAGTGATACCAAGGTTTGGACACCTAAGAATATGTGATCCACGAACAAGCGCTTTTAACAACTAAGACTTAAGTGCTGTAAATCTTTGTCTCACAGCACAAGCTATCTTCCACTCATTGATACTGACCAAACCTTCAATAATCTTCTGTCTGACCCTTATATATGGTATAAAACCTCTTTCTGCCATCCCTGTTGCAACCTTTGCAGCCAAAACATACTCACATTTCTCCAAGCACCCTTCAATCACTAACTCATGCCTCTCAGATCCAACAGAGTTACCCTCTTTCACCAGGAATTCAATCATCTCAACAGCATTCCATATCTCCCTGTTTACCCGTAATGCTGCCAATAATTTCACCAGTGTTCCCTGCCCTGGGGTTAAACCATATTGCACCACCATTTGCTTCATCAAATCCTGTGCCTCTGCAGTTTTTCTCACTCTGCTCATTGCACCAATTACAGTGCCAAAACTATTTGAATCTGGAATACATCCAGCCCCACCCATGCCCCTAAGGACTTTAACGGCCTCCACTAGTTGGTCAACAGAACAGAGACATGATAGTAGATAATTACAAGTCCTACAGTCAGGAGTATATCCAATTGTTTGCATTTGAAGTACAATATCAGAAACAGATTGGGACAGGCATCGCCGCTCCAACCAAGTGGATGAGAGGAGAAAACAAGTCTGGGGAACAGGAAGGCAACCAGACCGTAGAGTCCGTTGTAGGACAGCAAGTGCAAGGGGGAAAGGATGGGAGCTTTGAAGGGTGTAAGAAAGAAGATAGGAATAAGCTAGTTGGGGCTTGGAACGTGGTCTGATAGGTATAAAAGATTGTAAAATTTCATCAACAATATGCACTGTAAGTTATGAGGAAATGAAGAAAAGAAAGAAAAAGGATTTGAATTTTGGCAGGACTCCAAGGAAATGAAAAGGTCAGGAATTTTAACATAGTTTTTCGCTTCTACTTCCTCTCTTACAGCCTGCTCAAGATTTTGCAATGAAGACACTGGACAAGCTGAAGGACATCGGCTCAGAAAAGGCCAGACCAGAAATGAAGAAGAAATCTATTCTGCATTGTTGCTCCTATCACCATTCTGGATCAGCTATATGGAGCACCTTCTGACATGAGAGAAATGAAACCTGTGGAAATTTGCAGAAATCATACTTACATTAATAGGGTAAAAGGGTATGAGAGAAAAAAAACAAATTAATAGATGTGGCCAAACATTCATAAAATAAAATATAAATTTCTTTTTATCTATGCTTTCCAGAGAGGTGCCTTTACATGTGGGGCATGAAACAAGGTTTCTGTAGAAACTACCAACTGAACATTACCAGTGGTTAAAGAAAAATGTGAAATGATTAAATCACAAAAATGTGTCAAGTCAAGCAGCACGTCATGACCAAAAAGCCAACACATCTGCATATCAATGTATAGAATCCAAGTTGAAATTAACAGATATAAACATACAATGCAATGATTAACAATAAAAATATAACTAGGTTCAAACATCATGATGCAAATAATGCAAAATATGAAGGAATCAACATAGCTCTCCTTAGAACATGCACTTGAAATAAATGCCAAATGTAACTATATCAAACAACAATCAAGTATTTAAGGGTGTTGTCAAGTAGGATCAGGTTGGATCCCTGTTGTGAATGGTAGTAGAAGCATGTATGAACTAGTCAAAGATGACATAATGGTGGTTACAAAAATAGGAATAATGTCAGCACAGAATGTGAGTAAATGATATAAAAAAAATAAACATTTTAGAGGAAAACAAAGTAAAAAAGAATCCACAACATCTTCATGCCACCCAAAATTTCATAGCCTCATAATGAATTTCAAACAGGGATTAACACAACCATAAGATTCATCACTTGGAATACCTTGTAATGAGCTTCTAAGAGTCAGAGATCATGCTTCACTTCAATAGTTTTCTTGAATATAATGCACTCCTCAAGTACAATCAACAAATCTCAGTCTTGACCAACTGAACCATCCCACCATTTAAACTCATCTTAACACTAGGAATTGTTTTCAAGCATTTCAATGAGTTATTCTTCTCAAAGAAATCAGGAATGAAACAACACCCACAAATGTCTTGTTATAGTTATTAGTTAAGCTTTTGAGAAGGAAAACGACATTTGGCAGTAGGAACTGTTCCTAAAATACCATATTATATATTGTGACATTTGCAGCTATATATGTGTGTGTGTGTTTACTTAATTTGATCAATTGAAATGTTTAAAGTGTTGAGACTGTTTTTTCAAAACAGAATGGTCTGTGATTTTTCTTGAAAGCTAATTCCTTTAATACAATACAATTCATAAATTAGTGCTAAAAAATCCCTTTTACCCCTTCTATCACTATACGCCATCCATTACCAGCTCCACTCCTGTCACTTGTAATTCTCTTCTTTCTTCACTGATCCAGAATTTCTCTGATCTCAAGAATTCTTGGAAACCAGTCTCATTTCTCTGGACATGTGAGAGAAAAATATCTGCACATTGTGGATAAGATTCTTCTTCCCTCTAATATTCTTTTTTTCAAACATATATTGAACTCTAAATTATTCACTAGTAATTCCTATTGACTACATTATTCATAATACCCCAAATCTAATTCAATTCCGGGCTCTTATTTTGTTGTTACACCTGAAACTAAGTTTTTATCTAAATTTCTACCTGTCCATGTGATACAAAATTCTCTAATGTAATAATTTGTACAAGTTGATGTTAGTAAACCTCTAGAACTACTTGCTTATCTGGATATTTACTGATATATTTTTTTGTGACATGCATCAGGTTTCTTAAGGTTGAATGATTATAAATTGGTTGTCACTTGATCACCTAAACCAATAATAGAATGAATCTAGCTACCTCTGGGAAGAGAAATCATGAGAAAAAGTGTGCATTTCCTAGTGGAAATTGTAATAAGTAGTCGTCATACTCATCCAGGACGAGTGTGGGGAATTCTTCATTTTATAAAGTACCATCATTGGTGTCAGGTCAAGAGAAGACTTGCACACAGAAGGCATGGTAGTAGAAGACTGATGCAAGCAAGTGACAGTCTACCCTTTGTTTTATTCAGATAGATACTTCTATATGTCTGGTTGATTTTCAAACCAATTATTTGGAGGATTGTTTCTTTCTATATTTGTCTCTATTACAAACTTGTGTGCCTTTTATATGATGTACAACAGCAAAAGCCTTTTTCCTCTAGGCAAGATTGGTTACATAGATCACATAGTGCTGCTGGACTTGATTAAAGACCATACTTTCAGAGATATTATTTTAGGCCAACTAAACCCTAGCTCTCAATCAAAGATTTAATTCAAACCCAACTAAAACAATTGATGATGGTCAGAACCCAACTAAATGTATTATATTCTATATTATTGATGTAATGTTTGACTAAGATTAACTTAGCAACCTTTGATATTGGTCAAAAGTCACTTAAAAAATGTAGTCCTTCATTTTTTTTTTAAATATTCTCTAATTTTCATTATTTTTGTTCATCATAAATTTTTAAAAATAAAATAATTTACATTGTTACTTTATAGTGATTAGATGCATATTTTGTTATGAGATATTAATAAATAGTAATCATTCTAAAGTAATAGTATCTGACATCACAAGTGGAGATATATATTAGAAAAAATAATAATTTAAAGAATAAAGGTCATAAAGAAAAAGCTTAAAAAGACAAAAATCACTAATATAAATAAATATCACTTAGATCTTATATATATATTTGTAATCCAAAAGTGGAAAAAAAATCTCTTTCTAAAGTTTTCGTAGCTTACAGAATTTTCCTATTACTATATTTAAAGTAATTTTAGTAATTATGTCAACATGTATCCTAGATTTCCATGCTGTCGTATGCATAATACTAGGTACAACAGATGCACCATTATAATTTCTGCATTGTGCATGCCCGTACTCCTTTCTGCACAGCAAATACTGAACCAGGGGAGGACAGACTAACCCAACGCATACAGTAGCCTTTTTTTTTCTATTTTACGTACAAAAACAAGCACCTAGGGGCAGGAGAAGGGACAGAATTAATGCCCAAAGTCCCATTGGTACCACAATGAATATTCAGAATCAGAACAACTGAAACTCAAAATGTATAATTCAATTCCAACAAATTATAATTTTATAATCAAGTGCAACTGTGCAAGTAACACTACTCAATGTTTAACACAACCAAAAACTTTCTAGATTTCAGCTACTTTTTAGATGGTATCTGATCCTCTTCTATTTAATTCTTGGCTCCCTTCTCTGGTAAAATTACTTCGTTTATATATATAAAAAAGAAACATAAACCCGTACTAACCAAGGCTAAAAAAGTGTTGACTTAGTAAGATGGCTTTTAAGAAAATTGTAGAGTGCAATAACCCAACTACACTGAGTAAATCCATACACAGATCATAAGATAACACCCCACCCTCAACAAAAAAACACAGGCATCAATTTATTCCATAAGCGTATAACATCAGAAAATAATGTCAAATTCATTTATCCATACCACTCTTAATCTTGAATGTGAGGGCAGTATAGAGTCAACAGGAGCATATACAGTGTTGTAGATGAGGTAACATAACGGATGAGTAAACATAAGATAGGAAATACATTAGAGAGAAAGTAGAGGTGGGATCTATTGAGCAAAAGATGGTATAATCACACATGAGGATTAATTAATTAGTGATGAAACCACAAATCAAGATTAGCATGGCATAATATTTCTTTCTTCTAAACTTAATCAATATGGCTCTAGCTATTATTATACTCTTTTCATTCTCTTTTAATATAGAGAAAACCACATTAACCACTCCTCATCATATAGTGCAACAAAGTTTAAGTTGTCTCAACAACCAGATAGCAAAATCATCTTTCTAACAACAAGGAGGATTGTTAAGTTTCAAATTTATTTACTGCCTACAAGGATAGCCGTATGGAATCAGAGGGTCTGCTAACAAATATTCTCTCACAAACAAATTAGCCCAGTTCTGGTAAGATTTGAATTTCATCATTTCATTAGAAGCCAACGTTGCAACACTACCCCTTGAATGGGAAACTTTTTGAAGATCTTATGAGCTTTCTGCCTTTACTCCAGTAACCTGTTTTATGAACAAGTACAGGTTTGAAGACAAGATGTTAAAACATTTAAAAGCCGACAATGAATCGTAATTTGTTTTTCCTGTGAAAATGACTCAAGAGATAAGGATAACTATCACAGAAGTCATACAAATTGAGGTAAAGAGACTTAACAAATTAAGTATATTTGTCTACTGTGTGCCAAAGAGATAACTAATCAAAACTTTCATATGGACAAAGCCAGAATATATTCACATTAGGAAAGAAGAAACAGAAGGAATTTGGAGGATGGGTATCCTCCTTGCAGAAAAGGATATTCCACATCCAAAATTAAATAAAAGTGTGCTAATATCTTAGTGAAAGCAATATTATACCAAATCAACTCTAACAAGGTAACCAAATCCAATGGAAAATCCAAACATTCAGAATCAAACAAAGACAGCAAGAAGTTTGTTTGCCTATAAAACACATTGCCAGGACACACTTTCTTCTTTTACTCCATCCAAAACCTCTGAAACCAATGAAGAAGACAAGAAATGCTTCATATCCCGAGTGCATACCCAAGTTTCACCAAAAACAACGAAAGGTCTGTTCCAATTTCCAAATGTTGCTATCCAGCAATGTAAATAACAACCAACAACATTATTGCAGATCCACCAACCAAATCAACATGCGTGAAATTCAATTATTAATATTTACAGGAAATAAATCATCCATCCGGAGAGGGTAGGAGAAAAATGACATACCAAGTACAAACAGTCTTCAACCTAAACACAGTAATAAATGATTTATTCATTAATACCAAGCCTAACCAGTTACCATTGTAAATATCACTCGCAAGAAAATCAAATAAGTTACTACTCCGTAACTACTAAAATCAATGCAGAGCTGACAAAAGACACTGAAACAAAAAAAGTAAAAAATCTTGATCATGTAAGAACTGACGTTCAAGAAAACAGAATTCAGATAGGGTTCTAATTTAACTGCCTACAAGGAGCATTTGCAAAATGAACTGTAAATAATATTTCAATCACAAAAACATAGTCAAATGAAATAAATTTGAACATCCAAGAGATATACAATACTACTGATCCTTCAGAGCACAAACTTCGTGAAAAACTCTACTTCCTTTCCAAAACCAAGGGGCAGGGGTTAATCATTGTATTCAACATTCAAGCTCAACACTCATTTAAAGGCAACACTAACAATAATAAACATGGACAAACTCACAGGGATAAAAGGGGAATCTTGGGGATGGAATTCAATATTGTATTTAAGTTGAAAGCAGCCACGGCCAGTGCCACCAGCACTACCAAATATGCTACCTGTTATGACAACAACAAAGAAAATTAAATTTTTTTCATAAACATAATCTAATAACATTAAATAGTAATAAAAACATTCAATTCAGAAAATTCATAAAAGTATTTAAAAACTTTATTCTTTTAGTGATTATGATAAACTACAGAAGAACAAGTACTCCTTAAACAATGTATTTAACTCCACAAGCCAGTTTCAGTAATAATACTGTAGCTTCTAGTTCCAAAGTAATTACAACAACTCGTATTGTAACTGACACCTTCTACTAACTCTCGTTACTAAACTGAGCAACAAGCATTTACCACACAGTCTATACTTCTGGCAAGATGCTAAGTTGACTCATTGTCACTGAATCTTCTAAGCAGTCTGATATAGATCAAGGGAACAATTTCTTGACTTACATATTTATGCTGCTTTTCTCATCTCAAAGACAACATTACCAAGATTTTTGGTTTTACAAAAGAAGCTAGTATAATCTAGATAATTTTTTTACATAACATATCATGGTTCTCGGACAAAATTTTCCTAGTTTTTTTTTTATGTTTCAACTCTTCCAATTCAACATGGTACTATTCAATCAACAGAGGCTACTGCTTTACATTAATGAATCCTGTTTCTTCAAAAACAACTTGTCAACATAGGCACCAATATTCAGTATTAAAATGTTTCTAAACTAACGGTTGGCATACAAAAAATTATTCTACCATGAGCATTTAGATCAGAGTTTAACAAAACTGATTTACATAGGGAAAGTTAGCCATTTGTAAAGATTGTAGATAGAAATGAGATGCTCATAGTACTCTCACGCACTTTACTGATTTCTTGAAAGTGGGATCAAGGTTAAAATTCACCCATACCATTTATTAAATAGTTTTCAAAATTCTGCACGGTTTAAACAACTATTTTGACTATTTAACCATTTCTAGACACTATTCATAATAAACTGAAAACAAAGCTTACCAAGTGCTCTATGAAATGTTTCAATCAATTCAATGAATTCATCGAGACCAGAATAGAGCCGCCATTCGAACACCAACACTGCAGTCAACTGCTTCCATTTCACCAATTAGACAGCACTTGAACAATTCCGATTGGAATGCGCCAAAGAATCAACTGGTATTCCAATTCAAATCGCCAGTAATTTGAATTGCAGAATGTCAATGAATCAGCTCAAACGATGAAGTGCGAATCGGATTCCAGATCAAAACAAAAGAACAATTGAAACAACACCAAATCAAACAAATTGTGCTTGTGCTCACTCGTGCAAATAATCAAGGAATTCGCAATCAAATCGTGCCAAATCAAGTAACGAATCAGTAAATAGCAATAAAAAAACAAATAAAATCAAAGCAAAAAGAAAAAGAAAAAGAAAACCTACCTGATGAGATAAGAAGGAACGAGAGTAGGTTTGCGTCCTCGGCACAGTGCTGTTCCCAACCGCACCGGGAAGACTTACACCGACACCAACCACTGGGCCAGTTGCTCCCCAAAAGACTGAGAATTCCTGGTCTGCTTTGCTGTAAATGCCGGGTCAACGAAAGCACAACATTAAGTTCTAGGAACAGAGTGATGGGCACTTCTTACTCATTCATAAGAAAGCAGTTAGCAGATAGAAATGGTAAAACAATCACTCTCATTATTTTATCACATGTTTTCCATACCACACCTCTAAACTTGTCCCTATTCAAACTATGTTTCATTCATACCATCCTTGTGGGTTGTTCGCAATCAAACCCACGAACATCACAGAAAAATACTCTGAAAAGTTTTGTATATCATATTTATCTTAATATGATATAAAGTTATCAAATAAAAAATATGATATAATATTTTTATAAAGGTATTAATAATATTTATAGTTTATGATAAATTTTAATAGAAATATTTATATAAAATAAATAAATAAATTTTTAGTTTTGATTAAATAAATATTTGAGATTAAGAATATTTTTTTAAAAAAAATTACATGTCTAAACATATAAAGAAAAAATATAAAAAAATTAATAAAATGCTTATAATTAATTTTAAAAAATAATCTATATTTTATTTTTTGCAAGAAATATAAAAAAATTACAAACAAATAGATTACAGATTTCTTGTCAATTTTATTAAAATACAATTTCTTACAAACTGTTATTTATAGCCAAATTTACAAGTATTTTTTAAAGAAAATTTTCTCAAAAAAAATTAACGAAAAATATGTGTTTTCTAGTAGTATTAATTTACTGAATATAATAATTAATTTCTTTATTTCTAAATTAATTTATATTTAATGAATTTTTTGTAGTAGAATAATAATTTTGAAAAATATAGACAGATTATATTTTTATTTTATATTATTTATTTATTTAAAGGGAAAAATTATCTTTTAGTGATATTTTTTAAAAAATAATACTATATATTAACTTAGTGTTATTTATAGTAACATTTACCAACAAAATATTACAATATTAAGTTTATATTATTTATAGTAACATTTATATGAAAAAATGTTATTATAACAGTTAAATTTTATATACTGTAAATAAATGTAATTATAAAAAGGTCAGTGAAGGTGATAAATGGTATAGTGTGATGATAGTAAACCTCTTGAACTACTTGTTTATCCGGATAATTGTTGATAATAATTTTTGTGACATGCATCAGGTCTAAGGTTAAATGATTATAAATTGGTGGTCAACTATAATCGGTTATGATTTCATTTACTTTTTTACAAAATTATTGTATGTGTTAGTCAACTAATTGTATGTTCTCACATAGCTCAACAATAATATAATCTCAGGCTTCAAAGTTATTAAAGATACAATTAAGTTTAATAATGTTTTTTATAAATTTATCAAATATACAATACACATAATACAACTATATACCTATTAATACTTCAAAGAGTTTGATTATATACCTATTAATACTTTAAATTAATTTTGTCCACTGTCTTTACTAGTACAAAATCTGACAATGATGACACCATGCAAAGACGGTTCAATTATAACCATCTTTAATGTGGGTATCAGGCAAAATGACGAAGATTCTAGGGAGGAACCATCGCTAATATTAAGTTCCAAAACCCTACGCCCCACTGTAGCACTTGCTTCACACTTCATTTTTGCTCCTCTCAAGCTGCTCTAACTGCGAACCCAACATCGCCGCTATTCCCACTCCCTGGCTTGCTCCATTACGAACCATCGGTGTCGCGAACGAGGTTCGACCAGCTCCCACCTCCGCAGCCTTCCCTTGCTGATCGCATCTCCACCACGAACCAGCGCCGTCAGGAACCAGCTCTGGCCAACTCCCATTTCCGCGTCCCTCTCTTGCTTACCGTGTCTTCGCCGAAAACCAGTGCCCCTAACCCCTTGCATGCGCGCTGCCCCCCACGTCCCAGAGCCCCTGAACGCCCCATGTCGCTAGCTCTTTCGCGTGCCGCACCAGTCCACTCTTTATAGTGCCGCACCAACCAACCTCTTCCGCATGCCACACCAACCATTCTCTTTCGCATGTCGCACCAGCCAGCATCTTGCCCTAGCTGCCGCATCTCGCGCCCGCCACCGTCGAACTTCTCTTTTCCTTAACTCCACTGTACCAGAGTTTCAAAAACCATAAAAGGTTCACCATGGCATTCTCCGACGAGATTCCTAACCACTTCACTTACCCTTTCCAACCACCCACCATCTTCGACGTCATGTCACCGCCGTCCTTGTCTTCTTCCTGTGACCACAAGGCCTCGCCCTTTGGTTTCTTGGAACTACTCGACATCCACGACTACAACGCACTGTTGTTTGATTGGCTCCCAGCGGCTACGCCGTCGCGAGCGAGCTCCAAAGTGTCAGACCCCTACGAGGTGCTGAACACTCCCACGTCGCCAAACTTGTCGTCGATTCCGTTGTCTTCTAATGAGGCCACCACCACTGCGAAGCAAAGTGGTAAAGGTGGGATTGAACACGAGGAAGATGAAGCAGAGGAGGAAGAAGAAGGTGGTAATGGAGGCAGAGATAACCAAGATCAATAGGTTCCCGATTTAAGGTTATTCTTTTATTTCCCATTTTTTTAAGATGCATTGTTAATCTCTTCCTTAACCTTTGTAATTTTGAAATCTTTCGTATTCCATGCAGCAAAAATTGAGAGCACTACTTGAAACTCTCAGTACCACTGAGCCGCACTACATTTGTTGTGTTAAACCCAATAATCTTCTTAAGCCAACAATTTTTTAGCATTAAAATTTTTTGCAGCAATTGCGATGTGGGGTAAGACTTGCTTGCCTGTTTTTGGATTGTGTAGCTGGTATTGTTATTGAAGTTATAATATGTTCCTATGTGAGTATATATTGATTACATAGTAAATCCAATTGTAGGGAGTTATGGAGGCAATTAGGATAAGTTGTGCCGATTACCCGACTAGGAAAACATTTGATGAATTTGTAGACCGATTTGGACTTCTTGCACCTGAAGCTATGGATGGGAGGTATCTCTGTTTTTAATCTTCATGTTAGACTTTTTAGTTCTAATGAGGTCACTGTTTGCAAGAGGATTTTGGAGAAGGTTGGACTTAAAGGCTATCGGGTAACTATTTACATGTGTTGAGACCTTTAATTCATTTAGAGACTTAGTCTACAATTGGAGTTTGATCAATGGAGTTTAGGATATATTTGTTTTTAAAGTGGAAAATAACAATTTTTTCTTGGATTAAAAAAGCTAAGTATTGAGAAATCATCATTGACCTGAGTATTGACAAAACTGTCTAATTTATATCCTCCTAATCTCTAATATTTTTTTACACTTATTGGAAACTAATGATGTCTATCCTCCCAATTTTTTTCTATTTTGTTACTGCTTTGGAGTTTTTGTTGGGAACCAGTTAACCTTTCCTTTTCTTCCGTTTTCACCCTTCACTACCATTCTGTGGGCAATATTCTTGGAAATGTAGTTTTGCTTCAGGAATTATAACTATTTTATATTTTTGACAAGTGTGTAATGAACTCAAATTTCTACTTAAGTTCATCAGTGCTCAGTACAAAGAATTTTCATTGTTAAGGTAACCACAAATTTTCTTTACAAGCTTATATTCAGCTCTTGTGGTTTATTTTATAGTTTCTTGTTGCAGATTGGTAAAACAAAAGTGTTTCTTCGAGCTAGTCAAATGGTAGATCTAGATACTCGTAGAAGTGAGGTTTTCGAAAAGGCAACAAGCATTATTCAGAGGAAAGTGCACACCTTTTTGGCTAGCCAAAGTTTTGTCTAAGAAAAACCTATATTTGAAAAAAGCCATAATTTTTTTTTTCAAAAATACACACTTATAACGACGATTCCAAAAGGAACTGTCTTTAAATATATATATATATATATATATATATATATATATATATATATATTTAAATTTCATTATTTAATAGCCAAAGTAACGACGATTGGATATATGTGTCATTATATTTAATTTATAATGACGGTTCTCTAACCGTTATTATAAATGACTTATTTATAACGACACTTGAAATAACGACGGTTTAGAAACCATTTTTATATGTCATTTTTAACCGTTGTTAATGTACCTTTTTGTACTAATGCTTGATTGTAATTAATTGAAAATTAGTATCCCAATTATGTGTACAATTTTACTAAATTTATTTTTTATTATGGTATTTTTTATGACATCTTGTCTAATTTCTTGGTGGGTGTAACCTATAAGACATAGTGTCATGAACATATCTCTCTTTTCGGTGTTTAGGGGTCAAGGTACATGTCTTTAGGATCCATAATCGATTATGCATATCCTTGCCTTAATCGATTATGGATTGAAGCTTAATTGATTATGGGTAGCAAATGTAATTGATTACTATATGGAGCATAATTTATGTTCTTAATGATAATTGATTATGGCTCCCTTTTTTACCTATAAATAATCCAGCAAATACAATTTCCTACATTTACGTGTTTTGTTTGGTTTATGCCTTAAAAATTTGCTTTAAAATGTTGGTTAAATATTTATTTCTAAACACACAAAGAATAACATTGCTTAAATATTATAGATATCAATAACCAATAATTAAGAGATAATTATATGGGTTATTATTTTCATACATGATTGGTGAAGTTGAAGTTGAATTTAAATTAAAAATATTTTTTTTAATTAATTAAGATACATACAAGGTGAGGATGAATTATATTTTGAAGGTTCTTTAAAACTTGATGTGATTGTGCAATATTTATGTTTAATAGATTTATGTATAATAAAATCTTGATGTGATTGTACAATGTTTATGTTTAATAGTTAATGTATAATAAAAGTGATTCTTCCTTTACTTATAAATTTCAACCACAAATACATAAATCTTTATATATAAATAGTAATATTTATTTTATTAAAATAAATTAAATTTAAGATAAAAATATTTTAATAATTTAATTAATAAAACAATTAATTTTATTATATAATTCAATCACATCAATCATATATCATTTACAAATTTTTCACTTTAATCTAGGCACTTTAACTTACTTTTTCTACATTCAAACAACATACGTTTGCACTACTTTTTTATATTGTCTTTTTCTACGTTCAAAGAACATACATCTCTAATCATTTTTTCATATTGTCTTTTTCTACATTCAAACAACGTACATTTCTACTCAATTTTTCATATTGTCTTTTCATGTTCAGTTCCACCGTTATTCAACCAAAGCCTAAGGTTGTGTTTGCTTCTAGGGGTGGCACTGTAGTTGAAGACGGATGGGAGGGTGCCACCCTTGTTTGTTTCAGTGGAGCATTGAGTGTGAGGGTGCGAGGGGAGGGAAAGGTGTGGGTGCCGCTCGTCCTCTCACCACCGGAGAGAAAAGAGAGGATGGTAAGGGGAAAGCCACGTGGGAGAGGTTGAAATACCATGCTACCCCTTGCTTTTCTTCAACTTTATACTTTATCTGTCATGCCATGCACACAAGATCAAAGCACCACTACAGTACTGTCCATGCACAACGACAACAATGACACTGTTTATGCATGCTATGCACAAGAGATTCCTGACTTTGGCTCAAGGAATCTATTTGACCACAGTTGAACGTGATTTGAATGCCATAAATGCAGTTGGTGAGATTAGATAGGTCATAATAAAGTGTGCTCATTCATTTATATAAAAACATGCTTCTCGGAAGTTAAGAATGCACTCAAACAAATTCAAACTATCCTTACAGACATTTGCATTGGTTTAGGGGGCTTGGAGAGGTTCGTGACTTAGCAGAGTGGTACGAGAGTGAGTTTGGTAGTGCATCTTTGATCTCAGGTGAGCATTTAGTGAGTTTTTGTAGCGTGCCTAATCAATTATCACTGAAAAACAACATCGAACATAATCGATTATGTTGTTAAAAATAGTTGATAATCAATTATGTTGATAACATAATTGATTATCTGTTGTTTTCTGGGGAGCATAATCGGTTATGTGCTCTATGTAAATATCAGCTTAATCGATTATGTTGTAGCATAATCGATTATCTTAGATTTTTTACTGCAAACATAGTCGATTGTGCCTCTTAAATCTTTGGATAATCGATTATGTGATATTTTTAAGGCAGAGGATAATCGGTTATATTCATATTTTTTCTAGATTTCTGTGATGCGTGATTTTTGTTTTCTTTTTTAATCAAATGTGTATTGTTTTCAGGCACAACTTCTTCTTCCTCACAGTTGCATTGTGTTCTTGTTATGCTATTCTTCCTTCCAGTTGAATTGTCATCTTGTTTTACTCTTCAGGTATATGTTGTTTTTTTTTTTTAAAATGTATCTTTTATTTTTGTTTTCTTTATATTCTGTTTGGATGTTTAGGGTTTTAGAATTTAATTTGTTTAAATTATTTTAAAGTAGTTATTTATGTTAATAAGATTGTAATTTTAGATATGAATTTTTATTTGAAATTTAGTAATTATATTACTAAATTAATTATCATGTTAAGTTGTTTATCTAATTTATTATTTTATATTTGAAAAGAAAAAGTTTGATAAAATATAAGTATTTATTTTCTTTGACATGAATTTAAATCACATATGTGAATATGTTTTTTTTTTAAATATTATTATTGAAAAAAATGATTTTTGTCTTTTTTATGAAAATTAATTATATAAATTATTTTAAAATAGAAATATTAAGATAGTAATAAAATTTATATTATATTATTTAAAATTAATTTAATAAATTAAATATATTTATTATTAAAAATCCATTTGAATGAATTTTGAGAGTATTAATTAAAATTCATTTTAAATATAGACTAAATTAATATAATTATTTTTTATTGATTAATAGGAAATTATTTTTATATTAGTCATAACACATTTAATTTTGTTTTCTGTTTTTAGATTATTCCTTTATTTTTTTAGATTCTTTTGTTTACAAATTTTTTTTTTAGCATTTAATTATTTATAAAAAAATAATTATTTTATATAAAATTAATATTTAGAAATACAATGTTTTAATCTTATATTTTATTTTTCACATTTTACATAGACATAGCATTATCTTATAAAATAGATACGGTTAATTTCTCATATTTTACATAAAATATTAATCTTATAATTTAAAATATTATAAATAATATTTTAGTAATTAAAATAAAAAAAAATAAAAAAAGTGAAGAGAAGAAATTAGAAGTTTTAACACTGATGTCATCTAATTAGATGAATATTAGAAATTTGATGAAATATAAGTATTTATTTTCTTTGACATGAATTTAAATTACAGATGTGAATATGTTTTTTTAAAATATTATTATTAATAAAAATGATTTTTAGTTTTTTTATGAAAAATAATTATATATATTATTATAAAATAGAAATATTAAGATAGTGATGAAATTTATATTATATTATTTAAAATTAATTTAATAAATTGAATATATTTATTATTAGAATCTATTTGAATGAGTCTTGAGAATGTTAAATAAAATCCATTTTAATTATATACTTAAATTGATAAAATTATTGTTTTTTATTGATTAGTAGGAATAAAAAAATGCACCATTTGACTCTTAAGTGACCCGTTCAAGTGCGACTCACTTGCACTTTCCTCTAACCAGAATAGATTTCGGGAAGGGGCTGGACGTGGATTCAAGCTATGATCATTTTTCTTTTTGGAAAATCCTAAAATAAATTTTATACACTGAAAATTTTAACTTTTAAAATTGATTATAAAATTTTATTAATTGATTTTACATTCAATTAAAGTAATGAAATCATTTTAATAAATGTATTATTTTCTATATTATTGATGTAATTTTTGTTTAAAATTAACTTAGGAACCTTTGATATTGGTGAAGTCACTTCAAAAATGTAGTTTTTTATGTTTTTTTTTGAAATATTCTCTAACTTCTTTTGTTGTTGTTTAAAATAATAATAATAATACTTATAATTGCCCTTAATAATTTTATTTTTGATTTATTATATGGATTCCTGTAATTATACAGGTTGTTGATTGTTAAACTTTTTGTGGCTGTTACTTACTTTGTAAAAATAGTCTTGGAAGTAATCATAAAGGCATGTTCTTGAAATGAGGCAAATTAGAAAACTTTATTATTTGTTATCATCTGTCTAATCAAAATGGAAAAAAGTGTGGTACTTTTTTATAAACGGAGAAATTACTAACATGGACAAAAATACAATTGAATCTAATTTTTTTTATTAATGTTAAATTTCTTATACTAATAATAAATAAATCGTGAATCGTATCAATTTTGATAAAATAAGACCTCACAAATAATTATAAATAAATGTTATTATACTTTGTTTGTCGCTGAATTTAACTTTGTTTAATTAATTTATACAGAGAGTTTTACTCATTCAATAAATTATAGTGAAAGTAATATTCTAAAAAATCGTTTACTAAAATATTTTTTCACCGTAATTATTCTGCAACTTCTGTTAGTAGTAAAAGAATTAACAGTGAATAATTGAACGAATAAAATAAGCATGTTCTTATACATAAATATGGAATTGCAGTTTCTTTTAATATCTGTTTACAAACTTACATGAAATATTGAATCTTGTGCAGAAAAGGTAACCATTCAGTAATGTATTATTCATTAAAAGGTCAGATAACCTGTTATACAACTATCATGAAACTGGGTTGATTACATGTCATGCATAAACTGAGTACACTTGTTTACAATAGTTTTTCCCAAATGTCAAATTGGATCACTTAACTCAGAAAGTGTGAGGAATTTATTTTCCTTATTTAAGGTTTTGATTTCTATAACTGTATAGAGGTCTTCTATTATACTGCCAAGATTCTACTATATTTGAATCTAATAAGAGGCATTGTTGTTTACAGAACAATAATTCCAAATATTGCTTTGCAGATTGATTTTTCAGCTGGGACATGATTTGTCCCTTTTTATTATGGCAGATATATGTGCTGAGGTTGTGTCATGAGATATATTAAAAAGTAATCTAGCAACCTTGCAAAACAGTGTTGAACTAAGCTTTTTTCATACTAAATCATCATTTTAAAGCCATGGTTATTGGAGCTGTTGTCTAGATTAAGGAAACTCTCTATTCACATGATGATGCATTCAACTTGTTAAAGCTAACTTTAGGTGAGTTGGTCAGACGCGCATGAAAATGGACCAAAAGAGCAAAAAATCACAAACTCCAAGAGATAGGAGAATGTGAAAAGGAAGCCAAACCAAGAGGGAAAAAAGGTGGTAGAATCAAATGGTATTCTAGTGTGCCCATTTGGTTTGCATTTGACTAGTGTATTCGCCATATACAGGATTTACTTGTTGGTGATTGGAATAGTTCTCTTTCTTTATTATTGTTGAAGATTTCATCTTATTAGAGATAAAAACATTACACAATATAATATATAAGAAGTGGATAGTGATCTCATCTTATAAGCTGATTTTATAAGGTTGAGTTAGTCTTAAAGTTTACTTTTTAATATAATATGATAACAAACTCTTCTTAATATAATATTTTAACAAAAGTTTGTTGGTCTTATTAGACCATCCAAAATCATCTTATAAATCAATTTTATAAAGTTAAGTTTAAAGTTTACTTTTTAGTAACTTTTTAATAATCATGAAGTGTGTAAACCATAACAAATTCAACTTTTATTTTGCAAAAAGAAAGAAAAAAAATCCTAGTTGCTTACAAATTTATGATATAGTTGGTGCTCAATAACATTGTGCTGCGTTACATATTACTAATGCATACATAGAATTATTAAAAGTCAAAAACAAATTGGTGGGTCTTCAATAACACTAACCAACCATTAAAGATGTGGATAGATCCACCAAGGCCAAGAACAGAACGTTGATTCATCATTTGGGCAGTGACACTGGTGACTTGAAAAATCAATAATTTTTTCCATGAACTGTAGTGTCAAACTCATCCACCCACTTCCACTTTGTCCAATATTTAGAGTCTGTGTCGCTTTACGGTACCCTACTGCAACTTCATAACATGCTTTTGGTTTGGTAATGTCCAAACTTTCAGTTTTTACCATCTACTTTTCTTTTTCACCAATTGTAATTAATGATTCTCCTTTGGAATATTAGTTCTTCGGTAGCCATTACTGAAGCAATGCCTATGTTCTTTTGTTCTCTACAATAAAATATTTATCAACCTTATTAACTATTCATCTATCCAAAACATGACTAACAACTTTTAATGAATTTTTTTATTGTAACCATGTTTTTTTATCTTGGAGAATATGAGTACATTTCCATTCAGACTAACGTAATGTTGATAATGAATGCTTATGTTCTAAATACTAATTATTTACTCTCTCCCTTGTACAATACTTAACCAACTAACACCACTACAGCACCAAACAATTCCTTTGCTGCTCTGGCCTTCCCCTTAAAGAAACAAAAAGCCAAATGCAATAATGGACAAGATAAAAGAGGGTCACTAAAGTTGGTGCTGAGGGACTTGGCTTATTAAATGCTGATCATCCCCTCAATTTCTTTCAAAATTCAAATTGACCCTTCTGGCCTTCTCACCCTTCTTTCTAAGCATCAAACTTCTTCTCTCCATTTTTTCAATTTTATTTCCAATTCTTCAATTGAAAGAAGCTCAGGAACTCAAAGTCATGAAAGCAACAGAATGTTAAAGGAAGCTTTGATGTGATGTGAGGTGAGGAAATCAGAGGAACTTAAAAATGAGTACAGCAAGATTCATCAAGTGTGTTACCGTGGGAGATGGAGCCGTGGGAAAGACCTGTATGCTCATCTCTTACACCAGCAACACATTTCCCACGGTATGGCAATGCATGATTTTTAGTTGGTTGAATGTGTTCTGCTTGGTCAATAAAAAAATTCACTTTTTCTATCTGAAAAAAAAAAAAAAAAAAAAAACAGGACTATGTGCCTACAGTTTTTGACAACTTCAGTGCAAATGTGGTGGTTGATGGGAGCACAATTAACCTGGGATTATGGGACACTGCTGGTAAGTATTTTATGTAGGTGATTAACAAAACTGCTAGTTACTATATCACCAAGCAGGTGTATACTTGTATTGTAATGTGCATAGTATATATATTTTGGTGAACAGAAGATTTTAGTAACTAAAACTAGATATTGTTGAAGTTAAACTCCTTAACTCCTGATATAGAAACTATTTTTCCATTCTTTACTCATTTATTGTAGCTTCATAAATTCAGGACAGGAGGATTACAACAGGCTTAGGCCATTGAGCTATAGAGGAGCAGATGTGTTTTTGCTGGCATTTTCCCTCCTCAGTAGAGCCAGCTATGAAAATATCTCTAAGAAGGTTCTTCTGCAAGCCTCTCAATTATCCCTCTATCATGACAAATTTACACCTACTGATATTACACAAAGACACATAACATCTTACATGTGTCTGTGAACTGTAATATGGTATAATTCCTGCCAATAGAATCTCACAGTAGGCCCATTTTATGCAGTGGATTCCTGAGCTGAGACATTATGCCCCAACTGTGCCAATTGTACTTGTGGGAACCAAACTTGGTATCATCCAACACTAATAAAATTATTTGATATTTTGGTATTATTTAAGCTACATACTAGTTCACCTGTGGTGTCATTTCTTACTTACTGTGATCTTATATTTGGCTGCAGACTTGAGGGAGGACAGGCAGTATTTGATTGATCATCCTGGAGCCACACCTATATCTACTGCCCAGGCAAGTCACTCGTGTTCCATGTTCTAACAAAGACCATTTTCTTTTTGGTGGCATAGAATTTTTCTTTTTTTTTTTTGGTTTTGTTTCAGTGCACCTGAATCTTCTAAATGTTTGGCAGGGAGAAGAGCTGAAGAAGGCGATTGGTGCTGCTGTGTACATAGAATGCAGCTCAAAGACTCAGCAGGTTCTAATTTTTCTATGCTTATAGCTAGACAAAATTTTAGATATATTCAAAGCAAATTGCATTAAAAGGGTCCTATTAAGATTCAATATAAAATCGTACCAAATTGTTTAACTTTTGGTATAAAAGGTTTTAAGTTATACTATGGAAATTGTTATAGCAGAACATCTCCCGATTATAGTTTCAATATTGACTACATTAGATTATACAAAACCAATTTGTCCACGCCATTTATTTTTCCCACTTTTGCACCATCTAACCAGGGACAAATATCTAGTTATCAACATGTATATGTAATTAATGGAGATAATACACCGTTTCAACATATATATGTAGAGGCTTAAACAGTACAAAAGTGGTTCCACAAACAAAATGGTGTCAACTTCTTTTTAATAGATCATTTAACCTTAAAAAGTCTATCAGTAATAAAATATATATACAGTGCAAACATTTTTTTAACACAACTGTATAGCAACCATTGCACTGTAGATGTCAGACCACTCTTGTGAATTATTTTTGTTTCTAAAAATTTGTTTGTGAAATCTCTTTCTCCGAAGACATTGAATTTGGTAAACAATATACCGCATCATTTGTCTGATAGTGTATGACATTATTAAAGTTAATTACTCTATCAACTTACAGTACACAAGGTTTTCAGCCTCCTAATTTGATGTCTATGCTGCAATATTTCAGAATGTGAAGGCTGTGTTTGATGCTGCCATCAAGGTTGTTTTGCAGCCAGCAAAGCCAAAGAAAAAACGAAAGAAGAACAGATCCTGCGTTTTCCTTTAATGGCAGTACATGTTTGATTTGCATCCTGTAACATTCGTGTAACCTTCTCCTAAGTTTTCCATTCTTCTCTTTCTGAATTGACCTTTTGAAACATATGTATTCCTTCCATACTCTACCCTCTTTCCGTTTTCTCATATATTTTCTTGTTGGTGGATCTAAATGATGTTCCAATGCTTCTCTACATATACAAGATTGTACTGAATTAAAAAGATAAGTTTTGTGATGAAAAGAGTATAACAGCATTAATCATCACTTTTGTGTCGCTCAACATGTTTCTTATTCTTATCACTGTTCTCTCCTCTAACTTAAGGTTAAATTTTCTATCATGATTTTTGTCGTTAACCGTGAATCAAATCCTTCACGGGCTGCAATAAGCATAGTTTTGTACTACCTTTGTCATTTATGTTTAACCGGGACCTAAAAGCTAAGCAGCTAGAATCATTATTGATTTTCAAGTCTGAAAATTCACATAAAAAGCAATAACATCATGTGAAGTTATTGCAGTGATTGTTCCTTCTTAGTTATTGAGTTGTATATACTGATTGAACTACATTAATTCATCATCAAAAGCTTACTTATTTAGGTACTCAAATGTCTTTTACTTCTCCTATCTTCATCATTCTTGTTCCCCACAAAAAGCAACCCCACTCACCAACTTATTTCACAACACATCAAAAGGCAAAACAACTTAAAAACAAGTCAACATTTTTTTTATTAACATTATCATCATTATTTTCTTCTCTATCATTGTATCATGAGATACAATACTCGTAAAAAACGTTATAAATTGTTTCCAAAGAGAATGCCAATATATAAGCGCCTGTAGCTCAGTGGATAGAGCGTCTGTTTCCTAAGCAGAAAGTCGTAGGTTCGACCCCTACCTGGCGCGTTTGTGTTATATTTTTCTTTTGATTACTTTAATGTTAAACCCAAAATAGGGTGAAAAAAAAGGGTAAAAACTTGTAAAATTTAATGAAAAAATAAATAATATTTTTACACGGCTAAAAAATTCTATAAACATATTGAATTATGTTTTATTACGTAAATAAAAAATACTTTATTAAAAAATATATTATAATAACTTTTACGTCTAAAAGAATTAGTCTTTGATAAATATCATTAGTATAAACAAAAGAAAAAGCAGATAGATGTTGTTCTCTGGCTTGATCAACATTGCGGAAGTGATTGGGACGAACTTGGATTTCAACTTGCAAGTAGTTTTTCGTGACACATCAATGACTTTGCTAAGCTTTCTTTTTTATGATGAATCAATAACATAGAATAGTAGTATTTGGAATTCAAACATTACGACCCATTCAAAAAAAGAAAAGTATAATAGTATTATTATACCACGAGATGGATGAGCTTTCTCCTTTTATCCATAACAAAATGTTGCAAAAGTTTTCTGTATATGAACCTGAAATTAGATACTTAAGTGGAGTTTCTTTTATTTTAAGTGAAAAAAAGTATATATTTCTTATTCATACTGCATAAATTTTAGCTTTAGTGTTTTCTAGTTTTTTCCAACAAATGATACCTACTGACTTAATTAATAAATAATATAATTAAATATGTTATTTATTTATGTATTTTCAGGATGAAATTAGTTTTTTCTTTATTCTAAATTTTATATCTTTCATAATTAAAGTAAAAAATTATTAAAATGAATTTTTATCAATTTTGTTTAACATGGACTAATTAAAGTAAGAAAATTATTAGAATAAATTTGTATCAATTTTGTTTAATGTGGACAAATAGATTTTTTTAGTGTGAAATAAAATTGTATAGGTTATCATTCATTATATTATCATTAAAGCATATTTTTTTTTTTCAGTTTTAACATGTAGTGAAAATATTAACTTTAATGAATGGGCTATATTTTGAACTTGGGAAAATTCATTAAACTGATTAAAAAGAAGTAAAAGTCGATAAACAGATAAATTTGAATCATTATTTTAAAAATTTAAAAGTAATTCAAATTATTCTTCCTCTGCTTAAAAAACTCCATAATACTGTTCTAAAGCTCTGACTAATTATTGACCTAATCAAAGAGATAGTAAATTAATAATTATCTCAGTATTTTAGGAGAAATCAAAATACTAGCAATTGCCGAAGTGATATTAATAACTATTACATCAATTTTAACTTATTAACTAATCTAAATATGTAAACTAATTTTAGTTTAAGAAAAAACTCACTTTATCTTTCTCTGTTAAAACTATTTATGAAATGGTTTGTCTAAATCTACCTTAAAAATGAAGAATAAATATATATATATATATATATATATATATATATATATCCTTATTCTATAGATATTTATCTATCTATATATACTATATTAATTAATAAAAAAGTAATTATGTGCTTGCCTTAACTTCTTTGATCCTTAAATTTCATCGCTTCCTCCACTCATTTTAATCAGTAAAATTAATTAATTAATATTTTAATTCTTGGACTTAAAAATTTAATATATTTTAATTTCTAAACTTAGTTATTTATTATAATTTTTAGTAAGACTTAATTTATTTTTTATAAATTAAAATGACAATAAATAATTAATTGAATTCATGTACTAGGTAATATAACTATTTTATAAACATTGACTTTGAGTCATGCACTTTAACATTAAAATTGGAGTCAAAAGATTAATTATACTTTTAAAAAAAAACTATAATTTAATATTTATAAAAAGGTAAGTGAAGTAATTATTTATAATTTGTAATTTTTGAAGTAAATATTTTCTACTTCTAATCCATTAAAAATAGGCTTGTGAGTTGATCTATTGTCCATTTATCTATTTTTACACTTTTTGTTTTTTTTATAAGAGTGTTTCGTTGTATGACATTAGAATCCCTTGTGACATGGTGTGTGGTGCCACTATTTGGGTACCAAAGAGGGTCATCAACGGTGGATGGAACATCCAAGAGTGATGCATCACTGGTTTCATTGTTTGAGGGTATGAAGTTGAGAAACATTAGCATGAATAGGGGGTTGGGGTAATAGTCATACCAGTATCAAAACTGAAGAGCAGTATGACCATTTTTTCCACAAACTTGACATGTTGGACGTGATGATTGCTAAGAACTCTAAAGATCACGAGCTTGTGACCAAGAGGTTCGAGAATCACAAGCAAAGTTGGACGATTTGGAGAAATCACGTCCTCCACAAACATCAATGAACTTTGTATTGGACTTGTCATGATGTGGATAGGCAGGGGTCCAAGAAGCGATAACTACAATGGTAGGAAGATGGAGAGGATCAAGCTGATAGTTGCACTCAAGACGTTCTTCTTGAGCAAGGAGAAGAGCTTCGATCTCTGTGACAATATATGAATTTTTACGAGACATGATGGAAGCAATAAAGGGATCAAAGTCAGAGAAAAAACCGTTAAGAATCATGTTGATATGATCGTCAACCAAGATTGGAGGACCCACGACAACTAAGGAATTAATAGTACTTTTAATGTCCAAGATATATGCTGAGATAGAACGGTCCTTCTTAAGATTCTTGAGAAGCAACTTAGGCTTCTTGATTTGTGCACGAGTGTGAGAAGAGAAATATGTATGCAGAGTACTCCAAATTTTGATAGCCGAATGAATACCTACCATTTGAGTGAGGAACAATATTGTCATATATGTGAGTAACCAAAATACAAGATTGTCTTGTTGTTTGTGAAGAACGTAAGAAGGATTGTCAATGGTGGTGCCATCATCCATAGAAACAGAGTGTGATGGGGTATGAGATCTATCAAGGAAGTGACACGATTTAGCCCATCAATTGTTGCAAAAACCTGTTGTTTCCATATCAAGAAGTTGTCTTCATTGAGCTTGAGAGTAATGGGAGAGGAAAAATGATGCAATGAAGCAGTGGGAAAAGTTTTGGTAATGACAAAGGAGGGTGTAGCAAAAGCCATGAGAGAAGAATTTTTTTTTAACACATGATACCATGTTAGATGTGTGAGAGAGATAAAGAGAAGAAGAACAGTAACAAATAGAAACATAAAAGTATTTCATTCATGATATTTACATAACATAGGAGAACGTATATTTATACACATAAAATCCATACAAGACAGACTATGTGTAAGTGACCTTAATACTATGTGTCACTTGTCTTAACAATTTGAATGTTATATATTAAAAACATATTTAATCATGTAATATTATCTAAGTTTTAATATTTGTGTTGAAAGGATTATTATTTTTATATATTAAATTACTCCATATCCAGAATTGAAACATATAAGTATTTAAATTTTTAAATTACAATTTAAACTAATTTATAACTTGTGGTATGTAATATAAGAGAGATTTACACGTATACTTCTTCATTCATGTATTCATAAAGAAAAATTGAATTTTCTTACAAATGACAATAATTAGCATATGGAAGAGCTAATAAAAATTTACAATAGTCATTTTACAACCGGGTTAAATGTTTCGAAATGGTGAATTTCTTCCATTTAAATAAAGTCTTTAGCAACAAATTTAGCATTTGAGTAAAATCTTTAGAAACAAGTTTAATTTTAGGCCTCTTTATAATCTATCTCCCTTATATTTCACTTTAAAAAGTCATTTCCAACCAATGACTTTCTTTCTTCAAGGTAAAGAAGTAACCTGGTCTTGTTTTGCTCCAAAGCATACACAAAAATGTAGTGGTGAAGGTGATAAATTTTAATACGAAAAAAAATTAGAAATAAGTGAGAAGACTACAATGGTAATTTTGCAAACAAGCTCCATAGAGTGAAAAAAGAAACAACAACAAACTTCATAGAAAAAAATAAAATTCTAGTATATTAGATAAAAGAAAGTTGCATAAAAAATAATGATTGAAGGTAGAGTTAACTAACTAATTATCATACATGTATATAATTTAGAGTTAGGTAACTAACCAATCAAATTCTACAACATTTGGTTGGTTATTCAACTTATATATCATTCCACTCCCTTGGATTGAGCTGCTCCATCATCCTCTTAAATGGCTTATAGCATGGTTAAAAAAAATGAAAAGTGATTATTACTATTATTATCATCATATTATTATTATTATTATTATTATTATTATTATTATTATTATTATTATTATTATTATTATTATTATTATTATTATTATTATTATTATTATTATTATATGAAGAAGAAAAACGTAGGAAAGTAGGAGAAGAGTCATTTTGAATACTTCTCCCTCCAACAGCCAAAGACTACCTTCCTTCCTCGTACACGCTACACATACACCTCTCTCTCTCTCTCCTCTCCGCGTCTGCTATAACCACAATGCTCAACAATTTGCAACATATAATAAAGTCACCCATTTACTCCCTACAAACAATTTCCTTTCTTTCACCATCCATTGCTTTTCCTTCACCCAAACTCAATGGGTGCCGACGAAGACTATGACTACTTGTTCAAGCTCGTACTCATCGGTGATTCTGCCGTTGGAAAGTCCAATCTCTTGTCACGATTCACGCGAAACGAGTTCAGCTTAGAGACCAAATCCACCATCGGCGTCGAATTCGCCACCCGCAGCGTCCCCGTCGATGGCAAGCTTGTCAAGGCACAAATCTGGGACACCGCCGGTCAAGAAAGGTCTTACCTTTTTCGCTTTCTCGATATGCATGTCATTCTTGCTTCAATTTAATCTTGATGGGTTGTGTTAGTTTGCATTTGAATAGTGGGATCTTTGTGGGTTGTTGATTTTGATCGTGATGAAAAGGTCACTGATCGACGGACAGAGGCTTGATTTGACTGTGTTCTGTAATGTATGGTTGCTGGTTAGGGAAGATTTTTAAGACATGAAAAAAAAAAAGTTATAGTTTTTTCAATTTGTCAGGGTTTTTTTTTCTGACAGGATCTGTTGTTGTTCTATCTAGGAAACATGTGTAGATTAGGATTTGGATCACGTGTCTATTTCTTTATCTTTTCAATTGAAAAATAACTCCTTTTCTCCGGAATGGGTGGAGCCAATTTGCACGTATTCACATAACGAAGCATTTGCGATGATCGAGAGTGGCCAACTCACATTTCTAATGTCTACTATAAGGCTGGTTTTTCTAGATGAAATATTAGTCATCCGATCTTCATCCAACAATTCTAAAATTGTCAGATGTGTGAATACGTGCAAAATTCACTGCAAAAATCCAGAATGATAAAGTTTTCTCAATTAAAAGGAGACAAGTGAATTGATTTCCACTTATTGTTCATCTTTGTAAATAAAATCTTTGTTGAAATGAAGTGATGCAGAGTCCTCTGTCATTGATCATACTAAATTTTGATAAATCTTATTTAGAAGCACGATCCCGTTCTAATTTGATTCTTAGCTGCGTAGTTAAATGTTATTGCTACTATCATGAAGTGTGATTTAATAATATTCTTTGGTTTATTTTCATCTGCCAAAAGAATGGTATTGAATAGCCACATATTGTGCTAAAGTCTTAGACTGATAAACTTACAATGTTTTTTTCTCATCTACCACATTGTACTTGCTAATCTAAACTACATAATCATATATGACCAGTCCTGAACAATATATTCATGAGTCTCACTCTTCCTATGGTAACTCATAAATGCATACCAACCATGGTTTCTGAGTGGTGAATGAAAACTAAACTCCTTTTTCTGTTTACCTTACCATAGATATCGTGCTATTACAAGTGCATATTACCGAGGAGCAGTTGGTGCTTTGGTTGTGTACGATGTAACTCGACAATTGACTTTTGAGAACGTTGAGAGATGGTTGAAGGAGCTTCGGGATCACACAGAAGCATATGCTGTGGTCATGCTAGTGGGAAACAAGGCAGATCTTCGACATTTGCGTGCAGTGTCAACTGAAGAAGCCAAAGAATTTGCAGAAAAAGAGAATATATACTTCATGGAAACCTCTGCCCTTGAGTCCTTGAATGTGGACAAAGCTTTCATAGAAGTGCTGACTCAGATATACAATGTTGTGAGTAGGAAAACTCTTGAGACAGTGGATAACCCTCCTGCAACATCCTTGCCCAAAGGGGAAACCATTGTTGTTGGAACCAAAGATGATGTCTCAGCCGTTAAAAAGAGTGGATGCTGTTCCACATAGTTTGTTTGAGATATAAAAGGGTCTTGATTATGCTGTATAACTGAATGTTGTGTCCATCCATTGTTTTATTTTGTTCAATTTTTGGTTGCTGATATATACTATTCACCTCAATAGCCCTTTATTGTGGTCATAATACACGTTTTTTATATTCAAATATCTGCCTTGTTCTGTCTTATTTATCATACCACGTCAATATATTATCTAGACATGATGAATGATAAGAAAAATGATACAAAAAGATTTAGAATGTTTGATAGTCCTTGAAATTTTGGTGAATTTTAGGGGTGGGTTAGATTTTTCAAAATTCAATATAGATTAATATAGATCCAATAAAATGGATTGAATTTAAAATTCATATCCTTTAAACTAATCAGATTTATTTGGATTTTTTTTAATCTATTTAAAATAAATTAAATTTACATTAAATTTACTTTGTCAATTAGATTAAATTCATCTCGATTTGGATCTTACTGACTCAGCTTGACATAGGTCTAGGTTTACTCGACTTGACATGAACTTTGGCCCACTCGACTTGACATGAAAATTAGTTGACTTGACTCGACATCTACTCAGGCCAACTCTACCTTGACTTGGACTAACTCGGCTCAACTTGAACCTGGGTCGACTTGGCTTTACATAAGCTCGATGCCGACTCAACCTGGGCTCGGGGCGATGCAACTTGACATGGGCCCAAACTGACTCCACTAGACATGGGCACAAGTCGTCTTGGCTAGACATGGGTTCGGGCGCACTCAGCTTAACATGGGTAGGCCTACTCAGCTCGACATGGTCCTGGGCCGATTCAGATCAACATGGGCTTGGGTTGAATCAGATCGACATGGTCCCGGGCCGACTCAGATCGACATGGTCCTGGGTCGACTTGGCTCGACTTGGTTCGACATCAGCCTGGTGCCGACTCGACCTTGGTTCGGTGTCAACTCAACTTGGGCTTGGGCCAACTCAGTTCATATTTGGTCGACTTGGCTCAGATCGGGCCCAGGCTCACTTTGATCAGATTAGGCCTAGGCCGACTGAGCTCGGACCAGGGTGAACTCAGCTCGACATCGACCCAGGCGAACTCGGCTCAACATCGACCCATGCTAACTTGTCTCGACAACGGCCTGGACTGACTCGGCTCGACATAGGTTCGGGCCGACTCGGATTGACATGGGCTTGGGTCGACTTGGCTCAACTTGGTTCGACATCGGCCCGGTGCTAACTCAACCTTGGTTCGGTGCCAACTCGACTTAGACTTAGGCAGACCCGGTTCAAATATGGTCGACATGGCTCAGATCGAGTTCGGGTGAACTCGGCTCGATATCAGTCCAAACGAACTTGTCTCGACATGGTCCCGAACCCACTTGGATTGACATGGGCCTGGGTCGACTCGGTTCGACATCAGCTTGGTGCCGACTCGACCTTGGTTCGGTGTCAACTCAACTTGGGCTCAAGCCAACTCGGTTCATATATGCTCGACTTGGCTCACATCGATCCCGGGCTAGCTCGGCTTAGATCGGGCTCAGGCCGACTCAGCCCGAATTGGGCCCGGGTGAACTCAACTCGACATCGGCCTAGGCAAACTCAGCTCAACATCGATCTGGGCAGATTCGTCTCGACATCGGCTTAAGCCGACTCGTCTCGACATAGGCCTGAAATGACTCGACTCGACATGGGTTCAGGCCGACTCAACTCGTCATCATCCAGGGCCGACTCGGCTCGACATCGACTCAGGCCGACTCGGATCGAAATGGGTCTGGGTCAACTCGACTCGACATGGTCGCGAGTCGACCATGGGCCTCGACCGACTCTGCTAAACATTGGCCTGGGTTGACTCGGATCAATACGGGCTCAGGTTGACTCTAATCAACATGGGCCTAGGTCGACTCAGCTCGATATCGACCCTGGCCGACTCGACTTGACATCGACCCTGGCCGACTCGGCTCGACATCGACCCTAGCCAACTCGACTCGACATAGACTCGGGTGACTTAGCTTAATATGGATCCAGATTGACTTGCTCAACCTGAGTCCGAGCTAAGTCAAAATTCATTTTAGATAATCCAAAAATATATCCAATCTATCTATAGTCCATATCCAATTAAATTAATTGGACTCAAAATCTAAAAATATAGATTTAAATTTAAGATAAATCCATTTAAATGAATTAAAAGTAATATGGATTTGGATAATTATAATTTAGATTACTTAATGAATTTTAATCTTAACTTTTAATGTTTTTTTATAAAAAGTAAAAAAGGGATAATTGATTAAAGTATTTTACTAACAAATATTAACAAATTTTAAAATGTTTTTATTTTTTTTCTATATTTTTTTACTCCCTATCAAATCAATTCAATTATATAACTTATACAATATTTCATCTATATTTATTACCTTTTTCTACTCCAACAGATAATTAAATTTTATTTATTTTTATTTGGACTTCTTTTTTTAACTTATTTATACTTTATTTCATTATTTTGTATTTCTTTCTTGAGAACATCAAGGCAGAGTCCAAGTGTTGTAGTAAAATGAAGGTGGGAAGATTGGGTCCAACTCAAATTTAACTTCTCCTTTTATTTGTATTTTTAAATAAGCATTAGTTTATAATATAATATAATAACTAAATTAAGTGTCTAATAATAATAATAATAATAATAATAATAATAATAATAATAAGTTCCACAAAATAAATAATAATAGTAATAAAAGTAAGCATAACATCCAATATACTAAATAAAAGTAATAAATGCTAAACAAAACAGAACACATAATTGTAAATTTTAATTCTAAAACGAATACACAATTATCTTCCGGTTTAATAAAATGACACTTAGATATCTCTCTAGCTATTAAATATACATTCATCTAGTTGATGTTTTCAATAAATGACATTTATATTCCTTGTAATTTTAATAAAGTGAAACATATCTCCTTTACTTTATTTATAAAAAAAAAAATTCATCAAAACTTAAATAAAAATGATAAAATTAAATCGAAACTTTTAATTATAGAAATTAAAGAGTTTTTTATAAAAGAATTGAATAATTTAATTATAGAAAATTATTTTCATCAAAGGTATTATTAAATGATGTTCATTCATTGTGGAAACATCAAGTAGTAAAAAATGGTAGTTGAGGCTTGTGTGAATACTCATGGAATCAACATTAACCACACTATTAGCAAACAGAATTAGTTTCTAACTTAGTAGGTTAGGGTTCATTCTAAGACTTAAAACAAAATATGACAACCTAATGTTAAAATATACATTCACTTCCTTTATGTTATTAATAAAGTAAAGATTATAACTTTTATTTTATTTATATTTAAACTTGTATTAAAATTGTATAATAATAAATTAATAAGCTTAATTATTTATTTTATTTTTATCTTAAAATATTTTTTCTCAAAACATTAATTTTTTTATTTTATAAAATAATTTATAATTTAGTGACAATATAATTTTTATAATATTCTTAATGTATAACTGAACTAGTAACCCCTAAAATCAGAACCTAAATATCTCATCAAGTGATCATAGTGAGTATCGTGAAAAAGCGATGATCCTCACTTCCAGAGGTCATGACGTATTTATAGGTGAACATTCTCACCTTCAGAGTTACTTGGAGTTTGATACCTTTCCTTAAGAAATTATAATTGACTTTAATTAATTAAACTATATTCATGACTATACTATCCAGCATATCTACACACCTTTGATCATAGACCATATGACAAACATGTCTTTCTACCATATCAGCATTAATACCGAGGACACATGTCATCCAAAACTTTATGAAGTATCATGTACATTCCAATAACAATTAAAGCACTTAATTTTTGTTGTAAAAAAACTATTTTTTTATATTTTAAAACATTAATTTAAAATATTAATAATTTTTATTTTACTTTTAGTCAATACAATATTTTTAAACAAAACATCGGAGATAAGTATCACTTCTAAAAGTATTAGTTACTGTCATTTACTAACATGAGGAAGAAGTGTTTGTAGAAAGATTAGAAGAGATGTGAGTGTCAATTTTGGAGATGACAACGGTAAAAGACAAATGTGGGTTTGACAATATTTGTTCCGCCTATAAAATAAAAACTCATAATTGATATTAGATGTGTATAAAATTTGTATCTCATTTATATTTTGTTACATAACGAATATACTCGTACCCACCCAAATATATACTACATAATTTTATTTACATAAAATAAAAGTCAAAACACATAAAACATAATATTATCAAGATTTCAATGTCAAAAGGACACACATTTTCTTCTCTTCAATTCCAAATAACAATGAAGAAAATATATTTATAAAAAAATCAAAATAAAGCACCAAATAAGAATAAAGGTGTTTTAGTAATTTAAAACAAATACATGTATGGGACAATAACAGGACAAATACATACATATCCATTCTTAACTTCATACTTTTGGTTTAAAAATTCAAGCATTACGGATACTCATACTTATGTGTAGTTAATATGTGTATTCTCAATAAACATTGAAATGAATTTAGAGAATACTCATGAATATAAGTTTATTTGTCATCCATATTGATTTTATTAAAAATATAAAGGAGGTAGGTGAGTGCCTATTGTAAATATAGAGGGGAGTGTATGTTCTTTTAAAGAAAGGTAAGTTCAATTTGACATTTTCTTTAAGGCGAAAAGGAAGTGTAAAAGGAAGAAGAAGAAAAATATTTCAAGAAAAGTCTTACCTTAGTTTCACTTTCTATGTATGTCATAAGACACCAATTTATTTGTTCTTCTTCTTAGTTGCTGGATCTATTGTTAGACACTTTCTATATATATCATAAGACACAAATTTGCTTGTTCTTCTTCTTAGTTGCTTGATTTATTGTTAGAGTATGATGAAGTTGTCATTAAACTCTTTTTTTTTTATTGTTATTGAAGTGAGACTTATTTCCCTTTTAAGTTTAGGAAACTTTCTCTTATGTATCCTAACTTTTTTCACCCATAAACATGATTTCTTTATCATCTCCTTTTCTATTTCTTTATGAATCTTGAGTCTTTTTGTTTGGAAGATTCGTGAACCTTCTTCTTCTTTTTCTTTGATATTTATTTGGATATTCATGACATTAATTTTACAATGCATCTTATTTGTTTTTGTCTAATTTCTCAAACTTTGAAGTTATAACTTTTAGAGACTTTTGTCTTTGTTATTTTCTTATTCTTTTTGTTTTCCCTAAATCAACAATTTTATATAAATTTATTTTGTCGAATTTGAATACATTTAGGTGATATTCATTCTAAAGATAATTTTTATGAACTATTAGAATACCTAAAAGTTCATCTCATATTAGTGTCTTTAAATTACATGTCTATTTAGTAATTATAGTTTTGGGTTTCCACACTTTGGACATGTTATTCAAGATTATTAATTTGATATGTGCTTAAGAGAATGTGTGCCCTTAAACTTTGAATCTTGAGGAAAATTTACATTTTTCCAAACATGTTATCCAAACATGGTGAAGCTTTTATATTGTGTGGTGAGAGTGACAATTTTTAAAAGTTAGACATCTTCATTTTCTTTATAATTGATGTGATACGTAATATTTGACTTTGTTGTCTAATTACATAATGCTGTAGTATTGTTGACATTTAGTTTTAATAAAATAATATAATTATTTATACATTTTCCTTTTATCCATCCAGTAGGGATAATTCTCTCCTACAAATTGGAGGTCTTATAAGTGAGATTCCTTTAATTTTCATGTGAAATATTTTCTTTTAGACTTGATTAAATTTTGAAACTTGAGTTGTGATACCAAAATGTTTGTGACAAAAATACATGAAAGGAATTGGATTATATTTTAAAATGTTTTTACAACTTTTTTTTGCAAAGAAAGTAAACTATTTTTTCTGGTTTTTAAAAAAATATACGAGTTGTGTCTACTTGCGAGAAAATGATAACCAACAAATCAAACAATATTAAATACTAATTTATAATATTAAAATAATTTTAGAATTACCGGGTATATTGTTTGTGAATTTTTCTTTCAAAATTATCATTGCCAATTTTATTGATTAAGTTGTATGAATTTACCTCTTGGTTCACATGGTAAAAAAATTGTAACATTTAAGTAAGATATTATGTGTTGAAATTGAAAACCTAAATGGTAAAAATCGCAATATCAAAATTAAGGACAAAATGTGAGGAAAAAAATAATAATAGTAGACTGTAATTATGTAAAAGAAATATTCATTTTTATATAAAAGTCATGCTACACAGAGCACGTGTCATATCCATAAAATAAAATCATATATACATTTATTTCAATATGAAATTATGTTAGTGTTCACTCATTTTACCCCATTACACCATTTAAAATTTGAGAAAACTCTAGTAGAGATATAAAATGCTCTAAAATTAAAAATACAATAAAATTCACAAATATGCAAAAGTTTGAAAATGTAGTGATAAAATATACAACTAAATCTAATTGATTATTAAAATAATATAAGCTTTATCTTTTTTCCAAACATATCCTAAAGAGAAATTAAGTTATCCAGAAATATCATTTTAATGAAATTTAAAGAAAGAATTTAAGATTAAAAAATTAGCTAACAATCTATTGTTAATGAATTGCAGTTGAAAGTTAATTATTTGAGAACTATTCTATATTAATTGGAGGTTCTAAAATCAAATAATGAAAAGGCAACTATGCTAAAACTTTAGAGGACTTACGAAGATGATTTGAAGGTTTAGACAATAATGTTAATGACATAAAACGACCATTCATAAATTGATTAAATTAATTTTAAATTCAAGTATCTTATATTACATTTAAAAATTATAAAATAATGGAGAATTTTTTTTTATAATATGACATGGTCTGATCATGATTACCAAGGGGGAGGGGATAAGGTGCATGCATGGGATAAGGTGAAAAATTTATTTTTAAACTGTCTATGTCTATCAGACCACTATTACCAATGTGTTGGTCCATGAGAAATAAAACAAGCTAAACCTACTTCCAGAATAATCAACACTACTTAATTCAATAATAATAAAGATAATATACCAAAAGTAGCGTGTAAAGTATGCTATTTTGTATTTATAGTTGGATAATCATCCCTCAGTAGTGAGTGACATCAGGATTTTGTTTGAATGAAAAAATCAAAAAAGTCTTCAGAGACTCATACAGCACTTTGGTTGACAAAGATTAACAATGTTGATGTTGATGAAAATGGCAGACAATTGGACGGCTAATAAAAATGGCAATGACTTCTGACAATGACCAGACCATTTTACAATATAAAAAACTCAATGACATACAGAGGAAACAATCAACATCATAAAAAATAATGGTAGACTTAAAATGCTGCAGCAGCAGTCACTGTTTAATCTATTATTGGTGATCACTTATGGTTTAGGTACAGTTTTCCAGTTTTCACTGTATTCAATAAACTTGTGTGGAAAATTTAATGTGTAAAGCATTTATAGGAACTGAAAAAACAAGGCAGTGTCTAACTAATGAATGAAGGGACCTTGGCAGAAATAACATTCAAGCTGAAACAAGTAATAGAAAACGATGGGACCTCCTCTAAAACATATGCTCAAAGTACAGAAGGCATGTCTTTCAAAACAGTAAAAAAAAATAGTTTAGCTAGGAATTGGAAATATGTGTATAAAATCTACACTCTATTGTGACGTGTTAAAGAGGGCCAAACACCAACAGAAGAAGTTGGGTATCAAAGCCTTCTACGAGCACAACAAATTTGGCTACAAGTTGGGACGTTATGTGTTGAAAATCTGCCACCTGATCAGTTTTCGTCTATGGCGATTTGAGATGCCTTGTGAAAATTGATGTCAGTTCCAGAGAGACAAAGTTCACTGAATTGGTATAGAGAAGCCATCTCTGTAGCAAAATGTGTTCGTCTTTGTCCTCCGAAAAGAATTCAACTTCATAACCATTCTGCATAAAACACATTTTTGTCAAAGCCACGCACATACTAAGTAATCATTGAATATCTCATTCCATGCACATATCTTATTAACTCCCAATGTCCACAGTTAGGCTGCCCTTTTACATATTATGGATAAAAATATTAAATGAAAAGTTGAATATAACATATTATGAATGTATATTGAGAAGATAATCTAGCTACCTAATTCATTTCTTCAAAGTATATGCTCAACTCAAAGTATTGATGAAGAACCAGAGGGTAAAAAATGATCAAGCAGTTCTAATAATACAACCAGTGAAAAGAAACCACTTTGGTTCTTCTTCTGAAACCTTTTTATTACTCTCATCACCTCAAAACACACAATATAACTTATTAGATTATAGAACTTCTAGAAAACTAATTACTTAATTCATTTTAACCTCAACATACCAATTCAAAATTTAATCAAAACAGGACCTAAAATAGTTTTATTACATATAAAACTTTATTAAAGATTTGTTCATAAGAAGCTTTAGTATGCATTCAGAAGAAGAAAAATGAGATTTTTTTTTATAAATTAAAATTAGTTTGCATGAGTTAAAAATCAGATTATGCAAAACTGGTAAGGAATGACTCTTACAGATTAACACACAAACTTTAATTTAAGGAGAAACAGATTTAATTTTTCTCCTAATCACCTTCTCCAAACAAATAACACATCAAAACTCTGGAAAGGCCAAGCAAAATTCTAATCCAGGAAACATAATCACAAAAGTAATAATCCAATCTTAACAGTCCGCACATATTGTCAATGGATAGTGTTGGTAATGCCTACCACCACAATACGACTACCCTCAACACAAAAGGATTGATGAACAAACGAATAAAAAAGAACAAACATGCAACAACATACCATCCACTGGAACTGGGCCGACTCCCGTGGCCCATGATCCCTGCATCCGGCCCACCCCTCCTCATCCTCTCTTGACCACCACCAGACTTGGGCCGACCGTTGGGCCGAAGCGAGCCCGGCCCAGGTGGTGTCTGCTCCCTGGGCACGAACCCCGGCCGGAGGTGCGGCGGCACAAACTTGTCGGTCTTGGGTTGCGGAGAGGGCAAGTCTTTGTTATCGTGGTTGATAACAGGGAGAGACGAGAGCGGGGAAGCCGTTCCAGTTCGACCGAGCGGGCGAAGCGAGATCGCGTCCGGTGGCGGTTCCGACCGATCCTGGGTGTGGTGGATCGGATTAGGTGGCGGTTGATGCTGAGGTTGCGGGGTGGGAGGTGTGACGGGTTTGGGAGCGTGACGGGTCAAGACGAGGATGCGGCCATGGGCTTTGTTGGGGGCTGAGACGGAGGAATAAGAGGCGGCGGAGTATGAGGAGGAGGAAGGGGAAGCGGAATGAGAAGGGTTCCTATTATGAGCGTTGGTGGAAGTGGTTTTCTCGTAGATGTGGTTGAAGTTAATAGAGGCATACTTGTTGTTTTTTGCCATCCACCGCTTTCCACAGAGCACAACAGATCGAAAATGGCTTCCGCGAGATGCAAGAGACGAAAATGAAATGCATGTTCTCGGGATGTCTATTCACTTTTCCTTAAACATTTGGGCCTTCTCTCTTTTCCACTAACCAACCATTTGGCCCAATATAAGCCCAATACCACGCCTGCCCTGCCCGAATTTGTGTTCCGTTTTTGTGACGTTTTATTGTACAATAAACCATCTGTGATTTCACCAAACTTCTTTCAGCTTCGCATGACAATAAACTTTGTTAATTCTTTTGTAATTCTTGTTTTGCTTCTCCCAATTATGGAGATAATTTCACATTTACTTTTCTCCTAACTTTCGCTAACGGTTAAAATTTGTCAGTCCAACTATAAAATAATTGAATTAACATATCTTCAAAGAATAAGAAAAATTAATTTAAAAATAGAGAAAATAAAATGAAGGTAGTAAGAAAATAAAGGAAGAAACTGAAAAAAAAAATACATCTTTCAAATTTGATTAATTAACCAAAATGAGTAGTGTAGTGAGTAGAAGAACATAAGTTAGTTAATGAAACTGACAGTAGACAGTGGAGCCGCAATCAGATTCTGACAATATTTTTTCAAATTTCTTCTTCAAGCTAAGCTAAGTCATGCTACAAGACCCAAAGCTCAGCATATTTAATTGCAAAAGCTGCTAAAAAAATTCCCAAGGTGGTCCACAGCCAGCTATATGTGATATAAAAGTACATTTAGTACCATATTTATATAACCATGATGCTTATGAAGTTTGTAATATAGAAGACAAATATTACACAACCGCACAAATTTGCTCATTTCAGTAAAATATTACTTTTTTTTATTATTATAATCTCATGCAGGTTCTCAAAATATCCAAATTCTTGTATCAATTCTTAATGTAACACTCTTATCTCAATTCTTAATATCTGTACTCTTATCTCAATTCTTAATAAGAAAGAAAACAGTATAAAGACCTCCTATTAAGTTTATACCTTTTAATCTACAATAAGAATATACAACATTTGACGACAAGATTTACTATTTGAATGAACTGTTGTGGTGGTATCTAAATGTGAATTGATGTAGAATATTGACTAGGGATACAAGAAAACAACTTTGAGTGATGGACATTCGCGTATTAAATTAACTGAAGTGACTGGCATAACTTGATCAGAAATTTGTATCACTGTATTTCTGATAATGATACTCACTGAATGATCCATAATAATGTCTTCAAATTTATTATTAAGTGCTTAATGTTGTCCCACATGTTCTGTCTACATATATGCCAGCCTGCCAAACACCATTTTACAACTGTTGCTTATCCAAACTCCCACCTGTACATCCATACGATGTATATTCTTCAACAGCCATTACGCACATAATCATTTGATCTCAATTATTTGTACACAATCAACAATTCTGTTGAAATTTAAACCATATACAGGAATTAACTTCCTCTTCCTAGTTCTCAGTTCTCTTATAATTATGTTTTCTACCTTCTTTTCTTCACTGCTACATCCACCAAATGAGTGTATGAATAAACTGCACTCCAAAACAAAGGTGGGTGGAAAAAGAAAGTAACAAGAAAGCATTAAGTTTTTACCTTGTACAAACCTTTTGGGACTGTATTAGGTTTGACTTCATCTCTGATTGCAAATTACAATTCATTTAAGCTACTTTATGCTTGCCCACGTATTCCTATGATTGCAGCCACGTTAAATTTCATTTCTTATCGTAAATTTTTTTCATTCTTTATATATATATATATATATATATATATATATATATATATATATATATTCTCTTTCATTTTCATAACAAGTAGACCATTCTTCTCTTCTCTGGTCATCTTTGTCTCTGCATGTCCTACTTCAAAATAAAATCGTGTCTCCCAGTCTAAATATTTTATCACTTTATAATAATAATTTTAAAATTTATATCCATAATATTTTTTTTTGAAGAATTAATAATATAAAAATCTCTACACTAATGATGTATCAAATAATAAAATACTAAAAAATGGCATGAAAATTTCTGTAATTGGAATCTAAGTTCTAGAATATTAAAGAACTTCTTGTCCAATTAAAGTAGTGAATTGTGGAAATTGACTAAAATGTATATGCGTGATCCAAGAAATCAGATCTAAGTAGCTTCTGAATTACTGCATTAAGTTTTGTGATTGGAAAGATTAGGTTTGACTTCGTCTCTGGGTGAAAGATTAATCACTGTGAATCAGTTTTATTTTCATTCTTTAACATTGTTTATCTTTCTTAAAAACAAGAGACGATTCTTCACAAGGTGTCCCCTTCATATCCATGTCCTACTATCTTCCCTTTAACTTTTTGTGCATTTTCTGGTTCTCATTTGTCAACTAAACCATTTCTTATCGCTATTTGCAAACCACGAGCCAGCTCATGCCAACAAAGTCTCAACAACCAAATACCAACGCCAAAACCAAATAAAAACCCCTCCATTCTCCACACACCACCACACACTTTCTCTTCTCTTCCCACTTTCTATCGCTTCACACTTTTGCTCAACATGTCTTTCACCTCTCTCATTCTCATTCTCTTCGGTTCTTTTTGCTTAATTCTTCGGATCCAAGCTCAAGCCCAAGCTCCGACACCTTCTTCCGGTGCGGTGGACCTCGTTGCCATCCTCCAAAAAGGTGGCCAATACACCACCCTTATCCGTCTCTTGAATGACTCGCAACAACTAACCCAAATCCAGAGTCAACTCAAGTCAAACTCCCAAGGGTTCACCCTTTTCGCACCCACCGACAACGCTTTCCAGAACCTCAAATCTGGGGCTCTCAACCATCTCAGTGATGAGCAGAAAGTGCAGCTCATTCTCTATCACGTCACTCCCAAGTACTACTCTCTCGCTGATCTCTTGACCGTCAGCAACCCTGTCAGAACGCAAGCCTCTGGCAGTGATGGCTCGTGGGGGCTCAACTTCACCGGCCAAGGGAACCAGGTCAACGTCTCCTCCGGGGTGGTGGAAACCCAGGTCAACAACGCGCTCAGGCAACAGTTCCCGCTGGCGGTTTACCAGGTGGACAAGGTGTTGTTGCCAGAGGAGCTCTTCGGAGAGAAGTCCCCTGCGGCTCCGTCTCCGAAGTCTCCCAAAAGCAGCCCTGAAACTACAACCGTTGGGAAGGCCGGTGGCGCTCCTTCTCCCTCCAGTGAGGGGCAGAAGGATAATGGTGCGGCGGAGAGGAATGTGGGGTTTGGAGTTATCCTTGGAGTTGGGTTGATCTGCATGGGAGCTCTCTCTTGAGAAATCTTTCGCTCTGCATGTGTTCGTGTTTTTCCGTCTTTTCTTTCTGAATCCGTCTCTTTACTCTTGCAGGGGCAAAAGAAACTGTGTTGGGATTGATTGAGTTTCACCCTCATTCTTTGTATTTAATGCTTCTTTCTTTTCTTACATATATTTAATGCTTGTTTTACATTTCTTCTATTTCGAAATAATATTTTCTTAACAAAATTCTAACCATTATCTATATACTATTATAAGTAGTAATTATGGTTTATGTTAGATAAATAGTTGTAATTAATGTATTACCATGTTAAAAAATTATTATTTTAAAGAAGAAGTGTCCTCAATTACACTTCATTAAGCCAAATAAACATATATTTTAATTATGTTTTTCTTTCCTTTTTTAATTACTTCGCCACAAGAGGAATGTGCGGGGCTATGTATGTATAAATAGACTAGTTGTATAGTATAAAATGCTAACTAGT
Source organism: Phaseolus lunatus (assembly GCA_013389735.1). Lineage (NCBI taxonomy): Eukaryota > Viridiplantae > Streptophyta > Magnoliopsida > Fabales > Fabaceae > Phaseolus > Phaseolus lunatus. Next base: position 29,184,090 of record CM023861.1, read on the forward strand.
AAAATCCAAAAAAAAAAAAGTAACTGAATTTTTTTTTGTTTCTTAACGTTTTTACTTTTTACAATTAATTATACGTATTTCAAGACTATTTCAAAGAATGTGTTTTAATAAAAAAAAGTTAATATATTTTTTTTATTAAAAAGTTAACAATTTAATCATTATTTTGAATAATTTTAAATCATCAATGGTTTTAGTAATAAAAGTGATAGTTTAAAAAAATAAAAATAAATAAATAAATAAAAGTGATAGTTTGAGAACTCTGTTAGTTATATACAACTTTTTGATGAGACAGTTTTAATAAAAAAAATATAATAAAAAAAAATTTATAATTAAATGATGTAAAAAATGATTAAAATAATAATATTTTTACTAATGTAGAAAAAAAAAATGAGTTGTGTATCATGTTCCTTTTTAGTAATATTGAAGGTAATATGACATGTAATAGAAGTCATTTGCTTTGCACATCAAGCGTAGGGATATACAAGTTGCAAAAATATTGTTTTTGTTGATTGGGCTTATGGAGATCCACAGCCCAAAAAGCCCAACCCAATTAGTTTCATCTCTCATTTGCGTCGTCAGAACGTCCAGTCTTCTTTTCTTGTTGGAAAAGTTTAAACCCTACACAAGCGCTGCATAAACCTCACAACTACCACAAACCCTTCACTCTCAGCGGCATTGCAATTCCAAGGTATATCGTTTTTCCATTTCCCTGGGAGAATCTTGTTGCACAACCTATAGCTCGAGTTCTTTTTCGGTCAGCTTGATTTTTCAATTCTATTTTCTCCCAATTCTTGAGAATTTTCATATCATTCAATTAATGTTTTCTAATTTCCCTTTCCTTTCTTGTTTTTAAGCTTGTTAATCTTGGATCATTTGGCTCTCTTTTCTTTCCTCTGATATCCGTGACTGTTCTTGACGTTTTTTGATTTTGCATTTCTGTTGATTAGGTAAAAGATGAATATGAAGAACATGAAAATTCCGAATGTTCCAAGTGGTGGTGCGGCCTCTGCACTGCTGAAGCTTGGGATTATTGGTGGAATTGGTGTGTATGCGGCTGCTAATAGTCTCTACAATGTTGAAGGAGGGCACCGAGCTATTGTTTTCAACCGTCTAGTTGGTATCAAAGACGAGGTTAGTGTTTCGCCATATTATATGAAATGAAATTGAAAATTGTAATGGTTTAGTATTTACTGTATTTTAGCTAGCTTCATGATAGTTGGTTTGTTGCCTGGATATAACTTTTGCACTGCTTCTGTTGTGGATGATGTCATTCAAAAGAGCAATTTACCTTCTCATTTTAAGTGTTGGCAATGTTTAGGTTTAGTTCTGGTGTTGGTCATGAAATTGGTCTGTTGTTTAATATGCAGGTTTATTCCGAAGGGACTCATTTTGTAATTCCCTGGTTTGAGAGGCCAGTCATCTATGATGTCCGTGCTCGGCCCCATCTAGTTGAGAGTACATCTGGGAGTCGTGATTTACAGATGGTAAATACGTTTTGTTTTGCTAAGATTTGTGTGTTGTTGCAGAGATGTGGTTTTTGTATCAAATGCTTGCAACCACTATCATGTCCCCTTCTTACAAAAAGAAATCTCATCTAGTTCGGATTGTATTGGTGTGATTGAAATTCATTCTACTTTCCTATTGATCTGCAGTTGGAATTTTGACCCTTCATTCCTTTTTTGATGGAGGTTTGCATGTATGGACGTTATCGTGTCCTGTTAATTACATTATTGTAACTGGAGCGTACTGTACTTAACAAAGTAACATTCTCACCTGAGATTTATTCCATTATGTTTGACCACTGAGATGATTGCCACAATCATGAAACAACTATCATCACTTTGTAAAATGTACATTCATTAGTTTATTTTACTTTTCTAGACATGCTAAGCGTACTGTACTTAACAAAGTAACATCCTCACCTGAGATTTATTCCATTATGTTTGACCACTGAGATGATTGCCACAATCATGAAACAACTATCATCACTTTGTAAAATGTACATTCATTAGTTTATTTTACTTTTCTAGACATGCTAAGCGTACTGTACTTAACAAAGTAACATCCTCACCTGAGATTTATTCCATTATGTTTGACCACTGAGATGATTGCCACAATCATGAAACAACTATCATCACTTTGTAAAATGTACATTCATTAGTTTATTTTACTTTTCTAGACATGCTATTTTATAATTTGGACTCCTATTTCTACTTCAATTGACTGGGGAAGCAATGTTTAAGGTTTTGCATGGATGCTGTTTGCAAGATTCTTTTTTGGTGCATTAAGTTAATTACCTTGCCAAGTTCAAATTATAAGATTTAATAATAATATGGATCTGTTGGTATATTGTTTCTTTCATCTAGTTGAATACATTCTAAACTAGTGGCTAATTGGGACTTGTAGAGAAAAATGGTAGAGTCATCTGTGATGGAATCTCTGCATGTGTTGCACAGCACAGAAACACAAACACACATACATAGTGTGCCTTATCATTACATAGAGATGGGCTCAAGCCCATTTATAAAATACATCTAACACTCTCAATCTGGAACATATAAGTCATGCACAAAGCTCGTTAGATGTATAATCAATTCTAGGACCCACAATGATTTGGTAAAGACATCTACCAATTGATCATTGTAATCAACAAATTGAGTAGTAATGTTTCCAAATAAAATCCTTTTTTGGATTAAGTGACAAGACAATCAATCTCAATATGATTGATTCTGTCATACAATGCTGGATTTGAGGCAATATGAAGGACAACTTGGTTATCATAAATGAGTGTCATCTGTGTAAAGTAGGGGTGGCAAAGCGGGCCAGCCCGCCCCGTTTAGGCCTGCAAAATGTGGGCCGGGTTGGCCCACCCCGCATAAAATACGGGTTGGTTTTCATGGCCCGCCCCGCATGCGGGTTGGCCCGCGGGCTTGTGGGCCGGCCCGCTTTTTTTTATTTTTTAACATGTAGGAGTAGTGGAGCAGCATGAGCGACAACATCGTGGTAGTAGCGTGTAACAGTTGCAGGTGAAATTACATGGCGTCGCAACCGAAGCGAGTAGCGGCACTGCAAAGGAAAATGCGTCGTGTGTTGTGTGCATTTTTTGGAACATCGTAGCTGTCTTGTGTTTTGAGTGAAAACCTAATTTTCTTTCACTCAAAGTTGTCACTCTTCCACTGGGTTGTGTTTTAAGTAAAAACCTAATTTTCTTTCACTTAAAGTTGTCACTCCTCCACTGAACCTTTGCTACCAAGTCAAATTTTTTTTTTTGCGGGCCAGCGGGCCGGCCCGCCCTGCTGCTGGCCCGTGCGGGTCGCAGGTTATGCAGTGCGGGCTAATGTGGGTCAGCGGGCTGAAAAGGTCAACCCGTCCCGCGTTTTTTACCGTGGGCCGGCCTGCCCCGCTTTGCCAGCCCTAGTGTAAAGTGAGACACTGATGATAAACATCTATCTCATTTTCATGTCAGCTTAACTTTAGAACCTGACAGGGGCCCCCTAATCTTAAATTAAGCAAACAGATTTTTGACAATCTCCCATTTGGTGTTTTAAAGTCATTTATTTCTGAATTGTGAAAATGTTGTACATTTGATTATTGGCTTTGTGTCCGATGCGTGAAGGTATCTGTGATGATACACTTTTCATCATCATTATTGCATAATTTCCTTTTTCCTACTGTCCTGGTCTATTCCATGCCCTTTTTAGCTCCTCTGTAAATGATAAGATGTTGGATGTTTCAATTAACACTTTCTAGGTAATCCAGTATGTTTGATTTTCCAGAAACCAATGTCAAACACTTTATGTTTTAATATATTTAAATGTACAATATTGACCTTTTCTTCTTGTATTGCACATGCATGTTATACAGGTGAAAATTGGACTTCGAGTTCTTACTCGCCCTTTGCCTAATCAATTACCTACAGTTTATCGGACCCTTGGAGAGAATTATAATGAAAGGGTTTTGCCTTCAATCATACACGAAACTTTGAAAGCCGTGGTTGCCCAGTACAATGCCAGCCAGCTAATTACTCAGCGAGAGGTAAGGCAAACCTTGTCCATATGATGCATGAAAGCACTAATATATATTTAAAAGAGATTTCTAGTTGCTGTTAACGATTAGTCTGTTCAAATATATTAGGCTGAAATCAGTTTATCATTACTCAATAGCAGCATGTGTATTTTTTTAAACCAAATCTTAGGATGGTTTGTTTACATGAATCGCATTTCATAATTTCTTTATGTTTAAACTTTAATATTTAGACTGATCTCAATCTTTGTAGGCTGTTAGTCGGGAGATCCGAAAGATTCTAACTGAGAGGGCAGCTAACTTCCAAATTGTCCTTGATGATGTGTCAATTACTAGTTTGACTTTTGGCAAGGAGTTTACTGCTGCAATTGAAGCTAAGCAGGTGGCTGCACAAGAAGCTGAGAGGGCTAAATTTGTCGTGGAAAAAGCGGAGCAAGACAAGAAAAGTGCTGTAATTAGAGCTGAGGTGATGACAAGTTATTAATGCTTAGATACAATTATTGTTTTGATGCTTAGAATAAGTTGCTGCAATTTTTTACCTTTCTAATAGGCAATACCCGCAAGGCGAAAAATTCACAAGGAAACAATTGACCGATTGTATATTATGGAAAATGTGTTATTTTGTGGGTAAACTATATTGCCATTATTCGGATTAGGTCTTCTTGGTATCAAATGATCTGTTAATAAATCTGCCTGTCAAGTTGAAGTGAGACTTAAAATTTAGTTTACATAGTTTGCTATTGACAGTTTGCCGTTTCGGACCACTTTTGCTTCGTAAGTATTCAGTTCTCACTGACCTTTGTTACGATCCTTTAATGAAAACAGGGTGAAGCAAAAAGCGCTCAACTGATTGGAAAGGCTATTGCCAACAATCCAGCATTTATCACACTGAGGAAGATAGAAGCAGCTAGAGAGATTGCCCATACCATATCAAACGCGGCAAACAAAGTTTACTTGAATTCGGATGATCTCTTGTTGAATCTTCAGAAGATGAATTTGGAGCCAAGCGGAAAGTGAGTCGGGTAGCATGTTTGTTTCTTTGTGTCTTTCTAATAAATATCATTAATTGACTTTTATCTTGCAAGATATAGATATGATTGGTTTATGACGTTAAATTTGTATTTAATTTAATTTTTACTATTTTATTATCTTATTAATGTTTTTAGTCTTCGAGAAAAGTTTTAAAATTTCCTACTTGAGTCTCCAATTTTGTAACCCAATAATTTCTCTGGATTTTTAAAATATCTAAATTTTCTTAAGAGTAAAACTTTTCTCCTACTACTGGATGTTTTTATAAAATTTTAATTATATTTAAAAATAAAAATAAGGTTATTATTTAAAAATATATACGTATTATAATTTATATGTATATATATTTGTTTATGTAACATATCATTATCTCTAAAATTTGAATTTAAATTCAATAATGACTTAAATTTTAAACTTCTTATAATTAAGTTTTTAAGTTTTAATTTTCTTAAATTTTTTTTAACTAAAGCAAGTTAAAATGGTTCGTTAACCCTTCAGTTAACATAGAACCCCAAGACTAAATGATTACAGCTTATTTACGAAACAAGTTAAACTAACTCATTTGATAGTTATAGTACACCTAGTTCTAGAAATTTTTTAGTAACATTCCTTAAAAAAATAAAATTAATTAAAAATTTAATCTTCCTAAAATAAATTTAATTTCAGAAGTCAAAATAAATATACATAAATCAATAAGATCAAACTCTAATCCAACTATTTAATTATTAATGTTTTCAGATTCAATGGTTATTTGATCACCAAAAAGAAATTCATATAAAAGAAATACTACCAAGTAATGTAAGAAAATTATTTTTAAAATAAAAATGTGATGGTAAAAATAGTATCTTAGAAGAAGAAAAATCGTATATATATATATATATATATATATATATATTTACTTATTTATATGTGCGTATGATTTTTCCTAAATTTTTATACAATATTTTCTAACTAGGTTTTGTCAATTAAAAATAAAAATAAAAAATAAAAATTATAACATAAAACTTTGTAGTTAATAAACTTATCCGTACTGGATATGAGTTAATAAACCAGAAAAAGTAAATATATCATGTTTAATTTTAAATATAAAAAGAAAAAAAATTCTATAATTTTTTTCTCACTAATTTTGGATCCCTGTAAAATATTAAGAATTTGCAAGCGAAGAAAACTTTTTACATTATTTATAATTAAATCAAATCATGCATAATTTTATATACTATTCTAGATATGTAATGTTTTCAGACCAAAATATTTATCATACATAATATTGAAATGGAATATAAAACATGGAAAAAAATAATCTCATTCTTTAATTCAAATTTTTTCTCTAAGAAGAAAATTGTCTAAACATGCTTCACACTAAACATTTAAAAATAGCTTAAATATTTTGAAATCCTTATAATGTACTGTTTCATTATTTTAGTCCCTCAAATTTATTTTTACTAATCTTCAAATATCAGATTTTTATTAAACATTTTTTTTAGTTTTTATGACGTGATTAACGATATATCACATTATTTATCATGTGCTTTATGTTTTTCCCTGCATCATTTAACAAAAATCATGTTAAAAGTTGCTCATAAAATTACAAGCAATACATTAAAAAAGTTGGTTGAACAATGTATTATGATAATATAATTCTAGATAAGTTGGATATTATAAAATGATTTTTTTTTTTTAAGTTTCGAATAACTTTTCAGAAATTTTTGAAATGGATTTAAAGGGTCATCTAAAGAAGATTTTTAAAAAGAAAATTTTCAAATGGTACTTGAGTAAGTTATATGATGACATAAAAACAAGTGTAATATGTTAGAGAAATAATAAAAAAAAAATCAAATTTATGTTGATTTATTCAACCTAAACTGATGGAAATCGTCCAGTCATAAACAACAACATAATAAGAAGAATGAAGACCTAGAGGTTGTTTATGGATTTATTTGCAAATATGGGTTTAATTGAGTTTTTCTTTCTTTTTATAGGTCCAATCAAGAGAAGAACTCTAGGGTGAAGGAATGTACAATCATATCCAAGAAGACCTCCAAGTCATCAAAACATAAATAAAAGCTTTGGTCAGAAGAACACAAGAAGATTGAGTTCCTGCTGACTAGTCAACATTATTTTTTGGCCAAGCTTTAGCTTAAATAAATTGTATAAAGTTGTTTAGGATTTCATGGGCCATGTATTAATTGGAGCAAATATTTGGGCCAAGTAGCATAGGTTTTTGGGCTTGTATTTGGGCCAATAGCAAAATATAACTAGTTAGGGTAACAATTGAGTTTCTTTGAGTCCAAAGTAACCCTAAAACGTATAGGGTGTTTTGGAGGACGAAAATCAACTTGGCATGGAGCACATGGACGTCCACATGGCAGCCTAGGAGTGGAGAGGATTTAGCATGGAAGGTGTGAGCTAAACATGGAAAGCATGACTCCACATGACACCTTCTCATTGGAGAGTTTTATTTTGAATTTTCAAATTTTGGCTCCAAAATGTTCAACCCTCTCTCCTATAAATTGAGGTGCTTGGTTCATGTATTTAGAAGATTAATGAATGAGTGAAATTGTTGCCAAATTATTGAGCCAATTCTCACTCTTGTCTCCTACCTCTCTAGGATAGACACGTAGTCTTCAAATTTCCACTAGCTCAAGTGATTAGGCCTCACCTATCACTCTCCATACTTACTTAACCTTCACCTTCAAGGAATCCACAAGCTCTACATGAGCTCCTTGTCCATTCCAATTCATGAAGCTTCCGCACTCTCCACCAAGAAAACTCAATTCGGATGAAGGCACAACTCCATCTAGTTGTATCTAGAGCCAAGGTTCTTCAAGAGCTAAGTGTGCCTTCTTCTTTTCATTCTAATTTTTGTGTTTGATTCTGGATTCTGTGTTGTTCTTAATCTCCTTATTGTCTTGCTGTTTTTGAATTTTAATTTTGATTTGGTGTGCTGTTTGGAAATTCCAATCGGTGCATTGTGCATAATTGTTCTTGAGCAATCCTTGTGCAATTTTGTGTAGGATTCCTTTGAGTTTTGATGTTGCTGTTTTAATTTTGCTTTATTTGAGTCTTTATTGCAATTTCAATCGGTTCATATGGTGTGGTTTGAGTCATTTTGATTTTTGAATCCATAGATGTTTTGTCAAGTCATATTTCTCCTAAATTGTCATAAATTCTATGTAGTACTCTTCTTGATAATTTTGGTTCATTGATTTTAATTTTAAGTGCATTTTCTAATATGTTTTGTTGAGCCTTTGGTGCATTTTAATTTTTAGATTTGAGTTCATACTTGTGTGCTAGATCCACACAAGTTCCTATACATCAATTTTATTGTGTCTTTGAAGTTTCTTAATATTGTTTTAATTCCAAATTAGGCTTCCTCTGTTTTTGTTGAAACTGTGCTGGCTATTTTTGCTTATAGAATTTAATTCCGTTTTTGAAAAATTGTGAAATTCTGGATCTGAACATATTGAAGTGTTAAGAAAAATTGAAAAAAAAAAGTGAAGCAAAATTCAAAATAGAAAAAAAAATGATAAATCAAATACAATCAGTGTGCAATTCTAGCGCCAAAAAAATGGTGAAGTGGCATCAGATTTGAAAATTTTTGTCACAATTAATCGGTGCATCATTTTGGTGTGATTCCAGCGCCAAATTTGAGTTAAGATCTTGAACTTTCTGTGGTTTAAATTTTAAATTCAAATTTGAATTATCAAGATCAACATAAATTGCTTAAGTCACGTATTTTATACCTCAAATTTTCAGTAGTACTATTTTGGTTTTCTTAATTCAAATCTAGTGCCATTCTCTTCAATTTGTGTGTCACCTTTTATTGAGTACCTTATTTTGTTTTCTTGTAATTTTCATTCAATATTCTTTCAAGTTTGTTATATATCAACTCTCTTTGCTGTAGTCCAATTTTAAATTGACACTTTTGTTGCTTTAAAATTTTGTTGACCTCTTTCTTGGTGGAAGTATTTCAAAGGTGCCTTGTTAAGTTTCGAGCTAACCTTTTTGGTGAGGACCTTTATTACTTAGTAGGTGCCGATTTGAATATTTCAAGTTGAATATCCTAAAGAGGAATAACAAGAGGGCAGCAACAAGAATACTAAAAAATATACACAAGGAAGGAATGCCAAAAAGAAAAAGGAGTGCAAATAGAAGGAATGCCCAAAAAGAAGAGGGGTGCAAAAAGAAGGAGTGCATAAAATAGGATTTATAAAAAAATTGTTGAACCAATTTTCATTGTATTTTCTTTGAGTTGTATTTGTTAAAACCTTGAACAACTAGTTGATTAATCACGCAATTAGACGGTGAGTGTGTCTTTGAGGTTCTAAGTGCCAAGAAGCCTCACCATTAGGAATTCGACTAGTTTAAAGCTTTCTAGTTAGAATTAATTTCAATTGTGTTTAATTGCTTTTGCACTTTTGTTTTCTTGCATAAAATTGTGTTTCTATTCTTGATTGTGCTCTAAGTGAATTACTTAGAGAGAGGTTTGTGAAAGTCTTGGAGGATAGAATCTGGCTAGGAAAGACTTGGTACTTAAGTGATCCAAGTGATCCACCTCCCTTTCCTGGGAATCTACCTACATTACTCCACCTATCTTTCTTGAGGTAAATTACTTTTAACACATAACTTTAATCATGTCTTCTCATTCTCCTCATTCTAGTGAAAATGATAGAAAGTCTATTAAATCCCTTTTGAAACAACTAGCTCAAGACTTTCAATCACTTTCATATAGACAATTGCAACATGAGGCCCAACTCAAAGAAAGGGATACTCATTTTGCTTTGTTGGAAGAAGAGTTTAAAATGGTTAAAGAAAAGGATGAATACATCAATAAAACAAAAAGAAGTTCTCATGCATCTAGCTCTAGGGTGAGTGAGTCTTTTGGGGAAGAAAGTCTTAGAATTAATGAACCACCACCTAGAAGAGTTAGAAAAGAAAGAAAAGAAAGCCCAAAAGAGGTTAGGGTAGAGTTGCCTCATTTCTATGGAAATAAAAATGTTGAAGCATACTTAGAATGGGAGACAAAGGTTGATCACCTCTTTGAAAAACACCAATTGGATGAATTTAGCAGATTTTCCATGGCTACCCTAAGTTTTCAAGAATATGCTAGGTCTTGGTGGACACAAAGGGAAACTAATGTTAGAATTGGCAGAAAATCAGAAGTACTGAATTGGGATGAATTGAAGATGTGCATAAGAAGAAAGTTTGTTCTGCTTTCATATGTGAGAAAGAAGAAGCTTAGAAAAGAAATGAAAGAGCTTGTAGAAAAAGGAAGAAACTTTATATACGGAGAAAAAGAATATGCTAGAAGAGAAAAAGAGTTTAAAGAAAAATTTCAAGCACTTGTTAGAAAGAAAGAAGAGAAGGAGAAAAGAGAAAGAAAGGAAAGATGGAGAAGAGAAAGAAAAGAGAAAAAAGTGGTGATAGAAAAGGAAAGTACAAAAAACTCTTTTTTTGGAGTTGAATCAAATATCGATAACATTTTATCTTCTCTAGAAAACCCTTATGAGGATGTGCTTGAAGAAAAATCTATGTTTGGAGTTGAACCAGATATAGATATAAATGTTTCCTCCACAAAAAATATAGAAGAATGTTTGATTGAAAAGGAAGAAGAGGAAACCAACAAAGAAGAAGAGTCTTTTATGACACCCCCTGCAAACATAGCTGAGAAAGAATCCTTAAAGGGAAATTCCAATACTTTGAACTTTTCTTTTCAATTATATAATGCTCATTCTTCTTCACAAAAATCTCAAAAACCAAACTTTGTGATATTGTTGCCTAGCTTGGGTAATAAACAACACAGTGACCAAAAATATTTTTGAAAGGGGCCTTATGTTTTTCTTTAAAAAAACTTTTAAAGATAAATGACCTTATTTTTGTTCAGTTGTCTTTTGTTTTAATTTTCTTTTAAAAAAGAAATTTATCTCATGTTTGTTTGATGTTTCTTCTAGATTAACATTTGATCCTGGAGGACGAGCATAGTTTTCAAAGCAAGAATAAGGTTGCTGTTCGAGATCAGCCCTGTAGATCTGAGGACAGATCCACTCAAGAAGGAGGGGATGATGGAAACTATCCAGCCACACACAACCACATAATAAGGAGGATGAAGACCTAGATGTTGTTTATGGATTTATTTGCAAATATGGGTCTAATTGGGCTTTTGTTTCTTTTTATAGGCCCAATCAAGAGGAAAACTCTAGGGTGAAAGAATGTACAATCATATCCAAGAAGACCTCCAAGTCATCAAAACATAAACTAAAGCTTTGGTAAGAAGAACACAAGAAGACTGAGTTCCTACTGACTAGTCAACATTATTTTTGGGCCAAGCTTTAACTTAAATAAATTGTATAAAGTTGTTTAGGATTTCATGGGCCATGTATTGGGCCTAGTAGCATAAAATAATTGGACCAAATATTTGGGCTAAGTAGCATTGGTTTTTGGGCTTGTATTTGGGCCAATAGTAAAATATGACTAGTTAGGGTTAAAAGTGACTAGTTAGGGTAACAATTGGGCTTCTTTGAGCCCAATGTAACCCTAAAACATCTAGGGTGTTCTGGAGGACGAAAATCACCTTGGCATGGAGCACATGGATGTCCACATGGCAGCCTAGAAGTGGAGAGGATTTAGCGTGGAAGGTGTGAGCTAAACATGGAAAGCATGACTCCACATGACACCTTCTCATTGGAGAGTTTTATTTTGAATTTTCAAATTTTGGCTCCAAAATGTTTAGCTCTCTCTCCTCTTGGTTCATGTATTTAGAAGATTAATGAATGAGTGAAATTACTGCCAAATTATTGAGCCAATTCTCACTCTTGTCTCTTACCTCTCTAGGATAGACACTTAGTCTTCAAATTTCTACTAGCTCAAGTGATTCGGCCTCACCTATCACTCTCCATACTTAACCTTCACCTTCAAGGAATCCACAAGCTCTACGTGAGCTCTTTATCCATTCCAATCCATGAAGCTTCTGCACTCTCCTCCAAGAAAACTCAATTCGGATGAAGGCACGACTCCATCATAAACTATGTGAAATTTCTCTTTATTGAGATAGAATCATTAATTAAATAATCAAATTTATATTCATGTATTCAACCTAAACTATGTCAAATTTCTCTTTAATGAGATAGATTTATTAATTAAATAAGTATTATTTGTTATCACTTTTAACTTCTAAGTATTTTCTATGCTACTTTTATTAGTCTAAAGATTCCTCCAGCATATTTAGTCATTCAAGTATTTTTTTTTAAGTCACCCTTATCTTTCACAAATAAAATAAAGATTCAAAAACCAATCAATAAATTGATACAATATATAAGCATTAAATACAATGCATTATAAGAACTGATGTGGTTTAGGAATCTTGGGATTCTAAGTATTTAAATTATGTCATCTCTTGTTTTCCTAATCCCTTTTTATATTTTTGTGCATCTTATTCTTAAACGTGTACATCTTCTTATTATTGTTCGAATACATAGTCTTTATTACGCATTAATTCTTGGAATCCTTTTTGGTTTGTCAGTTAGTTATGTCGATAGTATATTTGTAATAGAAAATGTTTTGTTAACACCCTTTGTGGCATTACACACTTTTGATGTTGCGCACGTGACCAAGGATGGTGATGTGGCAAGGGCAGTTTTGTAACTGTCCATATGGTGATGTGACAAGGACAGCAGAACTGGTCGGCTTTGAAACAGATCCACACGACTCTCAAAATGTTGCCATTTGATGATTCGATTGTCGAAAACACTGGTGTAAGGCCGCCACAAGGATCGAAGGCGAAACTTTCATTGTCAATCAAAATAACCTTCCACGTCTTCTGAATATGGGTCATATATTACACCGATTAGATGACTTAACCAGTGTAATATGGTCATTCCGAGTAAAAAAAAAATATTACACCGGTTGTTTTTAAGAACCGATGTAATATATTCTTTTTTACCCTATTTTGAAGCTCGTGCTGCTCATTCGCGCACAATCTCACTCTGCTACGTCATTGCCACGTCTGCAGAGTAAAATGTGTGTTAATGTCAGAGGGTGTCAATATATCAGGACTCATTTGTAATATTCTTTAATGGCCACGTCGTATCACACCATTAATGATAAATAATAAATTTATCATGTTCCATGTTCGAGGTATCAAGCCTCCATCTAGTGTTTCTAACTTGTAGGTTGTCCATACTATTACTTGTTTTATCCTATACGGCCCGACCCACTTGGGCAAAAACTTGTTATCCATTTGGTTGGCGTGAGCCTTACTGATCACTAGATATGAGATTTTGAATTGCCTATGTACCACCTTACTTTTTGCCTAATTTTCATTCTTCGTTTTATGGGTTCCCCTCTGATCCTGGCACTGATAGGAATGCCGAGGCCTAATCGTCCAGACCCATTAGGATGACTCGGAAACCCACTTACCTAAGTGACTATGTGTGAAGGAGAATTATGTTGAGTCATATGCAATGCTGTTTTTCTGCTGAGTCATAGGTGTAGATACGCAATCCAATTCTGTTTTTCTATTTCCGTGTATTGTGGGTTGCCAATGATTGGCTGTTTAAATACTACCATGATGAAAGGAATGAAATAGAAAAAAGAATTATTTCCTATCTTCTCTCTTATATGTTTTCTGGAGGTTTTCCCTTGACCTCGAATCCAAGGGAGTGATCCTAGCTCTATCAATTGGTCCAACCTGCCCTCTCACCACCATGATCGAACACAATACGCGCTCCAAAGTCACCACGGACCACCTGGAAGAGGTCGTTCTTTGCCTCACCCAAAATCAAACCACCTTCACCTCTAACCAACATGAACTTTTCCTCAAAATCGATTCCATTCTCGAGCAACTGAACTCTCTCAACACCACATTCAGCCCACCCACCCACCGCCACCGTCCTATACCAACCGACCACTTATTAAGCTTGAGGTTCCATGTTTTGATGGTAATGATGCCCTGGGATGGATCTTCAAAATCTCACAATTCTTCGATTACCAAGGGACACCCGACGACGAACATATCATAGTGGCATCATTGTACATAGATGGCCCTGCTCTAAGTTGGTTTCAATGGATGTTTCACAACGGCTTCATCACGCCGTGGCCTAGCTTACTCCAAGCTCTCGAAACCAGATTTGCGTCGTCGTTCTATGATGACCCCAAAGGAGCCTTGTTCAAACTTACTCAACGTGGTACTGTCAATGATTATTTGAATGAGTTTGAACGTTTGGCAAATCGCATTGTTGTCTTTTTCCTTCATTCCTCCTTAGTTGCTTCATCTCTAGACTCTCACCGAAAATTCGCAGAGAGGTTCAAGCATTACAACCTTTGTCTCTTCCTCAAGTCATGGCCCTGGCAAAACTCCACGAAGACAAGATTGAGAACCGTCGTCACGGTTACAGGGGTAAACTAACTACACCTGCGCCTTCCACAACCACCTACACGACCACAACCCCTCTTCTCCCCACCCCACCCAGAATCCAATTTCGTAGGTTGAGCCCAGAGGAAAGAGCTGCCCGTAGAGAGAAGGGTCTTTGCTTTAATTGCGAAGAAAAATTTGGCCCCAACCATAATTGTAAGGCTCTTTTTTTCCTATTAATCAGTCAAGACGATGATCAATATCCTGACCCCGACCCCCCACCTCCTCCCATCATTGAATCCCTCCCTCCATACCCTGACAACACGGACGCCCAAATCAGCTTCAATGCTCTTTCGGGTTCCTCTGCACCTGAAGCATTTCGTTTATATAGTTAGATTGGTCAATCTCGCGTTACTATCCTCATCGATGGTGGTAGCACGCACAACTTTGTGCAAACTCAGGTAGCTAAATTCCTCTCACTACCCACAAAAGTTACGTATGGGCTAAAGGTCACGGTAGGCAATGGAACAGTACTGGACTATTTGCACATGTGTCCTCACACTACTATGTCTTTTCAAGGGTGCACTTTTGATGTGGACTTGCATGTACTCCCTATTAGTGGTGTGGATATTGTATTGGGGATTTAGTGGCTCAAACGTTTGGATCCCATCATTACCGATTATGACACAATGACCATGCAATTTATCTAACACGGGGAGCTCGTCCAATTTTGTGCCGATGCTCCTACCAAGCCTGTGGACACCTCTGCACAACAGGTCAAATGACTCCTTCAAACCAATGCTACATCTGCATTTTTTCACATTTCAATCACTGCAACCAAATCCCCAAACACTGACCCTATCCCAAACCAACATATCCCAAAAATAGCCTCCTTCTTGACTACATACCACACCATTTTTCAAACACCTACTCAACTCCCTCCTTCCCACAATATTACCCACAAAATATACTTACTACCCCATTCTAACCCTGTAAATGTGCGACCATATCGCTACCCCCACTTCCAAAAGGGAGAAATAGAGAGGCAGGTCGATGCAATGTTGTCCTTGGGTATGATTCAACTCAGTTACAACCCATTTTCTTCCCCTGTTTTGCTGGTTAAAAAAAAGGACGGGAGTTGGCATTTTTGCGTGGACTACCGGGCTTTGAACTCGATCACCATAAAGGATTGCTTTCCAATGCTAACAATTGATGAACTTTTAGATGAATTGGCCAATGCCTCTTGGTTTTCTAAACTTGATTTGAGGCAAGTTTTCACTAGATCCTTATGGATGAACACGACATCCCTAAGACAACTTTTCGAACCCACCAAGGCCACTATGAATATAGGGTCATGCCATTTGGGCTTTGTAATGCCCCTTCTACTTTTCAGGCAGCCATGAACAAGCTTCTCAAACCATTCCTTCGCAAGTTTGCAGCTGTGTTCTTCGATGACATTCTTGTATATAGCAACTCATTTGAAGCACACCTTTCTCACTTGGAGTGTGTTTTTCAGGCACTGCACGATGGGCAATTCTTTCTCAAAGATTCCAAGTGCCTCTTTGGTAAACGTCAATTGGAGTATCTCGGCCACGTAGTGTCCCAAAAGAGTGTGGAACCTGAGCCATCCAAAATACAGGCCATGTTGGATTGGCCCGTTCCCACCACCATTAAGTCCTTACGAGGATTTCTTGGGCTCATAGGTTTTTACTGCAAATTTATTAAGGGATATGCAACTATTGCTTCACCTCTAACTGCTTTGCTGCATAGGGATTGTTTTCAATGGAATCTGAATGCACAATTAGCATTTGAACGCCTCAAGAAAGCTATGACAAAGGCCCCGGTTCTTGCTCTTCCTGACTTCACTGTTCCATTTGTTTTGGAACTGATGCTTCAGGACTGGCCATGGGGGCTGTTCTCATGCAACATTCACATCCCATTGCTTTCTTTAGCAAACCTTTTTGTCCTAGATTATAGGGAGCTTCTACATATGTTAGGGAGTTGCATGCGGTCACCACGGCTGTGTGCAAGTGGCGCCAATATTTGTTGGGTCACCCATTTGTCATTCTAACAGATCATAAGACCTTGAAGGAATTGATGCCTCAAGTAATCCAAACACCTGAATAACAAGTGTATCTCTCCAAACTACTAGGTTACGATTATTCCATCCAATATAAAGTGGGGAAAAGCAATATTGTTGCAGATGCCTTATCTCACATCTCTGAGCACAATGAGGGTCAATTTTTTGTGCTTTCTATGCCCAATTTCACCTTCTTGGAGGACCTACGCAAGTCCTTAATTGATAGCCTTGATTTCCAGAAATTAGTCACACAAATACAACACAACCCCGCCTCTTTCACAGATTATAAAATTCATAATGGTCTCATTTTATTTAAAGGAAAGATCTGGCTCGACCTACTAATCACTTTAAACAACTACTGATGGAGGAATACCACAAGACTCCTTTAGGAGGCCATATGGGGGTAGCAAAGTCCTTACATAGGTTGCAAGAAAGTTTTTATTGGGTTTGTTGGGTTTAATAGTGCCAAAGTTCAAGAGGGGGGGTGAATTGACCTTTTAAAACTTTCTCGCAGAAACAGTGTTTAACACAGTTTTACAGAAAAATAAATCGATTTATATGAAAATGAACAGATTTATTTCAGCACTGTTTTTATTTGAAAAGCTTTTAATTCAGCAAGGTTAATCACAAGATTATGCAGATAGAATTTCAAGATGTACACACACAGATATCAAATTGAAAAACAGTGTAACTCAAAAACAGCAAACCTTAATTCCAATTCTTGTGATTTAGGTTCAGTTAAGGGCTTGACAATTAGTGAGACAATCTATTACACACAACCTATTTTATTAGCCTTTAACAGATTATCAGTGTTCTTATTGAAACCAGACAGTTTTCCAGAAATTAAGAACAATATGCACAGTGCCCAGAAAGAACAGATTTATTTTCAATTGAACAGATTTATTTCTTCGTTGTTTTATCAATTATGCAGAAACGAAATTGCAGAGAGAAAGAGAGAATGAGTACAAGCAGTTATACTGGTTCACTCAACTGAGCTACATCCAGTCTTCACCAAAACCAGGTGGAAATCACTAAAACACAGTACAACCAAATACAATTCCCACTGTTCTTGAAACCTACAAGAACTTAGGTACTCTTGCTGAAAAAACCTATTTCAGCTCACACACACACACACTCTCCAAGAAAACCTATCAAGAAGAGTGTTCAACCAAACTATTACAAGAAATGAGAAGTGAAACGACTACACCTGATTGAGGATACAAAGATCTGCCTTAAACCAGTAGGCGAGATTGCTAGAACAGTAGCAGAACCTCACACCAAGCTTTTGGAACCAAACCAAGAACAAGCACTTTGTGATTTTTGAAAACTTTGAAGAACAAATGCTAATCCTTTGTAAACACTTAACTCTCTGCTGTCAAAACTTGTTTTTGCAAAATGTATGAATCAGTAATAAACTCAGAAACAAGTTTGCATTTTATAGAAAACCAACTTATAACAGATTTTTGAAAAACAGTTAAAGCTGTTATAAAATGAACAGACTGAAAATAAAATGAACAGATTTATTTTCAAAAGCAGTTAGAGAATTTGTTAAGAGAGAAGACTAAGTCAACCATTCTGGTGCAGAGATAAAGCTGAAAAACGTTTAAGCTTGACATGGCACCAGAGACAAAAAGAATGTATTCATTTACAGATGAACAGATTTATTTTTCAAAACGAAAACAGAAAAGCTTAACTGTTTGAAACTCAGTCGTTTTGAAAAGAAGAAGACTTAGTCAAAATACCTAATGCACAACATCTAATTTTTACAAGACTTAGCCAAGGCATCAGTAAAAAAAAAATGAATCTGTTTATTTAGAAAAGAACAGATTGATTTTTATGCAGTAAACGTGTTTTTTGTAAAATATGTGAAAAACAGTTTAAGAAAACTTATGCTTGTTCTTATCACATGGCCAGTGGTTATGAGGTGAGATACTCAGCAAAAGCCCACTCTTAGACAACCTCTAAGCACTACCTAAGACACACTTAAAGCAAAGCAAAATGAAATGTACATAGAAGTCTTCATCAAACACAATCTTGAAGGGGCAGCAACCATCTTCAACAGGGTTGACATGCGCAAGGATGTTCAACACTTCATTTCTCAGTGTAGCACTTGCCAACAAGTCAAGTATGATACCAAGAAACCAACAGGCTTACTTCAGCCACTACCAATCCCCACAACCATTTGGGAAGATCTTTCCTTGGATTTTATCATTGGCCTACCACCATCCCAGGGCCATACAACTATTATTGTTATGGTGGATCGTTTTTCTAAGGGTGCTCACTTTGGCGCACTTCCTCCAAAATATGGGGCTTTCAAGGTGGTTTATGTTTTTTTGGACTTGGTTTGCAAACACCATGGCTTCCCTCACAGCCTAGTCTCAAAACATGACCCCATTTTCATCATTTAATTCTGGAGCGAGTTGTTTAAAATATGTAGCACAGAATTGCGCATGAGCACTTCATACCATCCTGAAAATGATGGCCAAACGGAGGTCCTTAATCGAGTACTTGAGCAGTATTTGCGTTCCTTTGTTTCTGATAAACCTTCCAGTTGGTACAAATTTCTTTCTCTAGCAGAATGGTCTTACAATACTGATGTCCATTCCTCTACTGGAGTTACACCTTTCGAGCTTATGTATGGCAAAAGTCCTCCATCCATACCTCACTATTTTCTTGGTTCATCTTCCATTGAAGCTATTGACAATTTGTTGGCTTCTAGACAAGAAATGTTGCTCAAATTAAGGAACCATTTGCTCAAGGTTCAAGCTGCCATGAAACTATAAGCTGATAGCAAAAGGAGAGATATATCCTATAATATAGGAGACTGGATTTATGTCAAATTGCAGCCTTACCGCCAGAGTTCTATTTCTAATTTGACATATCATAAATTATCTAAAAGGTTTTATGGTCCTTTTCAAATCACAGAACAGATTGGGGCAGTTGCTTATCGTTTGAATTTACCCTCTGGTTCAAAGATACACCCCGTGTTTCATTGCTCTTTGCTGAAACTTCACAAAGGTCCACTCATTCACAATACTGCTCCATTACCATCGAATACCCACGATAACCATCCCTTGGTTCAACCTTTGGTTATTGTGGATCGTAAATGGGAAACTTCTACTTTGCCACCTTCTCTCTTGGTATTGGTGCAGTGGCTTGGTTTGGCTCCGGAAGACACAAGCTGGGAAAAATGGGATGATCTTCAACACAAGTTTCACCTTGAGGACAAGGTGGTTCTCCCAGAGGAGGGTGATGATAGGAATGCAGAGGCCCAATTGTCCAGACCCATTAGGATGACCCGAAAACCCACTTACCTAAGTGACTATGTGTGAAGGAGAATTATGTTTAGTCATATGCAATGCTATTTTTCTGCTGAGTCATAGGTGTAGATACGCAATCCAATTCTGTTTTTCTGTTTCCGTGTATTGTGGGTTGCCAATAATTGGCTGTTTAAATACTACCATGATGAAAGGAATGAAATAGAAAAAAGAATTATTTCCTATCTTCTCTCTTATATGTTTTCTGGAGGTTGTCCCTTAACCTCGAATCCAAGGGAGTGATCCTAGCTCTATCAGGCACCCTCCCATATTTCTTTGATCGTGTCTAAATTTTCTCAGATGCCTTCTACTAAATGACTAGCAGAAACTTAGCCACTTGGGGAGTTGGTTCAACAACCTCTATGGGTATCATCACATTGGTCTTGTACACAGGGCTGAAATGTATCTCCCTAGTAGTCAACTGCGGAGTTGTGTGATAAGACCACAATATCTTGGAAATCTTCTCTGGCCATTCGCCCTTCATAACGTGCAACCTTCTCTTGAGTCCCAATAGGATCATCCTATTTGTCACCTTGACCTAATCATTTTTTTGTGGATGTTCAACCGATATGAAGATTTATTTAATGTTTGAACTTGGTGCATATGCCTTGCTAATGAACTAGGGGTGTCGTTATCATATATTAAAATTCTTGGGACATCAAACTTGCTGATAAGTGCCTAATTTTCGTAATATTCCATATTAAAATATAGGCACTTATGAGTATTAATTGCTAATTTACATATAAAATAACCCCTAATTTATGAATTTATACCTTTTTACATTTTTTATAATCTTTAATTGAATAAGAGCATTTTATTTCTAAATTTGGTGTTAATTGCATGTTTTTATGGAAGAATGGAGATTTGGACTAAAGGAGAATGATATATGCTAAAAGGAGAAAGCTGGAAGGCCCAGAACGTGCAAAAGAGAGAGAGAAAAGTTCAACTCAACAGCAAGAATGTGTAAGATTAATTGGGTTATTTTTATGTTTTAATTATTAAGCCCATAAGTGTGACCTAGGAAGTCACTAAACCCTAGCAAATTAGGTTAAATAGGGGACTGGAGGCACAACCCTAGGGTGCCAGATTGGGAGGAAAACACCATAGAGTGAATTGTAACTCAATTGGGGGAATGGAAGGTGCTAGAAGTATGCGTGGCTAATTCTACCCTTTAGGATTGGGAGTAATCTGCTCGAACTCTTATGTATTGAGGTGATATCTTATATTAAAATATTCAGTTCTTGATTGATTATTGGTATTGTTGTTTTACTTTTAATTTTTCGTGACAAATTGAGAATCTTAAATCTGACTGGAAAGTATTTTTAGGGTTCTGACCTAAACAATAATACTTGACATATTTGAGTGCTAGGAATAGACTTGAAATATTAATTACTATTAACGTTTGAGCTTCGTTCTAAGTTGTTCTTATAATTATGCGAGGGATCGATAGTTAGGGAACATTCTTAAGGATTTTATATGCGAGGAATCGATATAAATGATTTTTATACGGGCATCAATTTCAATCAAAGAACTTAATATTGACATGCTAATCAAAATACATGAGAGTGAGACAAATGAAACCTAATTCCCATTTTTCCAATTGACGCAATTACTCTTTGATTTGTTTTCTTGTTAATTCTTGCCATTATGACAATTTCCAAACAACTTTTTATTGTTTTGTTTCATATTTAGAGAATATTGTACTTGATAATTCAACTGTTTCTTGTGGGATCGATATCCGTCCTTAGGGACAAATTATTACTTCTGACAACGCGGTACAATTGCCGTAAAAAGTCATCACCTGCACATAATATTTTTCCATAAAATAACTTTCGAATTATAAAATTTGAACTACAAAATTAGAAGTGCAGGAATAAAAACATTAAAACAGTTATGGAGGTATAGGAAGTCACTATGGAAGTGCAGTGTCTTCTAATACTTGTAAACATATAGTTAGAAATCCCAAAGATTTTGACTTGGAGATAATATTAGATAGGACAAGTTCATAATTTTATTTCACTCTGACAAAAATTAAATTTGATTTAGTTTTCAATTTGCACCTTTTCCAAATTTGTTCCGAAAGGTTCAAACTCTTTGTTTAATAAGAAGAAAATAAAGTAAAAATGAGAGAAATAGATGGAAAAAAAATACTATCTGTTTGATTGATGAAAACTCAGAAAGGGAAAATTTTAAGTTATAACGTCTTCTAATTATTCACAATTTTATTTTCTTGAATAAATCACATTTGTTTTTCTAATATTTCCATTCACCCTTTTTATCCATTTTAATTTTTTTTCCTTTTATTTCTTTTTAATATTTTAATTTGCATTTGAATACATATGATATGTTAATTCCGCGTCCAACTTCAAAGCTAGGAGGAGCTATCCTAAAAGTCTCACAAATTATGCACCTTCAAAAGAAAAACAAATTAAAGGTATTAACAAGGTATAAGATTTTTTTTTTCCCCAAAAATACTAGATAGTCAAATTGAAATAAAAATAGACACAAAAGTTTTCACCTAGTCTTTAGTTATTATTAATTTACTTTTGTTCATGCCGGTTGACCTGGTTGCCGGTAGAATTTTGCGGGCGAGCTCTAACTCTATCTGCCTCTGCTGGAATCTGCACTTTCCTTGGTGGTTGGGTTGTCGTACCTGTTAAGACAGAGGGCGCCCTACCTGCTTGTCGCACTCCGACGATCAAGTAAGTACAGCACAGCTGCGCAGAATCTTATCTCCTTAGAGTGCATTAAATCTTAACAGAATAACTGTCTGGGTACCAACATTCTGCCTTCTAGGGTCTAATCTATTTTCAAGTACATTCACATGCTTTCGCGTATCACTATACCATGCATTACGTATCCTGCATACAAATATTCTATCAAGGCCTAACACACTTGGGCTTAAGCTGATAGAATATGTTTTACTCTTCCTAGACCCAAATGCACTATATGCACGCTTAGGCCCATTTAACACACTTTCATTGACCTACCAGGCCTTACACGCGAAAGATTATACCAATGCATGAATGAGAATTAATATGCACATACCTAAGCCCAGTTACGTAATTATCATCCCCAACGACCGATGATGGAGAGAGGCCAAGCTCACCCCACCATGAAAGCCAAGGGCCAAGACTAGACTGTAACATCCCGCCAAATTTCTTTTCATAAATATAAAATGAAATAACGGTAAAACAAAAATATTTAAATGAACATACGTATCTATATAAAATGAAGTTGCTCCTCACAGGGAGTTTAATACATAACCAGTATATTTTTTCAAAACTTAAACAAAATACAACCAAACAAATTGAAACCGGCGGTCTCCCTACATAAACCGGCGATCTACTATCAGAAGACCCAAAACAGCCGATCTGCTATCAGAACAGAAATCAGGCGATCACCACGTAGAGACAGAAACAGGCGATCTCCTTCCGGCGACCACTCACTAAGGAGCGCTACTTCCTGGAAAATCATCTGCTCCCGTGTAAAATACACGATCATCACAGTTTTAAGAGAAAACAGCCAGAGAACAATACAAAGGGTAAGCTAGATATATTTATTTTTAACTTTAAATTATAAACTGGACGACCAACATAGATCAGCCTTTTTAAACATTCACAAGAGTCCATCACTTTCTCATTCATATCACACAGCCATCAAGTAATCACACATTTCCGTTAAGAGTCGTTCAATTCAATGTTTCACATTTCTCACGTCAGACTTCCACTGACTCATCACACAAGACACTTGACACTACTTCCGGAAGACTCGTGCGTTGAACTTAGCATCCAGAGACATGCACCTGCCATACTAACCCACTGTGAAATCACACACATTCACAGGGGTGCCGTGAAATCACACACATTCACAAGCGTATAAATGAATCTCAATATCATCACTATCCTAGCATGACTGGGTTAATTCATATAACAGGCCGAGCTCGTTCTGTTTCACACGACTCACCCATTTATATGAACCTCCTTCGACTCTCACCAACTGAATAACTTCCTCTATGTGATTCCATTATCTCAGCAGAGTCAGGATCGCCTCATTCACAGGATACTCACAGATCAATACACTTCATAACCAAATCTCAACACGGTATTTCCTTTCCTGAAAATACTATGTCTTGATCCCACATTCACGACATTTCACACATCATATAACACTTAAATGAATGATTCCAATCACAACAACAAGCATACCCCCGATCAGGTTTTCGAATAGCATATACATTCTTCATTTCAATCTCGACAAATTCAAAGTGACACTAAACAGGAGAGTTCGAAATCTGTATTTAAAACCGGCGATCACGTCGCCCAAACACATAAGAACAGAACATCATGAAAAAGGGGTTTAAAAACCGGCAACCACGTCGCCCAAACACATAGAACAGAGAATCACGAAAAAGAATATGAAACCGGCGACCACGTCGCCTTCACTTCAGAAACAGCAAATCTACGGCTTTCATTGAAAATAAAGCTAGCTTCCCTTACCTGGACTTGCGCAAAACACCAAGAGCTCCAAGACCCACCGAGCTTAAAGGATGCCTTAGCTCTGTTTTTGCGTCTAGTTTGTAGGACTTGCAGAGAAACTCCCAGGTGCTCCAAGGGCAGTCGTCGATAGCTAAGCAGGAACGTGATAAGGCCTGACTGGCAGAGTGAAGGAGAGAAAAGAGAAGGATGAAGGTAACTCACTCACTCACTCTTGAACCACAGCACCTTCTTTGCCTCTCAGAAGAGAGTTTTTAAATCTAAGCCCACTAGTCCACGCATGCTGCTGCCACCACCCCCCCTCTGCAAGAAAGCCAGAGTGTACGTTTCGCTGAACAGTACGGCCACGGTTGTCTCTTGTGCCTGCCAACCACTGCCCTGAACAGTACGACCACTGTTGTCTCTTGTGCATGCCAACCACTGCCCTGAACAGTACGACCACAGTTGTCTCTTGTGCATGCCAACATTCTGATGTCACTATTCTGAACCACCCTTTTTGTCCACGTGGCGCGCGTGCAGGACGTGCCATGCTGGGAGTCTGGGTCCCACCTTAACTGTATGAAACTCGACATCGCGCGATAACATTCCACCGATGACCGCTCGCGCGATGACTATCCACTGAGGTCTCATACTGGCAAACGACCGATGTCTCTCCCTGGAAGACGACCGATGTCTCTCGCGACCCGGCGATGCCTGCATGCCTCGCGCCTCGACGACGCCCGCACGCCTCTCGCGCCCTGGTGACGTCCACATGCCTCGCGCCCTGGCGATGCCCGCATGCCTTTCGCGCCCTGGTGACGTCCACATGCCTCGTGCCCTGGCGATGCCCGCATGCCTCTCGCCCCTGGCGACGTCCACATGCCTCGCGCCCTGGCGATCATGTGTAGTAGACGACCGGCGATCTCATAGTCTTCTAAGCTACACTTTCCTTCCTTTTTATTTCAAATGAAAACATACTTAGAATTCATTTAAAATATACCCTTTTATTCCAAATTTAATTTTACAGGTCCTTACATAGACCGTCTAGAACCACATGGAGAGTGTCTAGCACAAGACAAGGGGAGCTACATGAGGAGCATCTAGGAGGGAGCCTAGACCGTCTAGGACCTTTCACAAGGTCCATGGCCAAGCACATTCACGCCCAAACAAGTCAAGCCACGGATGGGAGGGAGAAGACCTTGTACATGTTACTTGGAGGCCCATTAGGGGTAGCTTAGTAGATTAGTGTAGTGTAGAAAGCAAAACTTGCTCACTTTTTGATGTACCCTAGCTTGGTGCTCACGTTGGAACTTTCTAGCACCTAGGGCCGGCCATGAGTGAGTGTGTGACCAAAATTACATTACATTTGTGGCACATTTCATTAGAATTAGGTTAAGCTTGGTGGTCACCCTTTAGCTTATAAAAAGGGTAACCTACACCTTGTATTTTCAAGATTAATATGAGTAAAGTTATGCTGCCAAATTTGTGCCCAGCTTTGCTCTCTCCTAGCTTCTAGGAATTGATCTTCATTTTTCTCACCTCACCAAGGGTTGGCCGAACCTCCCTACTCTCATACACTTCATGCACCTTCAAGATCACCATCACTCCTAGGAAGGTCTTGCCCATTTTAGCCATTGCTTCCGCACCATCTTCAACATCCAAGGAGAGCTCAACATGTGAAGGCCATCAACCGAGCTGACCTGCCTGTTCGCAGGCGTCGATGTTCGATCTCCGAGAACTGAGCTCTACGCGCTCTGGTCTAATACAACTTTAAGTCTCTTTAATCAAAAGTTTATTATAAAAGTATACAACTCAATATTAATTATTTTTTTTCAGTCTCCTAAATTAAAAAACTATAATTATTCTTATATACTACTTTTGGCTACAAACAAAAATAAAGACAAAACTTAAATAATAACTCTTGTAAAGAGGATATAAAATAAAATTTGTCTCTTTCATTTATACAAAATATAAAACATAAAAAATATAAGTTTGAAAACTTTATTATAGAGTATATAATTTAGATGTTGTGTTTTCCTCTATATAAATTGTTCTATCAAGAACTGAGAAGTCGAAAGACCGATCACCTTTTACGGTAATATGGCCTTTTCGGCAACACAAGTATCATACTAATTCGTAGATTAATAGATTATGCTTGATTAAAAGAGATAAAGCATGATTAAGGAATTATTGGGTTTACGCTAATCTTTACAACAACATAAAGTCCAATAGAAAAGTTTAAATGAGAGGGAACCCCATGGTAAAAGGTAATATTGTTTTGATGCTAAACTAGATAATTAGATACACCTCAACTGACTTGAACATCAGAATGTCTTTGTTGGTACTCCACCCTCACAGACATACTCGGAAGGACAACTGAAGAACTGAAGAGAGAAGATGGAAGGGACTTGATAGGAGATATTTGGTACTCAAAACAATGGATATTTAGGTACTCAAAACATTATTAATTTAGAGCAATTTGTATGTGATATCTTTGTTTTAATTCTTGATAATATAAACTTTACATCTTGATGTACAAGGTTCTTTGATTTAGGTTTAATATTTATATTTAGTTTATAAAGGTTGTGTTTTCTATTTTCACATATGCTTAATATAAATAAAAACAATGTATAAAATAAATTATTACATAATATTTGTTTTCTCTTTTAGTTACATGGTATAAGTGTTGTACTACCCAATACCTAAAATATAAGTATTAATTAGATATTTATTATTAAACATTAACTATTAAATATGTTATATTTAAACCACTAGTTAGTGGATAAAAATTATGTGCAACTACCAAAAATTCGATCATACCAAATACTCATAGTTATCGCATACTTCGACATAATAACATCAAGTACCACGTGTATAGGTCACGTTGTGCAACGTGGCCTAGCAGTTATAAGTGAATGACCACTTTATTGAACATATCACTAAGCCCAAAGGCCTACATATATATAACATCATTCTTGAGGAAGTACTCATTAATCTCATATTCACTAAATATCCTTATATTTCTCTAAAACTATAATTGACTTAAACGTCGAAAAATCTTCTACAAATGTCCCACCATTCAAACAACTCAGATTGATTAATAGTTCGCCCAAACTCCTCAGAAAAACCACAACTTATCATCGATAAAAACAAGTGTTATTCTTTTTTTTTTTATGTACATATTGTTAATTGATATGAATTATTTTCATTTAAATATAATTAATTTATATATAAAAAAGTATACGTTAGATGATTACCTAGAAAAAGCTTTTACTCATAATTCTATATAAAATTACACGTTAGATGAAGTAAAAAGAAAAGAAAAGGAACATTAAATTTTTTTGGCTGTGTTTGTATAATATCAAAAGCATTAAAAAATGGCGTGAATCTAGTATCACCCATTTCTTATTATTACTAGAAAGAAAGTTGTGTAAGTGAAAATTTTAATTTGCTCAGTAATAATCACTTCCTCAAGAACTAAGCCAGTTTATAACATACATGACTTCTCTACTATTATATTATGATATCATGTCCATCATATAACATGTGCTTATGATAGTTGTAAGTTACCATTTGTTAATTGTTACACAATCCATGTCAATACGATTACGATTAACCAAAGAAATACAATAATAAAAACCACAGCTTCTTCATTCGTTTAATTCGTTGCATATCCAACCCAAAAGTCACGAAGAAAGTTTAAATTAACTTTTGTCCTTTTGAGCAGTCCATGCATACATTAGTCAATTGGCAATTTATTTAATATATGATATTTTCCGCATAATATTGTTGATTCTCAAATCGAAGTTTTAACTCTAATATCATATTAAAAAATAAATATTAAATTTAATTTAAATTTAATTTAAATACCATATTAAAAATAAATTTTAAATTTAATTTAAATTTACAAAAATAATTTAAGATGTCTTATTTTCAACTAAAATGTTCTTATTTCTTTGATAAAAATTTCCAACATATTATATATTTATAAATAATAACATATTAATTTATACAAATAAAATATACCAGAAAATACTCATAATACATATCTACTTATATATTATTATGTGTTATTAAAATATAAATTTGAATCTAATTGCGTATATTATGTGTTATTGTGTGTTTCAGACATAGGTTTTAAATCTTCTGCCTACCAAAAAGTGAGCAACTCGTGGTTTCAGCTTAACCAGTTATGCTAAATACAGCGTCATTGCAATCGTAATGAAAGGTATCCTAATCATAATTTAAACCAATTTTTCAGCAAGCACGTACAAAATGGATACATATCAAAATTCTATTTTGTAAAAGTTGTATTCAACTTAAACATAATTTCCAATATATTATTATATTAGCCAAACCTTATAAATTTTTTTGAAATAACTATTAAACGATATGTAAAATCCATGAAAGTTTGTGATTTTTCACTTAATTTTAACAAATAACCGCATATTCTAAAGAATGTGTTTTTTTTTTTTACTGACTTCTTTTCTAATAATTGGCACTTTAAATTATAAGAGTATAAATGTACTGAAAATGGGTAGGGGATTTGATATTATTAAAATTAAGATTTACATTATAATACCATTGAATAAATTATCAGTTTATTTATTTTTAATAATTCTGATGAATTAAATATTTATTTTTAAACTTGAGATGTGGACCATGTGCAAAGATTCCAACGCAGCAATGACGTAATGAATGTGTAAGTTTGGTGGCTGACGTGGCGCTACACTACAGGCTAAGGTTTTTTGTTAATTAACGATATGGTGACGTCAGAACATATCACGGCATTATCCTTGCCATGGATGCCAATATTGCTGACGTCATAGTCCTTCATCATTATCAGTTCTTATTCTCCCGTCAACGACACAACGCAACGCAACTTCTCATTAAAATTTTTATATAAATAAATTCTTAGAAACTTTATACACAATTTAAAAATAAAAATTTAGAAAATTTATACAATAAAACTCCTATAAATTAACTTATGGTTACAGAAAAACTGATTTCATTTTTCATTCCTCCTTTTTTTTTTCTTCTTCTGTAAGTAATTATAGAAAAATTTATCCAATCATATTCATAAAAAACACTTAATAGAAAAAAAAAACAAATACATCTCTATTTTGTATATTTATCTTTCTCTATTAACATTATAAAGATCAGAAATTACACAGAAATTAAACATAACATCAAGACATAATATACGAGTGAGATATTATTTTTATTTTACAGTTAAGTTAAGTTTGAATATGAATTATAAGATAACATTATATCCTATTTTAAATCCATTTAAAATTTTCTTTATAGATTTAGATGATTGCTTTTTTCCTTTCATGGGTTTGGTTAATGCCCTTAATGTCTAACTTATTCTTCCAATTTGGATACAACGCATGAAGTCGAAATTTGGATTCAATCATTAGTTATATACAAAAAATAAAGCATGTTAGTTAAGGAAATTTAAAATATTTTTATTTTCAAAACAACAAAAATAAAGCTTTATTTTATATTGTAAAATTTGAAAATGAGCATTAGTAAGCATAACCTAGTAAATAATTTCAAGATCAGTCCAATTACAACCATGTGGAATAATGAACAGATTCCTACTTCTTTTTATCACGTTCTTTTGGAATCTTTAGTTTTTCAACAAAGCATTAGTTGAATTCATACTTAGAAAAACACATCTAGCAATAAAGATTTCAAGCTATGACTTCAATCATTCTTTTAGATACTTTAAGTACTATTTTTAATTTTTCATATTTAATTTTCTTGTCATCTTTTTAAAATATATAATAATAAAGTGATAATATTATGCTTATATTATTTTTATTTGTTTATTGTGAATACTTTTTTTTCAATTTTTATTTTAATCATTACATACACTATTTATATTATTTATTATATGAAGTTTAACATTAAACTTTAAGATATTTTAACCATTAATAAACGGAATCATATAATGAAAGTAGGACATGTACTTAGTATTTTACTCATGCTTTACTTCAAATTTGATTGTAAAGAAATTTTTGATATAGTATAAGATTAATACACAATATAAAAAATGTTATAATTGAAACTGAAAAAAATATAATTGTAATAGATCTATATATAAATATTTTAATAGTTTAATCAAAAGTTAAATTATAAATGTATCAAAATATTTTAACAATAAATAGTAGATTTTTTTTTTTTATAAAATCTTGTGATGCTAAATTGCACTGAAAATATAATATATTAATATATTTTTAAAAATTTGGTTCCTTCAAACAAATGCTAAGGAATACTTATTGGACACCAGCTATTAAAAGTAATTTTTCATATTCAACTATACCACTAATGTTTTGGGTCAGTCTTCAGAAAATAAAAAAGGCACTAACGTTTTTCACGAGAGAAACAAGCTCGCATTTCTAGAAGTAAAATTAAATACAATGTTTATGACTAGAAAGAAAAGAAAAACCTAACACACCATTTAAATCACGCAAGTCGTCACTAAAGTAGTGATCAAAAACTTGAATTGTTACGTCTTCTTTAAACAAATCCTATTCCACCACCATGTTTATAACACTCATTCCTGAAACCATCTTTATTATCAATTAATAAATAAGTTTAAGTTAATTCATTTTTATAAAATCGTCTTAGTTAATTAATATCTAACACACATTTCGTATTTCGGGATAGAAATATATAACATCTCTTATTTCGAGATATAAATATACAGCGTGAAATAAATATTTATAAATTTTTTTAATAAGATCCAATAACAAATCCAATAAATTTTATTAAAATAATATTTAATATAATATTAAAAATAAATTTAAATTGAATTTTATAATAAAAAAAATCAGATTTTATATGTTAAGATTTATTCTCGTTCATAGAATTAATAATACTTTAATACAAATTTAAGTGAATTATTAGACGTCTAACAAAATAGTTTAACATTGATTATATAAAATTTGTAAGATGAATAATATATAAAAGAATAATTTAACTAAAATATATATTTGATTCCTTTTTAGAATAAGATGTTAATAATATAACCAAATTATTACACAAACTTAGTTGATATAATGGTTAAAAGTTTTATGTATGTATCTTTTTGGAAGAATCCATAAATTATGTATCACCTTTAAAAGGGAAATCTAGATAAATATCTAATAGATATGAATTGATTAAGGTGAAGATA
This sequence comes from Phaseolus lunatus, assembly GCA_013389735.1. NCBI lineage: Eukaryota > Viridiplantae > Streptophyta > Magnoliopsida > Fabales > Fabaceae > Phaseolus > Phaseolus lunatus. Next base: position 29,215,546 of record CM023861.1, read on the forward strand.
ATTTGGATTAAGAAAGAGTAAAAGTGTTTAGCATTTAAGATTATGGAACATGAGAAGTTGGGCGCCGTCCAAGTGAAAGAGAATGCAAAAGAGAGGAGGAAGGTGACGTAATGTAGAACGTCAGAGAGAAGAAGGTGACCAAATTCCACGTATTCCGCGTGACTTAGAAATCTTGTGTTGACGTAACCACTAATGACTCTTTCAAATTCTTCATGTCATCACCACTCATATTAATTCTTCCACACCCTCCTCTTCCAACAACCTGCAATAACCACAAACTTCACCATAACTCCATACCATCATCTTTCAATCAATCCATCCATCCAACGCAATGCATCAAGCGATTCCCTTCAGATCATGGCGCCCTCTCCACAACCCCACCACCCACTTCACCCCACTCCCATTAATTACACATTCCCACAACGATGCTCATAAGAAGAGCGATACTGTTGTTACCACCAAAACCACTCATCATAATCCTTCTTCATCACCCAAAGAGGAAACAATGGTGCTCAACATGGTCTGGGAGAACGCCGTTACGGTGGTTGGGAGGAGAGGCTGCTGCATGAGCCACGTTGTCGAGCGCTTGCTTCTCAGTCTTGGGGTTAACCCTGCTGTTTATGAGGTGGAGGAGAAGGATGAAGCCACTGTCGCCACTCAATTGGAAGCTACGGTTCGGACTGAAGAAATGGCACCGCAGGGGAACCTGCAGTTTCCTGCGGTTTTCATCGCTGGAAAGTTGTTTGGAGGGTTGGATCGGATCATGGCCACTCATATTTCTGGTGAATTGGTTCCTATTCTCAAACAAGCTGGGGCTTTGTGGCTATGATATCACTTCATTCACTCTTCTTATTCTTTACTATAGTATTTTTTCAATTTTTTTTTTCTTCCGAGTTCTTTTTCTCTTCTTCTTCTTTCCAATTTTCCTGCAAGATGATTAAGAATCACTTCTTGAGCCTAGAATTTTAGCTATGCTATTTTGATGATATGCATGAATTCTGATCTTCCCCTTAATCAAAACACAACATGCGGATTTCTACTTTTTGTTCTTCTTTATTTAGATTGTTAGTTGATGGGTGAACTCGTTTAAGCAGTTAAAGCTTTCAGAATGTTTTATTTGTTTATTTATTTGCACAATATATAATCCAACACATTATGCTTTGGTTTACACTGTTTTGGAAGAGGAAAGGTTAAAAAGAGGAAAGGTTAAAGGTATGATGGCTTCAAAAAAAGTTATCTCTTAGTTTACGAGCAATTCTTAGGTCTATACAATTTAACCAATCATATATTTACGCATATATATTTATATTTATTGAAGTTTTCACAATTCATCAACTTTAAAAAATTAATTAAAATTGATCTAAAATTTGTTGAAATGAGATCATTCGAAGTTATTCACTCGTCTCATAAGATTAAAGAAGTCTGTCTAAACTTAAAAAAACGAATTTTCAATTTATAAAAATAACGTCAATATTCTGACCTTGTTGATATAGTATTATTATGAACAATTACCACATCGAATATATTGTTAACTTTGAAGCTCAGAATTCCATTACGATTTTGTCCTTAAAATTATTGAGAAACATATCAAAACAAATCCACAATCAATAACTAAGGATCGAAGATTCATCTTTAAAACCTTATTTCGATCTCCTACATATAACACCTATTTTTTTGACATAGTTAAAGATAACTTATCATAACAAAATTGAGATTTTTTTTTTTTTTATAGTTTTACACTAAACTTTTTTTTTATCATTCTTCATGTGTCTTTTTGTCTGTGGATTTCATTTTGGCTGCCACTGAATTTTTTGAGAAATTGTTAATTCTTAAGGCTAAAATTTTGAGAAGTTATTAATTTTTAAAAATAATTAAAATGATAATTTATCCTTCAAACTATTTTTCCGTGAAACTTTGTTTCTTTTTTGTCATTTTCAACATGTATTTGTTTTCTTCATACTTTTTTTTTTTTAATATTATCTCTTTTATTCTAATATTTTATAACAAGCCACCACTCTATAATCATAATAAAGGAAAAAAACTGAAACAGGGAATATATAAAAAAATCTGAAATGTAAAGTTAAAATTCATTTATTTTTCAAATTAAGACATCCAAAATTTTAACCATTTTATCTCTCATGAACTTATATGAATTTAGAGTATTATAGGAGTTTATGTCTGCGCCTGTTACAATAATGTGGTACTCAATGTGTGAGAGCTAAAAAAACTCTGCATATACTACTTTAATTAATATTACAAAATTGTGAATGCTGATACCTGTAAAATACATTTCAACATTTCCAATTACAATTATGTGAAAATATCACTTTACATCCCAAATAAAAATATGTTAGCTGAATACTAAAAAAAAAAATTCATCCCAGTTAACCATTTAATTCTTTGCCCTATCTTGTGAAGTTTTAATTGATCAGACGTCCAAGTATAAGATTGCTACAAAATAAAAAATTAAATTGAAATACTTTAAAAAATGCCAGGACAACAAAATATTAAATTTTATGTTAAATTGATAAAATTGTCAATATACCATACACTTCTAAAAAAACATTACTACAAGAGAACGTACCATAGGTTAGTTTCTTCTTCTCCAACTTCCCTCATGACCACGATGAAAGGGATATGTGGAAGATTTTTTAAAGGTGGAGAAGGATTAAAGACATCTTCATCTCAAGCAGACTAAATATCAAAGGCCAAAGGTTTGGGTTTGTAAGATTTGTAGAGGTGGTTGACGTTGAGGTGTTGGAAAGAAGATTAAGTATCATCTGGATCGGGACGTGGAAGTTGAGGGTGAATAAACCTAAATATAGGAGAACACAAGGGACAAGGCAGCGATGGAATGAAAGGCATAGACCCACTCAATAGAAGAGGGAGTGGAGGAAGAAGGAATCACGAATTACGTATGCCCAGGCTGTGGGCAGGGAGAATGGTCATAAGAGAACTATAACAGTGAGGACCGAAAACGTTAAGACCACACAATGAGTCTTTGATATTGCCAGGATTCGTTTTACAGTGGAGGAGGAAGATACCAACTGGTTGAAGAATTGTTTCATTGGAAAGGTGGTGGATGCAGGGAAGGTTCAGGCAGTTAGGGAAAGCTTCCTTATGGAGGGATTTAAGGTCATAAGGGTAAGGTATCTCGGGGGTCTCTGCATTTTGCTGTCTGGAGAATTTGCGGAGGTCATTCGAAAAACGATTGAAGAAAATAAAGAGACGTTTGTTGAAACCTTCAAATGGGTAGTACCGAGGGAGCATAATCTTGAAGTTCAAAGGAAAGCTGGTCTGGGTCAGATGTAGAGGCATACCTCTGAGATTATGGAACAACACATGTTTCGGCCTCATTGCAGCCCAAGTAGGGACGCTGGTAGAGGTTGACGAAGTAATGACAAACCGTGATGTGCTCGAGTACGTGAGGATGAGGGTGAGAGCTCCTGTTGGAGGAGAGGTTTGCATGGTGAAAACTTTGAGGATCAATGATTCAACGTGCCAAGTGGTCTTCGAAGAGGAACTCGCTTCAATGCATACATACAATGGTTGTCATCAACACAAATGGGGGAGGCTTGCGGAGGGGGCAACAGATGAAGGTTCGAAAGGGAGGTTTGGAGAGGAGCTTCTAGAGTCCGAGGGTTTCGACCTAGATGGATTCTTGGATGCGGTTACATACGGTGGTGAAGAACCCTCTATAAGGTTCCCGACGATTGATATGGTGACCTTAGAAGGAGGCGCGTGGGAAGGCAGTGGGTTTGGAGGTAGGGAATCTAGGTGTGTAGAGAGGCTTCCCTTTTTAACAAGACGACTGCAACAGGAAAGAGTGGGCATTTTTACGAAAATGGTGTAGTTTTTTTTTTTTTTATAATTATGTAAATGGGTAAATTCAGAAAAAATTACAAAAATGGGTATTTTTTAGTCAAAGTTCTCAATGGTAAAGACAATATCAATTAAATTCATTAATTTTGAACGCTTAACTTTTTTTAATTAAAGTTGACAACCTGATTGTTTAAATAAAGTTGGATACTGTATTAACAACTTAATATATTTTATCTCAACTCAAATTGCCAATTCAGTTGGTAAGTTTAGTTGATTTAATCTTTTTTAAACAAATGATAATTAATATTTTTTAAAATAAAATATATAGTTAAGGTAATTATTTTATAAATAATACCAAAATTTAATTTTATTTTATTTAAAAAATTATATATAAAGTTGAAGAATTAAAATGAATATTTTTTAAAATAATTTTAAATAAATTGGGTTAAAAATGATTTGTTTGTTAAATTAAAAATATTTAGTATTTTTTAAAATATTGTTAAAGTTAAAAATAGACTTATAAAAATGTGATATGATTTATGTATAAACTTTTAGATTATATAATATATGAAACTATAAATTATGTAATATGTAAAGGGTAATAATATACATGCATTTATGTAAAATAAATGTATTAAAAAATAAATTAAATTATTGAATATAAATCATTAAAAGAAGATGATTTTAAAATATTTGATGAGAACAACATTACAAAGGATAACTTTACTGTCTAAATGGACAATTTCCTTTATAGTGACCTTCATTGCGACAGTAAGAACATTTTTTTTGTCTTATTCTGAATTGATTGATCCATTTCATTATGCAAACGAGTTGGTTGTCCCGAGTTTTTACGTTGCATGTGGGGTTCAGGTATGAAATTTGGCCCGGTATAAGTAGATCAATAATCCTCGTTTTGAACAGGGTGGAATTGAACTTGATATGCCTTTCTAATCGTGTGGAGGTTGTAAACTGGATCAATGAATGTCGTCATTTGTAAATGACAAGAGGAACAGACGACAATAACGTGACGATAGGGAAGTCGAAGAGCTTGAAAGTGGCCACAATCACACCACCAATCATTTAATCTAACTGTATATGACTGAGGTGTTCGACCATATTTGGGGGCAGTTAATTCTTAGACATCAAATTCAGAATTTTCTGCATTAAACCTTTCCACAAAACACATAGCCGAATCTTGTTGATTTTTTCTAAGTAAGGTTGTGATATCTTCTGAATAATAATGACCTGCGCGTAATCAACAAACCATGTTTTTGTTTTTTCGAAAGTTGCCTTAACCAAAGCGGAAATCGGCAAGGAACAAGCTCCCTTAAGCATGAAGTTAATGCATTCCACTAGATTTATGGTCATATGACCATACCTCTTTCCCCCATCGTATGCTTGAGTCCATTTCTCTAATGCTATGCGATCTATCCAGGAAAGTGCTTGCTTGAACTCAGATCGCATAACTGATAGCTTTGCCTATACTATGGGTTGTTTCATCTCATAAGCTGTCATAAACAAATAAATGAAATTAGTTAAATGGTAAAAGGTCGTAATTATCTATGAGAGAAGGTAAAAAATGTGATTACCTATGTTAATCAACTGTCATTTGAGCTGAACATTTTTGTATTTTTTGTTGAAATTCGATGCAATATGGCGTATGCAATACACAAAAATGAGGTTGTCTCCTTCCCATTCAACTTCTTCGGATTGTAATGCTGAAATTATATCGGTTCCTCTATTAGTATTCATGCACAAATTCGGTTGAGGTGTCACATATTGTCGCAATAATTGGAAGAACCAAATTAAAGCCTCCCGAATCTCGCCTTCAACAATCGCAAACGCCAATGGAAATATGTTTCGATTCCCATCTTGAGCAATCGCTGATGGAAACCGTCCAGCCTTGAAACTTTCGGCCAAGAAGATAGACGAGGATCAAGCTTGAATGAAGAGTTTGTAGAGTCTTTTTCTTCTTCTTAGCCTTGTAAAAATTGTATTGAGTAGTTAGAAAGTTTTGAGCCTTGTATTTTGGACCAAAGTAGAGAAGGATGTAAATAGAAATGAAAGTAAAGTGTAAAATAGTAAAAGAGGGGTGCAAATATAAATGTAGGCAAGGAAGGCATGAGGCTCCACATGTCTTCTCCTTAATAGAGAGGATTTGCACCAATAAGGTAGTGACACTTGTCACACTCTCATTTGAGATTTTTTGAGAGACTTTCTCCTATAAATAGGAGTCTCTTATACATGTATTTTTTTAACTTGGAATTAGTAATGAAATGCTGCCTAATTTTGGCCATTCTACTTGTTCTTAAGTTCTCCCTAGGTTAGTCTCCTTCAAGACTTAGTCTAGACTCTTTCCTAGTGAGTTGACCTCACCTCTCACTCTCACAAATTCCTAACTCCACTTCAATCCATGGAAACTCTTCTTGAGTTTCTGTAATGCTTCCGCTTCTCAGATCTCCTTCATCATCCATCCAAAGAAGAAATCACAAAGATCACTATTAGAAGAAGAGCGTTTTTCCATCAATCGCGGTCAACAATGTTCCATGGTATCTTCCGGTTAGAAATGTCCCATCAACTTGTACAATGGGCTTGCAAAAATTGACACCATCAATACAAGGCTTGAAAGACCAAAACACGCGATCCAACTTGTAACAAGAATTGTGTTGAACACCATCAACCATACAAGGAGAAGCAATATATTGCATAATTATCCTCGGATTGCTTTCTTTTACTACTTCCAACCATCTAGGAAGATCATTGTAGGATTGTTCCCAATCGCCAAATGCCAAAGCAAGAGCTTTCTGTTTTCCCAACCAAGCTTTTCTATAGGTGATAGTATAGCCATGCATATTTTTTATTTCTGCAATTAAGCTTTTAATTGGGACAGAAGGGTTTGCTTTTAGTGAAGTTAGCATCATGGACGCAATATGGGTTGAATGCAAATTAACACGGTCTGCCGAAACATTTGTTGACAAACAAGTATGTTATGCATCAATTTTTTTTTATCTCCCATAGATTGTGGATTTTACTAAAAGATGCACGTAATCTCCATTCACACCCTCCATCATGATGTATGCATTGAGCCACATATCTGTCTAGCTTTGATTCCACGACAACAAATTTGTAATCGTTGTCTATGTGGTATTGTTTTATGGCATTCAATGTCACCTCCTTTGAGATGAAAGACATGTGTTCATTGAGGTCTTAGTCAATGTTATGTATGGATTGACTGCCGAATGGAATATATTGTGAATAAGATTTGTTGAATTGATCTTCATCATCCAAATCAAAGTCGTAGTTCTCTCCATCTTCACTTATGTCGTCCACGATGTCTGTAATTATTGGTTCTTCATGTTGGCTTAGTGACGTTCCACCAACATTCCATGTGTCCATCTGCATTTTAAAAAAAAATAAAATTACCTTATACAAATATATACGTATATAGGAGGAAAGAACATTATAAACAAGAATGTTACGGAAAATTGACATTATCTTTACAACTTCCCACAAACGTTCTTCTCAATTTTTTTTACTTGGATACAGGAATTAAGAGAAGGAAAAGTGTAGAGCAAAGAAGGAGTGTTTCATGCTACAAGACTGCATTGTTGTTCCATTATATAACAAATGTTCTGTCTGAGTACTTGTGACATTTTTTTCCAGTGTATAAAAAGCCATCACTCCACACTACACTTTGTTTCATTTTGTTTTTTTAAATTTCATAAGAAAGAAGTTGACTTCACCATTGGCAAATTTGGAATAATTTGCCTTCATTATTGGCAACTTCTATTGAAAGTTGACTTCATGGTTGGCAACTTTGTAAAGGCACCAAATAAAAATGTTTGGTACACCATTGACAACTTCAATTGTATTTCTGTAAGCCACCAAGCAAGGCTTTATTTTCTCTCGACCTTTATCTTCACATGGCTACAGTTTTCATGGCAGAGATTCTTGTTATAGCAGAGATTCTTTCATAAATGAAGTTTGAATTCAAACTTTCATTTATTGAAACTCACAAGCAACTCTATTTAATAGAGTGCTACCTGCTATGCAAAACACTCTCCACCTTTGTCATTGTTGAAGTGCTTAGGTGTGCCATTCAATCACAAAGGTAAGTTCTCTTCTGCTCGTGTTTCTCAATTCTATCTTTTGTTATAGGTTAATAGCTTCTGCTGTTTCTATCATTTCTCACTCTCACCTTTGCGTGTTTTGTAGCATTTCGAATGCTTTCTTCTATGTATCTTAATAGAACAACTTCAATTGTCAAAAGAAAAAAAAATGTTATAGAAACGAATATATGTTATGTTTCTTTTATGTTTTTTAAAATTGTAGTTAATTTAGTAATGGAAAAGAATGTTATGAAGGCTGCTACACGTATACTACCATCCCCAGGCAAGATAGCTTGTAATTTCCTTCACACCAAAACTCATAAAAATAAAAATGAAGATTCAAATGGAAAAGAGATTCATATTGCTTTAAGTTTTAAAACCTGAATGAAGAATAAAAATTTATAATTTAAAATAACAATTCAGTACTAACTTCGCATTATTCTTCTTAGAATAATACTTTCGGATAGCAAGAAGAATATTAATGAATTACCTTTTATAAACTGTAATAGCTAGATTTTAATTTGGTTCATTGTTTTTTATCTTGATAATTTAGTACTTGAACCTTAAATATAATCATATGTTATATGTTGTCCATTATCTTTTAAGTGTAGAATAAAAAAGGAATTTTTCCTACAATAAAATAAATTGTCATGAAATTATTTAAAATGTTATATTTAATTAGTATATGTAAATCTATTTTTTCTTATCTTTAATTTAAGAAAATTAATATTTATTTATAATATCATTTTAATAGGAATTATCTATGAAGGTATTCTAAAAATTGGTTGTATTTTCAGAAATCATTTTATTAAAATTTTATGGCATCTCATCGTCTTCCCACAAATATGTCTTTGTTGCGACTCCAAGACAAACATGTTACTAAAGACGTATGGGAAGGTAATGAAAGACTTTTAAGACCCCGAAGACATGCAAGCTGGGTACTAAAGCATGAAGATATACTTGACCAACGAGTCAAACAGTTAATTGATCATTCTGGTTTCGGACATTTGTTAAAATTTAAGCACATTGACTTCAATCACGTACTACTTACAACATTAGTGGAAAGGTGGAGAACAGAGACTCATACCTTTCACTTTCCTCTTGGTGAAACAACTGTTTCTTTGGAAGATGTGGATTGATATTAGGTTTACCTATTGATGGACAAGCTGTCACTGGGATTACTAGTGGTGATTTAGTATCTTTCTGTGAGCAATTGCTCGGATTTATACCATCCTCAACAGCAGTAAAAGGAAATTCAATTATGTTGTCTTGGCTTAACAACACTTTTCAGGAATTGCCACATAATGCAACCGATGATTTTATTGCTCAACATGCTCGAGCCCACATATTAACACTTATTGGGAGCCTATTGATGCTTGATTCTTCAAGTAGTGATGTACATTTAATGTATCTATTATTGTTGGCTGACTTGAACAATGTCAGGAATTATAATTGGGGGTCAGCTGTATTGGCTTCTCTGTATAGTGTGCTCGATCACGGAATAGACTTTAATCAAAATAATATTGGAAGTTGCACACTGCTTTTGCAGTGTTGGGCTTGGGAATGCCTAACATGCATTTCTCCAAAACTTCAACCATTAACCGATGAAGAAGTTCAACAAGGGGTTGCTTTCCCACTCGGGAAAAGGTATGATATTTTTTTATTAATTTTCCAGATAAGAAAACAAAGTTCTTAATATTCCTTTGCTTATGTTAGGTGGACTCGGAGGATGCATAGGACGCACATAGGAGGAACCACTGTTTCAGAAATACAAGCAATTTTTTATGGCATTAAAGCTAAATAGGTTGTGACCAATATATAAACTAACATATCATTTTAACTAAATATTTCATATTATTGATGTTTCAAACATTTATTTACTGTCTCTTTGGACTCCATATCGAGTGGATTATGTTAGACCCTTGATCAGTATTAAGGTTTCCCCAACTACATGAGTTGTAGTTCCTCTCATATGTTTTGCAACGGTTGAATTTCATCAAGTTGATAGGGTTATGCGTCAATTTGGATTTCGACAGAGTATTCCAAGTGACCCATTCAACCTTGATCAACTTCACAAAGAAGATATGAGAGGACGAACTGATCGATACTGGCCAAAATATCATGCCTCATGGATAGCTATGTGGAATGACCGTCATAATCATCTAATTGACAGAAATCAGTTTAACGGAAATGGCCATTTGCATGACAAATCAACATACATGCAATGGTACATCAACCATACTATCTGCTACATCTCGCCTATACAGTCATTGTTCGATGACAATGTAAATTCAATTACAAAATTATTTATTATTCTTCATTCACTCATCCAAAATTAACACATATTTTCAAAACAGTATGATATGCCACAGGAGACTATACAACCTCGCTATCAACATCATGTCGGGCCTTCTTCTCAAGTTCAATCATTTCAATAACAATCTTTTCATCCGCCAGGTATTCAACCAACCCAGTTGTTTGAATATAGGGATCAATCTCACATGTCATTCCAATCATCATTCCATCAACCACCTTTCAACTACTCAACATTTCCATCTCAACAACAATTTTTTGCCAGCCCATCAAATCCCTTTGCAACCTCTACCATGACCCCTCCATCTGCCTACAATCCAATGTCATCCATGCAATATTATCGACCAACAATGCCTTCACAAGTGTTCTCAAATCAGAGTGATGACAATGAAGTCGGAGACACTGACGATGACATTCCAGCTCCGCCCCCCTACCCTTCCATCCGAACAACAGCCACAAGGACAACCACGAAGACAACGAAAAAAACCACCATGTAACACAACTTCTCATAAATGACAACTTTTACTATATTTCTACGCCATAGTGACCCCCGATCTTCTGATAGTTGCAGGACGAAATCCGGCAGCCAATTGCTGGCTCTAAATAACCAACCCGGTAATAAGTTCAATTCTTCCATAATGGAGGATAGGAGATGCTTCACAGGTTACATTTATCAATATGTATTGTTCTGGTCATCTGTTTGAAAGGAAAGTAGTGTGGGATGAGGTTAGGGAAAGGAGAAGGGTGACAAACTTCAAGGCATGGTACGTGGCAGGGGACTTTAACTCCATTAGGAGAATTGAGGAAAGAAGGAATGCGGAAGCAGATGGTGATTATCGAAGGGAAATGAGAAGATTTAATGAGTCGGAGTTGCTTGATATTCCGATAAGGGGAAGAAAGTATACATGATAATCCCTTAACTTATGTTTTATACACTACTACATATATATGACAATTAGTAACATAAAAAGAAGTTACTAAATAAAAAAAAATGTTACTAAATCAAACAAAAAGTTAAACAATAAAAGTATTTTTAAACTCATCAATTTCAAGTGATTTATATTCATTTTGTTCCATATTTATCCTATACAATTAATATCATTTTTAGAAATTAATTTCATTAGAGGAGATATAACAAACACTACAGGAACACATTAAATTAGCTTTCAAATATTAGTGTAGATCAAATTGTGACGCCATTAGTGTCGGCTAAACTGACTCCAACACAACACACACAAAAAAATTTAAATAAGTTAAAAACCGTATTTTTATTTTATTTTTTTAACTAAATAAATATTTGTGTTAGCATCAACTTAGCTCATACTAACAGAGTTCACTTAATGTTACACGCTAAACGAGTCAGCTTAGCCAACTATATGGTGACCCTAAATATTTTTATTTTTGGTATTTATATTTATTTAAATTAGTGTAGACTAAGTAAACCCTAATTTATATACTATGAATTTGTGTGTCTTTGTGACAGCGAATAAGAAGCATAAATTATATTTATCTTAGGACTCATATTTAAAGATGGTAAATCTACTTACCCACAATTTTTCTCTTTCGCTTTCTAGATAAATCTCTTCATACTCATTTCTTTTATCGACATTCATCTCTTTCATCTACAATCATTTTTTTTACTTACACTCATCTCTTCCATCCACACCTATATATTTCATCCACACTCTTCTCCTAATTTTTTCATTCACACTCATCTACTTCATTCATATTCATTTTCTTCATCAACACTAATCCTTTTCATCTACTACTACTCTTTTTTTTTCTTTTTTTTATTTATATTTTATTTTGTTAAATATGCAAAGTTTTACGAGAAAATTTTTTTTAAAACTATTCTCATTAACATCAGCCTAATCGATAAAATTTAAATTAATATTAAAAATATATTTTATTTAGTACTAATTTAACTGAGGTTAAATTAAATAAATTTTAAAATAAAAATATTAACAAAGGTTAAATAAAAGCTAAATTAAATAAAAATTTAAAATAAAATATATTAGAAGGGAAAGATATACCAAATTAAATAAATTTTAAAATGAAAAACACTAGCATAGTCCATACTGATATTAAATTAATTTAATTAAAAATTAATTTAAAAGTAAATGATAAATTAAAATTTAAAGTTTAGAATTAGAATCAATCTTTAAAAACCAGCCCTAATAAGTTAACATAAATGATTTTGTAGTCGTACATATGCGATATAAATTTGATTTTATTAATTAATATCAATACTTACTATTTAGCGTAGACTTTTAACCCACGTTAATTAAATATTTTGTTGTAGTAAGTTTTTAAGAATAAACAAATGATTATTTAATCTAAAATAACGAAACATAAAATAAGAAGCGAACGGAGAAATGGTAATAGTTAGAATGAGTATTGAGATTTTCTTGCTTGAATGGTTGATTATACAGAAGCAACATTAGCAGTGCAGAGCAACGAATATATAATAGAGGAGATGCAGCGAAGTCTCGCATGAGGCACAGCAAAGGTTGTATTGAATAGCAGCAAAGAAGATTAGAGGAAATGAGTGAGTGTACAAATGAAGAAATGGTGAGGCGGTGGATGAAAAATAAATTCTGAAACTGAATGACGTTTGGCAAACACATCTTCCATGGTAGAATGCAGTGTAGTCCTGTTTGTGAGAGAAAAATAAGAAAACATAACTTGTTACGCAAACTCACCTACATTAATGGTGGCTTTATAATTTACCCTAGCTAGCCACAACCCAATGAGTGCATCAGTTGCGTGTCACCCTTTTTCAACTCTCTTCATCGCCGACACTGCAAAAGTACACATTTGAAGTTAGGCACTAACTGTGACCACAATCAAAATCTATGCCTACATTTTGCACTTCTTTATTTGTTTGTTTGTTTAAGTAGACGTAACAGACATTCCATGTATATAATTTTTTATGATTAATATATCCCAACCACACATGATCCATTTAGATTCATATTCCTTCCATTGACACCAAAACTTGTATCAACTTCCTTCAATCAGATTCCACTCAAAATTAAACCTTCAATTTTAAATGGACCGGATATTCAACCCATTGAAGTAGTTTGATTTTCAAAACAGATTTTGTAAAACTCGTATAGTTTGAAACTTTAGTTAAAACAGAACAAAAATAAGATAAGTTCTGTTTTATATTTAGATCTAAATTAAAATTAAACATAAATTACTTAAATTTTAAATTTAATTCAATTTTATAAAATTTGTAATCTAATCAATCCAACAAATTTTTGTCACAATAGATTTTAGATTTGAAGTTGTTCTAACACTATATTAAGATTTTAAGTTGTTCTAACATTATATTAAGATTTTAAGTTTAATTCAATCTTAAAGTTTATATTTATTTATATATTATAAAATATTTTTATTTTTTATTTAATATAAAATATCCAATAATTAAATAAATAAAATTAAGCGATTATACTATTATATTTATATTAAATAAAAATAATTAAAATATTTTATGCCAACCTTATTTTAAGCAACTGTTTTAAACAAAAATATATTAGTGTCTATAAAGTAAATTTTGGCTTCTGTATATATATTTTTTTTAATTTTAAATTATTATTTTATCCTTATCAAGTAAATTTTAGTTTTTATTCTTTTAAATAAATTTGTTAAACTCTCACAGCTCCAAAACCATAAACTACTATTTCTGGTACGTAATGTTTATATTGACGCATTGACATGATACTATGACTAATGGAAAAATAATTTATGTTCATAAGTTAAAATTAACTTATAATTGAGTTAAGATTCAAAATTTTATAGAAGATAAGTAAGAATTTTTTATAAATTAATTTATACATAAACTTACTTTAGTTTGTGAAAAAAAATATTTTTTCTTCTTATATTTTTTCAATAAATGCTTTGTATAAAATTATTAATCGACTTAAACATCTAAGTAGTTGTATTACTATATTAATTAATTAAGTTAGTATTGATTGTTTTGTTTTTCCTTTAACATAAAATTTACACAATATGACCATCCTACACTTCATACATTGGCTAAATCAAATTCTTTAACAATATTATTCAACTATATGTTACACTTTATTTTATTTCTTTATTATTATTATTATTATTATTATTATAAAAAAATCATATCAACCAATCAACTGGGCCCCATTTTGTCTTTCTTTAACATTTTATTCTTTACTTATCTTAGAAAATAGACTGTTTCTTCCAGCACCTCCATATTTTTTTCTGCCACTCCCACACACAACATGAAAATATATTTTTATCCTTCTTATACCACTCCCATAGACTAGCTTCTAGATTATGTAATCCGAAAACGTATTTGAAAAAAGACTTCCGAATTACATAAAAGTAATCATGTATCTGAAAAAAAGTTTCCGGATTATGTAATCCAAAAACTAATTACAAATTTAAAAAATGACTTCCAAATTACGTAATCTAGAATATTATAGAGGGACATTTTTGGAAATAAATAAAATCTATGGAGGTGAAAGAAGAAAATATAGAGGTACAAGAAGAATCAGTCTAGAAAATAAATTAAAAATCATACCAACCAAATTGATCCGTACATACACACATATCTCCATATTAGTTAGATATTAAAAATAATAATTTCATATTTTCAGAATTAAAAAACTAAAATATTTTTTATACAGGTACAACAATTTTTTTTTTCATTTTATAAGATTTAAATAAATTAACTAATTTGTTATATTATCACCCTACTCTTATAATTTTAGACTCATTGTCTAAATTAAATAGATCCGAGGCTAATGTTTTTGGGAACATGGTGTTTTTATTTGATTCCAATAAATTTAACTTCTTGAACTCATTAAATTCAAATTTTAATGATATATATATATATATATATATATATATATATATATATATATATATATATATATATATATATATATATATAACCACGACTTATTTATTTTCTTAATATTTATATATATATAATTGTTAGTTATTATAAAATGGTCAAATTTATAGAAGACTGTGAGCTTTGAAAAGGAAAAAAAAGTTCTAGAAAAGGGAAAGGGATGGAGAATTATAACGGAGACAAAAAAGTTATAGAAAGGAAGAACTTCTATTATTTGAATTGTTATGGCTCCTATTATTATTGTACACTAACTTATGGTGAAAAATATATGTTTAATATTATCAATAATAAAATAATGATTTAATAATTTTAAAGAATGAAATTACATACTCGATAAGCATGAAGTGTGAAACTGCTTGATTATATATATACTTTCCATGTGATTTTAATATTTATAAATTTATCTTTCATATTTTAATTATCATCGTCAATTTGTAACTTTTTATTACACTTACTTTGTACTTTCCATCTGCCAATACTATTATCATATATAGTTTTATATGATGTCATATATATGATCAGCTGAAAATATGGGAGTGAAATTCCTTTCTCTTATTCATGAATGAAGAATATTAATATTATGGTTTTTTTAAAGTATATAATATTAAATAATGTAAAAATTAATCAAATCATAATATTTTATTTATTTAATTCTATAGTTAATTTCTAAACAATTAAGAAAGTAAAACTCAAATTAAGGGAAACATTTATGGTGCTTACTTGAGGCAGTAGCTTCTTTTGTTTTTAAGTTTCACTTTCATAAAAAAAATAAGGTCTTTTTTATTATTATATTTAAATGTTAGATTGAAAGTTTTAGCAATCGATGTCACTAATAATATATGGGCTATATGGGCCATACATTGTTGTCAAATAAAAATTAGACCGCTTCTTCCTGCACCTCCATCATTTCTTCAGCCACCTTCATACCATTTTAAATTTTCAAAAATACTCTTCAAATTTTACATTATGGATTATGTAATCTGGAAGTCAAAAATTACAATTTTTGAATTACATAAATCCGGAACCTATTTAACAATTCATAATACCAGATTATGTAATCCAGAAGGCAAAAATTAAGTTGAGATTTTGACTTCCGGATTACATAATCTGGAAGTGGTAATTTTTGACTTCTGGATTATGTAATCTGGTATTATAAATTATTATATAGGTTCTGGATTGTGTAACCCGAAAGTTGTAATTTTTAACTTCCAAATTATATAATCCATAGTTTAAAAAATATAAAAGGTAATTTTGAAAATTTCAAAAAGTATGAAGGTGGCTGAAGAAGGGATGGAGGTGCAGGAAGAAACAGTCTAAAAATTACGATGCACGAAATTTTATAGGCCTATTGCTTTATGTCACGGCCCTATGCAAGTGGGCCTATCTTTAGAATGGAGATAACCACAGTTACATGCCCTAATTTTTTGGTTTTTTCTTGCACCCCAACGATTTCTTTTCTTGGTGCATCCCAAATATTTTCAAAATAATTATTTTACCCCTTTAAAGTAATTTTGAGTTATTTGTTTAAGAAATATTTTAGAACACGCTTCTGGAATTTCCAGAAAGGGATTTTCATAATGAGTTTTTTAAAACGTATGAAATACATTATAAAACAAGTTTTCTAAAATAGGATTTTTGGAACAAAATATTTAAAATATATATAATACCTTCTAAACTATATTTTTATACATAAATTGTATTCTAGAAAAAACTTTCTGGAATAACTTTTTCTTACAACACGCTATGACTCTCTTCTTATTCCTCTTTAGCGTTATCCCTCTCTTCTTCTGTTTCTGTAGTGGCGATGGTGGAACAGCGTCAGGAACAGTAACAGAGTATGGTGCATTGAGGAGGGCCTTTTAGTTTTTTCGGTAACAATTGGGAGTGTAATTAGGAATGATGGGGTGCAGGAATCAAAAAGTCATTTTTTCAGGTTATGCTTAACTACAAATAAAAAAAATCATTCTTTTGAATACTTGATGATAACAAAAGTTTTGGATTCATGCTTGGGGGAGTTTGATAAGAAATTTATTAAGTGATATGTTTATTTTATCTTACTTTCTAAACTGGAACATGAATTTTAGAAAAATATAACGAAACAAATTTCATAAAATTTCATTCTCTTTAAATAACTAAAGTAATGTCAAATCCATTCCAATGTATTTCTGTTTGTGAATCCAAATGTAGTTTTAGGAAAAAAAAATTCAAATAGTTGATAAAAAAAAATAGAACAAAAATAGAAGGCAGAGCATTATATTACATAATTTAGCTTGGCTAAGATTAATATTTTTTTTATATATTTAAACTGATACTAGCATCTGAATCTCTAGCATGTGGGGTCGAAGTTATCTTAAATATAAAGCATGATGATAAAAATAATAACTAATTAAAGGTTTTTTTTTTCAGCAGTAATTAAAGGGTATCATCAGGTTAAGGTAGACAACAAGGTTTTTTTATAATATGGAACAATTTGATCCATGGGAAGATTTAAAATAATTACAATATTAAGTCGTGCAAGTAATTATAACTTTATAATGAAAAATAAGTTATGGTAGTAATTACAACGAAAAAATTGTTTGTAAGTATGATTTTAGTTTGAGGAAGATTTTTTTTTTTTTCATGAAGTCATGTATGTATGTTGTGTAATAACACTCTGCCTATTATATATATAAAATTTTATTTAATTGTAAATTGGAAGTTGATTTTTTCTTTGTAATAAGATTTGTTTAAAGAGAATATTAATCATAATATAATCTTATAAATATAAATATATGTTAACATTGTACATTTTTATAATTATTCATAATAAATTACAAAATCATATAAATTTTGCATAATAATAAGAATTCTACATCACAGTAGAAAACTATATATATATATATATATATATATATATATATATATAATATTCTAAATTCTTCATGTGTCATTCATCTAAAAGTCATCATTCTATAGAAGATCTCCCAAAATTTTCATGAACAATTTTTTCTATGCAAGTACTACTTCTACTTGTACAACAAACACATATTAAAGAAAAACACCAAAAAGAGTAAAGTCTTTATAAGTCTTAAATATCAATCTTAATAAACTTAACATACAATACAAACAATGAAACCTATGTATAACCAAAATAATGTGGGCCTATGACTTGACTCACATCTATAAGACTTAATATCTCTTTATGACACATGGATCTATATTCCATTTCTGATTATCCATCGTGAACATCAAAAGTTACTTGGAAATTAATTAGGTAGTTGAGTATTTCTCATAAAAGACATTGGTACAATCATAACTATTTTTCTCGAGAATTCTAGTCATATTCCAACAAAAAAAGATAAATACTGACTACCTAACCTTGGCGATGTTGAGAAGGTATCGAACAATCCCAAATTTGACCTATGAATATCCTAGCACAAGGTGCTATTATGAACTATCGATATTCACCTACTTTGTAACTTCTTTAGATCCCACTCGATCTCTTCCTTTCATCCCGCCATGTATCAAACTATAACTTTCCAAATACAAAGAATTACATAACATGATGACTATTAAGATATGTCATATTTTTCTTGCCAATAATCTATACACATCGTTTAGATAATTATAAAAAAGTATAAAATACTAATAAAGCATATAGATAATTTTCTTTTATCCAAACTCATTAAATAAAATAATTACTATTTTTACTATTACTTCATATATTTCTTTGAATTATATAAAAATTATATTTCAAATAAAATAAAATAAGAATGAAAGCAAGAAATTTAAATAATTAGATATGGATCAATATATTATAAAAAAATAAAATAATAAAAATATAAATTAATAAATAGGACAAATGCGTAACTAGATATTAATAAAATAAATAAATAAATAGGACCAATGCGTAACTTGAGATAAATAAAATAAATAAATAAATAGGACCATTGTGTAACTGGAAATTAATAAAATAAAATAAAAATAGGACCAATACATAATTCGGGATAAAAAATAAATAAATATGACCAATTTTTAATTGTATATCAATACATAAATATGATTCGTGAAAAACTAGAGATAAATAAAATAAATAAATAAATAAGACTAGTGCATAACTAGAGATTAATAAAATAAATAAATAAAACCAATATATATTTGGAGATAAATAAAATAAATAAATATGATCAATATGTAACCGAAGATAAATAAAATAAATAGATAGAACCAATGCATAATTGAAGGTAAATTAAATACACAAATAGGACCATGAGATAAATAAATAAATAAAACTAATGCATAAATTGAGATAAATAAAAGAATAAGATCAGTGCATAATTAAAGATAAATAAAATAAATAAATAGGATTAATGCGTAATTAAATATAAATAAAATAAATAGATAGATAGTTTAAAATAAATAAAAGGTTAATAAAACATACATAACTATAACTTTATTAAGATGAATATAAAGAGCCTAATCCCACTCTCCCTTACCTTTGGTGGAGTGACACAATAAGATCAGAGCTGCAAGTATGGAGATTTAAAATCCCCTTGCTCCAAATATCCTTTCTCTCTCGTTTTCTCTCTTTTTGACTTTCTCTCTTTCACTTTTTCTTTCTTTGGTGACTTACCTCTCTTCCACTCTCACATTCTCTTGCACCTATTTATAAGTGTATTATATTTTATTTTATTATAAAATTCATGATTACATTTACACTTTTGTTTGGATGAGGGTGGGAGTGGAAATGGAAGAAAAGGAGGAGAAAGAGAGTGAAAAATTATATTCTTTGGATGAGTGGAAAAAAAGTAGATTTGAGTGAAAAATTGTAGATGATATAATTGATGTGACCGAAACATGAAAAAAAATTTATGTTATTTATTAATTGATCGAAATATCTTTGTCATAAATTGGAAAGGATTTAAATTAAAAGAAAGATAAATGTTTATATATCTATGTTTATACATATATTTTTAGAATTGAGTTTGAAATAAAGAATAATATTTACAATTAAAAGTATATATATTTATGTTTGTTGTTTGAAATTTGTAATTAAAGAGCAATTGTAATTATTATCAATTAGCCAACTATGAAATTATACAAATATTTAAGTAACTTCACCTTAAATTGTAATTAAAAATCATGTTGAGTCACTTATACATGACAAAAATAAGGTCAAACATTTAACAAGTTATGAATAAACTATTACTGTAATTACTAAACACCTTCAAGTATTAGGTATAAACTAATAACAAAAGTTCTTTTTATTGTGCAATTACTAAACACCTTCAAGTATTAGGTATAGACCAATAACAAAAGTTCTTTTTATTGCAATTGAAATTATTCAGATTTTTGAAGTGATCGAAAAACTAAAAATATTTACAAATAGCATGATGTTGTTAATAATAAGAAGTGAAAATTGCCTAACCAATAACAAGAGAAAATCAAATTTTGTTCTCCTTAACCTACTTGAAACTAAACAATAAGCATTGTCTAATGCATATAGCATGATGTAATCGAAGTTAGACAAATTAAAATTTTCCAACAATATCGATTATGGCTCTAAGCATAATTGATTATGCATGCAAGTCTAATCGGTTATGGGACTGAGGGAACATGTTTTGTATTGTTGGGAAACATGAAAAACCAGCGACTGAGTATATATGATAAGTGCCTAATTTCCGTAATATTTCATATTAAAATATAGGCACTTATGAGTATTAAATGTTAATCTACTTATAAAATAATCCCTAATTTATGAATTTATACATTTATACATTTTTTATGATCTGTAATTGAATAAGAGAATTTTATTCCTAAATTTGGTGTTAATTGTAGGTTTTTATAGAAGAATGGAGATTTGGATTAAAAAAGAATGATATATGTTAAAAGAAGAAAGCTGGAAGGCCCAAAATGTGCAAAAGAGAAAGAGAAAAGTCCAACTCAACAACAAGAATGTGTCAGATTAATTGGGCTATTTTTATGTTTTTATTATTAAGCCCATAAGTGTGACCCAAGAAGTCACTCAACCCTAGCAAATTAGGTTAAATAGGGGACTAGAGGCACAACCCTAGTGTGCCAGATTGAGAGGAAAACACCATAGAGTGAATTGTAATCCAATTGGGGGAATGGAAGGTGCTAGAAGTATGCGTAGCTAATTCTACCCTTTAGGATTGAGAGTAATCTGCTCGAACTCTTATGTATTGAGGTGATATCTTATATTAAAATATTTAGTTCTTGATTGATTATTGATTATTGGTATTGTTATTTTACTTTTAATTTTCCGTGACAAATTGAGAATCTTAAATCTGACTGGAAAGTATTTTTAGGGTTCTGACCTAAACAACAATACTTGACATATTTGAGTGCTAGGAATAGACTTGAAATGTTAATTGCTATTAACGTCTGAGCTTCGTTCTAAGTTGTTCTTATAATTATGCGAGGGATCGATAGTTAGGAACATTCTTAAGGATTTTATATGCGAGGAATCAATATAAATGATTTTTATACGGACATCAATTTCAATCAAAGAACTTAATATTGACATGCTAATCAAAATACATGAGAGTGAGACAAATGAAACCTAATCCCATTTTTCCAATTGACGCAATTACTCTTTGATTTGTTTTATTGTTAATTCTTGCCATTATAAAAATTTCCAAACAACCTTTTATTGTTCTGTTTCATATTTAGAGAATATTGTACTTGATAATTCCACTGTTCCTTGTGGGATCGATATCTGTCCTTAGGGACAAATTATTACTTTTGACAACGCGGTGCACTTGCCGTAAAAAGTCATCAATAGGAGAATGTGATATGAGGAACCAACTACCACAATGAAGAATCATCATTTGTCCAACCAAATCATGCATATAACAAAGCATCATTCCTCCGACCAAGTAGACGTTTACAAATTATATGCACATTCAACAATCATGCGCAAATAAAAAAATAAGTTGATGCAAGTATAAGGGAATGCTTACTTGGATAACCACGTTGCTAGAAACCAAAGTTTATTCTTTGAAAGCAAAGCGGATTTTGTAACGTGTATAGAGTGAAGCTTGAGTGCACCTTGGATTCAAGCCATAAGAAAGAATTGGTTGAGGGAAGACTTAAATGCATGCCGTCATGGACAACTTTGGTTCTCATACTAACCAAGACTTACTCAACTGAGTAATGTAGGAAATGCTGGCTGGAATATTGGACAGTGGTCTCGTGGTTGTACGTGAATGAAGTGGTGAAACATGTGATTAGACTTCCAACATCTTTGAATGACATCCTTGTTCCTCTTTGGCAGAATGCATATGGGTTTGAAGGATATTGTGTAGTCACATGAATGGATTATCCTTATTTCTTGCATGCGTTGATTGAAAATTTGACCATGCTATGTACAAATGCATAAGGAAAACGATGTTTAAATCCCATTGTAATAGATTAGCATTAGGGGTGTAATCGATTAAGGACTCAATTGTAATCGATTATACCCCACTTGGTTTTGTTGACCAAGAGGAGGTTTGATGAATCCAATTTGTCTTGAAGACTTGAAGTTATGTGTGTGTGTGTGTGTGTGTTTAGGTAGATTTTGATATGTAACTTTGCATTGCATTATGATCCAAGTCACTTCGTAGTGTATCTCTTTGAAAAGTTTTGTTTTCTAAATCTGTGCATTTTTAAATAAGTTGATTCATGATTTAATCAGTTGAAATTGCTTCTTTTCAAGTTTGTTGACTATAGTAAGTATTTTTAACAGATTGATTTATGTATCAACTGGTTGAAAACACTTAAAGTTTTTAAGGATTTAAAAATGATTTGTTTTCTATTTTGGCTTTTCTGTTAAGTGAAATCAACCAATTATTTTGATAAAAGAACTGGTTTAAAATCTAGTGATTTCTTATGTTAAAGAAAACAATTAGTTATTTCAAAAATCAATTAAAAAAACCAATCAAATTTTAATTGATACAACTGTTTTCATTAAGTGATCAAATTGTTTTTACAATCATTATTACCTTATAAAAGGATGAAATTTGATAATTTCAAACAACAATTTTCACAAGAGAGAAAAAATAAGTTTTAAAATCATCTTGGAGATTGAATTTGTTTCTTGGATCATTCTTGCACGGTAAAGAAGGTTTCTAGATTTTCATTTCTACTGCACTTCATTTGTAACAATCCAGGTGTATTCAAACCTTATACTTTCATTGTATTTTTTTGTAAGTAGATTCAAATAGGATTTCTAAATTCTATGTATGATTATGAGTATTGTGTGTTTTTATAGGGTTCAAGATCAACTCTCTTGACTGGTTCTTGTGTAAATCTTTGTGTTTTATTTAGTGAATTCTCAGTGGTTTGCTGAGGACTAGATGTAACTCTTGGTATAAGAGTGAACCAGTAGAAATCTCTTGTGCAATCTCTCTCTCTCTCTGATATATGTTTTATTTGTTGCTTTACAATGTTCTGCATTTAAATCAATCGGTTAAATTCACGTAACAACTAGTTTATATTTTGAATACATGCTTGTTGTGCTTTTTATAACTACTTGAACGGATAAATCAAATGGTTGATTTTCCTAAGTTCTTAATCTGACTCCAGTATTTGCAAAAATCTTTTGAAAACAATTCCACCCCCTCTTTTTTTAGGCCATTTATTCTAACAGGTTTCACATATTCATGATCTTCAGTGCTTAAAATCCATAAGCCATGCCTACATTGGTCGTTCTTTCATTTGCACACATAACCACCATATCATACACCCACACACTCTACACAACATTTACTTCAAAAACTTAAATAAATCTACCATACCAAAGTTCTAACATCAACAAACTTACAAATGTTACATGTTCTTGAGTGGTACAACGTTCTTAACTACCAAAATGTTCTTCTACACATGAAAAAAAAAATATAATGTTCAATATCTCCCCACTAAACACAAACCAAACGGAACCAAAGGGTGCAAAGACCTTACCTCCAACTTACAACTTCGTCTTCACATAAATGAGCTCTTCTTTTTTCCTTACATACACTCACACCCCTCCCTAACGTATAACCGACTTTATAAAGATGTGCACTTACTATTTCTTTTGAAAAATCATAGAGGAATCTCCTCACTTTACCTTTTCATGCAACACATTTTCTTTGTCCTGCGGTTAAAGTTGTGGCGTATGCTAACCTAATGTGTATAATATACATATACCTATATAGTGACAATCCAACTATAATTTATTTGTCAGCCCATGCATTTTGATTTTTTTTAATATTTTCCAAGCCATAATCAATTATGACCTTTGTAGGAACCAATTAAGAAAGTGTTCTTAATCAATCATGACAACACTATTCCACCCTTCATCAAATTTAAGCAAAGCAAATCACACGTGAATTTTAAACTCCTATGTAGGGGCATACTCGTAATTGACCATTCTTAGCCAAACTTTCCACATAAATCTTCTCATTTGAAAGGGGGTGATCCTTCCCCCCTCCCTTTTCTTTTTAAAAATCACCTCAAATTTACCCTACAAAACAGTTACAATGATCAAACTTTCTTAACCTCCAAATTTTTCCGCAGAGTGCCACAATCCCATCCAAACAAAGTCTTAATGAAATTCCTTATCTTAACCTTCATTAATTATCTTATCTTATTTTGATTCTTTCTTATCTATTAAAAGGTTCTTTTAAATAATAATAATTTTTTAATTTATTATATATATATATATATTTGTAATTAATTAATTAATTTTTTATTTTTCTTCTTCTTCTTCTTATTTATTTTTATTATTATTTTCATTTTATTTAGTCATAATATTTCTTAAAAAAATTTATTTTTTCAATATTTACACTTTATCTAAATAATATATATATATATATATATATATATATATATATATATATATATATATATATATATATATATATATATACATTTAATCGTAAGGATTAAAAGGTAAGATTTTCTAACTTTTATTTAAATCTAAGGATAACTAATTAATATAATTATTTAAAAGTATAGATGTTATGCGTTTTCTTTTTTTTCTTCTTCTTATTTTTGTTAAAGTCATGCTTGCAAGCGTAATTTTCAATTTTTTTTGTTTTTTGTTTTTAATTTGGCATTGTGTATTTTTATTTTATTTTTGTTGAAGTAGCATGCTTTTCAATTTTTTTTTTCTTTTGGGTGAATTCGTGCTTTCTAGCAAGTTTTCTATTTTTTTTTTTTGTTGAACTCTTGCTTCCTAGCATTTTTTTTATTTAATTCTTTTATGTTTTAAATTTTTTATAAATTTAGATTTAGTAAGTTATTATTTATTTTTATGGTATTTGAATGGATTTGGGATAGTTTAAAATATTAAGGTAGTTAAATATATTTAAATAAATATTTTTAAAAATAGTTAAATATTTAATTAATTAATAATTTAAAGTAAATTCGGAAATTATAAAGCGATGCCACTAAAATATGATTTTTCCATTCAAATAACATAAATTGAAATGAAAGGGAAATAAATATTTAAAGTCTTATTTATCATAAATTTATTTAATCTAAGTTAGAGCATTATGTAGCTATCATATTTTAATGGCATTTGCTTTATAGTTTTTTAACCGACCAGTCCTCGGACATGGAGACCTGCTGATGACAGCAAGCCACGTCAGCTGGGCCCTACAGTGCGGGCCAGAGCCATGTGGGCATGGTCCCACAAGTAGTGTGAAATAGTGGGTCGATGAGTAATCAGTGGTGTCGATCACCAGAGTGGACTGATGTGTCCTCATCACTCCGCAAGTTGATGAGTCCTCGGCGATAGAGTGTGACGAGGTGACACCGGTCTTGGGTGTTTTGAACAACAGAGCTAGAACATCTGGTGTGGGTCCTGAAAGAAGACCAGTTATCAGTAACATGCCCCAGAGGTAAGGAGAGGCCTGAATCACGAAGAGCTTATGTGTGTGGCAGGGAAAGCACTGTTAGGTGCAGAGTCCTGAGGGGTCGAGTACTCATCAGAACTACGGTTTCCCAGTGAAGCTACATGCATGACACGTGAACAGTGAAGGCACTCCCAGAACAGGTGGCCCTAGAGACTAGGTGCACGAGGAGGCACCCAGGTGGTCACCCTGTTAGAGTTTGCACTCCAGTTAAGGAAACCTTACGTGCTAAATTACCCTAAGTCTGGGTGATAGCGGCGCAAGGGTATTCCTGTAAACCCTAAATATGGGTAGCGGCGCAGAGGAAACCCTAGACTATATAAAGGGTAGTAAAACACTTCACAAAGGTACACAGTTTCAAACCCTAAACACAGTTACTCAAACACTTGGTGTTTCTTGCCCAATCTTGACTTGAGTGTCGGAGTGCAAACGGCCTCTAGGGCGCCCCCTTTCTCTTTTGCAGGTGCAGATTGCTTCAAAAGAACCAAGCACATATCAACGTGAGGAAGGAGGCGTGTGAGTGTTGTAGAGTCAACCGACAGGCGAGTCAACCGGCAAGAACATTTGACGCCCACCGTGGGGCCCGAAGTAAAACAAGGTCCCATACACGAGAGTAAGAGAAGAAACCACAGAGATGAGGAATACTAGACAAGGATCCGTTCCACCAAATGGGGGTGAAAGCGTTACCATGCAACAACTCATGGAAACGATGCGCGTTCTCCAGGAGACGGTGGCGCAGTCTATAGCGCATCAGGCGCATCAGGCGCGTATTCAGGCGACCTGATCGCATCACAGGCCAGGAATGAGGAACTACACAGGGCAAATGAGGAGTTACGTTTAAACCTGCACCATTTGCAGCAAATTGGGGATCGCGTGGAGGACGATCGGGCTCCACCAACGCCGCCAAGGGCTTTCCCCATGCCCTTCTCCCAAGTGATCATGGATACGGTGGTCCCAACCACCTTCGTGAGGCCTAAGACCGTGTTCACTAGGGTAGAGGATCCTGAAGCGCATCTCACAGCGTTCCACACGCAGATGATGTTGTCAGGTGGCTCTGATGCAGTGCATTGCAAGCTCTTCATGACCACGTTGACATGGACAACGCTGGAGTGGTTCGTTAGCTAGCCCGAGGGACATATCACGTCTTTCGCACAATTCTCCACGCTGTTCAGAGAACAATACGTTGTCAACCGGGCCCCTCCACTAGTGTCTTATGATCTCTTCAACGTAAGGCAGCATCAGAGGGAGTCCCTTAAAGATTACCTCAACAGATTTGGGGCAATGGTGGTGAGGTTGCACACCAAAGATGAAGATATGGTGGTGCATGCCTTCAGGAAGGGAATATTGCCAGGGCCTTTTAGTGAGTCCCTTATCCGAAATCGCCCCAAGACCTTTGGTGACATAAAACGACGTGTTGTTGCTCACATTGTCGCAGAAGGAGAGCTCAATGAGAAGCGAGAGAGCGCAGTCTCTTCAAGATCGCGAGCGCCTAGTCGACCTCAACTCCTACGGGTGCATGAGGTGACAACAGAAAAGAGGGCTCAAGGAAAGTAGAAGCCCTACGAGGCCAGAAAGCCCCAGACTAGGGCACGCGCTAAGCAGGATGTGCCCCCTAGACATGATTTTCTGATAGAGCTGAAGGAGCTGATTGCCATTCTTAATGTGGCAGAAAGGTTGAAGATGCCCCCAAAGACAGACAAGAGGCTGGGGCCCAACAAGAACGCCTGGTGCGAGTTCCATCAGGCTTTTGGCCATCCCATTCGGAACTGTCTGGCCTTAGGGCACTAGTTGGACGAGTTGGTCAAGAGCGGGTTCTTGAGTGATTACTTGAGGGAGACACAAGGGGGCAAGGTGGTGGTAGCCCCGAGGGCTGATCAGGGGCACGAAGTGCCCATACATGGCGAGATCCACACTATAGCAGGTGGATTCTCAGGAGGAGGGTGCACCTCATCGTAACGCAAGAAGTATGCATGTTCGGTGATGACAGTGGAAGCATGTGAGAAGGACCACTTCTCAGACATCGACCTTGTCTTCACAAAGGTCGATCGCCGGGACATTGTCTCCCACGATAACGATCTAGTGGTGATATCAGTGGTCACTGCGGGACGTAGGGTGCATCGAGTCCTGGTGAATCAAGGAAGTTCGACCGATGTGATGTTCTGGTCGACCTTCAACAAGTTGCAGCTGTCTCCTGATCAGTTGAGGCCTTATGTAGGCTGTCTGTATGGATTTGCGGGAGACCAAGTAGAAGTGCGGGGGTACATAGAGTTAAGGACTACTTTCACTAATGGAGTGGCCTCCCGTACCGAGAACATCAAGTATCTGGTGGTGAATGCCCCGTCTGCCTATAACATGTTGTTGGGCAGACCAGCCCTAAACAGGTTGGGGGCAGTGGCGTCCACGAGACATATAAAGGTGAAGTTGCCCTCGATGGAAGGGATAGTGATCACCATCAAATCAGATCAAAAGGAGGCTAAGAAGTGTTATGAAAACAACCTCAAGACAAGAAGGGGAGTGTGCACGGTGACCACCCAACCTCCGGGTGGGGAGTGCAATGACACTGACTTACCTCGAGGAGACATTAGGGTCACGCGAGCAGAGGTCGCCCGGGAGAGGCGACCTGAGCCAGCAGAGGAGGTGGTAGAGAGGGAAATCGGATGCAAGATGTTCAAACTTGACAAATCCCTACGTCAGGAGACGCAGGACCAAGTAGCGGGGGTCATAGAGCGGCACATGGACGCTTTTGTTTGGTTTGCCTCAGACATGCCAGGTATTGATCCAGATTTCTTATGTCACCGTCTTGCGTTAGATCTCCAAGCCAGACCTGTTCGACAGCGGAGGCGCAAGTTCAACGAGGAAAGGAGGCAGGTGATCAGGGAGGAGACGCAGAAGCTGCTCAACGCAGGCCACATACGGGAAATCTAGTATCCTGAGTGGTTGGCGAATGTCGTGTTGGTGAAAAAGGCCAATGGAAAATGGAGGATGTGCGTAGATTTCACTGACCTCAACAAGGCATGCCCGAAAGACTCCTACCCTTTATCCAACATTGGCGCGTTGGTAGATAGCGCCTCGGGGTGCAAGTTGCTCAGTTTCTTGGATGTCTTCTCTGGGTATAATTAGATAAAGATGCACCCTAGAGATGAAAGCAAGACAGCATTCACGACTGAGCTGTCCTGCTATTACTATACAGTCATGCCATTTGGGCTGAAGAATGCAGGCGCCACCTATCAAAGGCTGATAGACAAGGTCCTTGCACCCATGCTGGGGCACAATGTACAAGCCTACGTGGATGACATGGTGGTGACGTCCCAGGTTCGAGATCAGCATGTCGCTGATTTGGAAGAGCTATTTAATACAATAGCTAAGTACGGGTTGAAGCTAAACCTAGAGAAGTGTGTCTTTGGGGTAGAAGCAGGCAAGTTCCACAGTTTCTTGCTCACTGAACGAGGGATTGAGGCCAACCCAGACAAGTGCGCGGCGATCTTGGCCATGAGGAGCCCGACGTCGGTCAAGGAAGTGCAGCAATTGACAAGTTGAATGGCTGCACTTTCAAAATTTGTGTCAGCAGGAGGTGACAAGGGCCACCCCTATTTCCAATGTCTGAGGAGAAATAGCAGATTCTCATGGACCCCAGAGTGTGAACAAGCGTTCCTTAAGCTCAAGGAGTACCTGGCTAGCCCGCCAGTCTTGTGCAAACCCCAGTTTGGCACCCCACTACGACTGTACTTCGCCGTCACAGAGAAGGTGGTGAGTTCGGTCTTGGTCCAGGAATAAGAACAGAGCCAAAGGCCCATCTACTTTGTTAGCAAAGTATTACAGGGGCCAGAGGCAAGATACCAGGCCATAGAAAAGGCAGCCTTGGCCGTTGTGTTTTCAGCGCGTAGACTTCGTCACTACTTTCAGAGTTTTACTGTGGTGGTGATGACAGATTTACCCATATGAAAGGTTTTGCAAAAGCCAGATGTGGTTGGAAGAATGGTGCGATGGGCGGTCGAGTTGTCAAAATTTGACATTCAGTATGAGCCCAGAGGTCCGATCAAGGGACAGGTCTACGCTGATTTTGTGGCCGAGATGTCCTCGACAAAGACCCAGTAGGAAGGACCTAGTTTCAAGTGGGTGTTGTCGGTGGATGGGTCCTCAAATCAGCAAGGTAGTGGAGCGGGGGTAATTCTGGAAGGGCCCAAGAGGTTGTTAATAAAGCAGGCCCTGCGGTTCGCTTTCAAAGCCAGTAACAACCAAGCAGAGTACAAAGCCTTGATTGCTGGAATGCTGTTGGCCAAGGAGATGAGAGCGCAGAGTCTTGTGGCGAAGAGTGATTCATTGTTGGTCACAGGTCATGTGGTGGGAGAGTACCAGGCCAAAGATCCCCAGATGGCCTCCTACTTGGAGTATGTCCAGCAGTTGAAGACTTCTTTTGAAACCTTTTAGCTAGTGCATGTGCCTAGGGAACAGAATGCCCGAGCTGACTTGTTAGCCAAACTCTCCAGCTCAGGCAAGGGGGGCAGGCAGAGGACGGTCATCCAGGAGACCCTGAGGGCACCTCGCACCTATACAGCTGATAATTTGGTGGGAGTCCATCAGATCAGTCAGTCAGATGGTGAGAAGAGGAGTCATCGGTCGTTGATCTAAGAAACTCTAAAGAAGCCACGGGTCAACGCGTGCATGCCACTAGAGGGGTCGTCGCAAGTTTGCCTGTTGCAGAGTGGAGAGACATGGATGACGTCCTATAAGTGCTACATAGTTGATGGGATGCTCCCGATGGAGCCAATGGAAGCAAGGAAGATAAAGAAGAATTTGCCCAAGTACACACTCATTGATGGCGAATTGTACAGGCATGGGTTTACCCACCCCATCCTGGTGTGTTTGCATGGTGAACAGTGCGTGAGGATAATGGCAGAGCTCCATGAAGACATATGTGGGAGTCACATCAGAGGTCGTGCTTTGGCATCCAAGGCCATTCGCGCAGGGTACTATTGGCCGACTATGAGGGAGGATTGCACTAAGTATGCGTAGTAGTGCAAGCAGTGTCAATTGCATGCTCATTGGTATAAGGCGCCACCAGAAGAGCTTAGGTCAATATACAGCCCTTGGCCATTCTACACCTGGGGAATTGACATCCTGGGGCCTTTTCCTTTGGTGGTGCGGCAGATGAAGTACCTCGTGGTCGCCATAGAATACTTCACGAAGTGGATCGAGGCCGAACCAGTGGCACAGATCACAGCCCACAAGATCCAACACTTTGTGTGGAAAAATATAGTGTGTCGCTTTGGTGTACCAAAGCGCTTGGTGTCTGATAATGGCACTCAGTTTGCAAGTCAACAGTTGGGAAAGCTATGCACAGAGTTGGGAATCAAGTAAGTATTCGCATCGGTCGAGCATCCTCAAACTAATGGGCAGGTCGAGTCGGCCAATCGAGTCCTACTCAGAGGACTGAAGAGAAGGCTGGAGAAGGCGAAAGGGATGTGGACTGAAGAGGTTCCCTGAATTGTATGGGCCTACCATACCACTCCCCAGTCCACTACCAAGGAAACCCCTTTCAGCTTGGTGTATGGTTCAGATGCCATGATCCCTGTAGAGATTCAGGAGAGCTCACCGCATTTCCAAAACTTTGTGGCTGAGGAGTCCAATGAAGAAAGGAAGGTGAGCTTGGATCTCTTGGACAAAGTTAGGGAAGAGGCAAGAATCAAAGTCGAGGTGCTGAAAAGGAGGGTTGAGCTCAAGCACAGTTCTAAGTTAAGAGCTCGGCAGTTCCAGGTGGCTGACCTAGTCATGCGAAATGCATCTCCCTACCATATAGAGAACAAGCTATTCCCTAAGTGGACTGGTCCCTTTAGAGTGACAGAGGCCCTGGGAAATAGAGCATATAGGCTTGAGACTTTAGAAGGTAGTCCGATTCCTCGTACATGGAATGCGACTCACCTGAAGTTTTATTTTAGCTAAAGCCATGTAATATTGTACACAGTTTAGGGGACACTCTTTTTTCCCTTTTAAGGGTTTTTAATGAGGTCACCCAATAAAATTTTCAGTTAAAGATATATCTCTGAATGTGTTTGTACAATGCAGATAGAACCTGTCACTCGGGGTTAGAAGTCTCGTGAGTAGGAAGGTAGGTTCGTAGAGAACATCTCCTCTTCGAGTGAGAACTCCCAACGTGAACAGAAGGGTTCACCCAGTTAAATCCTCCTTCGCCTATGAGTGATGTGAGGTTAGATAGAACCTGTCACTTGGGGTTAGAAGTCTCGTGAGTAGGAAGGTAGGTTCGTAGAGAACACCTCCTCTTCGAGTGAGAACTCCCAACGTGAATAGAAGGGTTCACCCAGTTAAATCCTCCTTCGCCTATAAGCGATGTGAGGTCAGATAGAACCTGTCACTTGGGGTTAGAAGTCTCGTAAGTAGGAAGGTAGGTTCGTAGAGAACACCTCCTCTTCGAGTGAGAACTCCCAATGTGAACAGAAGGGTTCACCCAGTTAAGTCCTCCTTGGCCTAAGAGCGATGTGAGGTCAGTCCAGACCTGTCATTTGGGGTTAGAGGTCTCGACAGTTGGAAGATAGGTTCGTATGGAACACCTCCTCTTCGAGTGAGAACTCTCAATTTGAACAGTAGGGTTCACCAGTGACGTCCACCCTCGCCCAAGGGCGATGAGTGTTCAGATGAAATTCGTTAGCATTCCCCTCTGCCTCGAGCAAGGAGGGGTCATGTGCATACAGATCGGTGCTGAAGTCCTCATAAGACTAAGAGATGTGAGTGATGACGAGGTGGTAAGGAACTTTTCAACAAAGAAGTTATTATAAAGTCTTACTCATAGCGATTCAACAGAATTAAACGTGCTACCTATGGGTTATTCTGAGTCAAGTGTGCTACTTATGGTTTTATTCTATGCTGAGTGGTGAGTTCAACCAAGTATGCCAAACAGTCAAACAACAGCAGAGATGCGAATGCAAGTCAATTGAAGTACAAAGGTGAACAAGTATGATAGACAAAGTAATTATATTTTTATTGGAGAAATGTTTACAAAAAAGATAATTAGAAGAGGTTCAGCTATAGGATATAGCTGCTCAGTAGACCTATCTAGGCATTATTTGTCCGTTGACTACCTGCATAGTTACAGAGAATGACGAGAGGTCCATCTCAGGATGCACGCAGGCAAACTGAGCAAGGGCATCGCTAAATCCCTCCCCATAGGCGTCGGCGGCATCTTCAGTGAGATCGGTCTCAAACTTCTTAAGCAGCTTCGTTTGTTGGGCAAGTTCCTCCTCAACTTTGCCTAGCTGAACCTCTCGGCTGGTAGCCCTTTCCTCCAGCTTGGTCATTTTGGTTTGAGCCCCCTCCAACTGCTCTTCCAATTCAATGATTTTGTTGCGGAGGGGGAGAATTTTGGCCTCAAGCTGGAGGGCCTCCTACCCTTGGGAGAATAGAAGCTTCTTGGCCTCCTTCTCAGATTGGTGGAGACTGTCCAGCTCCTGGTTCATAGCAGTCTCGCGCTTGGCAGCTTGTTGGAGTTGGAGATCCAAGTCCTTTTTCTGCTCCAGCTCCCTCTCCAGTTTGGCAACTTTCTCCAGCAGCTCTACCTCTGCGTTGCTTTTGACCAGTAAGAAGTTGGAGGAAGCAAGGAACTCCCCAAGGCCATTGCTGATGAGGTCTCCCAGAGAGTTCTTGTTCATGGCCTCCATGGCAAATTGGCCAAACATTTGAGCAAGGGTTCACCGGAGGAGAGGAGGCAGTTCAGGAGCAGGAGGCGCTTGGCTAAACGAAGGGGCACTCTCCCCTCCACCCTTGAGCGCCAAGAGTGGCTTGGGTGGAGATGAAGCACTGGAAGGGTGCTCCCTGAAGGAAGGAGGTTGCCCCTTTGTTGCAGAAGAGACCTCTGCAGCAACCTCCACCCTCTTTCTCTTAAAGACGAGACCGAAGCAGGTGTCTTCGTCTTCAGAGATTTCTACTGGGGCTGCCCTCTTTGACTTGTCAGCAGTTGGTTCTGTGGCAGTCATAGCGGGCGAGGAAGGGCCAGCAGGGCCTGAGCCACCTGCAGTGCGGCGACTTAGCACATCAGCCAGCCTTTTCTTCTTCTCAACGTTTAGTACCATGCCTGCAATGGACAACAAGAAAGGGTGAGAAGAGTCGAGCATAAAACACAAAGGCAGGTAGATACGAGATAAAGGCAATGTACCAATGTAGACGCTGAGGGTCTCAGCATCATACTCGTGCCTAATCAGCTGGGTGGTGTCGAACACCACGCCCCAGCTGGAAAGGGTTTGGCACACTTCACGGTCAAAGGGCGTCAGCTCCTCGAGTCCGCGGGGCTTCTTAAACTTCAACTTCTCCACCCAATATAGTGGGAACTCATCGAGCATGGTGGATTCGTAGGAGCTGCAGCAGACTCGGAAGAACTTCCCCTTGAAGCCCTTGTATGATTGAGAGAAGAGGGTGAGCAGAACCCTCCCTGCCACTCCATTAAGGCTTACCCAAAGCCTTTTCCCAGGGCTCTTCGTCTCGAAGAAGTATAGAAATACATCTACCGAGGGAGTGAACCCTAGGTTGTTGCAGAGTATGGAGAACGCCCTGATGAAGGCCCAGCTATTGGGGTGCAGCTGGGCGGGCGCTACGTTCAACTCCGTGAGTAAAGCCCTCTCGAACCCTGTGAAGGGAAGACGGACTTTGACTCGCTTGAATACGGTGGCATAGAAGAAGAAGAAGGGTTCCCCGCCATTGCATCGGTCGTCGGTGCAGACAGGTTCACCCTCAGTGCAAGGATGCACTGAGATGTACGCGTCGCTCTCCCTGCCGAAGATGCGCCCTTTAATCTCATTTTCATCATCCCTGTGCTTCCTCCAATCTTCAGTGGAGGTGAGTTTGGAAGTCTTAGCAAGGAGATCCTCAGAAGCCCAGGGGTTGAGGGCCTTGTAATCAACCGCTACGGTTGGAGGAGGGTTGGAAGTAGTTTTGGTTCTGACCATCTCGAATCTAAAACAAGTGAGAGGCAGGAAGAAAAGAAGGCTCAGAAGAAGTGATGACGAAAACAATGGCGGACGAAGACTCAAAGAATAACGAAACACAGAAAAGAACAAAAACCCTAAATGCAGAAATCAAAGGCAGGCCCAAGACAGATACAACATGCAAGGAAGGTTAAAATCACACTACAGAGAGGGGAAGAGGCATAAAAATCATACCTTTACTGAGCAGAGACGAAAAGGTTGAGGGAGGTAGCGTGGAGGTGGAAGCGTGCGCAGGAAGATAGAGTTTGCAGAAGTTGAGAATGCAAAGTGATGAAACAGTGAAGTGGCGCGGGATTTTAAAGGGGTTTAACGTAGCCCTAGGGAGCGCAAACGTTAAGAAGCCCAGACCGTTGATGCGGCCACGTGTCTACAGATAAAGGGGGGTTGGTGAAACGTCCCCTTAGCGTCTGTTCACGTCCTTATGCACAGAGCCACGTAGGTCGCCGGGCCGATTACTTAGTCTCTTCGCTGAAACAAGTTAACAGCTTAAGACTGGGGGACTTGTGTACTGACCAGTCCTTGGACATGGAGGCCTGCTGATGACAGCAAGCCACGTTAGCTGGACCCTACAGTGCGGGCCAGAGCCATGTGGGCATGGTCCCACAAGTAGCGTGGAATAGTGGGTCGATGAGTAATCAGTGGTGTCGATCACCAGAGTGGACTGATGTGTCCTCATCACTCTGCAGGTTGATGAGTCCTCAACGACAGAGTGTGACGAGGTGACATCGGTCTTGGGTGTTTTGAACAAACAGAGCTAGAACATCTGGTGTGGGTCCTGAAAGAAGACCAGTTATCAGTAACATGCCCCAGAGGTAAGGAGAGGCTTGAATCACGAAGAGCTTATGTGTGTGGCTGGGAAAGCACAGTTAGGTGCAGAGTCCTGAGGGTTCGAGTACTCATCAGAACTAAGGTTTCCCAGTAAAGCTACATGCATGGCACGTGAACAGTGAAGGCACTCCCAGAATAGGTGGCCCCAGAGACTAGGTGCACGAGGAGGCACCCAGGTGGTCACCCTGTTAGAGTTTGCACTCTAGTTAAGGAAACCTTACGTGCTAGATTACCCTAAGTCTGGGTGATAGCGGCGCAAGGGTATTCCTGTAAACCCTAAATATGGGTAGCGGCGCAGAGGAAACCCTAGATTATATAAAGGGTAGTAAAATACTTCACAAAGGTACGCAGTTTCAAACCCTAAACACAGTTAGTCAAACACTTGGTGTTTCTTGCCCAATCTTGACTTGAGCGTCAGAGTGCAAACGGCCTCTAGGGCGCCCCCTTTCTCTTTTGCAGGTGCAGATTGCATCGAAAGAACCAAGTACATATCAATATGAGGAAGGAGGCGTGTGAGTGTTGTAGAGTCAACCGACAGACGAGTCAACCGGCAAGAACAGTTTTTGAATTTGATTTCAATTTGGTTTCACTAATTAATTAAATATTTAACTATTTTTTAGAAATATTCGTTTAGATATATTTTACTACTTTAGTATTTTAAATTATCCAAAATAAACTCAATTATCAGACAAATAAACAATTAATTACTAAATCTAAATTTATATGAAAAAACATAAAAAAATCAAATAAAAAATAATGAAAAAAAAAAACATGCTAGAAAGACTGAGTTAAAAAAACGTGTTAATAAGCACAACTTTATAAAAAAATTAAAAGTCGTGAATATAACTTAAAAGAAATACATAACATCTAAATATTAAAAAAAAAAAATAGAAATCGTACTTGCAAATACAACTTAAGAAAAGCATACAACATCCAAATTTAATAAAAAAACAAATCTAAAGTGGTGTTTGAGCATGACTTTAAAAAAAAAAAAAAAAAAATTACAAATTATACATGCATACATAACTTCAGATAAATAACAAAAGAATTTTTTTAAAAGTTAGAGTCTTAGCTTTTTTATTTTAAAGTCGTGATATGTTATAATTTTTTAAAATTGATCTATATCTGTAATTAATTACGGGTAAAATTGTAGCCATATTGTAAAAAAGTGACAAAGATCCCTTTCTGTACGAAACACTTTTATGTACCAAAACGTGTGTGCGATTGATTAAACTATTTTAAAATTATGATTGAAGGGGAGTGGAAGATGGGCCTCCTTGGCTTGAAATACCTACATGAGAGTTTTGTAAATTTGTCTTTTTCTCTCTTCGCCCATCCAATTTTCCCAATAACTCAATCATCAAATCCATTATTAATTTCTTCTCATATTCAACCATTGTTCTTTTATCCATAGTGCAACTTCAAATTGGTTGTGCCCATATAATTCTTGATGGTGACCTTCCCCTCAAACACATCACAGAGGAGATAGTGACCTTTGTTTACCCTAATAATACAACATGAATGGATTTTCTTGACTAAATAATTTCTGGTTTGGGCATTATTTGATCTCTCTCTTTCTCTACCTATGCTTGCTCCCTACCTTTTCTCTATTAAAGCCCATAATTAATAGCTAATGCATGCTTGATTCACCTAAAAGAAAAGAGAGATATAGAGAATACTATGCTAGTGCTGTGGGCTGCTTCTTTTTATATTTTTTTTCCTCAATACTTTCGTTTTGCTTTTAGCTAAGACAGAGAATCCTTCTAATCCTGTTATGTTACATGGCACTTCATAGTTGGTTGATTGAGGTTGTAGTGGTGGTCAATTCCATTTCCATGAGGATAAAGTGCTTGCCTCTTCAGCCCCTAAGCGTGTTCACAAACACAGATCAATCACACATACACATGCAATAACTCTTCACCAACTAATTCCTTTTATTATTACTATTCAAATTGGTGGAGTAGGGGCACTCTACCTACTCATACTATCTTCTATCATAGAAAGACTTTTTTGGATATTTGTGAGAGACACTTTTATTTATTCATATTTTGTTATGTCTTTCACTCAAATTTAGTTTTAGTGTTTAATCCAAATTTAAATTTTTTTAATAGTTATATAATAAGGAAACTATTAAAATGAGTTATTTATAAATTTTATTACGTAACAAATAAATTTCCAATATATATTAGAATTTTAAAATAAAATATTTTATTTTGACTTATAATTGTCATGAATGTTAATATTATAATATTATAATATAATCTATACTAATTTTTTTTAATGTAAAAAAACATTAATAATAATCATTTATAATAATTCTTTTATTATAAGTATATAAGAAAATCTAAAATTTAGACTAAAAACAAAAATTAATTTTGCATTATAGTATAAGAAAAAAAATTATATTTAATCTTATATTTATTTATTTAAGAGTCTACACCAATAAATTTATCTCAACTATGAGAGGAAAATTATGTCAATTATTAATTCCTTTGTTTGCATACATATGAGATTTAATTTCCATGGAATCGAGCCTGTATTTCTTCCTCGTGCTTATTTGTCAATGTTGTAATGCAAGTGTTGTGCCCATTAAGTGATAGTTACATCATTTAAAATGGTTTTTTTTTTTGACCAAAAAGTTACCAATAATTATGCAGAAAGCTAGCATACCTCAGCACTCAGCATCAACAAGAAAGAGAGAGCACCGCGATACGCAAGCATTTACACAAAATCGATTGCATTATATCTATCTATAACTAAAATGCTTAAAGTATGATATTTTTATGTTTAGATATTTCTTTTCATTCTTTTATATGCTATATTTAATCATTCCAAACATTAGTTTAATGAAATTTTAATTTGGCATGTTATTTGATAAATCTACAACGTACAGAAGTTTGAGAATTCGTTGACATGTTTTAATGAATTAACATGGTGTATTTTGTGAGCAGATAACCCATTTGCATATATTTTTTTTTTATGTAATTAACTTTTTATGATATAAATGGAAAATATCTTAATTTTATTGGATTTTCATGTAGGTCGTAGAGAAAATTGGTTTTGAAGTTAAAGTGAACATCGTTGTACCAACATTAATATATACATATCTTTTGAGCAAATATGTAGTATATATTGAAACTCAAAGAGACAAATGTCAAAATTTTAAGGATGAAATTATCATACAGAGAGATATTGAGCATATAAAGTGGTAGAAGACGAAAATATGTGGTTAGACTCTTTGGGTCACTGTCCGACAGTTCATATTGGTCGCACGACGAGTTTGAGTGAAGACTCAAATTCAAATTCTTCGAAAATTTCTTTGACCTAAAAGTGATGAAGAAAATGATTGAGAATCATATATTCTTTTTCATTGAAGATGGAAGAAAGTGGCAATTAGTAAAAAAAATTCTTTTATGTTAGATATTTAGGATTATTTATGTCTATTAAGAGTTTAAAGTAGAAGTAGCTACTGGTTTCTTCTCCTGGTTGCGAACAATTTTCCTTTTTATTGCATTTCGATATGAGCTCTTTATAAAAAAGTTAGATTTGAAGTTTTTCTTTACCAAATTTTTGTATATCAAAAGCTATTATCATTCTATCAAATGTAAAAGCTCTACTATCAACATACTCTAAAAGAAGTTACCACAAAAAATTGATCCCATATTAAAGGGTTCAAGATACTAGCAATGAAACTAATAGTCTTAACAGTTATAATCAATTTTTTTTTCTAAAGATCAATCTGTTTTGAGTCAACCATCGCAAGTCATTCTTGCATCTTATGATAATGCTAGAAATGACAATAATAATAAGGTATTATTACCTTATCCGTCCCTACATTTAGGGTTAATATTCAATTTAGTACGGTGATTTTTAAAAAAATCAATTTGATCCCTATGATTTTTAAAAAGTACCCAAATTGGTCATTTCCATTAAATCTCATAGAACACCCAATTTCAGTTCTCTCTGCCACATAAGCAGCACTTGACACTGTAAAGTGAGATACAATGAAAAGAACCAATTTGGGTACTTTTTAAAAAACATAGAGACCAAATTGATTTTTTTAAAAGCTACTATACTAAATTGAATATTGATCCTAAATGTAGTGACGAATAAGGTAATTATATCTAATAATAACAATTGTGAATCAGACATTGAGGTTCCAAAAGAAGTTTGTTCTTATATAGACCAAAGTCTCAATGAAGATCATGACACAAAACAAAATTCTGAATTAGATTAGTTTATCGGAATGAGTACTAGAATAAAAAAACCACTTACACTACAAGAGAAAAAGTTTTAACGGATCTTATTTAGCGGAGGTTAATATAACCCCTAGGAATTTATTAAATTAACTGAGGTTTTTTTAACTTTCGTTAAGTTCCAGACATTATTCTAAAACCTAAGCAAAATAACAGAGGTTTTATTAACCTTTGTTAATTTTTAAAGATTTATTTTAAAACCTCAGCAAAATAATAGAGGTTTGTTAACCTTAGTTAAATTCCAAAGGTTTATTTTAAAACCTTAGCAAAATAATAGAGGATTTTTTAACATTCATTAAATTTCAAAGGTTTATTCTAAAACCTCAGCAAAATAACGGAGGTTTTTTTAACATTCGTTAAATTTCAAAGGTTTATTCTAAAACCTCAACAAAATAACGGAGGTTTTTTTAACCTTTGTTAAATTTCATAGATTTATTGTAGAACATCAATAAAACACTCCAAATATTTCAAATTTTAATAAATAAATATAATTAAATCTATTTATAAATAAATAATTAAAAAATATATAATTTTAATATATTTATATATTTTCTAACTAAATTCTCTAAAATTTTGAAAGTGTAACTTCACATTACAAATAAGTTTTCTAAAGTTTCAAAAATTTATTTTAAAATTCAGCAAATAATCTTGGATAATAAGTATTTCAACAACTAATCTTGGATAATAAATGTTTCAACCGTATTTGCATATTTCTTATGATTGATGTTAGCTGATTTGTATAATTCTTAGTTTTTTTTTTATGAGCTCATACTTCAAAAAATATGACTTATTTTGTTTTAGCTTTTGATGTCCGTATATTTTATGTACAATTTTAGTTTTAGTTATAATTGTTAATATTTAATTCTCTTAACTTTGAAATATTTTAAATTAAGGCTTTTATTTTAAAATGCATCCAATAATTAATTTACTGTAAAAGTGTGAAGTGATAAAGTTAATTTTTCCTTACAATATGTTCTTGCAATCTTTGAAGTCCTCGTAGACAAGAACATACATGACTTTGAAGCCCACATCTGACAGATAATGTAATTATTTAGGATATATAAAGAAGTGATAAACACTAGTTGTTGTCGAGCTAGGTAACAGTGGCTTGTGACACAAGTTGGGACAGTAAGGTGATTGAAGAAGCAATATTGGTGTAAGAAGAAGATAGTACCTTATTTAGTGTTTTTTCTCCTTAGATATAATAGACATAAGTTGGTTGAATTGTGATTCCTTGCTAGGACTGCCATCAATGGCCATTGAGCCAGCACTGGAGAGTAGTGTGTCAACAGTGGAAGAGAGAAGTCAAGAGGATCATTAGAGATGGTGGAAAATGGGGTTGAAGATTTTTTTAGACGACAAGTCATTTTACGGAAATTTTGAAACTCATGGTATGTTACAGAGGTTCTTAAACTCATGAAATTTAACGGAGGTTTTGAAACCCATGGTATTTTATGGAGGTTTTGAAACCCATGATATTTTACAGAGATTTTGAAACCTATGGTATTTTACGGATGTTCTTAAACCCATGGTATTTAACAGAAGTTTTGGAAGACTTTTCCTAAGATTTAAAAAAATCTTGGGGAACACGTTCCCCAGGGATGATTTAGCAGGAGAAAATGCAACCCTGGGTAAATGACTTAATAGAGGTTTTAACCTTGGATAATGTAAAAATCAACTTCCGTTAAAAACATTTTTTCTTGTAGTGTAAGTATCTAAAGGATTATCATTGTAATCTTATGTTTGCAATACATCTTCAAGAGTTAAATATCCTTTGAATTCTATTTTGTCTTATAACAATTTACCACCTTCTTACAAATCTTTTGTTATGTTTCTTTCATTATATGTTGAGTCAAACACTTATTTTGAAGCTGTGAAACATGAATGTTGGAGAAAAGCTATACAATGTGAGATATCTGCTTTGGAGTCAAATCAAACATGGGAGACTGCTCTTATGCCTGAGGACGAAACAACCATATGTTGCAAATGGATGTTCAAAAAAGATATAAGGCTAATGTGACAATTGAAAGGTATAAAGCAAGGCTAGTAGCAAAGGGATACACACAAACAAAAGGCATTGACTACCTTGATATTTTCTCTCGTAGTAAAGATGACCACCATAAGGTTGCTTCTTTCTCTAGCTTCTATCTATAATTGAAATTGAAACAATTAAACATAAACAATGTTTTTTTACATGGAGAGTTGAAAGAAGATGTATACATAGTTGCTCATCCTGAATTGACTTTTATTCAACCAGAACAAGTTCGTAAATTAAGCAAGCTAGTTGAGAGTGGTTTAAACTATCATACTTTTTGCTTAGGATAAACTCAATCTAGGAATGATCATTCCTTGGTCATTAATTCTTCCAAAGGATCTTTTATATTATTATTGATGTATGTGGATGATATAATATTGACAGGAAATGATAAAAAATAGATTGAGCGAATCAAAGAAGCCTTGAATCAAACATTCAAGATTAAAGATCTTGAGAATTTAACATATTTATGTGGTCTTGAAATAGCAAGAAGTAAAAAAGGGATAATGTGAAACAATATTCAAAGTTAAAATAATTCTTTCTCTAAAGTGATAAAAAATATTAGTTTTAAAAAATATTAGGATAAACAAAATAAATCAAATCATTAAAAAGAAAATTGAGAATTTAAAATGAAAATATTCGTAAATATTTTAACTCTGATAGAAGAGAGTTAAGCCTGAATTAAAAAAAATGAAACTAATAAATATACATTAAAATAACAAAAAGGTAAAATTAATAAAATCTTAAATCAAACAACAAAGGCCCTCAATCATTCTTTTTTATGTTTAATGATCTTAATTTTATTTATGGACAT
Organism: Phaseolus lunatus; assembly: GCA_013389735.1. Classification (NCBI taxonomy): domain Eukaryota; kingdom Viridiplantae; phylum Streptophyta; class Magnoliopsida; order Fabales; family Fabaceae; genus Phaseolus; species Phaseolus lunatus. Next base: position 29,258,490 of record CM023861.1, read on the forward strand.
CTTCAATATTTTTGAAAGGGAGAAAAACATGCCCTAAGAACATTCAATACTATTCACAAAAACAAAAGTTATTTTTCTACAGCGATAATGAAAAAAATTATTTTTTTATCATGACTTGTTACAAAAAGTTTAATAAAAATAAGATAGAATAAGGATTTTAACAACTTTGAAAGTATAATTTGATTCAATAAACTGATTCAAGAGTTATGAATTATTAGACATTGAAACAATTTATATATTCAGGAGAAGTTGTATTAAACTTTGCTAACAAATTCTCGTAAAAAAGTAATGTGATAACTCTTAACTATGGATCGAATCCAATCACTCTAATTTTTTAAAATACTATACAAAATATGAGACAAAACAAAGTGAATAGACAATTACTATACAAAATATGAGACAAAAGAAAATGAATTTAGCATTACTTATTCACACTATTCCAAAATGAATAAAAGAATGTTCTTTATTTAGTGCGGCTTTGCGTTCACACGCATTCGTAAAATATGCGGTGACATTTTTTAAATTAATTTGATTTACAAATGCGGCTATTTGTATAACCGCATTTGTAAATCAAAGCTTTTTGATTTACAAATGCGGCTAAATATAAAACTTCATTTGTAAATCAAGGCGCTTGATTTACAAATGCGGTTTTACATTTAGCTGCATTTGTAAATCATTTTTTACCCTAAATTTTGAAGCGTGCCACAAACTTTCAGAGTTTCTTTCTCCTCTTTGTCTTTCATTTGCATTGTTCATGCGCTCGCGTACGCTTGGAGTTCATCTCTTATTTTGCATCTTCATTAATTTGTGTCATTGTGAGTTTCTTGAATCGCTTTCTTCCTCTGCATCTTCACTACGTATAAAATTTGTTCGTTTTGCTTATATTTGTTTTTTCCTTGCATTGGTGGTCGAAGGTATTGTTCCACTGGCATTCACTGCTCCATCGCTGCTCCACCACCACTTTCGTTGCCACTACCATTGCTGCGCTCCCCTGCCACTCTTCACCACCAACGTTGGTTCACACACAAGGTTGGTGTGATATTTTAAATTTTTTGAATTTTTCTTTAATATTTTGAATTTATTTTTTTATGTATTGTAATTTGTATATTTTAAATTTTATATTATTTAGTATTTATTATATTTTGAAATTATATATATTTGAAGCATATACTAGTGTGGCTACAAGAAATAGCTGCACTTGTAAATGGTATTTATAAATGCAGTTATATAGCCGCATTCGTATCTCTTTGATTTATAAGTGTATGCTGGTCAAATCACTGGTGCAGAAAGGCAAAACAAGTGCGGCTATTTTAAATTTATAAGGGCGGCTCTATAGCCGCATTTGATCAGCACGCACTTGTAAATCGAAGAGATAAGAGTGTGGCTATATAGCCCCACTTGTAAGTACCATTTACAAGTGTGGCTATTTGAAATAACTGCACTTGTATATGCCAAAACATTAAAAAAAAAATTCAAAAATTTAAAACACCGCCAAAGTTGTGTGAAGGCAACGTTGATGAAGAGTGGCATGGGAGCGCCAGCAACGGCGGCGACAGTGGAAGCGGCGGCAAACAGGAAAGCAGCGATGGAGCAAACCAAAAAACCCACAAGAACCTACGAAGGCATTGAAAGAGTACTGAGCAATGCAAGAAACAAAACAATGTAAGAAAAAACAAAAAGATTTATACATGAAGAGTGGCACGGGAGTGCCAGCAACGACGGCGGCGGATAGGGAAGCAGCGAAGGAGATGAACTTAGAACACAAACGCGAAACGAAGGCAAAGACGAGAAAGAAAGTATGAAATTGTGTGTGGCGCGCTTCAAAATTTAGAGTAAAAAAGGATTTACGAATGCGGCTATTTGTATAGCCGCACTTGTAAATCAAAGAATATCCTTTTCTTCTTTTTGCACTAGTGAATGCGGCTATATAGCCACACTTATAAATTCAAAATATTCGCACTTGTTGTATGTTTCTATTGTGTGTTTTTGCACCAGTGTCATCAAGTTCCACCTTCTTAATAATGGATTTTGAATTACTTTTATTGCAGTCCTTAAATTTAGCAAATCCTCAACATCAAATTACTTTTGTTCATATATATCTTAAGCTCAAAAGGAATATTAACATCATTTCATATTGTATATTCAAATCATAATCATTCCAAAGAAGAAAGTCTCACATCTGAACAATTAACTTAAACCATTACAAAAGTCTTATACAATTGTTTTTACTATACTATCACATAATTGTCAGTCACGGTTGTTCTATATTCTAAAACACCTAAATATGAAACAAGTCACTAATAATTTTGAGAGAGTACCAAGGAGAAATCATGGTAACTTAAATACGTATGTTTACTCTTTAATGAAAAAGACTAAATAAATATGCAAAGTAAACTTTTATCTTTAAGAATACCAAAACTTGATCAAATATTTTTCATTGTTGTAAGTTATTATTTTTTTCATATCTCCAAAACAATTAAATGTGAAAAAATAACTAATTAATTACTAAATACTACAAAAGAAAAATCAGATTTACTGACAAAATTTTATCTACAAATTTTAATTCTACGGATATTATCCACATATCTGAATCCGTAAGTAAATTCAATATTACTTAAGAATATTATCTATAAATCTAAATCTGTAGATAAATTCAACTTTACTTACAAATTATTATACACAAATCTTTATTCGTAAGTAAATTTTACACTATTCACAAATTATATCCGAAAATAAATTCAATATTATTATTAATTGTTAATATAAATATTTTTATATCCAATATTAATAATATTAAGAATATAAATAATCTTAAAAGTTTTAATAATATAAATAATATTAATTATAATAATTATATACATAATATTAAAAATATTATTATAATATGAGCAATTATAAAATTATAACTAATATTCATAAATAATAATTATAAATAATAATCATAACTAATAGATATGCATACTACTAATATCATAAAATTAATAATATTAATATAATAATATAAATAATATGAATAATATTAATGATATTGATAATATGAATAATATTAATAATAATAATTAATAATATTAATGATATTAATATTTTTATTAATATAAATAATAATAATATTATTATTATTTATAATATTAATATTATTTATAATATAAATATTATTAACACTATTTATAATATTTAATAATATTAATAATATTTAATAATATTAATAATATTTAATAATATTAATAATATTAATAATATTTAATAATATTAATAATATTTAATACTATTAATAATAATTAATAATATTAATAATATTATTAATATTAATAATATTTAATAATATTAATAATATTAATAATATTAATAATATTTAATAATATTAATAATATTTAATAATATTAATAATATTTAATAATATTAATAATATTTAATAATATTAATAATATTTAATAATATTAATAATATTTAATAATATTAATAATATTAATAATATTAATAATATTAATAATATTTAATAATATTAATAATTTAATAATTTAATAATTAATAATATTAATAATATGTGCGTTGTTGTTGAGACCCTAAACTAGACAATTTGTTAAGCAAATAGATGATCTATGAACTCACTAGACAGTCTGATGATCAAAAAATCTTATGTGGAGTTTACGTTTTGATAATAACAAAATCTAACTGAATTGTTTACTTGTATCTTGATGTTCTAATAATGTTTTGTACAATTGTAGTTTTATGTAGATCCTCTAAGCATCTACATCATGTGTTCATGATAGAAAGTTTTATAAGACATAGATGATTGTATAACAAAATTCAAATTGAATGACTTATTTGTGATTTTAATTATATGTTTTATCCGTGATTTAAAAATGATCTAACAGTGGTTAGTAAAAGTTGAATCATATAGTAGTGCTTCTCAGCGTCTACAATTTTGTTCATGTTAAATGGTATTGTTGAACATGTAAAAGGGTTTGTTTAAAATAGTTAATTGTGAAAAATGAAATCTTTTAAATATATATATCTATTAAAAGCATGTTCACCCAAATAAATATTATATTAAAAATAAAAATATTTTATCTGCAAGTTTTGTGGAACAAAAATATATTCACAACATATTTTTAGGAAACAAAAATATCTTTATTTTATTATCTCTTTCAGAATGATCTTGTTTAAACAGATTTTACCAGTTATTAGATATTACAAATATGTCTAAATCTTTTTAAATAGAAACAATTGAAAATCTGAAATACTTTAGCTTCACGCATTATCTAGAACGAAAATATTTTCTAATTATGTTTTGATTTATTTTTACTAATTCCTATTGTAAATACTTTCGAATTAGTTTCTTAAAAAAATTCGAAGTAAAAACAAATTAAAAGATTGCAAATTCAAGCTTTCTATTTTGAGCATTTATTACCAAAAAGATGAAGATACGAAGATATTGTAAAATTCAAATTTAACTAATTCAAGGATCAAAAGACGGATTTGAAAAGCTATAGATTGAAGGTGAAGAGCAAAAAAAAAAAAAAAAAAAAAAGACAAGCAAGCAATTCAAGTTGTTCAAGTGATCTTGTTGAAATTACAAGAATTATAGTGAGTGTCTAGTCTTTTAGGTTGAGTACTAAACATTTATAATTGTTCACAATGTGAAGTTATACCATTGTGATTTTTCTTTGTCCTATCTTTGAGAGTGTTCTTTATTTTTTCTTTTAGAGTTCTATTTTTTATCAGCAAAAGAAAGAATAAATAAATATAGAGCTTTTTAGGGATGCTCCAACCCTATCACATCCAAATGGTTATAATTCTTGGATAACCCCAAAAAATATGAACCAGTAAAAGATAACACTCTATCAGTTAATAGTAGCCTCTAAACTATTTCTACTTAAAAAAGCCTAGATATTGTTGGCACTACATAGTATAGTAGGCGCATATACAAAAGTGAGAATCAATCTAAGCACAAGGTGAAGCGGTGATAGAGAATTTACAAAAAGTTGTGGGGTTAAAGAACTTGCAAAATATTGGAAAAGAGTTGTTTGCATTGCATTTATGCTCTACGTTCTCAATGTTGGACTATAGTTAACACCCTTCGTGCCATAACTTTGCTTCATCCCTTCTCAAAATAGCTTAACTCAAAATTGACATTATTCTTTGACTCTTCCAACTCCTTCCAGCAAACCCAGTCCTCACACATTTATTAGTTTTCCAAATGATATATGTGGATTGTCTTCACATATTGCTTTATGGTAAATTCAACACCACCATTCTCAAAAAAGAGAATTAGGTGTAGCTGAAGTGGCTAAGCATAATCACCATAAACACACTTTAGTACTCCATTTGCAACCTTTACCATAGACTACACAATCCTTCACATCTTCATTTGGACTAAGCAAATCATTTTGAGAGTTCTTAATATCAATGGGAGGTTAAGTGTAACACAGAGAGGTGTGAATACTTGTTGTAACCTAGAGATGCAAGAATACTTGTTGTAATTAAGTGTGTTAGTTAGTGGAAGCTCTTAAGTAGTTGCTTAAGGAGAATAAATGTAAGCCGGATCTGGTTGAACTAAGATAAATTCTTGTGTGTTGATCTCTCGTTACTCTCATTGTTGCTCATACTTTATTGTTCACTCTATTATTCTTGTTAGACGATTCTACAAAAACATTTCTACTAGATGATCAACTAAACAGTCTATGATGAACATAATTATATTCACACTCAATAACTTTAATCATAGATTATTGGAATTTAATAATAAATAAATCCATTTTTTTTAATTAAGATCATATAATTTAGTTTATTTGGTCCTAAATTATTATTTGTGTTAATTTTGTATTTTTAGAGTAGATGGTCTGAAGGAAGCGTCTACCTTGTGGCCAAATATGCCAAAGTCCAAGTTGCTTCTTTGAATCAAAATAGAAGAAAATATTTAAGAGGATTTTCTCCACTTAAGTAGGAGAGATTTTCTACACCAAAGTAGGAGAGATTTTCTCCACCTAAAGTAGGAAAGATTTTTTCCACTTAAGTAGGAGCTAGATCTTCTACGCGATTTTCTTCACCAAAAGTGGTGTCTCCACCATGATGTGGATACGGTTGTTGGTTTGCATCCTATTTAAGGAGAGTAGGGAAACACACAAAAGACATTAATCTCTCTGAGTGCATAGTTGTTTCCTCTATTTATTTTTTTATATTTTTATCTTTGTATTTTTGCCTTCGCATGGAAGACTAAACCTCTTTGGTTGATTTCCTTTGTAATTTCTCATTGAGTTCTAAGGTTCTGATCAATAAAAGTTTTGTTTTGCAATTCTTTATAGCAGTTGTTTTAATCTTTTAATCTCTTGGAATAATGGCTTTTCTGAAAAGTTGTATTTGAACGCATGATTGAAAGTTTTCCTTATCTTAAACTTTGGTATCTTAGTTAGTTCACATTGTTCTAATTAATTTATTGGGCGCATGATTCAAAAGAGAGGAGATAAACATTTCCATGGAGTATACGCATGGAAAAAAGTAGGTATTGATTAAACCAGTCGACACATGCTTTACTGGTGAGATTCAAGTTGAAATAGATTGATGCATGTTCAATCTAGTTTATCTCTGTGTGAGAATTGAATGGTGATAACATTTAGATAACCTGTGAAAAATTCATTGGTGGAGGAACTTAGGAGTCAATCTGCATTCTTTACTATTTTTAATCTCTTTTATATTCTCCCGCTAAACAAACATAAATTCCCCTTCTTACTTTTATTGTGTTGCAGATAGTTTGAGAGCTAGTTTTCACTGGATTCACACTTGAGTTAATTGGGAGATGACTTAGGGTCAATAGACTTTCTATACTACATTCCTAGCTGTTAGATGATCTATGAATGGGCATCAGACGAATTTCTTTGGATAGTCCGACTGCGTAAAAACATTGATTAGAATGTCAGACAATACGCATATTAGTTTAAGACTTTATTCAACTTCCCTTCTGGAACCAAGTGTTCCTACACTTAGATTTAGAGAGAAATCAAACTCAAATATTCTTCTAATTGAGAAACTTTCTTTCTATATTGATTGATGATTGATGTTTAAGAATGAAATTAAGGTGATTCTTAAAATAACAACCATATCAAATAAGAAGTAAAACCTTCATATTACTTATATTCCATATCAATGATCCCATGTTAAGTAAATCGATCATATCCAATTTATTTGGATCCAAGGAAGGATTTAGATTAAAAAAATGGATTCACCCCAAAATGGGAAGAGTGTGAGTAGGGATAGTATCGGGGTTTTGATGTTTTTTCGTTGAATGCTAATACAAGTGATATTTTTTGGTACAATACAAACATTTGGTGATGCTAATTTAGATTTTGTTGTAGTGTTTTTGTCGGAATCGAATCAATATCTTATAAATCGAAACAAAAAATAAATAAACTTGTATTCAAGATCACGTTGAAATAACAGCATCTTTTTATACTATAATAATCTTTTAATGGCATCATAATTGAATTGACAACCACACACTTCTATTGAATCATTTATCGTTTTTATAGTGACATTTGAGAATTGATTGATTATTGGTTCTATCTATGTCTGACCCTTTTTACTCAACTAAAAGGAAAAGTGAAGAAAAGTGGAATTAGAACTGTCAAATATTACAAAGCTAGCACTCTAGTCTATATAAATAGATAATGTTTGCAGCCAAACATAAATTTCATGAAATGATTGTAGCTATATGTTTATGGAATTAAATGGAATATTGAAATCATAATTGTAGCGTATGCAGCTGCTAAATACTAACCAGCGCATTTTTTTCTTCACTGATTAATTGTTTTTGACACTTCCACTAATGCGTATACAAACATGGCATGACACTGAAAAGCCAAATTCGTGAGACATTGCGTCCATGATATTTATTATAAGCACAGTAGTTTCTTTATGTAGCAAACACATTTGAGACAACATATAGTGGCTGAGTTGTTTTGCTTTTACTGTAACTTTGATGTTCCTTTTTCTGTATCTGTGATAAGAAAAGAAAATGACGAAACTTAACTATGTACGTGTTCATTCATTCATTCTTGAAGAAACATATGCACTGTTACAATTATGCATTACAAAGAAACCGTGCATATCCTTTGATAAAGTGAAGTACAAATTGCAAACCCAAAAGGGAATATTCATGTCAAGTGCTGTTCTTTCATTGTGTCCGTAAAGTTGATTTGGTTAAAATGCAATAAGATCTTGTAGCATATCATTTATATTTGTCCAGCGATTGATATGTAAAATAAAATAGCATAGTATTAAAGAAAAGGAATATCAATTGCTCTTGGTAAAAGGCAAATATTCTCCAGCTTTTGATAATCAAAAGCATGTGGGTTTCTGTAATGGAATCCCAGATCTAAATCTGTTCTACTTTCGAGCAATCATTCCAATTTAATTAAGCTGAATCTTGGAAAATCGGAATTATTTAAAATATTATATCCTTTGTGTAACTTGAGTTTGAAACTGGTTTTTTTAGAACTTAAACATATGTGTATAACTTATTTTCATATTGGAGTCATACAGAAGTTAATTTGCATAAAGGGATCAAAGTAAAATTTGCCAAAAAAAGTTATAGATCTACATGTTATAATTGATGAAATTAAAATGGACACTGAGTAAGCTACAACAAAAACTGACATGTATTGATACTACTTTTCTGGTTTTACTTATTAAATTGCCCAAATTGAATTCCCAAATAACTTGTGGTTAACTTTCAGTTTCTGTGAACAAGAAGACAAACAAAGAAACGAACACATCCTTGGTGACAACAATTTGCTTTTCCCTAAATTCATATATATGCTTTCAATTTCAAATGTCTGTTTCCAACCATGTCAAGATAGCTAGAGAGAGAAGGAAGAGGTGGTGGCAACTTGCAGGTTGGAGTTGTGGAGTTTGAATAGGAATCTCACAAGGCCTTGAAAGTTGCAGCCTTTGGGGGAAGTGTTGGAGGGGAGAGAATATTCTAATGTCAAAAGAGTTCAACAGCTAAACTCCAAAATTTTATTTTAAACAATTTTAGAAAGGAAAAACATCATTAGATTATGATTAAGGATTAGCAAAGTAGCAGGAAAAGTCAGCCCACAAGGAGACGCCTACTCACATTTCCAAAAATTCACTGCCTTTGTCAGCTGGCTGTCTTCTAACATATTCTCTTTCATATTAATCTTAGTATTTACTTAAACTTAATCTACCCCATATCATTGATTAAGTAATTGGATCCGAATATATTTATGTAACATTTCGTGTTAGAGTCTTGTATGTAAGAAAATAATTGAAAAAAGAAACTTATCTTAAAGTAACCACTTGAATATTTTCTAACCAATCTGTGTATATATATATATATATATATATATATATATATATATATCATTGTCACAAAAACTAAACAGTAATTTAACAGCAGCACCAAGCTTTACTCAGCAGTATTTCCTAGATTAGCATTTATCATATTCAAGCAAGTCTAAAAGAAAATCATGCTCATATTACCCTGGAAAATCATGACGTTGAGTTTAAGCGAACTTCTTACTCTCATTATCTTCTTTTTTTTTTTTTCTTTTGTGTAGGTGGGGAACATTCTGGCTTCATTCTCTGAAGACCTTACAGAAGTATATACCTCAGATACTATACATTATTACTGGAAAATGTATATTGATAGGAGAGATAACATGAACAATATTCCCCAGGTTAAACATTTTCATCAAAACAAAACTTTATTTAAAAGAAAAGGAACCTGTATACACGCAAAAGATGTTGAGTTGAGAAAAAGTTAAAAAGTAAACGACCTACCATCCAAAAAATTGAGGGTGGATGGTAAAAGGTTCACTACATATACATCAATCCACCACTCAAAATTTGACCACCCAATTGAGGTCTTCATAGAGCTTCAACTTGTGTTAAGAAATCAAAAGCATGTTTGACTGCCAGTTGCATCATCATCACGATGCATGATAGCTGGAAATAAGTATTGTTTATGAACTAAGAAATATAATAATAATAAAAACAAATGAACAAGAGTTCGTTTGATGTACATGAAGCCAAGTGGCTAGAAACCCTGTCAATATACGTGAGACATGGTCTTGTTGTCATTGGGACGATTATTCCCTTTATGTATTTTTTTCGTCTTTTGCTTTGGATTAAACTTGCTTCACAGTTTGGTGAGAATACGGACACACGTGCATGGCTGTTTACTAATAAGAGTAAGAATGCCAAAGCAATTAACAAGCTGCTTGCCAAGTGAATGATTATAATGGAAAACTAATTAGCTATAGCTCTCCCACTTTTCTTTGAATCATGCATTGTATATATTGGTATTCAAACATTTTACAAGATTTTGGCATCTATCAATCTTCCTCGAGGAAATGGCCAGCACTTTCACTTTGAATATGCTGCAAAGACCCTTAAGATTTTTCTTTTTGAGGAAAACAAAGATTAAGGAAGACGTTTGGCTTTCCTTTTTCTAGTCACACTCATATGAGACACAATGATTTTCACTTTTTGAAAGACACAGCGTTTTGCTTTCATTTAAATGGTTGCAAGTGGAGTATTACAAGTTGAAACGTTAATATTCGAGCAAAAGGAAACAGTTTTTTCATAGACACTTCGTTATGATTGTAGCACTACACTAGCTAGTATGGATAATAGCATATTTCTTTATTCTGTTATTTCATGTTGAGTTGGACGATCTATACGCAAAGCAATATACTATTCTAGCCTAGGAAGCAAAGCTTTCTGAGGTCATGGCAGAAAAGAAAGTCACATATTATCTCAGAATGATTGGACATAGAGGAGTTTATATCTTAATAGAATACTCTGTTTAAATCTCAATAGTGAATTTCATGCTATAACCACGTAAATTCTTTAATAATGTAACGGCTAAAAATAAAAACAGAAATAATTTTTTAGTACAATAAATTGCTTCATTTTTTGAATTCATGTTTCAACCAAAATTTATTTCTCCTTTTAGTTATAATTTGGTATAGAGATTCAACATATCAGCACTAAATCCTTTACTAAAATACTCATGTAAATGTAAAAAGATGGAAAAAATTTAAAATAAATACTGTAAACTTGTATATTTATTATAGTATATTTATTATAGAATTGTCAAAGTAACATCTTTTTAAATGTCTTTAAAATGCATGACGCATGTTATAACAATTTTTTTTTATAATAAAGATGATATATTTCTTTTATTCAAAGATAATTTTATTTGTAACATTTATTTTCTTTAATTGTTGATCTCTTGGCAAAACTAATAGATTTACCATTAGGTGAGGATGATGATTTTTTTTTATCAGCAAATAAATAAATAAATATGAGATATTTTAAAAATATCTTAATCTTTATATAAAAACTGAATCTAAAAAACTCATATCCTTTAACCTAGTTACATAAGTAATAATAGGATAAATCATTACAATCAAGCCATCAAACCATAAAAGTCTCTCTACTCATCAGTTAGATTTCCTAATAATTTTTTAGAGACTTTATATAAACCAGAGACTCAAGACACCAATCAGAATAGAAAAAAGATAGAAGATGAGGATGATGATTAGGTTAAGTTTTTTTTTTTTCTCAAAGTAAACTCTAATTAATTTCGGTTACCTTCTTACAAAGTTAATGAAATTAAAATATCTTGGATATAAAACTTTAGATTTATTGGAAAACACAAAAAGGGTTCCTCTCGCTGTTTAATAATCTCTAAACTTAAATACATAGAAAAAGTCATTGAACGAGAAAGGGTTTGAAAAATAAGAAAACAAAAAGTAACAAATTATGGGATAATCATTCCAAATGAAGATAACTTTCTTCGGACCTCATCATATGTGTCATCATACTCACCTTTGCCTCATCTCCTGTTCTCTCCATATTTTTTCTTGACTTACCCCCACCTCCTCTTTCTTTTTCCTTTCCCTTTCTCTCTCCTCGTTTGCTTTTCCGCCCCCCATAGCATCTTAGTTTTTTATTCCACCTAAAAAGTAGATAATTAAATTGACTGCAACATATGCCAGAGGAAGAGAGGGACAGAGAGATCCCATCTAGCATATATCAGTTCATGTTGTTTAGGGTTGGAACCATATAATTAAGAAGCCTAGCTAAGCTATCCCATTCCCTCACCTTTTCTCATAATTCAAACACTAATATACTTCCTTCCACCTCACTACCTCTAACTGTTTCCAAACTCAGTCAAACTTAGGATTGAAGAAACACCTTAGCTAAGATGCTAGAAAAGATGGATGATGGAGAAATTTCAAATGCTTTTCCTCTTCAGAACCCATCAACTGCTGCATCTAACCAACCTCCTGCTTCGAAGAGGAAGAGAAACCTCCCTGGAAATCCAGGTAAGTTTGTTAATTCTTTCGTGTTGCTTATTAAGTTATTATCATTCTCAGCATCTTTGTTGTAATTTTCTCTCTTTCTGTCTCTCTACCTTATAAGTATATTCAAAGGTAATAGCCTTTCCTGCAAAAGAGAGCAATGGGTTTATTTTGTGAGTTAATGAATAATCTTCTGTGCACAGATCCTGAAGCTGAGGTCATAGCCTTGTCTCCAAAGACTCTGATGGCAACAAACAGATTCGTGTGTGAAATTTGTCTCAAAGGTTTCCAAAGGGACCAAAACCTTCAACTCCATCGACGAGGACACAACCTTCCTTGGAAGCTGAAGCAGAGAACAAGCAAAGAAGTAAGGAAGAGAGTTTATGTCTGTCCAGAGAAGACTTGTGTCCACCACCACCCTTCAAGGGCTCTGGGAGACTTAACTGGGATTAAGAAGCACTTCTGCAGAAAGCACGGTGAGAAGAAGTGGAAGTGCGAGAAGTGCTCAAAGCGTTATGCTGTGCAGTCAGATTGGAAAGCTCACTCAAAAACATGTGGTACCCGAGAATACAAATGTGACTGTGGCACTATCTTTTCACGGTACGTAGTTATCTCTATCTTTATGTCGTGGATCACAAACTGTGATGAGTTATCAATCTCATACTAATCAAATTTTGTGTAAAGTGGTAAGTTGTCTAGCGGTATGTTTGAAAAAAAGAAAAGAAAAGAAACAGGAATTGCAATCTTTGTGACAAAAGAAAGAGCATCGCTTTCTTCATGCAGCAGTGGCGTGTTGAAACCCAAAAAGATATATATAGATAAAATGAATCATGACGCTGAAGCCTTTGAACTGTATCTATGATATCTTTGTCTGACTCCTCCGTGTGCTTCTGCGTGTCTGCTGTCTATTTTGCTTTTAGGAGTAGTAAAAGGAGAAATGAGTCTTAGTGCAGTGAAAAGAACTTGAAAGAACCCACACTTGCAAGGTTTATTACCTTTTGGCAAACATCTTAAACGACAAAATTTCTAAGCTTAGCTAGTTTGTAATTATCATAGATTAATTTAATGTGATTATGAAATAGTTTTAATGTCAAAGACTAATCTGGGGAGTGGGGTTATGAACCCTAGCTATATATGTTAGGGATTGAACTTGTCCCTAATATTTTTTTGTCTCCTTTCTCTTGTTCCCATTAAAAAGTGAAAAGTAAAACACGATTAAAAAAAATAAAACTCTCTTGGTTATTAGTGTTTAGTACTCATGTAACTTATATTTTCGTAAGCTAAGCGTTACAAGTCCTAATGCTGGAGTCTTGCTAAGAAGTTCTTAACAGCTCAAGGGACTAGAAATCATGCCTTGAGCTTTCTTGCATGTTTGCTTTTATTTAGTTAAGAAAAATAATCCGTGAACACCTAAGTCCTAAGTGATACCTAGAGAGATTAAATAAAGAAAACAGTGAAGTGTAATAAAATTAAGTAAATATGAGGTGATATAGAATGAAAAAAATAAAAGAAAATAATAAGCGGAGCAATTATACATTAATATCCATTATTTTTAAACATCTCATCCACACTATTTGTTACCCTCTCTTTTCCAATTACATTGCAACATTTACAAAAAACTATATTTTTTTCAATATGTATCATGGTGTTTAAAGAAGTGTATCGTACATAATTGTGTCCATACATCATTTGTTGTAGTTAATTAATTTACTGTTTGTCACCAATTTTGGTGGAGCAGGAGGGATAGTTTCATCACTCACAGGGCTTTCTGCGATGCCTTAGCAGAAGAAACAGCTAGGGTAAATGCAGCATCAAACATTAGCAACTACAGCATCATGCAAAATCCCCTCGGTCCTAACATGGCAACCCATTTTTCAACATTTTTCAAGCCAAATTCGTGCCCCGAGGAGCCAGTCCTAGGTAATCAAACATCTAAGGGGCTATCCCTTTGGATGACTCAAACATCTCAGGCTCATCAAACAATTGCTAACAACAATTTGCATGAATTTCATCAACTTGGGTCTGCTACAAGCCCAACCTCAATTTATTGTGGTGGTGGTGGTGGTGGTGGAAATCCACTTGCTCCTTGCTCAAATCCACCACCCTCTAATTACCAACTAAATTGGGTGTTTGGAAATAAAGTCTCCTCCAGTGGAAGCCAGGAGCTAACTAGCAGTGCTTCACTTCCACTAGTCGACAATATTGTTAAGGATAACCCCAACCTGCAACTCATAAGTGTTCCTTCCTTGTATAGTTCACAACACCAATCCCATCAAACAACCTCAGCAAACATGTCAGCCACAGCTTTATTGCAAAAAGCTGCGCAAATTGGGACAACTTCATCGGACCCATCTTTATTCCTCGGGAGCATAGGTTTGAAATGCAATAGTCCAGGCCAAGATGGGAACAAGTTTTGTGGTATGTACGGTTCAAGTTCAGTACTCACAAGTCATGAGGGAGAGAATAATTATTCGGGTGATTTGTCACAAATGCCCCCTGCAAAACGACGGCACGTACAGAATGAAGAGAGTGCATGGGGACAAACTAGGGATTTTCTTGGTGTTGGTGGTGCCAACCATTTGCCACCCTTCATCAACCAACGGATGGATTTAATTTGATGTGGTAAAGTGTTCAAATGTGAAGCCTTTTAGTTTCTTCTTTTATTTCCTTTTTTTCTTAATGAAAGGGAACATAATAAATGGGGATGGTGGATGAGGTTGGAATTAGTACAACTTAAGGGAGAAAAAAATAAGAACACAAAGGTTGAAACTTTGCAAGGAGGAAAAGGTGGGAATTGAGTGGTTGATGAAGGGCGAAAAGTTGGTATAAAAACTATTGAAGAGGTGAAGAAGAGAAGAGAGATCCATGCATATTCTTTTGAATCCTGAAAGCTAACCCTTTTTTAAAATGGGTGGCTTTAATTTTTGATAAAGGAGAGGGAAGTGTTTGTGGAGTAGTGGGGGCAAAGGATAGAACTGCTTTTGAACTCCATTATTGCTCAGTTTCATCTCCATTGTGGTTGTTGCCTGTCAAACTGGACTCAAAAGAGAATTTCCAATGACCTAAAAGCATGATTCTATAGTACAAATAGGCTTTTAAGCCTCTTCATTATTATAAAATAAGCTCATGTACCCTTTCATTCGATCAACAAATCATGCATATATATATATATATATATATATATATATATATATATCTTGTCTATCTATGTCAAAACGAAATTAAAAATAAAATAAACCCATTAAGAAGGAGGCCAATGTATAGAGAATGAGGTTAAAAATATATTTATATATTCTTCATCTAATGCTTTGATTCAACAAAATATAAAATGGTCCCCACACTTTATAAGAGGCTGTTGTTAAAGATCGACCTTTCAGTTTGATTCTTTACTCATTTCTATGTGTGTGTCGTAAAATGTTAATATAGCATAAAATAAAATAAACTTAATTCTTTGCCGATAAAAAATAGCATAAAATAAATATAATTTCTAATTGCATTGTTATGGCCGAGAAGAATCCTATGGGAGAAGCATGGTAGTGGATCTTTATAAGAAAAGAAAAATAGTTAAAAGGAAAATTTTCATTCAAGATCATAAACAGAGTTTTTTAAAAAAAAATTAACATTCATAAATTCATAGATATTTTACCTTAGTAGTTTTTTTCTATTTTTTTTATTAACAAAGATTAAATGAAAAACTATAAACTTATAAAACCAAAACATAACAGCGAACCTGCATATTTTTCAGCACTATAGAGAACCTTATGGGTTCAAACCTGATATACATTTGTCTTACAGTAGCTTTTTTCCATAAATGACCTAGTCCTGCTTCTTTTGGTTTTCCTTTCTTGCAGTTGCGATTCATCTCTTGTCGTGCATTAAGCAGTTTTGCTTTTTTCATTACCTTCGTTTGGGTGGTAAACTCATAATTGAATGTTTACTTCTTTTTTTATAGGCAATTGAATTGAATGTTTACTTAGCACAATTTTTTTTCTAATGTAGATAAAGAAAAATTTATAAGATGAAATACAAGGTGTGTGATTAGCGCAAAAGGGGGTGTAGTAATTTTTTTATTTCAAAATAGGCTTTCTTCCAATAAAATGATAACCAATATGATAAAAAAAATTAACTAATTAAAAAATATATAAATAGAAAGGTATATACTCATTTTTTTATCAGTAAAATAAATAAATATGAACAATTCCATGAATGACCAAATCCTTTTACAAACGCTTTTTTCAAGTAAGAGACCCTATAAGCTTGCTAAAAACTATCAACTCAAATTAATAGGAGCAACTAAAAGAGAAACACCACAAAACCAACTTACTCAAACTAGCAAAAGCTCTTGATAAAAATCAAATAAGTCACCGAATCAAGATACCAATCAAAAAAAGAAAAACAAGCAGAAGCAAATTTAGATGTAATCCAGGACCAAACCTTTAGTTGAAGAAAAGAAAAAAATTTCAAAATGATCAATTACTCCTCCTTTAAAGATATGTTTGTTCCTATGCTTCCAAATCTCACTAATAAGTGCAACCCAAACACTTTTCCAGACAACATTTACATAGGTCGAGACATTGCATAATTTAAAATGCAGGAAATGTGAAATAAAGTCAATATGATCTACTGACACCACCCAAAGCCAAGCATAACACTGGGTCCAAACAAGTCAAGCAATTCTACAGTCAAAAAACAGATGCCTTGTTGTCTCCTCTTCTTCCCCACACATATAACAGAAAATTTTATCAACTACAATCCCTCATCTAACCAAGTTAGTCTTAGAGGCAATCGTATTTCTCAACACCCTCCAAGTTGTAAAGTGAGTTGTGTAAGGATCTAGATAATTATTTGGAATAGAAGAAGTATAATTTTAATGAATTCTGAATATGTTATTACTTGAAACGAAAAGAGCTTGTAATGGAAATTTCATAGTGGTCAGACCTCGGATGTCGCCCAAGGTCTGAGGGCGGCGTGGTAGAGGTCGGTCGGTGGACCATAGTGGGTTCCAGAAATCACATGTAGGGAGGTGTGATTTGAACCTTAGGAGCGCCATGCATGCAGAATAACTACGGGACTTTACGCTTGGACATAAGGGATTTACCTTAGTGTTGCATGCTTAGGCATGTAAGGATTGAGTACTGAGCTGCCCTCGGGCAGGAGAAGCTACCGACGTCACCGAGCCATGTGGGGGTGATAACACAGGCGTGGAGTAGTGGTAGGACGAGCCCTCAACAGGGTGTGACGATGTGGCATCAGTCGACAGAAGCAAGGCGATGTGTCCTCGCCACATCAAGGACGATGAGAGATCGCCAGGGCGAGAGACACGAGGGGATCGCCAGGGCGAGAGACACGCGGGGATCGCCAGGGCGAGAGACACGCAGGCATCGCGAGGGTGAGAGACAGACGGTCATCGCCAGGATGAGGGACGCATCGGTCGACTTCCAGGGGAAGACATCGGTCGTCTTCCAGGGAGAGACATCGGTCGTCTGCCAGGGTGAGACATCGGTGGTCTGCCAGGGTGAGATATCAGTGGTCTGCCAGGGTGAGACATCGGTCATCCGTCAGGAAGAGGAATCAGTCATCGCCGGTATGAGAGGCATGGTTGTCGCGCGAGCAGTCATCGGTGGATGGTCATCGCGCGAGGTCTTGTTCCACACAGATAAGGTGGGACCCAGGCTCCCAGCATGAACGTTCTGCATGCGTGACACGTAGACATTAGGAGTGTTTCAGAATAGTAGCATCAGAGAGTTGGTATGCGCAGAGACCCATGTGGTCATACTGTTCAAGGAAGTGTGCACGCAAGCTTTCCTGCAGAGTGGGTGGTGGCAGCGGCATTTCTGGGCAAGTTGGTTTAGATTCAAAACTCACTCCTGAGAGGCAGTGGACGTTGCTGTGGTTCGAGAGTGACTGAGTGAGTTAGCTTTGGTTCCCTGTTTCTTTCCTCCCCTTCTCCCTGCGTTCAAATGTCCTAGCGTACCAGTTGAAGACCGGCGACTGCCATAGAGCACCTGGGAAGGTTACTCAGCAAGTTTTCTGATCAAAGCCCTAAAATAGAGTTAGGACATCTTTAAGCTTCAGTGGATTTTGGAGCTCTTAGTGTTTTTGCGCAAGTCCAGGTAAGGGAAGCTAGCATTTTCATTTATAAAAACTTTAGGCGAGTAGGTTCTGAAGTGAGGGCGACGTGGTCGCCGGTTTCATATTCTATTTTCACGATGCTCTGTTTTTATGTGTGGGGCGACGTGATTGCTGGTTTTAATGCAAATTTCGAAATCCCCTGTTTTAGTGTCGTTTTGAAATTGTTTGAGATTGAAAGGTGAAATGCATATGATATTCGAAAATCTGAACTTTGGTATGATTGTTTCTGTGAATTGGGATTGTTTAAGAAAAGATTCAAAATATTATATGATGGAATTGTGCTTTTACGTGTGGTATGATGTACTGGATGAATGTGAAATTGTGATCAAGACATAGTATTTTCAGGAAAGGAAATACCGTGTTGAGATTGGTATTAGAGTGTATTGATCAGTGAGTATCCTGTGAATGAGACGATCCTGACTCTGCTGATATAATGGAATCACATAGATGAAGTTATTCAGTTGTTGAGAGTCGAAGGAGGTTCATATGTATAGGTAAGTTGTTTGAAAGATAACTAACTTGACCTGTTATATGAATTAACCCTGTCATACCGGGAGAGTGATGATATTGAGATTATGTTTATGCGCATGCTTGTGTAGATTTCACAGCGACCCTGTGTGGATTTCACAGTGGTGTGGTATGACAGGTGTAGGTCTCTGGATGCTAAGTTCAACGCACGAGTCTTCCGGAAGTAGTGTCAAGTGTCTATGTGTGATGGGTCAGTGGAAGTCTGACGTGAGAAAGATAAATATTGAAATGTGATAGACACTTGATGGATTTTTGTGGAATGATTGATACTTGAGGAAATTGTGAAATGTGTGAATACTTGATGGTTATGTGAAATGAATGAGAAAGTGATGGATTTATGTGGGTGTTTAAAAGATGGTTATGTTGAATTTAAAGTTTCATATTTAAAGTTTTTAAAAATATCTAGCTTACCCTTTTGTTTTGTATCGTGGTTGTTTTTCTTAAACCTGTGATGATCGTGTATATTTGCATTGGAGCAGATGAGGTTGCAGGTAGTAGAGCTCCTCAGTGAGCATTTCTGGAGGAGGAGATCGCCGGTTTTTGAATGCTGTTGTTTTGTTTTATTTTGAAAACTCCTGTATGGAGATGTATTAAAACTTCCTCGAAAAGGGATATTATTCTAAGGCACCTTTGTATTAATGGATGAATTATATTATGTATATACCTATGTTAAAATTTTGGTATTATTGTTTCACCTAATTTTTTTTTATATAAAAATTGAACAATATTTTGAGGGGCGTTACAAGTTGAAGGCAAAGCCTTGATCTTCCAAAAAGAATCAAACAAAGATGAACATTCCTTTTCACAAGGACTCCTTAAAATATTGTAAGTCGAACTAACTGAGTACCCAGTGGACACGTCGTCCTTCCACACGTAACAATCTTCCTTACCCAAGACAAGATGAAAACCTTGTAGCTTCTGAAAAAGCTGAAGTTCTTGAGACTTCTACCAATCAAGCAAGCCCTTCTCCAAACAAGGTCCCACCTCCAAGAACCATTAGCACATTCTCCAAAGGAGTCCACAATGCCGTCCTTGCTAATACTCAAAGAAAACAATCTTGGGAACCTGCTCTTCAACTCTTCATTGCCCGCCCAAACATCGTCCCAGAACAAGACTTTCTTCCCGTTTCCGACATCCCACTCAACACACTCCTCAAAATTTCTTCCCCACTCTTCCATCCTCCAATTCCCCTTTAGATCTCTCCACCAAATAGAATCCCTATTATAAAACCTACCCTCTTTCAAGCGTCTCTGATAAGCGTTTAGTTTCCGTAATATTTCATATTAAAATATAGGGACTTATGAGTATTAATTGCTAATTTACATATAAAATAATCCCTAATTTATGAATTTATACCTTTTTACAAGTATTTTTAGGGTTCTGACCTAAACAACAATACTTAACATATTTGAGTGCTAGGAATAGATTTGAAATGTTAATTGCTATTAACGTCTGAGCTTCGTTCTAAGTTGTTCTTATAATTATGCGAGGGATCGATAGTTAGGGAACATTCTTAAGGATTTTATATACAAGGAATCGATATAAATGATTTTTATACGAGCATCAATTTCAATCAAAGAACTTAATATTGACATGCTAATCAAAATACATGAGAGTGAGACAGATGAAACCTAATCCCCATTTTTCCAATTGACGCAATTACTCTTTGATTTGTTTTCTTGTTAATTCTTGCCATTATAACAACTTTCAACACACTTTTAATTGTTTTGTTCTATATTTAGTGATTATTGTACTTGATAATTCACTGTTCTTTGTGGGATCGATATTTGTCCTTAGGGACAATTATTACTTCTGACAACGCGGTATACTTGCTGTAAAAAGTCATCAAGTTTTTGGCGCCGTTGCCGGAAAACAGGTTTGAGGTGTTGAGTATAATTCCTAAATATTATAAATATTTTAATTGTTTTGATTTGTTTTGATTTTGTTTATTTTATTTTATTACAAATTTGATTCAATTGATTTTAATTTATACATTTGCTGTTTTAAAAAAAAATTGTTATTTTTATTTATTTTTTCTTTTCTTTACGTTATTTATTTTTTTATATTTTTATTTTTTTTCTAGGTTTAGTATACTTAGTTATTTAGAGTTTACGTAGTTATTTAGTTAGTTATTAACAATTATAATTTTCTATTTTATTTTATTTTAGTTTAGTTTTATTTTGTTTTTATTGATGAAAGAGAAAAAAAAATCTCAAAGAGAAAAAAAAAATCTCAAAGAAAAATAAAATCTCTCAAAGAGAAAAAAAAAATCATGTTGAAAATCTTGAATAAGAAAAAAAATGAGAAAAAGTGTGAACTCAAAAGAAAATGGTGATTAGATAATACATATGTGCTATATTTAAATTGTAGGTATGTTATTCTTCTTTAAGATGTGCATTTTGTTATCTGAAAAACCAATACTTTTTGGAAGCCCAACCTCATTACAACCCTGGAAAATACCTCAAGATTCATGTTTCTAATATGTTTGTGATTTGAAGATGAAATGAAAAGCAACTGTGATTTGTTATGATTTAGTGAAAATAGAGAAAAACACTTACCTGTGAGCATATGAGAAGATATTCCTTGATGAATTGTTATTTATTTGTTTTGATTTGATCCTGGAAGTTGATTGTGTTTATATTTTTCTATATTTGAATTTGGAAGCATCATAAGTTTCTAATTTAATCTGTTGTTTAGTGAATTAAGTTGTTTTGATATTTAAATTCAAATATATTCATTTACTTTGCTTGAGGACAAGCAAGATTCTAAGTTGGGGAGAGTGATAAGCGTTTAATTTTCGTAATATTTTATATTAAAATATAGGCACTTATGAGTATTAATTGCTAATTTACATATAAAATAATCCCTAATTTATGAATTTATACCTTTTTACATTTTTTATGATCTTTAATTGAATAAGAGCATTTTATTCCTAAATTTGGTGTTAATTGCAGGTTTTTATAGAAGAATGGAGATTTGGACTAAAGAAGAATGATATATGTTAAAAGGAGAAAGCTGGAAGGCCCAAAACATGCAAAAGAGAGAGAAAAGTCCAACTCAACAATAAGAATGTGTCAGATTAATTGGGTTATTTTTATGTTTTTATTATTAAGCCCATAAGTGTGACCCAGGAAGTCACTCAACCATAGCAAATTAGGTTAAATAGGAGACTAGAGGCACAACCCTGTGTGCCAGATTGAGAAGAAAACACCATAGAGTGAATTGTAACCCAATTAGGAGAATGGAAGGTGCTAGAAGTATGCGTGGCTAATTCTACCCTTTGGGATTGGGAGTAATCTGATTGAACTCTTATGTATTGAGGTGATATCTTATATTAGTCTCCAACCTCTGTATTTAGAATCAAGAATCTCCTTCCACAATCCTCCCTTGTCTGAGCACAAGTGCCAAATCCATTTCCCCAACATAGCCACATTGAATAACCTTAAATCCAAAATACCAAGACCACCAGCTTCCCGAGGTTAACAAACCTTCTTCCAAGAAACCCAAGCAATCTTTCTCCCTTCCCAACCCCAACCCTATAGAAAATTTCTCTATAACTTCTCAATTTCCTTCAACACCAAAGAATACACCTTATACAAAGAAATGTAGAATAGCAGTATAGACGAGAGGACAAACTTAATCAAACAGATCTTTCTTGCCAATGACAAAAATCTACTTTTCCACCTGCCCAGTCTGCTTTTAATTCTATCTAACACTCCGACCCAAAATGCACCTCTCTTATGACACTTTCCCACAAGCATCCCTAGGTACTTAAAAGGAGTCTTCATCGCGTTGCAGTTGAGAATTGCAGCAAAACAACGAATCACTGACTTGTCAACCAATTCTACTCTTCAAGAAATTAACCTTAAGGCCAGAGGCTAACTCAAAGCAGTTTGGAATTACTTTAATAGTAAACACATTTTTAGTATTTTTTTTTAATCAGCAACACATTTTTAGTATTGGCTTCACACAAGAAAAGAGTGTCATCTGCAAATTGAAGCATATTTACCTTTACCTTCTTATCCCCAATCTCCAGGCTCTCAACCAGATTCAACTCGACTGCTCTCCTTACAACACCTGCCAGACCTTCTGCCACAATTAGAAACAAGAAAGGCGCTAAAGGATCACCTTGACGTAGACCCTTATGTGGACGGAATTCCTTTAGTTGGGCTCCCATTTACTAGGACCGAGACTGACGAGGATTCCAAGTATGCTTTAATCCAACTGATCCATTTTTCATAGAACCCCAACCTTCCAAGCATGTAGAAGATGAAATCCCAACAAACAGAATTGTAAGCCTTCTCATAATCAACTTTGAAAAAATACAACTTTTCTTCTTCCTTTTTATCTCTTCTAAAGCCTCATTAGTCACCAGAACACTGTATAATAACCCCTTGCCTTCAAGGAAAGTTGACTTTTTAGGATCTATAACTTTGGTTATCACCTTTTTCAATCTTAAAGACAAAAGCTTTGAAACAAATTTATATAAATACCGGACTAACGAAATAGGTCTAAAGTCACTAGCTGCTGGGGGTTGTCAACCTTAGGAATCAAACAAATGAACAATGCATTAGATGGGCGATCTACCTCTAACTGCAAACTCGTTCACAGCTGATAAAATATCCTCTTTTAAGAACTCCCAACAAAACTTAATAAAACCGAAGTTAAAACTACCTGGGTCAGGACTCTTTGAACTTTCACAACTCCAAACGACATTCTTAACTTTCTCAGAAAACATAAAGAGAGAAATTATGGCAATATGCAACATATTAACTCCTAAAAAAAGATAATTCATAAAAAACTTGATCACTGGTCATCCTGAATCAGTTATCCTGCTCTTCCAAAACAAAAAAAACTCCCCTAAATATTACAATCCACCTAGATACCGAATATGCGCAAAAATACATAATGATAGATGGCAACAAAAGAGAACATTGAAATTTGAATTTACCAAATATTAATTTAAGTTTTTGTTATCTGCAAATATTAATTTAAGTAAAAACTCTAGTATTTTCTTGTGTGTACAAATTTTAGAATCGAACTCGAATTCCTTCTACTCAAAATTAGCATGTTGATATTGATGTAATGATGTAGCTTATAATGTAAATTAGTATTATTTTATTGTTAACGGGGTATTGAATATATCACTTTTTGTACTGGCTAGTCCTTATATTTTCAATTAATAGTGTATTGCAAATTGTGACTGCTCATGCATATTACCAGAAGGTTATTGCTCATTAACAAAAGAAAACATGCACCAGAATACTCGTTAGTTTTGAATTGGACAAATAACTTACTAATATAGTTTATGATCGATCAAACTCACTTCCTTTCACCATTTTGTCTTCTGTGAAAATACTATATATACTGAATGCCTTTGGCTGCAGCCACAAAGTAGTGAAGGAAGTTATAGCCACAAAGTAGTGAAGAAAGTTATGTTGCAAAGAAATTTCATCATAGGAGTAAAGGGCAAAGGGAAAAGTTTACGTAATGGTAAGAATCAAACACTATGCAGATAATGTTTAATAGGTGGAGGAGGACATCTTTTTATGTCATAAATGATCTGTCAATGGTAAAAAAAGGATTTTAATATGGCAGAATATACTTCTTTTAAAAAAAATTTGCAGGATGAATAATCCAATCACTTAAGTTTGTTAACACTTTATTACCGACCATATTTCATGTATATGGTTAAATATATGAAATAACTTTAGGATAAAGTTTATTAGTTATAATTTCACTAATCAATTTACGTTTTTATCATTGTTCTTATAAGTTTTGATTGTAAAGTTTATATTATGCTAGGTGATATAGAACTTCTTTTTGTAATGTTTAATGAGATAGATATGTTTTGAAATTTTTGAACAAGCACTACAACCGAAATTATATTTTACCTCCAAAATGTCTAGTCAACTGCATCTCAACTTTTCACAATTTTTGAATAGGTAATTTAATATATTTTATTTTTAAATTTTTAATTAAAATCAAGTCCTTTGAATGACTTAAAAAAACTTTAATCATTACACCAATTAAGTTTTGATATCATATTATGATTATTATTATACTTATTAGTATGATTATCAATATTAATATAATTAATAATATAAAAATTATTAATATTATTTATATATTTAATATTATTCATATATTTAATATAATTCATATTATTAATTTCATTAATATTATTATTATTATTCAGATTAGATATCTCACGAAAATAATTGTTTTAGTTTTAGATATTCATAAATATGAGTTTTTAAGTAATATTGAAGAGAGGTTTAATCTTACGGATACATATGTGACAACTAAAAATGATAGCCACAAATAATAGATAAATAGTGATAAATTTTATATTTATTACTAAATTTTTGTCAAAAAAACTTATATTTTTTATAATGAGTTGAAATATCATTAAAATGTTCAATTTTATTCTTTACCAATAAAAAAATTTATACACTGAATACCTCATTTTGTAGCACATGTTCCATGCTATAATTGTTATATATATATATATATATATATATATATATATATATATATATATATATATATATATATATATATATATATTTTTAAGGAAGGAAGTAAAATAGTCTGCAGCATTAAGTTGACTAAATAGAAGAGACTGTAATTTGAAAAAGTTACAGATCATTCATTCTTTTTCATGTTTGTTATTTTCATTCTTGTTAGCTTTTTTGCGTAAGGTTTAACAGTTAATCCCATGGTTATAATTCCAAATTTACCGTAATTCTTGACATGGTAATAAAATGAAGAACAAGCACAGTTCGTGATATGCTAGGTTTGCATATGATTAATTATATAAGATGGAAAATAAAATCAAAGAAAAGAAAAAGAGGGAGAAAAAGCATAAAGAAGCCATTTTATTCAGTTTTGACTGCCACACTCACTACGTTGATTTTGTTTTACTTTTGGTCACATGATGACGTACGTGGTGGGGTTGGGCAAGT
Organism: Phaseolus lunatus; assembly: GCA_013389735.1. Lineage (NCBI taxonomy): Eukaryota > Viridiplantae > Streptophyta > Magnoliopsida > Fabales > Fabaceae > Phaseolus > Phaseolus lunatus. Next base: position 29,284,450 of record CM023861.1, read on the forward strand.
GAATTATGAAATCGTTGTTGAAGATTATATGCCACAATTCCTTTTAATTGCAACGTAGCAGATGATTAAAGATTTGACTGGCTTTGATGATGATAAAGTTGAAGGCAGGGAAGACATGTTAAATGATAATTGCCATGCATGAGTGTAGTTGTAAGATCTTCTCATGGCTCGTATTAATTGCGTCTTGCTTTCTTCTGATCTGACAAACGATTGTTATTTAGTTCCCTACGAACACCACATTTTCATCAGACATCAGTGACAGAAAATTAAGTTTTTTTAGTACATGCAGCAAAATAAAAGGAAATTTAAGGTTTCTGAGTCAGAACCAAAGTACTAAGGAGACACGTGTAGAACTAAATCTACTTTTTCCCTGCCATATCTACCATGTTCTATGTTTCAACAAATTTATATGGTAATAAGGGTCCGTTTGTTTGCATCAAAGATATGGCTGGGTGGTTTTTAAATTCCTTTTAAAAGTAAGTTCAAAAATTATTTTTAATTTATGAAAACATTAATGTTAAAGAAAAAAAACAGTCTTCAAGTTGGAAATAAGACACTCACTATACCACTTTTCAACAGCTAAAAAAGTGTTGTTTAAAGTAGATATAGACAATAATTTTTTTATTATTATCCGCGTAATAAAATTTATTTATTTTTTATTTAAAATAGTTAAATGTTGTCTATTTATTTTAAACAATAATTATAAAATGTAGACTAACACTAAAATATCACGAATATTTAGATAATATTTTTCAAAATATAAATGCTTTAAATAAAATTTTAAAATATGTTTTGTTTTTTTAACTTGTTGCTACTTTAAATAATATTTAGACTATATTTATTAGTGTTAGTTTTAATATTCACTTCTCACTAATTTTCACACCCTGATTTCCAAAACTTTTAAAGAGATTCCAAAACTTTTTTTTATCGCTAATTTCCACACTCTCATTTCCAAAACTTTTAAACAGATTTCAAAAAAAATTATTAGCAACATTTTTTTTTATCTAAATGCTCCAAGCTTAATTTCAAAAACCCACGTTCCCAAACTTTCCCAAATGCCTCATAAATCCTATGTTCCCAACCCTACATTCCTTTGAAACCACATAAACAAATTACCTCAAACCTTTGAAATCTGAAAATCAAGAACAAGCTTACACCTACTCGTGCTCGTGGTTCTTCTTCTGTTTCTTCTTCCAATTTACACATACTCAAGCTTACACCTACTCGTGTTCGTGGTTCTTCTTCTGTTTCTTCTTCCAATTTACACATACTCATGCTCGATAGCTACAGTTCGTTCATCTAAAATTTATTTTTTCTTTGATTTTGTTCTTCTACAGTTCTTCTCAAAATCAAGGTTAGGGTTCTCTTGTAATTTCTATTCCATCTTTCTGCACTTTGCTCCTCAATGAGATGTGGTTTGTGATTCCACATTCTGTATTCTTGATATGTTTCAGGTAGTGGGAGTTCTGGAGCTAGATGGCCTCAGTGACAATGGCTCGGGGTAAGTAATATTTATGAGTCTGTAGCAGATATTGTTCTATTCTATAAGCATTTCATCAGTTTTTAATTCTGCGTAAATTGAATTGTGCCTTTAGAAATTTCAATGAATTGTGCCTAATTTGAGAACCTGTGCATGTAATAGATTTGGTTTTATAGAAATGTGTTGGATGGTAAGCCGAGAAATATAAAAGTTTGGAATGTTGGCAATGTGGAGGGATAAGCCGGGAAATATAAAAGTTTGGAATGTTGGCAATGTGGAGGGATAAGTCAGGAAATAAACACTACAAAAAATCGTGTATAAAGTGGCGGTTTTAATATGACGGTTATTAATAACCGTCACAAGTTTTCCTATAATACGACATTTTAGTGACCGCCACAATTATCCTTTAGAATGTGTCATTTTAAACTGTCACGATTATCCTTCTAAGTAAAAGTCCTGCGTTTTCTTTCCCTCTATACACCATTCCTCATTATTCCTTTTTTTTTGAAAACTTGCTTTCACTTGGAAATTGATTTTTTTTTTTTTGAAAACTTACTTTCACTTGGAAAATGAATTTTTTTTTGAAAACTTGCTTCAAGTTGGAAACCAAATTCACTCTTGGAAACCAAAACCTGTCTTCACTCTCATCCCTCTCTCTACTAACGAAACCAAAACTTGTCTTCACTCTCTTCCCTCTCTCTGCTCCACACAAAACCCTAACGCCTCTTCCCTCTCTCTACTCCACACGAAATCCTAATGCCTCATCCCTCTCTCTGCTAACGAAACCAAAAATCCCTAACATTGCCTACACATGAAACCCTACTCTAACCTTCACGAAACCCTACTCAGACCTTCACAAAACTCCCTATGCTTCACGAAACATTCACTCTTCCCTTCACTAACCCTCGCCTTCCTAACGCTCACTCTCACGTCCACCATCGCCACCTCCGCGCAAGGATTCAATACAATCAATTGTTTGTTCAGGTTTGTGCTCGCGCGCCTTAAACTCTATCTTCGAAATCTATTGTTCGAAACCGTGTGCAATCTATCGTTGTTCTTAATTTGTGAAATAAATATTGTGTATGGCTTTGCTGCTGTGATAAATTTAATTTGGGGTTTGTGATCTAATGCTATTGTCTGATATGCTTAAGTGTTGTTGCTATTCACTTTTTCTAGTATATCACTAGTGCAGAAACGTAGAACAAATATGGCTATTTTCATTTTACAAATGCGGCTATATAGCCGCATCTATAAATACTATTTACAAATGCGACTTTTTGTTGGAGCCGCATCTGTAAATGCTCTAGAGGTGGTACCTTCTTCTTCAATTAGAATGATTTACAAATGCAGCTTTTTATTGGAGCCGCAACTGTAAATCTCCAGAATTGTTCAATTGGAATGATTTACAAATGCGACTTTTTATTGTAGTTGCATCTGTAAATGCTCCAGGGTTGTTCATGAATTGGAATGATTTACAAATGCGGCTAAGGTAAATAGCCGCATTTGTAAATAAGGGTTTTTCTTTAGAGAATTTTTTTTAGTTGTTTATCCCTTATAAATTAACCTGTGCAGTTTAATTATACCCAGCCAATTAGACAGATACACAAATTCATATAAACTACAAGTCAATTTATAGTTATTGATCAAAATGTATACATAAAACAGTAATAATATATCCCTATCTATCTACACTATTGATCAATCCTAGAGTTATAAAAATTTAGGAAATTTGTGGACCAAGATTATCTCACATATGTCATGGCTTCCAAAGTCATAGGTTCCTCATCCGTGAAGAACTGCATTTCAAAATGGTTAACACGTAAATTAGTTTTAAGATACATATATTTTGAAGTTATAAAAATAATTTAAGAAATGTTACCTCTTGCCAATTACTTGTAAGGCCTAGTCTTACAATGTTACTCATCCATTGCATAACATAATAGCCACACTCATAGCTTCCTAGTTGTTTATAACACTATAATTCAATAAATTGTAAAAGTTAGTATAATTAAATAATGAAAAGAGAAAGAAAAATCTTATAAACCTTTATTCTTATCCAGTTCAAATTTTGAAAATTTGAATTCGATCTCCCTTTAGAATGTTTTAACTACGCCATGAACTAGTTGATACAAAAAACCTTGTTAGTGGATTAATTATAGTTTCAACCATAGTTAAGTTTATAATGTACTTACCTATCAACGATATTCTTAAAACTTGTGGATATCTTCTTGTGTAGGGAACAAAACCACATAGCCGTCCTATCATTCACTGATAAGACAAGTAATTGCCAATGACCCCTATATCATCCTTGAAAAGAGTTGAGTAAATTTATAAAACATGAATATAATAAACTTTTAACATATATATTTAAACTTACTCATTAATATAAGGACACAAATAAACCTCTTTTCCCTCTTTTTCCAGGATGTTAGTGATGTATGATTGGGTCTCATTTGCCTTTACTCCAATGGGATTAGTATATGCGGGATCTAAGAATCCATACACATTTTCGTTCCCCTCAGTGACAGAGACACCATTCAAAAACCTACAAGTAATTAGTTAAATCATAATGAATGCTAAATTAACATAAATAAAAATGAAATATAGGTAACGGTACTTACATCATAAAAAATTGAATGATATTTATATTCAGCTCCTGATCTCCAGCTACAAACTCTAACAGATCTGACATGTATATGTACAAGGGTAGCTCAAGGTTTGTTTCAAAAAATGTATCATCCCATGGAACTTCCAAAGGGTCTCGTCCAATTGCTCTAGCAACTATCGTCAAGCAGAACCTCTTGCTTCTTTTTTGGACTTGGTTTCCGACGAGGTTTCTACAAAAAGAAAAAAAATTTGTTATAAATTAGATGTAATATATAAATATAAATTAATATGAGTAGAAAGTAATTATTACCGGTGGTTCTGGCATATATCGAATGAGGTGTCTGGGCCAGGCTACGAATGAATGAAATGCTTTGGCCATAGTAGTTACCTCTTCTGAAGGTAGTGGAACACGAGCATCAGTTACTCGTACTCTTTCAACCATTACTTTTTCCGCATCAGGGGAGAGAGGAACGTTATGTAAGGTGGTGACCTCTTCATAGACTTTTCTAATGGCCACCACCTGAGGAATGATGCCACCCTCTACCAGTAGCTCACATTGCCTGGTCTGGCCAATGATATCATCCCCAGATGTTGTAGGAGCTGCACAACTCCCCTTTGTGCTCTTGGGAGCGGGACTAAGAAGCGTCTGAATCGACTGGTCAGCACAAAGTTGTTGTGATATCTCTTGTCGCAACTCTAGCCTCATCTTTTTCGTCTCCCTTCTCATCTCATCCATTAATTCTTTACGTAGCCTATTCTCCATTTCTTGTTTGCTCTTTTTGGGGGAGGAGGATAAGTGTCGTGGTGCAGCTCCAAAATAAAGTTTAATCCCAACTCCTTGTCCAGCTGCATGAACACGATCACAGTGCTCAGGTCATCCAATTGCTTCAACAAGGATATCGTGATGACCTTCAGAAACAAAATTACCTTGGGAGTCCAAGGCATGCTGCAAGAGACAAAAATCATATCATGTTTTAATATGAGTAATGCAACATAATAAATGAAAAAAGACTTAAATAACTTACAATTTTTTCAATGATAACCCCTGATTGCTTAGAACTTGGTGCACCCGACTTCTTAATTCGGGCCCTCTTCCATTTCACATGGCGCCTAGGTGGTGATGGAGGAGAAGTGATTCTTGTTTCCACATCCTCAGACGCACTCCCCTGTCTAGATTGCTCCTTTTCAACCATCAGTGTTTGCTCAAGTTTTCGATACCCCGAACGAGACATTACGTTCGGGGTAACATTCCCTAAAGCTATCTCTTGAGTTTTCTTCTGCCGATGCTGTCATAATTGAAATAAACGAAGTGAATTAAATAATATTAACTCATTAATGTTATATAAGTAAAAATAGTTAAGTAACTTCACTTACCATCCAATCTTCAGTTAGATGGCTTTCTTTAAAAGCATGTCATGACTCTTAATCAATAAAATTGTAAGCTTCACATGGACTTTCATCCTTAAGGTCACCAAAAATATATCTCGTGGTCAGTCTTGACTTAAAGGCGTGAAACTTAAGTCCGATATTGGATATAATCCTTAATCGAAGCGGTTCTACATTAGGAATCTCAAAATTTGCCTGCAAAATAACATCACCAAATTAAAAGTAGTCAATGAATATTAAAAAGCTTTATATGATAACAATAATAATGTAAAGCTTACCAGAACATCCTCCCACAGCATGTTTCGATCGACCTCTGACACCTCGTCCCATGTATTAATCAAAATGGAGAGCCTCTCACGAGAAAGAACTCCAAGATAGCTATTAAAGTCATCTACATTAGGACCATAAGTCATTCCAATGTTGACGTCAATGTCAATAGCTGTCTTCTGACCAGCGGCACGTTTCTTTGCGAGACACTTCATTCTAGTAGGTCCTCTGCTGCCTTGTTTGGATTGAGCTTTCTTTGGACTCTGATTATCACCGATATCTCTATTAAAAAAAATATTTAACAAACGTTAGCTAATCTACATCGAAAGAAAATCATATAAAATAAAAACATAATATTGTAAATGCATATTATCAAAAATATTTCTAAATTTATTACCATAATGGGTTGAATGTTCATATGTAAATTCCTTCACTGTGGTCTTTATGGGTTGCATGTACATGATCAAGTACATCGTCATCTTTATTAATTATCATTGGTGTGAATGAATGGGGGTCACCATTTTCAATATCATCTATGGCCTCCCCTTGTTTTTTCCCGTGTAAAACAACATACCAATGTTTTGACGTAGGATCTTTCACGTAGAAAACTTGAGATGCTTGTTGAACCATTATAAATGGCTCATCTCGATACCCTATCTTTCAAAAGTCCACTAGTGTGCATCCTGATTCATCAATTTTAACCCCACTTTTACCGTCAACCCATTTACACTTGAAAACTAGAACTGAAAACTTAATATAGTCAAGCTCCCATATCTCTTCTATAAATCCATAGTATGCCATTGATCCAAGTACAAGATTTGTATCTTTCGAAGTGGAAAATTGCATTGACTCGGCTTCAAGAGTAACACCAGAATTTTGAACTGTACTCTTTTCATTCATAGACTTCGTGTAAAATATACAATTATTCATTTCGTACGCTTTACAAGAAATTACATCTAACTTCGATCCTGCAGCCAACCAGGTCAAGGTCTCCAATGTCGTTGAATCCTTTAACACCTCCTCTTTAAACCAAGGCATAAATGTTCTATTATGTTCCATCAAGACCCATTTCTCTACTTGTCTTGGATTATTTGCCTTCACAATGGCTTTATGAGCTTCTATGTAAGGTATAACTTCATCTGTGTTATTCAATATATACAAATGTGCTTGCAAGACTTCTGACCGAGATTTGGTTACAATATTCACACCGCGTAAACATTTACTTGTAGAACGCCTATGGTGCATTGAATTAGCTGGAAGACCTATTGTATTTGCTTTTGACATGTACTCTGAACAAAATTCAATACTTTCTTCAGCTATGTACCTTTCAATCATTGAAGTTTCTAGACGATAATGATTTTTCACATAACCTTTCAAAATTTTCATATACCGCTCAAAAGGATACATCCATCTTAAGTACACTGGTCCACACAATCTAACATCTCTAACCAGATGCACAACCAGATGAACCATGATGTCAAAAAAAGATGGAGGAAAAAACATCTCCAATTCACATAAGATAACGATAATTTCATCTTGAAGTTCATCTAGTTTTAATGGATCAATGACTTTACAGCAGATGGAAGAGAAGAATGAGCACAAACGGGTTATGGTATGTCTAACATTTTTTGGTAAGATCCCATGAATAGCTACAGGCAGAAGTTGTTGCATCAAGATGTGGCAATCATGAGACTTCAACCCAATTAACTTCAAATCTTGCATTGACACTAGGCTCTTCACATTTGAGGAATGTTCTTGTGGCACTTTTACACCCTTTAGACATTGACAGAAACTTACTTTTTCATCTTTTGATATGGTGTAAGAGGCTGGGGGCAAATATGTACACTTACCCATTTGTATCAGTGTCAACTCGCCTCGTATGTTCATCTCAATCAAATCTAAATGAGCATTTAGACCATCCTTCGTCTTCCCATTAATGTTAAGAAGTGTACCAATTAAGCTATCACACACATTCTTCTCAACATGCATTACATCTATACAGTGTCTGACTTCTAACCTCGACCAGTACGGAAGATCAAAGAAGACTGATTTTTTCTTCCAAATGTATGTCACAGATGACATTTTTTTGACTTACCGAAGGTGTGGTCTATGTTATTTACCTTGTCGTAAACCTTAGCAGCAATTAGTGGAGTTGGTGGACCACTAGTCTCTTGGTGTCCATTAAAGGCTTTTTTCAACCTCCGGTAAGGATGATGACTTCTAAGAAACCTCCGATGCCGAAGATATACTGTCTTCCTTCTATGTTTCAATTGTTGAGAAGTAGTGTCTTCTTCACATATTGGACATGCTTTATGACCCTTAACACTATAACTTGATAAGTTACCATATGCCAGAAAGTCATTAATGGTGCAAAATAACATGGCATGCAGCTTGAAAGTTTCATTAGCAAATCCGTCAAATGCTTCAACACCCTCATCCGACATTAACTTCAAATCTTCGATTAGGGGACTTAGACAAACATCTATGTCATTCCCTAGCTGTTTCAGACCGGATATCATCATAGACAACATCATGTATTTTCGCTTCATGAACAATCCAGGAGGTAAGTTGTAAATAACTAGTAAAACGGGCCATGAACTGTGATTTGTACTCATATTACCAAACGGATTGTAGCTAAACCAAGTCGGATATTTCTTGATTCTTTACCAAACTCTGGAAACTCATCATCAAATTTCTTCCACTAAATAGAATCAGCTGGATGTCGGTACATGCCATCGCATTTCCTCTCATCTGCATGCCATATAAGATTCTTAGTATCGTCTGGGTTTGCAAAAAAACGCTTTATCCTTGGAATGAGGGGAAGATACCACATAACCTTCATTGGGGGTCCATGCTTTTCCATCTCTTCAATAGTATCATCATCTGTTTGTTTCAATTTATAACGAGATAACCCACACCTCAGACAACTTTTCAACAATTCAAAATCTTTCCGATATAATATACAATCATTAGGACATGCATGTATCTTTTTATACTCCATACCCATTGGACAAAGAATCTTTTTGGCCTCGTAATTACGATTAGATAGAGTATTTCCCTCTAGAAGCATATCCTTCAACAGTTGGAGCAATTCTGTGAAGCTTTTATTAGTCCATCCATTTATTGCCTTCAAATTCATCACTCTTAACACCTTCGGCAACCGTGTGAAGTTAGTTGATCCAGGATACAATGGAGTCTCTGCATCGCTTGACATACTTCCATATCCATGTGCTTTTGCAAAAGACTTAGCTCCCACATCACGAATCATGTCCTCCAATCGATCATCATCTACATCATTGTGTACTGTTTCATCCATGGTGGACCCCACATATTCTTCAGTTATGAAAACACGTGGTAAATTTAATAATTCACCATGTCATGTCCAAGTTGTATAAGATCAAAGAAACCCATCACATAGCAGGTGTTCCCTCATGATATTAACATCCAGTATTCTTCCATTCAAACAGTTAACGCACGGACACCTGATCTTTGCTCCATCATGACCACTATTAATTGCGTTACACTGCGAAAATTATATAAATTCTTCTACTCCTCTTTTGTACTGATCACTTATACGAATAGAATTAATCCAACTTTGATCCATTATATATTTTGGAATATAGTTAGCTAGGATTTTCTAATCAGTGTTCTATCTCATGCATTTGCCGAGGGTCGAACACCCCCAGACTTAATACCAGCACATATTATTGTCAAAGGTCGAAGACCCTCAGACTCAATACAAACACGATAATTCTATTCTAAAGTAACAACTAACATAACATAAATTCTATTATAAACTAACAACTAACATAACAAAACTAACATAACAATTAAGTACTAAATAATATAAATTTTAGAAAATAGAAATCATATAATACAAATTATATAAATAAATACAAATTTATATTAAATAATATACAAATTATAATACATAAAAAAAAATTCAAAATACACCAAAAAAAATTCAAAAAATCTAAAACAGAACCAACCATATGTGTGAAACCAACGTTGGTGGTGATCGAAGTGGCAGAGGAGCGCCAGTCACGGCGGCGAAAGCGGAAGCGTGGAGGTACAACGACGGAGCAGCGATGGAGATGAGAACACCAATGGAACAGTACCTTCGACCACCAATGCAAGGAGAAAAAACAATATAAGAAAAGCGAAACACATTTAAACGTAGTGAGATGCAGATGAAGAAATGGATTCAAGAAACTCACAATGGAAGCAAGGAATGAAGATGCACAGAAGAGATGAACTCATAGTAGCGAGCATAGGAACAGTGAAGACGAGCAAAGTGGAGAAGAAAGTGTGAGAGTGCAGTGGCGTGCTTCAAATTTTAGGGTAAAAACAATTTACAAATGCAGCTATTTGTAAAAACGCATTTGTAAATCAAAGCTTTTCATTTACAAATGCGGCTATTAAAGTAGCCGCATTTGTAAATCAAATTAATTGCAAAAATATTACCGCGTTTTTTACAAATACGTTTGGCGCGAAGCCGCACTTAAAAAGAAGTATTCCTTTCATCATTTTGCACTAGTACATCTATTATTGTTTTTTTTTAAATTAATAAAATCAAAAGAGATTCATTAAATGTGAAGTAAGACTTACGAAAAATTATGATCCTCAATATACTGAAGTAAGACCAGTTTGATTTCACTGGTCATATTGTGATAATTTTGACAAGTGCTTAATTGTCTTGAAAGAACATGCATCATAGGTGGGAGGTGTTTCTGTGATAAGGTAGATATTTGTTGATGGAATTGATAAAGTCAGCTTGGGTTATGGGCTACATATATGTCATGTTTGAGTTGTTAGCAAAATTTTGTTTATGTTTTAGTTGCTAGAGGATCCTTTTGCAGTGGTTGACTAGGGGTTTTCTGTTTTAAAGTTGTTTGAGTGTAGTTTGTATATGTATCACGTCATATATAATTCTTTGTTGCAGATTCGGTTGGGTTGCAGATTCTGTTTTGGGTTGTTTTTTATTTAATAATTGTTTTATCCTCTAACTAATGCCATTATACCATTTTTATATTGAGAATTCGGCAGCTTAAGAAAATTTTCTAAAACTCTGCAAGGTACGTTCTTTTATCTAGTGTTTGGTAAGTTGGTACTTTTTGTAGCCTAGTCTATTATGAATATTTACTCTGGTGATGCCCACTCTTCTATTCAAATCCAAGATAACTACAGTATATTGATAGTTTGTTATTCAAGGGGTATGATAGTTTTCTAAGTAATTTGGCATGATTGACTAAGTTGTTTTGGTCCTTGGTTGCATTCTCTTTCCGTTTTAGTTTGCTACTCATAACTAGCTTAAACTTGAGAATGAGTGTTGAGATATTGGTTATAGGTTGTTAGTATTTATTGAGATCTCACATCAATGGTGGATATGACCATAGTAGAGCTTATATAGGCCTGAGAAATACTCTACTGAATTAGGCTCAACTAAAATTGAAGATGTATTAGATCATGGATCTATATTTGGTTTATCCTTCATTTTCCAAAATTCTATTTGGATCAATTGACACCATTGAACTCTATAAAATGAATTATCTCAACTTGTTCTTGTATATCTGCATTGTTCAAAAACTAAATCTTAAAGGTTATTTTTATTTATTTTCCAATGTGTAACGTGTTCTTTTTTTGTTCTTCTTGCAGGTCTCTATTTTATTTCTTACACCATTCTTTTTCAGGATAATATTGCAAATTCAGCTCCAACCCCAGAAATTTATTACAGGTTTAGCCATTTATTTTATTCTACCTTAAGCATGAGTCGGTTTTAGCCATTTGCAAGATACTCTTATTGTAGTTTTATTGTTTTTGAGCTTGTGTAACCACATTTGTATATGGCTAACCTTAGATCTTGTCAAACCTTGAATAACTAGTAGTTAAATTTTGACTGCATTGTGTTAGGTTATAGACTAATTTTCCATATTTAAGAAATTCAAATTTCTATGTTGAAGAAGTATTTCATGTTTGCAGATATAAAATACTGTTGGTACCTTGAATAATTATGCATTATTGAAAAGATCACCTTTTATTTGATAAACATTGATTCATTGAAATCTGTCACTGCTTTAAGTTGATGATTAAATTTTAGGTGGTTTATTTTCCTTAAAGGGTGCTTCTTTGTCCATGTGTTCACTGCTGGCTAACTATGACACTAACTAATAGAAAACTCTAGTGACAAAAGCTAAGGACTGTTATGTGACAAAATAATATACCTTCGCTTGTCATAATGACCACATGCATAGTGAAGTGTGGCATCACCCAGCATCCGTGTTAGCCAGGGGTCCATTTTATTCTTTGATCCTTTTTCGCCTGCCTCTCTTTTTAGGCTGCATTAGGCAGATAGAGAACATTTAAAACGGTCATGCAGGTTACATTAAAATTTAAAATAGAAGGCAGTCACATAACTTGCAATTGAGTGCTTACTTTTTTACATTTTCATCTACATCTGTTCTAAGTTATGGGCATTATATGTATAAGAAATAAAGAACCATAAGCATATGGAGAAAATAATATACAATTAAACTAGTGAGAAGCTATCATGTAGTAATCTATGATAACTGTAACATCCCTAATTTTACTCATATTTAATAAAATAGAAAGCAAGAAAAAAAAATTGAATTAACATATGAACTTACAACTATCTCATAATTGTATCTCAAAAAGATATCCCTCTTCATAGGGATTTTAATATATACACAAAAGTTTTAAAATAAACAAAATAAAGCATTAAAACTAAATCCATCTCATCTTCCATATGCTCACTGAGGAGCTCCATTACCTGCAATCTAATATGCTCCCGTGTAATTACACAATCATCACAGATCAAAGAAAAACAACCACAAAACAAAACAAAGGGTAAGCTAGGTATTTTTAAAACTTATAACATAAATATAATTTTAAACATCCACATAAATCCATCATTTCTCATGCATTTCACATAACCATCAAGTGTCTATCAACAATTTCAATATTCATTTTTCTCATGTCAGCCTTCTACTGACTCACAACACATAGACACTTGACTCTACTTCTGGAAGACTCGTGCGTTGACTCAGACTCAGAGATCTGCACCTGTCATACTATCTCACTATGAAATCCACACAGCTATGCGCATAAATAATCTCAATATCATCTCTCTCCTAATATGACAGGGTTAATTATATAACAAGTCAAGTTAGTTATCTTTCAAACAACTTACCCATTCATATGAACCTCCTTCGACTCTCACCACCTGAATAACTTCATCTATATGATTCCATTATCTCAGGAGAGTTAGGATATCTCCTTCTAGACGAATCCCTATTCAATGCACATCCTAAACAATCTTAACACGGTATTTTCTTTCCTGAAAATACTATGTCTTGATTAAAATTCATATTCTGACTCTCACAATATCCAAATAACACAATCAAATCATACCAAAGTTTAGAATTTCCAAATCACACAGCAATTCATTCACTAATCATATAAATATTTTAAACTTTTCTAAACAATTCAATTATATCTAAAAATTCACTTAAACACATAACTAAGTTCCAAATATATGCTTTCTAAATCAATCATCATCTAAACTCAAACAACCACTTCTCATCAAACATCTCATTAAAGAAATTCAACAAAATATTCAAAAACAATAGTTCAACTCATTTATCTCATCATTCAAACACTTTCACTTCTCAATCACAAACACTTTCAACAAATTATTCACCTTAAAATCAATATAAAAGATTCAAAATCAACCATTCCAGTCAATATATTACGTTAATTTTCAGGAGAGACAATCCTGCAAGCAAAGATTGGAATTGGTGACCACATCACCCCACATCCAAATCTTCTAACCATCTTCGTCTACTACAACTAGGGGTGTGTGCCATAGAGTGTGGTTCCAGGTGCATTTCCAGTTTTGATAGTTGTTGTCCTTCCTCTGTGATTCAAGACAAAGAGTATAGGCTAGAGTGGCTTTCCCGAGTGAAAAAAAGGTATAGTGGAATCTTCGAACGAACACTTCGAATCTATATGCTCGTGCTTTTCGGGAAGGCTGGTCCGGTTAGTCCTTCTCCAATTAGCATCTCGCCTGATCGTCCGCTGAATCAATCGCACATGCTCCAAGGACTTCACGGAATTAGGAGGCACACAGGTAGGTATACCAAGAGAAATGCGGGTAAGCTACGAGGTAAATAACCCCTTAATAAAAGCATGCATTTCCAAACAATCTAGGGTTCTATTTTAAAAATAAAACTAGCTTCCCTTACCTAGACTTGAGCAGATGCTCACTAAGAGCTCCAACCCACCAAAAGCTTAAGGATAACCTAACCTACACCACAAAGTCCTGATCACAAATCTAACTATATCACTAGGACCCTGATCTAACAAAGACTAATTGTTAAGATAAAAACCTCACATGCAAACTTAAACTAAAAGGCCCTAACCAGATCAAAACTAACTTAAAGAAAAATGAGCCAAGAATGAACTTACTCTATCAAAGATTTTAATCAGACAATCTCGTAGAGTTCACTGTCAGGAGTCCAATGGCAGACTCCGATCATCAAACTGATAAGCGAGGATAACAGAATCTTAGAAAGAAAGAAAGAAAAGGAAAAAGAGAACAAAAATGAACTTACTCTATCAAAGATTCTGATCAGGCAGTCTTGTAGATCTCAATGCCAAGAGTCTAATGGTGGACTCCGATCGTTAAACAGATGAGCGAGGAGGTTAGAATCTTAAAGAGAAGGGAGAGGAAAGGAAAAGGAAACTTCTAGAGAGATGGTGGTTCTTTTAAAATGAAACCTGAATAACTAATTTTCTATTTATATAGCCTTTTCACTTTAATAATAAAATATTCAGGTGTCATTTTAATTGTACCATTTCTACTCTAAGACTATTTTCTCGGTCCTTACAATAACGTCTATCTTTAGTGTGTCTAATGGACATTTTCCAACTTCACAATCATCTAGCAGCTTCATAGTTCATACGATTATTCAGTTTTGACAACCATCACTCCAAGTAAGTTTAGTTACCAAACATGTGGTTACCTTTTTTAGTTAAATCTGTTTTATTTAATAGAGTTAAATTCAGTTTAATATATGTACACATTACTAGATAAGTAATGTTTTACTTTGCTGTTTTGTTGTAGTCATGCCAATTGATAAATCGCGGATTTGTAAACCACGAAACACCATTGAGTATGCAAATGGGTTGAACATGTTTTTGGGTATTGCATTTCAACATGCTAATGGTCCTGTAATTAAGTGTCCATGTGCACAGTGTGGTTTCAAAAAGTCGCAAACAAGGGATGAAGTTCAAGAACACCTAACATATGGAGCTTGTCCCAGCCTTGCTTTTAAAGGATCCACAACAAGGCTAAGTGCTATGAACTATGCTTCCTCTAGCTCAACTTCATCAAATGTGGAGGACAGTGTAATTCAAATGGAAACTGAGCTTGTAACTGTGAAAAATCAAATGAACACTTTGCTTGCATATATCGCTTCGAGAAAAGATGTTCTAGAATATTTTGCTACAATGGCAACTAATTTGGTTCATGCATCTATCAATGAGGTATTAATATATTTAAATATTTATTAGTTTATTTTATTTTATAATTATAAACATTCAAATTCATTAACTTAAAATTATTTATTTCAGGCATCAGATACTGGAAGTGGTGCTCCATCACCTAATCAAATAATAGGATCAAGTGTTGGAAGCAAAAATGATTAGGGATGTGTGTTTTAATTTTAAATTATGTATGAACTTTTGAACAATTATGTGTTTTAATTTTAAATTATGTATTAACTTTTGAACATTTGTGTTTTAATTTTTAGTTATTTATCAACTTTTGAACAATATTATGTGTGTTTTAATTTTCAATGCAATGAATAGATGTTTATAATTTTATATATTATTTAGTTTTATTAGTATTTTATTTTTTTTATTATGAAAATAATTGTGCAAACCAGATTATAAAAAAGTGGTGGCTAAATTTTATTTATTTAGAATTAAAATTACATCAGTTGAAACCGACGTATTATTTTTACAATTTTATTATAATACTTACAATTAAAAACGTCACATTATACCTATATAATGGCGCTGAAATCTTTTTCAATGAAGTAAATTGTGAAAGTTATAACTAACACTACTTACATATGAAAACCACCACTTTATACAAAGTGTTAAAGTGGCGGGTGTTGCGGCGGGTAGCGTAAGACCGCCATATTAAACTTTGTGGTGGCTAATTCTGTAGTAGTTTGGAAAATCGCCACAAGTGTATATTATGGTGTTTATAAACATCACTTTATACGAAAATAACCACTATTTTATACATGATTTTTTGTAGTAAGAAAAATTTGATGAGGAGCATAACAAAGGTGGAGACCTACTTATCGTAGCAACCTTGCCCCTACTGAACTTACTTTCTTACTTCTTCCCTATTGCTTCTCCGAGCGAAAATAGAAATGTTGCAATAAGGAGACAACCAGGAAATCCATTCCCACTGCATTGAAATGCTTACAGAAGAGGGTTTGTCTGCTGCTGTGGAGATCATGAGGATATTTGACACTGTTTCACCTCTGAAATTGGCTTTATCTTCAGCTTCAGCAAGCTCATATCCCTTATAATGCACAAAAGATTATTGCCTCTTACGAAAGAGTAGATATAGAAATTGAGAAGCTTTGCAAGTTCAAGCATGCATACAAGGAGAAGAAATGTAGAAAAACCAATTCCTTTTCTAATGCTTCATGTTTTAACCTCTTGCAATCTGAAATTGGCCGCAAAGAGACATCTTTCAGGAACTTAAAGTCTCTAAACAGTGTTAAAGACTCTCAGATTCTAAGGCTGCAGCAAGAGCTTCAGGATTTGGAAATGTGGAATAAAAAATCTGCATGAGTGTTGCTAGGTTCGAGGATTTCTTCAAGGCTGCTTCAAATTCCATTCATGATTTTTCCAAACCATTAATTAGCATGATGAAAGCTTCAGGTTGGTACTTAGATGTTGCAGCAAAATGGATTGAGAATGCAACTGTCTATTCCAAAGGGTGTGACAAGAAATATGCTTTTGAGGCCTATATTGCACAGAGAATGTTTCATGGGTTTTCGTTAGCATCTTATGATGTGAGTGGTATTGTGAAGTTTGATGATCCAATTGATGCACTGATGGAGAATCCAAACTCAGATTTTTCAAAATTTTGTGGAACAAAGTATCTTCTAGTTATTCATCCCACAATGGAAGAGTCATTCTTTGGAAATTTGGATCACCGAACTTCTTGATATTGGGTGGCAAGCACCCTAGAAATGAGTTCTATCAATTATTTGCAAAAGTGGAAAAATGGGTTTGGGTTTTATTAGGTTTTGCAATGTCAAGTCCATACAACCATGTTTTCTGTCAAAATAGAAAGCATGTTCTCTGGTTTGTATATGGAATATGTTAAGGAGGAAAGAAAGAATGTTGTTTCGTCAGATGTAGAAAGAGCCACTTACAAAATTCAGTTCATGGTTATGCCTGGCTTTAAAGTTGCAGAAACATTGGTGAAGGCTAGAGTTTATATCTAAAAAAACATGCTTAAAGCTAAATGGTGATTCCTTTAACTGGTGATGTTGTTTATGGACTAGAATGTTTCTGTACATGAGCTTTTCTTTTGGTAGCTTAGCTAGTCATGATGACAAATAGTACTAGTTTATGATAGAACTTAGAACCTAAATCCCCCATCTTGGTGGTTGTAGTCAATTCTACATGCCTCCCTCCCTAGACAATGGATCGATGGATGAACCACCTGGATACCCCAACGCCACATGCCTAGCTACCCCTGTCTGCTCTGCTACTTTGTTTTTGTTTTCATTTTCATTTTCATACAAATCAAATTTCAATATTCCATTTTCAGCCATACATTACAATGTTTTCCTTCTACTTAACATAACATGCCATGTCTGCTTTGCTTTGCCTCTATTTATTTTTTCTTATCATATATTTTTTAAGCCCTCTCACTCGCTGCCTCGTTGCCAATGAGTACGATATGTTGGAGGCAACCGAATGAATGATGGGTGTGTTTGCATGAGTCCAGTTGAGACTGGTGCTAATAGATACTGCTCATCTATGTATGATTATTTCATAACCTAAGTGGAACTCAGCGTCAGCCTCAGCCTCCTCTCTTTAATATGTAATCTATGTATTTTCCTCTCAATCTTGCACATTAGGGTTATGCTTCTAGCCCATATTTAACCTAATTTGTTAGGGTTAGGTGACTTCCTACGTCGCGCTAATGGGCTTAATGATAAAAACATAAAATTAGCCCAATTAATCTGACGCATTCTCGCTGCTGAGTTGGGCTTTTTTCTCTCTTTTGTGCGTTCTGAGCCTTCCAGCTTTTTCCTTTTAGCATATATCATTCTTCTTTAGTCCAAATCTCCATTCTTCCTTAGTCCAAATCTCCATTCTTCCTTAGAAACCTGCAATTAACACTAAATTTGGGAATAAAATGCTCTTATTCAATTAAAGATCATAAAAAATGTATAAATGTATAAATTCATAAATTAAGGATTATTTTATATGTAAATTAGCAATTAATACTCATAAGTGTTTATATTTAATACGAAATATTACGAAAATTAGGCACTTATCAGTATAGAAATCTTATTATGTCATTTTCAGGAAAATGAACACTCCATGTTAACAAAAGTTTTTATTTTTTGGTTTTATTATTTTTGCAGTCGTTGTCCAAATATCAATGTTCATCTACTCTTAAACTTTTGACAAGCAAAGAACAATTTTTTTTTTCTGCTTCAACAAATGAATTATGTTGATGATTTTCAAAGTTACAAAACCTTTAATCATGTCCAAACCTTTTGCAATTATAACATGATGGTCTACCCTTATTCCAACAATTTTCTATTTCATGATTTTCTTCTTACAAATTTCACATCATTTGTTCGATCTCCCATTATTTTCTCTTAGTCTCTTCCTCTTCTGCATGCTTTTTTCCTCTTCATCCACCTCCAACTCTTCCAAATGTGTCACCTTTACAAGACTCAAATATACTTATTGATTCATATTTAATATTATGTCAAAGGTTTAGATTGAAACACACTTCTTATTAACTTTTCAACACCATACAATAATTTGTGTTGACAAGATCTAAATATCCATGTCAACCCTTGAACAATCAATCATGATTAATAAGTTCTTAATTTCTTCTATATCTACTATTTTATTGATCGAATTGTTCAACTAAACTAATCAAAATTTCACTGACAATTATTTAATCATTAATTGTTTCAGACTTTGATTCACCAATTTAGACAATACACTTAAGTATTGATTCATTTATTTGAATTTATGTTTTGTGTATTTGAAAATATAAATTAATTAAATATTTTTAAACTTATCCTAATTTTATACATTCAAATATATATTAAGGTCTTATTATCTGTCTCACAATTTACATATCACTTCCTTTTAAAAATGTTTTCTAATTGTCTTCCTCAATAAAAATTTTAAGATAATGCTTTTTAAAAAAAAATAATTTATTAATACACAATTTGTAACAATAAAAGGAAGATAAAAATATGGAGGGAAGTTAGGATTTTTTTTTTGAAAATAAATAACAAATACTATTTATTGATTAAGATTTATTTCACATAATTGTGTAGAAATAATATTTCTTCTAAGAATTCTCTATTTGGAAATTCTTGTTACAAATTATAACTTTTTTTCACACTCTTCCATGCAAGTACTCATCACGTTGTTCACAAGATCATGAGCACCTGAAAAGCAAGTAAAGTTAATGTCAAAATCATAACAAGGCAAAGTCAATTATAAAAATCATGAAAAATAATAATTAATGAAATCAAATATGGAGAAAAATTATAAAATCGTGATAATAAGTAAATATTTTGATAGTACATACCGATGTTGATGGGAGTAGACTTCATTAAGTGACAACTAGTAATACAATTATAAACAGTATTAGAGAGTAATTCACTACAATGTGATTCACAATCTGGTATACAATTTGGTTTTGGAATTGCTTCTTCATTACATTTGAAAAAACACTTCAGTTTGCAAAAAAATCCAGTATCAATTTTGTTATTTGATTGGACTTGTGTCAAATTCAATAGAATCATAATCGTGATTATAATTCCAATAGTTTTTGTCTCAATCTTGCCCATAACTCTTCTTCAAATTCTCTAAAGATCTAAAATTGGTGCAAAAGGTGAAATTTCACTTGTGGTATTTCAAGAAATCTAAACATAAATTTATAGAAAAAAATATTATAATATTATATTTTCTTACTCGTTAAAATATTTAATTAATCAGATATATTTTAATAAGGAAAAATTTAATATAATATATACACATTAGTAATTTATTTATTATTTTCTTCTAATAATTAATACATGTAATGAATTTAACATTTTGGCTATGTATATTTTTAAAAAATAGTATCTAAACATTTTTTAAATATTAAAGCCAATTTAATATATATATATATATATATATATATATATATATATATATATATATATATATTCTAGGAAACTTCTGATATTTGTTTGACTGATTTTAATTCTATCATAATTTTTTTAATTAAGTATTTATTGGAACTTTAATTATGTATAGTTTATTTTTATTGTAAATTAATAATACTTAATAAGGTTAAGGTAAGATTCTGATATTATTTATATATATATATATATATATATATATATATTATATGATAAATATATGTTAAACAAGACCCATATAATGCCAATAATTTTTTAATATATTCAATAACACAATGTTTTTTAGGACTTTGTATATGGGTGAAACACCTCAACTATCCCATATGACATAAGTTAATTTTTAATTGTAGATAAAAAAAACTAGAAAATTATAACTTTGATAAATCTCATATCTCATTTAATAATACTTTTTATGTTTATTTTTTTATACATTTAAAAAGGTGTAATGATAACCCTCTTTCTAATTTATATAAAATTTAGAAGGGGTTACCTTTAAAAAACTAATATAAAAAAAAAATGATGAAAATACTCATGTGGTTATTATAAATATAAATAAAGTTAACTAATTTGCATGCTAATTAAGAAAGTTAGTAAATATTATTCAATTCTATAACTAATTTAAAAAAAAAAAAATTTCATCGAACTTGGGGATTTTTCCTAGTCTTAAAAATTAAGGTAATTGTGGATGCCTTATAACCAAATGTATACACTTGTTTTTGAAATTACATAATTATTTTTTTTATATATAAGCATTGGAGTATTTATTACATACTCTAAATTTA
Source organism: Phaseolus lunatus (assembly GCA_013389735.1). Lineage (NCBI taxonomy): Eukaryota > Viridiplantae > Streptophyta > Magnoliopsida > Fabales > Fabaceae > Phaseolus > Phaseolus lunatus. The sequence goes on from CM023861.1 coordinate 29,305,476, forward strand.
TTTATTTATTTTGGATAAAAAAATTTAATTTTAAGAATTAAAAAAATAGAATCTCCACTAATTGAAAGCAATTTTGGTGTGATAACATTAACTTGGATGAAAGCAATGAAAATTTATATATATGTTTATAATTTTTTTACATAGTGTATCGGTCGGTACTAGATGAGTCATGTCATTTGGCTTTAGTGACCAACTGACCACTTAAAGATATATTTAAAGCAGTTATTGATGGAAGTAGTCCAAGCCCAAGCCCAAGCCCAAGTCTAAGCCCAAACCCATGTTCAAGTCCAAGACCAAGCTCAAGCCCACCAAATAGAAGATATGGGCCAACTACAAGGACTATGGCAAGAAGAATACAAGAGGATTGGGACATTGCTACTGATGGCAGAGAGACTTTCCTCTACATGATAAAGATGTCATAAGCTTAGTATAGAAGTAGAATTTAATTTTCTTGTCAAAATTAAAATAGGAAAATAATTGTAATTTTCTTAGAATTAATTTTGGTACCTAAATCACCAACTTAGGTTAATTTAGGGTTTCTAAAACCACTAAATTAACCAAGGCCAGTTGGAAAGCCCACAGAGGGAGTGAGCTTGCAATGCTACTCACACTCCTCCCATGTGCTTTCATTTAGGCGCCACTTTTGGTGGAAATATCATTTGAATTTCCCTCCACTTTCATTTAAATTTTCAACCCTCTAATACTATAAATAAGAGGGCTTGCTTCATGTATTTTCAAGATTGATATACTTAGTGAATTGCTGTCAAGTTTGAGCCAATTTCACTTCGTGTCCAAAAACCTCTCAAGGTTAGGCTATTGATCTTCAATTCTCACTTTACCAAAGAGAGATGGCCTCACCACTCTCATTCCCTACCTAGCATGCACCTCCAAGGTCACCACACCTCTTAGGAGGACCTTGTCCGTTTTCAATCCACAATTGCTTCTGCTCACCAACAATTTCTCCAAGCATGAAGGCACTCTTCCATCAGTTACAATAAATAGCAGTTAAGGCAGTTGCAAGAACTGGAAACGTCCCACCAATTTTGAATAGCACCCCGATAAATAAGGGAATCTCCTTAAAAATAAGCTAACGATGATATATGATAGATTCAGCCCATTATAACAAAGGGCCCATGATCAAACACTATAAATCAAAGCGTAAGGTACGCTTTGATTCAGTTCTTAATATGCACTATGAATATTGAATACTTACTTGATAGTCGGAGTACCTTTTGCAGGTCAAACCTAACCGAGCACCAGTAAATTGAGGGAGGAGACTTAAAGTGTTGAAGAGCAAGGGAGTTTCCGAACGACCGACACCTCAGCAATTGTACAACCAGTTCCAGGTACTATCTAGGCCCACTTTGTTTATATAAGTACAATTGACGCCCACCGTGGGACTGAGATAGAATCACAACAAGCAATAATGGTTTCAACAAGACACGCAACAAACAACAACCAAATTTCTTGAAGACCAGATTGCTATGTTTCAAGCTCTTCAAAAGCAGATAGAAGAGATACGTCAGAAAAGCATAGAAGATCGCCAAAAGATGGAAGAGGAGGTTCGTTTCCTCAAACAGAAAAATGAGGAGTTGAGATGATGACTAACCAGATCTGAACACAGAACAATCTCATTCGTATGAGCATACCCAAAATCAAGAAAAAATAACCACTGTTTGGACTCAAACTCAACAAGCATATGGAAAACACACCGAACGAACTCATGTCATTGATGAGGATAATGGCCCAAAAGGACATCCTTTCACATACGACATCATGGAAGCACAACTCCCCTCCAAATGGAAGGGGCTAAATATCCAACTCTGATACAACCCAATTAGACAAGAAGATAACAAAGGACACAACAGACACTTCAAAATTAAGTCATTCATCTCAGCATCCAAGACAAGGCCCCACCAAACTTTAGAAAGACCTCAGCAGAAGAAGATCTAGACATAAGCCAGAGCATCAGATGTTCTTTCTTATGGTCTTTTTAAAAGACAAGTTTATGTAAATAAATTAGGCTCACTTTGGGGGTCTAAAAAGAAGAATAAGCTAAAGTAGGGTTCACTTAGCATAAATTGGGATGTACTTAACATAAATTGGGGTGTACTTAGCATATATTGGGCTTGTGCCAAACCCACCTTTCATGACAAGTGCTTATAGGTTTAGGGTTTCTTTGACCTGCCTTCTAGAAGGTTTCTTAGAAATGACACCCCCACTCCTCTATCTTGTTCTTCAAGACACTCTCTCCTACAAATAGAGTGCATTGCCTCATGTATTTCACACTTGAATTTGAATATAGAAGAGAAAATATGCTTGAGTGATTAATGAGCTTTGTCTCCTAAATTGTTCTTGGGTCTTATCTTGGGTGTAGTGCAGCTCCTCACTACTCATCTTGGAGTCTTCCACCACTCCAAGTGGTGTGACCACCCCTTCATCATCCATAAGCTTTTCTTACTCTTTTTCTTTTCCTTCTTTATTTGTGCCATTATTCCTTTCCATTTCATGTTCTTTAATGTTCTTCTCCATTCGGTCATATTTATCATTTCTACCTTTTGTTGTCTTAAAATTTCCCACCTCATCATCACCATATAATTGTGTTTTCTGTTTTGCTCTTTAGAAGAGAACTTTCACACTTACTTAATCACTTGGTTAAGTTCGTGTCTAGTGACAATCTTCTTTGAGTTTATCACCATAATTGCTAATTCAGAACATCCAAAACAAAGTGCAACCTCTAAAATGTGCAATCTTAAAATCAAGTCACATGAAACTGTATAATGGTTCCACAGATCCTGACGAACACATGAGCGTCTACAAAACTCTGATGAATCTCTACACTGTGGATAAGGATGTATGGTGTAAGGTTTTTCCCATCTCTCTCAAAGAAGGGACACTCAATTGGTTACTTAGCTTCCAACTATTCATTGGATAACTTTAAAACTTTGTAAGCTAAATTTAGCACTCAATACACAAAAAACTGACCGCACCCATATCATCTCTGGCTCTTCTCAATGTCAGACAAGAGAAAGGAGAACCCTTACGAGCATTCATGGAAAGATTTAGCAAACTATGTCTAAGCATAAGCATCAGAAACCTCATGGAAAAGATAGCCATGCATCATTTGATCTTGACTTTCTGACCCGGACATTTCACTGTTAGTCTAATAAAAAAAACCAGCAAAAAACTTAGATGAATTGAGAAATCGGGCAATTAAATTCATGCAAATTAAGGAACTGTGTGATTATCACAAGAATGCTCGAGCAAAAAATGGAGGATACAAGAGAAAGGAGAAAGAACGAGGTAGGCGACATATATCAAGTCGTTCTGATAGATTCAGAGATAACTGAGGCCCTCAATTTCATACTTATACCTCATTAAATGCTGATCAGGGAAAAATCATGGATGAAGCCTTACATGCCGACCTGATCTAGGCATTGAAAAAGCTGTAGAGTCCATTTAGGACTATGAGTATATCACATAGTACTTGGCCAATCATGATGGTGGTGTACAATTTTCCACCATGGTTATGCATGAAACCCGAATACACAATGTTGTCACTATTAATTCCTGGACCACAATCACCAGGAAATGATATTGATGTGTACTTGCAACCACTAATTGAGGAATTAAAGGAATTATAGGAAATGGGTGTAGAAACATATGATGTCTCAAGAGATCAAAAATTTCAAATGCCTGCAACTCTTTTATGGACTATTAGTGACTACCCTACATATGCTATCTTGTCAGGTTGGAGCATTAAAGGAAGGTTAGCATGTTCATGTTGCAATTATGACACTCATGCATCTTACTTGAGACATAGTCATAAGATGTGTTATATGAATCATCATGTCTTCTTACCAGCAAATCATGCATGGAGAGTTTATAAAAAGTCCTTTAATGGAAAGAAAGAGCTTGGATTTGCACCAACTATGTTAGACGGTATTGAAATCCTAGAAATCTTAAAGGATTTCAACAATGATTTAGGAAAGAATTAAAAAAAAAAAAAGATGGCCCGTGGAAAAAGAGATCAATCTTTTTTTAGTTGCCCTATTGGTCACAAAATAAATTACGACATAATCTTGATATAATGCACATTCAAGGAACTCTTTTAGACATTCAAGGAACTCTTTTGGACATTCAAGGAAAGACAAAGGATTAAGTTAATGCACGCTATGATTTATAGGATATGGGAATTAGAAAGAATCTTCATCCTAGGGAGATTGATGGAGGTTGTGTACAATTTGCAAAGTCTTATTTTTCAATGAATGCACATGAAAAGTGATTTTTTTTTGTGGTGTTTTAAAGGGTGCCAAATTACCAAATGGGTGTGAATGTTAGTGAAAAGAAAATTAGTGGTTACATCCTATGTAGCACAGACACGGACACAAACACTGATACGACACGGATACGAACACGGAGATACGTATAATTTTTAAAATGTAGGATACGGGGACACGAATTTATATATTATATAATTATGAATTATATAAATTGACAGTAAAGATTTATGTGCACAAGTATGTTTTAATTTCTTTTTGGAGCATAAAAATGTTTTTCATAACTGATTCAAAAGGATTTGTTCCTTATTTTTATAATTATACTAAAAATTTATACAATAAATTTGTTTTTTTAGAAAATTAATATATTTCTCCTTTTTAAAATTGTGTAAGAATCGTGCTAGAATAGTCAGAAATCCAACAAATATTTTTTGAATCGAACACTTCACCGATACATCTTCTACGAGTGTCATATAAGTGTTGTGTCCGACACGGACACACTATATAAAAGGGAGTGTTCGAGCTTCATAGGTTACATGATGTGAGTTGATTTTATTATTGTATGCAGTATTGACATTAACCAAAAGATACCTGATTTTGATGGTTTAGCCAAGGTATCTACCTTCGCCGAACGTTGTATACAAGTAAATGTAACCTCGAGTGTCAACTCATTCTCCAAAAAAAACTACTATCTGGTCATCATTAGGTTGAATTTCTGATTCTGGAGTCTTCAATTTTTTGAAAAAGTTTTCCAATATAAGATGTCGACAGAACTACCTTGATTTACCAAAACCTTAGCGATATCAAATTTGTCAATTTCCATTATAATGACCATGGGGTCATCCTAAGCTGGATCAATAATAGTAAAATCATCATCTGCATAAAGAATTGGAGGGATTCCCGGTCGGTCTCTGATAGTTGTTGAATGGACTGATTGGATAGCCCTTAGATGTTTCTTGTGGGTTGAACTAGAACATCCTCCACATGCAAATCCTCCAGTGATCGTGTTTACTACTTCACAAACGCATCGTCCCGAATGGCATCTGGGACTTTTGCTCCTTGGCAAAGAACGTCAGTCATAATGATGTTATCGTTCCTCCTTTCGGCCATGACCACCGAGTGCAATCGTGTTTATGACTTCACGAACGCCACGTCTAGAGCGGTCGTCATGCCTGAGACTTTCACTCCTTCTTGAACGGTCACCTCGCCTGGGGCTCTTGCTCATTCTTTGTTTTTTTGTAGGATGTTGGTTGTCCTCATTGCATCGTGATCGTTCTTCTCTACCACCCCAATGGTATGGTTCTCTTCGTTCATCTCTGGATGGATATGTTTCTCTTTGTGGAGATCGGTATGAGCTTCTGTTTGTCATATGAACAAATTTGCATAAGTGGCCAGCTAGGACAAGTTCTTCAATTTTATCCTTCAATGCTTAACACTCCTTGGTTGTATGGCCAAAGTTGCAGTGATACAGAGTCTTACATTTTGTGTCTCATAAGAAAAATTAGGATGTAGTCTATCAAAGTCTTTCCAAGCTTCACCATTAGCAAGGTGTCTCAATTTACGGTCTTTTGACCGCTCTTCTTCATGCCACCTCATTGACTCTACCGAATTTGAGCACATAAATAATAACCTTTGAAGTCTAGGAATGAATGGAAAGTGCCTCAATTTTTTTGCAGGCACTTTTTGTTGATTTTGTTGTTGTTGTAACTCAAAATTTACATCACAAGATTCCTTCCACATTGAAACTTTACACTATTCATAAAAATTGTCAGTCTCATGCTCCTTCCAATATAAAATGCAATCATTTGGACATACGTGAATCTTCTTATAATGAAGGCCTAAATCTTTAATCAAGGTCTTTCTTTTATTAAAAGATTCAGGAATGTTTAGATTTGGCATGACTTCTTTCAATAATTGTAATAGGTCAGAAAATAAGACATTACTCCACCCACGAAGACATTTCAAAAGATACAATCGAATTATGAAAGAAAGAATGCAGAAATATAGAATATGCTCTTGTAAGTGTAAGTCCTAAACCACCAACCTGAGACGTCAAAAGAAATATAGGAGCTCCAACCCTTTCTTGGAAATCCTGAAATCCAAACAACAGGTGGTCCATAAGACAAAAGAAGATTTAGGAAATTACCAAGGTTACTAAGTTAAATGTGCAAAGCACTTACATTAACAATCTTTAGTCTGTCATTGGCTTTTGTTGTGCCCATCAATTCGTAAAAAGTCATAACCTTGGGATAGTAGGCATTCCTATAATCATGCAGAAGAAAACCCTTAAATCAACTCTCATTGAAAAACACACATTAAAATAACGAGACAAGGAACTTTGAACGTTCTCCAACAAATACTTAACGATCATTAAGGCTTTGTTTGCTTCTGTGGATGTACTGTTCACGAGGAAAGAAGTGAGAGGATATCAGTGGTTTGGATCCAAGGTTTTGCAGGGAAGAGGAGGAGATGTAGAGGGAAAGCCACATCAGCATATGTTATTTCCGAATTTACCCTCATTCATCTACCAAAGTTTTTAATATTAAAAAATAGTAATTTTTTTTTATTTATATATGATGTGATTTATGTTTTAATTTTATAATATATATTTAATATTTTAAGAAATTATTTGATGTTCTTTTTTTATTTAATTTGTTGTTGCGTTTATATTAATATATTTTTTTATAATTATTATGTTTATGAGTTAGTATTTTAGTATTTTTTTATATAATAGTTTTTTATGAAATTATTTTCAATTGTTAATTACGTTATATTTTTTTTAGTATTTTTTTTATTTTCATTACTATAGGGTTTTTAATAATAAAAAATATTATTTTTTATTTATATAGGATCTGATTTATTTTCTAATTTTATAATGCATGTTTAATATTTATAAATTACTTAAAAGAATAATTTTTTTAATTATAATTTTTAAATTATATTTATTTATATTTAATATATATTTATTTTTTAATTTAATTTTAAATCTTCGATATGTGAAAGTTGTTTATTTTTAAATAAAAATAACTCATTTTATTATTACATATTTTTAATAGGCAAGGATAAATTTGTAAAGTAATATTTAACAATTTAAAAAAAAATTAAAATTCCCACTATCACATCACTCACAAACTCCCATAAACTTTCTTCACACATCCACTCTAACATACCTCAATCCAAACACTCTCACTTTTTTTACATCCTCATACATTTACTCCCTCAAATTCTCACACATCCCCTTCTCAATCCAAACACACATAAAAAAATTATGAAACCACTAACTATGCCTTTCCAGACATGACAATCCAGACATGAGTAGTGCTTTATTTATTTGAAGTTTTAATATTTTATTTAATGCTCTATATTTAATTATTATTATTATTATTATCATTAATATTAATATTTTAACATTTGAAACATATATTAACATTATCACAACCTTCACTTCCCATAATCATCATCATCATCTTCGTCATCTTTTTTTATTCCAGCTTCATAGCAGCGAAACGTAATTAACTTGGTTTTGCGCCTTTCAAGTGCAGTTGTTCATCGCAAGCCACTTACCCCCAAACAATGGTCAGGCACTATAGCAGAGCCACACTTCGGTTCCTCTTAAGCTCCTTCCCCCACCGCTCAAGGAACCCACCTCTTCTCCCTTCTGCAACTGCAACGTTCTCATCTAGCTTTACTTCGGGTTTTGATGAAAAACGCAGGCTTTTACAGCGCAATATCGTTCATGAGGATCAGCAAGTTTTTTCCTTTTTCAAACCTTTAAGAAATTTCATCGAAACCAAACAATGGGGTGTTGGAATTCAGCGCAAACGCTATGGTTCATTGGCGGGGTTGGTTCAAAGGAACCCCAGATTCTCAAAGTTAAACGATGACGATGTTAGATACTTCGAGGGTATATTGGGTAACAAAAATGTTGTTCAGGATGAGGACAAGCTTGTCACTTCAAACACTGATTGGATGCATAAATACAAAGGCTCCAGCAAGCTCCTCCTACAGCCTAGGACCACTGACCAGGTTATTTTATTCTTTTATTTGTTTATTTTGTCACTATTGAATAGAATGGACAATTACCCTTTAGGAACTTGGTCCAGTGAAGCGTTTGGAGTTTGGTTTGTTTAATTGACTTTATTTTTCGAGTGTTGCATTTTTGCAGGTTGCTCAAATTCTTAAATATTGTAATTCCAGATGCTTGGCTGTTGTTCCCCAAGGTGGAAACACTGGTCTTGTCGGAGGAAGTGTTCCTGTCTTTGATGAAGTATAGTCTTTAATTTATTCTCTTGACAAGGGTTCGGTCTTGAATGTACTAGAAAACAAACTCGTTACTATGTGATTATTGACAGCTTTCTTATAATCTGCTGTTGCAGGTGATTATCAGTCTTAGTTCTATGAATAAGATCATATCTTTCGACAAGGTAGACCATCTACTGCTTGAAGGGCATATTTTCTATGACTTATGAATTACCTCTTTCCTTGTGTTACTTGTTTTGAGAACTTAGTATAATTTTTGTTGAGCACTGTATAACATCTGCATCATTAAAAAAGTATAATCCTTCTATCTTTCTTAAATCAACTTATCAACCATTCAGTGCCTCTCCCTTTCCTACAACCTTTTGTTTTGTAAAAAATATTCATGTGTTTGGATATTGGATTGAATTGGCTTATAATCATTAAAAAACTAAAAACAATGTTTCTGCATAAAAGCAAAACCATGTGAGTCATATTAAAAAACGCCCATCTGCAGCAGTTTCTCCTCTTAAGAGGAAACAACATATAATTGTGCTAGTTACCTTGCAACACCCATTTGTATCAAAATTTTATTAATTATCTCATTGGAATTAAAGTCAATGTCAAACATTAAAGAGACAGGTTTGTATACTTAATTCTGAAGTTTCTGCCATTGTCTTCTTTAGGTTAGTGGAATATTGGTATGTGAAGCTGGGTGCATATTGGAAAATATAATGTCATTCCTGGACAATGAAGGGTAATCCTTTTAATTTTTATAAGTCATTGTAATTTGGATCAATTTCATCTAACTGTAATTTAAGGTTTTTTATTTTAAATTTGGGTAATCTTATACTTGCTATTTCTGGAAGAAAAATAACGATGGTACTACTTTTCTTCCATATTTTGTATTAGTAATTCTGCAACAGAACTTTTTGGGTTCTATACTTAACAGAATTATAGTGATATTAGAAAAAGGCCTGCTCTTTGGTTTGTTCTTTTCTTGAATATGTAGTGCAAGTCCAATGTTATGACTAATGTCTTGAACATTTTAGATTATCAATTTCCCTTTCCGTACTTATATAAGTTCTAAAACTCAACTTTAGTAGGCTCTCTGTATTTAAATTTTCTACACTTTTCATTCAGATTTATTATGCCACTAGACTTAGGTGCAAAAGGGAGCTGCCAGATTGGTGGAAATGTTTCAACTAATGCTGGTGGTTTGCGTCTTGTCCGTTATGGATCCCTTCATGGAAATGTACTTGGTAAGAAAATAACAAACGTGTTGCCTTTTCTGTATCATCTGAATACTTCTAAAGTCAGTAAGTGCATCAATGCTAGATGGTTGTATTGATTTAGTCATCTATAGAATGGAATACAGTTGAAAGGTGTAATAATTTTCACGTTGAAGTATCAAAGCACCTGAATTTCTCAATATATTGTGAAGTTGGGGACATCTCAATCCATTTTTCTTTCGCTAGTAGCACTCTATTCATTCTGAAGCAAGCCTTTGATTTACCCTACAGGTGTTGAAGCTGTTCTAGCAAATGGTACTGTGCTTGACATGCTTAAGACATTGCGCAAAGATAACACTGGCTATGATTTGAAACATCTATTTATAGGTATGTATTGAACAACACGTCAAATCTGGAAGCAAGTAAAATATCTGATTGTAAAATAACTTACGGATGATGTAGGAAGTGAAGGTTCCTTGGGAATTGTTACTAAAGTTTCAATACTTACCCCACCGAAGTTATCTTCAGTAAATGTGGCTTTTCTTGCTTGCAAAGATTATAACAGCTGCCAGGCATGATCAATACTCCTATTTTCAAATATATTTTAGTTTCATTGTTGCGGCATTGATTGCTTTAGTGACTTAAGCGGATTTTCTTAATTGATTGCCGTTTATATGATTTGGGCAATACTGTACTGACTGATTGGGAAGGATTATATGTTTTCTTTTTTCTTCTCCTTTTTCACTAATGAAGAGCCCTTAGTGCCTATTTGGTTTGAGAAAATGTTTTCATTTTCGATTTCATGTTTTTTGCATATAATTGTATAAATGCCTTTTTTTCTATTTTTTTATTGTCTTCTAAGATTTGTGTGGGAATAGGTGAAAATGACATTTTTTTTTTGTTTCAAAAGCATGAAATAAAAACAGAAAACCTTTTATTAGACTAAACATGCCCTTGTCTTCCAAATTGATTTTTATTTTTTTATCCTTGCCTTACCACAAACACTTTTGAATAAACATGGTGAAACTAGGTCTCTAATGAAAAGATAATAAACTATATAAGAACCTTATGTTACCAATTAGGTGAAATTCTTGTATAAGCTTATGTATCATACTCTTGTATAAGCTTATGTATTGCGCCAATATTTTTTTCCCTTTTCTTTTCAGAATGAAACAGGCATCCATCTTATCAGATTGCTTTTTTTTTGTACTTCAGAAACTGCTACAGGAAGCAAAAAGGAAACTTGGGGAGATTTTATCTGCATTTGAATTTCTGGATGTTCAGTCTATGAATTTGGTAATATCAAGTGATACCATAATGAAATTAATCTGTGTGGTAGTTGCTACTTATAAATGCATTTAAGTTTTTTTTATGCATGCTCATATGCTAAAACTTGATATAACTTTTTTTTAATGTTAACTTTGTGCTTGATATTATCAGCTAGCCCTGTACAAGAGTGCAAATGATACTTTAGCAATCCCGTGTCTTAGAAATTGATGAGGCTACTATGCATAAGCATGTAATTGTGTCTTTTGTGTATTCTGAATGTGTTATATAGAAAAAAAGGTAGCATTGATGGTGAGGTGAGAATGAGATGTTTGGCACGGGAGTAAGAAACAGAGTAATAACTATCACATAATGTACACAATCTACAAATTCAAAGTTGCATGTCTTGTAGTGATTTTAATACTTAGTAGGTACATATGGAAGATAGAGACTATAGATAAAATTGGTAGTGGGTCTTATTGATGAAATTGCATTTTGATTGGAGTTTTAGTTTTTTTCCTGCTTTTTTTATTGGATTTTACATCTCAAATACTTAAAGTTCGCATACTCATTATGTAGGAAGTCATGCATGTGTTCCCTTTTTGCCACTTGCTGTCATGTGTTAGAAAAGAATATGAGACTTACCTAAACCAAGAGGGGGAGTGAATTGATTTTAAAAACTTTTTGAAAAGATTTACCCTTTCTTCAAGTTTTTTGAAAACTGTTTCAGTTTGAAAAACTGAATGCTATTGATTTGGGAATTAAGATTGATAAAAAAATTGGTAAACAAAAAGATAAAGAAGATAGAAGAAGAAAAAGATTGCACAAAAAATTGATACCAGCTCAAATCACAAATGATCCTACATTCAGTCTTAGTTATTCAACCTTAAAATAACTGAAATCCACTATCTTTTAAATGCTTGTACAAGCACTCACCAAAAGCAAAACAAACACAAGACCACAAGCAATGCAGGACCAACACTTGAACACACTCAAGAGGATGTGTTCTACCCTTGGGACAATCCAAGAGGATGCCAACCCAATCAAAATCAACTCTAGATGACACAAGAGGATATACACTGGAAACACTTCAGCAACTCAGAAAAAGAAAGAATGTATCAGAAATTTCACAGCTGAAGCAATTGACAAGACAATTTCAGAAGCACAACACAACCTTTTGAATTTGTAATCTTGAAAGCACTCTTTGACAATTGAAAACAGCTCAAATGAGCTCAATGGATTCGCTTTTTAAAGTAGTATTAGTATTAGAGGTATGTAAGAGTGATCCAAGTTCTATTTATAGAGTTCATAAAAGGTATGTAAGAGTGAGTCCAAGTTCTGTTTGTTTTGTTAACTGATTCAAATAGAGTGCAGCATTATATGTTTTCATTGATTACCAACTCAAGATAATCAATTATTCTATTATGAAACATCTCAAGAACAGTTTAATCGATCACTTAAGACCTTAATGGATTAACATAATCATAAAACCTCCTTTTTCACATGTTTTTAACTTTTCAAAACAAATTTTCTTTTTGATTAATTTTAATATAAATTGTGTGCTAAACTGAAAACCTTGTGTGAGAGACTCTCAAACGCATGTAATGAAAGTTAAAACACTCAATACATCTCCAACATCAACATCTTCAAACATCATCATCAAAACTGCTTCTCTTGAGTCTTAACATTGCTGTTCAGGTCCAACATCACGATCATGCATAACTTTTGTTGTCAACAGAAGGTAAACGTAGACTTCGATAAACACAACAATGAAAAACATACTAGGAAGTTCTGGCCAAGACTATGATATAGGAATAAAATGCTTTGGGACTTGAGCCTTGACTTTGATCTATGGTTTCCAACAGTGACCTCCAAACTTGTCTATGTGTTGTCATGGAATTCATCATGAACTTTACGTGAATTGCTTCATAGTATCTGATCATGGTAATATTTACAAAGTTCTCCAATTATAACTCTAGTAGTTTAGATTTATTTATTTGTTTTGGATTTAGACAAATTACTACTAAAAAATCCTAGGTCTTACTGCTGAGAAAATAATCAGAACTTTTTTTTTTTCCCCTTGGTTGGTAGTCATCCTGATTTGATTGGGTTTCTGACAGGTTTTAAATCACCTGGAAGGTGCACGAAATCCAATACCTACGTCATTGCATAACTTTTATGTTCTGATTGAGACAACGGGCAGTGATGAATCTTCTGACAAGTAAAAAGTCTTTTCATTTTTTTGTGTGTGCGTGAATAAAAATCCTTGCATTTTAACATGAGGCAGTAAGTCATTTAGCAGAGTAAATTACATTGATTTCTTCTGTTATGACTTTTGATCAATCATGTACTTCCATTTAAATTGTAATTTAGCAACCTTCAACAAAGATTAGTGTAATTTGTTACATTACTGGATTTGTTTAATTCTAAATTTTGTTCCTTCTCGTCCCGGCTTCTACTGGCATTAAAAGCTACTTCAACTTTTTTAGGAGGTTGGGTGAAAGAATGAATTGCAGAGTCTAATAATTAAGTGATTAGGGGACAGTTATTAGAAATGTCTTATCCTCCGTAATTTCACTTACAGCATCCTGAATTGATCCAAATGAAATTTTCTATGCTATGAAGTATGAACCTTAAAATTTGCCTGAAAACGTTCCTTAAGTTATTTTCCTGTTTTTTTTTTTTTTTTAATTATTATTTTTATTTAAATTATCAATATGAGCATGCACTTAAAATACCTTCACATATGATGTGACTTTATTGGACACCTCCAGAGAAAAGCTGGAAGCGTTTCTACTTGGCTCCATGGAGAATGAATTGATATCTGATGGTGTTCTTGCACAAGACATAAATCAAGCATCATCATTTTGGCTTCTACGTGAGGTTGACATTTTTCACTCCATTATTATTTTTTTTCAAAAAATGCTTTATCCCTTTTCAAAATTAAGCATATATCCCTGCCATGTTCTACTTTTCAGTTTTCTTGGCTGGTTTTCTAATTTTTGCAGTCAGTATTTTTACCTTTTTTGAATTCATACTTCATTTTTGAAAGTGAAAAGGCTTGACCAAGTTAGATCAGCTATACACCTCGTATTTGGAATCTTTATACCAATGTCATATGAAGTTATTGTTGTCTACTCACTTTTACTATCCACTTGCTTGGCTATTAATGCTCTACGGGCGGTTTCGGTTTCATCCTAGAGAAGGTTTCATTTCAGTTCTAACATTCCATATCATTTCGTACTTTTACTCTTGGGATGAATTTCTTATTTTTCATTTTATGGGCCAAGTTGATCATATTTGTTCTGATTTCAGCTGTTGTCATTTGACACTTGTGGATGCTTTTTCAGTGTATAATACTCTTGATGAGATGTACAAAATAGCTAACTGTTTGAACATATTGAGTGGAAGAAACATAACTGCCACGCTGTAGATACTAGATTCATTTTCTTATTTTTCTTAAGGAATTTGAAGAGGATGATTCCCTCAACCCCCAAAAGTGTTATTCTTTTGTTTTTTTCTCAGCAATAATTTTTCATCAGTAATTAAATTTTAATTTAATACGAATTTTTAATTGTTTTATGAAAATACTATTGATGAGTTTGGTTGTATTAGATTTTATTTAATGATTTCAGGGTATATCAGAGGCATTGATGAAAGCAGGAGCTGTTTACAAGTATGATTTATCAATACCTCTTGAACACATGTACAATCTTGTTGAAGAAATGCGCTCTAGACTAGGTAAGGAACAGACTATAACTTTGCCATGTAGTTATATTTTTGTTTTCTAAGTTTGTGGTATAGTTCAGGAGGAAATTAGCAGACATAATGTAGTAAGTATATGCTTGATTCCTTCATTTGTGTCCTAGAAAGTCTATAGCTTTTATGGAAGATGAGTTATCTCGGGTCACAATCGTGCATAGAGGAATGATATTGTATTTTAATTGTTTATCTGTTATTGAATTGTAGGTAATACAGCTAACGTAATTGGATATGGTCACCTTGGAGATGGAAATTTGCATTTGAACGTTTCTACTCCTCATTATGATGACAAGGTAGCTCTAGCATAGCACACAACTGTTTGGTTATGAAAATTTTCTTTTCATGACATCATCATTGATAAAATTTGCAGATTTTGTCGCAAATTGAACCTTTTGTATACGAGTGGACATCTAAGCACCGAGGGAGTATTAGCGCTGAGCATGGTATTGGACTAATGAAAGCCAACGAGATTTACTACAGCAAGTCACTTGAAACTGTATGTATATTATGTTATTAACTTATTATTGACTCAAGTTGCAGTTTACTATTTGAAAACGTAAACTTGTGAAATGAATGGATGTCTGAAGTAGTATCAAATTGAACAGGTGCAAGTGATGGCTTCGATCAAGAATTTGATGGACCCCAATCACATACTCAACCCATATAAAGTTCTTCCTCACTCTCTCACTTCATAACCTCATCTGCAAAACTTTTATGTTTTTGCTCAATTCGTAGAAGTGAGACAATAACCTCATCTGCAAAACAAGTGTTTTGTTACATTGTGATAATAACCAATTGTGTTATATGCAGTGAATTCCTAACACTTGTAATATCTTTCCCACCCTTTTCCCTACTATATTTATGGCAATTGTTTCCTGTGCCCAACATTTTTGAACCTGCTCCCAGTACAGTTTAAAAAATTCCAAAAATATCTTTTATTTTAGAAATGAAAATTTAGAATTAAAAATAATTCATTCTTAAAAAGTATATCCGGAAGAAATTATTATATTCTGGATATAAAAATCTGAAAACAAAAATCAAAGTTCCATTCAGGATAAAAAAATTTAGAATTAAAAACTGTGTCCGGAAAAGGGGGTCTGGAAAGTATTTTGTATATATCATTTTTTAAGGGTATTTTCGTTTTTTCACATGTGTGCAGTGTTATGGTGCAGTAAGCAATTGCCACTATTTATTAGATTGATTATCTAAGATCCTTTGCGTTATCACATCCTCTCTCTACTTTAATATTAAACTTCGTATCTTTATTTTAATTACCACATAATCCACACATATTCTTAATATTGCATCTTTTTATGAGCTTAGTTTTCTAGAATAACGTCATGCAGTTTAGACAAGAATTATATGTAGTGGTTAACTACTTTTATTCATACATTATTACAAAAAAAAATATTCGTGTTTGATCGTCAAAGTTAACAATAATGACATTACCACAAACAAGATTAATATATATATATATATATATATATATATATATATATATATATATATATATATATATATAAAAGCTTTTTGATAATATTTATTTAAAATTGTTTTTTTCAAAAATAAAGGATTAGTGAAAAATTCCCTACATTTTTAAATAAATCACAGTGAGAGTTAATCTAATTTCATTAGACCGCTTCTTCTTGCATCTCCATCATTTCTTCGGTCATTTCCATACCTTTTTAAATTTTCAAAAATATCCTTCAAATTTTACATTATGAATTACGTAATTCGGAAGTCAAAATTTATAACTTTCAGATTACATAAATTTAGAACCTATTTAACAAATCACAATACCGGATTATGTAATCTAGAAGGCAAAAGTTAAGTTGAAATTTTTGACTTTCAGATTATATAATTCGAAAGGTGTAATTTTTTACTTTTAGATTATGTAATTCGGTATTGTGAATTGTTATATAAATTTCAGATTATGTAATCTCAAAATTGTAATTTTTGATTTTCAGATTATGTAATCATGAGTCTAAAAAATAATGAGTCTAAAAAATATGAAAGGTAATTTTGAAAATTTTAAAAAGTCTCGAGCTGGCTGAAGAAGGGATAAAGGTGCATGGGGAAACAGTCATTTCATCATGTTAATGAGGCTGTGTGGTTATATGAATTGTTTCGCTTGCTCGTAACAGTTTCACTGTAAGTAGTCCCTGCAGATAGGAATGGGGCAAGTATACACATAACCCACAACAGAAAAAATAAACTATATTAAAAATGATGTTTTTGAAATAAAGACAAGTTTATAATATAATTAATTATTATAGTTTTTATTAGTTTATACAATATATATTTTTTTTATGTTTTCTTGTTCAAGAAATATTTAATTTTAATATATTTATTTAAAATAGATATTAATTCTTATATTTATTTAATTTATTGCAACAAAAATATAAAATATTTAAACAATTATTGTTGCAAGCATTCACTCTTTTTTTTAGATTTTGCAAATTATGCGAGATGGACAAACAAAGTTAATCAGAAATTCTTACGTGGATTGGGCTTTTTGCAAGGACAAAAACTGACCATCGTCCACATTCCATCCTTAATAGTTTAGATGTGTTTGGGTTAAGACTATTTCTTCCTGCAGCTTCATATATTCTTTTGTCATCTTTATACAAAACGTGAAAATATATTTGTATCTTTTTTGTGCCACTCTTTTTGGATTATGTAATCCAGACATGCATTTGAAAAAATACTTATGAATTACATAATTCGAAAGTTAAAAAATACTTCCAGATTATGTAATCAAAAAATTAATCATCCATCTGAAAAAAGACTTTTGAATTATGTAATCCGGAAGCTAATTACGAATTTGAAAAAAAACTTCTGAATTACATAATCTAAAATATTACAGAGGGATATTTTTGAAAATACAAAAATTTATGGAGGTAAGAGAAGAACATATGAAAGTGCAAGAATAAACAGTCTTGGGTTAATCCCTAATATTGTTTCTACTACTTCTACTCTCAACGAAGTTGCAATGTTTTGATCCAAAGTTTTTCTAAAGCACAAACTGTGATGTAAGTTTTCCACTAATCACGCCTGGAATATGCTTATCTTCTAACCAAAATTTGGCTTGAGAATAAGCATTTTTTGGAGGCTTAAATTAACTTGGAAAAGTCAATAAAAGGCGTCAACTAGGGGAAAACAATTATAACAAATATTTTCCTACCGCTCAATTTAACTCAGATTAATCAGGCTCCACAATTTTATTTTTTTATTTTGAGTAAGAGAATAACTTTTATATAATCAATAATATCTATGAAGGGAACAAAATAAAGGAGGGATGTATTAAATCATAATGCAAAAATTGATATTCACATTTTTTTAAGGTTTTTGTTGCAAAAATCAATGAAAATATCATATATGATCGGTTGTGATTGAATAATCTTTATTAACAAAGATGAAAGGAGACATAGATTATCAAATAGGTTTAATTTTAACATTTCTATAATAAATTAAGAATTCAAATTGTCTCTTTAGAAGAATTATTCAATCTACTACATATTGACGGTCGTCCATCAATGACCTTCAAGTAATAGTGTCAACTCCACACCTTGCTATGAAGTTTCCATCGATTTTGGGTGACATAGTCATTGTTTATGCTAATCAAAAGGTAGTCTGGGAGTGTTACGTTGCAAGTTTGAAAGTCGAGTGAACCAATCGACTACATTACAGAGAATCACCACACAGTCGGTCAAGAGAATATAGAAGAGGACGCTCACCAAGGTCCAGAAGGTCGACCAAAGATCAGTCTCACAAAATAAAATCTCCCAAAAGAGAGAATATGGTTGCATTGGTTGACCTCGACCCTCGACTGAATGATGCTCATATTGAGTCTGGCGAGGATCTCCGCCAACCCTACATGATGAAGAACATGCAACACACATAGAGACTTCATTAAAGTCGATCGACGACAAATTAGTAAGTTAAACACTAATTAAAAATGTTGATTTGTTCGCTTGGACAACCTCTAATATGCCTGGAGTAAGTTCGAACGTCATTACACATCGCCTTTCAATTTATAAAAAAGTAAGACCGATCGCCAGAAGAAAAGAAAAATGGGTCAAGAGAAGCGCAATGCAGCACACAAGGAAGCCTACAAGCTCGTCAAAGTCGGCTTCATCAGAAAAGCACACTACACCACATGGCTGGCAAATGTGGTCATGGTAAAAAAATCTAATAGTAAGTGGAGGATGTGCACAAATTATACAGACATAAAAAATGTTTGTCTAAAAGATTCTTATCCTTTACTAAGCATCGACAGTCTAATTGATGGAGCGGTCGGTCATCATATTTTAAGTTTCCTATATGCATATTCTGGATACAATCAAATCCAAATGCATTGAAGGGACAAGGAGAAAAAACCATTCATGATCGGTTGTGATAACTTCTATTATGAAATCATGCCATTCGGCCTAAAGAATGTTGGGACAATTTATTAGAGATTGATGGATTATAACTTTAGAGGGATGCTCGGTCGGAATGTTGAATTTTATGTTGACGACATAGTAGTCAAATCCGATTCATGCTTACAACACATTCAAGATCTCAAAGAAGTCTTTAAATCTCTTCGAGACCATGGTATGCGACTTAACCCCAACAAGTTTGCGTTCGAGATAAAAGGAGGAAAATGTTTGGGTTTCATGCTTACCCATCGAGGTATTGAAGCAAATCCAGAAAAGTACAGGGCTATCATTGAAATGACAAGTCCTGAAAATATAAAAGAAATTCAGAAGTTAATCGGCCGACTGACGAATCTATCCAGATTTGTGCCGAAGTTAGCAGAAAAAACCAAGCTTGTCATTCAACCTTTGCGAAAGGCGGCTAAGTTTAATTGGACGGTCAAATATGAGGAAATTTTTCCTCACTTAAAAGCATTGTTGGAAGAGAATTAGCTTATTATGTTATAAGAGCTGATTCAGTAATACTAGTAATAATTTTAATTTTCGAATTTAAAAAAAATATTTAAAAAAAAAGCATTCTTGGAAGCTCCTCCGGTCATACAAAAACCGGATGCTAAAAAACCAATTATAATATATCTTGCAGTATTAGAGGAAGCGATCAACGCAGCTCTAGTGCAAGAAGTTGAAAAAGAGGAATGATTGCTCTATTTCATTAGTCGAGTCTTACACGGTGTTGAGGTCCGCTATCAGATGATTGAAAAGGTAGCTCTAGCACTTGTTGTGATGGAGATCAAATACAAAAGGAAAGTGAGGAGAAAAGCCAAGAACCTCAAGAACAAGATAGCTCAAAATCCTTCATACCTCAAAGGATCACAAGGAGCAAGGCTAGAGTTTTGGGTAAAGAACATCAATTGTTTTCTCTTTTTGTAATTACCCATGTATAAACATTTGTAAATATTTGTAAATAAATATAGAATTAGCTTTAGGAATATGCCAAAGAGGGAAACTAAAGAAACCTCTAGTGTAAGGCATTGTTTGGGACGGTTTTGAGTAAAAAGAGTGCAAGAAGTGCCTTTTCCTACTCCTTGTAGACTTAGGCGCTAAGAAGGAGCTAGAAGAGTGACTCTTCCTTCTCCTTCTCCCTTGTAAATGTCCAGCCCTCCTTATTATAAATAGGAGTGCTTGGTTCTTAATAATACAAGTTGAAAGTTAGAAGTAAAGAAACTACCTTGAAATTGAGAGAGAGTGAGTTTGTGAGATTTGTCTCTTCTTCTCCTCCATGTCTTATTTTATGAGCTTTGGACACTCTCAAGTGGCGGCACCGCCCACTCATCTTGGAAGAACCACCCTCCAAGTGGCATGAATCACATCTCCAAAAGGCTACAACCACATAAGTCATTTTTATTCATATTCTAAAAATACCCCATTTTTGTTCTACTTGTTTGTTTTCAATTTCAATCAGTTCATTTTCTTCCTTGTGATGTCCTCTTTTTATTTGATGTATTGTTCTTCCATTTTAATCAGTGCAAACATGTTATACCAACCTGTTTTCTATTCGGCTTCCATGAATACCCATGTTCATGTTGTTTTCTTGAATTTCCAATTGTAGGTTGTGTTCTTGTTGTGTTTCTATTACTAGTTTCAATTCTTGTTGTGTTCTTGTTTTAATTCTTGTTTCTTTGTACTGTTTTTGTGTTGTTACTGCACTTTGGTTGCTGTTCTTGAATTACCCATTCATATTCCATTGTTATCTTACACTACAAGTTACCTATTCATGTGTTTTTAGTATGAACCTTTGTTTTCTTGAGTAGAAACTCTACTAATTGTTCTTTAGAATTTTGATCCTAATTCTTGAAAGTGTCATGAATACAATGAAACCTATATCAACTCAACCCAAACCAAGAAAGGTTCATAAGAGACTCACATCATGTTGTTATCGCATGAAGAATGTAGATGTATTTTCAAAATCATCGTAACCCATATTCTTTTAGGAAGGCCTTCCTTGTGATTGATAGGCCTTTTTTTAGGAAATCCTAATATGATAGGAAAAATTTACATGGTGGCCTAACAAATAAGATTTCTTTTCACTTCCAAGGTCATAAGATCACATTGAAACCTCTATCTCCAAAAGAGGTAAATAAAGACCAACTAAAAATGAAACAAAAAAGAAAATCTGAAAAAGATGACGAAAATAACAAAATTGGCTCATCATCTCACCAAACATGGTGAAAATCGTAATGTTGATCCGTCCAAAAGTAAATACTGTGGGCTCACTTTGGTAATCTCCTCCCTTCTCTTGTTTATATACTCATAGCTCTAGTTACATGCAACATTTGTTAGAGAAATGTGGGAATATTTTTCAAAATCCTTCTAAAGGTTTACACCTTATAAGAAGCTTTTCACATCAAATTCCCTTTAACCCTACACATTCTCTACAAACATTACATGTAACTAGGACCATTACACCCAAAGTCCTAAAATTCAATGAACATAAGTTTGCTTCACCACCCACACATAGAAATGTTTCTATCTATCAAGTGAACAAACTAACTATGTTATCGGTAGGAGTTCTAAATTCGAGGTCGAATTCTTTCCAACTTGGGGATCATGATACAACCCAATTTGACAAGCAAATGACCAAGGACACAACAAACACTTCATAATTAGGTCAAGTCATCTCAGCATACAGGACCAAGCTCTACCAAACCTCAAGAGAGCATTAGTAGAACAAGAACTAGATATAGACCAGAATATCAATTGTTCTTTCTACTGATCTTTTTACAAGACAAGATCAAGTAAATAAATTGGGCTCGCTTTGGGTCCCAATTAGAAGAATAAGCTAGAATAGGGTGCACTTAATATAATATTGGGCTTATGTCAAACCCGCCAAAAACCTAGCTTCTAGAAACCCTTTCCAAAATTGCCCCTTAACCTAGTTTCTAAAGGATATAGGCTAGCTTGGGAGGCACTCCACTTTGACCTACATTCTAGAATGTTTCTCACAAATGACTCCCCTACCCCTCTCACTCTTGTTCCCGAAGTCACTCTCTCCTATATAAAGGGTGTCTTGCCTCATGTACTTTTACACTTGAATTTGAATATAGAAGAGAAACTCTGCTTGAGTGATTAATGAGTTTTGTCTCCTAAATTGTTCTTGGGTCTTATCTTGGGTGTAGTGCACCTCAAGTGGCAACTCCTCACCACTCATCTTGGAGTCTTCCACCACTCCAAGTGGCGTGACCACCCCTCCATCATCCATAAGCTTTTCTTACTCTTTCTCTTTTCCTTCTTCATTTGCACCATTATTCCTTTCCATTTCATGTTCTTTAATGTTTTTCTCCATTCGGTCATCTTTACCATTTCTACCTTTTGTTGTCTTAAAATTCCACACCTCATCATCATGACCATATAATTGTGTTTTCTCTTTTGCTCTCTAAAAGAGGACCTTCACACTTACTTAACCCCTTGGTTAAGTTTGTGTCAAGTGGCAATCTTCTTTGAGTTTATCTCCATAATTGCTAATTCAAAAAATCCTAAACAAAGTGCAATCTCTAAAATGTGCAATCCTAAAATCAATTCACATCAAGAAGAGTAAAAACAAGAACGTTCCCTGATGAAGTCCTGAGAGATAGAGAACCCACTAAACTAGCCCAACCTTCCAGAAAGATGACTAGGAGCATGAGACAAGACCTAGGGCTAGGTCAGGATCATTACTATAACCCATAATTTTTAATATATCCATTAACACGTTCTCTTTTTTTTTTTCTTTTTTTTTTCAGGACTTTGTATATATGTTTTGCATATGGGTGAAACACCTCAACTATCCCATATGATATAAGTTAATTTTTTTATTGTTAATATAAAAAATAGAAAATTATAATTTTGATAAATCTTATATCTCATTTCATAATATTTTTCATGTTTATTTTTTTTATACATTGAAAAAGGTGTAATGATAACCCTCTTCCTAATCTATACAAATTTCAAAAGGGGTTTACCTTTATAAAAACCAAAATTGCAGAAAACACTGATGAAAATACTCAAGGTTACTTATAAATATAAATAAAATTAACTAATTTGTATGCTAATTGAGAAAGTTAGTAAATATTATTTAATTCTATATATATGGATGAGAAAAGAAGAATTGTAATTAAAGTGTTGTGATCGGGCCATATGACCAAAAATGTAAAAGTGGAAACTAATTGATATACAATTAATCATTCTTTGACTAAAATTATGCGACATTTTTTTATTCAGGAGTTTGAATACTCTAAGTTAAAATTTTAAAACTTTTTATCAATCTTAATGATGAACTTATTTTTTCAAGTAAATAGTCACTAATGTAAAACAAGATACATTTTATTAGCCTTACATGCCTTTTCTCTAATTTTTAATTTATTTATCAACTTAGCCTCACATGATATTATAGAAAATCTATAAAGGAGTAGTTGTTGCTTTAATCCCTTTATTGAATAAGCAATTTTTTTTTAATCCCTTTATTGAATAAGAAATTTTTTATTTATTTATTTGTCCTTACCTTTTTCTTCAAAAATGGTTGAGAGTGATATTTGTCATGCATACATCCTTGAGATACTCATTTTTCTCTCAATCTTTTGTAGCTTAAACACCATATTCTTTTGAGGAGGAAACATTGATCGTTATAATTTAAATGTTGAAGTTACTATAAACAAAAATCTTTTTCTTCATCAAGTTGAGTTTTCTCTTGTAATTAAGAGGGTGGGGAAAGCTTATTATTTGTCATTTTTAGGCAAGTGAAGACTTTGTGCTAACAAAAGCTTTTCTATTTTTGGTTTGTTGTAGCCATTGTCCAAATATCATATGTTCATGTGCCCTTGAACTTTTGACAAGAAAAGAATAATTTTATTTCTTTTCTTTTGTTTCAACAAATTAATTATGTTGGTGATTTTCAAAGTGACAAACCCTTTAAACATGTCCAAACCTTTTGCAATTATAACATAAGGGTCTACCCTTATTCCAACAATTTTCTATTTACAAATTTCACATCATTTGTTGGATGTCCCATTATTTTCTTAGCCTCTTCCTCTTCCGCATGGTTTTTTCCTCTTCCTTCACCTCTTCCAAATGTGTCACCTTTACAAAGGCTCAAAAATATTTATTAATTTATATTTATTCACTTCTTATTAACTTTTCAACACCATACAACAAGTGTTCATAGGATCTAATTAACCATGTCAACCCTTGAACAATCATGGTTGATAAGTTCTTAATTTTTCTATATTTGCTATTCTATTGATTGAATTGTTCAACTAAACTAATTAAAAATTCACTGACAATTATTTAATCATCAATTGTATCTTCATGAGACTTCATTTGATTCACCAATTTAGACAATATACTTAAGTATTTATTCATTTTTTTTTTGTATTTGAAAAGTATAAATTAATTAAATACTTTTAAACTTATCCTAATTTTATACATTCAAATATATATTAAGGTCTTATTGTCCATCTCACAATCTACATATCACTTTCTTTTAAGTAAGTTTTCTAATTGTCTTCCATAACAAAATTTGATGATAATGCTTTTAAAAACAATTAATTTATTAATACGCAACTTGTAACAATAAAAAGGAAGATAAAAATATGGAGGGAAGTAGTTAGGAATTTTTTTTTAAAATAAATAAAAAATACTATTTATTGATTAAGATTTATTTCACATAATTGTATAGGAATAATATTTCTTCTAAGAATTTTTCACTCAGAAATTCTTGTTACAAATTATAACTTCTTTACTCACTCTTGCATGCAAGTATTGATCACGTTATTCACAAGATCATGAGTACCTGAGAAGCAAGTAAAGTCAATGGTTAAAATTATAACAAAGCAAAGTCAAATATCAAAATCATGAAAAAAATAATTAATGAAATCAAAATAAGTAAATGTTGATAATACATAACGACGTTGATGACGTTGAACTTCATTAAGCGACAACTAGTAAATACAATTATAAAAAGTATTACAGAGTAATTCACTATAGTGTGATTCACAGTCTGGAATACAATTTAGTTAAGGAATTGCTTCTTCATTGCATTTGAAAAACACTTCAGTTTGCAAAAAACTCCAACATCAATTTTGTTATTTGATTGGGCTTGTGTAAAACTCAATAAAATCAAAACCGAGATTGTAATTCCAATAGTTTTTGTCTCAATCTTTCTAAAGGTGATGCACTAAATTTATCAATAAGGATTAGTAAATAAATAAATAAATCTAGGTCCATCAATGCAAATATTTCTAGTACACTTTTAACCATTAAATAAACAAAATAGTAAACATACTTTAAATATTTAAAATGATAAATGAGTTAAGTTTGTTTATCACACAACTGACCTCTTTGAGTAGTTAATAAAGCTCCACTTTACACTATCTTCACCTTCAAAAGGAAGAAATACATTACTTGGATATAGTTTATAGTGTACCTATAAATCAATCAGACGTACAAAGGTTGAGATAAAATATAGTTGAACACATGGAAAGATGATTTCTAAAAAGGCCATCAAAATGTCAGTAGTAAATCAGTACTAATTTCTTTAAGCACTCTTACTTTTATTTGTTTCCCTTGAGTTAAGGTTCTTTGTTAGTTTCATCAATAACAACACAAAGAATTTGAAAGAAATCTAAAAGCTAAACAGAGAGGTACATTCAAATCAAATAGGAATTCCTATATTAACAAGAGTTCTAATCGGATGATGGTTTTTTCAAAAAAATTGAACTAACAACTAACAACAACATACAAATTCAACTATTCAAAATATAGAATAAATTATAGATGTTTTAGTTAAGAGAAAATAAAAATATGTCTCTATAGGCAAGAAAGTTAGGCAATAGTTTAGATACATTCTCATCACAGTGGCATCTTCCATAGACGTAATAAAGGACCAAAAGATAGTGTAACTAAAAACTTCATATTAATGAATAGGATAACGCGACGAACTCAATAAATGTCATTGAAATGATCATTTATTCAGGGCTTTGATGGTTTGGAGACACATGGAGTCAATGGGTACACTTACTTGATCAGTTCCTAAAAAAACCATGTGAAAGGCACACTTCCCTCTGCACCAAAAATCAATACCATAAAGTCATATAACAACATCCACTTTCATATAACAAGAATGAGTAAATGTTACATAATCATCAAATCCACTTAAACACAACTATTCCATACACCAATATATTGCAGCATTTTCTCTACATTACCCTTTACATTTCAATTTCAGTTTTAGAGCTTTTATTTTTTTATTGTTTTCATTTATTGATTCAGTAAAAAAAACTCAAATCTTTAATATGAAACTCTGTTAACCGGTTAGATATAGGCAACTTTTTTCTTTTTTTTAGCAATGTAAACCCAATAAATAGCGGGCACAAAAAGGTGTCAAACTCTTATACAACAAAAAGAGCCAATACCAGGTATGTTGCATTTAGACTAAAAGGTACCTAAACTACTTAGACTTCACATGAAAGATAAAGAGGCTTTATTTAAAAATTGATAAATCAACTAACTTGTATTATAAGTTAATATAATTAGTAAAACACATATTTACAAAAACAAGATAAGACCAAATTGTAGTTTTTGTAGGGTCCTTAGGTGTTGTAAGGAAATTACAGTTGAAAAATATAGTTTTTATACAAAATTTATTTGAACTCTTACCTCATACTAAAAATACAAATCTACAATAAAAAAAACATAAATAAAAAATATAAAAACACTTAAAGGAATACAATAAACTGAATATGAAAAATTCAAGAGTTAGCAGTGATACATTTGATGTGAAACATAATCATAGACCACATGATAAATTATTAGTTACAAGTAAGTTTTAGACAATTTTTTTTTTACTATTAAGTTTAAATTTAAGTTTATTTTTCACAATTATTGCAAGTATTTGAAGATCTTCAACAATTTTCCCCCCATTAAATTCAAGAGATACATTACTAATAAGAACGCAAATTTTTACAACTTATGCATTGATGGCCTATACTTTTAACTACTACCACAACCAATTTAATATGTTTTCTATACTAATATTTTGGGGTACAAGACACTTGCTCGGTCACTTGAAAATTTATAGGAAAATTCAGAATAACTTCCGCTCCTCTTCTTCTAATTCATATTACATCAATCTTTTGACAATTATACCACTTATTTTAGGAGATATTCTTTAAGTTTATGTATTTATTAATTATTAATTTGGTGCTTTATTTTTTTACTATAATGAAATTAATATGTATCACATAAAATGTTTTTAAAAGTCATTATTATACACTTATAGTTTGTTTCTGTCTTTTTTCTCTTGTCACATCATATTATATATATATATATATATATATATATATATATATATATTATAAATTTATCATTTTTTTATTTGTTCCTATGTGTTAGTTGAGATATAGATGCAAAATTTTGGATGCATGTTAAACATTTTCCATTTAACAACTCATAGAAACTGTCTCACTATTACATATGCACAATCATAATGAGTTCCTTCATCAAAGTCAATGAACCAATGTTCCTATTCCTTCACGCAATTAGAAATGATTTTTGTTCCTACGAGTTAGTTGAGATATAAATGAAAATTTTGGATGTACGTTAAACATTTTCCATTTAATAACCCTTAGAAACTATCTCACTATTATATATGCACAATCATAATGAGTTCCTTCATCAAATTCAACGAATCAATGTTCGTATTCCTTTATGCAATTAGAAATGATTTTTGTATACAATAGTCAGAGAATTTTTTCCAGCACCTCTACCATTGCAAAAGACTCAACTCCCCCACTAACTCTTCATGTCAAATATAATGCAACTACTTGCTAATTGCTCCTCGCTCATCACAACCTTGTTTTACTACACACATAAATTGTTTTACTAGTTTTTTTATTTTTGAAGTTCTTGAATCATGGCATAGAGAATCTCACCATCCTTCTCGTCCTCTAGGAATCCATAGATTTATGATTTTTTTTTTACAAGTTTCTCAATCTGTCCATCATCATCTAACTGACAAAAAACCAATTCAAACATCCCTATAGCAGCAGAAACACATTGCTCCCTGCACACAACTTCATTTCTAAACTAATGGACCATAAGTGCATGACTACTTGCCATTTATAGACCCAAGAGCTAGACACCTTCAGCACCTAAGGACCCTACAAAAACTACAATTCTATTGCATAATTATGCAGAAAACATGTTCTACAACACTAAAAGACATGTTTTCTTGTAATGGATAGGTGTCAACCAAAATATGAGTTTATCAGAAAGATTGTTGAAGAGATATCTAAAGAGATAAATTACATCCCTTTACATGTTGTTGATAATCCAATTGGGCTTGAGTATGTGGTGCAAGCAGCGAAATTTCTCCTTGGAGATGGGTCTGATGTCCACATGATAGGAATTTATGGTATTGGGGGAATAGTTAAAACCACGATTGCTCGTACTGTGCATAACTTTCTTTTTTGGCATTTTCAAGGTTCGTGTTTTCTACCCAACATTAAAGAAAAGACACTACGAGGCACTGGCTTTGATAGGCATTATAAGAGGTTCGAGCTATTACCATGTTGTAGGAAATTTGAAAGCTTCAAAGCCAAATATCTCTCAAAGAGTATAAAATTTCTCTCAAAGAACCCTCTTCGTCCCTAAATTACAGTTCACGAAAGGAAACCTTTGCCCCCAAATTATAATCTATGAAAGGAAACCTCCATCCCCAAATTAAACTCAACGAACGTGAAAGATTAAATGAAAGTAATGAAACCAAACAAAATTCGAACAAACTTAACCAAAACAAAATTCAATCAAACCAAAAACCGAAACCCTAAAAGCGAGCGAGATATAGTGTACCTAAAGTGAGTGAGAATGTCCAATGTTGTCTAGTGAGGATAGACTGTAGTATACCCGATTGACGACAGTGAGAACGTCTAGTCCAAATGAGGAGTGGGCAGGAACGCCTAATGAGAAGATCGGAAGTGAGGAAGAACGCTTGGTGAGAAGGTGAGAAGTGACGAAGAACACCACAATGAGAAGTGAGGGAGAATAAGGTGAGAAGGTGAGAAGTGAGGGAGAACGGGCAGTGAGAAGTTCGTAAAAACGCAAGTGAGAAGTGAAAGGGAGACTTGAGGTGCATTTTTTTAGTTAGGAAAGAGGGAAGAAGAAAAAAATTTCCCGCAAAAATAGATTTTTTTATATTTTATTTTATAATTTTTAACCCAAAAGGCCACACGTAAATAACCGTGGCTTAAAGTGTTAACGCTTTTATAACTATGACCTAAAGTATCAACACTTTTATGGTCACGGTTTCTTATGTATTTTAAGCCACTTTGCTAAAATTGTGGTCTTTACTATATTTAGGAAACACTTTTATACTCGTGGCTTATTTTAACGTTGCTTAAAGTAAAAATTGTTGTATTGTATTTGTCATTTTCAGAAAAATGAAGACTCCATGTTAACAAAATTTTTTCTTTTTTGGTTTTATGATTGTTGCAGCCATTGTACAAATATCATATGCTCATATGCTCTTGAACTTTTGACAAGTAAAGAACACTTTTATTTCTTTTTTTTTCTGCTTCAGCAAATGAATTATGTTGATGGTTTTAAAAATGACAAGCCTTTGAAACATGTCCAAACCTTTTGCAATTATAACATGATGGTCTACCCTTATTCCAACAATTTTCTATTTCATGATTTTCTTCTTACAAATTTCACATCATTTGTTAGATCTCCCATTATTTTCTCTTAGCCTCTTCCTCTTCCACGTGGTTTTTTCCTCTTCCTCCACCTCCAACTCTTCCAAATGTGTCACCTTTACAAGACTCAAATATACTTATTGATTCATATTTAATATTAGGTCAAGGGTTTAGATTGAAACACACTTTTTATTAATTTTTCAACATCATACAACAATCTGTGTTCATAGGATCTAAGTAACCATGTCAACCCTTGAACAATCATGGTTGATAAGTTCTTAATTTTTTTTCTATATTTGCTATTCTATTGATTGAATTCTTCAACTAAACTAATCAAAATTTCACTGACAATTATTTAATCATCAACTGTATCAGACTTTGATTCACCAATTTAGACAATACACTTAAGTATTGATTCATTTATTTGAATTTATTTTTTGTGTATTTAAAAAATATAAATTAATTAAATATTTTTAAACTTATCATAATTTTATACATTCAAATATATATTAACATCTTATTGTCTATCTCACAATTTACTTATCACTTCCTTTTAAAAATGTTTTCTAATTGTCTTCCTTAACAAAATTTGATGATAATGTTTTTTAAAAAAACTAATTTCTTAATACACAACTTGTAACAATATAAGGAAGATAAAAATATGGAGGGAAGTAGTTAGGAATTTTTTTTGAAAATAAA
Source organism: Phaseolus lunatus (assembly GCA_013389735.1). Classification (NCBI taxonomy): domain Eukaryota; kingdom Viridiplantae; phylum Streptophyta; class Magnoliopsida; order Fabales; family Fabaceae; genus Phaseolus; species Phaseolus lunatus. The sequence continues at coordinate 29,336,093 of CM023861.1, forward strand.
TAAAAAATACTATTTATTAATTATGATTTATTTCACATAATTGTGTAGGAATAATATTTTTTCTAAGAATTCTTCACTCATAAATTCTTGTTACAAATTATAACTTTTTTGCACACTCTTCCATGCAAGTATTCATTACATTGTTCACAAAATTAGAAACACCTGAGAAGCAAGTAAAGTTAATGGTCAAAATCATAACAAAGCAAAGTCAATTATCAAAATCATGAAAAATAATAATTAATAAAATCAAATATAGAGAAAAATTATAAAATCGTGAAAATAAGTAAATATTTTGATAGTACATACCAATGTTGATGGCAATGGATTTCATTAAGCGACAACTAGTAATACAATTATAAACAATATTAGAGAGTAATTTACTACAGTGTAATTCACAATCTGGTATACAATTTGGTTTAGAAATTGCTTCTTCATTACATTTGAAAAAACACTTTAGTTTGCAAAAAACTCCAGCATCAATTTTGTTATTTGATTGGGCTTGTGTAAAACTCAATAGAATCATAATCATGATTATAATTCCATTAGTTTTTGTCTCAATCATGCCCATAAATCTTCTTCAAATTCTCTCTAAAGATCTAAAATTGGTGCAAAAGATCAAATGTCACTTGTGACATTTCAAGAAATCTAAACATAAATTTATAGAAAAAATATTATCATATTTTATTTTCTTACTCGTTAAAATATTTAATTAATCAAATATATTTTAATAAGAAAAAAATTAATATAATATATACACATTAATAATTTATTTATTGTTTTCTTCTAATAATTAATACATGTAATGAGTTTAACATTTTGGCTATGTATATTTTTAAAATAGAGTATCTAAACATTTTCTAAATATTAAAGACAATTTAATTTATATATATATATATATATATATATATATATATATTCTGATATTTGTTTGACTGATTTTAATTCTATCATATTTTTTTTAATTAAGTATTTATTGGAATTTTAATTCTGTATATTTATTTTTATTGTAAATCAATGATATTATTTTGTTTATATATATATATATTATATGATAAATATATGCTAAATAAGACCCATATATCAACCATAAATTTTAATATATTCATTAACACATTCTTTTTAAGACTTTGTATATGGGTGGACACCTCAACTATCCATATGATATAAGTTAATTTTTACTTGTAGAAGAATAGAAAATTATAATTTTGATAATCTCATATCTCATTTAATAATATTTTTTACGTTTATTTTTTTATACATTTAAAGGTGTAATGATAACCCTCTTCCTAATCTATACAAAATTTATAAGGGGTTACCTTTAAGAAAAATAATATTACAAGAAAAAACTGATGAAAATACTCATGTGATGTGGTTATTATAAATATAAATAAAGTTAACTAATTTGCATGCTAATTAAGAAAGTTAGTAAATGGTCACAAGCATACATGAGCGGCTAGGGTTTTGGGGCACGAGGGAGTTGGGAAGTGCAGTTTGGGAGTACGGCGGTGCGACTACCAAGCACTGGTGGCTAGCGGTATTTAATCTGTGCGTGGGCCGTGTAGTAGGCGGTTGTGGGTGGCTGTTCTGCGGTGTTGGTCGCGCGTGCGACGAGGAGTGGTGGGGGTCGCGAACACGCACTGTTCTGGTGCTGCGGTGGTTCACGACGAGCGTAGGCGGCGCAGCTGGTCCGTTCTGGATGGTTTGTGACGTGGGTGGGCGTTGCGCGCAGCTGCGCGACGGGGTAGGGCGTGCGGTGCGCGAAGGTGGGCGCGTCGGCGGTGGTCAGGGGCCTCTGCGGTTGTCGGCGGTGATGGCTGCAGGGGCTGTTGCAGTGGTCTGGGACAGCGACAGTGCGGTTTACTCCGTGTGGATACGTGGCAGCTTGTTAGCCATTGGGAATGACGGAGGGTTCTAAGGGTTTTCTCATCCCATGAAACTGTTTGAAGGATGGAGAAATATTTGATAAGAATGTATGTGCTATGTCTGGCTAAATGAAAACATTTGCTCAGATTTTAGGTACTACATATAAGGTAGACATGATTGTTGTTCGGATTGATGAGATAGATTACTTAGTTGGTCTTGAGGATTGCAAGTCTTCATGGTCGGATTATTCTATTAAGGGATAAACCTCTCACACACCTGAATTTAACTAAAAATTGCAGCCGGTGTGAAAAACTCTTAAATGTGGAAAACAATTTCTCTTGGGAAGGATTTCTATGAGTTTGAGTTTGCTTATTTAGAAGACATGCGATGGACCCTCAGGATGAGTTCCTTGAAGTTATGGTTCCTTGAAGTTATCTCCTAGTTTCTTGAGATTGTTTGCCTGGACAAAAGACTTTGTCCCAACTACTATGAAGAGTACCAAAACGCATGCCTGAGTTAGAATCTACCATTTGCCTTTGGAGTATAGGAAACCAAGGACGATATTTTCCATTGTCATAGGTCTTGGTACTCCTTTTTCTTTGGATGAGCATACTATAAGAAAGAATAGGGGTATGTTTGCTAGAGTGTTGTTGGATATTGATTTGTTGTCCCCTATTCTCGATCACCTCTTGGTTGAATGTTTGGACTTAGCTGGTGTGGAATATGAATGACTCCTTCCATTTTGCTCTCACTATAAGATGATTCGGCATGAGCTTGCTCACTGCCAGGTGATAGGTGGAGTGGAGGATGATTTTACAGATATGTCTCATCTTAAGGATGCCTCAGATCATGATAGGTCCTCACCCAGGTAGGGGTTGTCCACTCCCACTTTGTATTCACTTGCCCTTATACAAGCTAAGGGCTCAGAGTCACATTCAACGACTCTTGTTGATGATCACCATGTGGAGGTCTCTACTCCTATGGCTGTACCATCTTCATTGTGTCCTACTCCTTGGAGAGCTAAATCACCTAAAGCACCAATTAAGACTCCTATTGACGGTCATAATGTGGAGGTCTCTACTATTGTGACTGTACCATCTCCATCGCCTCATACCTCCTCTTGGAAGGCTAAATCTCTTGGGGATGTTAAAGCACTATCGTTGGTCCTGCAAAATCACTTTTCCTCTCTTGATGGTTTGGAAACTACAAATGCGAGAGGTGATCCTCATATTGGTGCATCAACTATTTCGACTGCCATTGTTGAAATTAATTCTGACCATATCACTATTGAAAATCAGGTTGTTTCAAAATTTTGGGATGATCCTAATGAGATGGAGAAGGATGTCAGTGATATTGGGGAGAAAATAGTTCGCACTAAAAGAAAACCAGGGAGACCACCTAAGGGGACTGGTAAATCCAAATAAACTACTAAGGCAGTTCTCTTTGCAATGTCGCAACGAAGGTCTCTTCATTTTTCTGAAATGTTAGAGGACTAAGGAACCGCAAAATTGTGAAGATGTTGATTAGTTTACTTAAACTACATAAACCCCTCCTGGTTTTTCTTACTGAACCCATGATGCAGTACGCTAATGCTTTCGACGACCTTTTCAAATTTGTTAATATGCATTTGGTGGCTACGTCTCCTATTATTAATAAAGCTGCTAAGCTTTGGTGTTTGATGGTTCCTAAACTTGTCCAAAATTTCTTGGTCAATAATCAGTTTATTTTTGTAACTTGTCTTGTGCATGATAAATGCTTGAGCTTTGTAGGTATTTATGGTGCTAATACATACTTGGCTAGAAGGTTTTTATGGAGGGATATTAGTTCATTCACAAGGCCTTGGTGTATTCTAGGAGATTTTAATGCTGTGATCTCGGTGGGTGATTGTAAAGAGGGGTGAATCCTAATCAGGTTTCTTGTAATGATTTCCTTTATTGGATTAATACTAATGATCTTTCTTGTATGCCTTTTATTGGACCTTGTAATACTTGGTGTAATGGAAGGAGAGGGTTGCATAGAATTCATAGAAGACTGGATAAGGCTTTATGTAATGGAGTGTGTCTGGATGAATGAGATTCTTGTACTTATCAGGTTCTTGTTAAAAATTGTTCTGATCATTATCCTATTTTTGCTAGTCTTGATAGTAATTCTTTGCGGAAGGTTAGAAATTTTTGTTTCTTTTCTATGTGGCTTCAGGACACTTCATGTTTGAAGCTTATTCATGATTCTTGGGCTAATAAGGTTGTTGGCTATCCTATGTTTACTTTGCAACATAAATTAAAAAGGTTGAAACATGAGCTCCGAGACTAGAATAAAAATTATTTTGGTAATGTTCACCATGCAGTTCTTCTTAAGCAGGGTATCTTCCTTGGTATTCAACAAAGCTTAGAGGCTGCTAGTTTGTCTGATAGTGATGGGCTTCTTTATCAAGAAAATATTGCTAAGGAGGAGCTTGATCATGCTCTTCAATGTCAATATTTGTTTTGGAAAGAAAGGGCTAAGATGTTATGGTTCAAGGATGAAAATAGAAATATTTCCTTTTTCCATGCGGTCGTCAAAAGGAGAAATAATTCTAGTGGGATTCATCGTCTACAGATTGATAATGAGTTTACTGAGGATCCTAAAATCATTTAGGATCATATTTTGGACTTTTATAAAAATCTTTATGCTGAGTCTATTTCTAATGTTCCGGATACCGACAATGTGGAAGATTTTATTGGTACTTATATTCCTGAGATGGTTTTCTCTTAGGAGAATATATAATGTTGATTAAATGTCCTGATCTTTTTGAAATCAAGAATGTTGTTTTTAATCTTAATTGTAATAGTGCTCCGGGTCCTGATGGTTTTGATGGTGTTTTCTATCATTCTTGCTGGGAAATTATTGAGACAGATGTTTGCAATACTGTTCAACAGTTTTTAAACAAAACTGGGTTCTCCCTAGAATGAACAGTAATGTGGTATCTCTTATTTATAAGGTTCAGGGTACTGATTCCATTAAAGATTATAGGCCAATTGTTGTTGCTAATTTCAAATTTAAGATTATTTTCTAGATACTGGCGGATAGGCTTGCACTTGTGGCTGCTAAAATCATTTCTCCTAATCAATATGGGTTTTTGTAGGTAGATAGATTTAGGATTGCATTGGTATTGCTTCTGAAGCTATTAACATGCTTTCTAAAAAGGTTATAGGAGGTAATGTGGCTTACAAAGTTGATATTCATAAAGCCTTTGATACTCAGAGTTGGAAGTTCTTATTATTAGTTTTGACACGCTTTGGTTTTCACCCCTTGTTTGTCGGTTGGATTAGTACAATTCTCCGTTCAACTATGATTTCTATCAGAATAAGTGGCAGTTCAAAATCATCGCATTATAGTGTGGAGCGACTATCCTATTATGAAGATCCTATTAGTATTTGGTCGGACGAATGATTGGATGGGCGGTTAAATTAACTAAATTTCACATTCAATATCAACCAAGTGGGACAATCAAATCTCAAGTCTTAGCCAATTTCACGACTGAAGTTAGCTCTCGACCGACCGAAGATGAAAATCCTCAATATACCTTACATGTGGATGGTTCATCCAATGACAAGTCATGCGGAGTAGGGGTAGTTCTCGAGGGTCCTGACAACATTCTCCTTGAAAAAGCATTGAAGTTTGATTTTAAAACATCAAACAATGAAGCAAAATATGAGATCATCATGACCAATCTCAATTTAGCATAGGACATGGAAGCTCAATAGCTTATTTGCAGAAGCGACTCCCAGCTGGTAGTCGAACAAATTAAAGGGAAATTTGAGGTGAAAGAATCTTTTCTACAAAAATACTATCATCTTGTCCGAAATTTAATTATTAAATTAAAAAATGTTCAAGTCAAACACATTCAACGTGAGCATAAGGTTAGAGTCGATAGCTTTCAAGGTTGGCTACCACTAAAAAGAAAGGGCTCCACCGGTCAGTCATCTATGTAAATCTCAAAAAATCTCAGTGTCAGCACATACGAATGCATGGCTAATGTTGAAAAAGCAACCTAGATGACACCTATTAAATGGTTTCTGGAAAATGGCGAATGTGAAGCACGAGAGGAGAAAAAAATGAGGCAACATACCGTTCGGTTTGTCTTTATTGGTCTTGATCTCTATCATCAAAGATACAATCGATCTTTGTTAAAATGTATATAAAAAAATCAAGCCGACTATGTCATGCATGAAATACATTAGGGCATATGCAGGAGTCATTCAGAAGGAAGAACGATGGTTTTTAAGGTACTAAGGGTATGGTATTACTGGCCAACTATCCAAAGTGACTATATGGATTTTGTACGCAAATGCATAAAATGCAAAAAGTATGGAACTCTATCTCATCAAATGCCTGAGAACCTGCATTACATATTTTCCCTACGATCCTTTGCGAAATGGGGTATGGACATTATCGAACCTTTCAGCCTAAGCAAAGGACAATGTAAATTTCTCCTAGTTGAAAATTGATTATTTTACTAATTGAATAGAGGTCGAGCCTTTAACGGCCATTACAATACAAAATGTTTAAAATTTTGTTTGGAAGAATATAATCTGTCATTTTAGCATACCACATGTCATCATGACTGATAATGGTCGATAAATCATCGACCGAGGACTCGCACATCACCAGTTCAGTGGAGCACCCTCAAACCAATGGGCAGGCTGAAGTTGTGAACAAAATAATTCTTAATGAATTAAAAAAGAGACTCAATCCAGCCAAAGGTAAGTAGATTGAGGAACTTCTTGAAGTCTTATGGGCTTATAGATGCACACCACAAACAATCACTTAGGAAACTCCTTACAGCCTAACATACGACTGAGGCATGATCCTAGTAAAAGTCGAGGAACTTTCTCTACGATGTCAACTATTTGATATCAATATTAATCAAGAGAGTGTATTTGTCGGACTTGACTTCATCAGCGAGTTCAGAGACAAGAGAAGAATAAGAGAGGAAGCTTACAAGATTCGGGCGACAAGAAGGTATAATTCAAAGGTAGCACCTCAAAACTTCCAAAAAGGGGACTTGGTATGGAGAATGCGCAATGATGCTAGGAAGAACGAAAGAAAATTTTCAAGTAACTGGGAAGGACCATTTTGCATCAAAGACACGACGATCGGTTGAGCTTATTGTTTAGAATTTTTCTCAGGCAAAATTTTACCGAGAACGTGGAATGCCACGCCTCTCATGTTTTACTATAGTTAAAAGGCAATAAATAGTGTACTCTTTCCTCGTCCGGTCATTTTATCCCTAAGGAGGGTTGTCGAACAAGAAGGTTCTAATAAGGAACTTTAAATCTACATTTATTGTTATTTCAGTCAAGCACACCCCTTTTGATAAGGAAGCACAACAAACTTTAAGATTATGAAGACCCAGTTGATCAAGGCAGTTCACTTAACAATTAGCAGCCCTTACTGACCGCGTATATTACTAATAATATAATTGCTTAAGGTAGTTCGCTTAACAACTAGCAGCTCTTACCGACCGCACGCTTACATGATCAGAGACATCGCCTAAAAATGACTATCGACTAAGGCAACCTGCTTAATAATTAGCGGCCCTTTGCATGTGTAAAAGCATACACACATTCAAAGAGTTTGCCTTACAAAAGGGCTATCGATTAAGGCAGTTGCTTAACAATTAGCAACCCTAGCTGATCGACTATACAATGTGATTCCTATAGATATACAATATTAAACCTTAAATTCTAAACGCATACATCAACTACAAGTGGCAAGAGATATCGGCCTAACGGCATAACAAAAATCTTAAGATTATTTTACTATAAGTCATTTACAGAAAACTCATGAAGATTATTTCAAACATATATCAAAGTCAACATTAGTTCAATTTTATTTAAGCAATCGAGGTCAATATCATTCGGTTAGAGTGCCAAATTATCAATTATTATAAGATTAAAAATATCGAGTTCTATAGATATCATCCGTCGACACAAGCATTATCGGTCGACACGAGAAAAAGATAAAGTACCCAAATAAAGATAACAACAACATCAATTAAAAGCAAGTATCTTAAGTCTTTTATGCCCATATCCCAGGCCCATGAAATTTTTAAAATATAAACAAATTTACAAAGGGTGAAATCATTCTTCTAAAGAATTTTCACCCTCATTGGTCGGCTTAGTGCCAACATTTTCACCTTGGACTTCTTCTTCTTCTTCATCTCCACCGATTGAGACCGGCCGACATCCTTATCCTCGTTATAAGGGTCATCATCAGTAGGAATACTGTGATAATATACATCTAGTTATAAGCCATCCACATATTCATTTATCCTAATTCCCTTAAGACTAGAAAAAATTCTCAAGTTCAATAAAGAATATAATTTTTAAAATTAGTTATAAAATTAAATAATATTTACTAACTTTCTTAATAAGCATGAAAATTAGTTAACTTTATTTATATTTATAATAACCACATGAGTATTTTCATCAGTTTTTTCTTGTAATATTAGTTTTTTTAAAGGTAATCCCTTACAAATTTTGTATAGATTAGAAAGAGGGTTGTCATTATAGCTTTTTAAATGTATAAAAAAATAAACATAAAAAATATTATTAAATGAGATATGAGTTTTATCAAAATTATAATTTTCTATTCTTTTTATCTACAAATAAAAATTAACTTATATCATATGGAATAATTGAGGTGTTTCACCCATATACAAAGTCCAAAAAAAATTATCAATGAATATATTAAAAATTTATGGGTGTTGTATTGATCTTGTTTAACATATATTTATCATATAATATATATATATATATATATATATATATATATATATATATATATATATATATAAACAAACAAAATAATATCATAATCCTACCTTAATCTTAGTAAAATAGTATTATTGATTTACAATAAAAATAAACTATACAGAATTAAAGTTTCAATAAATACTCAATTAAAAAAATATGATAGAATTAAAATCTGTCAAATATATATATATATATATATATATATATATATATATATATATAATTAAATTGTCTTTATTATTTAGAATATGTTTAGATACTATTTTTTAAAAATATACATAGCCAAAGTATTAAATTCATTACATGTATTAATTATTAGAAGAAAATAATAAATAAATTACTAATGTGTATATATTATATTAATTTTTTCCTTATTAAAATATATTTGATGAATTAAATATTTTAATGAGTAAGAAAATATAATATTATAATATTTTTTTCTATAAATTTATGTTCAGATTTCTTGAAATACCACAAGTGAGATTTGACTTTTTACACCAATTTTAGATCTTTAGAGAGAATTTGAAGAAGAGTTATGGGCAAGATTGAGACAAAAACTATTGGAATTATAATCACGGTTATGATTCTATTGAGATTTACACAAGCCCAATCAAATAACAAAATTGATGTCGGAGTTTTTTTGCAAACTAAAGTGTTTTTTCAAATGTAATGAAGAAGCAATTTCTAAACCAAATTGTATACCGGATTGTGAATCACACTGTAGTGAATTACTCTCTAATACTATTTATAATTGTATTACTAGTTGTCGCTTAATGAAGTCCATTGCCATCATCATCGGTATGTACTATCAAAATATTTACTTATTTTCATGATTTTATAATTTTTCTCTATATTTGATTTCATTAATTATTATTTTTTATGATTTTTATAATTGACTTTGCTTTGTTATGATTTTGACCATTGGCTTTACTTGCTTCTTAGGTGCTCATGATCTTGTGAACAATGTGATGAATACTTGCATGGAAGAGTGTGCAAAAAAGTTATAATTTGTAACAAGAATTTATGAGTGAAGAATTCTTAGAAGAAATATTATTCCTACAAAATTATGTGAAATAAATCATAATCAATAAATAGTATTTGTTATTTATTTTGAAAAAAAAATTCCTAACTACTTCCCTCCATATTTTTATCTTCATTTTATTGTTACATGTTGTGTATTAATAAAATATTTTTTTAAAAACATTATCATCAAATTTTGTTAAGGAAAACAATTAGAAAACATTTTTAAAAGGAAGTGATATGTAAAATTGTGAGATCGACAATAAGACGTTAATATATATTTGAATGTATAAAATTAGGATAAGTTTAAAAATATTTAATTCATTTATACTTTTCAAATACACAAAAAAACAAATTCAAATAAATGAATCAATACTTAAAGTGTATTGTTTAAATTGGTGAATCAAATTCTGATACAATTGATGATTAAATAATTGTCGGTGAAATTTTGATTAGTTTAGTTGAACAATTCGATCAATAGAATAGCAAATATAGAAAAAAATTAAGAACTTATCAACCATGATTGTTCAAGGTTTGACATGGTTGTTTAGATCCTACGAACACAAATTGTTGTATGGTGTTGAAAAGTTAATAAGAAGTGTGTTTCAATCTAAACCCTTGACATAATATTAAATATGAATCAATAAGTATATTTGAGTCTTGTAAAGGTGACACATTTGGAAGAATTGGAGGTGGAGGAAGAGGAAAAAAACCATGTGGAAGAGGAAGAGGCTAAGAGAAAATAATGGGAGATCCAACAAATGATGTGAAATTAGTAAGAAGAAAATCATGAAATTGAAAATTGTTGGAATAAGGGTAGACCATCATGTTATAATTGCAAAAGGTTTGGACATGTTTAAAGGGGTTGTCACTTTGAAAATCATCAACATAATTCATTTGCTGAAGTAGAAAAAAAAATTGTTCTTTGCTTGTCAAAAGTTCAAGAGCAGACGAAAATATGATATTTAGACAATGGCTGCAACAATCATAAAACCAAAATTTTTTTGTTAACATAGAGTCTTCATTTTCCTGAAAATGAAAAATACTCTACAACATTTTTTACTTTAGACAACACTAAAATAGGCCACGGGTATAAAAGTGTTGCCTAAACATAGTAAAGACCATAGTTTTAGCAAAGTGGCTTAAAATATATAAGAAACCATGACCATAAAAGCATTGATACTTTAGGCCATGCTTATAAAAGCGTTAGCACTTTAAGTCACAATTATTTACATGTGGCCTTTTGGGTTAAAAAAAATCTAAAATAAAATATAAACAAAATCCAATTTTGTGGGAAATTTTTTTCTTCTTCCCTCTCTCGTGACTAAAAAACGCACCTCAGGTCTCCCTCTCACTTATCTCCTGCGTTCTTACGAACTTCTCACCGCCTGTTCTCCCTCACTTCTCACCTTTTCATCGCGTTCTCCCTCACTTCTCACTGTGGCGTTCTTCCTCACTTCTCACCTTCTCACTGGGCATTCCTCCCCACTTCTCACTTGGACTAGAAGTTCTCATTATCGTCAATCAAGTATACTACAGTCTATCCTCACTGAACAACACTGGACATCCTCACTCACTTCAGGTACACTATATCTTGCTCGCTCTTAGGGTTTCGGTTTTTGGTTTGGTTTGGTTTGATTGAATTTTGTTTTGGTTAGGTTTGTTTGAGTTTTGTTTGGTTTCATTACTTTCATTTAATCTTTCATATTCGTTGAGTTTAATTTAGGGACGAAGGTTTCCTTTCATATACTGTAATTTGGGGGCAAAGGTTTCCTTTTGGGGACGAATAGGGTTCTTTGAGAGAAATTTTATACTCTTTGAGAGATATTTGGCTTTGAAGCTTTCAAATTTCCTACAACCTGGTAATAGTATAATGCCTATCCAAATCAGTGCCTCGTAGTGTCTTTTCTTTAAAGTTGGGTAGAAAACATGAACCTTGAAAATGCCAAAAAGAAAGTTATACACAGCAAGAACAATCGTGATTTTAACTAATCCCCCGATACCATAAATTCCTATCATGTTGACATTAGACCCAACTCCAAGGAGAGATTTCACTGCTTGTACTGCATACTCAAGCCCAATTGAATTATCAACATGTAAAGGGATGTAATTTATCTTTTCAAATACCTCTTCAACAATCTTTCTAATAAACTCATATTATGGTTGACACCTATCCATTACAAGAAAACATGTAAACTAAAATTGGTGCTGCTCTTGGTATTTTGCCAATATGTTGCTCTATTTATATCCTTTATTTTTGGTGTTGTAGAATATGTTTTTTGCATAATTATGCAGAAAAATTATAGTTTTTGTAGGGTCCTTAGGTGCGGAAGGTGTCTAGCTCTTGGGTCCATAAATGCCAAGTAATCATGCACTTATGATCCACTAGTTTAGAAATGAAGTTGTGTACAGGGAGCAATGTGTTTCTGCTGCTGTAGGGATGTTTGAATTGGTTTTTTGTTGGTTAGATGATGATGGACAAGTTGAGGAACTTGTAAAAAAAAAAATCATAAATCCATGGATGTTTGGAGGAAGAGAAGGATGGTGAGATTCTCTGTGCCATGCTTTAAGAACTTAAAAAATAAGAAACAAATAAAACAAACTTACGTGTGCAATAAAACAAGGTTGTGATGAGTGAGGAGAAATTAGCAAGTAGTTGCATTATATTTGACACGAAGACGTAGTGGGTGAGTTAAGTCTTTTGTAATGGCAGAGGTGCTGGAAAAAATTCTTTGACTATTTTATACAAAAATTATTTCTAAATGCGTGAATAAATACAGATACTGATTCATTGACTTTGATGAAGGAACTTATTATAATTGTTCATATATAATAGTGAGACAGTTTCTAAGGGTTATTAAATGGGAAATGTTTAATATACATCCAAAATTTTCATCTATAACTCAAATAACATGTAGGAACAGATAAAAAAATGATAAATTTATAATATATATATATATATATATATATATATATATAAAATATGATGTGTTAAGAGAAAAGAGACAGAAAGAAATTATAAGTATATAATAATGGCTTTTTAAAAATATTTTATGTGATACACAATAATTTCATTAGTAAACAAATAGAGCACCAAATTAATAATTAATAAATACATAAAATTAAAGAATATCTCCTAAAATAAGTGGTATAATTGTCAAAAAATTGATGTAATATGAATTAGAAGAAAAGAAGTGAAAGTTATTATAATTTTTCCTATAAATTTTCAAGTGATAGAGCAAGTGTCTTGTACCCAAAAATGATAGTATAGAAAACATGTTAGATTGGTTGTGGTTGTAGTTGAAAGTATAGGCCATCAACGCATAAGTTGTAAAAATTTGTGTTTTTATTAGTAATATATCTCTTGAATTTAGTAGGGAGAGAATTATTGAAGATCTGCAAATACTTATAATAATTGTGAAAAATAAACTTAAATTTAAAATTAATTGTAAAAAAAACTATGTTGTCTGAAACTTACTTGTAACTAATAATTTATCACATGGTCTATGGTTATGTTTCACATCAAATGCATCACTGCTAACTCTTTGAATTTTTTATATTCGGTTTATTGTTGTTCTTGCCGGTTGACTCATCTGTCAGTTGACTCCACGACACTCACGCGCCTCCTTCCTCACGTTGATACGTGCTTGAATCTTGCGAAACAATCTGCACCTGCAAAAGAGAAAGGGGCGCCCTAGAGACCGTTTGCACTCCGACGCTCAAGTCAATAGGGGGCAAGTAACACCAAGTGTATTGAGTTTCTCTCTGTGTTTAGGTCTAGAAACTGCGTACCTTTGTGAAGTATTTTACTGTCCCTTATATAGTCTAGGGTTTACTGCGCCGCTAGCCCTAATTAGGGTTCGCTGCGCTGCTAGCCATATTCAGGGTTTACTGGAATACCCTTGCGCCGCTATCACCCAATCTTAGGGTAATCTAGCACATAAGGTTTCCTTCTCTGGAGTGCAAACTCTCACAGGGTGACCACCTGGGTGCCTCCTTGTGCACCTAGTCTCTGGGGCCACCTGTTCTAGGAGTGCCTTCACTGTTTACGTGCCATGCATGTAGCTTCACTGGGAAAATCCTAGCTCTGGTGAGTACTCGTCCCCTCAGGACTCTACACCCAACTGTGCTCTCCCTGCTACCCGCATAGGCACTTCGTGATTCAGGCCTCTCCCTACCTCTGGGTATTTAATTGGTCTTCCCCCAAGGCCGATGTCACCTCGCCTTCACCAAAGGCCGATGTCACCTCGCCATACTCTGAGTGGCGATGACACCTCAGCCCATCCTGGTGGTCTGACGACTACTCACCCTTCCCTGTGGGGACGCGCTGATGACTAATCACCCTTCTTGTGGGAACACACCGATGACTGATCACCCTACCCTGAGGGGACACACTGATGACTGATCACCCTACTCTGAGGGGAATGACTGATCACCCTTCTCTAAGGGAACACACCGATGACTGATCACCCTTTAATCCAAGCTGCCTGCGAGGTCCACTCCACGTGGCTTTGGCCCATGCTGTGGGACCCAGCTGACGTGGTTCGCCCTTTACTACCTGTTCTCGGTGTCCGAGGACTGGTCGGTACACAAGCCCCCCAGTCTCAAGCTGTTAACTTGTTTCAGCGAAGAGACTAAGTCATTGGCCCGGGCGATCTACGTGGCTCTGCGCGTATGGACATAAGTAGCGCGTTGAAGGGACATCTCACCACCTTGTCATCGCCCACATCTCTTACCCTCTGAGGACTTCATTGGTGAGCTCTCTGCTCGAATTGAGGACTTCTTTCTCGACAAAGAGGTGTTAATCACCCTTCTCCCCGATGACCTTGCACCAATGACTGATTGGTGCTTCATTGCTTATCGCGCTCTGCTGTCAGGCGCTCATCTAGGCACTGATCTGTCGGTGGTGGTCACTTTAGCAACTGACCACCGATCACCATTCTGAGTGATCTCCCCTCTGATTCACCTGCTATCTTCTACCACGTGTCACCCTGTGAATGGTCCACGTGGTCATCTGCTGCTGACGTCATCGACTACCGCTGACCGACCGGATCACAAGCCCCCCAGTCTCGAGCTGTGAACTCGTTCTCAGCGAAGAGACTAAGTGGTCGATGGCAAGATCATTCCTCCTCCTTGAGCTTCTCCCTTTGCAACTTCTTCTTTTCTGTGTAATTTCTTTTTCTGCTTCATAACTTGTATAAACCTTTTAGCTGTAAAGGCTCACTGCATTGACTTCAATATGAATGAAATCTTTGCTCCAGCTGCATGTCCCTTTCCACTTTTAACTCTCTGCATGTGACTCAGCATTGTCTTTAACAACTTTATGCATAACTTCATGCTGGACGACTGACTTGAAGGGCCTAAATGCTTTGGCTTCTCACAGCAGAACTTGCTTCTACCACCGACCACCGACTAGCATGTTGGTGCACCACCGATCAGTCATCGCGCTTCAGGCTTTGCTTTACTTCTCTGTTACTCCAGCGCTAAGCACATAAAATGCCTGAACGCCAAAGATGATGCTTGTGTTTTGGGGAAGAAAAGTGCTTCTCGATGACCCTTCTTGCCTCAGCCTCACTGTAAGAAGTCGAGGTGAGGTCTTTCTCCTCTCGCCTCAGCCTCGCTGTAAAAAGTCGAGGATGAAGACTTCTCTTGCCTCAGCCTCACTGTAAGAAGTCAAGTATGAGGACTTCTCTCGCCTCAGCCTCGCTGTAAAAAGTCGAGGATGAGGACTTCTCTCGCCTCAGCCTCGCTGTAAGAAGTCGATGTGAGGTCTTTCTTATCTCGCCCCAGCCTCGCTGTACAAAGTCGAGGGTGAGGACTTTCTTCTCTGGTGAACCTTGCTGTTCACGTTGGGTGTTCTCACTCGAAGGGGAGGTGTTCTCGACGAACCTACCCTCCCGCTTACGAGACCTCTAACCCCAAGTGACAGGTTCAATCTTGCCTCGCATCGCTCACAGGCGAGGGAGGACTTAACTGGTGAACCTGGCTGTTCACGTTGGGCGTTCTCACTCGAAGGGGAGGTGTTCTTGACGAACCTACCTTCCCGCTTACGAGACCTCTAACCCCAAGTGACAGGTTCGATCTTGCCTCGCATGGCTCACAGGCGAGGGAGGACTTAACTGACCTCACATCGCTCATAGGCGAGGAGGATTTATCTGACCTCACATCGCTCACAGGCGAGGAGGATTTATCTGGGCGAACCTTTCTGTTCACGTTGGAAGTTCTCACTCGAAATGGAGGTGTTCTCTACGAATCTACCTCTCCACTCACGAAACCTCTAACCCCAAGTGACAGGTTCTATCTCGCCTCAGCCTCGCTGTAAGAGTCGAGGGAAGAGGACTTTTCTCTCGCCTCAACCTTGCTGTAAGAAGAAGAGGAAAAGGACTTTTCTCTCGCCTCAACCTTGCTGTAAGAAGCAGAGGAAGAGGACTTTTCTCTCGCCTCAACCTTGCTGTAAGAAGCAGAGGAAGAGGACTTTTCTCTCGCCTCAACCTTGCTGTAAGAAGCAGAGGAAGAGGACTTTTCTCTCACCTCAACCTTGCTGTGAGAAGCAGAGAAAGAGGACTTTTCTCCAATGTTCTCTGATTGGGTGCATGCTCCCAGGAGAGCACCTGGCGTGGCTGGTCTGAACGCACTCGCCAGGCGCATCCTGCCTGCATGACCTCATCGCACGGTTCCATGCACGTTCCCACCGGCGAGGAGCTCTTCTTCTGGAATCACGCGAGGTGCATGCGTAACGCTCTCGCTGGGAGCTTGGGTCCCAGCTTAACACGTGTTGGCAAGACCCCGATGACCATGCGCCAATGAGTGATCGTGCTTTCACAGGGCGATGACTGATCATCGCTCTCGTGCGGCGATGACTGATCGCGCGATGAATAACCACCGATGACTTCTCACACTCTGCTCCTAGGCGCTTGTCCAGGCGCTGATCTGTGGGTGGTGGTCACTTGGTGCTGACCACCTATCACCTGCACTTGCGCTTGGGGCAAGGGGAACTTTAAACTGGAAAACACACACTTTATGTACTGAAGTCTTTTTATTGGGTGGCCTCGTTAAAAACCCTCCTTAGGGAAAAGAGTGCCCCCTGATGTATTCAACTGCTTACAGTGTATAGCGCGAGAACGCATCTACTTTACATCTTAACTGGGTGTATATATGCTGGGTCTCCTTTCATTGGCGATGACCGACCTCACGAGTAGCGATCATGCCCTCTGCTTCAACTTCCCCCCGAGCTACCTGGGAGCCCCCCTAGCGTAGCTCCCTCCATCACCTGATTTCCCCGTGCACAGGGATCTCATGCTGCTGGTCACCTGCCTCGGACCCCGAAGCGCGATCACCTTGCGGCTCCCTCAGGTAATCGGTTAGGAAACCTGTTTTCACAAACTCAGCAAGTTGATGCCCCAGCGCCAGGCAGGTGTAGAGTGTGTGTCCACAAGCCTGATGGAATTCACACCAGTCATCCTTCCTACTTCCAAGCACCTTGTCAGTTTTCTCTGGTACTCGAAGTCTTGCAGCTACAGCGGGAATTGCAATCAGCTCCGCCAACTCTATCATGAAATCATACTTGGGGGGTGCATTGTTCTCCCTTGCACGCCCCCTGGCCTGATCCTTCCTGGGTGTGTAGGGGCGGGACCTGCCCTGCGCTTTCTTCCCTTCTTTGGCCTCATGCACCCATGCGTGTCGCTGCTGCTTCCCCTGTCCTTCGCGCGGCTTTGGCGGTGTAGCACTACTTTTCTTCTCAGAGACCTGCGTCTCTGCTACAATATGCGCCACCGCGCGTCGCCGAATCTCAACGAAGGTGGCAGGGTGGTGTCTGATGAGCGATTCACTGAAAAGACCAGGCTGCACACCTCTCTTGAATGCATGCACCAACATGTCCTCGTCCTTGCTGGGCAACCTCACTACCTGCACACCAAAACAGTTGAGGTAGTCCTTCAACGACTCCCCCTGGTACTGGCGCACGTCGAACAGGTCGTAGGACACCATCGGTAGCGCTCTGTTGACGATGTACTGCTCTGTGAACAGCTTCGAAAACTGCTGGAAGGAGGTGACGTGGCCCTCTGGCAGGCTCACGAACCACTCCATAGCTACTCCACTCAGCGTACTCATAAACACCTTGCAGTACACAGCGTCTGAACCTCCAGACAACATCATCTGGGTGTGGAAGGCTATCAGATGCGCTTCTGGATCTTCCTTCCCCGTGAACGATGCCTTCACTCCCACCAGGTTGGGAGACACCACTGTGTTCATGATCTCAGGGGAGAAAGGCATAGGGAAGGCCCTTGGGGGCGTCAGTGGAGCCTGATCCTCTCCCATGCGACCCCCAGCTTGCTGCATGTGGTGCAGACTCGAGCGCAGCTCCTCGTTTACCTTGCGCAACTCCTCATTCCTGGCCTGAGAGGCGGCCAGGTCCTCCTGCATCCGCGCCTATTGCGCCCTGGACTCTGCCACCGTCTCTTGGAGGGCGCGCATCGTTTCCATGATTTGTTGCATGGTAACGCCGTTGGCTCCATTCGGCGGAACAGATCCATGTATGGTATTCCTCATTCTCTGCGATTTCTACTCTCGTTCTTGTGTATGGGACCTTCATTTTACTCCGGTCCCACGGTGGACGCCAAATGTTCTTGCCGGTTGACTCGCCTGTCAGTTGACTCCACGACACTCACGCGCCTCCTTCCTCACGTTGATACGTGCTTGAATCTTGCGAAACTATCTACACCTGCAAAAGAGAAAGGGGAGCCCTAGAGGCCGTTTGCATTCCGACGCTCAAGTCAATAAGGGGCAAGTAACACCAAGTGTATTGAGTTTCTCTCTGTGTTTAGGTCTAGAAACTGCGTACCTTTGTGAAGTATTTTACTGTCCCTTATATAGTCTAGGGTTTACTACGCCGCTAGCCCTAATTAGGGTTCGCTGCGCTGCTAGCCATATTCAGGGTTTACTGGAATACCCTTGTGCCGCTATCACCCAATCTTAGGGTAATCTAGCACATAAGGTTTCCTTCTCTGGCGTGCAAACTCTCACAGGGTGACCACCTGGGTGCCTCCTTGTGCACCTAGTCTCTGGGGCCACCTGTTCTGGGAGCGCCTTCACTGTTTACGTGCCATGCATGTAGCTTCACTGGGAAAACCCTAGCTCTGGTGAGTACTCGTCCCCTCAGGACTCTACACCCAACTGTGCTCTCCCTGCTACCCGCATAGGCACTTCATGATTCAGGCCTCTCCCTACCTCTAGGTATTTAACTGGTCTTCCCCCAAGGTCGATGTCACCTCGTCTTCACCAAAGGCCGATGTCACCTCGCCATACTCTGAGTGGCGATGACACCTCAGCCCATCCTGGTGGTCTGACGACTACTCACCCTTCCCTGTGGGGACGCGCTGATGACTAATCACCCTTCTTGTGGGAACACACCGATGACTGATCACCCTACCCTGAGGGGACACACCGATGACTGATCACCCTACTCTGAGGGGAATGACTGATCACCCTTCTCTAAGGGAACACATCGATGACTGATCACCCTTTAATCCAAGCTGCCTGCGAGGTCCACTCCACGTGGCTTTGGCCCATGCTGTGGGACCCAGCTGACGTGGTTCGCCCTTTACTACCTGTTCTCAGTGTCCGAGGACTGGTCGGTACAATTGTATTTCTTAAGTTTTTTTATTTATGGTTTTTTATCATAGATTTATATTTTTAGTACGAGGTAAGAGTTCAAATAAATTTTTTATAAAAAAATATATTTTTCAGCTGTAATTTCTTTACAGCACCTAAGGACTCTACAAAAAATACAATTTGGTTTTATCTTGTTTTTTAAATTTGTATTTTACTAATTATATTAACTTATAATACAAGTTAGTTGATTAATCAATTTTAAATAAAGCCTCTTTATCTTTTGTGTGAAGTCTAAGTAGTTTAGGTACCTTTTAGTCTAAATACAACATACCTGGTACTGGCTCTTTTTTTTATAAGAGTTTGACACCTTTTTGTGCTCGCTATTTATTGGGTCTCCATTGCTAAAAAAAAAGAAAAAAGTTGCCTATATCTAACCGGTTAATAGAGTTTCAGATTAAAGATTTGGGTTTTTTTTACTGAATCAATAAATGAAAACAATAAAAAAAAATAAAAGCTCTAAAATTGAAATTGAAATGTAAAGGGTAGTGTAGAGAAAATGCTGCAATATATTGGTGTATGGAACAATTGTGTTTAAGTGGATTTGATGATTATATAACATTTAATCATTCTTGTTATATGAAAGTCAATGTTGTTATATAACTTTATGGTATTGATTTCTGGTGCAGAGGGAAGTGTGCCTTTCACATGGTCTTTTGAGGAACTGATCAAGTAAGTATACCCATTGACTCCATGTATCTCCACACCATCAAAGCCCTGAATAAATGATCATTTCAATGACATTAATTGAGTTTGTATCGTTATCCTATTCATTAATATGAAGTTTTTAGTAATACTATATTTTGGTCCTTTATTACATCTATGAAAGCTGCTATTGTGATGAGAATGTATGTAAACTACTGCCGAACTTTATTGCCTATAATTTATTCTATATTCTAAATAGTTTAATTTGTATGTTGCTGTCAGCATCCGATTGGAACTCTTTCTAATATAGGAATTCCTATTGGATGACTTCATAAAAATTAAATTCTTTGAGTTTCATATATTATCGATGTACCTTTTTTCCTTTTTTTTTAGGCTACCTTTTAGATTTCTTTCAAATTCTTCGTCTTGTTATTGATGAAACTAAGAAAGAGTCTTAACTCAGGGAAACAAATAAAAGTAAAAGTGCTTAAAGAAATTGGTACTAATTTACTAGTGACATTTTAATGGTCTTTTTAGAAATCATTTTTCCACATGTTCAACTATATTTTATCTCAACCTTTGTACATCTGATTGATTTATAGGTACAATATAGAGTATATCCAAGTAATGTATTGCTTCCTTATGAAGGTGAAGATAGTGTAAAGTGGAGCTTTATTAACTATTGAAAGAGGTCAGTTGTGTGATAAACCAACTTAACTTATTTATTATTTTAAATATTTTAAGCATGTTTTCACATGTTTTCTATTTTGTTTATTTAATGGATAAAAATGTGCTGAAAATATTTGGATTCATGGACCTAGATTTTTATTTTATTTTTTACTAATCCTTTTTGATAAATTTAGTGCATCACCTTTAGGAAAGTCTTTTTAATAACGATTTTACCTTAATTAAATTAAATTAGTTTTTAAATTTTGACTCAATTCAATGAAGGCACAATTATATCTAATTATTGCAATAATCGAGTTAGTATGATCTATGGTAGGTATTGCAAGTCTACTCTACCATTCAAATTCATTTATTTGTTCCCATCTTCTCTCACCAACACATATACTACCTATTCCTCCAAGAATTCCACTTGCTAGTCTCAAGTCAAGTTTTGTAACTAAACTTGTCATTAACTCATATTAAATTGGAAGAGAACAAGTATTTATTTTATTTTATTCTTATTATTGTTCAAACTTATTAATTATTTTTTAGACACTGACAATATATGATGATTTTTTTATCTATTAGATTAAAGATGGTGGACAAAGAGTGGACTAAATTTCCAAGATTTAGTAAAGAGTATATTGATGGTGTTGAGTTATTTTTAGATTTTGCATACACTAGTGGAAGACCAAAAGAGAATGAGATTTTATGCCCTTGTTCTAAGTGTAGAAATTGTTGTTGGGCAAGAAGAAATGTGGTCTACGATCATTTAATAGCTATAGGCTTTCTAAAAGAATAATATTTGGGTAAACCATGGGGAGGAAATATCATCCTTGCGATCAACGCAGTTCTAGTGCAAAAAGTTGAAAAAGAGGAATGATCAGTCTATTTCATTAGCTGAGTCATACACGGTTCTGAGGTCTGCTATCAGATGATTGAAAAGGTAGCGTTAGCACTTGTTGCTATCGCACAAAGAATGCAGATGTATTTTCAAAATCATCACATTAAAGTGAAGACCAACTATCTTATTATGAAGATCCTATTAGTATGATGTGAGTCTCTAATGAACCTTTCTTGGTTTGGGTTGAGTTGATATAGGTTTCATTGTATTCATGACACTTTCAAGAATTAGGATCAAAATTCTAAAGAACAATTAATAGAGTTTCTACTCAAGAAAACAAAGGTTCATACTAAAAATACATGAATAGGTAACTTGTAGTGTAAGATAACAATGGAATATGGATGGGTAATTCAAGAACAGCAATCAAAGTGTAGTAACAACACAAAAACAGTACAAAGAAACAAGAATTAAAACAAGAACACAACAAGAATTGAAACTAGTAATAGAAACACAACAAGAACAAAACCCACTAATGGAAATTCAAGAAAACATCATGAACATGGGTATTCATGGAAGCCAAATAGAAAAAAGGTTGGTATAACATTTGCACCAATTAAAATGGAAGAACAACACATCAAATGATAGAGGACATCACAAGGAAGAGAATGAACTGATTAGAATTGAAAACAAACAAGTAGAACAAAAATGGGTATTTTTAGAAGATGAATAGAAATGACTTATGTGGTTGTAGCCTTTTGGAGATGTGATTCATGCCACTTGGAGGGTGGTTCTTCCAAGATGAGTGGGTGGTGCCGCCACTTGAGAGTCTCCAAAGCTCACAAGATAAGACATGGAGGAGAAGAAGAGATAAATCTCACAAACTCACTCTCTCTAAATTTCAAGATAGTTTCTTTTCTTTTAACTTTCAACTTTTTTATTATTAAGAACCAAGCACTCCTATTTATAATAAGGAGGGCTGGACATGTTACAAAGGGGAAGGAGTGGGAAGAGTCACTCTTCTAGCTCCTTCTAGTGCCTAAGAGAGAAAGGAGTAGAAAAGTCACTTTTGTCCACTTTTTACTAAAGAAAGTGCCTAAAATGCCTTACATTTAGAGGTTTCTTTTGGCTTTCCTCTTTGGCATTCTCCTAAGGCTATTTCTATATTATTTACAAATTTATACAAGAGTATTTACAAAGATTTATTTATACTACTATCTTTTTGAATTTTCAAGAGAACCCAAAATGTTCTACTTTTTAAGAAAACTAGTAAGAAGAATTTTAAATGCTTGGGTGGATGGCCTCTTCCTCCATTAGTGAAATCCTCTTCTACTTGATCTCCATCATAGTATTTGATCGGATGAATGATTGGATGGGCGGTTGAATTATCTGAATTTCACATTCAATATCAACCAAGGGGGGCAATCAAATCTCAAGTCTTAGCCAATTTCACGGTTGAACTTAGCCCTCGAACGACCTAAGATGAAAATCTCCAATAGACCTTACATGTGGATGGTTCATCCAATGACAAGTCATGCAGAGTAGGGCTAGTTCTCGAGGGTCTCGACAACATTCTCCTTGAACAAGCATTGAAGTTTTGATTTTAAAACATCAAACTATCAAGAAAAATATGTGATCATCATGGCCGGTGTCAATTTAGCATATGACATGGAAGCTCAACAACTTATTTGCAGAAGTGACTCTCAGTTGGTAGTCAAACAAATTAAAGGGGAATTCGAGGTGAAAGAATCTTTATTATAGAAATACTATCACCTTGTTCGGAATTTAATTACTAAATTCAAAATTTTTCAAGTCGAACACATTCAACGTGAGAATAAGGTTAAAGTCGATATGCTTTCAAGGTTGGCTACCACTAAAAAGAAAGGGCTCCACCGGTCGGTCATCTATGTAAATCTCAAAAAATCTCAGTGTCAGCATAGACAAATGCATGGCTATTTTTGAAAAGGCAACCTAGATGACACCTATTAAAAGATTTTTGGAAAATGGCGAATGTGAAGCATGAGAGGAGAAAATAATGAGGCAACAGACCACTTAGTTTGTCCTTATTGGTCCTGATCTCTATCGTCGAGGATACACTTGACCTTTGTTAAGATGTATATCAATAGATCAAGCCGACTATGTCATGTGTGAAATACTTGAGGGCATATGCAAGAGTCATTCAGAAGAAGGAACAATGGATGCTAAGGTACTAAGGCAGGGTATTACTGGCCGACTGGCCAGAGTGACTGTACGAATTTTGTACACAAATGCATAAAATGCCAAGAGTTTAACACTCATCAAATGCCTGAGAACCTACATTACATCTTTTCCCTAAGGCCCTTTGCAAAATGGGGTATGGTAATTATCAGACCTTTCAGCCCAGGGAAAAGACAATATAAATTTCTCCTAGTTGAAATTGATTATTTTACTAAGTGAATAGAGGTCGAGCCTTTAGCAGTCATTAAAGCACGAAATGTTTAAAATTTTTTTGGAAGAATATAGTCTATCATTTTGGAATACCACATGTCATCATCACCGACAACAGTCGACAATTCATCGACCAAGGACTCGTTGGTTTTTATGAGAAACTCAACATCAAGCACATCACTAATTCAGTGGAGCACCCTCAACCCAATGGGCAAACAGAAGTGGCAAACAAAATAATTCTTAACGAATTAAAAAAGAGACTCGGTTCAGCTAAAGGTAAGTAGACCAAGGAACTTCTTGAAATCTTATGGGCTTATAGATGCACACCCCAAACAATCACTTAGGAAACTCCTTACAGCCTAACGTACGGTGCTGAGGCAATGATCCTAGTAGAAGTCAGCTTTGTCTACGACATCAACTATTTGATATCAATATTAATCAAGAGAGTCTATCTATCGAACTCGACCTCATCAACGAGTTCAAAGAAAGAGAAGAATAAGAAAGGAAGCTTACAAGATTCAGGCAACAAGAAGGTATAATTCAAAGGTAGCACCTCGAAACTTCCAAAAAGGGGACTTGATCTAGAGAATGCACAATGATGCTAGGAGGAACGGAAGCAAAATTTCAAGTAACTTGGAAGGACCATTCTGCATCAAAGACACGACGACCGGCGCAGCTAATTATTTAGAATTTTTATCAGGCAAAACTATACCAAGAACGTGGAATACCATGCATTTCAAATTTTACTATAGTTAAAATGCAATAAACAGTGTACTCTTTCCTCACTCGGTCGTTTTATCCCTAAGGAGAGTTTTTGACCGAAAAGGTTTTAACAAGGAACTTTAAATGTACATTTATTGTTATTTTAGTCAAGCACATCCCATTTGATAAGGAAGCACAAGAAACTTGAAGATTCTGAAAACTTGATCGATCAAGACAGATCTCTTAACAATTAGCAGTCCTTACTGACCGCGTATATTACTAATAATATAATTGGTTAAGGCAGTTCGCTTAACAACTAGCAGCCTTTACCAACCGCACGCTTACATGATCACAGACATTGCCTTAAAATTGACTATCGACTAAGGCATCCTGCTTAATAATTAACGGCCCTTACCAATTACATGTGTAAAAGCATACACACATTCAAAGAGTTTGCCTTATGAAAGGGCTATCGACTAAGGCAGTTGCTTAACAATTAGGAACCCTAGCTAATCGACTATACAACGTGACTCCTATGGATATACGGTATTAAACCTTAAAGTCTAAATGCATACATCGACTACAAGTGGCACGAGATACGGCCTGGACAGGATAACAAAAAATCTTCAGATTATTTGACTACAAGTCATTTAAAGAAAACTCATGAAGATTATTTCAAACATATGTCAAAGTCAACATCAGTTCAATTTTATTTAAGCAATCAAAGTCAACATCATTCGGTCGGAGTGTCAAACTATCAACTATTACAAGATTAAAAATATCGAGTTCTATAGGTATCATCGGTCGAAACAAGAAAAAGATAAAGTACCCAAATAAAGATAACAACAATTTCAATTAAAAGCAAGTATCTTAAGTCTTTTATGCCCACATCCCAAGCCCAAGAAATTTTTAAAATATAAACAAATTTACAAAGGGTCAAATAATTCTTCAAGAGAATTTTTACCCTTATTAGTCGGCTCAACCCCAACATTTTCACCTTGGCCTTCTTCTTCTTCTTCTTCTTCATCTCCACTCACGGAGACCAATTGACCATTAATGACGTCCTTATCTTCGTCATAACGGTTGTCATCAGTAGGAATACCATTATACAAAGCTTCTTACTGGATACCCTGATTTAAGTTTTGTTTACTTATGCACAACAAGAAAGATTGGTAATGCTCCTACTCTTCGGCCAGGGCCTTCTATTTAGTTGCAGCCTCTTCCTCAGCCTTCAGTCGGTCGGCCTCTTTGGATTGTAGGTCAGCCTCAAAGGTCGCAATCTTATCTTTTGAGGAGTCATTGAAGACCTCGGCTAGGATGCGTACCGGTTAGGTGATTGGGTCCAATGAAAGAGAAATGCTTGTTTCCCCTTCGAATCATAAAAATAGGGTTTACATTCTGGATCAATGAACATTTTAAAACACCTATCCTTGAATTTTTTATAAGAGGAGGTGAACGGTGTAAAAAGAATGCCACCCAGATAGCTTGTCAAGGATAACCAACCTACAAGGTTAGTCAGTCGGGAATTATAATAAAAAAGAAACTCGACAAGTGATACAACATAAATTTTACAATTGGGTCAATCATCTCAGCATACAAGACCAGACCCCACCAAACCTCAAGAGAGCCTCAGCAGAAGAAGAACCAAACATGGACCAAAATATCAATTATTCTTTTTTTCTAATCTTTTTACAAGACAAGATTAGGTAAATAAATTTGGCTCACTTTGGACCCCAATTACAAGAATAAGCTAGAATAGGGTGTACTTAGTATAATATTGGGCTTCTGCCAAACCCACCAAAAACCTAGCTTCTAGAAACCCTTTCCAAACCCGCCCCTTAACCTAGTTTCTAAAAGATGTAGGCTAGCTTGGGAGGCACTCCACTTTTACCTACCTTCTAAAAGGTTTCTCGGAAATGACTGCCTTACGCGTCTCACTCTTGCTCCCCAAGTCACTCTCTCCTATATAAAGGGTGTCATGTCTCATGTGTTTTTACACTTGAATTTGAATATAGAAGAGAAACTTTACTTAAGTGATTAGTGAGCTTTGTCTCTTGAATCGTTCTTGGGTCTTATCTTGGGTGTAGTGCACCTCAAGTGGCAGCTCCTCACCACTCATCTTGGAGTCTTCCACCTCTCTAAGTGGCGTGGCCACCCCTCCATCATCCATAAGTTTTTCTTACTCTTTCTCTTTTCCTTCTTCATTTGCACCATTATTCCTTTCCATTTGACGTTCTTTAATGTTCTTCTCCATTCGGTCATCTTTACCATTTCTACCTTTTGTTCTCTTAAAAATTCCGCACCTCATCATCATCACCATATAATTGCGTTTTCTTTTTTGCTTTTTAAAAGAGGACTTTCACACTTACTTAACCACTTAGTTAAGTTCATGTCAAGTGGCAATCTTCTTTGAGTTTATCACCATAATTGCTAATTCAAAAAATCCTAAACAAAGTGCAACCTCTAAAATATGCAATCCTAAAATCAACTCACATCAGCAAGTGTAAAAACAAGAACGTACCCTAATGAAGTCCTGAGAGATAGAGAACCCACTAAGCTAGCCCAACCTTCCAGAAGGATGACTAGGAGCATGAGACAAGACCCAGGGCTAGGTCAGGTGCCTATCATTCCTCAAAGGACCACCAAGAGCAGAGCCCAGATGATGGGAGCTGAGCACTAACTAATCTCTTTATTTTTTAATTTCAGTAGATTAGGGTGTATGTAGCATAATATGGGGTGTACTTATCATAAATTGGGCTCACTTTGGGGATTCCAAACAGAAGAATAAACTAGAGTAGGGTGTACTTAGTAAATTGGGCTTGTGCCAAGCCCACCTTTCATGACATGTGCACCTAGGTTTAGGATTTCTTTGACCTACCTTCTAGAAGGTTTCTCACAAATCTCCTATATAAAGGTTGTTTTGTCACATGTATTTTTATGCATTGAATTTTGAATAGAAAAGAAACTTTGTTAGAGTCTTTAGCGAGTTAAGTCTCCTATTATCTTTAGGTCTTATCTTGCGTGCACAACACCTTACGTGACGGCTCTTCACCACTCATCTTGGAGTCTCCTTCCCCTCCAAGTGGCGTGACCACACTCTCACCATCCATTAGCTTTCTCTTATCTCTTCATCTTTTCTTTTCTTCATCATGGGCCATTTCCCTTCCTTTTTTATGATTATGTGTTCTTATTTTCCCCTTTTTGGTTTCTATATTGTTTGTCTTTCCATGTATGCTCTTTAATTTTTGCACCTCATCATCATCATCACCTTATACTGTGTTTTTCTCTTTATCCTTTAGAAGTGAACCTTCACACTTACTTAACCACTTTGTTAAGTTTGTGTCCAATGGAAATATTCTTTGGGTTTCTCACCATATTTTTCTTAAAGCAAAAACTTATAAACAAAGTGCAACTTGTAAAATGTGCAGTCCTAAAATCAACTCAAATCAAACCACCCTTCCCAGCCTTGAGCTACAAATTGAATTAGTTCTACTCACATTAGCTCTCTTACATTGCAAAAACCTGCTATGATGTTGTACACTATGTATTTAAAACAATTATATATCATGCACAACAAAGCAAGTATATATAAGATTTCTAGTAAACAAAACAAGAAAACACACTACATTTCAAGATTCCTGATATGACAAGAAAAAACCCCACCTTTGTAACTTCCTACCACCACTACTTCTCAACTCTATGCCTTTTCTCAACACTTCCTCTTCTGCAAGAAAGGTCACCTCTTCAAACATCATCCTTGACATTTTGTTAGCATCTTGTTCTTCTATAATTTTTTTATCATGCCAATGTTGATCCAAATTCGATACATTGTTGCATTAAAAAAAGGCCTCATTTGCCCACTTAACCATTTTCCAGCAACTGTTACCTAGTTGAACCTACATAAACTTCCTTGCGTAAGTTGATATTAGTGGCAGCTTTGCTACAATGACGTCCACTTCATTGGGAGTGGCTACTTTCTTGGCTTACACTCTTCTTCTAATTGTCCCTTTTGTCATTAGTGTTGGCTTTTTCTACTTACAAATCTGGGTCTGCTACCAATCTCATAATCGAAACTTTAATGTCTTAGAAACCCCTACTCCTGTTTTATCCTACTATCAGACTTCTCTATTTTGGATCCCCTTCACTTGCTCCCTCTGCCTTTGGCTTTCTTCCTAAGAATTGTTGTCTCCAACCTCCTGTTCCTGATTTCTTCTTGCTCTTCATCAGAACATTTTTTTCCTTGCTTCTTTCCTTATTTCACTTCAACTCCCTTCGTTGTCCCTTCCTCCTAGCTGTCTCATTTCTCTTCATTTGACCCCCCATCAGAATTTCTTCAAACCTTCTAGCTAAGGGCCATTAAAGGTTCTGACCTGTAACCTGCCTTTTGATACAACCCAAATAGCCAAGAAGATGACCAAGGACACAAGAGACACTTCATACTTTGATAAGTTATCTCAGCATCCAAGACAAGGCCTCACCAAATGTCGGAAGAACCTTAGCAGAAGAAGAACTCAGAATAAACTAAAGCATCAAATGTTCTTTCATTTGGTCTTCTTATAAGACAAAATGTTTGTAAATAAATTTGGCTCACTTTAGGGGTCCAAATAGAAGAATAAACTAGAGTATGTTTACATAGCATAAATAGGAGTGTACTTAGCAAAATGGGCTTATGTCAAGCCCACTTTTCATGACACATGCACCTAGAATTAGGGTTTTTAACCTAACTTCTAGAGTTATGCCTAAGGAATGGTTTTGACCATGGTCAACATTCTAGGCAGCCCCTCTTCCCTTCCTTTTCTACCCCTCACTCATTTTGCCCTCCAAGTCACTCCTTCCTATATAAAGGGTGTCTTCCTCCATGTATTAACACATTGAATTTTTATAGTAAAGAAACTCTGCAGGAGTGTTTTTGTGAGACTTGTGAGCTCTCTTTTGGGGTCTTATCTTAGGTGGGTAACATCTCAAGTGGTGGCTCTTTGCACCACTCATCTTGGAGTTCTCTCTTCTCCAAGTGGCGTGACATCCCTTCTTCTTCCATAAGCTTTCTTCACCCCTTCCTCTTTTTATCTTTCTTTTTGCGCCATCCATTCCATTCCTCTCTATGATATCATGCTTGTCTTTATTCATCTTATGTTCCTTCCATTTTTGCAATTTACTTTCATCATCATAATCACCATGTTGTATTTTTCTCTTTGCTCTCTATAAGTGAACATTCACACTTACTTAACCACTTGGTTAAGTTCGTGTCCAGTGGAGATCCTATTTGGTTTTTCACCTTAAATTGTTAATCCAAAAATCCTAAACAAAGTGCAACCCATAAAATGTGCAATCCTAAAATCAACTCACATCATGTGGTATCAGAGCATGACTTTAATTATGCTCATCTTTTCTGAGTTGATTTTCTGCTTTAAAATTCAGCATATTTTAATTTTGCTTTTATCTTCCAACAATTTAAATTCCTCTTTATATTCAGTACCTTTCAATTCTGCCTTAAAATTATTGTCATTTACAATTCCTCCTTTTTATTCATTAAGCACTTTAAATTATGCTTTTGAATTTTTTTGTGTCAATTTTTTTTCCTTACCTCATTTGCTTGAGTCTTATATTCTTAGTGTTCTAGGAGTCTTAAATCCGTTCTACTTAATTTGATTTTAATTGTGAAGAGCTAAAAAACAATTAGAAGTTTTTTTAGTAGTGGTTGATTTAATTCCAAACATAGAATGGAAGTGTTCATATGAATTGCATCCCAATCCAATATCTTTTTCAAAAATTGAAAGTGAATTAAAATATGCATGAAAAAAATGGATATGGAAATTTTCAATCCATAAAAACAAAGACTAAAACAAATTGAGAGCATTCACATTTCAACTTTCACTTTACAAATTTCTAAAGAGGATTCAAATTATATGGCAAGTTGTGTTCATAACTATGGAGTTTAATCCCTCTTGCTTTCTCAATTTCTAAGAACTTTTAAAATCTTCATAATTAAAGTTTAAGTAAGTTTCTTTGAGTCTTTTTCGTGCTTTTCTTGTTTGTCTTGTTAAAGTTTTGTCTTCATCTCATTTCCAATTCGGTTTAGCTTTCTTGCTTTTAAGCTTTTCTTGTTTGTCTTTCAAATTTTCTTAAGTTTTGTTGTGGCAATCTTTGGTGAGCAAGTGTAAGAGTTTCGTCATCTTTCACTTGAAGTGTTTGCTACCAAGTGTAGACCTTGTTTTTTAGTGCAAATCTTTCTTGAGTGCTTTACAATTTATCCCTCCTTTACAAAATAGCCAAGTGATACAAGTGAGTGAGTGGATAACATTGTTATTTTTTACTAATTGTTTGTTTCCTTTTTGTGCATAGTATGGCTCATTTGTCTTCAGGAGAATCCTCCAAGCACAATCCCCTCAAAAGGCACATCTTTTGGAAGAGCTTGCAGACACCAAAAGGAGATTGGCCCAAAAAGAAGAAGAAATGAGGCAATTGGTGGAAAGTTTACGAAGATTAAAAGAGGCTCAAGAGAACAAACTAGAGAAAGGAGATGGGAACCAAGAAAAGCTACTAGGAACTACATGCACTATGGGAGTCAAGAAGAAGACCAAGATTGGAGAGTGCATAACTTTGAAGAAAGGTGCCATCAACACCAACCACCAAATACATCTTTTCCTTTTATTAAATTACCTAGTTTTAGTGGGGAAAGTGATCCCAATGTGTACTTAGGATGGGAAGCGAAAGTATAACACATTTTTAATGTGTATGAGGTCGAAGAAGACCAAAAAGTTAGGTTAGCTTCCCTAGAGTTTTTAGATTATGCCATGCAATGGTGACATCAAACTATAATGGACATTGGACTTAACAAGAGGCCAGTCGTGGTCTCTTGGGCGATTTAAAATTATGCATGCGTGCATGGTTTGTTCCTCCTCATTATAGGAAGGAACTTGAGCTTCAACAAGGACCTAGGAGTGTAGATGAATATTTGAAAGACTTAGAAACTACTTTGACCAAAATTAATATGCATGATAGTGAGGAGTCAAAGATAGCTAGGTTAGTGAGTGGTTTAAAGAGAGAAATTTAAGATATTGTAGAATTGTATGAGTACTCTTCTTTGGAGAAATTGGTTCACCTAGCCATTAAGATGGAATCACAACTTTTGAAGAAAAAAATTTCAAAAATACTCATAATGATGACTTCTACAAATCTTCATGCAAGGATAAAAAAAATATTACAAAAACTTTTCCTACCAAATTTTCAAAGGAAACCACTTCTCACCATAGAGTTTCTGAAGACAAACCTTCCACCTCTACCCCTAAGTCACCCACCAAAACCTCAAGTGCAAAATGTTTAGGTTTTCGGCACAAAGCTGCCAATTGTCCAACCAAAAGAACAATGATGGTAAAAGGGAGGGTTGTTGTGAGTGACCATAGTTCCCAATCTTCAAGGTCTAGCTTCCCTACTTCTTCAAGAAGCCAAGGTGAGGAAAATTATGAGTTGTCTTATGAAGTTGATTTGTTAGTAGTAAGGCGCATGCTTGGACAAACTCAAAAACCTTTTGATGAAAGTCAAAGGGAAAATATTTTTCATACAAGATGTCTTGTTGATGACAAATTATGTTCATTAATTATAGATGGGGGTAGTTTCACAAATGTGGCATGTACAAGACTGGTGGATAAGCTTGGATTACCCACCATCTCTCATACAAAATCGTAGGCTTAGTGAAGAGGGAGAAATCATTGTCAATAAACAAGTCCTCATAGCTTTCTCCATTCGAAAATATAAAGATGAGGTCTTGTGTGATGTTGTGCCGATAGAAGCAACCCACATTCTATTAGGAAGGTCATGGCAATTTGATAGAAAAGTTTTACATGATGGCCTTACTAAAAAATTATCTTTTACCTTCCAAGGGCATAAGATTATTTTGAAACCTCTATCTCCAAAAGAGGTAAATAAAGAACAAATAAAAAAAAAAACAAAAAGAGAAAATGAAAAAGATAAAGAAACAAAAGATAAACCGAATAATGATACCTCACCTCACACTAGAAAAACAATCATGTTGACCCGTACAGAAATGCAAACTACACCTCCAAGGTGTTCTTCTTCCTTTTCTTTTTCATTACCTAATGCTTCTAAATACTTGACATCTTTGCTAAAGAATTTTAGGGATGATATTCAAACACCTGCTAAAGGTTCCCACCTTCTAAGAGGGTTCTCATCAAAAATTCATTTCATCCCCAAATATTCTTTCCAAACATGGCCTATATATAGAAATCAACCCTATGAACTTCCAAAGCTTCATTAACATAAGTTTACTTCACAAACCACATATCGCAATATCTTATCTATGAACAAACTAACTTTGTCATTTGCAGGAGTTCTAAATTCGAAGACAAATTCTTTCCAACTTGGGCGGCATGATACAACACAAATAGCCAAGAAGATGACCAAGGAAACAAGAGACACTTCACACTTTGATAAGTCATCTCAATATCTAAGACAAGGCCCCACCAAATGTCAGAAGAACCTCAGCAGAAGAACTATGCATAAAATAGAGCATCGAATGTTATTTCTTCTGGTCTTCTTACAAGACAAAATGTTTGTAAATAAATTGGGCTCACTTTAGGGGTCCAAATAGAAGCATAAGCTAGAGTAGGTTTACATAGCATAAATAGGAGTGTACTTAGCAAAATGGGCTTGTGCCCAGCCCAACTTTCATGACACATGCACATAGAATTAAGGTTTTTAACCTAACTTCTAGAAGCTATGCCTAAGGGAGGGTTTTCACCACGGTTAACACCCTAGGCACCCCCTCTACCCTTCCTTTTCTACCCCTCACTCATTTTTCCCTCCACGTCACTCCTTCCTATATAAAGGGTGTTTTCCTCCATTTATTAACACATTGAATTTTTATAGTAAAGAAACTCTACAGGAGTGTTTTTGTGAGACTTGTAAGCTCTCTTTTGGGGTCTTATCTTAGGTGGGTAACATCTCAAGTGGTGGCTCTTTGCACTACTCATCTTGGAGTCCTCTCTTCTCCAAGTGGCGTAACATCCCTTCTTCTTCCATAAGCTTTCTTCACCCCTTCCTCTTTTTATCTTTCTTTTTATGCCATCCATTCCATTCCTCTTTATGATATCATGCTTGTCTTTTAATTTTGGTTATCAGTTGTCTTTACTCATCTTATGTTCCTTCCATTTTTGCAATTTACTTTCATCATCATAATCACCATATTGTGTTTTTCTCTTGCCCTCTATAAGTGAACCTTCACACTTACTTAACCCCTTAGTTAAGTTCGTGTTCAGTGGGGATCTTCTTTAGGTTCTCACCTTAAATTGTTAATACAAAAATCCTAAACAAAGTGCAACCCATAAAATGTGCTATCCGAAAATCAACTCACATCACCTTTGCCAGCCACTTCATCCATACATAACTGATTTTTAGCTTAAAGAGTGCAAACAATTCAAGGGGTATAAGGCCATATCAAAATAAGCAAAACAAAAATTATAATTTTCCTCTTCATCCAACACCACACTTGCAATTGGCAATACGTACTCTTACTAACGCAAAACATATGACAGATTTTCTTAGCCTCATATGATATTATATAAAATTTATAAAGGAGTATTGTTGTTGCTTTAATGATTTTATTGAATAAGGAACATTCTTTTTTGGCTCTAATTACTTTTTCTTTTAAAACAAGTTGAGAGTGATATTTGTCATGGATACATCCTTCACATACTCCTTTTTTTCTCAATATTTGGTAGCCCAAACACAATATTCTTTTGAGAAAGAAACATTGTTCGTTGCAATTTAAATGTTGAAGTTATCATAAACAAAAATCTTCTTCTTCTCTAGCAATCAATTTGAGTTTTCTTTTGTAGTTAAAAGGGTGTAGAAAGCTTATTATTTGTCATTTTCAAGAAAAATAAAGACTCCATGTTAACAAAAGTTTTTCTATTTTCGGTTTTGTGTTGTCCAAATATCATATGTTCATATGCTCTTGAGTTGTCTTTTGACAAGCAAAGAATAATTTTATTTCTTTTCTTCTGCTTCAGCACATGAATCATGTTGATGATTTCCAAAGTGAATTTTATCTCATGATTGTTTTTCTTACAAATTTCACATCATTTGTTGGATCTCCCTTTATTTTTTCTTAGTCTCTTCCTCTTTCACATGGTTTTTTCCTCTTCCTCCACTTCTTCCAAATGTGTCAACTTTACAAGATTCAAAAATATTTATTGATTCATATTTGATTGAAATGCACTTTTTATTAACTTTTCAACACAATACAACTATTTTTGTTCATAAGATCTAAGTAACCATGTCAACCCTTAGAACAATCATAGTTGATAAGTTCTTAATATTTTCTATATTTGCTATCTATTGATTGAATTGTTCAACTCAACTAATAAAGATTTCACCGACAATTATTCAATCATCAATTGTATTCACTTCATTTGATTCACCAATTTAGACAATCCACTTCAAGTATTTATTCATTTATTTATATTTATTTTTTTGTGTATTGTCTTCCTTAATAGAATTTGATGATAATCTTTACGAAAAAATTAATTTATTAATACATAACTTGTAACAATAAAAAAGAAAGATAAAAATAAGGAAGGAAGTAGTTAGGAATTTTTTTAAAAAAATAGATAACAAATAATATTTATTAATTAAGATTTATTGTACATAATTGTGTACGAATAATATTTCTTATAAGAATTTTTCAATAAAATGTTCTTGTTACAAATTATAATTTTTTTGTACACTCTTGCATGCAAATATTCATCACGTTGTTCACAAAATCATGGGCACCTGAGAAGCAAGTAGAGTCAATGGTCAAAATCATAACAAAGCAAAGTCAATTATCAAAATCATGAAAAATAATAATTAATGAAATTAAATATAGAGAAAAATTATAAAATCGTGAAAATAAGTAAATATTTTGATAGTACATACCGATGTTGAAGGCAATGGATTTCATTAAGCGACAACTAGTTATACAATTATAAACAGTATTAGAGAGTAAATAACTACAGTGTGATTTACAATCTAGTATACAATTTGGTTTAGAAATTGCTTCTTCATTACATTTGAAAAAACAATTCAATTTGCAAAAAACTCTAGCATCAATTTTGTTATTCGATTAGGCTTGAGTAAAACTCAATAGAATCATAACCGTGATTATAATTCCGATAGTTTTTGTCTCAATCATGCCCATAACTCTTCTTTGAATTCTCTCTAAAGATTTAAAATTGGTGCAAAAGGTTAAATCTCACTTGTGATATTTCAAGAAATCTGAACATAAATTTATAGAAAAATATTGTAATATTTTATTTTCTTACTCATTAAAATATTTAATTAATCAAATATATTTTAATAAGGAAAAAATTGATATAATATATACACATTAATAATTTATTTATTATTTTCTTCTAATAATTAATACATGTAATGAATTTAACATTTTGGCTATGTATATTTTTAAAAAATAGTATCTATTTTTAAGTATTTATTGGAATTTTAATTCTGTATAGTTTGTTTTTATTGTAGATCAATAATACTATTTTATTAAGATTAAGGTAGGATTCTGATATTATTTTGTATATATATATATATATATATATATATATATATATATATATAATATGATAAATATATGTTAAACAAGACCATATAACACCCATAAATTTTTAGTATATTCATTAATACATTCTTTTTAGACGTTGTATATGGGTGGGACACCTCAACTATCTCAACTATCCTATATGATATAAGTTAATTTTTAATTGTAGAAGAATATAAAATTATAATTTTGATAAATCTCATTTAATAATACTTTTTATGTTTATTTTTTTATACATTTATAAAGGTGTAATGATAACCCTCTTCCTAATCTATACAAAAATTAAAAGGGGTTACCTTTATAAAAATTAATATTACAGGAAAAAACTGATGAAAATACTCATGTGCTTATTATTAATATAAATAAAATTAACTAATTTGCATGCTAATTAAGAAAGTTAGTAAATATTATTTAATTCTATAAATAATTTTTTAAAAAAATACTCTTTATTGAAATTGGGGATTTTTTCTAGTCTTAAGGGAATTAGGGTAACTGAATATGTGATAGAATTTGAACACAGAGAACAATCTCATTCGAATGAGCATACCTAGAATCAAGAAAAAATAACCACTTTTCAGACTCAGACTCAGCAAGCATCTGGACAACACACCAAGCGAACTCATGTCATCAATGAGGATGATCACCCAAAAGGACATCCTTTCACAGACAACATCATGGAAGCATAACTCCCTCCAAATTGAAGGGGTTAAACATCAAACTCTATGACAGTTCCACAAATTTGGACAAACACATGAACGTCTACAAAAATCTGATGAATCTCTATAGTACAGATAAGGCAGTATGGTGTAAGGTTTTTCCCACTTCTCTCAAAGAAGAGGCACTCAATTGGTTTACTTAGCTTCCACCTAATTCAATGAATAACTTTAAAACTTTGTCAGCCAAATTTAGCACTCAATACGCAATAAATCGATCGCACCACATATCATATGTGGCTCTTCTCAATGTCAGACAAGAGAAAGGATAACCCTTATGAGCATTCATAGAAAAATTTAACAAACTATCTCTAAGCATTAGAAACCTCATGCCAGAGATAGCCATGCATCGTTTGATCTTGGCTTTCTAACCCGGACATTTCACTAATAGTCTAATAATTGAGAAATCGAGCAACTAAAATCATGCAAATTGAGGAAATACATGATTATCACAAGAATAACTCGAGCAGAAAATAGAGGAGACAAAGGAAAGGAGAAAGACCGAGGTAGCTTACATATATCTAGTCGTTCTGATAAATTTAGAGATAACCAAGGCTCTCGATTTCATACTTATACCCCATTAAATGCTAACCGGGGAAAAATCATAAATGAAGCCTTGCATGCCGAACTGATCTAGGCATTGAAAAAGCTACAAAGTCCAAGAGATGCCGACATGTCTAAACAATGTCGGTATCACTGCAACTTTGGCCATACGACCGAAGAGTGTCAAGCATTGAAGTATAAAATTGAAAAACTCATCCAAACTGGCCACTTGCGCAAATTTGTTCAAATGGAAAACAGAAGCTCGTACCGATCTCCACAGAGAGAAAGGTATCCATCCAAAGATAAACGAAGATAACC
This sequence comes from Phaseolus lunatus, assembly GCA_013389735.1. Taxonomy (NCBI): domain Eukaryota; kingdom Viridiplantae; phylum Streptophyta; class Magnoliopsida; order Fabales; family Fabaceae; genus Phaseolus; species Phaseolus lunatus. The sequence continues at coordinate 29,373,896 of CM023861.1, forward strand.
ATACCCTCACTGTGGTAGAGAAGAACGATCACGACGCAATGAGGACAATTGACATCCTACAAAACAACAAAGAATGAGCAAGAGACCCAGGCGGGGTGACCATTCAAGAAGGAGAGAAAGTCCCAGGCATGATGACCGCTCCAAACGTGGCGTTCATAATGTCATAAACACAATCGCTGGAGGATTAGCACTCGGTGGTTGTGACCGAAAGGAGGAACCATCAAGGCATTATAACTGACGTTCTTCGCCAAGGAGCGAAAGTCCCAGATGTCGTTCGGGACGCGGCGTTTGTGAAGTAGTAAACACGATCACTAAAGGATTCGCATGCGGAGGATGTTCCAAATCAACCCGCAAGAAACTTCTAAGGGCTATCCAATCAATTCATTTAACCACTATCAAAGACCGACCGAGAATCCCTCCAATTCTTTATACAGATGATGATTTTACTGCTATTGATCCAACGACGACCCCATGATCATTATAGTGGAAATTTACAAATTCGATATCACTAAGATTTTGGTAGATCAAGGCAATTTGGTCGACATCTTATATTGGAAAACTTTCAAAAAAATGAAGATTCCAAAATCATAAATTCAACCTTATGATGACCAGATAGTAGGTCTTTTTGGAGAACGAGTCGACACTCGAGGTTACATTGAATTGTGTACAACATTCGGAAAAGGTAGATACCTTTGCTAAACCATCAAAATCAGGTATCTTTTGATTAATGCCAATACTTCATACATTATCTTGCTCAGACGGTCACCCATCAACGACCTTCAAGCAATAGTGTCAACTCCACACCTTGCTATGAAGTTTTCATCGGCTTCGGTGACATAGTCATCGTTTATGTTGATCAAAAGGTAGCCTGAGATTGCTACCTTGCAAGTTTGAAAGTCAAGCCAACCAATCGCTACGTTACAGAGAATCACCACGTGGTTGGTCAAGAGAATATAAAAGAGTATGCTCACCAAGGTCTAGAGAGCCAACTAGAGATCGGTCTCGAGAAATAAAATCTCCCTAAAGAGAGCATATGGTTGCATTGGTCGACCTCGACCCTCGACTGAATGATGCTCATATTGAGCTTGGCGAGGATCTCTGCCCGTTATCCCTACATGATGAAGAACATGCAACACACATAGAGACTTCATGACCGACGACAAATTAATAAGTTAAACACTAATTAAGAATGTTGATTTGTTCGCTTGGACAACCTCTTATATGCCTGTAGTAAGTTTGGACGTCATTACACATGGCCTTCAAATTTATAAAGAAGTAAGACTGATTGCCCAGAAGAAAAGAAAAATGGGTGAAGAGAAGCGCAATGCAACGCACACGGAAGCCAACAAGCTCGTCAATGCCGACTTCATAAAAAAAGGGCACTACACCACATAGTTGGAAAATATGGTCATGGTCCAAAAATCTAATAGTAAGTGGAGGATGTGCATGGATTATACCGACCTCAACAGCGTTTGTCCAAAAGATTCTTATCCTCTACCAAGCATCTACCGTCTACTTGATGGAGCGGGCGATCATCATACTTTAAGTTTCCTAAATGCATATTCTAGATACAATCAAATCCAAATGCATTCAAGGGACAAGAAGAAAACAACATTCATGATCGATTGCGATAACTTCTATCATGAAATCATGCCATTCGGCCTAAAGAATGCTGGTGCAACTTATCAGAGATTGATGGATTATATTTTAGAGGGATTCTTGGTCGGAATGTTGAAGTTTATGTTGACGATATAGTAGTCAAATCTGATTCATGCTTACAACATATTCAAGATCTCAAAGAAGTCTTTAAATCTCTTCGAGACCATGGTATGCGACTTAACCACTACAAGTGTGTGTTTCGAGTAGAAGGAGAACAATTTCTAGGTTTCATGCTTACCCATCGAGGTATTGAAGCAAATCCAGAAAATTGTAGGGTTATCACTGAAATGAGAAGCCCTAAAAATGTAAAGACATTCAAAAGTTAATTTTCGACTGACAACTCTATCCAGATTTGTGCCGATGTTAGCAAAAAAACCAAGCCTATCATTCAACCTTTGCGAAAGGCGGCTAAGTTTAACTGGACGGCCAAATGTGAGAAAATCTTTCTTCACTTAAAAGCATTCTTGGCAGCTCCTTCGGTCATACAAAAGTCGGATGCTCAAAAGCCAATTATAATATATCTTGTACTATTAGAGGAAGCGATTAGAACAGCTCTAATACAAGAAGTTGAAAAATAGGAATGACCGATCTATTTCATTAGTCGAGTCTTACACAGTGTTGAGGTACGCTATTAGATGATTGAAAAGGTAGCTCTAGCACTTTTTGTTACTGCACGAAGTATGCAAATGTATTTTCAAAATCATCGCATTATAGTGAGGATCGACTATCCTATTATGAAGATCCTATTAATATTTGGTCGGACGAATGATTGGATGGGCAGTTGAACATCTGAATTTCACATTCAGTATCGACCAAGTGGGACAATCAAATCTCAAGTCTTAGCCAATTTCACTACAGAACATAGCTCTCAACTGACCGAAGATGAAAATCCCCAATAGACCTTACACATGGATGGTTCATCCAATGACAAGTCATGCAAAGCAGGGGTAGTTCTCAAGGGTCCCGGCAACATTCTCCTTGAACAAGCATTGAAGTTTGATTTTAAAACATCAAACAATCAAGCAGAATATGAGATCATCATGGCCGATCTCAATTTAACATATGACATGGAAGCTCAACAACTTATTTGCAGAAGTGACTCTCAGCTGGTAGTCAAACAAATTCAAGGGAAATTCGAGGTGAAAGAGTCTTTACTATAGAAATACTATCACCTTGTCCAAAATTTAATTACTAAATTAAAAAATGTTCAAGTCGAACACATTCAACGTGAGCATAAGGTCAGATTCGATATGCTTTCAAGGTTGGCTACCACTAAAAAGAAAGGACTCCACCGATCGGTTATTGATAAGTGCCTAATTTCTGTAATATTTCATATTAAAATATAGGCACTTATGAGTATTAAATGCTAATCTACATATAAAATAATCCCTAATTTATGAATTTATACCTTTTTACATTTTTTATGATCTTTAATTGAATAAGAGCATTTTATTCCTAAATTTGGTGTTAATTGTAGGTTTTTATAGAAGAATGGAGATTTGGATTAAAGAAGAATGATATATGTTAAAAGAAGAAATCTGGAAGGCCCAAAATGTGCAAAAGAGAGAGAGAAAAGTCCAACTCAACAACAAGAATGTGTCAGATTAATTGGGCTATTTTTATGTTTTTATTATTAAGCCCATAAGTGTGACCCAAGAAGTCACTCAACCCTAGCAAATTAGGTTAAATAGGGGACTAGAGGCACAATCCTAGTGTGCCAGATTGAGAGGAAAACACCATAGAGTGAATTGTAAACCAATTGGGAGAATGGAAGGTGCTAGAAGTATGCATGGCTAATTCTACCCTTTGGGATTGGGAGTAATCTGCTCAAACTCTTATGTATTGAGGTGATATCTTATATTAAAATATTCAGTTCTTGATTGATTATTGGTATTGTTGTTTTACTTTTAATTTTTCGTGACAAATTGAAAATCTTAAATCTGACTGGAAAGTATTTTTAGGATTCTGACCTAAATAACAATACTTAACATATTTGAGTGCTAGGAATAGACTTGAAATGTTAATTGCTATCAACGTCTGAGCTTGATTCTAAGTTGTTTTTATAAATATGCGAGAGATCGATATTTAGGAAGCATCTTAATAATTTTATATGCGAGGAATTGATATAAATGAATTTTATATGGGAATCAATTTCAATCAAAGAACTTAATATTGACATGCTAATCAAAATACATGAGAGTGAGAGAGATGAAACCTAATTCCTATTTTTCCAACTTGAAGCAACCAATTCTTTGTCTGTTTTCTTATTGATCATCGCCAACAAAACCACTTTCAACACACTTTTAATTGTTTTGTTCTATATTTAGCGATTATTGTACTTGATAATTCACTGTTCTTTGTGGGATCGATATCCGTCCTTAGGGACAATTATTACTTCTGAGAATGCGGTGCACTTGCCGTAAAAAGTCATCAGTCATCTATGTAAATCTCAAAAATCTCAGTATCAGCATAGATGAATGCATGGCTACTGTTGAAAAAATAGCCTAAATGACACCTATTAAATGGTTTTTGGAAAATGGCAAATATGAAGCCTGAGAGGAGAAAACAATGAGGCAACATACCGCTCGGTTTGTCATTATTGGTCCTGATCTCTATCGCCGAGGATACAATAGACCTTTGTTAAAATGTATATCAACAGATCAATCCGACTATGTCATGTGTAAAATACATGAGGGCATATGCAGGAGTCATTCAAAAGCAAGAACGATGGCTACTAAGGTACTAAGGGCAGGGTATTATTGGCCGACTGTCCAAAGTGACTGTATGGATTTTGTACGCAAATGAATAAAATGCCAAGAGTATGGCACTCTATCTCTTCAAATGCCTGAGAACCTACATTACATCTTTTCCCCGTGGCCCTTTGCAAAATGGGGTATGGACATTATTGCGCCTTTCAGCCCAAGGAAAGGACAATATAAATTTCTCCAAGTTGAAATTGATTATTTAACTAAGTGAATAGAGGTCGAGCCTTTAGCAGCCATTACAACACAAAATGTTTAAAATTTTGTTTGGAAATATATAATCTGTCATTTTAGCATACCACATGTCATCATGACTGACAACGGTCAACAAATCATCAACTGAGGACTCGCACATCACCAGTTCAGTGGAGCACCCTCAACCCAATGGGCAGACTGAAGTTGCAAACAAAATAATTCTTAACGAATTAAAAAAGAGACTCAATCCAACCAAAGGTAAGTAAACCAAGGAACTTCTTGAAGTCTTATGGGCTTATAGATGCACACCACAAATAATCACTCAGGAAACTCCTTACAGCCTAACATACAGTACTGAGGCAATGATCTCAGTAGAAGTCAACTTTCTCAACAACATCAACTATTTGATATCAATATTAATCAATAGATTTTATCTGTCGGACTCGACCTTGTCAACAAGTTCTAAGAAAGAAAAGAATAAGAGAGGAAGCTTGCAAGATTCAAGTGATAAGAAGGTATAATTCAAAGGTAGCACCTCGAATCTTCCAAAAAGCTTATGTGAGTTGATTTTAGGATTGCTCATTTTATGGTGTGACACTTTACTTAGATTGAGATTTTAGCAATTTAGAAGGTGAAACCTAAGGAAGATTTCCACTAGACATGAACTTAACCAAGTGGTTAAGTAAGTGTGAAGGTTCACTTCACAAAGTCAAAAGGAAAACACAAGTATATGGTGAGCATGATGAAAGTGCAGAAATTAAAGAACATGAAAGGAAACAAAGTAAAAACAAGATAGCCGAATGAAAGAAAAGAAGAAAAAAAGAATATAAACTCAAGGAAAGAAAGACATAAATGGAAATGGAAACAAGATGAAGGAAAGGAAGCTTATGGTGATGGCAATGGAAGAAACACGCCACTTGGAGTATGGAGGTTCTCCAAGATAAGTGAAAATGGCTGCCACTTGAAGAGCTCATACTCTCACAAGATAAGACCTAAGCTAAGAGCTCACAATTCTTACACAATTTGTGCAGACTTTTCCTTCTTCTATATCCAACATTTAAAAATACAATGGGTAGGCCTCCTATTTATAGGTGAAGGAGCCTTGGAAAACAAGCAAGAGGGGTAGGATGGGAAAAGGGAAAAAATGGGCAGCCTTAGGGTTTGACTAAGTCAATCCCGCATCCAAGGCTTGTCCTTCTAGAAACTAGGTCAAAATGCCAAGGACTAGAAACAAGCTAAAAGGATAACTACACCCCCTATTATACTAAAGGCACCTTATTCTAGCCTATCTTTGCAATTTGGGACCCCTAAAGTGAGCCCAAATTATTTACATAACTTTTCTCTTGTGGAAAGACCATAAGGAAGAACTTTTGATATTCTGGTATATAGCTGGTTCTTCTTCTGTTGATGTTTTCTTGAGGTTTGGTGGGGCCTGGCTTTGTATACTGAGATGACTGACCATTTTGTGATTTGCTTGATGTTTCCTTAATCATCTGCTGATTGTTGTGGTTTGTATCAAAAGTGGAATTGGTCTAGAGAATGCGCAATGATGCTAGGAAGAACGGAAGCAAATTTTCAAGTAATTGGGAAGGACCATTATGCATCAAAGACATGGTTGCCCGTGGAGCTTATTATTTAGAATTTTTATCAAGAAAACTTATACCGAGAACGTGGAATGCCACACATTTCAAGTTTTACTATAGTTAAAATGCAATAAACAGTGTACTCTTCCCTAGCTTGGTCATTTTTTCCCTAAAGAGGGTTTTCGACCGAGAAGGTTTTATCTAGGAACTTTAAATGTACATTTATTGTTATTATAGTCAAGCACATCCCATTTAATAAGGAAGCACAACAAACTTAAAGATTATGAAGACTCAGTCGATCAAGGTAGTTCATTTAAAAATTAGCAGCCCTTATCGACCGCATATATTACTAATAATATAGTTGGTTAAGGCAGTTCGCTTAACAACTAGCAGCCCTTACCAACCGCAGGCTTACATGATCAGAGACATTGCCTAAAAAATGACTATCAACTAAGGCACCCTGCTTAATAATTAGTTGCCCTTACCGATTACATGCGTAAAAGCATACACACATTCAAAGAGTTTGCCTTGCGAAAGGGCTATCGACTAAGGTAGTTGCTTAACAATTAGCAACCCTAGTTGACCAACTACGCAACGTGATTCCTATGGATATACGGTATTAAACCTTAAAGTCTAGATGTATACATTGACTACAAGTGGCAAGAGATATGGATCGAACGGCATAACAAAAACTTAAGATTATTTTACTACAAGTTATTTAAAGAAAACTCATGAAGATTATTTCAAAATATATGTCAAAGTCAACATCAATTCAATTTTATTTAAGCAATCAAATTCAATATCACTTGGTTGGAGTGTCGAACTATCAACTATTAGAAGATTAAAAATATCGAGTTCTACAGGTATCATCGATCAGCACAAGCATTATCGATCGACACGAGGAAAAGATAAAGTACCCAAATAAAGATAACATCGACATCAATTAAAAGCAAGTATCTTAAGTCTTTTATGCCCACATCCCAGGTCCAAGAAATTTTTAAAATATAAACAAATTTACAAAGGGTTAAATAATTATTCAAGAGAAGTTTCACCCTCATTGGTCAGATCAGCGCCAACATTTTCACCTTAGCCTTCTTCTTCTTCTTCATCTCAACCAACCAGACCAATTCACCATTAATGACATCCTTATCCTCGTCATAAGGGTCGTTATCGGTAGGAATACCGTGATAATATACATCTGGTTATAAACTATCCACATATTCATTTACCCTAATTCCCCTTAAGACCAGAAAAAGTTCTCAAATTCAATGAAAAGTATATTTTTCAACATTAGTTATAGAATTAAATAATATTTACTAACTCTCTTAATTAGCATGCAAATTAGTTAACTTTATTATATTTGTAATAACCACATGAGTATTTTCATCAATTTTTTCTTGTAATATTAGTTTTTTTAAAGGTAATCCCTTTTGAATTTTGTATAGATTAGGAAGAGGGTTATCATTACACCTTTTTAAATGTATAAAAAAATAAACATAAAAAGTATTATTAAATGAGATGTGAGATTTATCAAAATTATAATTATCTATTCTTTTTATCTACAAATAAAAATTAACTTCTATCATAAGGGATTATGGGGTAGTTAAGGTGTTTCACCCATATACAAAGCCAAAAAAATGTGTTAATGAATATATTAAAAATTTATGCGTGTTATATGGGTCTTATTTAACATATATATAAAAAATAATATCAGAATCCTACCTTAATCTTAATAAAATAATTTACAATAAAAATAAATTATACAGAATTAAAGTTTCAATAAATATTTATTTAAAAAAAAATATGATAGAATTAAAATCTGTCAAACAAATATCAGAAGTTTCCAAGAATATATATATATAAATTAAATTGGCTTTAATATTTAAAAAATGTTTAGATACTATTTTTTAAAAATATACATAACCAAAATGTTAAATTCATTACCTGTATTAATTATTAGAAGAAAATAATAAATAAATTACTGATGTATATATATTATATTAATTTTTTCCTTATTAAAATATATATGATTAATTAAATATTTTAATGAGTAAAAAAATACTATATTACAATATTTTTTCTATAAATTTATGTTCAAATTTCTTAAAATACCACAAGTGAGATTTGACCTTTTGCACCAATTTTAGATCTTCAAAGAAAATTTGAAGAAGAGTTATGGACAAGATTGAGAGAAAAATTATTGGAATTATAATCACGGTTATGATTCTATTGAGTTTTACACAAGCCCAATCAAATAACAAAATTGATGTTGGTGTTTTTTGCAAACTGAAGTGTTTTTTCAAATGTAATGAAGAAGCAATTCCTAAACCAAATTGTATATCAGATTGTGAATCACATTGTAGTGAATTACTCTCTAATACTGTTTATAATTGTATTACTAGTTGTCGCTTAATGAAGTCCATTGCCATGAACATCGGTATGTACTATCAAAATATTTACTTATTTTCACGATTTTATAATTTTTCTCTATATTCAATTTCATTAATTGTTATTTTTCATGATTTTGATAATTGACTTTGCTTTGTTATGATTTTGACCATTGACTTTACTTGCTTCTCAGGTGCTCATGATCTTGTGAACAATGTGATGAATACTTGCATGGAAGAGTGTGCAAAAAAGTTATAATTTGTAACAAGAATTTCTGAGTGAAGAATTCTTAGAAGAAATATTATTCTTACACAATTATGTGAAATAAATCTTAATCAATAAATAGTATTTGTTATTTATTTTCAAAAAAAATCCTAACTACTCCCCTCTATATTTTATCTTCATTTTATTATTACAAGTTGTGTATTAATAAATTATTATTTTTTTAAAACATTATCATCAAATTTTGTTAAGGAAAACAATTAGAAAACATTTTTAAAAGGAAGTGATACGTAGAATTCTGAGACAGACAATAATACATTAATATATATTTGAATGTATAAAATTAGAATAAGTTTAAAAATATTTAATTAATTTATACTTTTCAAATACACAAAAAATAAATTCAAATAAATGAATCAATACTTAAATTTATTATCTAAATTGGTGAATCAAAGTCTGATACAATTGATGATTAAATAATTGTCGGTGAAATTTTAATTAGTTTAGTTGAACAATTCGATCAATAGAATAACAGATATAGAAAAAAAATTAAGAACTTATCAACCACGATTTTTCAAGAGTTGAGAGGTTATTTAGATCCTATGAACACATATTGTAGTATGGTGTAGAAAAGTTAATAAGAAGTGTGTTTCAATATAAACCCTTGACATCATATTAAATATGAATCAATAAGTATATTTAAGTCTTGTAAAGGTGACACATTTGGAAGAGTTGGAGGTGGAGGAAGAGAAAAAAACCAGGTGGAAGAGGAAGAGGCTAAGAGAAAATAATGGGAGATCCAACAAAGGATGTGGAATTTGTAAGAAGAAAATCATGAAATATAAAATTGTTTGATAAGGGTAGACCATCATGTTATAATTTCAAAAGGTTTGGACATGTTTAAAGGGTTTGTCACTCTGAAAATCATCAACATAAGCTGAAGCAGAAAAAAAAAATTGTTCTTTGCTTGTCAAAAGTTCAAGAGTAAATGAACATATGATATTTGGACAACGGCTGCAAAAATCATAAAACCAAAAAAGAAAAACTTTTTTTAACATGGAGTCTTCATTTTCCTGAAAATGACAAATACACTACAACATTTTTTACTTTAGACAATGCTAAAATAGGCCACGGGTATAAAAGTGTTGCCTAAAGATAGTAAAGACCATGGTTTTAGCAAGTGGCTTAAAATATATAAGAAACCACAGCCATAAAAATATTGATACTTTAGGCCATACTTATAAAAGCGTTAACACTTTAAGCCACGATTATTTACGTGTGGCCTTTTGGGTTAAGAAAAAATCTAAAATAAAATATAAACAAACTCCAATTTTGCGGGAAATTTTTTTTCTTCTTCCCTCTCTCGTGACTAAAAAACACACCTCAGGTCTCTCTCTCACTTCTCACCTACGTTCCTACAAACTTTTCACCGCCCGTTTCCCCTCACTTCTCACCGCGTTCTCCCTCACTTCTCACTGCGGCGTTCTTCCTCTCTTCTCACCTTCTCACATTCTCACCGAGCATTCTTCCTCACTTCCGACCTTCTCATTAGGCATTCCTCCCCACTTCTCACTTGGACTGGACATTCTCATTGTTTTCAATCGGATATACTGCAGTCTATCCTTACTGAACAACACTGGACATTCTCACTCGCTTCACGTACACTATATCTTGCTCGCTCTTAGGATTTCAATTTTTTGCTTGGTTTGGTTTGATTGAATTTTGTTTTGGTTAGGTTTGTTTGAGTTTTGTTTGGTTTCATTACTTTCATTTAATTTTTCACGTTCGTTGAGTTTAATTTGGGGACGAAGGTTTCCTTTCCTAGACTATAATTTAGGGACAAAGGTTTCCTTTCATGAACTATAATTTGGGGACGAAGAGGGTTCTTTGAGAGAAATTTTATACTCTTTGAGAGATATTTGGCTTTGAAGCTTTCAAATTTCCTACAACCTGGTAATAGCTCGAACCTCTTATAATGCCTATCAAAACAAGTGCCTCGTTGTGTCTTTTCTTTAATGTTAGGTAGAAAAAATGAACCTTGAAAATGCCAAAATAGAAATTGATGCACAGCACGAGCAATCGTGGTTTTACCTACTCCCTCGATACCATAAATTCCTATCATGTTGACATCAGACCTATCTCCAAGGAGAGATTTCACTGCTTGTACTGCATACTCAAGCCCAATTGGATTATCAGCAACATGTAAAGGGGTGTAATTTATCTTTTCAGATATCTTTTCAACAATATTTCTGATAAACTCATATTATGGTTGACACCTATCCAATACAAGAAAACATATCAACTAAAATTGATGTTGCTACTGGTATTTTGCCAATGTGTTGATCTATTTATATCCTTTATTTTTGGTGTTGTAGAACATGTTTTCTACATAATTATGCAACAGAATTGTAGTTTTTGTAGGGTCCTTAGGTGTTGAAGGTGTCTAGCTCTTGGATCTATAAATGTCAAGTAATCATGCACATATGATCCACTAGTTTAGAAATGAAGTTGTGTGCAGGTTGCAATTTGTTTTTGCTGTTGTAGGGATGTTTGGATTTGTTTATTGTTGGTTAGATGATGATGGACAGGTTGAGGAATTTGTAAAAAAAAAATCCTAAATCCATGGATGCCTGGAGGAAGAGAAGGATGGTGAGATTCTCTGTGCCATGATTTAAGAACTTCAAAAATAAGAAACTAGTAAAACAACTTATTTGTGCAATAAAACAAGGTTGTGATGAGCGAGGAGCAATTATCAAGTAGTTGCATTATATTTGACACGAAGACCTAGTGGGTGAGTTGAGTCTTTTGCAATGGCAGAGGTGCTGGAAAAAATTCTTTGACTATTTTATACAAAAATCATTTTTAAATGCGTGAATGAATACAAATACTTATTATGATTGTGCATATATAATAGTGAGACAATTTCTAAGCGTTATTAAATGGAAAATGTTTAACATACGTCCAATATTCTCATCTATATCTCAACCAACAGGTAGAAACAGATAAAAAAATAATAAATTTATAATATATATATATATATATAATATGATGTGAGAAGAGAAAAGAGATAGAAACAAACTATAAACTATAAGTGTATAATAATGAGTTTAAAAAAAAAATATGTGATACATAATAATTTCATTAGTAAACAAATAAAGCACTAAATTAATAATTAATAAATACATAAACTTAAAGAATATCTCCTAAACTAAGTGGTATAATTGTCAAAAAATTGATGTAATATGAATTAGAAGAAGAAGAGTGGAAGTTATTCTGACTTTTCCTATAAATTTTCAAGTGACGGAGCAAGTGTCTTGTACCCCAAAATGATAGTATAGAAAACATGTTAGATTGGTTGTGGTTGTAGTTGAAAATATAGGCCATCAATGCATAAGTTGTAAAAATTTGTGTTCTTATTAGTAATGTATCTCTTGAATTTAGTGGGGGAAGAATCATTGAAGATCTTCAAATACTTTTAATAATTGTGAAAAATAAACTTAAATTTAAACTTAATTGTAAAAAAAACAATGTTGTCTGAAACTTACTTGTAACTAATAATTTATCACGTGGTCTATGGTTATGTTTCACAACAAATGTATCACTGCTAACTCTTTGAATTTTTCATATTCGATTCATTGTATTCCTAAAGTGTTTTTATATTTTTTATTTATGTTTTTTTATCATAGATTTGTATTTTTAGTATGAGGTAAAAGTTCAAATAAATTTCTATTTTTAATACGAGAAGGTTTTAACAAGGAACTTTAAATGTACATTTATTGTTATTTTAGTCAAGCACATCCCATTTGATAAGGAAGCACAAAAAACTTACAGATTATGAAGACTAGATCGATCAAGGCAATTCGCTTAACAATTAGTAGCCCTTACCGACTGTGCATATTACTAATAATATAATTGGTTAAGGCAGTTCGCTTAACAACTAGCAGCCCTTACTGACCGCACGCTTACATGATTAGAGACATTGCCTTAAAAATGACTATCAACTAAGGCAGCCTGCTTAATAATTAGCGGCCCTTACCGATTAGATGCGTAAAAGTATACACACATTCAAAGAGTTTGCCTTACAAAAGGGCTATTGATTATGGCAGTTGCTTAACAATTAGCAACCCTAGCTGACTGATTACGCAACGTGATTCCTATGGATATATGGTATTAAACCTTAAATTCTAAACGCATACATCGACTACAAGTGACAAGAGATACGGCCCGAACGAGATAACAAAAATCTTAAGATTATTTTACTACAAGTTATTTAAAGAAAACTCAGGAAGATTATTTCAAACATATGCAAATTCAACATCAATTCAATTTTATTTAAGCAATCGAAGTCAATATCATTCGGTTGGAGTGCCAAACTATCAACTATTACAAGATTAAAAATATCAAGTTCTACAGGTATCATCGATCGGCACAAGCATTACCGGTCGACACGAGAAAAAGATAAAGTACCTAAATAAGGATAACAATGACATCAATAAAAAGCAAGTATCTTAAGTCTTTTATGCGCACATTGCAACCTAAGAAATTTTTAAAATATAAACAAATTTACAAAGGGTCAAATAATTCTTCAAGAGAATTTTCACCCTCATTGGTCGGCTCAACGCCAACATTTTCACCTTGGCCTTCTTCTTCTTCTTCATCTCCACCGACCGAGACCAATTGACCATTAATGACATCCTTATCTTCGTCATAATGGTCGTCATTAGTACGAATACCGTGATAAAAAGCTTCTTGGCGGATATCCTGATTAAAGCTTTGTTTACTTATGCACAACAAGAAAGATTGATAATGCTCCAACTCTTCGGCCAAGGCCTTCTATTTCGTCGCAGCCTCTTCCTTAGCCTTCAGTCAGTCGACCTTTTTGGATAGTAGGTTGGCCTCAAGGGCCGCAATCTTATCTTTTGACATGTTCACTTTATCACTGATTCGATGCACTTTTTCCTCTAACGACCTCATTGCCTCTAGGGTCGCCTTCAAAGAGCTTGAGGACTCGTCCAGTTCAGCCTTTAACTTTTCCACCATGGTGGTAAAGTTCTTTTCCAGCTCACTCCTAAGTGTTCGGCTAATGACGAGTGACCTACCCATCATTTCCATCAATCCCTAAACTAGGGCGCTCGTAGGAGCTGCTGCCAAAATACTCTCCTCCTCAAGAGTAAGAGCAACTTGTACACCTCTAGCGAGCTGTAGACGTTCATCCATAACCGAGGGGTTAGAAGAGGATAACCCCACCTCCAAACGAGATTGAGGTTAAGGCGAACGAGCGGGTCTCCCCTTTTCTTTGGCCTTATGGTAGGGTGTTCATCTCCAAAAGGGGGAATCAAGTCAATGATAGGAGTGGTGTTCCCACCCCTATCTACTCAAGCGACCCCTTTTGTTGTTTTGCTACATGTAGGTTCAACTGTTAAGAATGTTCACATGCTCAAGGTCGACGTAAGACATGATTTCTGCAAATTCAAAAAAAATTAAGCACATGGTCAACATAGTGAACAAAAACACTAGTATATTAAAACAAAACATACCTATCAAATCTACCCATCGGTGGGTCGACTCGTAGACGGTCGGAATTTTCTTAGTAGGGAACCTATTCAGAAGTTGATAAAAAAAACATTAAAAACCTCTTTATCTTGAGGAGTCATTGAAAACCTCGACTAGGATGCGTACCGGTTAGGTGATTGGGAACAATGAAATGAAAATTTTGGTTTTCCCTTCAAATCATAAAAATAGGGTTTACATTCTGGCTCAATGAACATTTTGAAATACCTCTCCTTGAATATTTTATAAGAGGAGGTGAACGGTCTAAAAAGAATGCCACCTAGATGGCTTGTCAAGGATAACCAACCCACAGGATCAGTCAGTTGGGAATTATAATAAAAGAGACTAAACAAGTTATACAACATACATTTCATAATTAGGTCAATCATCTCAACATACAAGACAGGCCCCACCAAACCCCAAGAGAGCCTTAGCAGAAGAAGAACCAAACATGGACCAGAATATCAACTGTTCTTTCTTCTAATATTTTTACAAGACAAGATCAGGTAAATAAATTGGGCTCACTTTGAGCCCCAATTAGAAGAATAAGCTAGAATAGGGTGCACTTAGTATAATATTTGTCTTGTGCCAAACCCACCAAAAACCTAGCTTCTAAAAACCTTTTCCAAAATCGCCCCTTAACCTAGTTTCTAAAAGATGTAGGCTAGCATAGGAGTCACTCCACTTTGACCTACCTTCTAGAAGGTTTCTCATAAATGACTCCCCTACTCATCTCACTCTTGCTCCCCAAGTCACTCTCTCCTAAATAAAGGATGTCTTGCCTCATGTGTTTTTACACTTGAATTTGAATATAGAAGAGAAACTTTGCTTGAGTGATTAGTGAGCTTTGTCTCCTAAATTGTTCTTGGGTCTTATCTTGGGTGTAGTGCACCTTAAGTGGTGGCTCCTTACCATTCATCTTGGAGTCTTCCACCACTCTAAGTGGCGTGACCACCCCTCCATCATCCATAAGTTTTTCTTACTCTTTCTCTTTTCCTTCTTCGTTTGCACCATTATTCCTTTCCATTTCATGTTCTTTAATGTTCTTCTCCATTCGGTCATCTTTACCATTTCTACCTTTTGTTCTCTTAAAATTTCACACCTCATCATCATCACCATATAATTGTGTTTTCTTTTTTGCTCTCTAAAAGAGGACCTTCACACTTATTTAATCCCTTGGTTAAGTTCATGTCAAGTGGCAATCTTCTTTGAGTTTATCACCATAATTGCTAATTCAAAAAATCCTAAACAAAGTGCAATCTCTAAAATGTGCAATCCTAAAATCAACTCACATTAGCAAGTGTAAAGACAAGAATGTACCCTGATGAAGCCCTGAGAGGTATAAAACCCATTGAGCTAGCCCAACCTTCTAGAAGGATGACTAGGAGCATGAGACAAGACCTAGGGCTAGGTCAGGATCATTCCATAGCCAGTGCCTCAAAGCCTATCATTCCTCAGAGGACCACTAGGAACAGAGCCCACATGATGGAAGCTGAGCACCAACTAATCTCTTTATTTTTAATTTCAATAGATTAGGGTATATATAGCATAATATAGGGTGTACTTAGCATAATTGGGCTCCCTTTGGGGGTTTTAAATAGAAGAATAAACTAGTGTAGGGTGTACTTAGTAAATTGGGCTTGTGCCAAGCCTACCTTTCATGACATGTGCACCTAGGTTTAGGGTTTCTTTGACCTACCTTCTAGAAGGTTTCCCACAAATGACACCCCTACCCCTCTCACTCTTGCTCCCCGAGTCACTCTCTCCTATATAAAAGGTGTGTTGCCTCATGTATTTTTACGCACTGAATTTTTGAATAGAAAACAAACTCTATCAAAGTGTTTAGTGAGTTGAGTTTCCTATTATCTTTGGGTCTTATCTTGAGTGCACAACACCTCAAGTGGTGGCTCTTCACCACTCATCTTGAAGTCTCCTTCCCCTCCAAGTGGCGTGACCACACTCTCACCATCCATAAGCTTTCTCTTATCGATCTTTTCTTTTCTTCACCATGCGCCATTTCCCTTCCTTTTTTATGATCATGCGTTCTTTTTTTCCCTTTTTTGGTTTCTATATTGTTTGTCTTTCCATTTATGCTCTTTAATTTGTGCCACCTCATCATCATTGTCACCTTATATTGTGTTTTTCTCTTTTCTCTCTAAAAGTGAATCTTCACACTTAACCACTTGGTTAAGTTCGTGCCCAGTGGAAATCTTCTTTGGGTTTCACCATATTCTGCTTAAAGCAAAAACTCATAAACAATGTGCAACCCATAAAATGTGCAATCCTAAAATCAACTCACATCACACCCCCTTCCCAGCCTTGAGCTACAAATTGAATTAGTTCTGCTCACCTTAACTTGCTTACATTACAAAAACCTGCTATGATTCTAAACACTATGTATTTGAAACAATTATATATCATGCACAACAAAGCAAGTATATATAAGATTTTTAGTAAATAAAACAAGATAACACAATACATCTCTTGATTCCTAATATGACAGAAAAAACCCCAGTTCTGTAACTGCCTACCACCGCTGCTTCTCAACTCTATGCCTTTTCTCAACACTTCCTCTTCTGCAAAAAAGGTCACCTCTTCAAACATCATCCTTGACATTTTTCTATCATCTTTTTCTTCTATAATTTGTTGAACATGCCACTATTGGGCTGAATTCGACATATTGTTGCATTATAAAAAGGCCTCAATGGCCCACTTAACCATTTTCCAGCAACGGTTACCTAATTGAACCTGCATAAACTTCCTTGCCTAAGTTGATATCATTGGCAACTTTGCTACAATGAGTCCACTTCGTTGGGAGTGGCTGCTTTCTTGGTTTACACTATTCTTCTAATTGTCCCTTTTGTCATTAGTGTTGGCTTCTTCTACTTACAAATCTGAGTCTACTACCAATCTCATAATCGAAACCTTAATGTCTTAGAAACCCCTACTCCTATTTTATCCTGCTACCAGACTTCTTTGTTTTGGATCTCTTTCACTTTCTCCCTCCGCCTTTGGCTTTCTTCCTATAGCTTTCTTCCTAAGAGCTGTTGTCTCCAACCTCCTGTTGCTACTTTCTTCTAGCTCTTCATCAGAACATCCTTTTTCCTTGCTTCTTTCCTTATTTCACTTCAACTCCCTTCGTTGTCCCTTCCTCCTAGCTATCTCATTTCTCTTCATTTGACCCCCTTTCAGAATTCCTTCAAACCTTTTGGCTAAGGGGCACTAAAGGTCCTGACCTCTAACCTGCCTTTGCCGCCACTTCATCCATACATAACTAGTTTTTAGCTTAAAGAGTGCAAACAATTCAAGGGGTATACGCCCATATCAGAATAAGAAAAACAAAAATTATAAATTTTCCTCTTCATCCAAGACCACACTTGCAATTGGCAATACTCTTACTAATGCAAAACATATAAGATTTTCTTAGCCTCACATGATATTATAGAAAATTTATAAAGGAGTATTGTTGTTGCTTTAACCACTTTATTAAATAAGGAACGTTCTTCTTTGGCTCTAATTACTTTTTCCTTCAAAACAGGTAAAGAGTGATATTTTTCATGGATACATCCTTCACATACTCCTTTTTTTTCTCAATCTTTGGT
Organism: Phaseolus lunatus; assembly: GCA_013389735.1. Taxonomy (NCBI): domain Eukaryota; kingdom Viridiplantae; phylum Streptophyta; class Magnoliopsida; order Fabales; family Fabaceae; genus Phaseolus; species Phaseolus lunatus. The sequence goes on from CM023861.1 coordinate 29,391,857, forward strand.
AGCCCAAGCACAATATTCTTTTGAGAAAGAAACATTGTTAGTTGCAATTTAAATGTTGAAGTTACCATAAACAAAAATATTCTTCTTCTCTAGCAATCAAGTTGAGTTTTCTCTTGTAGTTAAGAGGGTGTGGAAAGCTTATTATTTGTCATTTTTAGGCAAAATAAAGACTCCGTGTTAACAAAAGTTTTTCTATTTTCGGTTTTGTGTTGTCCAAATATCATATGTTCATATGCTCTTGAGTTGTTTTTTGACAAGCAAAGAATAATTTTATTTCTTTTCTTCTACTTCAGCAAATGAATCATGTTAATGATTTCCAAAGTGAATTCTATATCATGATTGTTCTTTTTACAAATTTCACATCATTTGTTGGATCTCTCATTATTTTTTCTTAGTCTCTTCCTCTTCCACATGGTTTTTTCCTCTTTCTCCACATCATCCAAATGTGTCACCTTTACAAGATTCAACAATATTTATTGATTATTATTTATGATTATGTCAGGGGTAGATTGAAACGCACTTTTTATTAACTTTTCAACACCATACAACTATTTTTGTTCATAAGATCTAAGTAACCATGTGAACCTTGAACAATCATGGTTGATAAGTTCTTAATTTTTTTTCTATATTTGCTATCTATTGATTGAATTGTTTAGGTAAACTAATAAATATTTCACCTACAATTATTCAATCATCAATTGTATCCAACTTCATTTGATTCACCGTTTTAAACAATACACTTCAAGTATTTTTTTCATTTATTTATTTTTTTTTTTTGTTTATTTGTCTTCCTTAACGAAATTTGATGATAATGTTTACGAAAAAATTAATTTATTAATACACAACTTGTAATAATAAAAAGAGAAATAAAAATAAGGAATGAAGTAGTTAGGAATTTTATAAAAAAAAATAGATAACAAATACTATTTATTAATTAAGATTTATTGTACATAATTATGCAAGCATAATATTTCTTATAAGAATTTTTCAATAAAAAAATTATTACAAATTATAACTTTTTTGCACACTCTTGCATGCAAATATTCATCACGTTGTTCACAAGATCATGAGCACATGAAAAGCAAGTAAAGTCAATGGTAAAAATTATAACAAAACAAAGTCAATTATCAACATCATGGAAAAAAAATAATTAATGAAAGCAAATATAGAAAAAAATTATAAAATCATGAAAATAAGTAAAGTCTTTTAGAGTCATACCGATGTTTATGGTAATGGACTTCATTAAGCGAAAACTAGTAATACAATTATAAATAGTATTAGAGAGTAATTCACAATCTAATATACATTTTGGTTTAGGAATTGCTTCTTCTTTACATTTGGAAAAACACTTCAGTTTGCAAAAAACTCCAACATCAATTTTGTTATTTGATTGGACTTGTGTAAAACTCAATAGAATCATGATTGTGATTATAATTCCAATAGCTTTTGTTTCAATCTTTTCCATAACTCTTTTTCAAATTCTCTCTAAAGATCTAAAACTAGTACAAAAGGTCAAATCTCACTTGTGATTTCAAGAAATCTAAACATAAATTTATAGAAAAAAATATTGTAATATTATATTTTCTGACTATTAAAGACAATTTAATATATATATATATATATATATATATATATATATATATATATCATAGGAAAATTTTAATATTTGTTTTATTCATTTTAATTCTATCATATTATTTTTAATTGAGTATTTATTGGAACTTTAATTTTGTATATTTTATTTTTATTGTAAATTAATAATACTATTTTATTAAGATTAAGAGTAGGATTGTGATCTTATCTTGTCCATTTATATACACATGATAAATATATGTTAAACAATACCTACTATAACATCCATAAATTTTTAATATATTCATTAACACATTTTTTTTCAGGACTTTGTATATATGTTTTGTTTATGGGTGAAACACCTCAACTATCCCATATGATATAAGTTAATTTTTTACTGTTAATATAAAAATAGAAAATTATAATTTTGATAAATCTCATATCTCATTTCATAATACTTTTCTTGTTTTTTTTTTATACATTGAAAAAGGTGTAATGATAACCCTCTTCCTAATCTATACAAAATTTAAAAGGGGATTTACCTTTATAAAAACTAAATTGCAAGAAAACACTGATGAAAATACTCATGGTTACTTATAAATATAAATAAAATTAACTAATTTGTATGCTAATTAAGAAAGTTAGTAAATATTATTTAATTCTATAACTAATTTAAAGAAAATACTCTTCATTGAAATTGGGAATTTTTTTGGTCTTAAGAAATTAAGGTGACTAAATATATGGATGATAAAGTGTTGATATCAAGAATTGTAATTAAAGTGTTGGTGATCGGGCCACATGAAGAAAAATGTAAAAGTGGAAACTAATTGATATACAATTAATAATTCTTTGACTAAAATTATGCGATATTTTTTTATTCAGGAGTTTAACTCTAAGTTTTTCAAACTTTTTATCAATCTTAATGATGAATTTATTTTTTCAAGTAAATAGTCTCATTAATTAATGTAAAACATGATACATTTTATTAGCCTCACATGATATTATAGAAAATTTATAAAGAGTAGTTGTTGCTTTAATCCCTTTATTGAATAAAGAACTTTTTTTTATTTGTCCTTATTTTTTTTCTACAAAAATGGTTGAGAGTGATATTTGTCATGCATACATTCTTGCAATACTCCTTTTTCTCTCAATCTTTTGTAGCTTAAACACCATATTGTTTTGAGAAGGAAGCATTGTTCGTTACAATTTAAATATTGAAGTTACCATAAACAAAAATCTTTTTCTTCTTTAGCAATCAAGTTGAGTTTTCTCTTGTAATTGAGAGGGTGTGGAAAGCTTATTATTTTTCTTTTTTAGGCAAGTGAAGACTTCGTGCTAATAAAAGTTTTTCTATTTTTGGTTTGTTGTAGCCATTATCCAAATATCATATGTTCATGTGCTCTTGAACTTTGACAAGAAAAGAATAATTTTATTTCTTTTCTTCTGCTTCAACAAATTAATTATGTTGATGATTTTCAAATTGACAAACCCTTTAAACATGTCCAAACCTTTTGCAATTATAACATAATGGTTTACCCTTATTCCAACAATTTTCTATTTTATTCTTACAAATGTCACATCATTTGTTGGATGTCCCATTATTTTCTCTTAGCCTCTTCCTCTACCACATGGTTTTTTCCTCTTCCTCCTTCTCTTCCAAATGTGTCACCTTTACAAAGACTCAACAATATTTATATTTGAGATTATGTCAGGCGTTTAGATTGAAACGCACCTCTTATTAGCTTTTCAACACCATACAACAATCTGTGTTCATAGGATCTAAGTAACCATGTCAGCCCTTGAACAATCATGGTTGATAAGTTCTTAATTTTTTTTATATTTGCTATTCTATTGATCGAAATGTTCACCTAAACTAATTAAAATTTCACTAACAATTATTGAATCATCAATTGTATCTTCATGAGACTTCATTTGATTCACCAATTTAGACAATACACTTAAGTATTTATTCATTTATTTAAATTTATTTTTGTGTATATTTGAAAAGTATAAATTAATTAAATATTTTTAAAGTTATCCTAATTTTATTTTATACATTCAAATATATATTGAGGTCTTATTGTCCGTCTCACACTCTACATATCACTTTCTTTAAGTTAAGTTTTCTAATTGTCTTCCTTAACAGAATTTGATGATAATGTTTTTAAAAAAAATTAATTTATTAATACACAACTTGTAACAATAAAAAGGAAGACAAAAATATGGAGGGAAGTATTTAGGAATTTTTTTTGAAAATAAATAACAAATACTATTTATTGATTAAAATTTATTTCACATAATTGTGTAGGAATAATATTTCTTCTAAGAATTTTTCACTCATAAATTCTTGTTAGAAATTATAACTTCTTTGCAGACTCTTACATGCAAGTATTGATCACATTATTCACAAGATCATGAGCAACTGAGAAGCAAGTAAAGTCAATGGTTAAAATCATAACAAAGCAAAGTCAGATATCAAAATCATGAAAAAAATAATTAATGAAATCAGAATAAGTAAATATTGATGATACATACCGACGTTGATGACAACTAATAATTCAATTATAAACAGTATTAGAGAGTAATTCGCTAGAGTGTGATTCACAATCTGATACACAATTTGGTTTAGGAAGTGTTTCTTCATTACATTTGAAAAAACACTTCAGTTTGCAAAAAACTCTAGCATCAATTTTGTTATTTGATTGGGCTTGTGTAAAATTCAATAGAATCATAACCGTGATTATAATTCCAATAATTTTTGTCTCAATCTTTCCCATAACTCTTTTTCAAATTCTCTAAAGATCTAAAATTGGTGCAAAACACTTGTGGTATTTCAAGAAATGTAAACGTAAATTTATAGAGAAAAAATATTGTAATATTATATTTTCTTACTCTTTAAAATATTTAATTAATCAAATATATTTTAATAAGAAAAAAAATAATATAATATATACAGATTAATAATTTATTTATTAGTTTCTTCTAATAATTAATATATGTAATGAATGTAACAGTTTGGCTATGTATATTTTTAAAAATAGTATCCAAGCAGTTTCTAAATATTAAAGCCAATTTAATTTGACTGATTTTAATTCTATCAAATTATTTTTAATTGAGTATTTATTGGAACTTTAACTCTGTATAGTTTATTTTTATTGTAAATTAATAAATTAAGATTAAGGATAGGATTCTGATATTATTTTGTCGATATATATATATATATATATATATATATATATATATATATATATATATATATATATTATTATGTGATAAATATATGTTAAACAATACCCATTATTCTCTTTTTTTTTTTTTTTAGACTTTGTATATGGGTGAAACACCTCAACTATTCCATATGATATAAATTAATTTTTAATTGTAGATAAAAAAATAGAAAATTATAATTTTGAAAAATCTCATATCTCATTTAATAATTTTTATGTTTCAATTTTTTATACATTGAAAAAGGTGTAATGATAACCCTCTTCCTAATCTATACAAAATTTAAAAGGGAGTTTTCCTTTAAAATACTAATATTGCATGAAAAAACCGATGGCCACTTATAAATATAAATAAAGTTAACTAATTTGTATGCTAATTAAGAAGGTTAGTAAATATTATTTAATTCTATAACAAATTTAAAGAAAATACTCTTTATTGAACTTGGGATTTTTTCTCGTCTAAGTGAATTACAAGAAAATTATTAAATATAAATTAATTTTAAAGATCAAAATAATTAGTTATTATTTAATTAAATTAGAGACTATTTTATAAACTAAAAAAAATTATTGGTATTTAAAGTAATTTCTATTATTAATAAAAATTTATAAAATAATTTCTAAATTGGTATCTAACTATTAGCTACCAACATTTTAGCTATTTACTACTTTATATTCTAAATTAGTTTCTATTAGTCTTTTAGAGACCAATTTAAAATTTAAAATATTAGTCGCTAAAACTTAGGTAGATAATTTAGATACAAATTTAGAAATTATTTTATGAATTTTTATAAATAATATAAATCATTTTAGATATGAATAACTTTTTTTATCTCTAAATTAATATCTAATTTAGTTAATATAGTGACTAATTATTTTTTGTCTCTAAATTTGATTACTATTTAATGATTTTCTCGTAGTATTATAACAACATATATATATATATATATATATATATACACTTGTTTTTTAGAGATAACATAATTACATTTTTTTTTTGTAAGTGTTGAAACATTTATTAGATACTCCAAATTTATTTATTGTTAATAAAAAAATAAATTTTAGTATTAAGAATAGCAAAAAAAAAAATAGAATCTCCACTAATTGAAAATCAATTTTGGTGTAATAACATTAACTTGGATGAAAGCAATCAAAATTTAATATATATACTTGAGTTAGAATTAAGTTTAAAGATTTTATATACTCTTTCAAGTGTTAAGTGTTGATAAAAACAATTGTAATTAAAGTGTTGGTGATCGGGCCATAATTATGAATTTGATTTAAGAAAAATAAAATAGTTTTGCCTATCCTTTAATCTAATTTAGTTTCGTCACTCCTAATTAACACATGCTTCCCTTTTGATGTAGTTTGCTTTTTTTTTTCTTTTTTTTTTTCTCTTTATTCATGTTTAAACGCCGCTAAAAATTAAAAGTGAAAACCAATTAATATACAATTAATCATTGTCTAAAATTGTAACAACTCGAAAATACATATAACTATTACAATACAAGTTCGGCATATTTCTATATAAGTTTAGAGTTTTTCAAAATATTCCTAATACATGTTTAGGACTTATAAAAATATAAATATTTACAAATCCATAACTCAAAATAAAACTTTAAAGCCTTTCAAGCTCTCCTACACGTGTATCATCTGCTCGTGTACATACAGTCATCGCAATTCATACAAATAAACTCATGCAAAGGTAAGCTATCAACATAAAGTTTTTGACACACGAAAATACAATTAAAATAACTAATTTGATTAGTAATTCATAATTGATTTAGTTTCTTTTTTACTCAAACACAGTCATACAAAATCCAAATATCAATCACAATAATTCGATTTCATTTCAATCCACAATACTTTGATTTCATTTCAACCATACTAACTTGACATAGATTCATTTGTCTCAAAGTACCTTGATTTCCTTTCAACCCTCGGTACCTTTGATTTCAAGCCAATCATAGTGATTGCATATGAATTTATCGTCTTCCAAAAGACTCATTAATCAATTTGTGGCCACATAAATCCATTCGTTTCACGGTATCTTGATTTCCTTTCAATCCACAGTTCCTTTTTTATTTCATTTCAATCAATGATAACATATGGATTTATTATCTTCACGAGGACTCGTTAAGTATGCCTCTACCAGAGACTAACATCTAATCCACTCCAATCGGATCAAGATAAGTCCAAACATCTATACCGTGTGATTACAAGCGGCACGGTGTGTATGAACTCCCTCTTCAACTTCTCACCAACTAATACCTTAGTCTATGTGACTTAGATCATCAGTGAAGCCAGAGGATCTCTCTGTTTGTAGGATTTTCATATTTAATGTACCAAAACACAACATCTCATACATTATCCCGAATGTATGACATCAAGTTCATGCAACTTTCATCAATCACATACAACACATATCATTCACATACAATGCATAACTCATACATACATCATTTAAGATTTCTCAAATCAATTACATGCATATTTCAAATTCATACTCATATAAACTCATAATCAAATTCAGTTTAACTAACCTTATAACCTAACATGCATACAATTACTGGATTAACTTGTTATTTAAATCAACTATCTAAGGTTCTATTAAAAAAAACACAGATAACTTCCCTTACCTGTAATTTCTTATCCCGAGGAAATTCCTATTCAGGTAGGGGAACCACTCTAAAATCTAGGGACCTAAAACAAGTTATCCAAACATTACCAAATTTTAGTATGTGGTAAAACAAGTTGAGAGGAACACTTTTCTCAACTGTCCCCATCAAGATTGATAGCTAAATCCTAAGGAAAAATAGAGAATAAAGGATCTTTAGAGTAAAAATAAACTTACCCTGTTTGAAAATCTGATAAGATAGAAATGTAGTCGGACTCCTCAGCTACTGCAAGGTGTGATCAGATTTTGAAATAGATGAGCTATGGGGAGAAATTGAAGAGAGAAGGGAGAGAGAGAGGGTTTGTGGTTTTTTTTTCATTCTTTCTTTTTGTTTTACAGTTCCTTACATTATCCCCAACTACAAAAACTTTTGCCCACCAAAATTAGCTTACCAAGAAATATTAGGATATTATTCTCTTATCTTCTCTTTTATTTTTCAAGTGGAATCGCATCATATGAGATTTCACAATACTTTGATTATCTCAATGTTTCTTCCATGAAGTTACTTTACTTGAGAATCCAAAATTTTAACTGACTTCACTTTAAAAGAGAGATCTTTTATTTAACTAAATTAGACATTAGAATATGATTGTGACCAATTACATATATATATATATATATATATATATATATATATATATATATATATATATATATTTCTTTAGTTACGATACATGAAAGACATAATGAGTGTTGGTTAACGGAAGATACAAAATAAGTTTATAAGCAGTAGAACCTATTCTCTTGAGAATCTAATAAGGACCTATGAACTTTGGAGTCATCTTCTTAGATATGATTGCTCTCCTTACACCAAGGAATAACATATCTCTCATAAAATCAAGATTACCCATAGAGAAACTTAACAACCTTCTTCATTTATCTGCATCAGATGTCTGCCTGATCGAAGATGTCTTCTATCATCATAGTTCTCAAAATTTGGCTCACAATTATTGATAACTGAAGAGATGAAAAATATGCCAAGTTTCTTTTCTTTTCTTTTCTTTTTTTTTTTTTTTGCTTGACTAACTTCCTCCTGGTGCATATCAATGAATGGTTCAATGTCTTTTTCCTCCATCTCAAACAAACAATATAGGTCAACCCCATAATCTTTGAGTATTTCGCAGTATTTCTACTGAAAGGTTCTTGTCAAATTGCCTAAGAAATTCTAATGTGACCTAACTCAATGATCCACGACTTGGTTGTATTCTAACATGAACATAGACATCTCACACTAACCTCTCTACAAGCATATCTCTAATAAAACTCATGTTATCCAATCCAAGCTTATACTAATATAGACAACACCAAATTCCAAAGAAATGAAATCCATGGAAACTTGAAATAGGTATAACTAAATCAAAATGGATTCTTCCCATATTTATTAAGGAACCTCTTTTACTTTCTAATGGTCATATGTGGGTGTCAACATCACTAGCTTATTTTGTTCTTCAATTTTGAGCAATAATATTCTCATATTCAGAAGGACTTGCAACATCAATTACTAGAGACCTTTGCTTAGAACTAAGATTAAGATCTATCACCATCTCACTCCACCCAATACCATGTGCTAAAGAATTTATTCCCAATCATATGAAAATATAAGAATAATCTAGCCAAACACAAACTTTCTTAACATTAGTACTTCATTAAATTATGACCTGATGTAATTTGATAGTCACCAACTTTGTGAATGTGATTGATCCAAAGGTGTTTTCATTTGGATGATCTACAGTCTCTCATGTGCTAATTCTACAAGGTGTGTGTTCGCTTTATTATATTCTATCAATTTATGCAAATGGTTGAAGAAACTCTTGCACCTTTTTTATTTTCTTTTAGTATAACTATCTATTCTCTGTGAACCCGAAAAGTCTTATCTATTTTGTTAAGAAACCAATTTTCTATTCAAAGTCCAATCATATTGATAGTATCATTCAATATAATTCAATATGAATGTTTTGAATGCTAAAATGTTAGTGGGTTAAAATTTATATTGGTGATAATGGTGTTTATATGATGACTAAAGTATTGTTAAGAGAAAAGTTTGAAATTTGTTGTGAAATCGTCAATTTGACAATTATCTCCACATAGTTGTGAGGGAGAGATATGTTAGGTAAGACTCTCTTCCTATGTGGAAAAAATGTCCAAATTGAGAGGTTCACCTATTGTATCAGTTAAAGGCAAGGAAGACTATGCACATAGGCTATAACCTATATGGTTTGAAGTAGGCTTCGAGGCAATGGTATAAAAAGTTTTAAGTCTTTTAAGTGTGAGCAAGGCTACAATAAGACTACTTCTAATCATTATGTCCTTGTTAACGAATTTTTTTATGATGACTTTATTATCATGTTATTGTATGTTGATGACATGATTAATGTTGGGAAATGTGTTTCCAAGATTGATAGGTTGAAGTAGCAATTGGACGAGTCATTTGCTATTAAAGACATGGGGGTTGCTATATAGATTATTGGAATAAGAATCATTTGTGATAGAGAGAAAAATAAGCTTTAGGTGTGATAAGAACACTATATAAAAATGGTGTTGGAGAGATTCTATATGAAAAATACAAAGTTTGTGAGCATTCTTTTTGCAACTCACTTTAAACTGGTGTTAAATAGAGTCCTTCAAATAAAGTAAAAAAATCTGACATGGAGAGATTTCTTCATGCATCTACAGTTAACATTTTTATAGTGACCAAATATTACACATGTTGGTGTAATCAACAGATTTTTGTAAAACCCAATTAGAGAACATTGGAATGTTGTGAAATTGATTCTTATTTATCTTCACAGTACTATTAATATGAAGCTTTGTTTCAAAGGTGATACACCTACGTTGGTTGGCTATTCAAATTCAGATATGGTTGGAGACAATGATTCCAGAAAGTCTATCATGAGCTATTTAATTAAGTTTGTAGGGGGAGTTGTGGCTTGGCAATTAAAACTGCAAAAGTGTGAAGCATTGTCTACTACAAAGGTGAATTTCATTTCCATTACTGAAGCATGAAGGAATTGCAATGGTTGAAGAAATTCTTGTAGAAGCTTGGTTTTGTCCAAGACAACTATCTATTATTTATGGACAATCAAAATGCTATCCATCTTAGTAAGAATCCAACTTTCTATTTAAGGTCCAAACATATTGATGTAAGGTATCATTGGATACATGACGCTTTGGATACTAAATTGTTAGAGTTGGTTAAAATTCATACTAATGGAGTTGATATGATGACTAAATTCTTAGGTGAAAAGTTTGAAGTTTGTTCTGAGATTGCTAGTTTGACAATTATCTCCACATAGTTGTGAGGGGAGATATGTTGGGTATTAGACTCCCTTCCTATGTGGAGAAAAGACTCAAATTGAGAAGCCCACTTGATGTCTCACTTAACTAAGTGGAGAGGGGTTTAAAGTCAAGAAAAAAGAGTAAGAGAAAAGTTCTTCGTCACTTAGAACACCAACACTATCAGAGAGAGGAAGGGAGAAAGTTGTTCTCACTTTTTCATAAAGCAACAATTGTAAATTTGCTATTGCATATTCGTTCACCATGGAAGGCTGAAAACTTGATAATTGGTTTAGAACACCTGGTTCTTATTTTGAACGGTTGGATCGTGGATGTGATGTTTAAATAGGGAGATATTGGGTTCGCACAATAATTGTGTATTTTGGATTTTACATCTTCCTTGTTTTTTATTTGTAAACTTTATTATTTTATTGTTTGATTGGGTGTTAGCATTATTTGGTGTACTTGACTGAGATTCATTTATATCCTCTATATAATAGTGAAATTATTTCTTTAATTTAGACAATTCATGATTTTTATCATTGTTTTGAAGAGTTTTCACAATAAAATCTTAATATTTCTATTTGTGATTTTGGTAATTTATTATTGTTTATTTGTTTTACTCCTCGTAAATTCTAATTTAGGAGAATTTATTTCCAGTGCATTATCTGTTGAGTGTATTTTGTATTGTGTCTCTGTTCCCATTTAAAATCATAAGTTGTTCATACTAGAACTCTCAATTAGTATATGTTTGTCTTTAATAAATAAATAAAAAAAACCATTCAGTTGAAATATATAAAATGATATCATGATAAATTCTGTACTTTACAAACTTAAATGGGTGCAACTGTAATATAAGAAAACTTTAATTGTAGTTTTTTTCAACAATTCATCTACACCTAATTAATGTGCAACTGTAGCAACAAATTTGATGCTAGAATTTAGTTAAGATATACCAAAGGGTAATTATGGATAGTTATGAATTTCAATGAATTCATAATTTTTTTTTTATTGAAGAAGTACCCATTAAATTACATGGCTCAAATAGGGATTATATTTAATAATATTATTCCTAACTGATGTGATAATTGTTTTCACACTGAACAAAAATATGAAAAAGGAGTCCAACTATGAGAAGTTAAAAAATAGCATTATAACCCGTAAAGGACACAAAGAAAATAAATGTTGTTGGACCAGAATATTTGAACCAAAAAAAAATGTGAAATGAACTTTTTTGTCAGCTAAAAATTTATTATAAAGTTTCATCAGTCTTTTTTTTCAATTTATAACTTTTTCATAGATAAGTGTCTTTTACGAAAATTGTGTGAGCAGCACTTTTCAACAAAAGAAGTTGCAGAGGAACCGGGTTGAATAATGATTAGGTTGATTCTTCATGCACTTCCATAATTTCGTTATTCTTAAAATATTAAAAATACATTTTATTCTATTTATTGATATTTTTTTATTTTGAAATGAAAAACTTTGAATTACAAAATTCATAAAGTAATTTTAAATTAAAAATATTTTTTAAATTTTATAATTTAAAATGAGTTTATTTTAAAAAAATATTTTGAATTATATAATTGAGAAGATATTTTTTATTATATAATTCACAAAATATTTCTGATCCAAAAATACCTTAATCCAAAATGTTTTTTTTAAAATATTTTGAAATGTAAAATTCAAAAATTATATTTAGATCCATAAATATTTTGTAAATTTTAGAATTTGAGAGATGTAAATAGAAAAAAAAAATACATTTTCATATTTCTATATTGTAGAATTTAGAATATATTTTTTTAAAAATAAAATAGCTTTTTGGCCTCACTTTGGAGAGTGTGAGGAGAAGTTAAGAAGGAGCAGGAACAGTCTAATGGTTATGGGTACCATTGGAACTTTTTAAAATTTAACACGTTTTTGTGACTAATTCTTCCTGTACCTCCATACATTCTTGGGGCACCAATATTAAATGTAAAAATACATTTTTTTCTTTATTAAAAAAGTTAAATTAACTTTTAAAATTCCACACATCTTTTTCACCTCTTTCTTCTTTCATTTTATTTTACTCCAGCACCCCAAGGACTTCCATTTTTTCTTACATTGGTTTTTCATTGGTTTGAGTCTCCTTCATTTCTTTTTTCTTTTTAAATATTCTGGATCATATAATCTAAAAGATATTTTTAAATTTGGAAGTGTTATTTGAATTTATTGAATCTGGAAGTAATTTAAAAAATATATATTCTGAATTACATAATTTAAAAACTAATAACGTATTCATAAAATATTTTGGAATCTAATATGAAAGATAATCCTGAATTTGGAAAGACTTTCGAATTACATAAACTCATTCATAATTTAAAAAAGACTTATGAATTATGATGCAATAAACTTCAAATGTTTTAACATTTTTACATAAAGACATTTTTGGAACAAAAAAATTGTGGGAGTGAGCCAAGAACATATGAAACTGCATGAAGAAGAAGCGGTCCGTTTTTGTATAGAGTAGGCCCATAAATGGGAGCATTTCAGAACCCAACTACTCCTCAAAGCCCACAGCCCAAAACAGACAATAATCCGACGACATCTTGCGTTTGGTCGTGTTAGAATCGAAACTTCAGACAGAAGCATGAAGTTCACAGACTCGCCGGTGATCGAGCTTCCGGTGAATGACGCCGTTCTGTCGCTGCAGCAAGACAACGGTTCCATGCACGTGGGAACCTCCGTGTGGCCATGCTCCCTCGTCCTAGTAAAATTCACGGAGCGCTGGGCCTCACCCTCCGACAACAACCCCTACGCCGGCGTGCTGGACTTCGGAGGAAAACGGGCTGTGGAACTGGGCACGGGCTGCGGCGTGGCGGGGATGGGCCTGTTCTTATTGGGCCTGACGGACCTGGTCCTCACGGATATATCGCCCGTGATGCCTGCTCTAAAGCGCAACCTGAAGGTGAACAAGCCCATCCTCCGCAAGGCCCTGAAGCACTCCGTTCTCTACTGGAACAACCCGCAGCAGATCGCTGCCCTCAATCCTCCGTTCGACTTCGTCGTCGCAACCGACGTCGTTTACATTCGCGAGTCCGTGCCGTCTTTGGTTTCCGCCATGGAAACCCTCGTCTCCGACGACGGAGTCGTTTTGCTCGGCTACCAGCTTAGGGCACCCGAAGCGCACGAGCTTTTCTGGGAACTTTGCGACAAAGCCTTCCACATCGAGAAAGTCCCACACGAGCATCTGCATCCCGATTATGCTTACGAGGAGGCCGATGTTTTTCTGTTGAGGAAGAAAAAACGAGAAGCAGTGAGCGAGTGAGTGAGAGTGATGGGTAATATTTCAATTAGCGTGTGTAATTGTATGAGCATTCTCAAAATTGAATTTGAAATCATGTGAATAACGTTTTTGTATTTCATTATGAAAATTCAGTGTAAATATTTGATCCCGAGCAAAAGTTATCTAAAATTATTTTTGATGCATTTAGAATAAATTCTACATGTGGAATTTTGCCTAAATTTAGTTAGTTGGTATTTTTAACGTGGTTCTGAAAAATTCAACTAAAACTGCACACGCACTTTATGAGATATCAAGTGAAAGCACTTCAGTGATTCACTTTATTAAACTTCCTTATAATGGTTTATGTGAATTAAGTTTGTATGAAAAAGTTATTTTGTTGAGATTATTTCATAATGAATGAATGATTGAATGGACAAAGAAAAACACTTTAGGATGGTTGCATTTGAACGATGCTGGTTGTTTAAGGCTGTTTCGTTGTTTGTTTCGCTTGGTACAAATTGGCGTCACCAACCGCACCTTATTTTGTCATGATGATTTGGCGTTCAGTCGATTGAATATTAGAATCATGGAAAAGGTTAATTTTGTGTCGCGGTGAAAGATGTTAGCTATATATGGTCCTTTAGTTTTTGAAGATTTTGTTCATACAAAACTGATCACTGAATGGAAGAACTTGATAGCATGTTGAGTTGTTGACTACTTTGTGGGTCTATTTGTTTGTATTAGAGAGAAACTTTTGGGAAGAAAAGCAACGCAACTAATATCTTTCAGGGGAACACCTTTTATGTATATCACTCTTTGGCGTTGATGGGTGGATCATTTGATTTGTTTTGATAGGTTTATTTCTGCTCTTGTTTTCATCCTGATTATGTATCAAGATAAAGACAGTTTTTGGGAAATGCTAGTGGTAAATGTGATGAAATAGGCAATAGTCATGCAGGAGAATATACCTATCATCTGATGATAGGTGAATAAGGATTAAGTGGCATCTAATTCTGTGTATTTCCTTATTTTCATCTTACTGGTACTTCAGAATGAAAATATTTTTATTTGTTGAAACTTAGTCCGTAGACAACTAGTATCTAAAGTCTGTCAAGCCCATTTCTGAGTGTTTGTTGCAAATTTTCTCTCCTTTTTGCTTTCTTCTTTGCATGTTATCTTGACGAATTTAAGAAACTTACTGTGGACATGGATTCTTGTTAACAGGGTGTGATAGAATGTTGTTCACCCTGGTGTCTATGCCGATCCCTCAGATGAATGTCAACAAGAGATCTTGAATACTTGTGAGGCGTGCTTGCTGCTCTAAATGTATTTGTTTTTCAGAGATTTAGGCTCCCTTGTGATACGGGGAAAAATGTAGTGAATGGAGGGGATTAAATATGAGAATAAAGCTACCTCTAATAGTTGCATGATTTTAGTTATTTAATCATATTTAACCTTCTTCTTACACATTAGTATTCTGATTATGGTATATGTTCCATGTGTGAGACCTGGTCTATGATACTCTCGATCTTAAATGAATGACTTTGCATATCGTGGGCAAACACAAATTTCTTATTGTTGAAGATACCATGGCTCTGCAAGACTAGGTTTGGTGGATTAAAGTTAGTTTGACGCAATATTCTAGTATTTTGTTTTGGTACAAACTAGCTATCAAAGGAACACATCTCAAGAACATGACGGATGGTCTGTCACCAACTAAAAAGCAAGACCTACAAGACACGCAGATGAAGCGAAACAGCTATTCATGTGTGAACTTTGCTCTTTCTGTACAGAAAGATGATTTGATTTCAAGCATCATCGAATATAACAAAAGTTAATTGACTCACACAGTTGTTCTGCCTACCGATGAGTAATTTCACTAGGCATTATCTCTTTCCAACACTTCCTTAATTTGTTCTTGAAGTTGTTGACCTTCATATATTTGCATTTCGCGATTGGGTAAATAATATTCTATTGAAGAGGCTCCATTCATATCTAATCACACTGAAACAGAGTGAAATTAGTGAATAGTAATCTTCACTTATTTGGATTTCTCATAGTAATGCTGTTATTTTGACAACTGGTTATATTTTTTACAAGAACTCCAATGCACGTCATATTCATAGCACGGATCAATCATATCACAGCATCGATGTTGCTTTAATGTGCTGTGATGCGTAACAACCTAAAATGACATTTCGGTGGATCGAATTTCTCATATATGATAATATGAGCTATATTATTCATATTTTTCTTTTATACAATACTGTTTAGTTTTGCCTTCTCTCTTTATTTATTTTCATTATATCACTTACTGCATATCTGTCTTCTCTTCTCACCAATGTTGTCAGAAAAGTAACATGTATATGCAATAAGAGTATAATTTCCCGATTCATATACATAAAACAAAACTCAGTAAAAACAGCACCAGACAGAATATGTAGTTCAAGGCTTTAAGGTAAAGGTCATGTTTGTACAGATTGATGGTTAGTATTTACCCAAGTATAGGACAAATCAGATATTTTTTCGTGTCACTGCACAAAGCATGATAGCTGCTAACCTTCAAAAATTGTAAAAGAATAAAAGAAAGTAAACAAAGTTACAGCCAAATAGTTTTGGCTTTTTGTTTACTTTGGTCTCTTCACCCGCTTTTTTTCTTACTCGATTGAAGTATCTGATCACTAGCTTTCAGATGAAGCAGTTTCTCCTTATTCTGTCCCCCCTTTTCCCTCCTAAACTGTATTTATAGTTGGTTATTAACTTATTTCTTCATTGCAGAATACAATTGTAATGTTCCTTCTTCTTCCTTGCATGACATCTCACCTTTCCTCCTCTTCCACCACTTCTTTCAAGGAATGAATGTAGCACCATCATGGAGAGGGAAATGGTTGACTAGTGCACTGCTAGGCCTATGCTGGTCCCCTTGATCAAAGGATACAAAAGAATTATTGTAGTACTCGACAAACCCAGCGCTTTTATGATTAGTTACCTCGTGCACACTTTCGCCATTTAGTTTTGCAGGATATGAGTCTTTCGTGAGTGAACCACATTGTCTAGGCTGTGTTTGATAGAAAACTTTGGAGACCACCAACTCCCCTTCCTTCTCCTCTTCATTATTGCCAAGATGGTACTGATGCATGACCCAGTTTGTCTTCTCAGGTTTCCTTTGTTTTCTGTAGTTAGTGTAAAGCACAAGAATTTTCTTGTACCCTTTTAACTTGCCACTGATGAAGACTGGCCTAGTCTTACCTGTTTTGTGCCACCTTGTCTCGCTGCCATCAGCATCTGTGTGCACCTTTCTCCTTTTCCTTGTTCCAGTCGTGTATGCTTTGGAAGGCCTGTGAAAGAAATGTCGGATCAACCCATCTTTGCTAACTCCTGCAGTAGATTTCATTAAAGCATTATTAAGATCTTAGTTTACATCAAAGTTCATAAAATCTAATGAGTTGTTAATATAAAGAGCTTTCTTGTGCCAGATCATGGAATAGAAACGGTTGTAAACGCAAAGTTTGGTTGCACGCATTTGGTACACAATAAAATAAAAGTTATTATAAAATGGATAATATGATGTTGTAAATGGTCACATCAAGTGTGACTTCAGCAAAGTTCATGCTTTCTCAGTTTGAAGTTGCTGAAATTTAAAGGAAACAAACATCTGACCATATATTTTAAAGAAACTATATGTATATTATGTCTGACGAGCAATATTTTTAATAACGAAGATTCAAATATAATTTATTGGTCGCTTGATGAGATTCCTCATTAGAAATGTTGAATGAGTTAGAGAAATGCAAATCAGTAATCACTAGTGGCTTGTATTTAATTACCTGGTAACTTCTCTGGATGGGTACAGCAGATTCCATTCTCCCCTTCAAGAGTAGGGATGAACTCATCAATTAACGGATGAAGCTTGTGAATATCAGAGCGCACCTTCGCTTCCAAATGCTCAAGAATCTCCTGATCAGTAGGATCAAACTTCACTCCAGCAGGAAGTCCAGGCAAGTCATGAATTCCAGCAGCCTAAATATCATCACCAAAACATTTATATTTATTCTTGAAATGAAAGTCCCAATAAAACAGTAAAAATAAGGTATGTTATTATTTTTCAATCATAATTGAAGTTTACTTTGTAATCTATGCAATAAAGACAAGTATCAAATACTGAGCATATATATAATTCTGATTAGAAAGCAATATAAAAGTGTCTATGAAACTGTATTTAAGTTGTATTAGAAATAAATACCTTGGATCATTAAATTCAAACTCTAAGTACAAAAGAAACAAAAGAATGATGATGAGTATGCATGGACTCATTAAGGAGTTAAAGTGAACCTGCTCCTGGCATTTGATATGATGACCACATGTAGGACATGTTCTGATCAAGCTATCTTTGTGCCTCTCCGCAATGATGGTATGGTTGTTTTCAGGGTAACTGCACTGAGTCATTTCCTTGTTAATTATCCTCTTTTCGCCCTCACTCCATTGCTGGATATCTTCTTCTCTAGTCTCCTCTTATGCTGCTCTAAAAGAAATGGAACAGAAACTGACAAGGATGGACTGAGAGAGAGGTTGAGCTAAGAAGAGATGAATTTAAAATAGTAATAATCAAATAGAAGGGGAAAAGAAAATGTTGTCTTTTCTAAAGGTTGCTCCCCTCATGGTAGTTTTTGTAGAGGGTTGGGAAGGAATGAAATTGTCCCTCACTTTTTTTGGTGCTTTCTTTTGCATGAGAGAATATATTGCAGTCTTTGCCAACCTCCCTCTCGTCCTTACGAGGAAGAGGAGAGAGTGATACCTAAAAATTCTAAATATAGAGAGTGGAACTCAAATAAGTAATGGGGTTAGTTGCAGAGAGATAGAAGAATGAAAATAAATAATATATAAGATTGCTTTGATCTCAAGTTTTGATTTGCTTTGTATACTTGTATGAAAACTTGTAGAGGAATAAATGTAGATTTTTATCCTTTATAGTCTGACTAAAGGTAGCTTTGGATTTAATTAAAAATAAAAGAAAACCAGTATGAACATGAAAAAAACAAGTGATATATAAGGATAGAAGAGAGAGTTGAGTGGGATTTGGGCAACCTAATCTAAGCACAGAGCCAGAACTTAGGTCCGATGTCACCCTGGAGTATAGATAAAGTTAAAAATATTAATAATACCAGAAAACTAAGAACAAAAAATGAAGAAAACATATTTTTGAGCCAACCATAACTCCATTCCTTCACGTAGACTTCTCATGCATACCAAGAAACTCTTCCTCCTCTCTCTCTCAATGTAGCTTCAAAGGCTTAGACCTCAACATCATTGATAGATAGTTTCAGCACACTATCTTTTGCCATGTGTCAATGTTTATGTACATGGTGAAGGAAACCAAAAATAACAAATATATTGCCAACACTCTCTACCAAATCTTATCTACTCATCATTCTCTTTATTAACCAAGATGAGAGATGTTCATATCATATAAATTTTATTTAGCTCGTCAATCAATTTATTCATATTACTATATTTTGTATTCTGAATTGCTCATTGCACACTACAAGTACAAACATTAGTCGAACGTGTATCATGAGAGTAGCCAAATGGGACCTATGAACATTAAACAAGAATCTTCTTATCAACCTTTTGCTTTATACAATATTTAGCCTTGATACGTTTTTGTAAGGGTGTATCATACCTGTTTTGTTGTATACACAGATTGTAAGGTACTTTTTGATGGAATTTTTTTAAGATTGTTGAATGGTTGTTTTTTTATAAGATAATATGAGAAAATCATTAAATAAAGATAGTTTTAAAGATAAAAAATAATTAATTTTTATATTAACTAAATTAAATATTATTTAGAGATTAAAAATTATTGTATTTAAAGTAATTTTTATTATTAATAAATAGCTTTTAAATTGGTATCTAATTAGTTATTAATAATAAAAATTTTGATAATTGATAATTAAAATTTTGGTAACTAATTAAATACCAAATTAAAAATTATTTATTAATAAAAATTATTTTAGATATTAATAAATTTTTAATTTCTGAAATAATATTTAATTTAGTTAATATAGTGATTAATTTTTCTTTTTCTAAAATTAGTTTTTATTTAATTTTTTTTTTAATGAGGATTAAAATATTTTTAAAATACTTTATTTTATTTTATTTTTGCCTTTTTTTTTCTTTAATTACCAAAGTTGGCCATACTTGGTGATTAAAAAAAGTAAAAAAAAAAAAATCATTGCCATATATAATACCAAAATTTTTCAAAAAATAAAATAAAATTGGCTTAGACCAATTTATGCTTCATTAAATAAAAGTGTAAATTAAGAAATAAGTATAATTAGAGGATATATGTGAGAAATCATGTGAAGGGCAAAAAGCAAACTTGCAGTCGTATAGTTTTATATTATAGGATATAATTTATGAAACTGGAAAGGGTAAAAGGATTGGACAATGATACTCTTAATTCAGTGTTGGTCTTTTCTATTGTGTTCCTTTTTTCTTTTTGCTTTATTATCTTTTCTTAATTAATTACCAGTGATATGAGACCTAATGATTAGCACTTCAGTTGGATTTTATATTCTCTATCTTTGTGGCTTTTGGTTACTAATGATAAGTCAGACAACACGAATATTTTGAGTTTCAGATCAGGCTTCAAAATAAATAAATAAATTGCATTTTGTTTTTAAATTATTGTAATTTATTTATATGATACAAGTCACTGATATATTCTCTTTTTTTTATTTTTAATATAAATGTTAAACGATAATTTTAATACCTGCAAGTATAGTATAGCAACAGAGTTTGATGGTTGATGGTGGTGTGTCATCGTATATTCAATAATTTTGATGATTGAGGAATGAAATTTTTTACAATTTACAGTGTTTATGGCGTTTTAAGCAAGTTATTGGATTCCATACTCTTTCGTTTGTACAAACATGTTTGTCGAACTATGTCTAAGAAATGATCAAAACATCACAGGAAAATATTGATTGAAAATAAGAAATTAAAAATAATATCTTCTGCAAATAGTTACTGTTTTGAAAGTAAACTTGAAGAAGACTTTTATTTAAAAAAAAATCATTAAATAACAACTAAATTTAGAGATAAAAATAATTAATTATTATATTAATTAAATTAAATAATATTTTAAATATTAAAAAGTAATTTTTACTGTTAATAAAAATTTATAAAATAAATTTTAGATTAGTATTTAAATTAATTATCAGTATTTTAGTTATTAATATTTAGTTAGTCTATAAAATCTCATAAAAATTAATTTAAAATATAAAATAATATATACTTAAAACTTTAATAATTAATTATTAAATATTAATTTAAAAATTATTTTATAATTTTTTATTAATAATAAAAATTTCTTTAAATATGAATAATTGTTTTAGTTTATAAAATGGTGTGTATTAACTATTTTAAGATGAAACATGATAAAAATATGAAACATGTTAAAGTCTCCTATATATGTGGAGGAAAAAGAATAAAGAAAATAAATGAAAGGTGGTGATATTAAGAAATAATTTTTTATAGAACTCCCTAAAACTTAACTTTTCAATCTTTGTTACAGTGAAAATGTAATCAGAAAATGAATTAATATGAATCAGCACCTATAAATAACAAGCATAATTTGTGGATATCACTAGTCAAAATAAGGAAAAAGGAATAATTTTCCTGAAAGAAAAATTATCTTTAGTATTTAAGTTTGTACATGCTTTGGAAATTTAATACTTATTTTCAATGTCAATAATATATATACAAATAACTATTTCTGAACATACAAATATTAAATATAAGTTAGATAATGGATATTGGGATATAAGATTGCTTGAAATTAATAATTTTTGGGAAAATATTAAAATTTAACTTTGAGATTAAAATGAAAGAAATATAACAACAAAATAAACCTTTAAGACAATCAAATATAAAAAAGAAAGATAAAACAAAATAGTTTAAAACAATTGAGAGAACAAGTTTTGATGAAAAAAACAACATGAAAGTTAGATGGGAAATAGATAGTCAAAAGGGCGAAGAAAGAGAATACAAAAATTGTATATTTAATTTTTTAAAATTTAATGTTTTATTAATTGTTTGACTTTTTTTCTTTTTTTTTTCTTTGTTTAGCTTTGTTTTTGTTATTGTATTAAATAGAAAGTACGGCATTGACAATAGAAAATTATTAAATATAAATTAATTTTATAAATAAAAAATAATCAATTATTATATTAATTAAGTTAAATATTATTTTATTGACTAAAAAATTATTAATATATAAAATAATTTATATTATTAATAAAAATTTATAATTTTATTTGTAAATTTTTATTTAATTAGTTATCGTCAATGTATTTTAAATTTGATAGTTAAAATTTTTATAACTAATTAGATATTAATTTAAAAATTAATTTATAATTTTTTTATTAATACTAAAAAATATTTTAAGTATTAATAATTTTTTTATAAAATAATATCTTTAATTTAGTCAATATAATAATTAATATTTTCTAAAATTAATTTTTATTTAGTAATTTTTTTTAGTGATTTTAGTAATAATTTAGGATAGATTAAAAATAATAATAACAAATTGGATCAATATCCCCAGGCAACCATAAATAATAAATTATAGACATTTTTTATGGATATTTATGGTAAAATAAGGAAATGAAAATTATCATTTCTAGTATTTAAGTTTGTACATGCATTTGATATCAATAAAATTCATAATAAAATATATTAAATTAAAATTTATAACAAAAAATAATTTTCTGAGTATATAAATTAAATTTTAGTTTGATAATGGATATTGGGGCGGAAGATTGTTTTAAATTATTGAAATTTTCTAAAACGCATTAAGATTTAATTTTGAGATAGAAATAAAAGAAAATAGATAAGAAAATAAAATATATAAAGAAAGGTAAAAGAAAATAGTTCAAGATATCACAAGTTTATTATGAATGGTAAGAAAAGAGGACTCTGATATTGGTTTAGTGAAAAGATCAGAAAATTGATGGCGAATTGAAATATGTATGAGAAGAATCCACTTTCAATCAATGCAGTCCTTTGAAAAAAAAAAAGATCTAACTCAAAGTACTTAGTTTTTTAGTTCATGATAAGATTTTCGCTTAATAAGACAACTTTCAAATTGTTTGAATATATTTTAGGAATCATCGTGGGTATACAAAGCTCAATGAGAAGAGATGAAAACCATATAATATCTGCAAAAATAGAGGCTACATTGCGGTATTTAACTTTAGTATTACTTCCAAACATCACTTTTGTTTTGTGGGAGGATCAAGAAACGATGTTCAATCCAAAATGAACACAGTATCCCGTCTTGGATTTTCAATCATTAACATTTGACCCTAATTAGCCTCACAGAATCTAGTGATGGAAGAGCTTCAGTTTTTTCGTTTGAGCAAACCATGTTCAACAATACCCGCAAGTTATATAAGAATGCGCTTAACTGCTTTACAGTGGTTGTCCTGAGGTTTGTGCATATTGACAAACCTTATTTATGGCATAAGATAGCTTTGACATGGTGATGAGAATGTATTTAAGAGCACCCATTACCGAACGACACTACGTGAGACCAGGAACAACCACGGATGCATCTTGTTGAAGACGTAAGGAAGAGATCATAGGGGTAGGTTGCAGGTTAGAGTGAAGCATGCCAGTTTGTTGTAAAAGATCAGTAATATATCATCAAGCTTGAGATAGATGTCTGGAAACCTCTATTCCTAGAAAATAGTTTAGCAAACCAAGATCCATCAAGTCAAAAGAGGAACTTAGTACATATATAAGAGATTTAACAACATGTAATGATGAACCAGTAATGATAATATCATTAAAGTATATAAGAATAAAGATAATAGATGAGTTAGAGAACTTAACCAATAGAGAGGAATCACTTTTGGTGGACTAGAAATCAATTTGTT
Organism: Phaseolus lunatus; assembly: GCA_013389735.1. Lineage (NCBI taxonomy): Eukaryota > Viridiplantae > Streptophyta > Magnoliopsida > Fabales > Fabaceae > Phaseolus > Phaseolus lunatus. The sequence goes on from CM023861.1 coordinate 29,415,803, forward strand.
GTAGAGTGCAATTGAGCTTATGAAACCAAGCCCTGAACATTTGTTAGAGGCCATAAATTGTCTTATGAAGTTTAGACAGCAGAATAGGATCATGTGACACAAAATCCGGAGGTTGTTGCATGTAAATGTTTTCTTCAAGATCTCCATTCAAGAAAGCATTCTTAACATTTATTTGTCTGATCCACCAGAGCAATCACAGCATGAGCAAGAACCACAGCATGAGCAAGAACCACATGTGTTGTTTAATCACATGACTGAAAGGTTTATGTATGAGCAAAACCTTTCGCTTGGTTGAACCCCTTTGCCATCAACCAAGTCTTATGTATCTGAAAACTTCCATTAACATTAAACTTATTTTTAAAAATCCATTTACATCTCACAATCGAGGCACTAGTAGGAAGGGTGGTAAGAGACCAAGTTTTGATTTTAGTTAAGGCATTGTATTCATCATTCATGGCTTGAAACCAGTTTAATGGGGATAAAGCATTCTTAACAAAACTAGGTTCATGTGATATTGTAGAGGTATTAATAGTATAAGTTTTTGGTTTAAACACACCAAATTTGGCTCTAGTGATAATAGGATGTGACTTTATTTGACTTTGAGGATTAATAGTAAAAGTACAAGAATTATCAGAAATAATGTTAAGTATAGTATTAGAAGATTGTGAAATACAGGGAGAATTAGGAGTAGTAGTATGAGCATTAGATATATTAGATAGAGAAACTGACCAAGAAACTAACATAGAAGAGTAGTATGGTCAGGTTTTTCCCAATGTTTTTTTATACATGGCAAAGCGATGAAGAATTCCTAAGATTGCAATGAGGTGGTCGAGAACCAATAAAACGAGAAGATCTATACGAGTTAGATGATCGAAAAGAAGTATGTCCTCCGTAATTGAAGAAATGGTTGGGAATAAGTCTATCATTATATGGAGTAGTAGTGTTCCAAGGTGCATAAATTGTGTTTGCTTGAATAATATTTTGATCGAAAAAAGTCTATTCTTTTCAAAACGTTCTTCTTGTGCAAATAGTAAGGCCTCTATTTCATCAACCATGTATAAATCTAGACGAGAAGTGACAAAAGTGATGAACAAATCATAATCATTGAGAAAACCATCAAGAAAGGAGTCTATGTGATCCTAAACAGATATAGGTACCCCAGCGAGTCCACAACTTTCTTGATGTCAAGAAGATAAGAAGTAAGGGATCTATCTTTACTTGATGTCTTGAGTTGAAGCTTTAGCTTCTTGATCTTGGCACATATGTAAAGTGAAGTTGTGAGACGACCCATATCTAAATAAAAGAATGTATATTTAAATTTTATAAACTTATTGTGTTTATTAATTGTTTCACTTTGTTGTTTTTCTTTGCTTTTTTTTTTTTTTATTAGCATTGAATAGAAAACACTACATTATATTAATTTATGAAAATAAATATTTAAAATATAAAATAAAAACGTTGATAAATCAATTTTAGGCTAATTCCCCACCTTATCTAGTTTTTAATTTTCAAAATTATCCTTCATTTAGAAATTGAAAATTCAGAATAAAAAAATTACATTCCAAAAAAGTAAATTTGGAATAGATTTTTGTATTCCAAAAATAAAATTTTAGAATAAAATTGAAAAATCAAAATCTCATTCCAAATAAATAGTTTCATAATATAAAAAGTACATTTAAAAAAATATCTAAAACACAAAATCTAAAAACATATTATGAAAAAGGAATTTCAAAATCTAGAAAAGAGATTTTAGAATATAGAAAAGTGTTCCAAAAATGTATTTTAGAAAAGGTATTCCAAAATCTAGAAAAATATTATGAAAACGTATTTTAGAAAAGGGATTTCATTTTGATTCACATTCTCATCTTATTTAAAGGCATTTTTGTCATCTTATGTAAACATTAGGTGCATTTTTGTCATTTCACAATATTGGGTACAAGTCACAATTTCTCAGGTGCAGGAAGTTATTGCCCCAATTTCCATGTGTTTCACTATTTATAAAATGGACAACTTCTTCCTGCACCTCCATGACTTCTGTCACCCCATACTAAAAGCGCATTTACTATTATACCCTTAAGTAAAAATATTAAAAAATTATTTTAACTTAATTTCAATTGTCTTTCACGGTGCCTCTTTCACTCTCCAGCTTTCACTCTTCATGTTGCAGCCACCCCTTTCCACCTCCTTCCAAGCTTTCTTCTCTCAAAGTCTCCTTCTCTCAATTTCTTATTCTCTCATCCTTTCTAAACCTTTCCTTCTCCATCATTCACCAAGCCCTCTTTATTCACAGATTAATAAGTTTAATTTTACTGGTTTTGCATTCTTGCTGAAGTATTTGAAAGCTTTTGCGCATTTGTGCTCCTTCACAGAAATAGTCACCGAATTATGTAATTCGGTACAGTCCAGTGTTTAAAGTAATACCAAATTACCTAATCTGGTTTAGGTATTTAAAGTAATTCCGAATTACCTAATCTGGTTAAGGGTTACAATATGTTTCAGATTACATAATCCAGTATGGGAATTGTGTACTTAGGGTTCTGGATTACGTATTCCAATAGTGTTGTCCAATTAAGGTTTGGATTACCTAATCCGGAAGTTGCAATTTTTGTGTTTTGCGTTTTTCTTCTGTTTTGAGTTTCCAACCCACTTCGGTAAAAAGTTTTTTATATTTTATATTATGTACACAACTTCATGATTATATTATTCATTATTTGTAAATAAATTGAAATTCAAATTGTGTTGTGTATAGATATGGCTAAAACAAGAGGTGTTGGATCTCAGGGTCATGATCGCAGAAGATCGACGGCATTCGTAGAAGAGACCGAGGTGGTGTCGAGGAAAGGATTGGTGATGATGTTCATATTGATAATGACAATGAACAAGGATTACGGGATGATGACCAAGTAGACCAGGGAGAAGGGTTTCCTGGAGGACCTTCTTATATGTCTTTACTGGTAAATTTTGTTGACCATGTTGTTGTTAAGCTCTAGGAGGGTGAGGTAAGAATGAAAAAACCTTCAATTAAATTGTCTTTGTTAATTATTGTTTAAATTTATTTAATTATATTTAATATATACAAATTTTATATTAGGATCGAGGAGAACTTAAATTGGTATCCCACGGTAGGAAATTATGTAAATTTGGGATGCCTCATGCTAATATTGAGCTACTTGTACAAAATTCTGGATTGTTTAGTTTGTGCAATATAAGTTATGAAGTGGGGGACAAGGGATTGCTTTCAGCCTTAGTCGAAAGGTGGCATCGGGAGACAAACTCCTTCCACCTTCCCGGAGGTGAGATGACCAGCACATTTGATGATGTGTCATCTCTTTTACACATCTCCATTTTGAGTCAATTCCCAACATATGTGCCCTTAGAGTACAACGGAGGTGCGACAATTTTAGCTGAGTTACTAGAGGTGGATAAGACTCGTGGTAAGGCTGAGATGAGGCAGTGTTGAGGTGTCCACATACGATTGAGCTGGCTCCGAGATATATACAAGGAATGTTGCGCTCAGGAGGCTTGGGAGTGTGCTGCCAAGGCTTACTTGTTGCATATGCTTGGATGCACTATTTTTGCAAATAAAAGTGTCACCTCTGTATTTGTTTCGTACTTGTTGTTATTCAGCAATCTACATGTGTCATGGATACACATGGGAAGTAACAGCACTTACACATCTATATGAGTAGTTGGGGGATGCATCTTATTTTAACACGAAGCAGTTTGGCAGTTATGCGACACTCATTCAAGTATGAAACCATACAAATAAATAGCAATCACATGTTACATTTCATAATGTTTTGTATTAAATATTTTAAAATTAATATGATCGAATTACGCAGACATGGATTTATGAGCACTTCTCGGGCATGGGAAGAAGGGATATTAATCCCTCATATGACGAGGTACACCCGTGGGCAACACGATATATTATTGCCCATCAGATTTGCGCGGTTGGTGATGTGTGGGTGCAGTTGGATGGGCTCACACACGAGGACATCATCCGGACTCCATATGAGGACCACAAGTTTATTCTCGGGTCACTTGCGATTGGGCAGCTTATCACAGAGACATATGTTCGAGCGTGTGTTGCACCAATTTGGCTACGAGCAAAGCATTCCACCATCATCGATGTCGGCTGAGGCTCCTGGTGCACGTGTCATTGATCAAAGGTGGTTGCAGTTTGATCACCACGTGGTGACAAGTTTGAGAGTTGCTTCTAGTCCATCTGCATGTGTTCCTGAGTAGATGTCTTGGTTTAGGACGATATCACACCCATACATTTGTAGAGGTGAGCTTGGAGATTGACCCAGTGTTTTACCACATTGACGCCTTCGTAGTCCAAAGGTTGAGCAGGCAGGTCTCTCGTCTCAAGATGAGCATGCACCTTCGGTAAGTTTTTTTATTATTATGTGACTAAACAATATATTTGACAAGTTTAATTTATTTTGAAGTTGGTACAAGGTATATTTAGGCGCATTGTCAGTATCCTCCAGCACATGATAGATTGTAGTCAGGTCACTGAAGGCACTGACGTAGATGAGAGTATGGAGGCAGCACTGTAGTTAGCCCGGAGCGTGACAGATGACGAGGCAGTGTACACTAGACAATCACGTAATGTTCGTGGACGTCATTGATATTTTTTTTGTTACATGATTGTAATAATAGTAACTTTGTATGTGTACAATATGGTTTAATTAATTTATGTTATAGTTTTTGCTATTTTATTTTTATCTGACATAAATGCGAATAAATTATAAATCGGAATTGAAGTAATAAATTATGAATCAGATCTTAAGTAATAAATTATGCATTATGCATCGGAACCCCACATAATAAATTATGCTTATATCAATCGTCTCCAAGGTTCACATATGTCGGGCTAATACTGATTAATTGGGTAAAAGATTGCATCCAACCAATGTAATATGATGACCATAACCTTGTCTCTAGGTAACAATGCGTATACCATAAAATATCAGTGATAGGAATGGGACAATCATCAAGCAATTTTACCTATACCACAAATGGAAATTAGCAAACAAAGGAATATAAGTAATGTGTTGACTAATAACCTTACTTGCACAAAGTGTGAATCATACACATCACCAATACATAGTAATCGGTGTAGACTAGATCGGTAGGGGGTGCAGTACGCAATAGGAAAATAGTAATATTTTGTTTCAATGACAAACAAACTAAGATAGTATTGTATCTGCTTGCTATTAAGTATCCCATATTCGGTATTGTCATCCATTTGTCAACACTAGCCTGCAAAATGCAATAATGAAATTAGATTGCATACAAGTTCAATTAATCAATGCACATGACTCTTATGAATATTCACTTACTACTAACAACTCATCCACTAGTAAGGACCTCTTGATATCTTCTACCCATTGATGAGCACCAAACAATGTTGCATATTCTTCACACCACTGAGATATTTCTTTGAATAAATTCATTCTAATGAGTGGCCATGACTCTTCACCCATCCCCTGCAATGAGGCAATAGCACGAAACCCACAATGTCCATCAGCTTTAACATCTATTACATCCAAAATATAAGGGTGACATTTTAGATGAAATTGATCAAGCATGGAAATTGCATTGCTGTTGGACGTCACCTTAACCTTTCCCTTAGGAGTCTTCAAAGATGATGAGCTATCGTTTACTAAGTGGATGCGATCTACATGCTCAAAATATGAAGGGATGCGTTTTGTAGACCTCTGAAATTTGTTTGCTTAACTCTTTTGGGATCCTTTTGTCTTAACTACATTAAATGGTGCACATAATGTTGTCATGTCCGGGTAGGCAATTTCACACAACTTGTTTTTAATTGTCACTTTGCCGCAAATATCAACTTGTTTGAACCGGGATAGAATGACATCCCATTCTTGTTGAATTAACAACTTAGATGACGAATCACATTAAGATAAATCTGAAAAGCTCGGTCTCGTCCACATAACATGAACTTCATTAAGTGGAATGACACCCATAACATATCTGGCTAACTGATAAGCACATGGTAATTCGTGAGTCCGTCTAAGTACACATCCACAAAGTTCACTATGAAACCCCACATCATTGACCCGATCAAACTCTTCAGCAATGAGAATCAAAGCATGTTTAAATACAAAACCAACTAGTATTTTATACAACGGCACATTGAATGTGTGTCCTATCACATGTAGACTCATTTGAAAGGATGCATTGATTTCGTTATGTTGAAGTATAATAACATGCTTGATAGCATCCCAACACGATCATAGGTCTCCCATTCTATTTTGTAATATGCATTTCAAAGACCAATGAGTTGATTCAACCCTGTATAAGTATAAAACATATAACAATTAGACGATTAAACACGTTCTAAACAAAGTAAAGGCATTGATATACCTGTTTGATGTTGTATTTCCCAAATACATTAACGAATTTGCCCAACACTTCACAAACTTTTCTTTATGTGAAATAATCCATGTGTTCTTCACATATTCAACAAGTAATGGCCACGGTGAACAAATAGTTTCAAAATTTTTAACAAACCCATCAAATTTAGCAATCTCTGCACAGTTAATGATAGTCCTCCATGAATCCATCACAACTTGCCAAGCCTCAACAGAATCTAACAACATTTTACACTTTGCTCTAATATTCTTATTGATGTGAAATCGACACAGAATATTTATTGCTTTAGGAAACACAATATTGATGGCATTCATCAAAGCAATATATCACAAACAATTACTTCAGGCCCCCACATGCGATGTCAAAAGTGAGCCTCTAAATTTTTGTAGTGCCCATATGAAGTTCTTTTCTTTCTCGCTAGATAAGAATGCAAAACCAGCAGAAAAGGACAAACCTGTACAAGTCACACAAACAATCTCGAGCAAAGGTAGTCGATATTTGTTTGTTTTGTAAGTTGTATCCATCAAGAATACAATGTTAAATGCATTTAAGAGTTTCACAGCATCAGGATGAGTCCAAAAAATATCACTAACAATATTGGAAGACTCATGACACGTACTCCAGTGAAGATAGTTGTCACGGTCTAACAACAATATCATTAATTGTTGTAATTCAGTTCTTGGTCCTCTAATTGATCTCTTGTACGAGTATCTTGCATTGTATACTTGCTTTATTGTTGTCATATTATCCTCATTATTCTCCTTCAAAGTACGTAGTATGTTACCCGACTTAACCATGCTTTTAGTCATATCAACAAGCATTGAATGTTCATTTGCTTTTAATTTGTCTGCATATGGATGACCAACTAGTTATCATACAAATCATGATTATGAGTACCACAGATTACCTTAAGTATCCAACCTTGACCCTTTCCAACAGGTTTACCTCGCAATTTAAAGGGACATTGACATTTTCTAGTATCAATTACACTAACCTCAAAACCATCCTTGTATTTTCTGTAACTACCCCCCCCCCCCCCCCCCCCCCCTCTCTTTTATAGCCTAACAAGACATATGTCTTTCTCCCTTACTTTCCATTTGCTATGTCAGACCTAATAATGACAAGAACAAAACCAAGTCCATAACCAACCTTGCGGACCCATTCAAGTAAGTTTTCTCGCAAAGGAAAAACCTACACAAAGTTATTATAACAATATTACAAAATCACTTCTTCAAATTATAATGCAATAAACATGAATGAAATGATATTTTGTTCATCTCATCTGTTGTAAAATGGGTACCATAGTCCCCTTCAACCAATTCATGTTGATGCACATAATTTATTAATTCTTCTATACTACATGTCATTTCTACTTGATCGGATCTTTTTGTAATCAATCCAACCTCCATGTCCATACTTACACCTTCATTCATCAAACATAAATTTTCATTTTATTCTAATATTCATAAATTCACATAAGTATCCAAAATAAAAACAACATTTTGTTCCCTTCCAGATTGTGAATCCATAAGCTAAATTTTAACAACAAAATGTATTTCGCATTATGTAATCCGTAAGTCAAATTTGAAGTTCTAAAATGACTTCCAGATTGTATAATCTGTAAGTCACATTTTGATAGCGAAATGAGTTCCGGATTGTGTACTCCGTAAGTCATATTTGAAGTTTCAAAATGACTTCTGAATTGAGTAATCCGTAAGCCAAATTTCAACATGAGTTTTGGATTCTGTAATCCGTAAAGGCATATATCAAGTTCAAAATTGACTTCTAGATTGCATAATCCATAGTTTATTTAGTACAGGATTACACAATCTGAAATTATGATTTTGCTACATTCCGAATTTGGTATACTTATGGATTATCTAATCCAGAACACTCTTGTTTTATGCGTAAAGAACCGGATTGTGTAATCCGATGATCTAGCGGATTAACTAATCCAAAAATGACTATTTAAGGCACACTTTCCAGAATGAGAATGAGCCAACCAAGCTTAATAGAATGAGAGCGCCCGCACTAGCATGTTACCACCGCCTACCACCAGATTAAGCAGCACCTCAAGGAGCATGCATCACCACCACCACGCCAAGCACCTTCTCTTTCACTCTGCACCACCACCACACCATGCACCTTCTTTTTTGCTCGCGGAGAAAATGTGAAACAACTTTAAATTTTATCTTTTTACTGAAAGACAATTTTGATATTTTAAAAATTTATGGAGGTGCCAAAAGAAGTCATGGAGGTGCAGGAAGAATCTTTCATAAAATGAACCTTTTTGAAGACTGCAAAGATTGCAAACTCAATAAGGGAGGCCCATTAGTTGAAACCATAAAATTAAACCCAATATTCATACTTTGGCAACTCCTTCTTGCACCTCTACAAATTTCTTCCTGCACCCCATCATTTTCAGAAAAAACGATTTTACCCCTTTTAAAAAATGACTTCCAAATTGTTTTTTCTGAAATATTTCTAGAACATCATTTCCGGAACATCTTTTATGTATTCTGGATTTATCAATTCGAAAATAAATAAAAATGTGTTCTGAAAAAACTATTCCAGAATGATTTTTTATTTTCTGTATTTTTTATTCCAAAAATATTTTTTGTTTATGGAATCACTATTCTGGAAATTCCTAAAACTATAAAGGATAATTTTGATATTTTTGAAGAATGTAGAGCTGCAGGAAGAAGTTGCCTCGTACTTTTCTCTTGAGACCCGGATAATTTTGTAAAAGATTACAGCGTCGTTATTTAAATAAAATTGTGTTACTTACTATCCGTAATTATGATATTATTAACTCCAGACTAAACTATACAAAAAAAAAATACACCCAATTCAGAAATTCTGTTGTTCCGAAACATTTTTTTTTTTTTATTTCGAATTCAAAATAACTTGGAATAAAGATGTTTTTTTATTTTAAATTAGATTGTTTGAAATAAATTAAGGAAATACCACAAGAAAGTACACGGTCTTGAGAGAGATTTGAGATTTCATTTGAAGGAAAATTTTGGCCATTTCTATTGCCAAAGAGAAATAAATAAACAGGCAAAGCAACTAGATATGGAGGGATAAAGATTGGCACATGACAATTTCCTGCAAAAATATTATATTACAGTTTAATGCAAAGTAGAACATAATATACTGTAGTGAGAATTTCATATACCATTTTTAGCTGGAATTAAAGACCAAGATAGGATTGAAATTGGAGAGTTTGTTGGCATTTCTTACAAATGTTGTTTCAAGAACTATTGCCTAAGCAAAAACTAACTTTTAAGTAACAATCTACCAAAGCTGAAGATTATTTTGATTTTGAGGATGAAGCTCAAACTAAGCTTCCCTGAAGATCATTATCAGAGGCCTCTTGAAAATAAGGAGAGAGTTTTCCACTTAAGGATTTGGGAAGTACAGGTGCAGTTACTTCCTTCAGCATTTTCGCCACTCTACGCATTGAAGGGCGGGTTATAGGAAGAGAGTTAGTGCAAAGAAGTCCCACACTGAGTACCTTCCTCATTTCTTCCCTATATTCTGTATCCAAGCTGGGATCAATCAACTCATCCTCTCCTTTCTCATCCAATGTAGAGTAAACCCATTTCACTAGATCCTTTTCTCCATACTCTTGATGAAGAGGGGGCTTCCCAGTTACCAACTCCAAAATTACCACACCAAAACTATATATGTCACTCTTTTCATTCACCCGAAGAGTATAAGCATATTCTGCATCAAATTGAACCACCAAATCCATTAAATCTATGCACATAAATGAACACATAAACAGGTTTACTTGATGTTGGATGAATTTATTAGTTAATCAAAGTATAATTCAAAAGGTTGATGATACAAGTTTAAGGATGTACCTGGTGCAATGTAACCATAAGATCCAGCAATCACAGACATGGATTCTGCACCTTGGTTGGCTCCCTTCACAATTTTGGCAACTCCAAAATCGGCTACTTTTGCTCCAAATTCATCATCTAGCAAGATATTGCTAGATTTGACATCCCTATGAACAATAGGGGGGACACAATCATGATGCAAATATGAGAGCCCCTCAGCAGCATCGATAGCAATTTTGTATCTGGTGGGCCAATCCAGCAAGCCTTTCTTGCTACTATGCAACAAATCAGCTAGGCTCCCATTTGGCATATACTCATAAACCAAGAGCTTGCTATCTTTATTGTTGCAGCAACACCATAACCTCACAATATTCTTGTGCCGAATCTTACCCAGTGTTTCAACCTCAACTTCAAATCCATCCTTCTCGGAATCAACAGATCCATTTCCCATGTTAGGTGCTCCGAACAATTTCTTCACAGCTACCACCTCACCATTGCTCAGCGCAACTTTGTAAACCTTCCCAGATGCTCCACTCCCTATAACATTGTCCTCACTTAGCAATTTAACAACCTCAAACTCACTAAACCCCAGCTTATGAAACGACCGCCACTTTGAAATGTGAAACCCCTTTTTCATCTTCTTGAAGTCCCGGAATTTAAAGTAGAACCAACACACCCCAACAATTAACACAATCCCAGCAAGCACAAATATGAACCGGAAAATCCACACATATTTCCTACTCTTTCCCTCATTCTCATCCAAGCTTGGACACAGACCAGCGAGAGAACTACACAGACCCGGATTCCCAAGAAAACTCTTTCTATAATTCTCATTGGCATAAAGAGGAGGAATCTCCCCAGAAAACTGATTATTAGACAAATTCAACAAGTTCAGCTTCAAATTCTGCAGCTCAATTGGAATTACACCAGATAACCGATTACTAGAAAGATCAAGATAATTAAGCACAGGCAAGTCCCATAACTCCTTAGGAATACTCCCATCCAATCTATTATTAGCCAAATCAAGTTCATTGAGCTTCTTCCAACCACCAACACCAGCTGGAATCTCTCCAAAAAGTTGATTGTCTCTGAGGACAAGCCTATCCAACTGACTCAACCCACCCACACTTGTCGGAATCCGGCCAGTAAAACTATTACTATTCGCCACAAACTCTTCAAGATTAACCAATTCACCAAATCCCTGAGGAATTGACCCAGAAAAATTATTTCCCGAAATTAACAAAATTGACAAGTTCCGCGCTCCGGAAATCCCATTAGAAATCGACCCAGAAAGAGAGTTCTCAACAAGCTCCAACAAATACAAATGAGGCAAACCCCATAACCCCTCCGGCACAACCCCAGAAAGGTTATTGTTCCTAAGCCGAACCCTTCTCAAACTCTTGCATTCCCCGATACTGTCCGGGATCCTGCCGGAAAAAAAATTGTAAATCAGAATCAGCTCCTCCAACGCTCCCCCGCTGCACAATCCCGCCGGAACCTCGCCGGAGAATCGATTATACGAAACGTCGAAAGTCTGCAACTTCGAGTTTCCACCCAACCCACTGGGCAACGACCCAGCGAGGGAGTTGTTGAACAACTTCAATTCGTACAAGTTCTCCGAGTTCACTATACTCTCCGGCAAAGTCCCCTCGAGTTTATTAGAGAACAGGTTGAGCGACCCGAGTTTCTTCATTCCGCACAACTCCTCCGGAATCGTCCCAGTCAACTCGTTCGTGGAGGCATCGAACCGTTCCAAGTTAGTAAGGTTGGAGAACACGGCGCGTGGCAACGCGCCGGAGAGCGCGTTCTCGTAGAATTCGATTTGTACAATGTTGCGCAAACCCGACAGGAGTTGTTCAGGTATGTTTCCGACGAGGTTGTTCGTGGACAAGTCAAGGTGTGTAAGCTTCATCAAGTTTCCTAGAGAAAGTGGAATGGGCCCCACAAGTTTGCACCCTGCTAGCCAGAGCTCCTCGAGATTCGTGAGGTTCCCCAAAGAGGGAGGAATCGGACCTGCGTTGAATAAAACGTTGTAAGCGAGATGAAGCGTTTTGAGCGTCGAAACGTTGCCGAGGAAAGAGGGAATGGTTCCGTTCAGGAGGTTGCTGACGAGGGAGAGGCTTCGGAGTTGGCGGAACTGGCCGAAGCTCGTCGGAATCTCACCGGAGAAGTTGTTGGAAGAGAGGTCGAGGGTTTGAAGTGCGGGGAGGTGGGCGAGGGCGGCGGGGATGGGGCCGGAGAAGAGATTCTGAGAGAGGTCAAGGTATCGGAGGGTGGCGCAGGTGGAGAACGCGGCGGCGGGAAGGGTGCCGTCAAGGTTGTTGTTGGTCATGGAGAGGCTGTCGAGGGAGGGAAGGCGGCAGAGGGCGGCAGAGGGGACGGGGCCGGAGAGCTTGAGGTTGTTAAGGTTGAGGGAGGTGACGGCGCCGGTGGCGGCGTGGCATATGACGGCGGTCCAGTTGCATGGGGTGGCGTCACGATGGTTCCAATCGGAGAGGGCGTTTGTGGGGTCGGAGAGTTGGGACTTGGCCTGGAGGAGGAAGAGACCGTCTTGGTTTAGAGAGAGAGTGAGGTTCAGAGAGAGAAAGAGAAGCAGAAAGAAAAGTAGTCGCTGGCTATGGTGAAGCATGGTTGTTCTGGTATTGCGTGTGGTGTGGGATTATGAGAGTTATTTTGAGACGTGGAGAAAGTGAAGGAAGAAGGAAACACAGTAACATAGCAGTTCAAAACGTAGCATGGTTTGTTATTTTGCTATATTTTGAGTTTGGTGTGAATGGAGAGGAGCATTGATAATTGATCACTTCTTCTGCTCTGTTCTCTCTTGCAAGTCAAGAACACGGCTATCTCTCTCTTCCTTTCTTTTTTCCAGGGTCCACTCAAGGGTCATGCTCTTGCATGGATATTTACCTCCACAACATCCTATTTCTCTCTCAAAAGATTTATGTACTATATTTCTTTGTTCAACCAAGAAGTATATAGAACTTCTATATAGTACTTAATTAGTATTCTTTTCTCATAAGATAAAATGATAGTATTCTATATCCAAACTAAATATCTTAATTAAGGAATTCAGATACACATGAATAAACTACATTTTATGTCTTATTAGTCTGTAAAAATTAGAAGATGCTTTTTTATTAAATTACATATTTTATAAAAAAAATACTTTTAATATTTTAACCCTAATCTTAAAATACTTTTTAGGGTTTGCCTTATCTTAATCATTAGATTGTGCATGTTTGACTGAATTAAGTTAGAGAGAGAGAATAATGAATTCCCAACTGCAAAGTGGACAATGGAGTATCAATTATTTGCCTAAGATTAGAAGAAATGGAGGGCAGTAGGGATGACCTTTGTGGTTGAACATGTAAGATTTGGTCCACACCCAGAAAAGGATATGCAGTGTTGTTACTTTCATAGAAGCACGGAAATTCATTTTGGTAAAAGACATGAAACTTACAGTTTTAGTAAAACCTCCAAAGAATTTCAACTTCACTAATGCAAACTTCTATACACGACACGTCTAAAATAGAATATATTCACAAAAACATTACCTCCCATTCTTTGCTCTTTATAAAACTAATTCCATTTTCCCTTTCTTTCTCTCCTTCTCTTTGTAGCCATTAGTAGTTCATATATTTTCTATCTTTGCAAATTCAAATATTCGGATCATGATGATGCGTAGATATCATATCCGTGAAATTTTAGGTGGATTAGATTTTGTTCTTAGTTGATGCATTTTATAAATGAAAGTATTCATTAAACTAATTTATTTTTTCCTACCATCATGTTTTTCTAATTTACTCCGCCAAAAACACACAGGTAAAGACAGAAATTTTAAATAATTGGTTTAGACATTTTATATCTATTGTAAAAATTGTGTAAGATAAATAATATAAAGAAAAAAGGTTCAAAATCAGGTTTACTTAATATTTTAGTTGAAGATATATATCGTGATTTTTATATAAATTTGTTCATGATTTATTGGTGTTCATAGTGTATTTTGGTGACTTATTCATATGAGTTAAAAATCTTTCTGATAAATATTTCAAGTAAATATGTTCAATTACATTAAACGATGGTACAAGTAGAGGTGTTTCTGTTCAAAGAAGATCGTACAATATGAAAGAGACTCATACTTAAGGAGAAAATTGTTAGAAAATCAAGAATGAATTGAAAGTCTCACATTTAGTAAAAACGAATAATATATAAAGAAAAAAATCTACAATCTCATTGTCTTAAGATTTTAGATTGAAATTTATTTCATGATTTCTTATATTGTTTGTTCATGACTTATTTGTATCAAATTTGTTTGGTGTCTCTCCTTAGAAGAATCCAACTTACACAATCAATGTTGATTGCTCTTACAAATGTCACAAAAGAAACATAAAAGATACTTTTCACATATCTTGTGGAGAAAAATTGATATGAAAAATATCATGTGATACTTCAAATTTAACTTACCACCAATATATGACTAATTAAATGTTTTTATAGCTAAATTTAATAAAATTTAGAATATAACTAACTTTTCAAACTTTTCATAAATTTCTGATAACAATGACTAAAGCTATATATAACAAGTGATCTATAAATTATTTTCTTAATAAGGATTGTGTTTGATGATATATCTCAAATATAACTTTTCATTACATATTCACTTGTTTAAAAAGGACTTATCAAAAGCTTAATTTTCACAATGAATTTTCCTTTTACATTAATACATATGACAAATGTGATAAGGAAAAGAGAAATACACACAGTATCATTATAATGGTTCATCCAACTCAACAAACTACATACAATTCTCAATGAACAAATTAAATTTTACTAAGCAGATTAATGTTGCAAAGTGTAATACGAATATTCTTTGGACTCATAGTCACTCTTTGAGTATTACGTAGTCACTTTTGACTAAACCCTTGAGTTTGAACCCAATCACTCCTGGATAAAACTAACTATTCTTTAAACCTAATTACTCATAGCTAAAATTGACTATTCTTTGAATCCAATTGTCTTTGGATAAAATTGAGTATTTCTTGAATTCAACCACTAATGGTTAAAATGAGTATTCTTTTTCAAAATAGCACAAGACAAGTAAATTATCTTAGTAGTGATCAACCTAATCACAAGGCTGTTAATTAGAGAATAACAATATTATCTTTGAATATATATGATTTCCGCACACTTTTATGGTTTTCTCCAAAAACACTTAATGAAACTTTTCAATTTTTTTATTTTGTGATAACCAATATAATATAATATCTATGATGAAATTTAGTATTTTTTTGCACTTGGGTAAAATTTCCAAATACTATATAAATTTATTATTATTTTTCTTTAATTATTAATATGTGGTTTTAATTCTCTTATTTAATTTTCAACAATTTTTATATTCATACTTTTAAATTTCAAATTTTTATTTTAATTATTAATTTTGCACAATTTTATTCAATTTATTTTGAACCAATTAAATCTTAATCCTAACATATAAAAACAAAAGTCAAATGTACATAAAACTAAATATTTAGATAATAGAAATCAAAGATTTTCTGATTATAAGTGAAAAAGAAACTAGAAAAATCTCATATAAAAAGTTAAAGAGGATGAAGGCCATTTTAGCCTATTAATTATGTTATGCTAGTAAAATTGCTCAAAGAAAATTTATCATTTCCCTTACAAGATTTGAAAACAAAAAAAAAAGTAATGTGGTGGTTTTTGGTAATTATTGATTAAAAAAATGTAAGAAATAAAGCATAAAGACAGGAAAAATTGAATTGTGAAATTTAATATGTGTGGGAATACAGTGATCACCGAAAATGATTAGGAAAATTGAGGCCACTGACAGATAGGAAGACTCTGAGTCAACTTGGAAGCCAAAAGAAACAAAAAAAAAAAAAAAGGAGTAGTTGAAAGGAATAAGATAGGTTCCAAATTTCTCTGTAGTCTGAAACTGAGTTACAAACACAGAGGTGTGGTCGTAAAGTTCTAAGTTTGAAAGCAAAAAAGGTACCTTTTGAAACTCTCATTGGAGAGTACCTTTCAAGGGAACCAGAATGTCACTGTACAACTTCACAACTTTCTGCTTCCCTTTTTGACTCATTTGGCCTTAATTATTAGTGCTTTTCAAATTTATTATTTTAAACTTAAAATAAATCTCCAACACTTCTTATTCAAATCTCAATTTATTTATAAATAATATTGGTGTTCCTGTCACATTTCCCTTATTTGAAAATGATACCAAACATTAGCAGTTTAACTAATTCATGACAGCCACATGCCTTCTAGACTTTTCATAATATCTTAACTGCTAATACATGTTTTAATCAACTAAACCTTGGTTAGGAATTTTCTTTTCTATATCTCAGAAATCCTTTTTATTTCTATTAATTTTTTAAAATATAAATTATCATCTCTCTCTACTATAAAAAAATCATTAAATAGAAACTAATTTTAGAGACAAAAAATAATTAGTTGTTATAGTCACCAAATTAGACACCATCTTTAAGATTAAAAAAAATTTTGGTTTCTAAATTAGTTTTCATTATTGTTAAATGGTTTCTAAATTGGTAAAAAAAACCTTGTTAGCTAATTAGATATTAATTTAGAAACCATTTAACAATAATAGAAATTAATTTAGAAATTAAAATTTTTTTTAGTCTAGTCTCTAATTTAGTCACTATAGCAACTAATTATTTTTGGTATCTAAAATTAGTTTTTAATCAATGATTTTCTTGTAGTGCTCCTATCAAGGATCGATGACTATCACTCATTGGATTAGAATCTCCATGTTTTAATATTTATAAATTTATAGATATATTTTAAATTTTACTTTTAATATAATATTTCTCTTAAAATTTATGATAAATTATATTAAATTATAATTTATTGCAAAAATAATTATTAAAATCATATATATGAAGAAGTAAATTTTAAGTTTAATTCAACTTTGTAGAACCAAATTATAAAGTGAGAGGTTTGTGCTACTTATACATTATGAAATTTCTTTAGTTTTAATATATATGGGATCTCCAATACACTCACTTCACGCTGAGATCTTTCAACTCATGTATGAGACTATATGTTTATGGATGATTTGATAGCGATTTGATAGCAAGTGGTCTGAGATAAGCCCAACAAATTTTTCTTAAGACAGACTTTAAATAATTATGATATCATATTAAAAAATGAACTTTAAATATAATTTAACTTTATAAAAACTTTATAAGTGATCAACTTATAAAGTAATCTTTGCACTCACTTATATGCTATAGAAAATCATCATTATTTTGATGTATTTATTTTATTTATTTAAAATAAAAATAAAAAATTGAAAAAATTGATTCAACATAAATTTGTAATTTGTAATATGAATAAATTGTTGAAATTAAGGCATAACTTGTATCTAACTAACTTGATAAATTAAATGATCTGATATAAATTTTAAAATATAAAATTTAGATTATTGGATGTTGATTAGATTGGATCCGAATGGAAAGCAATAATGAGTGATAGTATTGAAATATGAGGAGGAAGGTACTCTGATAATTGTCCAATGAATGATTGATTGTGTTGCGATGAATGATGAACCAAGAAATTTACAAAATGTTAGTTGAGCATTCTTCTTTTTGACTCGACTTTGTTGGCCAAAGTTAAAGTGGTGTTGAAAAATATGGCTGGGGAAAACCTAAAATATGTGTCTCCTTATCACTGTAGAGACAGTGGGCAAAAGATGTTATAATGAAGAGTGGAATTTTGTACATCCTACTCTCACACTCCCTAACTTGTCCCTTTTCAGCGGTGGACCCTTCCTTAAAAAACAAAGAAGGTTGCATTATATATACACACTAAATTGGATACAAAATATTTTTATTAGGATAATAGTAAAAAAATTAAAATTATATAATATATAAGTGTGTAAACTTCATTAATTTTTTTATTTTTCAAGATTAAATTAAACTTAAAATTCACTTTTTAATATGATATCAAAGTTAGTTTATTATAACAAAAATTTGTTAGTATCAGGTTACTCGTTATCGGACCATTATCAAATAATTTATAAATATATAATCTCATATACGAGTTGGAGTTTCAACAAGAAGAAGTATGTGGATATCTCACATCAACTAGAGATAAAGATATTATAGTACATAAATGTGTGCAAACTTCTTCTTATACTTAAATTTCACCTCTTAATAATTTTTACTAATATAATTAAGTGGTTTTTAATATTTTTTACAATTTCGTTAAGGAATCATTAAATGATATATATATATATATATATATATATATATATATATATATATATATATATATATATTTCTAAACATGTGATTGACTAAAGTAATGTGAAAATTACGTATTTGATATGTTATTGTTTCTCATATAAGTTTTAACTATTTTTGGTTTTAGTTCAATTTTTTTATGATTATTGTTTTTAAGTACATTGGCTAAAATTTGATTAATATAATATTATATATATATATATATATATATATGTCTTTATTAAAATTAAAACAATTTCTAGTGCATATAAATTGTTAGGGATTATTATACCTTATCTATGAATTCACCCTTTTAGTTTGTGCCTAAAAAAGAAAAGTGATAACATACAATATATTCATAATGGGGACAATGGGTTAAAGGGTTGCATTAACATATATTAATATGTGGGATCAATTTTAGATAGTTTTCTTAATGATTTGATGATAAACTTCTCTTAGTAAAATCTTTTGTTAATAGTTTGAATTTGAAAATTCGTAAAACAAAGAAAAATAATTTGAATGTGATCCCATGGAATACTATATTTCATTTGATGTTCTATATTAGTTTTCAAACCTAAACAAATAAAGACCAATAAAAATAAATGGAATAAATTCTTTACAGTATTTTTGGCGGTTTTTAGTGTAGATTTTTTTTTAATTTAATATAAAAAAAATTTACCAAGTAATTTTAAAATGATAAAAATTAACTGTAACTATTACATCACAACTAGATAATTGAAATACTACATGAAACCGTCATATACTTTAACCGAATCAAATTTTAGTTAATATACTAAAAATATAAAAATAAATTGCTAGAATTGAAAACTGTCAAACCATATGGTATGAAAAACAAAAATATGTCAAATAAAAAATTATCACATCAATTTAATTATCATATCAAATAATGTTGGTGAACTTAACAATAATGGAACTAGTTAAACTAAAATGGAAATAGACCTATTGAATAAAAGCCAATCAATCTTTTTCTATTAGAAACGAAAATTATGAAAAATCTTAAACATATTTTACTCTTTCCAATTTTGTAGGTTATTAGGGGTAGAAAATTATTATTTTAACTCAGTTTTAGCCTGATGTTGTTAGTCCATAAAAACAGGATGGATTGAGCTAACCCATTTAAATTATACAAACTGAAATTGATAATTTGTCTCGTCATAGAATGGTTGGCGGGATTGACGAACTAATTTTTCACTTTTCAAAAAAATAAATAAAAATTCTCTTTCTCTTTTTGCAATTTTTTTTTTTTTTGTTTTAGACCTTTGATTGTAATAGTTGATATCACTTTTTGAATGATAAAAAATGCTAAGAACAACAATAAAATTTAAACAAGCTTTAATATTATAATCAAACAAAAGTTTAATGCCTGATAAAAACACAAAATAAATATCAACAATACTTCTATGAATCAAATGATATATAAAGAAATTATTCATTTAAAATATTAACAACTACCAATCTTTATTCTAAAAGAATGATATCCCTCTTTAATGTTGTGTGTTGTTTCCGTTGATCTCCTGTTCATGCAAAAGGAAGATAGTGGTTTATGCATGTTTGCATCAGGGGTTCAGCAAGCGAGTGTAAAGACTGAAGAGTGAAGGAGGTAAGTTGTTGGTTCCTCTCTCATGAGCATAGAAAGGAGAACAAAGTCACGTAAAGTTATGATTTTGACTTATGCCCTTAGTTTTACTCCGCATGCATGTGAAAAAGCTGAGCACTAACACGTGTAAGAGAGTAATCCATGCAAAGATTCTTTGATTGCTTTTGCAATTTTTTGGTTCAAATGCTTGAACCCGTGAACTTGCTCACCCTTTCAAAGCATTTCAGAGGTGGACGTTGTGACCATTTGAAACCATTCTAGAGAGAGCTTGTCGTTTATCTTTGTTCCCTGAGTTGCATGTGATTTATTGAGCTTGTTTCAAGTTTCTTCTTTATGTGAGAGAGGTTTTGTGGTTGACATCAAAGAAAACATTATGGAAAACATGATATAGAAGGTGAGTGAAATTGATTAGCATGCATGTTATATTGAGTTGAGAATCAATTAAAGGGGTTTTTGAGCAAGATTCAATTAAGTTAGTATTTGAAGTTGAAAATCGATTCACATGCATGTTCTGTAGAAGCAAGAATCGATTGAGGTAGTATTTGAAGTTAAAAATCAATTTTCATGCACGTTCTGTAGAAGCAATAATTGAGTCTGTAGTATTTCAAGTTGAAAATCGATTCTCATGCACCTTATATAGAAGCCAAAATCGATTAAGGAGTATTGAAAAGTTCATAATTGATTTTCAATAGTGTTGTAATGCATGCATAATTGATTTGGCACATGTGTTCCTTATTATGAACTGAAAGTTAAACCTGGATCAATTTTCAGTTGCCTTTTACGTTGTGCATAATTGATATGTCTAGCTTTAATGTTTTTTTTTTTTTTTTTTGCTTTGTTTCAGGTTGAATCTTTGCTAGTCTTCTTCGTTTAAGTTGGTGTTATTGGGTCGTCTTCTTAGCTAGTGTGGTTAGGTGATCTTGTTGGTTGTTGTTGTTAGCTTTATGCTCGTGTTCTTCATCGTGTAGGTGGTCTTCATTCTAGTAAGTTTTAATTAAATTTTGTAAGATGTGTTAGTGTTATTTTCTTGAATAATGTGTAATGATATAATTTTATTGGTGATATGTGTTATTGTTTCTTGTTTTAGATGTATTTTGTTTTTTAGTATTTTTTTTCTCTTGAATAATATGCAATAATATAATTATGTTGGTGATATGTGTTATTGATTCTTGATTTAGGTGTATTTTGTTTTTTTAGTATTTTTTTTTCTTCAATAATATGCAATTATATGTTTTTGTTGGTCATTTGTGAAATATGCATTAACATAATAGAAATGAAATAATTTTAAAATTATCTAAATACAAATATTAATTATTACATATATTTAACTAATACAAATATTTAATAATATTATTAATAAAATAAAATAATAATAATTAATAAAATTAATAATAAAATAAAATTTTAGTATAACACAAACATATAGTTATTTATAATAAATAAATTATAATAATAATTATTATATTTAATATAAGAATAATTATTATAAATATAATAATACTATTTATATTTGCTACAAATTTATTTTCTAATTATACTTTTTAAATTTATGAATATTTAAAGTATTTCTATATAACAATATACAATTTATATACATTGATAATTTTACATCTAAATATTTTCTGTAAAGTAATTCATATTTTTTTAAAAATAATTATTCAATAATATTGAAAATAATTTATATCATTAACAACACTACAATTTACACAAAAATATCTAATATTTAATTATTCATTTTTTTTAAAAAGACAATGATAAATTTGTAATTTTACATTTTACACCTTTAAAAAATTTTAAAATTTCATCATCACTTACAAACTTTAATAAATTTTTCTCACATATTCACTCTGACGTACCAAAATCCAAAACACTCATTCTCTTCACATTTTTCTTTGAAATCCTCACATATCCACCATTTAAATCCTCACACTTTCACTTCCTAAATTCAAATATAATCTAAGAGCAAAAAAAATATAGGAGGATAAATTGACAAATTAGACAATTCAAACTAATGCATATTGATAGATTCAAAATACTAACTCATCTTATCTAAATGGAAACAATTGACAGATAGATCCACTTTTCCATCCTAGGTCACTTCTAAATCTTTAAGATATTGAAAAAAAATGTGTATGTCTTCAAAATTTAGAAGGTCCAATTCGGTGTTCTTTTATGAATTGGTGAGAAATTAAATTTTAGAAAAAAGTTTTTAAAGCCAATGCGAAAGAAGTAAATGAAACACAATAGCCTTAATATATGAACATTTTGTGAGTATATATATTGTTTCCATATGATATGATAATTATTTAACTCTAAATCTTTTATCAATTTTAATTAAAAATATGAAAGTAAAAGGTTCCTTGTTGTTTGGTTGGCAAAACAGTTTGATGAAGTTGAACACGGAACTGAAGAATAAAACAAAATGCATGCTTTATTATGTCTTTGCTAACAAATGCTAACTGCCACACCAGACTCAAAACACGTTCATTATCTCAAGATTGAAGCCGCTAGAAGGCTTCAAATATTCTATAAATATACTTTTTTCAAATCGATTATTTGGGACTTTTATATAAGTTATAAAATTAATGAAAATGTAAAAACACATCGCATCTGGTTAGTTTTTAAAATTAATATTATATATCTCCTCTCCAATTTTGTCACAAACTCATTTTGTTAATATTTTATTGAATAATTTAATTTATATTTTAATCAAATATCTCATTTCAATGTTTTAAATTTAAAAGCTAATTGCTATTTTGTTGTTTTAAAAAATTTGGTCATGAGTGTTTTTCCCCTTTGTTTAGACACTTGTTGACTATACTAATCAATTTAGTGTCACTTTCTACACGTCTTCTCAATCGATATAATTTTTTTAATTATAGTAATAATTTTATTTGTGCTTAATTTCATTTTATAATTACCAAAAGATTATAAACGGTTACAAAAGCCGCCAAATGTATATTTTTTAGTTAAATAAATTCAAAAATTCTATGATGAAATGATATAAGGTATAGATGAATGAATGTATAGGCATGATAATTCTTCTAAAATCACATTATTAAACTATAAGAGAGATGAAATTAAAATTCAATCTCTCACTATTTGAACTATATGTTGACAATGTGGAATAATAATAATAAATATTTAAAGATAGAATTTTTTTATATAAAATGACGTTTTCCTTAATTTCTTAGTTCCTTAATCTATTATGATTTTTTCTATACCATTAAAAATATATATAATAATAGTCTTATGGAGTTTTTTTTGTTGTCAAATATTATGATATTTTCAAGTTGAGTTACCACCAATTTTTTCATTGTATTTTTCTTTTGTCTAATCATTTTAATTATTTTAATGAACTCTCAAATTATTTTAGCTTTTTGCAGTGTCATGGAATTAGGATCACTGTTTGTACCTTTTTTAACTCCTAGTTACTAACCTATCACGTAGAAATCCTTTTTCAAATGTATATTATTTTAACATAAACTAATGAATTTATGTATTTTATTACTAATTCAAAAATTTTAATAAATATTAATTATTATCTATTAATGACTTATTCTTAATTTATTTTTATCAAAATAATATATATTAACTTATAGTTTAATCGACTCTATATTTAATTGATTATGTGATTTAGAGTTTAGACTTTAAATAAATAAGAAAATAACTGTTTCTGAATACATTTATGGTGTGTTTATATAGAAAATCTTAATAGAATAATTCATTTTATTTAGAGAATTTAAAATGCGTTATGAAAAACAAATTGTTTAGATAGGAAATTTAAAAAAAAAAATTAAATCATTACATTAATTGGATTGTTTAAAATTACATAATTTCAAATTTGTTTTTGTTTATCATACTTTCCCTTTAACTCGATTTTAGTTGAAGTGTGATTTGTTTAATTAAGACCGAGACATTATTAAAATGACTATTTTCGTTTAATGTAAATGAGGATTTTTTTTATTGATGTTAATATAATTTATTTTGTGATTTAAATTGTTATAATTTTTTTTTACCACTATTATTTCTTATTTATATTAGCTAGAGTTTTCTCGACTAATATTAATATTAGAGAGACTATTTTTTGTGTGGATGTGAATTAAGTTTTGTAATAAATGTCTGTAATGATTTTTCTTTTATATATTTATAGTGATTTTTTTTATCATTAATAAATATTTTATGTTTTGTCAAGTTGGTCAAGATTTTTAATTTTTTGACAAAGTTAAGTGAAAGTTATTTTTACGATGTTAATGACTGGTGTGACTTTTTTTTCAATGTCGACCACAAATTTTTCCAATTGACATAACTAAAAAAACCAATCTTAATAATAACTAAAAGTTTTAGCTAACGTTTGAAAAATAACATTAATCTAAATCAACTACGAAAAAAATATCAATATTGATATTTTAAAATTTTTAAAAATTATTTAATATTTTTTTAATATGGTAATAATTAAAATATTTTATAAAAAAAATGACTAAATTTAAATTATTTTATCTAAACAAAACATTTGAAAAATAAAATAATTTAAAATAAAATAAAGTTAAATTTAATGTATTTGAATGTATTATAAATTGTGGATTTTTTTATCCAAATACAATGCTAACAATATTTTAAATCAATATTACATGTTAATACCTTTTTTTTTTTTCTTAGGTGTATTCTTTGTTCTAATCTTTAATGAAACAATGTCATGAGTTGCTTTTGCTGGAAAAAAGAGATATATGTGGGCTTTCTTTTTTGTAACATACATTAGTAATTGGCACTTTCTTCCTGCATCCCTACATTTTTCTTCCTGCACCCCAACAATGTAATGGAAAGACAAAAATATCCCTTAATTTGGAATGGGAAATCCATAAATCTTCTGGATTGATGAATCTGGTAATCTTTCAGATTGGTGAATCCGGTAATCTTCCGGATCCATCAATCCGTAATAGAAATTAGACTTCTGGATTCAGCAATCCAGAAGTCAACAATTTGCCTTCGAAACATTCACTTCTGGATTGATGAATCCGTAGCACACTCCCAGATCCTGAAATCCGGTAACCTAAAAAACTCTAGTTTTTTCAAAATAAAAGGTGAAGGCCAGTTTTGGAATTTACAAAATTGTGGGGGTACAGGAAGAAAAATGTAGGGGTGCAGGAAGAAGAAGCCTTAGTAATTTCATGTGCATCAAGCCCAAATAACAAAGTTTTTTTTTTATCAACAAATAATAAAGTGTTTTTTTATCAACAAAGAACAAAGTGTATTGAGTAATAACACCATTCCATATATGTTTCTATTTTAAATTATTTAATTTTTCAAATACTTTTTATGAATTTATGAATTTTTTATTTTTCAAAAATGTGTTTAATGTCATCAAGTATAGAAAATTATTTTAATATTAAATGATATTTAATAATTTAAAAATATCAGTTAACAATATTTTTCGATCTAACATTATTTTTTAATTAAAGTTGATAAAGGTATTTTCAATTGACATTATAAGAAGCTTTTTTTTCCTATTAAGATTATTTCTAATAACTATTTTGGTCCATATTGATTAAGATTATTATTTTTTAATTCTTTGGTCATAGTTTGTTTAATTGCAAACTTGGACAAATCTTTTGTAAATATTGTTTTATATTTGTATTTTCTGTTATTAACAAAAGAAAAATCATAAACTCAATGGAAGTTAGACAAAAACTATGTGGATCATATCGGGTTTTTTTTTTTTTTTTTTTAAATGGTGTAGTTTCATTTGGATTTTTCTGAAGTGGACAATTTTTTTATTTTAAGATAGGACAAATCGTGCATGTGGTCATTTGGTCATTATTCTGGCAAGAGAGCAAATTTTCATTTGAATTTTAAAAATTATTTTATTTTGGATATTTGATCATTATTGATGAACCATGTAGAGTGGTTTTTATGATTTGGAGTAGTTTCTAAGAATGATTGAGTAGTGGACAATTTTATTTTGGAAACAGTTTTGTTTTTAAAACATTTGCACAAACACGGAAGAAAAAAGAAACAGTTTTGAATAGGTATTGAATGACTTTTAGAACTTGCTGGGCGTTTTTGCGTTTTTAAATTTACAAATTATAGTTTCGCACTCATCAAATTCTCTCAGGTTTTTTGTCTGTGAAGAAACCAAAAATTGGCAAAAGTGAAGAACCGTAACAACAATGAAAGATGAAAACAATACATACCAATGATAATGTGTTCCTGGAGACAAAGCTCACTTAACATTCTTGCAGAATTTTCTTTCTATTTCAAAATTCAATATAAAAATATATAACGCAAGGTATCCTCTATATAGGAGAGAGTGACTTGGAGAGCAAGAGTGAGAGGGGTAGGGTGTTATTTGTGAGAAACCTTTTAGAAGGTAGGTCAAAGAAACCTTAAGGCTTCTTCTTCCTGCACCCCCACATTTTTCTTCATGCACCTCCACAATTTTAAATATACCAAAATTAACCTTGACCTATGATTTGAAAAGGGGCACTGTGGATCCTTTGTCACTGTTCATGTTCATCTTCACCACTGAATATCAATTGTTGTGGAGGGTCTTTGTAATTGTTCGGAGCAAGCTGGAGGAGTACGCAACATTGCCGAAGTATTGTTTGGGTTGTAGAGGTAAGCATTAAGTTTTTTTTCTAGAAGCATGGCGGTGATGGGGATTTCAAGGTTATCGGATATCGGGATCTGGTAATGTAATCCGATCCAGTAACCCGGAATTGATGAAGTTGTGTTTTTCGTATGAGGAGGTGTTCTGGATTTCTGAATCCGGAAACCCAAATTGACTTACGAATTGGTAGATCCGAAAGTGTTTTTTTGTGTTATGGATTCCTGAATCCGGAATGCATAACTTGCATTATGGATTTATGAATCCAGAATTGTGTTTTTGTGTTATGGATTCCTGAATCCGGAATGCATAACTTGCATTATGGATTTATGAATCCATAATTGTTTTTTGTGTTATGGATTCCTCAATCCAGAATGGTCTTTTTGAATTATGGATTTTTGAATCCGGAATGATTTTTTTGACTTATGGAATCATGGATCCGGAATGCAATGATTTAGTTTGATTTTTTTATTTTATTTGTAGAAGCATGGATAGTAGTGAAGAATTTGAACAAGAATTATATGATAGGGTGGATGTGTGGGATGATGATGATATTGAGAAGTCATTATGTTGAAGGGATATGAATGTACTGATACATTTACTACAAATGAGGTAAAGTTAAGTTTGTAAAGTATGCTTAAGTTGTCTGTTAATTAGTAAATGAAATAATTTGTTATGATAATTTTTTGTAGGTATTTCGCCTCGGGATGAGCTCCTAAAGTGGGTTAGAAAAGTTGTGTTTGTTATTGTGATATTGAGATCGGATACTTCAATTGGCTAACGAGGAAGGAAGACATTTGTATTATTAGGTTGTGAGAGAGAAGGTAAATATAGACGATATAAGAAGGATTTACAGGTTACTGAGAGTGGAACTGGGAAATGTGGTTGTCCTTTCAGATTACGAGGGTATCCAGTAAAAAGTGGTGAAGGATGGATATTGAAATTAATTTGTGGGTCTCATAATCATGAGTTGGCAAATACATTGGTTGGTCATCCATATGCTGGTAGGTTCACATGTACTAAGAAGTCAATGCTTATGGACATGACAGACAGTTCAGTGAAGCCTAGAAATATTTTGCTAACAATGAAAGAGCATAATGAGAAAAATGTGAGCACAATAAAGCAAGTTTATAATGCACGATATATGTCCAAAAAATCAATACGAGGTGATAGAATTGAAATGCAACAATTGATGATGTTATTTGGGCGAGATATGTTTGTCCATTGGTCTAGGTTTGAAGAAGGGACGAATGTTGTGCAAGATTTATTTTGGACACACCCTGATTCAGTGAAGCTATTGAATGCCTTTAACATTGTATTGATGATGGACAATACGTATAAAACTAATTGGTATAGGATGCCCTTGTTTGAAGTTGTTGGTGTAACCTCAACGAGATTGACCTTCATTGCTGCATTTATGTTACTCACATCAGAACGTCATCATAACTTTGTATGGGCACTTGAGAAGCTGAAAGGTTTGTTTTTTAGAGTTGATTCATACCCAAAGGTTGTGGTTAGTGATAGAGATATTGCTCTAATGAATGCAATAAATGTTGTGTTTCCTGAAGCTGCTAATTTGTTATGTCGTTTTCACATTGATAAAAATGTTAAAGCAAAATGTAAAATGATTGTTCATCCAAAAGAGGCATGGGATCAAGTGATGGAATCTTGGGGAACAATTGTTGATTGTGAAAATGTAGAGTCCTATGAACATCGTGTGGAGGCACTTAATGTTGTTTGTTCACCATGGCCTATATTTACTGAATATGTGATTAGTACTTGGTTAAATCCACATAAAGAAAAGTTTGTTAAGGCTTGGACGGATAAAGTCATGCACTTAGGCAACACGACAAGTAACAGGGTTAAGGCTGCTCATTGGAGCTTAAAGAGGATCCTTGAGACGTCAATGGGAGACTTATGCTATTGTTGGGATTCCATTAATAAGATGATCATCTTGCAACATAATTCAATTAAATCTTCATTTGAAAAGAGTTTGCATGTAGTGAGTCATGTCTTCAATGTAACAAGATATAAGAAATTGGTTGGCTTCGTATCGAAATATGCCTTGCAGTATATTGCAAAAGAGAGTGATCGAGTTGAATATGTTGGTTTAGATAAATCTCGTTGTGGGTGCACCATTAGATCTACTCATGGCCTTCCTTGTGCTTGTGAATTGGCTTCCTTTGGTGTGGGTAACATACCATTGCAGTCAGTGCAGTTCATTTGGACACGATTAAGCTTTTTAGATATTTCAAGTGTTGATACTTCAGCAGAGTTGTCCATCAAAGAAGAGTGGGTTGTCATCATGAATCGGTTCAATGAGGTTGACATGGTTGGTAAGATTAATATCAAAGCCAAACTGTGTGAGATTGCATATCCAGATAAGACATCTTTGTGTCCACCTAGGGAGAAAGTGAAAACAAAAGGTGCACAAAAAGGGCGTCAGAGTAAATTTAGTAGATCAACAAAACAAATTCCTTCTTACTTTGAACATGTGGATGTCATTCTTTCACATCATGATATTTCATCTAGTTTTAAATGTAGCAAGGGATTTATTTCGGAGACTCCTTCGACCAAATCAACACCAATGCTACAACAATTTTCGGTGGGAATTCATCCTTACATTGTTGATATTGTTGATGTTAAGGCTGACGGTCATTGTGGCTATCGTGCGGTTGGTGCATTATTGGGTATGGGAGAGGAGTCCTGGGCTATTGTACGCATGAACTTGCATAAAGAACTTTGTCAATGGTGTCAAGAATATATTGATTTCTTTGGCAGGGATGAACAATATGAATTTTTGAAAAATTCACTTCTAGTTGACCACATGGTAATTCTATTAATTCTTAACGATGTTATTAATTGTAAAATGGTGTATGAGTTGGATTAACTTGTTACATTTTCTTTTGTTTGCAGATAAGTACAGATAAGTAGATGACAATACCGGATATGGGATACGTTATTGCGAATCGATATAATGTGATTGTTGTCTGTTTATCTCTTAAACAATCATTGACTATTTTTCCATTAAGATCCCAACCTCCAATAGATTTTAATCATCACCGCATCATTTGTATTGGACATGTTAATGGAAATCATTTTGTTCAGGTTTGTTAAACTTCATTGTTAATGAATTTTAGGAATCATACAAAAACATAATTAATGACATTGCTTACAATTTTTAACAGGTTTAGTTGTAAGAAGGTTGTCCGATTCCACCAACAGATATTTTATGGTCTACTCATTGTTATCCAATTGCCAAAACTTGGTGTTCATATTATACTAGTCGGATGCAAATGTTTACACAAATTATGTCCATTAGGCGACATTTATAGTTGTAATTGCATTCATAAATGAATATGTTAACATTTTGACTGTTATAAATGTGTAAGTACTCATTGTCTAATTTCATAACCAAAGTGTTCATTCATCAAATTCAAAAATAATTGTAAACTAAGTCTTTCTTCACGAAAATACAAAATATAACAACAACTAAAATCATCATCACCATCATCCATGTCGTCATCTGCGGACATACACAGACATGTCCTCGGTGGCTGATCGGGCTAGTATCAAGGTTGTCTGTGTCCCTTCTCATGCAGGTGAATCCTCGGATAGATGACCATCATCTATAATCAACTACAAGGTGGATGTTATTCTTCTACAAAGACCCTACAATTATAAACAAATTACATTGATTGCAATTGAGCATGTATTATTTAAATAAGCAAGTAATAAGTTCTTACCATTGCGGGATGCTCAGAGATAGTATCATTCTCATCCTGACGTCGTCCATACGGGGTAATCACTGGAGGTCGATTATCCTCAGCCATCTGGATGATATATGGGTGTGATATAGACCAGAACCACTCAAAATATGCAGGAACACAGGTTCCAACATCAACTGCTAATACTGCACCCTGTACGAGGTTAGCATTATAATCTAACCATTGATGACCTATCTCAGATGTGGATGGATCGCCATGATGAACGGTGGCTGGGTGACTAGGGATACACTACATATATCCAAACTATCTGAGTACACGTTCAGGCAAATGCATCTGCCTACAAGCCCTAAACCAAATGTACCCTGAAAATAATGAAATCAACTCAAAAGGACGCACTGCTCTATGCTCTTCATAGGGAATTCATTGAACAGCACCTATACAAAGTCTATCTAATTGCATCCGAACTGAGGCAAGTGTGGGCAACCTACTCTCGACCACATATTTCATACATCGCGGCTGATCCTCAACATAGTCATCCCGAAGCTGTCGGTGCCCAATACTTGGAAAGTGCTCATATATCCACAATAAAATAACGTAACATACCCAACTAACTGTCTAGTATTTGCATAGGAACCATCTCCCAACTGCTCATACATGTGGGGCAAAGCAGCTGCTGCCCACGAATATCCTTCGGTGTGCCTTAAATCTACAAATAATCCCAAGTAGGATACACTAACTGCCATAGCACTCTTATCTGCAAAGATGGTGTAACTTACTAGGTGTAGCAAATATGCTCGTGCAGCCACAGTCCATTGTCTCCTGGTACATGCGTCCTCATACATCTCCCTTTACCAGCTTAGACGCACATGTCCACCCCGAAAATGACGATTCTCAACAACTGCTACTCCCCGATCTACAGAAGTGAATCAACAAGCAAATCGGTCGTCGCAGCTGAATCTAAGCTCGGGTACGTGTAGAATTGTCTCATAATTGGGAGGTGCAAAAAATTCAACACATCATCCAATGTGATGGTTAACTCACCTATAAGCAGATGAAAGGAATTTGTCTCTGGGTGCCACCTTTCTACAAAGGCACACAACAATCCTTTGTCTATCGTGTCATAGCTTGCCCTAACAAGTGCAGCTAAACCTGACAACTCCACTCCAAGTAGTATCCGAGGATGAGGAGCACCCATCTTATTCATTTTTCGGCCATGAGACACCAATTTTAACTCTCCTCGATCCTAATTTAACCAAGCAAAATCACATAAAATATACAATTTAATGAACGAAAGTCATATCAAATTAACAATGAACAAGTATCATATTACAACATATTTACTTACCACACCATTCCATAATTGCATAGCCACATGGTCTTCATAACCTGTCAAAAGTGTCCCATCCCGTGGACCTCCAAGATAACCTTCACCTTCTACTTTAGGTGCGTCTTCATCCTCCACCTCCATTTGGGGTTCACCTTCTTCAGGTTCAACATCAACATCTTCTGCATCTTCATGTTCAACATGTTCAACATGTTCAACATGTTCAACATGTTCAACATGTTCAACATGTTCAACATGTTCAACATGTTCAACATCTTCATTAACATGTCTTCTTCTTCTCCTTCTAACAGAGACTGTGGGACGTAGACAATCACCTTGTGAACCTCCTCCCCTAGTCTTCACCATTTCTGTTCAATTACACCATTCAAGTTAAACCAAATTACAAACTAATGAATGAGTGCATACTAACCCAACCCCACAACTCCTCTAGTTCGATATAATATAATTCTACTTTACTAATTTGAGCCAAGACAAACATGAAATACATGAAATAGCAGCAAATTAGTATTCCAGAATCATAAGTTCGGAACACTACCGGATCCACAAATCCAGAATACTATCGGATCCACAAATCCGAAACACTATCGAATCCACAAATCCGAGACACTACCAGATCCACAAATCCGAGACACTACCAGATCCACAAATCCGAGAAACTACTGGATCTACAAATCCGAAATTCTACTGGATTCTGTGATATGGAATGAGAAAAAAGGTTTACGGAAATAAGAATCCATGACAAAAATGGATGTGCAAATCCGAAAACATGAAACTTTACTTACCTTTGTCAACAACACTCTAAATCACAAGAGAGATGTGTGAGATTTGGAAGGAGAATGACTTGAAAGTGTTGCGCCGCTGCCAACCCAAGGAAGATGACGCTGCTTGCACAAACGGCACCCACTTCCAGTTTTTAGGGTTTGATTAGGTTAAGGGTAATTTTGGGACTTTAAAAATTAATAAGGGTAATTTTGTCTTTGCATAAGAGTGTGGGGGTGCAGGAAGAAAAAAGTAGGGGTGCAGGAAGAAAAAAGTAGGGGTGCAGGAAGAAACAGCCAAACCTTAAACCTCGGTGCACATGTCATGAAAGGTGGGCTTGGCACAAGCCCAATTTACTAAGTACACCCTACTTTAGTTTATTCTTCTATTTGGAACTCCTTAAGTGATTCCAATTTATGCTAAGTACACCCCATCTTATGCTATATACACCATAATCTACTGAAATTAAAAGTAAAGAGATTAGCTGGTGCTGAGCTCCCATCATGTGGACTTTGCTCTTGGTGGTCCTCTGAAAAATGATAGGCTCTGAGGCATTGGCTATGGAGTGATCCTGACCTGACCCTATGTCCTGTGTCATGCTTGTTAGAATATATGACCTTAAACAAGAGGGGGGCTGAATTGTTTATAAAAGATATTCGCAAATATTGAAGGTATAATGAATCTTAGTGCAGAATAGCAGATCAAGAAATCAAGTTAGCCAAGAACTCAAACTGTTTTAAGGCAAATACAAAAAAACAATCGGTTGTTTCTGCGAAACAATCGATTGTTTACATCAGCGAATATTAAAACTAACTTAAAACAACAATTTAAAGGGTTAAGGATGAAAGAAATGCACACAACAATTTTATACTGGTTCACCCTAATCACAAGGGCTACATCCAGTTCCCAGAAAACCACTGGGTTCCACTATGCAATCAATCACAGATTACATACACCACACACCAAAGTAGTAACCTTGAACCCCTCAAGAAACACAATACCTTTGGCAAAACACACCACAGATTTCAGAACCCCTCTGAATCTGCACTTACAACCTTCAAACAGAAATACAGTAATCAAGAAAGAGAGAATAGGATACAACCCCGTCCTATTCCACACACATGAAAATCCAAAAGCTTGATTGAATCTTGAAAGCACTTAGTCAAATCTCACTTTGATTTTTCAAAACTGTTTCTTACCCTTTAGGAGTGACTAATTAACTTTATATAGACTAACTAAGTGGTCAAAGAGCATTTAAAACAGGAGCGCAATTAGTTAGAAACATTTAATAAAAGATTCAATTCAAAACCAAGAAGCTGTTAAGATTTTCAAAATAAACAACCAGTTATTTTATCGGGACAACCGATTGTTTTGGCTTTGACAACTTAGTCAACAAAGACAAAGCTTTTCAGCCTTTTCCAAAACCTTTTCACCAAAGAACAACCGGTTGTTTCGACAAAACAACAGGTTGTTTTTCAATTAGTTGAAAAACAAACTCTTTTAAAAAGGGTTTCAAATCAAACTTGTTTTGGATTCAAACAAGGTGTGGATTACATATATTCTACCCCTATTCCCACCCATACACAGCAGCAACACCAGCCATCATCAAACACAGGATTTGGATTCTTCAAAGCTCATGATCAATCTTGATCAACAATGCTCCTAGTCATCCTTCTAAAATGTTGGGCTAGCTCAATGGGTTCTCCATCTCTCAGGGCTTCATCAGTTCTTATTCAATTGTACCCATATCACCAAAGTAAGAATTGTTGTAGCCATGTGACGAAAGAAATATGACCAAAGTAACAATTTTTGTAGCCATGTAAGGAAAAAAAAAAGGAAATAGAAGTTGCCAACGGTGTGTGAAACTTCTTCATTTGGAGCCATGCAAAGTTACCAACTGTAAAGGCAACATCTTACACCATTTTGGTCAATTTCCTTTATTTATAAGAACAAAACAAAAGTACTTAGAGTGAAAAAGGAAAACTGAAAATAAATTAAATTATCTAAAGTTGAAAAGCATTAAATATGTATTTATTATATTTATCATTTTTGTTTTAAAAAAATTACAAAGAATAAAAAATACTTGTCATTAATACAGTTTATTGTTAATACACTTTTTGTTTGTGAAGTGTATTTGATAAGAGTAATAACTAGGTATAGATTTTAAATATCTTCTAAGTTATAAGTAAGGGTTGTAACATGGAGTAGACTGTGCAGGCCCATCCACAGTCTGCCAAAGAAAACTTGGAACAAACTCATTATTTTGGTCGGTTAACCTATTTAGATCTATTCTGCATAATCCACAATCCACGGGTTAGCTGCGAGGGAGTGGGATGGGTCAACACGCGTAATAATAAAAAGGTTTTTTTTCAACATCCCATCAAATGTCTTCCTACATCCCATCAATTCTAGAAATCAAATTTCAGAAACCAAAATAGTTGTTCCAGATTCTTAAAGGTAAAATAGTTGTTTCAGAAAAGTTATTATGGATTTTTTTTTGTCTTCTAAATTTTCATTTATAGAATTCACTTTTATATTATGAAAATTAAATTTTAAAATTGACGAGGAGCTGGAAGAAATTTGATGAGGTGCAACAAAAAACATTATAATAAAAAAATATAAGTCTTTCTTATACAAGACGATGTATGGACAAGTGCGAAGTGGGCCAATACGGGACGGGTCAACTTATATTGTCATCCATAGTTATAAGCTATTCTAATTAATTTCTTTATTATTATTATTATTTAATTTTTATTTATAATTAATTGTTTTAATTTTATAAAAATAATTTATTATCATACTATTTTTAATATTTATTGAATCACTTTTGATTTTTTATGTAGTTCAAATTAAAAGAAATTAACGTTACAAATTAAAATAAATATTATTCATTACATGATGTTATTTAGACATAACAAAAGTTATCAAAAAATAAATATTATATAATGATAATTTAAATTTTAAAAAAATAAATTTAAATTTATAAAAAAATAAAAATTAAACTTGATTAATATTCATTACATCGAATCATTTAAATAAATTAACTTATCCATATATATATATATATATATATATATATATATATATATATATATATATATATATATATATATATATATATATATATATATATATATATATATATAAAATACAACTTTAAATAGTAATAGAAATTTTAAAAAGTTTAATAAAAATTTAATTTTTTTAAATTTTTTAAATTATAATTATATAATAATTTATTTTTATCAAAAACCTAAATTTATTTAAATAATAAAATTTATGAAATTATATCATTTTATATTTATCGATCAATTCTGCCAAATAATTTTAATTTAATAAGTTTTTATTAGTTTAAAATTTATAAATTTAAAATTAATCGATTAAAAACTATAATTTATTAGTTACGAAACAATTTTTCAACAGAAAATTGTTTCTTAATGTCAATTCCAATATATTTATTATGTGATAAATTAAATAGTATTTTTAAAGAATGCCAATTCTAATTTTTATATTATTATTGTTTCACTTTTAACTCTTTTTTATTCATTCTAGTACTAGCTCTCTCATAAAAAAACTGAAAAATTGTGTAGCCAACAAAATTTTGCGAACTATCTTTAGAAAAGAAAAAACAAGTAAATAAAATTAGCAAGACAAACATGTAAATATTTTTTCTCTATAACTAGTACTTCCTAATAGAAAAAAAAAACAAGAAAAAGTAAATAAAACTAATAACACAAACCATTTTTTTCTTTCATTATTACATATTAATAATGCTTTTATCTATAACGCGCATAGCTTCTTTTTTTTTTCAAATGCAAATATGATTTATATATATTTTGCGCTAAACATTACAATAATGCTAAATCCATAAAATTTTAAATGGATATGCTAAACAATCTCTACTTAAAGACATAAAATGTTAATAAATACTATATATAATGATGCTTAATATTTTAAGTGAAATGTTAGATTTAAAAACTCATTCTTAATTTTACTATTAATCTTACGTAGTCCTTTTCAAAGTTAAAAATTATTTCTATTAAAAATTAAAATAAAAATTAAAAAATATATTAAATTATTTCAGAAAAGAAAAAAATCAACTTAAATTTAATTAAAAAGTTTAAAATGATTACAAAATTCATTATCTATCGATTATTTGTCCGCAAATCATTATAACACCACTTACTAAATTAAACGATATTTATTATCCTATTTTCTCTTTCTTAAAGGCTATTAAGTAGATGCAAAGGTGACAAAAAATGGCTTGTGTTTTTATTCACTTTTTTCTATTAGGAAGTAATAGTTATTGAGAGAAAATATTTACATGTTTGACTTGTTAATTTTGTTCGGTTACTTTGTTTTTTCATTCAAAAATAGTTAGTAAGAATTTATTTTTACTAAAATAATTTTTAAATTTTATTCACTACAATACTCTTTTTTCATGAGAGTTAATACTAATTGAGTGAGAACACAAGGTTAAAAATGAAAAAAATATATATAAATTAGAGTTAGTATATATTCTTTAAATAATTGTAAAACACTTTTAGCACAAACACACATTATACTAGTATAAATAATTACTAGTTGACTTTTTTAAAACATATTACTAATATACTAAATATTCTTGTCTTAAAATAGATTCTCATTATTCATATGCAAGCACAACCACTTTTAATATTTGATCAGTACATAAAGAAAAAAAAATCCAAATATTATAAAAAAAATCATTAAATAATAAATAATTTAAAGATAAAAAATAATTAATCATTATATTAATTAAGTTAAATATTTTATAAATTATAACATTATTGATATTTAAAGTTGTTTTTGTTATTAATAAAAATATATAAAGTAGTTTATAAATCGAAATCTAATATTAGCTACCAAGATTTTAACATCAACTATTTTAGATTTTAAATTAGTTTTTAATTAAATTAGTGATTAATTTATAATATAAAGTAGTTAGTAGCTAAAATCTGATACTAATTTATAAACTTATAAATATTTATTGGTAATAAAAACTACTTTAGATACCACTAATTTTTTAGTTTATAAAATAATATCTAATTTAGATGTTATTAGTGACTAATTTATAATATAAAGTAGTTAATAGCTAAAACCTGATACTAATTTAGAAACTTATAAATGTTTATTGGTAATAAAAACTACTTTAGATACCACTAATTTTTTAGTTTATAAAATAACATCTAATTTAATTAATATAATAATAAATTATGTTTTGTATCTAAATTAGTTGTTATTGAATTATTTTCTTATAGTTAAAGTTGTATAAAAACTGTAAAATATCTTATAATAGAAATACAAAATGTCTTTTAAAATATGTTTCATAATTATTGTTGAGGTAGTACTTCATTTGAATATTATTTTATATGAAGTGAAAAATTTTACTCATTTTTTTTTATCATCAAAAAATAAATAAATATGAGGTATTTTAAGGATACCTCAACCCTTATACAAAAGACCTATCTAAGGTTGTTGTCTACTAACCTCCTAACAGCATCAGAAAAGCATGCAAGCAAACACCTTATATTCAAACTAACTATCTCTTAGGAAAGGTGACTGACTTAATGCAAATCAAAGGCTCAAGGCACCAATCTGAATATGAAAAACTTATACCACGCGCTTTAAATAGAACCCATGACCGAGCCTTCATCTGTGCCAAATTGAAGATTTCAATGTGATTTACCCTGTCCCCTCTGAAAATCCTCTTGTTCCTATGAATCCACAACTTTCCTACTACTGCTATCCACATACCGCCCCAGATCTGATTAACACTATCCTTGACATCACTCATCCTGAAACTTTCAAAATGTTTTTTTGGCTCCCTATGATCTGTTGCTGCCAACCCCATCCATTCGTAGCACTTAGACCCACACTAGCTAGGCAACTATGCATGTACAAAAAAGATGGGACCTGGTTTCCTCTTCCTTCCCGCACAAACTACACACAGTAGTAGACATACATATCCCCTTCCAGTCAAGTTTGCTTTAGACGCTATTTTGTCTTCCATAATCCTCCATACTGTGAGATGTGAAGATGATTGTGCCTTAAGCCTCCAGAAACCCCCAAACAACTCCTTATCAACCCCCTGAACATCTTTTTTAAGGATATTGTAAGCGAATTTGACCGTGAACACCCCTGACTCTTTGTCTTTCCAAGCCCACGAATCCTCCTTATCCAACATAACCCTCTGTTCAGCCAACATTTGCATTAACTGTTGCTCCTGATTCTGTTCCCATCTGATTTTGTTCCCATTCAAACAGGTTCCTTCTCCATTCAATCTTCCAAGACCACTCTAAATTCTGAGTCCTCTCCTCGCGTTCGAAACATATGAATTCTTGGTGGAGCAAATGGTGAATAGTCCCGGGAAGGCTTCCTTAAGATTCAAGTTGCCTACCCATCTATCCTCCCAAAACCTTATCTCCCTCCCATTCCCAACCTCCCATGAAAAATTATCCTCGAATTTATTTTTCCATTCGTCGAGAGACCAAACCTCCTTCAAATACATAAAACAAAATTTCTTATGTTTTTAATGTCAACTAAACTATAACTAACTTTTAGTCATACTTTACGTAAATTGAAGTTCTTTCAAATATTTTTAATAAAGTTGGTAAAATAATTAAAAATAAAGAAAATATTTTTTATTTTATTAAGTATATATGTGCATTTCTAAGTATATAAAAAGAATCCTTAGATATCATATAAATGGAGTACCTAATGGGTAAAATTTTTGATCTAGTTGAGCATGGAACTAGTACTCAATCCATTCTATCTTGATCTCATCCTAAATTAAGTTGTCTTAGCATGAATATTAATTGAGGCTTTACTTATATTTATGTAGTGATAATGAACTATTAATGAATTTAAGTTATGATTTATTTGTCAAATTCTTATTTCCATATATTTTATGTGAGTTCTCTATCTATTTTAATTGCCTATAGTTTTTAAAATTAGTGTCTACGGGATATTGATTCTTAGTTAATTTTACTAAACAAAGAGTAAATTAAGATTTTTCCATTAATGAAGAGTGAGATCATAAAAAGTATTTGATTAAATGAATGTATAAATGTAAAATATGCTTTGATTATGCATTATTTTATGAAGTAAAGTCTTTTTTATTTTGGTAGAAAAATAATGTGTAAAGTGTTTGAAACAAATGTGAAAGTGCCCCCACATTGCTTTATATAAAATAAAATGGACTAATGGTTATGTTTTAATCTTCATATAAATTGGTCATATAAATTGGTCGATGATTTTCAAACGTTTTAGACACTATTGAAATAAATAAAAAAACAAATAACTCATATACTAGATGAACGAACATCATTGGTAATCTTTTTATGAGAGGAAAAAAAAATAGATCTAATCCAGTTCTCCATCTGCACCCTTACTTTTAAACATGCTGATCCAAACATAACATTCGTTTTCCTTTGTCCATCCATGTTATCACTCCATCAGTGAACCAAACAGCATCCACGCTACCACTCCATCAATGTAACCAAACATAGTGCAAGTGTTTAATGTTGTACCCTCACCTTCTTATTTGAATACTCTGTGCATTTACTAGGAAACTTTATTTGTCTAAAATAGTAGCATAAACATGATTCAAGTCAACATTTTTATTTAAGTTGTGTCTTGGTAAAAGGGATGGGAAAAACTTGTTACTCTTTTCAATAAATTGGAAAAGCCTTTTACCTTGTTGGTGATATAAACTAGCAGATATTAGATTGCTATACTGAGAACTACCCATTTAATGCAGAATCAGAAGGATAATAACTTCTTCCTCAACAGCTACATCTTTAACAAATAAAGAAAAGTTTTAAAAAGGAAGAGAAAACACCTTCCTACAATAATTTTGCACAATTTTGTGCTCTAGATTTCTTAGTCTAAAACTCTTTTGGAATAACTAGGACTCAACCTTAGCTCATTGACTAAGCAACCACACCAATACAGAAACAAAATCTTAATCTCTAAAAAATTATAAAATTAAAGTAAACACCAAATTCATCACTTGACCCCTGCCAAGATTTTGTTAATCCAATATGCATTTTCATATAAAGGAGCCACAAGAGTTGCTCTTTCAACCAAGATGTATGTTTCAAGCACCCAAAAGTTTCTTCATTCCCACCTTCTGGTCAAGAGTGAGCTTGGATGGGAATCTGATGTTGAACTTTATCCTCAAGTTTCCCTTCTTTGCTGGATCCTTTGATAGAGGCAATCCTTCTCTTTCAATAACCTCCTCATATTGAGGATGAATAATTCGGTTGATAGGCACAGTTAAGTTTCTTCCATCAAGTGTGACCAGGTGCACAGTGCAGCCTGTCAAGGCTTCCGCTAGAGATATCTTCTGGGTGACCACAAGGTCGTTTCCATCTCTAGAATAAACTCCATGAACTTTTTCATCTATGATGAAAACAATATCAGCTGGTGTCACATTTGGCTGTTGATTTCCCTTCTCTATAAAGGTGATCTTGGTGCCCTTCTTCCAACCAGCCTTCACATTGATTGTCAATATCTCTTCTACCTGCATATGTTTTCTGCACCCACAAGTAAATGAATGAAACAACAAACTGGGAAACTAAATATATTCCATATTCCTGATTCAATACTAAAACTTTTGAAAAATGTTGAAACAACACAATTTCATTTGAACTGTACATATACCAAGTTATCATCCAGGGGTGATATTTGGGTCGGAACTAGTGTTACAATTACAACTTCCTTCATATATAAAGAAAATTACTAAAAGCAAGTAATGTATGAAACAAATATTCATATGACTATTAGAGTTCTTAAAGATAATGGACAGCAAATGACACAAATTGTCATGCACCATAAGCTTAGACAGCCATACAATAGGATCATATCTGGTCTGTCATAACTTAGGACAATTACAAAGTTAGACATACTTCACTATACAGAAACACATGCTCTTCACCATACAACAAGACATGCTACATTCGAAGGGAGCACAAGTTGAACTCTTTCTATGTTTTAGCTCACAACCCAAGAACTAAAGAGACACTCTACAAGAGGCTGTAATTCCATAATTAGACATCTTGCATAAATTTAGTTATCCTTTAACCTTTTCCATTTAAATTAGAGAGATAATTATACAGCGTAAGAAGGAAAATTCATCATGCTAGGGAGGACATCAAAATTTCTAGCCAGAATTGCTAAAAGGATACCCCTGAAAAAAATATGTAAACCCCACTGTCACATTGGACTCAGACTCCAGGAGGTTACTGTTCAGTGTCGGACGCACAAGAAGTTTTTGCAGGGTTAAACAAGAACGAGGTAAGATATGAAAGATTCAGAATTCTTAGAATGTTGATTTGCAGAAGACTTTTCAGCTATAGAATAGAATAGAAGAAGGTCACAGATTCTATAAAACTAGAGACAGTCTTTTTGAGATGCACACATGCTAAAAACTACAGTTCTATCACTTCTAGTCATATCTATAACAATACAATATGGTTATAAAAACAACAGTTTGGACCGGTTTTTTCAAGCAATTACTAACTCGCTATAAATAACCCTCAATGATTACAAATTAAAATTGCATAAATTCAATACTAAAATTAACAATAGTTACCAAAATATGATTAACATCCAATATGTACATCTTGTTTAACATGTGTCTAAATCCTGCCAATTACAGGTAAAATATGATTCATTTAAAGCCCAGAAATTGTTCTATTTGGAATAACTCAAGGCAATACTACCTTGAGTAACATAAAAAAATTATTCCTTTCAATTCTAAACCATCAACTCTTTCCCAGGGCAGATAGATGATGGATCCACTAGGGAAGTTAGTATCATAGTTCAAACGATGCTATGCTCATATAATGATTTAAACAATTAGCAGAAGCTTCTAGACATTTTTTCTTTTCAATTTGAGAAGCAAATGCTGCTCAGTAAGAGAAACAATTACCACTTGCTACATCAACCAGAACTACAAAAAACTCTTGCAGCATATCCTATGCAAGATAAATGCATCAATAAAAAACAAATAAACAAAGTATACAATACAGCACTGAAAAAAGTGTCCACACAATAAATTCAAGTAGCAAGTTCTCAAGTGTGATTTTTCATGCAAAGCACTCACCACAAAATGAAACACAAACAAAAGTCAGCACAACACTCTTTGGTGATACATTGAGCCAAAATTATTAAACGGTTACAAGCCCAACTAGTTTCTTCTTGACCCAATCCATACCTTTTTAATCTTAACTCCTGTTCAAAATCCAAGAATCCTAGTACCTAGGACTTAGAAAACCTGTTCACAACTGCAATTTCAGCCACAAGATCAAGGGTTTTGGATTCTCCACAACCACAATTCAGCTGCATATTTGTCTACAATTTCCCACCAAGTCAAGGATCACAATGAAACTACAATTTACCTTCACAGAACCGTACTTCTACCAAACCAAAATCAAAACCATTTTCATAACACCAGCACTGAGAGCACTGCACATTAGCATTAGAAACAAACAGGAATGCAGATAGTAGCAACAACAAACAAACAACTCACCCAGAGGCCTCAACAATGTCCCGAGATATCTTCATCCTTTTGGTGGTCCCATTGTATAACTCCTCAAGTGTACAGGGCAACTTCTTCTCAATGGGAGCTGCTTTGAGGGGACCACCACGACTCGCATGGGTCTCTCCTCCTCCTCCTACTCCTCCTCCTCCGCCCCCGGAAGTCCTAAACGCCTCCTCACTAAAAGAGAATGTCGATGATCTCATGCCCCCACCAGAGTCCGAACATCCAAAGAACTCTGCAAAAACATCATCAGCACTCCGAGGATTGAACCAAGACGAGGCCGGAAAGTCCCCGCTGGAATAGAACGCGGTTCCTCCTCCACCACCACGAGAAGCACCACCATGAAAAACACCACGATGAGAAGCACCAGCATCGGCAGGTGGCACCTGACCTTTAAGACCATTTTCACCATACTTATCAAAAATTGCCCTCTTGCGGGGATCACTTAACACCTTCCACCAGAAAACAACAAAAGTTAAATAAAAATCGAAAATTTTTCATTTTGTTCAAATGAAATCCAGCATTCAAAGGTGGAATCTTTGTGACACCCTTC
Organism: Phaseolus lunatus; assembly: GCA_013389735.1. Lineage (NCBI taxonomy): Eukaryota > Viridiplantae > Streptophyta > Magnoliopsida > Fabales > Fabaceae > Phaseolus > Phaseolus lunatus. Next base: position 29,459,497 of record CM023861.1, read on the forward strand.
AAGAGAAACTAACCTCATACGCTTCAGATACTTGTTTAAACATCGATTCAGCGGCTTCCTTCTTTTCCGGATTTTTGTCGGGGTGCCATTTCATGGCCAGTCTCTTGTACGATCTCTTCAGGTCCTCTTCTTTAGCATTCCTATCGACCTCAAGGATTTGGTAGTAATCAACACCCATACTTGGTGCTTCTGCTTCTCGCTTTCGCTTCGTCAGCTTGGCTTTTTTCCTCCGATACACTCTTCTTTTTAGGTTGTTTGTTTGGTTTCAGAATGTCGTGAAAAGTTCCACAATTCACAACGGGTTGACAGTGTGTGTCTACTCTGTTCTTCAGATCATCACTTTATAGTTCAATTTTCATTCATGCAGACATTATTTTCCTTAAATATATAATAACTTTTGTTTTGTAGCATTGACTGTGCAAAAAATTTAAATTAGGTAATTATGAGACCATTTATGTCAATCTTTTATGACTCATAATTGCAAACAAATAAATATTTAAAATAAATCTTCAACTGCATTCACACTTCAACTCCAATCATCTTCCAATCAAAATTCTGATTCATGTCAAATCAAATACACCCTTGTATTACCAAGAAGATCCAATTACCTGGATACTATTTTAAACATTTTATTTTTCCTTTTAAATCTTAATTACAAATTTTTTAAACATAAATCGGTTAATTTATAGAGAAAATAGTACTCATCTGTTTTTTTTTATATTAGTTATTTAAGTTTTTTTTCATTAAAACAGAGGGAAAAACTTAATTTTTTTATGTTTTTAATATTAATTTCCTATCCTATTATTCCTTTTATTTTATTTTTATTTTAATGAACATTCACGCGTTATTATATCTTCTCTATTATTATAAATTTTATCTTTTTATATTAACTGGATAAAAGATATAATAAAAAAACTATTTTATCTTGAAATTTAAAAAATATATACAAAAATATGAATTTTTATTCAAAAACTAATGGTTACGATATTTTTTTTTTACCCTTTATGATTATTATTTAAAAAGTCATATATATCAAAGAGGGTATATTTATTAAGTTAACTATGTACCAAAAATCTTCACTTTATTATGTGTTTATTAAACTAATTTAAACATATTTAAGTATTCAAATGTAGTATTATCTTTTTGCATATGTATTTTAAGTATACTGTTGCGTTTTTCCTCAAAAACTTTCTCTCAATTATCTTAAATTATTTTCTTTTTTTATTTATATACTTAATTTTTTTTATTTTCTTGGCCTATTTTTGTTTATTTCTATCTCAAAATTCTTTTTTAATATTTTAAAGAAAAATCAATAATTTAAAAAATCTTACACCCCAATATCCATTATTAAACTAAAATTAAATTTATGTTTTCAGAAAAAAAAAAGTATCTATTATGAATTTTAATTTTAATATATTTCATTATAAATTTTAAACATATAAAATATAAGTATTTATCCATGTACAAACTTAACTACTATAAATGATCACTTTTATTTTAAGAAAATTATTCCTTTTCTTATTGTTTTGTAATTGAAATATGTATAAGCAATGGTTACTTATTTTTATAGATGTTGAGTGTATGTTAATTCAATTTTTATTGATCTAATTTTCATCTAGATAAATTAATGCATTACTAATAAGTAGAAAAATGTCATGTTTAACAGAATTATATATATATATATATATATATATATATATATATATATATATATATATTTCATCACATTAATTCATTAAATATTATTACTTCAAAAATACTCTTATTTAAAAATTATGATCAATAAAAAATATTTTTTATAACATAAATAATAATGTTAAATAAGAGTTATTATTATTATTATAATTATTATTATAATTATTATTATTGTTGTAAAGTTACATAATTACAATCTAATCACAACAGTCTCAGCACAACAGTCTAAAAGCACAGTAGTCTAGAAAGGCGCAGTCTGAGACAGTCTGAAACTATTTACTTTTTCTCCTTGTTTAATATTTTTTTAATATTCATGCAAAAATAAAGAAATATAATAAAATTCCTTAATTATAATAAAATAGTAGAAAATTAATCAATTTATCATTAAAATTTTAAAGAATTAGATAAAAATAATAACTATTTTCCTAAACTAGAAATAGATAAAAAAAATGGAGGGAGTAACTTAATAATAAAAATAGAACACATAAAAAAATTATTCTTAAAAGATGCAATAACTACAGTTATTATAGAATATGTGAAGTACATTAAGCTAAATAAAAGAAGAAATAGGAAACAAATGTCAAACAATTAATAAACATATTAAATTTATAAAAAAATTTAATGAATATATACAATATTTAATTTCTATAAATTAATACTACTATAAGATAAACAACTAAGATATAGAAAGCAATTATGATATACTAAACAATTAAGATAAATAAAAGTACAAATAGAGAAAAAAAAGTTAAGACAATTAATAAATATATTAAATATCTAAAATTTAATGAATTTATTATACAATTTCTATTTAATGATTTTCTTATAATGTAATAGACTCGAAAGGTTTGCGCAACAACCAATACTTCTAAGATCAGATTTAAAACTTAATATATCATTTATAAAATAAATCATAGTATGGTTCATACACTCTTCCAAACTCTTGCGCGAGAGTTTGCACCTAAATTTTTTTTATCTACACAAAAAATAATACAAGATTATCACATAAATAATAACACACAAGGATACATAATAAAAGAAACTATTAGAAATCCAATAATTCTAAAATTTAGATGACTTAAAAATCAAACTCAGTAGCCCATACAATCCATCATCTCTATTCATTAGATACATGTACATATATCTATAAATCATACATGATATTAAGGATATTTTAAAAAATTATCTATTGACATTTTCCAAAAGACTCACATCAAACATTATCCATCAGATTTAACACCTTACCCACTTTAGCACATTAAAAATGCAAATCTCAGATTACATGAATTAGAGTGAGTCTAAAGCATATTTGCATCAAGATTTCAACATGATTAATTCTTTTGGAACCTGACATGTGTTCTGACGATACAGTAAACACTCATTCAGTTTCTCACCACTTGATGTCTGAGTCTATGTGAATTAGACCATTAGTAAAGTTAGAGTATCTTTGTTACAAGATAGATCTTTGCATAATACATGCTTTCATCCATGATTCACATATCATCCCATATTTGTAACCTCAAAAATCACGCATCATACAATAACATGTCATTCGCATTCACATTATATGTATACACTGCAATTCTCTTAAAACAATAAATAATTCAAGCATATGATTCAATAATTTATGCATCTGAACTTACATATAGTACATAACACACATACTCACATAGACTTTGAAAAATCACTTGAACAAAGACATTAGATGATATTTCCACTTGAGCATAAATAGTTTTGCTGGGTGAAGCTATCAAATGGTACACTCATTGGAGTGACTTAGATGATCTATTTTCGTTGAGCGAGAGTATTAAACAAAGCACCCACTGGAGTGATTAAGATGATACTCTCAGTTAATGACTCAGAGGACACTCTTACTTAGTGACTTAGACGATACTTTCACTTAATGACTCAAACGAAACCTCTTACATAAACACATAAACACTTCCTAAAATGAACTATCTCCCTTAAACTTTGAAACTCCTTCCTATCCTTCTTTGTCAAACTATTTCTTTCAAGAACAACAATGAGTTTACTTACTTTTAAGACTAAAAGAAAATGGAGACTCCATGTAAACAAATAAGTAAGAATCCTAGTTCAACTAGCAAAACAAAGACTTTACAATTGATGTGTCCCTAAAGAACATCAACCATGCCACTAATAAACTTCAGACTCCAAGTATAACCAAATAACCTTCCACTTTCAGTGCCACACGAGCTTCAATTTCAACATGCAAGTGCATAACATACAGGCATCATAAGTTCTTCAGATTCTACATGCAATTGCAAACATCAAACATACATGCACTAAAAGTTCATTAGATTTTCCATGCAATTGAAGAATATCAAACTCACATATATCAAAAGTTCTTCCTAACTTTGTTGAAGGACTTTTGACTTACATGTAACAAAAAGAGCTTCTGACTCAACACTTAACATCCATATATGTTTTTAGTATTGTTTCCTGATAAAATTTTAAAATTTATTTTCTTATAATTTTGATAACTTTTATCTTCTTAAATATATTACCTATTATTAAAATGAAACTTTAAATATAATCAAACAACACTAACAATATGAATGTTAATGTAAGTTGTATCATTTTAATTTTTATGTAGCATTAAGAGTTTTATATAAATTTTTAAAAAATGAAATAATTTATATTTAAAAATATATATATAATGATTAAGACTATATAAAATTTTAAAAAACTAATTGACAAGTGTTATATTTCAGTAATATTTCATATTAAAAGACAAACACTTATGGATATTTATTGATAAAATAACTATAATTTAATTCTTAATTTATGAATTTAAATCTTTTTACATATTTTGTGATTATAATATGAATAAGAATGATTTATTCTCAAATTTGTGTTAATTTCAGGATTCTAGGAGAAAATGAAGATGAAATGGCTAAAGGATAATAGACAAGAAGAAAAAGGAAAGTTGGAACATTGGAAACTTGCTTAAAACTCGTCCAAACTAGCCCAAGCCAGATCACTCCAGAGGAACTCGTCCAAGACTCGCCCAAGCGAGTTCACTCCAGTGAAGTTGGGTTTTTTTCTCATCAAACTCGCCCAAACAAGTAATATAACTCGCTTAAACGAGAAGCCACTTAGCCCAAGTCCAACTATGTTAAATATGAGGTGTGAGACATAATCTTAGACATCATTGGGAGAATAGAATGAGATAGAAAATCATAGAGGAGGCAATCATCAAGGTGAAACATCCTGAATCTTCTTCTTTTGCTTTTCATACTTGTAATGGCCAACATGAGTGACTAATTCTACCCTTTGGGATTGGGAGTAATTTGTCCAAGCTCTTATGTATTGAGGTGATTTTTAAACATAATATTCTATTCTTTATTGATGATTGGGTATTGTCATTTTATTCTCAACGCTTGTTTTTATCATGATTTTGATCCTTAGATTTGACTGAAAAGTACTTCTGAGCATCTAACCTAAATGATAACGCTTAACGTATTTGAATACTAGGAATAGATTTGAAATGATAATTATTAATATTTTTTCATAATGATAAGGAGTTTTTGTAAATATGCAAGGAATCGATATTTCGGAGACTATCTTAATAATTTTATATACGAGGAATCCATATAAATGAATATTATATGAGCATCAATATCAATCAAAGATACAATATTACATGCTTTTCAAAATACAAAAGAATGAGAATGACGAACCTCAATCCCAATTTTTCCAATTGAATCAAACAACTCTTTACTTTGCTTTATTTACATTCCTTCAATCTCATACACAACAAACTTCCAACAAACTTTTATATATTGTTTTCTATTTAATGAATATTATACTTGAGAATTCAATTGTTCTTTGTGGGTTCGATATCCATCCTTAGAGACAAATTTATTACTTTTTACACGGTACACTTGTCGTGAAAAAATCATCATCCCTCTATAGGTTTATTCTTAGTATTCGTCTCCAAAGACCAAGATCCTTCATTTCAAACTTTGAGCTTAATTTTTATTTAAGCTCATTCTCTCCATTTTTATTTTGGCTAGCTATAAGGATATTGTCTACATCTAAAAGCAAGAACAACACAAACCCTTCTTCTTTTTTGTGGATGTAAATGCAACTATCAAATCTCCGATACAACTGCCTTGGACTTTATTTCAAGCCATACATGATTTCTTCATAAGACACAACTTCCTTTCCTTTTCAACAAACCCTTCAAACTGTTGCATGTAAATGACCTCCTCTACTCCTGTGTAATATACAATCATCACAGATTTTTAGAAAAAACACAACTGAAAGCAAGGTAAGCTAAATTTTTTTAAAACTTTCAATATAACTCTAGATTCAAATAATTCAATCAGAAACATATGAATCATCACACTTCATCCATTCCAATATACTAAACAGTTAATTGTCTTCAAATAACTCATATTTTATATCACTCATGCCAGAAATTCATTGACATAATTCAATACCACTTATGCTATAAATTCATTGACATATATACATACATACATAGACACTTGGCTCTACTTCCAAAAAACTCATGCATTGATTTAGACTCAGAGATCTGTACATGTCATACTACTCCCGCTGTGATAACTCTCCACACAACTACATGTACATATGAATCAAGTCATCTCATGATAGGGTTAATCCATATGACTTGGTTATTTTTCAAACCTCAGACTCAATCATATGAACCCCCTTCGACTCTCACCACTTGACAATCTTCATTTATATTATTCCAATATACCAGTAATGTTAGGATACGTCCTTATAGGTGAATCCCTAATCAATGCAATCCTAAAAATCTCAACACGATATTTCCTTTCCTGAAAATACTATGTCTCAATCACATTTCTGCATGATTCATAATTTGTATCACATCAATATACCATTTAATCACACAAAAATTAGATTTTTAAAACAATTAGAAACTATAAATTTATTTACATAAACACATAAAGTCAATGTTTCAAATACCTGTATAATTAAAATTTACATATAACTATATTGAAGAAATAAACAACCATCAAATAGCTTTTTAAAAAATATTTCTTTTAATTTTTTTTATCTTAAACAAAAATAGACCCGAGACAAGGGTTTAATATTTTTGCTCGAGCAAAAATGGATCCAAAAGTAAGGTAAATTTTATGTTATATTTTTTTTTTAGTGAAAATTTGTAGCTTAAGTGAAAATATCATAATGTTTGTGTTTATTAGCATACTTGACAGAGTCCTAAAACCAATTTCAAAGTCTTTACTCTATATTAATATAAAATTTTGCAATTATAAAAAAAAATAAAAGGACTTATGTGGTTTTAAAATACTCAAATATAACATGTATTCTCATTGAAATCAAAATTCAATAGATAACTCCAAAACATTAAACTTCAAATCCAACTCAGAGACAATCAACTACTTTTCCAATTGGTTAAACTTTAAACAATTTTTATTAATCAACATCTATTTCACTCAACAAACAACATTTGCAAGAGAAATTTGGAACTTGTAATCATGTCACCTTCACATCGAAATCGTCTAGCCTAGAGTTCTATTAAAAAATAAAACTAAATTCCCTTACTTAATTAGAAGTATGAATACTTGCAAAGAGCTCCAACTCCCAAGAAAATTTGAAATAACCTAATCCATATCACAAAGTCCTAATCAATAATCTGAACACATCACTAGGATCCTAAGTTAACATAGACTAATCCTAGAGTCACAGACACCACATGTAAAATACGTTTTCCCAAGTAAACAAGAAAACTCAAAACTTACTCAAAGAAAAAAAGAGCAAAAGGAACTCACTTTGAACCAAATTCTAATTGAATAACTTTACTCATTGCCAAGATTTCTAAAACGAAGACACAGGAAGAAAGAAAAAAAATTTTATAAAGAGATAATGATTATCATAAAATAAAATTTGAATAACTTATTTTTTTCTATTTTATGAATTTTTACTTCAATAATAAAATATTGGTATGTCATTTTAGTTCTAACATTTTTATTCTAAAACTATTTTTAAGTCCTTACATATTTATATTTAATTAATTCATTTTAAAATATTTTTAATAGACACTATATTTGTTGGAAATAGGCACTTTTTTAAATATAAAAAATTTCAAAATATCCTATAATAATTTATTTAAGATAATAATAAATGATATATAACCGTGACTTCAGATACACTAGTGGACTTGAAAATATTAAATACGTATTGAAACTAATAAAAATAATAAATTAAGTACATCATTGAATGATTTTTAAATAGCTATAATTAATTGTCATACCTGTCTTATATATAATCGTTTAAAGTTTTTTTTATTTAAATTAATACAAATATTAAAATTTTCTATTTCAACTATAATTTTAAGTTATCTATTATATTCTTTTTTTGAATCTCTAATTTTTTTAATGTACAATGAAAATATAATTGAAAAATATTGTATTATCTTCAAATTTTAAAAATGAAAAAAAAATTCTTAAAAGTGAATATTATATAATAACAGAAGAAGAAATAAAATTACCACTGTCCCACAACATTTTTCTATTTAACAAGTTCAGTAACGCTACTTCTTTCAAAATAAAACATATAAGTAAATTAAAAAAATATCTTATATTATATGAACAACAAAAATAACATAAGCAAAATAAATTTCATAAAAATTTAAATTTCGAACATCATAAACTCATCAGTGCTACCAAATATACTAGAGTAAATAAAAGTGCAGTTACGAAAATGCTTTACCGTTTAATAATAACAAAAAATAATAATGCAAAGTTTTATAGATACCACTCATACAAATTTTTATAACATCTATAATCAATAATATTTATAAAGGATTTTTTTACACAAATTCTTACAGTTTTATTTTTTGAATAATTAATTTTTAAATTAAAATAATTATATTAAAAAAAATTACCTATAAAATAAAAAAAATTGTTTAAAGAACTATAAAAATTTATATTTATTTTTACTTTAAAACTTTTATCTTTTAATGAATAAAAATAATTTATTTATTTATTTAATAAAATAAATAATTAAATAAATTTTCATTTTAAAATGATGAGTATATAATTTTCTAATATTATTTTTACAAAATTATATAAATTTATATTATTTTTTAATTAACTATTCATAAAAGTGATAAAAATACGTCATTTAAATATCTAATGAATGAATCAATGCACAAATTTTGAAAGACTCATGTTGAATATGTTCTATCAGAATAACACACTATCAAATCCAAGAATTAAATCAATAAAGAACCTATGAGTCATGGGGATAAGAGTGAATTTATTACAAACTCAAATTACACATCTATAAATTTATTATATCATATGTTCTTTTACTTAGTATACAAAACAATCGAGGGTCCACATATCATCCTAGATTTTTGACTTTACATTTTTTACATATGTCATTCATAGACATTATATTTAAATCACTATAACATCATTTTATAATATCATGCATTATTTAAATAAACTAAACCAATATATAGTCATCATATCATATATTGTGCTATTTTATTTCATTATATTGCATTATAATTCAAAATAACTCATAAAAGCATAAATCATTTCGCGACAACGATTAAAGATAACAAGTCTAATTGAGTTTCAGTCATTCAATCATACTCAAATATAACTCATAATAAATCTAAGAGAATAAGTTACAAATCTTACAAAGACCTCAAGTTCAAAAAGAATTATGTACTTAGCTTAAAAGTTCAGAAACTCCAACACCTTCAATTAAAATTGACAACTTGACATTTTCTAACCAAAAAATATATAATTAGAGTTCTATATCTCATTTTTAATTCATTCCAAAGTATTAGAAAGACAACATCCAAGGATACAACTTTCATGAAGACCACTAAGCCTAATTATAAAAACATTGATTCACTTAGTACATACAAATTCACTCAACAAATTCAAGAAAAGATTTTCTCCACTTGCTCTCGGGTTTGAATCGGTTGAGCAAATTTAAGGTTGAGAGTAGTGTTAAATCTCTGGATAAAATACAATGGAATTTTCATCCACAGAGAGAAATTATGTAGAGTTTGACATTATGCAGAAATTCCAAAACCATTTTGAAACTTTAAACAATTATTTCTGTACTGACCAGTCCTCGGACATCAGCTGGGTCCCACAGCATGAGTCAAAGCCACGTGGAATAGACCCCACAGGGGGTATGGAACAGAGAGGGGTGATGAGTCATCAGCCTATAGAGAGGGGTGATGAGTCATCAATCTATAGAGAGGGGTGATGAGTCATTAGCCTATAGAGAGGGGTGACGAGTCATCAGCCTACAGAGAGGGGTGACGAGTCATCAGCCTACAGAGAGGGGTGACGAGTCATCAGCCTACAGAGAGGGGTGACGAGTCGTCAGCCTATAGAGACGGGTGAGTAGTCGTCAACACCAGGATGGGCGGAGGTGTCATCGTCACTCGGCAGGTCGAGGAGTCCTCGGCAACAGAGTATGGCGAGGTGACATCGGCCTTGGGTGATTTGAACAGCATAAACAGAACAGTTAAGATTGGTTCCCAGAGGGGGCCAATGACCAGTTAAATACCCAGAGGTAGGGAGAGGCCTGAATCACGAAGTGCCTATGCGGGTAGCAGGGAGAGCACAGTTGGGTGTAGAGTCCTGAGGGGACGAGTGCTCACCAGAGCTAGGGTTTTCCCAGTAAAGCTACATGCATGGCACGTGAACAGTGAAGGCACTCCCAGAACAGGTGGCCCCAGAGACTAGGTGCACAAGGAGGCATCCAGGTGGTCACCCTGTTAAAGTTTGCACTCCAGAGAAGGAAACCTTATGTGCTAGATTACCCTAAGATTGGGTGATAGCGGCACAAGGGTATTCCAGTAAACCCTAAATATGGCTAGTAGCGCAGCGAACCCTAATTAGGGCTAGCGGCGCAGTAAACCCTAGACTATATAAGGGACAGTAAGATACTTCACAAAGGTACGCAGTTTCTAGACCTAAACACACAGAGAGAAACAGATACACTTGGTGTCCTTGCCCTATACTGACTTGAGCGTCGGAGTGCAAACGGCCTCTAGGGCGCCTTCTTTCTCTTTTGCAGGTGCAGATTGCTTCGAAAGAACCAAGCACGTATCAACGTGAGGAAGGAGGCGTGGGAGTGTCGCGAGTCAACCGACAGGCGAGTCAACCGGCGAGAACAATTTCTTTAATCCAAACACATTTATAACAAGTTTCAAATGCTTTACTTTATTTAAATATTATATGATATTAGTTAAGATTTAGAAGATAATTAATAACTAACTAAAGCTTATAAATACATCAATAAACGATAAAAAAAGAGAAAAACAAAGATGCTCTGGTTGGAGGTCTTTTAAACTTTTGAGCCAGAACAACATTACTCTGCCACCACTACCAACACAAGCTCAAATGATTCCAAACTCTAACTTTTAAATTTTTACACTACGAAAAAATTATTAAATAAAAATTAATTTTAGAGACAAAAAATAATTAGTTACTATATTAAATAAATTAAATATTATGTTATAGACTAAAAAATAATTAGTATCTAAAAATTTCTATTATTAATAAAAGTTTATAAACTAATTTCTAAATTGATATTTAATTAATTATCAAAGTTGTAGCTTATTAATTTGGATTCTAGAGTTTGGTAACTAATTAGATACCAATTTAAAAACTAGTTTATAATTTTTTTTATTAATAATAAAAATTATTTTATATACTAATAATTTTTTAGTTTATAAAATAATTTTTAATTTAATCAATATAATAATTAATTAATTTTTATCTTCAAAATTAATTTTTATTTAATAATTTTTTTTAGTAATGTTATCATTACTACCCATCACATTATATCGGTAACTAGATCTTTCTAAATCACACTCAAATAAACAAACTAAAACAAATTGATCTACAAAAATAAAAAATAAAAATCAAAGCATTTTTTTTCATTTTAATTTTTTCTCTCTTTTCTACAAAATATAAAATCTTCTTTTCTTTAGAGTATATTTTTTTAGGTCATGTTTCCAATCTGAACAACTTCAAAAGAATTTTTTTTATACAAATCACCATGAAAATTAATGGAAGGATACATTATAACAAAAAAAAATTTAAAAATATTGAAGAAGTCAACCTCTCAATTTTTTTAGACCAAATTAGATATTCACAAATAACTTAAATAATCATTACTCTTACAAATTTCAAAAGAATAGAATCAATCACCCAGGTGTGAGTGACCAAACTTAAGAGAGAAACGCGACCCGTTCTTTCGACTTAGTTGTCACCGATTAAATGTCCTTTTAAATTAAAGTCAACAAACTTAACTAGGAAACAATATTTATTTTATAGATTGAATTGGTAAGATAAACTTTGATTATGTTTTGATAAAAACTTGATTTAAAACAAGATACAAGTAATTCTAAGAATAATCAAAAGTTGCCAAAATCATGTTTCTTTTGGAAACTGTAACACTCAAACCATTCTTGCTCTGAATCGGCGTTCCAATTCATCTTACCGATACTGAATAAAATGTCAACATCGAATTATTTTGATTTTCTAGAGAGAGAGAGAAGCATAATTTAGAAGAAGAGAAAGAATGAAATATGAACGGTCAATGATTGTAATTAATCCAATGAATCACAAGAATAGGAAAATCCCAAGAAATTAAAAAGGGCAAAGACCCCAACAATTGCTACAAATGAATGAAAAAGTGGTAGGCGAAAAAATTGTCTAGCAAGGAATTTGTCGAGTGAACCATCTCAGAACTTTCACTGGAAGCTTTACCAGACTCACAGCCAAATTCGCCAATCCCGTGCAGCAAATGCAACATGGACACAAACAACTCAATATAGATCTGCAAAGTTTCCATCACCACAATCAAAAATCACATAAGAAAATTCATAAAACACAACGAAACAATGACCATAACCCAGATACTGTTTACTTTTAGAAAACCAACCAAAGCATCTGAACAAAGAAAAAGATAGGAAATTTGAGAGAGAGAAAACCCATACCCTAAAACCCAGATAACTGCACCAACAAGAGATAAAATCAGGGCCACGAGAGCAAAGGGCAATCCGATCAAGAAACCAAGTGGCCTACATTCGCAACCTTCTTCTCCCATGATGTCTCTGTACTCTCTGCAGTTTCTGTCTGAAATTGACTTGCTTCTGTGAATGTGAAGAAAAAATGAGGAGAAGTGATATTTTGGCTATATAACCGAATAAGCGTGTGGCATCGTGTTGTGTTGATTTTTCAAAATTAGATTTGAAGAGAGACACCGTCACGCGTACGACCATTTCTATGCACGATGATAATAACGAGTAGCGTCTTGGAACGTTCACCTGTGGACAGAAATACCCTCCGTGAAGTTGTGCCAATTTATGCCACACATTAGGGTTAGTTTTGGTATTTGAGTCTCTGGAAGTTTCCTTGTGTGGTTCATGGACTGCATTCACATGGTTGGTTGTTGGCCGTCTTCTTACTTCCTTCTGCCTCAACCAACTTCACCTTTCTATCTTACCATATTATTTTCTTATTTCTTCCATTCATATTCTCCATCTCATTTTGTAAACATGATTTTATATTTCTTTTGTTAAAGTTTAAGTCATGTTTAAATATTATATATATTAAATTACTTATTTAAATAATTAAAATAAACCCTAAAATGTTAAAAAGTGTTAATGAGAATGTTGTTTTACCACTCCAAGATATGCTTTGTGTTTGGACAATCATTATGTCTTATTGTTTTTATCATTTCAAAATATACTATATGTAGTTTATGTTGGAAACTACAACTTTACTCTTAAACAAATATTTAAATAGGCCAAGGTGCCCACCATTCATGGCAAACGGCACATTTTTTCCTACATCTCCATGAATGTAAATTGTACCAACCAGTTCTTGGACACCTAGAAGCGGACACCAAGAACAACTAGTAATGGTGAATCACAAAAACGAGGTCCCACAACATGGGTCAAAGTCACGTGGACTGGGTCCCACAAGTAGCATGGACCAATGGGCTGATTAGTCGTCAACATGTTGATCACCAAAGTGTAATGATGTGTCCTCATCACGCAACAGGGTGATCAGTCCTTGGTAACAAAGTGGGACGATGTGACATCGATCTTGGGTGTTTCGAACAGTAGAACTAAATCATGGAAGGTGGATCCCGAGAGCTAGACCAGTTATCAGTGAAATGCCCAGAGGTAGGGAGAGGCCTAGGTCATGAAGCATCCATACGTGTGGTAGGGAAAGCACAGTTAGGTGCAGAGTCTTGAAGGGCTTGAGTGTCCATCAGGATTAGGGTTTCCAAGTGAAGTTGCATACATGGCACGTGAACAGTGAGGGGACCCCCAAGACAGATGGTCCCAGAGATTAGGTGCAGGAGGGGGCACCCATGTGACCATCCTATTAGAATTTGCACTCCAGTTAAGGGAAGCCTTACACGCTAGATTACCCTGAGACTGGGTAATAGCGGCGCAATGGTATTCCTGCAGAAACCCTAAATATGGGTGGCGACACAGAGGAAACCCTAGACTATATAAAGGGTAGTAAAACACTTCACAAAAGTAAGCATTTTTTAAACTGAAACTCCTATACTATACACTTAGTGTGCTTGCCCCCAGTATTGACTTGAGCGTCGGAGTGCAAACGGCCTCTAGGGCGCCCCTTCTGTCTTTGCAGGTACAGGTTGTTTCGATCCAGTAAAGCATTATCTAATTGTATTTAGAATTATGCAATTTGAAATATAAAAATTTGTATTTCTAATTATATAATCTGAATTTTGGAATGAAACTTTGTAATTCAGATTGTACAATCCAAACTGCATTGTACAATTCAAAATACAAATTTTCTATTTCAAATTATACATTCTGAAATGCAAATTTTATATTATGGATTCGATAATCTAATATTAAAAAAATCATACATTTTAACTTATGAATTCTATAATCTGAAAAGTCAGGATGCTGGAAGGTGCAGAAAGAAAAGCATATGGAGGTGGTTGGGCCTAAACCCAGTAGACCACGACGAGTCAAGTATTTAGCTGAGCGGTGTCTATCTTATCCAAATTACAAGAACCAGCTCCTTCTTCCTATACCCCCACATTTTCCTACTATACCCCCAATTTTTTGAAAATGTCCATTTTGTTCTTTATTGTTGCATACTTCCTTTAATTATTTATATATTATTGGAGTAAAAAAATATTAGTTTAAAAAATATTTAGATCATTTCATATTAACAAATTTAAATTTAATTATTACTTAAAAACACGGGCAGACGTTTGCTTTGTAATAACATTTAATTCAATCATTATAATAGCTAATTAATAATTATGATATTTTAGGAGTATGGACTAGTTAGGCCAATGGTAAGCCGAATAGGGAAATTCTTCTTGTACCCTACACATCCATATTTTCTTCTGGCACTCTCACAATTATTTTAATTCCAAAAATATCTTTCTATAAATAGTTTAATAATTTTTCTAATTATGAATTATATAATTCGAAAACTTTCTGATTATACAATTCAAAGTATAATAAAATAAATTTAATATATTTCGAAATCAACAATAAAAATATAAATATGTATTCTGAATTGGAATACAAAATTTATATAGAATTTAAAATATACAAATTAAAATTTATATATGGGATTACAGAATTTAGTATACAAACAAATTCTAAAATGTAAATTTTACATTCCAGATTTTATTATTCATAAAATTTTCTATTTCAGATTATTAAATCCAAAATATAAAATTTACGTTCTGAAATATAAAGTCTGAAAAATTTTTAATATTTTTGAAAATATAAAAATATCAGAAAAAACTACGGAAGTCCGGGAAGAATTTGTTAGCCCAATAAAATATAGCTAGCCCTGGGTGCATTCCAAGTTATAACTGAACCTTTTTTTTCTTTTATTTCATTTTTATCGTTTTACTAAAACATTTTGTGTAACTATTTCTGAACTTGTATTACTTTCTCTGGGAATTAAAAATCAATAACATCAAAACTCATGTCTCCACTTTAAGATCACTTCCCTAGATCCTACAAGCTTTTTCATCTGGGCTATGAAAATGATTCATTTACACGTTCAATTATCAACATAAAAAAATATACTCTAACCTACGTTGCGTTGCAAAGAAGAAAAATAATAAAAGAGAGTCTGAGGAAAGAAAAATGAAAGAGAGAAATTGTGTTAGTTGATTTCAGAATGTAAAAATCAAAAAGCAATTATCCTTTTAAAAATGATAAATAAATAAATTAAAATTAAGTAATTGTGTAATTGCTTATTATTCATATACTTATTATAGAGAAGGATAATTTTAAAAATTAATAATTTCTTTATTTTTAACTCTTTTTTTTTTTATATTTGAATAACAAGTAAAACATGTTAACCCAGTAAAAGTTGACTTGTATATTACTTTCTTTATTATTGAATAAGGAAAATACTTTATTTCTTCTTATTTTCCTACATGAATTACTTTCCACTTTTCTTTAAACAAACCGACCATAAATGTAAGAATATGGTTAAATTTAGAAAAAAAATGGTTTCAATTGATCTCGCATATGTTATAAAGTTTATCACAAGAATTTGATTTCGTATAAATGAAAAACATTAATGTCATTTATTAGTAACTGCAAAAATACTTAATCTTAAATTCATTCCTCATGTTTAATGCAATAAGATAGTTTTGAAAAAAAAGAAATTTTACAATAATTTTAGGAAAATATTTTTAAGATGGATATACAGTATGGAAAAAAATAAAAAATAAATGGGAGATTTATACAATAGTAATGAAATTTTTCATATATAGAACCTCATCCAAGTCTTAGAAGTTCTTATCTTCAGATTTTCCTTTTTTAAGTAAATAAAAGACTTAATTATACTTTTCTGTAATAAAAAAGGCTTAACTACGTGTTGACTCAAATGGGACAATTGTAGGCATAAACCTACAAAAGCAAAAAATAGTTATATTCCTTGGTAATCCTACATTAAATATCCATGCAGAAACTCAAAACCACGCTATAATTCCTTAGAAAGAGTCTGAGTTTCAGTTTGCTACGCTTGCCATGGTGAATTTAGATTACAGTCAAAAGAAAACCTTATAACTGACAGAAAACACAAGCAGTTTTTTACTGTTGAGGGTGTAATCGTGGAACCTTATTATTATTCCATGTCTCATTCCTTGCCCCACAAATTAACTAGGAAGTTTGTCTACATAAAAGGTGATGGTGCCACTACGTGGTTCTTATACGTATGTGTAGACGTATAGAAAGAGGTCTACATATATACGGATTCGATGTGCAAACAAAATACCCGTCACCACAAAAGATGCATGAATACTTCCATGCATGAAAGACAAAATGTTCATCTCCACAACACCCGGTAAAGGGTTAAGGGCCAGATCTTTAAATATCATTTCCAAATCAACAAAACATACAGATTCAATGTGCTGCGTGGCTGTGCCTCCTCTGTAAATCGTTTTCTATCTGTTTTCAGAACCATTGTTGTTACTCAATCACTCTGTGTAAGTCTCTCTCTCAACTTCTTCAATTATTTCTGTACTACTGTCTCTTCTTAATTTTATACACATTATTTCGATTTCTTTTACATAAGTGGTGTAGTTTTATATCGTTATTACGTAACGTTGACAAATTTTTTAAAAAAAATGTATGCTTTTGAATAAAGAAATGAGTGAAAACAAATTTTCAACATTAAATTTGTGCTTAGAAGCACTTTTTTTTAGACACGCGATTAGAATCATGATTTCTATTTGTTTAATATTTTTTATTTTAAAAGCATGCAAACACATTTTAAAGTTTTTTTTTTTTTTAAATTGAGTTTTGTTGTTTTTGAAAATAAAAAGTTATGAAATTGGTTTCCTGTAGTCAATGACGATTTCAGTGGAATTTTATTTCATTTTTTTCCTAAAACTTTGTTTGGGTTTTTAAATGAACTTTTTTTTTTTATTTAGAAATACTTATTTTGAAAAATAAAAAATTTATCTATGGTTTTTAATTTTAATTTAATATATTTGTATTTTATTTTGATTTACACCATTTTTTCATAATATATAGAGATCCAATATATAAGTAAACAATTTTAGATACAAGAATATTCTATTGTTTGATTGGACAATTTTTCATCTCATAGTTTTTAAGGTGAAGTTAGCATAATAAAATTTGCACTCATGTTATACATTATGATTTCTAGTTAGATTTAAAATTTCTAACATATTTCATGTAAAGGATTGAACATCTAAAATATGAGATTAATTTTCTCGAAAAAAAAATAAAAAAAATAAAAATGAGATATTTGAAGGAAATCTTTATAAAAAAAAGTTTTCTCAGTTATTATAAAAAAATAAAAAAAATTCTTAGACTTTACAGTCTTATAATCAACAAAAAGAACCAAAATTAGTTTATAAATAAATTAAATAAATATTTATGAATAATCTAACAAAATTAAATAATGGTAAAATAAAAATCCTAATAAACTTGATTGATAAGTTTTGGAGAATACTGATATATCTTAATAAATGAGTTTATGTACAGTTTAACTTCACAAAATCTAACTTAATTATATACTATGATTTTGTAAATATGAAAATCTCTAATAGAGTTATAGATTTGTAAACCATTTTCTATAACTTTGTTGAAAAAAAAAAGCAAAATTTAAAAAAAAAACATGAAAACATGTTTGCATTCACAAGTTTAAAAAACAAATATTAAATAAATAAAAATCGTGCCACGATTTCTAAAAATTGAAAACAACAACGTACTTCATATCACGATATCAATGTTGAAAATTCGTCTTCATCAAAATTAATGGTTGGAGTACAATTTCAAAATGAATAAACTATATTTACAAGCACAATTTATCCAATTGTTCAAAATTTTTAAAATTTGTCAATTTACGTAATAAAGGCATTAAACTGCACCACATTTTAAAAAAAAAAACCCAGTATTTCTGCATTCTTATTTATGATTTTTCGTTGTAGTTATATAAATTAATTTATCTGTCAGTTTGCGTGAGGCCAAGCTGTTCTACCAAATATCTGACGGCAAAGATAACACTTCAAAATCAATATAATGCAAATAGAAGTATAACATGATGATTACTATATGACACATATTATGTAAATATATATATATATATATATATATATATATATATATATATATATATATATATATATATATATATCAATTCAAACTGACACACAAGTAGCTAAGAATTCGATATTACCTTTATCTTGTTTACCAAGTGTTGGTTCAAATTTTCTGACATAACTTTCCCTCCTTAAAGAGATTGTCTGACGTTAAAGTAACTATAATTGGGTGAAAGCATTTGCAGTTTGAAACACTAAAGTTTTGAAGACTATTATGCAGAACTACATTTTCGCCATGCATATGTATATAATAAAACAGATGTATCGATCCCATGTGCAGAAATATCATTATTGGATGATGATCGAAAGTTGAAAAGGGAAAGTGGAGGGCTATAAATAATGCCCTAATAAGTGTGCTAAATTGAGGGAAGTATATATTATTGTTTGTGTGAGGAAATGATAGAAGTGGGAGTTGAATTATTGAGGTGGGTCTGAATGAGTTGCATGGTTTTGGATTGTCTGGGAGTGTGTGAGAGAGAACATATGTGGGGACCTGTGTGAGAAGGACAGCATTGGATGAAGAAAATCACATTCCTGGTAATGACATGTAATGACCGAGCAGAAGCAATAATTTTTTTCTACTTTGAGGAGCCAACACAGTTTTTGTGTCCACCTTCACCGAGGAGAGATCAGAATTCAGGACCATTAGTAAAGACAGTTGTGTCTTCTTTTGCATAGTACTATCAAAACTATGTCAATTAATAAGTGTTCACCCCAATGGTCCCTTCATCCACACACACATGCTTTCACTTTCATGCCATAAACCCATCGCCTAAATTAAATCCCCATGTCATTCAGATATCAGGCACAAAATGGATATATAAACTATATCAGCAGTTAAGTTTTACACAGATATTATTTTGTGTTTATAAATTAATAAAACCTCCTTTAACAGATTTTTAATCAACCACACAATTTATTAAATTAACTGTGATGTAACTATTCAAGCATATATTCCTTTAGCTAAAAGAAATATGTAGCTATAAGAATGATTTTTTTTATCCATATATCTAGCAAAATCAAAATTTGAATATCTAATCATCTTAAATGTGATTAGTCTTTACTTTGATGATACTATGTGGTAGTCTTTTGGTTTTGTAGTTATTGGCAAGGACTAAGAGTAGAGCTGAGGAGCTGAGGAGTCATTCTAAGAGTTGTAACAACAACTTAATCTCAAGTTACTTTTTTATTGGATCTTGCTCTATTTTAGATTATAGGTTTTTGTGTTTAATTATAGCATTTTTGCATGTAGTTTTGTTTGTACAATAAGTACTATTGGTTTATTAGTCACCAATCTGAATTTTAAACCTATAACTGTTTGGTATCTTTGGTTTGATGTATATAAATGTCTCTCTTTATTGTTTTGTGTCATGTGGTGGGGGAGAAGTATTTAGAAATAATCTTGGTATTGTTTAGTTGGTGAAACTAAATGTCTTAAATAATGTTTTAGGTTATAATTTAATTGATTGAGGTTTTTTTTATATTTTATACATGGATTGAAATAATCCTAACACTCTTATTTATTAGAATTTTTTAATATCGATAAAAAAAACATGTGATTAGTATGTATCTTATCATTCTTTTCTTATAAATATCTTAGAACTTTTCTTTTCAGCTTTTCAATATTGCATTCCTAATTTACTTTGATATTTTTTTAACAATTCAGCTATAAAACTTTTGTCTAGCACCTATAAATCTGAGCATACATAACATTCCCATTAGTAGATGCTTACAAAATTGCTTCCATTTATTTTTATAGGATATTGAGCAAATCTAAACATGTCTTCTTTTTAGATTGCAATGGACAATGTTAAATGTTTGTCTGTTCTGAACCTCTTTAGTATTTAATTGATATATGCTTTTTTGCTATAAGCCTAGAAATCCTTCCTATATCTTCCCAAATATTGTTATTCATATCATATAACTTATTAATAACTTTCTTTTTAAAATTACTAAAAAGAAACATTTTTTTATCAGGAGAAAGAAACTTCTTAATTTCATAAATAAAAACAAGATCATTAATTACAAACAAAATATAATTAATATATATATATATATAATTAAAAATACAATATTATTCTCATTATCCTTTATATATATAGAGAGGATGAACAATTTTTTCCTTAAATTTAAAGAGAGAAAAAATCATATTATCGTAGAAGTAATAAGTATTTGTATAATCTTTTTTTCTATTCACATAAATTATTCAAGCTATTAGATCTTACTCTCAAATTAATTATCTTTTATGTTCATTTCTTTTATAATCACCTCTTTTCTAACTGAAGTAAAGGAACAATATTCTTAACACTATTAACCAAAAAATAGTGTTACCCCCATTTCCTAATTTGTTGAAGACTTCTCCTTGAAACCAAATTTTTTTTTCACACCTCCTTTTCTAATTTTTTCAATGACCCCAAATTGAGTATTTTTTGAGATAATTTGATCTGTTTACTGTATCTTTTACTCCCATGTCTCAGTAAATTAGATTAATCAATATAGTGCGATATGATTACTAGATAATGTGTTAAGTATATGGTAAGAGAATTATTTTATATAGTTTATGTGAATTAGAAGTCAACATTAATCCACATTATCATTTTAAGACATTAGCCATTATAGCTGGTTAACAATTTTCTAGTTTTCTTTTAAATATGAAATCATTTTGTTTCTCACATATTCGGATATTACTAATATTTTTTTTAAATCCAACAACAAACTTCTACTTAGTTTCAAAATCATTACATTATCAACCTATTTTACATTTCATACATAATTTTAAAATTTCCAAACTATTAACATTTACCTATAGTAAGAAAGACAGGTGCGAAAGTCAAAATAGGAAAAAAAATACAAAGAATATAAATGTAATTTAAAAAATTTTTAGGGTATCATTGTAATTTATTATGATTATTATTATTATTATTGTGGTGGTTCAAATTGACTTTATAACTTGATAAAATCAAATTATATAATAATACATTAATTATTAAAATCAAATTATATAATTACATATTAATCTATGGTTGTCTGATTGAGTGATTGGCCCATTAGGAAAGAGTGAGGTTATATAATTTAATTTTTGTTTTGTTTTAGGTGGACACTATTAATATAAATATAAAAACTCTAGCGTTTGTAAAATAGTTTATTAAAAAAGTAGTTGTTCTTATTTTTTATAATTCAATGGTCCGAAGTTCAAACAGTACTTTGATGTTAGATAGATAATTCATTATTAAAAATTAAGTTAAATTTTTTCATACATTTCGATATATAATAATAATAATATTTTTTTACTATATTTTATATCACTAATTAATAAAAAAAAATATCTTAAAATTTGGATTACAACATAGTTCAGTGTTAAAAACTAGTTAATAGAATAAAATTTATCCATGCTTCTTACCTTATAGCGCTAGTAACCCTATTCTTCTTTATATTATATTTATATATAATTTTACTATCAATAAAAAAAACTTTCACTTAAATATGTTTTTTTAAATTATTTCATTCATCAATCACTACAAAAAAAAATCATTAAATAGAAACCAATTTTAAAAACAAAAAATAATTAGTTACTAGATTAAATTAAATACTATTTTAGAACCTAAAAAAAAATTTAATTTCTAAATTAATTTCTATTATTGTTAAATAGATTCTAAATTGGTATGTAATTAGGTACTAAGATTTTTCTACCAATATAAATAATTGGTAGTTAAAACATTTGTAGGTATTTAGATACCAATTTAGAAATTATTTAACAAACTAATTTATAAATCATTTTTTTTTATTTTCTAAGATAGTGTTTAATTTAGTTAATATAGCAACTAATTATTTTTTGTCTCTAAAATTGATTTTTATTTAACAATTTTCTTATAATGAATATTAACTACTAATAACTAATGTTAAATATTAATTTAGAAAATAATATATAATTTTTTATTAATAATAAAAACTATTTTAGTAATAATAATTTTGAATTTATAAATAGTATTTAACATAGTAATTAATTATTTTTTATTTTAAAATTAGTTCTTATTTAATTATTTCTTTTAATATTAGTAAATGAATATAAAAAATAATTTATTTATTTTTAATAAATATTATTGTATTTCTTTTATATAAATAATTGTATTTCGTCAAGAAATAATACAGCACCATGTGTTAAGATGGGGGAGAAAATGAAGATGTAGTTAAAATAGGCTTCAGTTATAAAATCAATTAATTCAAAGAAGAAAAATACATATTCAAATGCAAATTTAGTTTTGGAAAATTTCAAGAAAGCAACTCTTGAATTCTTGAGTATATATTGGAAAGATTGACATAGTCAATTTAGGAGTTCAGATTGGTGTACATAATTTTCTTTGCAAATCAGGGAGTGGCAGTGGAAGTGCAATATGGGGTCTACCTAGCTAGTTAATAGGTTAGGGAAGTCATATAATGAGGAGCTTATCCAACTATACAGCTTTTCAAATATTTGATTATTATGAAAACTAGATAAACCTTATCGGTTTAGAGAACAAAGATGTACAACAGGTCAATTTGTCCACCAACATCACCATTCCTTACATCCCTTTCATTTCCACTGAACTGTTTCATCTTACAGTACACAGTGACAGATATAACTTCTATTAACTCTCTTCATACATATCCATTACAATTGGACTCTGAGTAACATTATTTTTACACTACTTTTTCACAATACAAGATGTATAATGTCATGGACAGATATAAAAAATAAAAAATTAACTAACACAGTAAAAACTGTTGTGAAAAAGTTAAATGAAAATAGTGTTATTCTAACTAAAATTACCAAATGTCCATGATTACATCTCTGAATTTTCTAAAAAGTACTAACATATATGCACATCTATGCAAATATTTGACACATTTTTTTTTCTCTTGGCATGTCATAATACCTATCATCTGCATTTATTTCTCTAATGCATATTAGCATACTTGGTGTCTATCTATATTTTTGTTTTATAAAAATTTCCTTCAGGTCCAAAAAAGGGTGTCCACACATAAAAAAGATACTATATAATATATAGATGCAGACCAACCTTGCAAGTAGCACACGCCCCGAAAAAACCATGAAAATATTTCTCTTCTGACACTCTGACCTAAAGTTGTGGTGGAGAGAGATCTCAGCTAGGTCCTTCTTCACACACTCCCTTGCCTTCCATCTCTTGCCTTCCAGAAAAGGCAACACAGACATTTTCAAACTAATTAACTCATCTTCTTTTACATCCCTCAGCTTTCAAGATTTTCATGCACGGACATATGTGAACACTGCTTTATATATATACAAGTGGAGTTTTATTTTTTTTATTTTCTGTTATTATTCACTCCAAGGTTGAAATCAAGATTATATTCATGCTGGCGGTGTCACCTTTGAGGAGCAGAAGAGATGAAGAGCAAGGGGAGATGGAGAGTTTCTCCATTGGAACTGATGACTTTGCTGACCTTTCAGAAGGGAACTTGCTTGAAAGCATCAACTTTGATGATCTCTTCATGGGAATCAACGATGACGAAGATGTCTTGCCAGATCTGGAGATGGACCCTGAATTGCTTGCTGAGTTCTCCCTCAGTGAGGAATCGGAGATAGTCTCATCAGTTTCAGTGGCAAATAACAAATCTGATGACAGAAGTGAGAATAATATAGTTACTACAGAGAAACAAAATGAGGTTATAGCAGCCAATTTTTGTTCAGATTCTGGTTCCAATTCGGGGTCAAGTAGAGGGGAAGAGATAGGAAGCAAGAGTGGTGAATCAACTCATTCAGTGGGGGTGAATCCATCCCCTAAGGAAAGTGAGAAAGGAAGAAAATCATCAACCCATTCAAGGAATAATCAGCAAGGGAAGAGAAAGGTAAAGGTAAGTTGTTATTATTGTTGTCATTCCTATTTCTTGCATAGGGTATTTTATTTGGGCTAATTTCAGGAAAGTTCAACCACAGTTAAGGACCTTTCTCTATCTCTATTATGGGTCTTTCTATAGTTGCAGAGTGTGTCCAAGTATTCACGGGGTGGCGTTTAAGTTAAAGTGATAGGGAAAGAGAAATGCACTTAGTGTTAGAATTTTGGAATGGCTTGATGTATTGTATTGTAGTAATGGGTTGTGTTGTGTGTTTTCTTGGGTTGTGTGAAGGTGGATTGGACCCCAGAATTGCACAGGCGATTCGTGCAAGCAGTGGAGCAGCTAGGAGTGGATAAGGCTGTGCCTTCAAGGATTTTGGAGATTATGGGAATTGACTGTCTCACCCGCCATAACATTGCCAGCCACCTTCAAGTACATATTCTTCAACTTTCTCCCCCTAGCTACCTTCAATCATATTCCATCTCTTCCACAAATTTCAAGTTCAGGAACTCAACAAGAGTCAACCCAAAAAAAGGAAAAATAGATTATTATTATTATTATTATTATTATTATAATATGGTTGTTTTTTCTTTGACAAACAAGCTTATTATCATTGAAAATATCGAGTACAACAGTAATACTCAAAGGGAAAATTCAGCAAGCTGACTAAGTTTGCAGAAAGAGTAATTATTAACCCTTAATCTTAAAACAAAAAAATCTATTTTTTATTTTCTTTAGACATGGAAACTTTTTAAAGTTAAATTAAATTTGCAAATCACATATTCAAATTTATGCATAGAGGGGTTTGTAAGTTTTAGTGAGATACTGTACTGTTATTAGAATTTGGCACATATCCCGGTAGATATTAAATCTACTTATAACTTTGACAAATCTTATGCATAAGTCTTTTTTTTTTAATAATAGATGAGTTTTTCCTTTTTTAATTGACATATGCACGATTACTGTGCATGTGTTGCAGCAAAAAAAGTTAGGTAAAATTTATAATTAAACTAGGATCTTATATTATAAACATGATGAACCCTAAGAATGAAAGAATAGCTTAGTTTTATGAAAGAGGGTTCTAAAGTATGCAGTTTTTTGGTGGCAGAAATATCGATCTCATAGGAAGCATTTGATAGCACGTGAAGCTGAAGCAGCAAGGTGGAGTCAAAGGAAACAATTCATGGGTGCAGCAAGTGTAGGTAGAGGAGGAGGAGGAGGTAAGAGAGACGTGAACCCTTGGCTTGCACCTACCATGGGTTTCCCTCCCATGACACCAATGCACCATTTTAGGCCTTTACATGTATGGGGACATCACACCATGGACCAGTCCTTCATGCACATGTGGCCTAAACATCTCCCATATTCACCGTCTCCGCCGGCATGGCCACCGCGAACAGTTCCATCTCCGCCGCCGCCGGACCCTCTTTATTGGCACCAACATCAACGGGTTAACTCTTTTGACTATGAAAAATCTTTCAAACTCATTCAACTATTGACTCAAAACACAATCACGTTCAACCGGCAAACTGTATGCTTGATTCATTGTATTTGAAGATATAAGACAAGAAAAGCAGTAGTTAATTAACACTTAAACTTTCTCCAAAACAAGCATTTGTATAACATATATGCCCCTATTTCTTCTGTTTGTCGGTCTAAATTAATAGGTATATTCTTGTTTGATACTGCAGGCTCCAAACGCACCAACACCAGGAACACCGTGTTTTCCACAGTCTCTGACAACCACGGTAACTATTGACCTTACTTTTTTGGAACCACTTATGTTGTCTTCTCCTTCCAAATTTGGATCCTCCTGAAAACAATCTTACTGTTACAATATCGCAATGTTTGGTTCACTCACCATAGAATGATAACTGGCAGAGATTTGGCTCTCAAACTGTTCCGGGCATCCCACCACACCATGCAATGTTCCAAATGGTAGTAGATCCAGGCATTGGCCTCCCAGCCACCCAACCAACACCTCGACCCCTCCTCGATTTTCATCCGGTAATTCCAACTCATTCAATACAGAAAATATCAATTCTTTTCTTATGCCTTTAATCAACTAGAAACTAATCTGATAGATATTATAATTTAATAGACTTTTACACAGTAGTAGTAGTCAAATATGGAATCTCCAGTATATAGATAAACTGTTTTTTTTTTTTGCTGAACAATGATCATTCTGGTCTGAGCTGTTTTTTTGGAATATAAACATTGAGTTGGTATCAAACCAAGATTAGGATAATTTTTACCAATATATATATATATATATATTAAGGATTTATTTCTTAATTTGCTAATCAATAGTTTTTTAAGGAGAATGGTTTTAAAAAAACAAATTTTAATAAAAAAAAATTATTATTTGAAAGATCAAAATCACTCCACGAAATTATTACTATAATGATTTATAACTAAATCATCTAAGTTATTTGGGTGAAAATGTTTGCATCCTTACAAATTAAGTCACGGAAATTCTTCTCTTTTTTTTTGTCTCTTTATTAATTTCTTCTTCTGTCATTTTCTTACTTTTCTTTCTGTCCTCTCGTTCTCATCCTTGTCTATAAATCCGAAGTTCCTATGAGTTGTGGCGAGTTAATCCATTTTTCATTTTTAAAAAACAAGGAACTAATTATTTTTTCTATGAAAAAGTAAGAAACTGAAATTGAAACAGTACACGACACAGCTGAAGAGAGTAATAAAAATAATATTGCATGGTTAATTTAATTTATGTGTGCATGTTTGTATGTTGTTTTGACAGTCAAAGGAGAGCATAGATGCTGCTATTAGTGATGTTTTATCAAAACCATGGTTGCCACTACCCCTTGGCCTTAAAGCTCCAGCAGTTGAAGGTGTAATGGGTGAACTACAAAGACAAGGGATTCCCAAAATCCCTCCCTCTTGTGCTTGAACATGCTCTTTTATCCTCTCAGAGTGAAGGCCACAAAACCCTAATTCGACGACTTCTCAGTTCTCTTCCATCTATTTGTATGCCAGAATGTGCATGTCCTTACTTCTAAGAGGGGAGAGAATACTAAATATATAACTTTTGGAACTTTCTTTGTTCATGTGCGAGTAGTATCAATATGTGAGATTATAAAGGCTGTGATTTTGTATTAGTCTTAGTTAATCTTACAAGACTAATATAAATGATGAGGAATTTGAGAAAATTCTGTGAAATATTTTTTCTTAAAACCCCATTCTTTGTTCTTGCAATTGCTGAAGTGAGATCAATAATTATTAAAAAAGCAAATTGCATAAATGGATTGGTTATAGCTTGGTTTTACTTCCTCATATAATTAACATGAGGAAGAATGAATTGTAACACTCAATATCCTCAAATATTAAGTATTTAGGGTTTAGAGTGTTGAAAAATAAGTTAGCTATAAGGTCAACTTAGAGAGATGTGAGGTTGAATTAGAAATATTTTATGTTGTTTGTGTGTGATGAATGAGAAAATAATAAGTCATTTGTTCTTTGGCTGTAGAATTGTTTGACTAGTTTGGAATTTTTGCTTTGAGTGGTTAGGATTGAATTCGGTTGTTCATCATACTTCTGTATCACACATTTCCTGCAATTTAATATACATGAAACACTTACTTTTGTTAATTTAACTTTAGGAAGTGTTTGGATTACAGTGGTAAAGTGAGATTTGGAGACAGAGGAATAAACACATATTTAAATGTGGAGTAGTTGATCATTCTGAAATTTTCTCCATGGCTCAACTAAATGTTTGGTCTTGGTTAACCTCTAAAGTCCTTTCTATTTGTTTTTCCTTTTCTGACTGGTGTCTGGATTCCCTAGTATGTGTTCAATTAAAAATAAGTGATTTATTTAGGTTGGTCAGACTATATTTATTCTAATAGGAAGTTAATGGTAAGCTTCTAGGAGGAAGGGTTGTTTGTTTCTTTGTTTGTATATGGGTTGGATCACATTTAAAGTGATTCTTATTTATTTATTTTTTATTGCTGATAAAAAAATCTTAAAATATTAAGAATCAATTGGCAATTGATATCTCCTAGGAAAACTAATTAATGTTATTGATTTTTTCAATTATAATAATGGACATTACAAGAAAATTATTAAATATAAACTAACTTTAGAGACCAAAATAATTAGTTATTATATTAATTAAATTAAAGACCATTTTATAAATTAAATAAATTATTTATATCTAAAGAAATTTTTATTTTTAATAAAAATTTATAAAGTAGTTTTTAAATTAGGTCCATTAACTATCAAGGTTTTAGCTACTAACTACTTTATATAATAAATTAGTCTCTATTAGTTTTTTTATAGACTAATTTAGAATCTAAAATATTAGTAGCTAAAAAATTGGTAGCTAAAACCTTGGTGGTTAATTTAGAAACCATTTTATATATTTTTTATTAATAAAATGAACTACTTTAGATATCAATAATTTTTTAGTTTCTAAAATAGTATCTTATTTAGTCAATATAATGACTAATTATTTTTATTTCTATATTTGATTTCTATTGAATGAATTTTTTGTAGTGAAATAAATTTTTTGTAAAATTATTAGACATAAAATTTTAGATTCGTTATATGTTAGCCACCTTTATTTTTAACATGTGAAGTGATTTTAATGGCTAAGAACATGTGTTATAGATGGATTGAGAAACACACGGTACAACATAACACTGTAAAAAATTACTTATGTCAATTCAGGATATTAAAGTTATCATAATTTGGAAACAAAGTATGGGGATGTATACGGATTGCAATTGTGTGGGAAATT
The DNA here is from genome assembly GCA_013389735.1 of Phaseolus lunatus. Classification (NCBI taxonomy): domain Eukaryota; kingdom Viridiplantae; phylum Streptophyta; class Magnoliopsida; order Fabales; family Fabaceae; genus Phaseolus; species Phaseolus lunatus. The sequence continues at coordinate 29,488,985 of CM023861.1, forward strand.
TGGAGATACAGAAACAATATTATTTTTAATAATGACAGACCCGATCCCATAGAGATTTTTGCTATGGCACAATTGAAATCTTGGTCATGGACTAACAGAAATGAAAATGTGACTTCTTTTTAATATTCTAACTAGTGTATATGGACCCGATAAATTTTCTGAAAACTCTCAAAAAATAAAATCAAAACAGTAACCTGATTAGAACTTATTTTACATCATGATCAGGGACTATAACTGGGTTGTTAGTTGAGATATCAAGATGGAGATAGTTAGCTTACTTGCAGGTAGATGGAGAAGTCTTCACTCGAATTTTTAGTTGTTATATATGTGTGTGTGTCTATATATATATATATATATATATATATATATATATATATATATATATATATATATATTATGGTGGTTTGATAGCAGGTAATCTGATAATGTCAACAAACTCTTGTTAGAATAGGTTAAAATGACTCAGATACCACATTAAGAAGTGGACTTTAGGCCTAACTCAACCTTATAAAACTGAATTATAAGGTGAAGTTCGCACCCACTTATATAATATGAAAAATTTGTATCTATAGTCGTTGTGGGATCACTGGTGCAAAAAGACAAAACAACAGCAACTATTTTCAATTTAAAACGGCAGCTATATAGTCGCATTTGATGTACACGTAATCTTAAATCGAAGAGATAAAAAGATGACTATTTACCCGCATTCGTAAATTCGATTTATAAATACGGCTATTTACCATAGCCGCATTTATAAATCCTATTTACGAATGGTGTTTAGGGTTTCTTTTCTTTTTCGTTGTTGTTTGGGTTTCTAATCAAAGTTCTCAACTTTGATATTTTTCGAAAAACAGGTCATTATTTTAGCATTTCTTTCGATCTCTTGGTGTATCCATATCATACCTCTTCACATTCTTAGTATTTCGTCCCAAGCTGAATCTAAATCTGAATCTGACATATTCTGAATAATAAAAAAAAACAATACAAATAATGGATTGATATTGGAAGGCTAGATAACCAAGAACATAAATAAAAGTTCAGAAAACGCAAATAAAAATTTCCCAATGAAACGCAAATATACGATGGAGCCAGGCGGCAACAACGACAAGAAAGACATAGTAGAAGAAGAAGAAGAAGAGAAAAAGACAATGCTTACCAATGGCACGAAGACAATGCTTACCAATGGTACGAAGACAATGCAAAAAAGAGAGGAAGCACAGTTAATGGCAGAAGCACAAAAGAGAAACGAAACGCGAGAGAAAGAAGAGTATGAAAATGTAAGTAGCATGCTTATGAATTAGGATAAAAAAGGTTTTAAGAAGGCGACTATTTGTAATAGTCGCACTCTTAAATCAACCGTTTTATTTAAGAATGCGACTATTACAAATAATTGTCTTCTTAAATCAAGTTAATTTAAAAAATATACCATATTTTAAAAAGCAATGTCTTACTGTAAAAATACATTAAATAATGAACCATTGTTTTAAATTTTTTTACTAGTGGATCTCTTTGGATCTCCAACAAAGAGGTGGCTTGGCTAATTAAAGGCTTGTATATGCAATAGTGAATATTCAAACAATTCTAATAATATAGGCAGTTTTTCAAATTCATATTTTGAAAAGAAAAAACATAGTTGCCTACTTTGCTTTGCCCGTGATTATTTTTTAATTTGGCCAGTGAGGTGAAGCAATTAAGGGTTAATAATTATAGCATGCAATTAGCTGTTGAAAATTTGAATGAGGGAGTCAAAAGCTCTTAATTCTAATTTTAAAAGGGATGCTATCATAAATATGATAGGAGATGCATGCTACACTTATTTGTTGTGGCCACGCATAGAAGAGCTCAACGAATAAAAAAAAAAATCATTGTACTGCTTAGAATGATAAAAGATACAAAATCAGAAAGAATTTAGCTCTGTTTTATAGAACTTATTAATTAACAATCTAATAAATAACTAATTTTCAATAAATAACTAACTTTCAATTATTATCTTAACGTGAGTTTTAAAATGGATTATTCTAATTTGGATGCTTAAGCCATGGATTAAACAAAACTTTTAAAAGTATTTATTTTAGGGTGAATTAATAAAGAAAAAGAAAGAAACTCTAGAGTGGTAACACTAATTAAAAAAACTCTATTTAACATCTCAAGAAAGAAGTAGCAAATTTAAAAAGGATTTTTCTTTTTAGCAAAGAAAAACAATTTTATATGAATATTACTTTTTTATCAATAAAGAATATAATAAAATAAATAAAAATGTTTAATTAATATTTCAACTTTTATAAAAAAAAAATAGTTATATAACATTAGCATGCACAAAAATCCAAAAACTGTAAAAATGACATACCATCCTAAAAAAAAAAAATCATTCTCACGTATTCATTTTCTTCTCCACTCAGACCCACAAAACAAGAAAGATTAGAAAACGAAGGCAAAGAGAAGCCTTGTTTCATTAAGTGATTTTAAGTTTATATTTTAAGTTTCCATAAATAGAAATTTTTTTTTATTAATAAAAAAATAATAAGAGATATTTTAGGGATATCAATCCCTTGTACAAAAGATCCTAACAATATCATCTACTTCTACATATCCAACTTAATAAAATATTATAAATAAATAACTCCTTAAGTACAACCTGCAAATCTAATATTTCATAAAGATATTCTGTGACATTCAAAACCTTATTTTTCATTTCAAATAAAAAATTTTAAATAAAAACAAAAAAACCCAAATCACAAACAAACAGATTTTCAAATAACTTCCACTTTTAAATTTCAACCAGACTTTTTCTGTAAATAACACATATTAGTTAAGTTAAGAATGTTAGATTCTTAAATAAATCTGAATACCTTAAAAAATTAATCAATGATCTTAAGAGAATAAAAAAACAGATGGAATATACCTTATGTGCCATCACACTTTCTAAGTTGCTATTAAATGCAACCTAGAGATGTAATACTTTTGAAATATATAACAAAAACTTCACTAATGGTAATGTTGTTATGCTTATTTTAAAAGTTAATTTATCTCTAAGCCTGCTAAATTTTATACTTTATATATACTTTGGTGGTGGTTGAAGTACACCTTTGAAATATTTGGACTTGAATAATAGAAAAAATGTTTTTTTTTTCTTTTCTGCATCCCATAGTTTTCATACTGTATCTCTAATTCTTTAAAATGGTCATTTTGTCTCTTTCTCTTTTATAATAATAATGAGATTTTGTCTTTGGTGTGATGCTTATTGACAAAAGAGTGTTGGTAGGACCTCTTTTTCATTTGGAACTACTTCATCACATAATTTGTAAAAGCTTTCTGAATTATTTTATTTTAAAATATGAAACCTATTTTTTAAAATTTTATATTAATTGGAATGTATATTTGAACTAAAAAAAATATGAAAATTATAATAATCACTCAAGAATATTTCCCGATTAATCCAAAATCAAGAATTACACAAAGTAAAACGGTTAAAAATAAAATTTATCTAGTGATGATAATAAGACGGATCTCATCTAAAAAATTAGCACATTACTTCTCTCATTACCTATTAGGTATATGTAAAAAAAATACTTATAGATCTTTTTTACATTCGCGAGTATTCATTGATATCCACGAATATTTTTACCTTTTCAATTTTAAATAAATTTGTTTAAAATCAATTCTTTAATATATAAACTTAGATAACAAATTAATTTTAAATTATAATTCAAAAATAATTTCACAATTAAATATTATGAAAATAAATTTGACTTTTCTTAAATAATTAAATAAGTTGGAACATAATATATAAATTTTAAAATATTAATCTTTTAAAAATAACTTCAGATTCATAGGTCTAAGTAAAAAAACATACATATATAAAACTAAATTATAGACAATTCTTCGATAATTAATATTCTTCTCACTAATAAATTTATTTTAATAATATTTTTTAAAAATATTTAAATAAAATTCACTAATAATGATCGGGATAACACATATATTCCGATTGAATACTATAACACTCGTACTTGTTCCAAAATAAATTAAAATATTTATATTAATTATTCATGACCTATTACATTTGAAATTCATTAAAATATTCATTTAATATCTGGGCAAATTCTTACTAACTTGATTTTTTTTAACCTGCACTCTATACATTTTTAATTTTTTAAAACTGGCCTTCATGCTATACATTTTTAAATTTTCAAAAATATCCTTCATTATGAAATTAAAAAAATATATTTTGAGAAAGCCAATCGAGAATAAATTATTGTGTTTAGTATTCTGGAAAAGAGACTTAGAATCCAAAAAAGTGTATAAAAAATTCAAATCTGAAAACATATTAAAAAAATAATTTCAAAATGTATTTTAATCTGCACACTTTTATTTAAGGAAATTTTTGTTATTCCACATAAAAATTAAGTAGAGATTCAAATTTCATCTTATGTAGGAATTAATTTCCTAGTATTTGTTATGGGTTTTACCGACAAATATTCTTAAATATAGTTTTTTTGACATCTTATAGTATGTCGGTGACACTTATTAGAAAAAGAAGAGAAGAAAAACAATAGCACAAAGGAGACTCATTGTAGTGGAGAGCATAGCCCGAAAACAAGTTGAGTGATTCTTCTTGCATTCCATTATTTTTTAAAATCTCAAAATTTTTCTTCATATTTTATTTCAAAATATAACTTTTATAGCAATGTGTTGGTTGCAGATGGGATCGTGGATGTTGTTGTAGCAAAGATTAAGCTCGATAGAGGTACGTTGTGGCTGCTGTGTTGGTGGTTTGAGGTAAAATAAATGAGGTGTGTTGTACTATTTTCGTCATTTCACATTTTTTATAGGTGCAGAAAAAAAGAATAATGGGGTGCAGGAAGAAACACCAAAAAAAGTATGTTTAACCCAATAGAAGGAAAACTTGGGTTTTTAAGGACCGAATGACATTAAGCCCATGTTGTGTCTGCTCCCCCCTTAAAATTTGCGACGTTTGTGGGGTCAAACATGAAATAGGAAGTCGAAGTGTTTTCACTTATGCATCCCAAAAGACATGTTGATGTTGGGTAGGGTAGTTGGTGTTTGTACATGTCCACATCCCAACTTTCCTTTTGCAATTTCTCTCCGTTCATCACGCCACGCTTAAAGAAACTGTCCCTTCAACATCACTCCAAAAGGAATCAAACATCAAAAAAAACACCCCTGCTTCTCACTAATCATCTTAGTCATTCACCTAACTTTACCATTTTTGCTTCCAAAATCCAACAATTTGATTCTTCTTTAAGCAAACGTCGTACCCTATCTTCCATCATTCTTTTTTATAAACTCCACAACTGCAGCCGGCATTCATAAGTGAATGCATTATTTTAAGGTTTACTTCTTGTTGAACTAGGGTTAAATATGTATAATCATCAATTAATATTAAAACATTCACCTCTTTGCATCATAATTACCTTATCTTAACACTGATTTCTACTAAAGCTTATTTCTAAGACCAACTAAACTGGATCTGTTGTGGATTCTATTAAGAAATGTGGCTTTTTTTTAAAAATATATGGTTAAAGGCTGAATCTTTGAACTTGGGAGTATGAGAAAATTTAAGGAATTTCATATTTGAATGTTTGATGAGGAAAATAAGTGATGTGGCTTCCCTGTTTCAAAGTTTCACACTCCCGCTCACAACCTTCTTTTTTTCAACTACCATTTTCATCATAATTGCCTGAAAGAGGAGTGATCTCAGGAACAAAAGAGGAAGAAAATAAAATGGCACTTTTGACTTGGACCTTAATTCTGTCTCAGCACTACACATTTGTGTTTCCCATGCTAATGGTGCCATTCTCAAACCTTGCACATGCAGCATGGCATATAAGTCATTATCATGCCCCACACTCCTTTTTCTCCCTTCCACAATCCCCGCATAACTACCCGCGCTTTCATTTATAGCAGCTGAATCTCTCTATAAAATGACCCCAACAGACTCACTACCTCTCACTTTCATTCCACACATGGCTTCTTTTGGGAACCTCTTATCTTTCTTTTTGCTCTTCCTGCTTCTTATCTCACCCCAAATTCAAGCCAGAGAACCCAAGTTTTTCAGCTTGTTCTCCCATTTCAGATCCATCTACAATGTCAAAGACCCTCTCCACAAAACTAAAGTTGAATCTCCAGCTTTAGCACCAGGACCAGTAACATTTGAGCCAGCATCAGCACCAGGACCAGCACTTGAACCAGTATCATCACCAGAACCAGCACTCGAACCAGTATCAGCACCAGCACCTTCGGTTGAACAGGCAATTGGGTCAACAATACCATCCGGGCCAGCACCGGAGCCTGAATTTTCAGAAAGCGGAGAGGGTTATGGTCTGTATGGCAGGGCCTCTTATAACCAGTACTCTCCCACCAAGGAGACTCCTACCACCACCACCACAAACTTTGAGCTTCTCAATGAAGACTTCAATGATGAGAGCTACAAAACAGGCTACCCCAAAACCAAATTCTATAGCAGCAGCAGCAGCAACAACAACAATGAAGAGTTCAGACATAATGTCAACTACAATGAAGAGTTCAGAAACAATGCCAACAACAATGAAGAATTCAGAAACAATGCCAACAACAATGAAGAGTTCAGAAACAATGCCAACAAGTATGAAGAGTTCAGAAACAATGACAACAAATATGAAGAGTTCAGAAACAATGGCAACAAGTATGAAGAGTTCAGAAACAATGACAACAAGTATGAAGAGTTCAGAAACAATGTCAACAACAATGAAGAGTTTAGCATCAATGACAACAATAACGAAGAGTACAGGAGCACTTACAGCGGTGGCTACGCAAGCAACTTCAACAACCGGTTCTCTAACAACAACTACAATGACAAGGGAAATTACCACAACAACTATGAGGGGAAGAGAGAAGGAATGAGTGACACAAGGTTCCTGGAGAAGGGTAAGTACCGTTATAATGTGAACACTGTTAATGAGAATTATAACCTTAATGCGTACGAATCAGGGAGAGGGAGTACTGCTGAAAATGAAGGTTACTATGAGAAAAGTCAGTATCCAAATGAGTTTGACACCATGGAAGAGTACGAGAAGCAGCAGGAAGAAGAAGGTTACACGCCTTGAGTGTTTGTAGCTTTTGTTTGTATTTTTGTTTGGTGAAAGAGTGAGAGAGGGAGAAACACAAGGTCTACACATTGAAAGGAAAATACTAAGTTATGAGATAATTGTTAAACTTTACTTTCTCGTTTCATCCTTGATCTTGCACAGTTTCATGTTTTGCGGATCAAAGTGATGGAAAGTACGCAGTGTTATCATTTGTGCAGTGTGAGGTTATATTTTTTTATGTACTTTTCCAATTGGAAACTGTATAACTTTCTGTTTTCATGTAACAATTTCAAGGCACAAAACTTAACGCCTTCTTATATTATATCACAAAATTGATGCCTCTCATTCCTTCTTTATCCTTATTATCAATAACTAAAACTTATTTGAAATTTGAATCAAAGAGGATACAAAAACATCAGGATGTTAGAAAGGGGTTGAACCTTTTGCACCTCTGTCTTATATTACATTATTCTAAGTAGGAGAAGCTATTTCAGATTAAAAACCTTTTATTTACAGTTCTCTCTTGATGTTTCTTCTCTTATGGTAGTGAGCCACGGACCACACATGCAGTTGTCCAAATAGAACATTCACTTTTCTTTTTCTTCTCTTTTACCACTAAAATTTGCTTCTTTTTCTTTTTCTTTTTTGTAACTACTGTTATGTTATGGTGGGTATGAGGGTATCATAAGGAAACTGCAATGGAAAAGGTATGGATGACATATATATATATATATATATATATATATATATATATATATATATATATATATATATATATATATATATATATATATATATATATATATATAGAATGGGTTGAAGATCACAAAATGAATTAGAAATAAGAATATTTAATTTAAAAAATTATTAAAAATAACATTTAATAATATAGGATATCTCATGACTTGGTTTATAAAATTAAATTGAGTTCATCTTTTAATATACTATCACAATTTTTAAAACATGTCATAATCTGAATTTATTAGAAAACTTAGAGTTTATTAGCCTAATGAGATGGTCAAATAACTTTCAAGACGCATTACACATATAATCTCTTCTTCCGCCACCAAATTTTACCACATAAACCCCAAATTAAATAACTTATTAAAGTGAGTTTTTAAGAATTGTACTTTCCATCTTTAATTTGAAAATGGTTTTTCTCTCCCTACCTCATCCAAAAAGACAATTCAATTGTATTTACCTTTCTACGGTAATTAATCATGTTAGAGAAAAATTACATCTTTGAATCAAATAATTTATTTTAACAATAAATAAATAACTTGTATTTTAGAAAGATATTATTAATATTTTATTTCATTTTTCAAACAATTGTATAAGGCTTATTGATAGTATTCATGTTCTAGCACGCATTTCCAAATATCAGCCAATGACTCAGAAAAAAATTTAAACTAAAAAAAACGGAAACCAAAATTAACAGCTGAAAACTGATCTATGTTTTAAACTTAAAAAATAACCCAAACAGGGTCTAATTTAATAAAAATCTGCAGTGACAAGGGAGTTTTATATAAATAAAAGGAAAAAATGTCACAAATTATTAAAAAAATCCTTACCATAATAAAAATTTCAAAATGCCCTTAAAATTATTACAGTATACAAAAGAAGAAAAATGTAATATTTTTTTACTAAAATATTGAGACACAAGCAGAATCCTATGTTTTGCTCTTTAAGATCACTTTCACGTGAAAAAGAAAGTCGCTTATTAAGAAAAATAGACATTGCTCACTTTTATTAATCAACTCTACTACTCCAACCCTAGTGTATTAAATAATTCTCATTCGTGGTTATTCTTTGTCTGTGTTTGGATTGGGAAATGAATTTGTGAGAATTTAAAAAATAAATGTAAAGAAAGTAAGTGTGTTTAAATTTGAATATATTAAAATGGATGTGTATTGAAGTTTATGAGTGTTTTTTTATCAATAAAAAATAAATTCAATAAAAAAAACGCTTGCTGCAACTCTTATGATTGATGTGATATTTATAAGAAAATATTAATTTTTTTTAAATATGTAAAATGTAAGATTAGAAAATTACTTTTATGTTTAAAAATATTTAAATAATAAAATATGAGATATTTTTGTGTTGATTTGAATTAAATTAAATTTTATAAAATATTTAAATAATGAATATGAGATATTTTTGTGTTGATTTGAGTTAATTTAAATTTTGTAAATTATTTTTGTTACTGCTAAATAATTATTTTCGGATAAAAAGAAAAATATTTAGATGTAAAATTATTAATATATATAAAAATAATAATTTTTTATATAGAAATAAATAATTTAAATATCCATAAATTTAAAAAGTATAATTAGAAAAAATTATATTAAATTTTTAAATAATATTATTATATTTATAATAATAAAAATTATATAACTTTTTTATTATAAATAACTATATATGTTTGTGTTATATTAAAGTTTTATTTTATTATCAATTTTATTAATAATTATTATTTTGTTCTATCAATAATATTATTAAATATTTGTGCTAGGTAAATTTATGTAATAATTAATATTTATATTTAAATAATTTAATATTGTTTTATTTATATTATATTATATTATGTTATATATATATATATATATATATATTAATTATACAATGAAAAAAATAGTGTCACGAAAGTTAAAGTAGAAAAAGACATCCTCTTATATGATTTTTTTCAAGATTCTTTACATTTGAAGGATGATTTCCAGAACATTGTTCACACTAATATCCAAATATGAAGGATATCATTGTATATCCGTCTACATATGCGCTTACAAATTGCAAAGGTAAAATTAGTTTTAAAAGGCCACGTGAGTGCCTTATTGCCAGTACTAGTTATTTATTCACTCATATTAATAACAATAATGCGTAATAATATATTTAAACAAATTTTATCATTAAAATTATGTTAGTAAATAGATTACATATTATGTTGGATCAAAATTACTTAGTTTAAAAATAGAAGGATTCAATAATTTTCATACAAAGCGAGATTACGTTGAAAAACTAAATGATCAAAATGAATTTAAGCCAAATATTTTTCTCAACAATTCATTGGCTAAAATACTAAATGTTTTTCATGCAAGTGCCAATTCACAGAAGCACAAGATTAGAGAAAGGTTAACAAAATCTGATTAATATGTTGGTAGCCAAAAGCAGTGAGACAATAATTGATAGAAAACACAAAATAGCATTGCCGTGTCAAGCTTAGAATTTCAAGCAGGGTTAAACTAACTGCAAGACCTTTGCAATTTGCAACAAATAATATACGACAACATACACCTTTATAATCATGTCAGTAGAAAGGTTCTAATATAAATAAGCATGACCAAGAATGAAATTCTGGTTAAGCCCTTCTTTTTCTATCATCTTCCTCGTCATCATCAGAATCACCACTCTCACGAAACCGTGGATTTTTTTCCTGCCACATCGAATCAAGTAATCGATAAGAAACAAGTTAAATGACAAAACCTACGAGAATAAGTGGTAATACAAGCATCGTAAGTATCATTCAGATTTGTAGAGAATCAAATCAATACCGGTCTGGATTCATGGTCAGTGTTCCTCCGAGAGTCGTGATCAGAAGTTCTTTTTGAGGATTCGTGTGTGTGGCGATCATCATCTCGGCGTCTCTTTCTATAGTAATCTATCATGTCAAAGAGGCAAACGAAATTTATATTAACAGTAAATTCATTGGCAAAACAGTTTTTTTTATCATCAAAACTTCTAAGTGTTTCTAGAAAAATCACTGGACATGAGATTGCCTTTAGATGAAACTATGAAACTACCTCCACCATGCCGATGAGAACCACCATGACCATGACCGTGTCCATGACCTCCACCGTGTCTACCATCTGCAAGAGTAAAATTGTTGAAGGTTTAATTCACATGAATACAAAGTCATTACAAATGGTGATCACCAGAAATTATAAAATGAACAAGGAAATCAGGTAAGGGAAAAAAAGGCAATCAACAGAACTAGGGAAGGCTGGTTCCAATGTGACTAACACAGCTGGTACCCTCACCTGAATGGAAGTATTTTATGTGGTATATATTTGGTATCTAATAAATTGAAGAAAATATCTAATTGCATGTTGAACGAAAATACGCCAAGGACCACTGAGATAAAAAAAAAAGAAAAAAAAGAAAAAAAAAAGAGTATATTCCAATAAAAAAGCACCAAAACTTGGCAAAAAAATCATTGATATCTCTTTAATTCATAGCATACTCAACAGGCAAGCCATTATGTTACTACCCAACTTAGTTCTCCACAATGAATTTGAATTTCTGAATTATATAAACTGAACTGGACATTAATCATCAGAAGAGAAATAGAATGCGGATGATATTGGCTATTGAAGTATCAATTTTTGTAATTTCTTCATATTGAATATTAACAGATCTTTACAATGTTAGGCCCAAATATCAATGAAAAAAGAAGCATGGCCAATGAGTAAAAACATTAAACCATAAAAGGACACGCATTCCAGTTAGAATTACTTATTCCTTATCTATGTCATTCATAAGTGCCCAAACACTTGAAGAACCAACCCTCAAAAGCTAGTCATTGAGGCGAGAGAACCAAACACTTAATTTTGCTAGGAAATCGCCAGAGGTTTAAGGGGTCAGAAACAATGTACAGCATAAGCTGGGGAGCGGGGATGTTCGACTGTCACAGCTGGCCAAAAAATTCTTGAACATGCTGGAAATGTTGTAAGTAATGTTGTTTCATGGTTCAAATAGGTTTCTGTGACCCACTCCAGCTAGTTTTCCCACTAGTTTGTCAGTTATTGCAGCTGCATGGCAGCTACATCAAAGTGCTGCCATTTGGTGCTATTGACAACTATGTCTATACACACATACAAACTGCCCAATATGTCAGCCATGTGTATGTGTCCACTACTGATAAAGTTTTCTACCCTCCTAATCAATGGTATTTTGGTTATCATACGCAAAAGAGGGGCAATTTTGAATGATTTTCATTTTCCGAGCAGACTGCATGGTAGCATACTAGCATTCTAGTTATATCGTTAAAAACAATTAGGCTTTAAGTCCTGTACAATTTAGCAATCCGAAAACCAACTAAATGAAAAATATATATTTCAATTAAATTTTTAGTGATCTCAAAACAAGTGAAATGTTGAAGCAGACATAGTCCTAATGGCTGAGGACCTGTGCAAAGTATAGTTTGGAGTCACTTACAAGAACTAGGAATAACTGGAGGAAAAGAACCCAAAGAACCAGTGCCATAATCTACAAGCTGCCTTTGTACTTCTAACTCTTTCTGGACTAGCTTCCCATAACCTCCTCTACGTATGTAGAATTAAGGAAACTAAAAGCAGACTAGTATTAACTTATCTCTAACTCCACCAATCAAAATGATGAAAGACAGCATAAAAACTACTATATTACATTCTTCAGGAATAATTTTGAACTAAAATTTCAAGTTCAAGAGCAACTGAAGGTACGAGATTATTCATAACTCTGTATAAACTAGAATCCACTGAAAACATAGCAGAATTAATGCATTCTCTATTATGTGAGCATGAAAAAGTAGAGAAGATTATAATAGCTAAGGCAAACTAGATTATATATACCTATTCTGCATATTAATCATGAACTACGCAAACTATTAGATCTTTTTTTATGTTGAACTGGGGATGTATAATGGATGACAGCCAAAGACTAATCTTTCAAGAAGCTAAAATTCATCTAAGGAACTAAAATATCCCAACAGATACTCTTCTATACGCACCCTTTACCACATGCTTCAAGACAGTTATTTTTTATATTGTCACACCCATGTTGGTATTGTTACAGCATTTTGACCATCAAGAATTACCACATTTATGTAGTACAGAAAATCAACCAAACAACAAATCACACAAGAAAGCAAAATGCAGACAAATCAATACTAAACAATTAAAAGGATATCAGGATCATAATCAGTACGATACTCGTCTCGGACCTGCACAAATCAACAGAAGCATTTACAATTAGCCAAGAAACAAAAAAAAGACAGCCCCAGAAACACAGACACAACACACGAGATGTTCACCTGGCCACCACTCCTCCCTCGACCCCATTGTCTTCCATCCTGGAACCCCCAATCAAAATCAACACGAATGAGACGATCATCCAGTATCGTCCCACTTATGTATTTGCAAGCATCCTCGGTATCTTCACGAGAATAATATCTGTCCAATAATACATTCATGCAAACACACTCACAGACAGAACCATCAACTAATACAGAATAGCTGCAATTAACAGTGCAATGAATACTCACAATACGAAACAGAAGCCACAGGGCGTTTTCGTGTTCTTGTCCAAACCCATAATTATCTTTTTGATTTCCCCAGCGCGAGTAAAGAGTTCGTAGACTTGCTCCTCCGTCGTGTAAAACGACATGTTCCCAACGTAAACGGTGGTTGAAGTCTGAAGCGCATGCTCAAAATCCTCTTGCGTTCCGGGGAATCTTCTATCTCGATACGCCGAAAGCTTCGACGGATCCTACAACACTCACCAGTGTAGAAAATTAGCGAATAGAAAAAAAAAACACAAAATTATTTAATCAGATTACACAATTGTCGGTATAGCATAAGACATACCTTGAATAACAACGCCATGCGATTATCCTGCAAGAAATTTCTGAAGCAAAAAACCAGACAATGTTAGGGCAGAGAAGAAAAGCCCAAACAACCAGGATTTATCCAAATCGGTTTGACCCGATATGTTGGATCCGGTTTGCTTTTACATGCTTGTTCCAAGTTTGATAGTTTAAATTTTTCAAATATTTTATCTATATACCTATATATATATATATATATATATATATATATATATATATATATATATAAAGGGGAATATATATATATATAAATTTAACTGTTATAAATTATTTTCTTATTTTATTTTTATTTTTTATTAATTTATTTAAGTTATTTGAATATTTTATAATTTTAGAAGATAATAAAGCATTTTTTTAATTTTAAAATATTTGGTATAAGCAGTTTTAAAATTTAAAAATTTTATTCTTTCTCTTTCTTACATGTAACATTTTTTTAACTATCATTTTTCACTTCTTAATTAATCTCGTATTTTTTTTAACTTCTCATTTTAATGTTTTAAAATTTTTTTTTTTTTAAAAGATCAAATAAAAAAATATGGGAGAAATTAATTTAAAAAAAAAATCCAAAAAAGAGAAATAAAAAATGTGGATACACGTGCTTGTGTTCCCATTAATATAAAATAAAGAGAATTTCTCTTTATACCCTTTTTTGGTGTATACAAATTTTTTCTTATTCTATCTTATTTAATATATCTCGTTTTATCAGTAAAATGAATATTTTGTCATTTTATATGAATTATTTACAAAATAAAATTATTTTTTAATTTTTTAAATTAATGTTATGAAACAATTTTTATATACAAACTAACTTCTCGCTCTTCTCTTAATTTCTTATTTTAAGGCAATAACCGAAATAAAAATAGAACTTACTTTCACTCTCACTCCATTCCCACACCAAATAACATTTATTTCCAATCATTATCTCCACTCCATTTCCAATCACTCTCTATTATTTTGTGAAACCATTATTCTTTTCTACCACTATGTGAATCTTACCTTAACAAAAACCACAAATGGAAGAAAAGAAAAAACTTGAAGAAGAAGAGAAACTCAAACCATAAAAAAAAAATTGATTAATCAATTAATCATTTTCCTTTTACATGTTATTTTTTTTTAATTTCAATTTATTTAAAATTATTTTTGTATGTATGTTAAATTTCTATCATCGTATAAATTGAGCAGAAGAGGAAGAAAATGTGAATACAACAAGCGTTATAGCACTGGTGTTTCCACTAGTTTTGGATAATATAAATTAAATTTATTAAACTTTTATTTTTATTTGAATAAATTATTTTGTACTTTTATAGATAAAGTAAGTCTTGATAATACCTGATAATAATTGTTGCAATATCGATCACTACCTTCTTCCTTAGTATTTCACTACTTTAGATTTCACGACTCTCACTCTTTGATACTTCAAGACTCCTCGCTCCTTTAAAACTCTTTTTTCTTAATTCCTATAGACAATAAAATATTATAACATTGTTATGGTTGTTATGGGCCATATGTCTAACAGGCTAAGTCTAGCATGTATAAATGAATCATATTCCAATTTTAAAAATTAATCATTACAAACTTTAGCTTAAAATAATAAGAAATGTTAATCATAAAATAGATTTAACATTTATCAATAATAATTATAATAATTTCAAATAAAAATTATTTCTTAATTTTTTTTTACTTACAACAATAAACAAATAATTTAATTAACATCTATAAAAAAAACTATGTTTGACATAGAAAAAAATATTTTTAATATTTATTTTTAAAAAATATTCTTATTAATGTTAATTGAAAATTAATCATTTAATTTATATTATTTAAAAAAATAATTTCAAATAAAATCAACTAAAAATTTAAACGAAATTATTTTTCATACTAATTAAAAAACACTCCAATCTCAACCAACTTAGACACATTTAGTGGTAGTGAAATAAAAAATTGTTTAATCTAAATCTAACTTTAGAAAAAAAAATGTATAAGTTTGAAAGAGGATAAAGGATGAAAAATTTAAAATTTAAAATTTTTATTTTTAAAAATTAGATTTAAAATTCTTTAATTTTAAGATTACTTTCATAAATTTATAAAGCTTATTTCTTTTACAAAAATATTATATCCAAATAATATTTTATCATTAAATATTTCAATTTTTTATGCTAAAAAGGAATTGTTATCCAATCACAGTATTATTTTTTTCCTATTTTAACAGTAAAATATCCCTTGTAAAAACGTGTTTTGTTTACTAAATGGAATTATGTTTTCATTTTGCATAGATTCCCAATTGAAATCAGAATGGCAGGTTTGTTTTTTATGTATTTTACACTACAAAGCAAATATGTGATTTTGGCAACTATTTAAAATTAAAATATGTTTTATTGTTTTGAATAGATGTTACCTATGTGTGTTTACTTTTATATATAGCACCAAAAAGAGAAAAAAAAAAGAATCCACCAAAAATAATAATATGTTGTGACTCATTTAATTTTCTAAATTTTTTATCTTTATGAATTTCTAAATCTGGCAAGTAACAGATTAATAAAGTGGGTATCTTGTGTTGGATTATGTCCTTTTAGAAAAGCATTTTTTAAGTTTTCACTTGCCTTTCAAATACGTTTGAAAAAAAAAAACTTTAGTAATTTTTAATAATAATCAAAAGGCTAAATTTTTACGATTTATTACTAAACTTTAGTAGAAACAAGTTAAAGAAAATATATAGAAAACAAAAACTAAAATATGATATATATTAATTTTAGTGGCTATCTATTATTTATATCAGTATATAAAAATATGCGTATATTCGCAAACTCGGTATAATTATTTGTATATAACGTCATATATTGTAAAAGAATGGACATTTTGTATCTTTATATTTTATTTTATACTTTTATATTTATTAACTCAAAAAATTGAATTTGTAGAAACAGGGGTGGAAATAACAACTTCCGTTGTCTGGACTTAGTAAAGCCCAAATTTCAAAAAGCCCGTTGAGTATTTGGGGTTTCATGAGCAGAAGAGCTAAGCGGGGTTTAGTGTTGTAGAACCCTACACAAGTGGAGAGCGTGTATCGAACGCTAACCCTAAAATTTTCCGACAACGAAATGGCATCGACCGCCGGCGCCGCCGCGAGATCGATTCTCCGATCATGTTCTGGTCGTCGTGCTGCGTTCCGTCTGGGCTCGGAAGCTAAAGCGGGTGGCTCTCCGTTCCGCGTTGCTTCCAATAAACCTCTCTCCCAATCAACACTGAGGTAATTTATGTGCTTATTAGTAGCGAATTTAGTGTTACTTCAGTTGAGCTACTCGTTTAACTGTTGTGAATTTATTTTTTACAGGAATTTTCCTAATTTCTTTTTTCGCTTGAAATCGCTATGGAACTATGTTAACAAGTTATCTTAAGTTTATTTAGGAATTACAGTTTGTTATACGCCACATTTTAGATGATTTTCAGAGACTATATGTAAGTTTGAACTAACTGGATTGTAGTGTTATATCGATTTATTTTTGTGTGTATCAGTCATGAATTTATTGTTATTTGGATTGATATGTTAATGCTGGAAAG
The DNA here is from genome assembly GCA_013389735.1 of Phaseolus lunatus. Classification (NCBI taxonomy): domain Eukaryota; kingdom Viridiplantae; phylum Streptophyta; class Magnoliopsida; order Fabales; family Fabaceae; genus Phaseolus; species Phaseolus lunatus. The sequence continues at coordinate 29,506,271 of CM023861.1, forward strand.
GAAATGATGGATTGATGTGATTTTGTGTGAGAAGGTGTCCCGTTGAATTGAGTTTTTGTGTGGAATCCATGCTACCGTATCACACGGCAACTGCTTCTGCTTTGTTGACTTCAATGCTCTCGGTGTCTCGCCGCAGCTACGGTTGGCTTCCTGAAGGTATAGTCTGTGCTTCTACTGCTTTGTAATGTATCATTTTGGAATGAAAGATTAGGTTTATTTGCATGTGTTTACTTAATAGTATTGGTAAGTGAAAATGTTTTTTGAAGATTTCTGCCTGCAGCATTATATGATTTGTTTAGCATTCTTAATGTTCAAAACTATCTTCTTTTTCTCCTGTCTGTTGGCTTTGACATGGGAGTTTACCAAGTGTTGTTGTTAGAGGAAAGGGGGGACGTTGAAGACATTTTACAGCTCATGTTGAGAAAAAAAGAAACTGGAACCTCTGAGAGTATTATGTGATGTGGTCCCACACTTTGGGTCGCCTAGTCTGTGATCATTTTAATTGCCTGACAGTTGGATTTTACTTTTGAATTAGGTAGCTAAACATCTGTAGGATCCCTTGTGTTCTTTCTTCAATTTAATTTTCGGGTAAGTTAGTGTTTCTTTTCAGTTTTTGGGTTAAAACATGATAGAGTCTTGTCAGATTTGATGTGTAATGCTTTGGAAAAACTTATGGCATGTCATTCTTCGTATTAATAAAAAAAGGCGGTCCATCTACATGATCTTTGATCTTATCATTGTGTAAATATTAGTCCTGTACCTAATATTGATGGAAAAGTTATTCCCTGAATCTTCTGCTTTCCCCACTGTAACTAAATCTTTTAGTGAAGCCGTAAGTACTCGTTTTGTTTGTAGGCCAAGAGAAGACTATTTGAAGATCAAGAAGCAAGGTTGGGATGACATGGACCTCTTTTGATGTTGGGCTTTAAACAAAAAAATCATTCTTATTAGGAAGAACTGCTAGATTTCTGTCACAAAAAAAGCTTGTTCCCCTTGAGTTCTTTTAAGTTGACATGATGACTGTCATTAAGCTGGATTTTTTTAGTTTACTTTGTGTTCTATTCTTGATAATAATATCTGTCACCTATATGTGAATCATATTTTTCGAAGTTCGTGCATAATGAGTAGAATTGCCTGGCTGGCATAATTTTTGGTGGGTTCCAAGTTTATATAAAACTGTATTGGCTTTTTCATACCAAAACAGAATAAGATAAATACCATACAACATTTTGTGAGGATTTCTCTAGAATATAGTTTGTTCTAGGTACCTTTTATGTTTAATAGTTTGAAATATTATATACTTTTGTGGGAGTCTGCTGCTGAAATTTTGTCATTAAAAACCATAATTGGTGCAATTTTATTTCGCATCATACTTTAAAGGGTCAATTGATAGTGGAGGCGTATACTGATCTCTTCTGTTTAATCAGATTGCAATGATGATGTGTGATAAATGTTCTGAAGGTTGAAGCAATCTTTTATGTACAAATCTGGTTCGTGAGACTGTTTTGACTGAGCCATTGGAGGGACAATTTGAGTCCCAAAGGCTGAAAGGAACATTAAAAACCTAGATCGCTTGCACTTCTGTTCTTTCTGATTCAGATGCCTTTAGGGCTGCCATTTTATTCACCGGGATGTTGAGTCTAAAGGCAAATAAGTTGAAATTGTATTGGTACATGTTGGATTAAGTTTTATCCTGTTTGTCCTCGTTATTTGAAAATTTCTTATTGAATCAACTAATACCGAATTGCTGTATGTAGTGAAAGTTCTATATGTCCGTGCTATCCTTGTGACTAGTTTAAATCCATGCTTTCTGTCTATCAGTTACTTATCATGCCTAAAAATATAATGTGCTCCTGGATGGCGGACATCGTTTATCCCATACACATACTTATATTTTTGGACTTATATTAAAGGTGGATCACTTTTTTTTGTCGTCCTCTATATTGTTTATCTTTATGTATATAGAAGTGGTCGTTGATGTTTTGTTTTCTCATTTACTTCATATTTTTTAACTTTCAGAAGGAGAGGGGTCATGATGTGATAACTACAGAATGCAATACAGATTATGCTCAAAATTTACTTGTGTACGTGTCAAAGTTGGACTGTTTTTGTAGTCACTATAGAATTTGTGACTTGGATATTTGAACTTCTATATAAGTAGCCTCTTTCTTATTCTTTTTTAGTTCTGATTTTGTGTTGCATACCTTGGTCTGTGACCTCAATCAACTTCATCTTTGGGCTCGCAAATTTCCAAAACTTGTGTCCGTACTGAAAAATTCAGTGTGCGTTTTGTTTCAATTTAGCGTGCAAACTCTACCGATTTACCGACGTTGAGTTTGTAAAGGTCACGAGTTGAAATTTATTAAAGTTGAATAGAACATTAAACAATAAAATATCTAAATTAAAGTTAACTGATTGGGACACATTAGTTTGGTATTTAATAAAGCAGCAAAAATCATTTACATGATTTAACGATTAGTTAGGTCAATTGAGTGAACCAGAAGAAGGTTTCCCTATATATTCAGCTTTGAAACTGAACTAAAACTAAAAAGTACTCAATTCTTAGATCATTTTACCAATTTAGATTTGAAAATAAGTCTAATTAAACAGCTGATCAGTTCATTGTTAGGCCATAAAACTAGTTCTGTTTTGAAGCTGAACCATTCAGCAATTATGCAGGAAAATAGGTCTTAAAGTGAAGCTCAGTGTGATACCGTCCCATCTGGCAGGTCAGTCACAGGCATTGAATTTATTGAACAAAATCCTATACAACGCCTTTGACAATCAAGATATCAAAATTAATGTAAAAAAGAATATCCTGATACCTAAATGTTCTGTATTTTGCGAAGGTAATGAAATGAATCCTTATGCATACTCTTACTCTTGCATATGCAAAGAAATCATTTCCGAATTCATCATCAACCCATCACTAAGGCAGAAGTTTATTACGCCAATAACAAAATGGCATTTGAATCCACGTAGTTCATCTGCTGCTTAGCACAAAAGAAGTTTAAAAGAACTGTTACAGTTAACTAAGGGCTCAAAAATAAATTTGTATGACAATGCCAAGGCAAACTTATTTGTTCAAAGAAGACGGGTTACATTATTAAATTGGAGAAAAAAATAATATTTACTTTTGCACTTAAAGCGTAAGCATTATCATGTTTCAAAACTGACCTGAAATATAATTCCTTGCATTCACCACAGCAATCTTAAGACTAAATAAGCAAGACTGTACCATAAGAAAACTGCAACGCAGTCAATTGTTCAATGGTCAAAATAAAAACTAAGATCTTTGGTAAACCCAAAGATTCACCCTGAAGATAAAATCACTCTTCAACAACATTAACTAATTCATATTCAACTAATGAAAGATTGTTATCCTCTTTAACTTCAAAATTTGCAGGTTCCGTCGCCTCAATACGCCCCCATCTATCAACTGCAAGCCTCATAGATCCCTTGAACATGTCAATCTTTGCATTACGCAGAGTTAAAGTAGCACCAGCATTCATGAGGTCCACTGCAGAAAAGTAAATGAATTAGTGACCATATAATACAAGCAAACCTTACTCCCAAACAAGCAAAAATAGTAACACTTAGACATATAGCAAAGACTATAAAGATGTGCCAACAAAATATACATCCAAAAACATTTGCTTGGAAGAAAAAAGATAATGAGTACTACCACAAAAAAAAATTATCCATGTGCTCGGATTTCACTTAACAACCCTCGAACTATGTTCAACTAGTTACAGCACAAACTGACTTCCAACAAGATCAAAGACAAACAAAAGAAACCTAGCAAAAGGTATTAAAAAATGGCCAATGACAACAAACTCAGTGGTATGTGCAACCAAGAGTGGGTGCATTGTTCCGCAATACATGGATGCATTAATACAATAGATATCTTTAAATGAATAACCTACATAGACAGGGAAACGGGCTTCCATGTTTCAACCTGAGATACCCCCAAACCAGACCAAATCAACAAGATTTAAATTAATCTAATTCTAACGTCATTGAACAAGAAAACTCTTACGCTGTAGAAACAATTTTATTTTCACCCCCAACAAAAAACTCTATTAAACACGGGCGTCATTTTCACACGTAGAATGGAGAAAAGCATTATTAAAACCCTAAATCTTCACGTCTCAACTGTTTGGAATTCTAAGCACACAAAGTACTATAAAGAGGTCAACAACTTTAAGGCATAGCCTTCAACACTTTAAATTCAACAGACCAAAAAGACTGAAATTCAAACACTCATCACCACGCAACCCAATGGTTAAAAGAGAACACAAAAAAAAAAACATCTTAAAAATGCATACATAACCGTACCCTGTTCGTTGCGAGCGGTGAATATTATGGTTCCGGTTTCGTCGCCAACGACGCACTCGGCGATGCGCGACGGTCGCGCCGTGAGCACCGATGATCGACCGCCTCGGTTGCTCACCGTCTTCACCGGCTTAGAGCTCACCACCTGCACCGTCAGTGTGTGGCCATTGGTGCCAGGTTTTAGTTGATCGACCTTCACAAACACGGGTTTTCGTTTCGTCGTCGTTGTGGCCATGGATTCTGAGTTCATTTTTCTTCTTTTGCGTGAGAGAGAAGAGAACCAATCCAAAGCAAATCCAAGTTAAACCCTAACTCAAGTTTCTCTCTGTTTTTGATTTCGGATTTGGGGATTCAATAAGCCTTGGGCCTGATTCCAGAAGAATGAAGCCCTTCATTATGGGCTGGGTGGGTTAGCCCGTGTGTGGGCCCAAAGAGTGCTTCTAAATTCCAACCCAAAAATAAATAAAAAAAATTATATTTGGTTAAAGTTCTCTTGACTCAATATTATATAATGCTGATTTGCTAAACAAAATATCTTGTAATAAGTAGAGATACAGTGGAAAAAATGAAACACTAACATTCTCGGTTAATTATATTTTTTAATTTTCTTTAAAGTACAATATCTTTTTCTTTATTTTTTATATTTAATCAATCAATTGTTTTTGTCTATTATATTTCTGGGGTCATTCCTTGCACCACCAAATGACTCTCCACAGATTTAAATCACTTGAATAAATGGTGTTTAACTTTAACACTGGGCTTGGTATGATGATAAAGGGGTGTTATACTATAAAACTCATATAAAGATTAAATGTGATTTGCAATTATTTAACTTTTTATAATTATTATTTTTATTATATAACATACAATAATATAATCTTTTTATGTTGATTTTTTCTTACTTTTTTTTATAATTTACATTAGTTTATTAGATAGTATACAATATAATTTTAATTATTATGAAATCACTCACGATGTTAAACCAGTGAACTCTAATGACTTAATCAGCTCAATGGTTACTTCTGTGCTGTTAAAGAAAAATTCCCAATTTGCCCTGTCATTCTTTTAGTATTATTTTTAAAAATTTATTTAAGAAAAAAAAATATTACTATAACAATTACAACTACATAGTTAAATACATCATTTTATAACCTTCGTAATAGACATGAATCTATATTTTAATAAAAAAAATGTAATTTTAACCGTTGTAGTATGAAAAGTTTATTATTATTAAAGATATCATGACTCTTTTAAAAATATTTTATTATATTTATTTAAACATTAGAAGATGAACCGCGTTGTTCAATTTTTGGTGAGTGAATATAATGTTTATTTTTTGTTATTATGTTAGCTTAATTAAAAAATATAGGGCACATAACATAATATAATTTTGGTTTCAGTTTTTTTTTCTTCTTATTTTTAACTTTTTTGGTTCAACATATTTTTAATTATCAACGGGGTTTAAAATGCAGCGGATAAAAAAATGAAAATTGATCTAAAAACTGATAATCGATTAAAATTGAATGTTTTCAATTAATTTAGAATTTTCTTTTCTATTATTGAACACTTTAAAACCAGTCCTGATCCTGCCGCTTGACTCGAACGTGGAGGACTGCCTCGTCACTCCTTCGTCTAGCCCTCTGTTCTGCAGGAACGCTCCAAGAACCACCGCCGGAACTCCAAACGCTGCCTGCAAAACACACATACGGCGCCTCTAGCGGCCGTTGTAGCTCCGACGCTCAAGTCAGGCAACAGGAACACCAAAACTATATCTGAATCTCTCTGTGAGACTCGTGTGTAATTGAAACTCTCAAATGTGTAAACTGTAAGAATCTGTCAAACCTCTCCCTCAATTTCGTTAAGAGTTTGTATATATACCTGAGTCTTTCTCTCTCCTGACGGTTATTCCTCTTGACACGTGGATAACATCTGGTCGTACACGTGTCACCATCTGGAGTATCTGCAGCTGAAACGTTACTTCCACTGTGCCCCTGCGACTGAGTTATCCACACAGGGAGTAGCTTAGTACGCAGGCTACTCTGGGCGCAACCTTAACATGGCGAGCTGGTTAACCCTGGGCATTGCAGCTCACACTACTCATGGTGGCAGATATGTCACTTATCCTCTGTACTTAGACCATACAACAAGCGCTTGCCAAGTCTTCTCAAACACCCCACGATGTGCTCTTTCGGCGACTTGCTGACCACCTGATCTCCTAACCTTAACACACGGCGATCATGTGCAATCTGGGCGATTACTGATCCATACCGGCGATGAACGATTACTGATCCTCAAGGCGATAGGCGATTACTCACCTCAAGGCGATAGGCGATTACTCATCCTCAAGGCGATAGGCGATTACTCATCCTCAAGGCGAGAGGCGATTACTCAACATCACAGGCGATAGGCGATTACCATTCTGAGTGATCGCCTCCCTGATTCGCCTGCTATCCTCTACCACGTGTTACTCTGTGAATGGTCCACATGGTCAACTGCTGCTGATGTCATCGACTACCGATGACCGACCGGATCAAGTCCAAAATGAATAAAATCAATCAATTATTTAAATATTATTATATTATTTATTATTTAACTTATACACCGTATATGTGTGTTTAAAAGGAAAATTAATGTATCTAAATTACATATAAATTTTTGTACAAAAGATGTAATGGTGTACATTTAAGATAGAGATGAGGTGGAAGAAAAATTGTTTTGAGATGTGAATATTATATTATTAATTTTGAGGGGAAATAGCCAAAAAAATAAAAATTTTAAAATCTTATATTGTAGAGATGTGTTTTTGTTTATTTAACATAAATAGTCTCATATTAAATAGGGTAAGAAAAATAATAATTTATATACATCTCTTCTAATTAACTGTTAAAATATTTTGTAAGGATAAAATCGTAAAATAATTATTCATTCCAAAACAAACAACATATTATTTTAATAAATGTGAAAACATTAACCACGAATAAAATATATATATATATATATATATATATATATATATTTAAATAAAACTACATAGTCAATTTCAACATATATAATTTTTATATTTGATTTAGATATATTTTCAAAAACAAATTAAATCTCAAATGTCCTCTATCCTCTATCGTGATGGTAATATATTTATGATCGGTAAAATGGTTAATTTAAGAATTATATCATAAAAAATTTCCTCAACACATAAGATTTTTAGATACTAAAATATAATATTTATAAGAGTTAAAATAAAATAAAATAATATTTACGGGATTAAAATAAAGAAATCATAATTTTATTTTGATTTAGAAGGTGAATACGGCTATTTCGAGAATTTTTGTAAAAAAGTTTCAAATATTTTTGGTACTGGAAAAAAAAATTCACATATTTTTTGACATGTTATTTTTAAGATGTTTCTATTTGCTAAACTTATTATCTTCACACGTAGAAACCTATACATTTTAATTTAGTTTATAATTTTTTTATAAGCTTTTCAAGTCAATCTATTAATTATAGAGAATTTTCAATAATTAAATAAAATGTTTAATTAATTGTCGTGAACTTTAAATAATAATACAAATTATTGTATTTAGATAAGATGAAACAAATTGATAAGTTATGCTAATGTAAAAAAAGTAACAATTTAACAATTTTTTTATATTAATTATTGGAATTAGAACAAATATACCTAACACGTGTAACACTTATTAATCACTTTTAATGTAAAACTTGAATATATTTTATAAATATGTAACTTTTTATCAAACACGTTATTTTTTGTTTTTAGTCTCTATAAATATGTTATTATATGTTTTTAACCTCTATAAATATTTTATTTTAATTTCTTTCTCAAAAAATATATCATGTTTTTATTTTAGTCTTTGATGACAACAATATTTTAATAATAAAATGACACTTTTTATCACAATAATAATATGGAGTTGATAATTTTGTTATAATGTGATCATGATACTATATGATGATTGCATCACCATTATAATAAATGAAAAGAAACTAAAATATTTTTGTTTAAGAAAATGAAAAAATAAATAAATAAATAGGGACCAAAATACTTATATGATGGCACCAAATAGTTAATCACTTTTTTTATTTGTTAAGTATATTCTTTAACATAACAAAATATGAAGCCTTAGGCTACATAATAATGTGCTTTATTTTTTTCATTATCAACAAATATTAATGATTAATGTGTTATTATTTTATAAGGAGAAACTCAAATATGCAACTTATCTCTCCTTTATTGATGAGGCTTAGTTATGGTACAGGGGAGTCATGACACTCCAAGCATAACTATATATTAAAAAATATGTTTTTGGTTAATATTAATAAAAAAATTTAATCAATTTTTTCATATCATCTTTAAAGATATGTCTTCTTCAAATTATTAATGTTCTTAAACTATTGAAAAAGTATGTTTTAAATTAATTATTCATTTCTCAATTGTTAATAATTTTAATTAAAAATTAAAAAAAAATCATTTTTTTCATTAAAAGTTATAAATAAACCAATAGTTACTCAATTTCTACTCATACATATAAAATAATAAAAAAAACGGTAGAATAATAATATCAAAATTAATATATGTATATATAATAAAATACATTCATCTCATACATTGTATCTCAAAAGAACATCCCTTCTCTAGGGGATTTTAATACAGATTCATCAAATAGTTTTCAAAAAGAACGAAAATACAGGATTTAAACTCTTCCATCCCTTCCTCCAATAACTCACTAGGGAGTTTTATCACCTGCCACCTTATCTGCTCCCGTGTAAATTATACACGATCATCATAGATTTAAGGAAAAACAACCACAAAACAAAATAAAGGGGTAAGCTAGCTGTAAAAAAAAAAAAACTTTAAATATGAAACTTTATATCAACATAACCCATCATTTTTCACACATTTCACAATTTCCTCAAGTGTCATTCATTCCACATAACCATCAAGTGTCTATCAAAATTTCAATATTTATCATTCTCATGTCAGACTTTCCACTGACTCATAACACATAGACACTTGACTCTACTTCCGGAAGACTCGTGCGTTGACTCAGACTCAGAGATTTGCACCTGTCATACTACACCACTGTGAATCCACACAGGGTCGCTGTGAATCCACACAGCTATGCGCATAAATAATCTCAATATCATCACTCTCCTAGTATGACAGGGTTAATCCATATAACAGGTAAAGTCAGTTATCTTTCAAACGACTTACCCATACATATGAACCTCCTTCGACTCCCACCACCTGAATAACTTCATCTATATGATTCCATTATCTCAGGAGAGTCAGGATATCTCCTTATTTCAAATCCTTAGTCAATGCACATTCTAAACAAATCTCCACACGGTATTTTCTTTCCTAAAAATACTATGCTTTGATCACTCTTTCACATCATTCCAGTATATCATCCAACACGTAAATGAACAAGGCAACCATAACATACTTTAAACCTTTTCTAACAATCCAAACATATCTCAATCAAATCATACCAAGGTTGAAAATTTCGAAAATCATACACAGTTCACAGCATCCACTATAATTAAAAAAAACCACATTTCAATCTCAACAAATGTCGATTCACACAAAACAGGAGATTGTGAAATAGAATTTAAAACTGGTGACCACGTCACCCCAACTTCAGAATCTGCTAGCCTAAGGTTTTTATTAAAAATAACGCTAGCTTCCCTTACCTAGACTTGAGCCGATCTCACTAAGGGCTCCAAACCCACCGAAAACTCAAGGATGTCTTAACTCTGTTTAAGCGTTCTGATCGGGAAAACTTGCAGAGTAACTTCCCAGGAGTTCAAAGGCAGTCGCCGATCTTCAAACTGATACGCCGATCATCAACTACTAGGGGAGGGTGGCTGCGTCGTAGAGTGAAGGAGGGGAAAGGAAGAAGGAAAACCATAATGAACTTAATCCCTCAGAGATTATAATCGAGCCGTTCCCGAAATTTTCGCTGCCATCACCCACTCTCTACCAACCTTGCGTGTGGGTTTTCTCTGCTTGAGTGCAAAACACGACAGAATGGCCACGTGGACACCTTTGTATGCCCAAAACTCTGGAGCCACCTGCCCTACTTACTCTCTGTTGCCAACTGCTCTGGGGACCCTTACTGTAAGGACCTGTAAAATTGAATTGGAATAAAAAGGGTTATATTTTAAAAGAATTCTATGTATGTTTTATTTAAAATAAAAAGGGAGGAAAAGTTAAGTTTAGAAGGCTATGAGATCGCCGGTCGCCTGCTACACATGAGCGCCAGGTGGACGTCGCCAGGGCGCGAGGCATGCAGGCATCGCGCGGACGCGAGAGGCATGCGAGCATCGCGCGGGCGCGAGGCATGCGGGCATTGCAAGGGCGCGAGGTATGTGGACGTGGCCAAGGCGCGAGAGGCATGCGGGCTTTGCCAGGGCGCGAGGCATGTGGACGTGGCCAAGGCGCGAGAGGCATGCGGGCATCACCAGGACGCGATGCATGTGGACGTGGCCAGGGCGCGAGAGTTATGAGGGCGTCGCCAGGGAAGACATCGGTCGTCTCCCAGAGGAAGACATCGGTCGTCTTCCAGGGCGAAGGAGACATCGGTCGTTCGCCAGGATGAGTCAGCAGTGGAAAGTTATCGCGCGACGTCGAGTTTCACACAGAGTGAAGTGGGACCCAGACTCCCAGCATGAAACGTCCTGCACACGCGCCACGTAGACAAAAAGGGTGGTTTAGAGTGGTGACATCAGAATGTTGGCATGCGCAGGAGACACTCGCGGTCGTACTGTTCAGAGCAGTGGTTGGCATGCACAAGCGACAACAGCGGTAGTACTGTTCAGAGCAGTGGTTGGCATGCACCAGAGACAACAGTGGTCGTACTGTTCAGGGCAGTGGTTCTCAGGCTTTCCTGCAGAAGGGGTGGCAGCAGCAGCATGCGTGGACAGGTAAGTTGGGATTCAAAAGCCACTGCGGGAAGGCAAAGAACGTTACAGACTCAAGAGTGTTAGAGTGAGTGCAAACTTCCTCCCTCCCTTCTTCCCTTCCTTGCGTTGAGACTCAGGCAACCTCCAGCATCAGTGCGACAAGCGACGTTGCCCTTAGAGCACCTAAGAGGTTCTCTGCAAGTTCTACAGACCAGGCCCGGAAAACAGAGCTAAGGCATCCTTCAGGCTCGGTGGGTTTTGAGCTCGCGGTATTTTACGCAAGTCCAGGTAAGGGAAGCTAGACTTCATTTTCAATACAAGCCATAGTTTAGCTATTTCTGAAGTGAGGGCGACGTGATCGCCGGTTTTCGTTTTCACCTTTGTAAAATGCTCTGTGCTATGTGTTTGGGCGACGTGGTCGCCGGTTTTAAATGCAGACTTCGAAATACCCTGTTTTTGAACTAGATCGCCGGTTTTGGCGTTGTTTACGAACTCCCTGTTTTTGATGTTGCTTTGAAACGGTATGAGATTTAAATGAGATATTCGAAAATAAGAACCTTGGAGTGAGTTTTGTTGTGATTGAAATCATTCCTTTAAGTGTTACGTGATGTGTTGAATGTGGTGAATGTGGGATCGAGGCATAGTATTTTCAGGAAAGAAAATACCGTGTAAGATCGTGTAGGATGTGCATTGATCGGTGATGTCTATAATGAGATTATCCTGACTCTCCTGAGATAATGGATTCATATAGATGAGGTTATTCAGGCGTTGAGAGTCGAAGGAGGTTCATATGTATGGGTGAGTCGTGTGAAACAGAACGAGCTCGGCCTGTCATATGGATTAACCCTGTCATACTGTGAGAATGGTGAACTTGAGATCGAGAATGTGTTGATGCGCATAGCTGTGGAAACATTACAACAGCTTTGTATGACAGGTGCAGAATCTCTGAGTCTAGTCAATGCACGAGTCTTCCGGAAGTAGTGTCAAGTGTCTTGTGTGTTGAGTCAGTGGAAGTCTGATGTGAGAAATGAGAAACATTGAATTGATAGACACTTGGTGCATTATGTGAATAGAACGACTCTTGAGAATATTGTGAAACATGTGAGTTCTTGATGGCTGTGTGATATGAGTGAGAAAGTGATGGACTCTTGTGAATGTTTAAAAAGGCTGATCTGCGTTGGTTGTCCAGTTTAAAATGTAAAGTTTAAAAATATCTAGCTTACCCTTTGTATTGTTCTCTGGCTGTTTTCTCTTAAAACTGTGATGATCGTGTATTTTACACGGGAGCAGATGATTTTCCAGGATGTAGAGCTCCTTAGTGAGTGGTCGCCGGAAGGAGATCGCCTGATTTCTGTTCTGGTAGCAGATCGGCTGTTTTGGGTCCTCTGATAGGAGATCGGCCTCGTCCGATAGGAGATCGGTCCCTTCCGATAGGAGATCGCCTGCTTTGTTTTTTTTACTGTATTTTGTTTATGTTTCTGGAAAAATTTGACCGAATTTGTATTAAACTCCCTGTGAGGAGAAACTACATTTCATATATATAATATTTTGTTCACTTCAATCTATTTGTTACCTTTATTTTCATTATATACATTTGTATAGTAATTTGGCGGGATGTTACACTTACTGTCTACGTGTCGCGCCTGCAGAACGCCTTCGCTGGAAGCCTGGGTCCCAGCTTATCTGCGTATAACAGGACCCCCCGATGACTGATCTCTCAATGACTATCCACTGATGTCTCTCCCTGGAAGATGACCGATGTCTCTCACTGGAAGACGACCGATGTCTCTCCCTGGCAGACGACAGATGTCTCTCCCTGGCAGACGACCGATGTCTGATGACACCTCGTCACCCCTGCTGAAGGCTCATCGACTCACTACTCCACGTCTGTGTTATCACCCCCACATGGCTCGGTGACGTTGGTAGCTTCTCCTGCCCGAGAACAGGTCGGTACCAACTCCTCACGCTCCAATGCATGCAACACTGAGGACAATCTCTTATGCCAAAGCATAAAGTTTTGCATTTATCCCGCATGCATGGCGTATCTAAGGTTCAAATCACACCTTGATACATGTGATTTCTGGAACTCACTAAGCTCCACCGACCGACCTCTACCATACTGACCTCAGACCTCTTGGGCGACGTCCGAGGTCTGACTACTATGGATTTTCTATTATATGACCTTTTTCATTTTAAATAATAACATACTCAGAAATCATTTAAAATATACCACTTCTATTCTAAATAAATTTCTAGATCCTTACAGTTAGTTAGTTAATTAATTAATAATATTAACAATATTATCTTTATAAGTAATTTTGTGTTAATATTACACTTTTAAGATTTTGTTTGTTATAACATTAGCATGCTATGGTTATTAATATAATTATAACTGTATATTTCATTAGTGTGCCCTCAATAGTAAAAACATAAACTTCACACCTTAATAATAAATTAATATCTTATTTATTTTTATTTTATTTGTTAATTTAAAAATATTATTATATTATTATAAATAGTGTAAATTGTATGTTATTTGTTTTGGTCTAATTTTCCATATTTTTTCTTTTTTATTTTTTTTAATAATATTTTCATGTGATGGTAAATGATTATTATTCCTTAAGGTGTCAGACTAGCTGAGACATGATGATGTATAACATGGAAGTTTTTATAAAAAAAAATAAATGTTATTTATTGTGCATACTTTTAATAAAACTTTTTTCATTTCATTAATGTCTTGTTTGTTTATGCGTAAGAAAATACAAATTTTCACTTTACACGAGTAAAATATGAAAATCAAGATAAAAAATTGTAAAAAATGCAAAAAACAAAGAGAATTATAGGTTCAAAATTTTGTTCACAATTTAGAAAAGATTTACAAAGAAAGTTATAATTTATATAATTAATTATTTATAATTACTTTGTTATCTTTTTATTTTAAGCTCAAAATATTATTATTTTTATTTAAAATAGAATTACAATTCAAATATAAAAAATATAATCAAAATTATAAAAAAATAATTATTATAAAATAATATAATTAATCATATTATATATAATAAATTATAAATATAAATAACAATAAATATATTTTTTAATAATAAATAAATAATTTATATAATAATTACATTAGTTATAAAAAAATAAAGATAAAAATAATAATGTTATTTAATATAAAATAATTTTGTATTAAATATTTATAATTATAAATATTTAAATATTTTTTTATCAAATTTCACATTATTTTGTATTTTTTCTTAAGTTAGTTCTAATATATTACTGAAAATAATATTTAAATCACTATAAATAATATTTTAATTAAAGTTAATTATAATTTATATTTATATATTTTATAAAGAAAAAACAAAAAATCAAATGGTGAAAAGAGAGATGAAGATATGAAAAAAAATAACTGACAAACTACTTTAAATTTAAAATTGATAACGGTTTTTTACAACAGTATATTAATATTAAAAATAAAATAAAATAAATAATTTTTAATTAATTATAAGAACAATTAATTATTTAGTAAATACTTAAAAAATAAAAAATACTGAATTATTTAAAATAAAATAATAAAATAAAATATTAATAAAAATAAAATATGAACAAGTTTCTATAAAAGAAAAACAGTTATAATGGATAAAATTATATTTTTATCAATTAAAAAATAAATAATTTCAATCACACCATCTCATCATTTATAAATTTTCATAAATTTTCTTTATACTTTCTAATTTTTTTACCTTAATTCAGACAATATTACCTTTTTTACACTTTTTCTTCAAATCATCTCAAATTTAGTTCTCTTAAATTTATTCCTTAATCCAAATATGTAAAAGTATATATTTACTTATTATTTTTATGCAAATTTTGTTTTAACTATGTTTTTAACGTTTCTCTCATTTCTTAACAAAATTGTAGATAGTTTTTTAAGTAGTATAAGTATATATTTACTTATTATTTTTATGCAAATTTTGTTTTAACTATGTTTTTAACGTTTCTCTCATTTCTTAACAAAATTGTAGATAGTTTTTTAAGTAGTATAAAAAGGCATAAAATTGCGAGGAGTGTTATTAGCAAATTAAATAATATAACGAAATAATTATCTATAAAAACATATATGATGAAATAAATTATTGAAGAACAAATATAAGATTTAAATAATATTAACAATATTATCATATTGAACTATTTTTATTCAAGCTCCACCACTGCCTGAAAAGTATTTGAGAATGTGAAGAATAAACACCGATTGGTGTGCATTTCAGTGAAGAATTTAGTGTTTGGCCAGAAACAATGAGTTTCTCAGAAGTGATTATTGAAAATCAATAAGGTGGTAGTTTTAGCACCCTTGTTCCCTAACCACTAATGCTTGCAATGGTTCCTTCTCTGGTTCTGGCACCACAGCTGCTTTCTGCTGTTCCTTCTCGCTTACTTCATCTTCTCCATCTTCTAACTGTAGTGTCACCTGCTGCCTTAAATGTCTGAATAGTACGAGCAATATGAAAACTGCAAAGAAAGAGTTATTTCTGCAACTGCTACAATACAGTTCATGCTATAAACTGCAGCCAACATGTGAAACTTACTTGTGAAGATTCGAGTTTTTATTGAAGATAGATTCCAGAAGGCCATGACTACTGATGCCAACACTTTCTTCTTGTGAGTGCAAGCACTCCATGCATCCACCAACCAAAATTTCAAGCACTCAACTGCATCATCAAAGTTTCTATCATTAAGCACTAAAAATTGGACAGACCTACGAAATTTCCTACAAGTAAGGGGAGTTATACCTCTCTTATTTATTTGAGCACTGTACCAAGAATAGAGCTTTGGAACACTGAAACTGATAAAAAATCCTGTTCGTACACACACACACACACATATATATATATATAAATTTCTCAGTTTAGTAGGATACTATAAAACAAGAAACTGTTAGTGGAAAAGTATATAGAGTTCATTGCTTCCTCACCAATGGCACACAGCCTCCAGATAGTAATTAGGTGGCCGTACTCTGCTCCTAGTAGAAGGAAAGGAACAACCTGCAACAAACAAAAACACCAATTATTCAGAATTCAATAATCATGGACCTGACATGTTAAGAATAAAAACTCAATAAGAAAATTCAATCCAACTATTGTGGATGTCATGAACCACTATGTGAATGCTTCTCAATCCAGAATGATTCTCATGATCTCATCAGAGCAGGAATTTAAAATGGGGGATTCTTACAATTACTTTAATCTAAGGCGGTATCATATTAGCTGACAGCTTTTACAATTACATGGGATCAAAATTAAATTCTCAATCTAAGAGAAGAACTTGGAGGATTACTTTGAGGGTCATGCATGGTTCTCCTGAGAATAGCGCTCTCATCTTTGAAATTGCAAAATTCAGTGCAGGAAGAATTAACTTTGCAAGACGCAAAATGTCATCTTCTTTCAGCTTGACTTCCCTCTTCTCCTCAACCATATTTCTGAAAAACACACACCAAAATCACAAAAACACAGAAGTTTGAAGCAAAATAGCATCACCTATGAATTGAAAAGTAAAAATCGTACCCTTGACAAATCGAATTCGAGAAAAACGAAATACCCAAGAAGAGAATTCCAAATTGCGACATGGCCGAGAAAATGCTGAAGAATACAAACATCACAGATATTCCTCCACGTGGGTGAAAACAAAAAGAAAACGCATAAGAGACAAAATTTTGTCAAAATACACAGAGAAATTAAATTACTGACCTGAAGTTCAGTCCTTGAGTAAAGCAAGAAGACAAGAGAAAGAGCGACCCGAACCCAAACCAAAACGTTGACTTTGACGCATCTTTCCACATGATCAAATCACTAACCATCTGCCCAACACGATCGAAATCGCCGCCACTCTCTTCTTCACTTTCTGAAAAAAAAACACCCAGAAAAAATAATTAAGATAAAATATTGAGATTTTAGAGAAGCCAAAAGGATAACAACAAAAAATGCATACTTGGAGACGAGGCTGAAGGTGGAACAGAGTTAGGTTTCTCCTTCTTAGTTCGCGCGGTTTGTCTTCTCTTCTTGGGTTGTTTTCCAACCTCTTCGATCAACCCCGAGTCCTTTTCTTCTCGAATCTCAAGCTCGAAGCGTCGCCTGGGTTTGCGAGGATTCCTCGGGGAGGCAGTTTGGGGTGGCCGAGTTTTGCAGCGGCGGCGGCGCCCGGCGGAATCCGGCAACTCCTGCAGCGGCGTGTCGATGTGGGTGGTGGAGTTTGCGGGGGCCGAAGGGGGTTTGGTGGGAGTTGAGAGGTGTAGCTGGATGGGTTTGTCGTCTTCAATTGGGAGAGAAGGGTTTGGTTGCGGAGAAGAAGAATCCATGATTTGAAAAGGGTTTTGTTGTGTTGTTTTGTGAGTGAGGAAGAAGAAGAAGATTGTTGAGGGTTTTGTGAGGTTCTCGCAGTGTTAAGTGATACTAT
This sequence comes from Phaseolus lunatus, assembly GCA_013389735.1. Lineage (NCBI taxonomy): Eukaryota > Viridiplantae > Streptophyta > Magnoliopsida > Fabales > Fabaceae > Phaseolus > Phaseolus lunatus. The sequence goes on from CM023861.1 coordinate 29,523,980, forward strand.
AATGAATTCGAATGAAGACAATTTAGGTAGTAGCCGTTGGAAGATATCGATTTTTAAATTTTAATACAAAACCTACAAGAAATTATAATTTTCTAAATATCATCTTATCACAAATCAAATCACAAATAAATACGTAGGATATTGTTGATTTTTTAAAACAGTTGTATTAATGTTGTAAAAACACAGTTATATCATTATTTATAATTTAATCACATAAATTAATTCAATTATATTATTTTACTAATTTATTATCCAAATCAAAGTTTGTCGTATTAATAAATTTTATCATTTTTATTTTACTCGACTTACATTATGATTATTATTCTACAAATATTACACATTCATCCTAAATGATGGATGAATCAAGTAAATTAGTCTTTGAAAGACTTGATATTATGGATCGCAGCTCCGGTAGTTTCACTTCTGGAAGAATCGATGATTGATATAATTATTATATTATCAAATGTTAGCAAAGTCACTAGTTACTGAAAATTCAACTCTAACATATAATTATAATCAACAGGTTTGCCTATCTATTGCAGTATATAATTTGAGGAATATTCAACTTTGCCACTGTTTTTAATTTTTATCACGTTGCTTTCTTATCTATTTTTCTCTTAAAATCTATACTACTGGTAATTGAGAACTCTATTAGTTATTATAGTAATAAAACATGCTTTAGTGATTCTGAACTTAAGGTGTTTTTCCATTAAGCATATTATGATATTTCATGTTGAGCTATTTAATTTTAATAATTTAATATGAATAACAATAGGTTCCCAGTAATAGGAGGCAGCCATTGTTATGATTTTATTGAAGTTAGTGACTTTTGGATTACTTGTACCGTACTCCTCTGATACCTGGACATATTGGCCTGTGATTCTGGGTGTGTGAAGGAACTTAATTAGTTGTGGGTTACCGTAATTGTGTAAATGTCTCTTGCTTTTTGGTCTTTCAATTGTGGGTGGGTGTATAAAGGAACTTAATTAGGCTGGTGTAGTTCTTTTAGTCAGCAGGTTAGTTTCTTACTAATTATTTTAGTACTTTGATCTTTGTTATTTTGACATCACTTACCTTATTTTGAATTTAACTTGTGTATCATGTTTACTTTGGTGGTAAGATAGTTGTTTGTAAGAATATGAAGCAGTCACAATTTTTTGTTTCCTTGTTTTTGTAGAGAAGTGTTGTCAACCAATTAGAAGTTCCAAGAAGATAGCAAAACCCAACTGGTTTGTATCAACGCTACCTAATCCTGTCTAGTTGCACAATTTTTTGGCTATGCTGGGAGCTTGTATTTCTTATACAAACATGCAATTTCATTTAGACACTTGCTTCTATTATTTTATTATTTTAGGTATAATTGTCTTATTCGTTCTTATAATTTAGTTTTTATGATTTTTAAAATATATTTAAATTTATCATTTTTTTAAATCGCATCTTACGACGTCAAGTATTGCTTACGTGACAGAGAGAGATGAGATTGAGAAATCTAAAATATCAAATGGGATTGACTTTTTTTTTTTTTTTACTTCTAACAACTCAAATGAAACAATTTAAAAGAAAACATCTCTATGTGGGTTTGACAGCTCAATGTCAACTGACTTACGAGGTCCAACCAATCTTTTTGGGCATCCCACAGATCAATTACTAAAGGATCTAAACTTGAAACTCTCACAGTGGGATTCTCAGTCAGAAAAACGAGTTACAAAAATTTCCTTTGGACATTTTCCATTCTCATTTTCTGCACCCTCAATTTCTGGAAGGACCTTAGAAGATGTTTTCCTAAAGCATTCCATATCAGCTTACTTGTGTGGGCATCTCCATATTGGATTTGGTCTGAACTTAAAGCGACACCATCAATTGAATGATAATTTTTCACCCTTGCAGAAACTTTTTCAGTTCAATATACATCAGATTCATTTACAAGCGATGGATTCGAAAGCTTCTGTGTGTGGTGTGCGTGGCAATATGTTGGAAACCTTTTATGAACTACAAAACTCTTCTAAAAGCTTATGAGATGAACTTAGTTCTCCATTTCCTGGGCAATGGATTTCAGTTCCCTTCTTGTTGGCATATGGTATCATCAAAACCAAAAATGTTGGATGAAACTTGTTCCAGAGGTTCACATGTACCAAGTCTCCATGTTTTAACAACAACAAGAGGAAACACTTGTGGTTGAAGCTACATATATTGCATATGCAATAGCGATAAATTAAATAGATTAAATAAATAAATTATACTTTTTAAAATTTAAGTGTGATAGATGTTTTTCAAAATAAACTAATTAGTTGTCTATTATATATATAACAAATCCTCAAAAGGGGTGTCTATTTTAAGTACATGTATTAAATAATACACATTATAATAAAATTAGATTTTTTTTAAAAAAAGGTATGTTTCATATTGAATAAATTTTGATGCACAAATATTAAAAAGAGAAAGTTTAGATTAATACAAAATATTTGAGGTAATCCTATAAAATTATTAAAACTAGCTTCTAGTCAAGAGAGGTTAATGGGACAACATGGTAGAACAACCCCACAAGAGAGTAAAGTTATGCCTTCTCAACAAAAGTTTGAAGCCAAAACAAGTACCAAATGGGCTTAATAAACAAAAAGGCCACCAGACCAGGATTTTAATAACACAGTGGATTTTAACAAGGATCTTCGATTTTTTCTGCGTGAACTTTAGTATTTGGAATCTCAAGGGAACTAAAGTGCATGGAGGGACTTGGTTCAAAGGAACTAAAGTACATGGGGGCTTGGTTCAAAGGAACTGAAGTGCATGGTGGGGCTTGGTTAAAGGGAACTGAAGTGCATGGAGAAGCTTGGTTCATGGGAAATACAGTGCATGGAGGGGCTTGGTTCATGGGAACCGCAGTGCATGAAGAGCTTGGTTCAAGGGAACTGAAGTGCATAGAAGGGCTTGGTTCATGGGAACTGTAATTACTGTAGTAATCGGTAACCTAATTGACAAGAGAGTGTCCTTCATCTCTGGTCTTCCCAAGGGTAATTTCCAGAGCAAGTTTAGATGCTTCTTGTTCAACAGTTTTTTTTTTTGAGAAATTTGGATTGGGAAGTGTAACTAATCCCAGCCACCCATACAACTTTAAATAAAATGCATACTTACTATATAGGATAGCTAGTAGTTAATGTATCAAAGCCAAAGCTAACATTAAAAAATCATGGTTCTGTGAAGATAAAATTTGAAATGGGTGCCTCGAGAATAGGATGTAGGAAAGGACTAGAAACAATTTCTCCAAAAATGATGACGTCCAATATGCTGCCACGAGAGGCCTACAAGTAAGGCCAGGCCTCGTGAAATCGCAAATTACTTATCTTCCACTGACCCATGATAGCCCTTTGTGTCTACACTCCTATAACCATTCGCTCCTTCGGGCGACGCAGTAAGCTTACTTGAACTTCCCTTCTTCTATGCACCTTAGAAGAGATCCCCATGGTGGCACTAACCCACACAATAATAACTAAAATTTGAGTAACGTGCACTGCAGGCAACTGCGTTCCACCCCATAAACAATCAGTGCAGCCTCAACAAAGGTGAGGAAGTGGAACATAGAGACGAGTTGAGAAGGGAAGCAGGTGTGGGAGATGATGGGATGGAGGAACAATTAAGGAGGAAGAGACCTACGTGTACAACAAATCACAATTCATCTGTGCCACGTCACAAACAATTAATGCTGTTAGTCCAAAGTTAACAAAATGGACCAACTTAAATACTTTTTAAAAAATGTTAGGACCAAATTGATTTTTTTAATAACCATTATAGTAAATTGAATATTGACCATAAATGTAAGAACGAAAAAGGTAATTATACCTACTTAAAATTAAATTCACTATCACTTCTCATACTAACTTTATGGCTTAACTAAAGGTCTGATCCTGGGTAACCCTTAAAGTTTTTTCTGCTTATTTTTCCTTTTCTAATTGTTGTTTGAATCCCTTGGTTTGTATGTATTCAATTAAACATAAATGATTTGTTTAGGTTGGTCAGACAATATTTGTTCTAATAGGAAGTTAGTGGCAAACTTTTGGAAGGAGGGGTTGTGCATTTCTGTGCGATTTTGTACATGGGTTGGATCACCCCTAAAGTGGTTCTTATTTTTTTAGGTATAATTACCTTATTTGTCCATACATTTTGGGCCAATAGTCAATTTGGTATAGTAGTTTTAAAAAAAATCAATTTAGTCCCATTATTTTTTTAAATGTATGCAAAATGGTCTTTTTGTTAAGTCGCACCAAATGGCATTAACTGTTGTTTATGTGGCAAGGAGAAGAGATTATGTGGACTGTGCGTTAAATGACACATCAGATTGGATTATTAGTGTTTGCCATGAAGTAAGGAATATAGTTAATAATAGGTATAAGAATACATCCAGGGATAAGGAAAACTAAAGCAATTCAAATTAAAAATGAGTTTTAAATGCAAAATGCATATATCAATTAATACTATTTGGGTTCTATTTTTTTATGCATCCAGTTTCTTCAGCGGTGACGACAGTGATGGGAAAATGCTGGCACACGCGTTCCACCGCCGCCACAGCCACAATTGCAACCTCCAATTCCTCCATGTCTTCTTTCGCTTCTTCTTCTCCTTCATCTATTGCCTCTTCTATCTCTACTTTCGATGCTGACAAAACAAATAAAAATTTTAGCAACCAAGACATTATGGATAAATTTCCACCAATAAAAAAAGGGGGGAAATTCCTAAAAAGTTAGACTTGGCAATAATGGTTTTCCAATGGAGCAAATATCATCAAATCCTAATATTACAAGTTCAACATATCATTGTTGGGAGAGGCGGTGGGCGAAAGCGACGGGGGTGTCGAAGGGGCGGTGGTCGGGCTGCGAGGAGGAGATATTGGAGATGTAACGCCCCTCAAAATATTGTTCATTTTTATATAATAAAATAAAGGTGAAACAATAATATTAAAAATTTAACATAGGTATATACATAATATAATTCATCCATTAATACAAATGTGCCTCAAAATAATATCCCTTTTCGAGGAAGTTTTAATACATCTCCATACAGGAGTTTTCAAAATAAAACAAAACAACAGCATTCAAAAACCGGCGATCTCCTCCTCCAGAATTGCTCACTGAGGAGCTCCACTGCCTGCAACATCATCTGCTCCCGTGTAAATTACACACGATCATCACAGTTTTAAGAAAACAACCACAAAATAAAACACAGGGGTAAGCTAGCTATTTTTAAAACGTTAAATATGAAACTTTAAAATCAACATAATCGGCTTTTAAACACCCACATAATTCCATCACTTTCTCATTCATTTCACATAACCATCAAATATTCACATATTTCACAATTTCCTCAAGTATCAATCATTCCACAAAATCCATCAAGTGTCTATCACATTTCAATATTTCTCTTTCTCACGTCAGACTTCCACTGACCCATCACACATAGACACTTGACACTACTTCCGGAAGACTCGTGCGTTGAACTTAGCATCCAGAGACCTGCACCTGTCATACCACACCACTGTGAAATCCACACAGGGTCGCTGTGAAATCCACACAGCCATGCGCATAAACATAATCTCAATATCATCACTCTCCCGGTATGACAGGGTTAATTCATATAACAGGTCAAGTTAGTTGTCTTTCAAACAACTTACCCATACATATGAACCTCCTTCGACTCTCAACAACTGAATAACTTCATCTATGTGATTCCATTATATCAGCAGAGTCAGGATCGTCTCATTCACAGGATACTCACTGATCAATACACTCTAATACCAATCTCAACACGGTATTTCCTTTCCTGAAAATACTATGTCTTGATCACAATTTCACATTCATCCAGTACATCATACCACACGTAAAAGCACAATTCCATCATATAATATTTTGAATCTTTTCTTAAACAATCCCAATCACAGAAACAATCATACCAAAGTTCAGATTTTCGAATATCATATGCATTTCAATCTCAAACAAGTTCAAAGCGACACTAAAACAGGGGAGTTCGAAATCAACATTAAAACCGGCGATCACGTCGCCCTACACATAAAAACAGAGCATCGTGCAAGAAAGTTTGAAAATCGGCGACCACGTCGCCCCAACTTCAGAATCTTCTAGCCTACGGTTGTTATTGAAAATAAAGCTAGCTTCCCTTACTTGGACTTGCGCAAAAACACTAAGGGCTCCAAAACCCACCGAAGCTTAAAGATGTCCTAACCTGCACCATGGAGCCTTTATCACAAAACTGACTATACTACTCATTTTCTACGCTAACAGAGACGATTTCTGGAGTTAAAAGAGTTGTATGCACAACCTATGAAAAGACGACCCTCTTAAATTCAGACTCGACTCAAAGAACAGAGCAAAACGACTTACTCTGTTTTAGGGCTTTGAGCAGAAACTTGCAGAGTAACTTCTCAGGAGGACAATGGCAGTCGCCGATCGTAGCACTGGTACGTGAGGATAGCCGCGTCTTCGAGTGGAGGAGAAAGGAGAAAGGGGAACTAAATGAGCTGATTCCCTCAGCTCTTAAGGTCGAACGGCTCTTTAGCCTTCTCTGCCATTACCCACTCTCTGAGCAACCTTGCGTGCACACTTCCTTGAACAGTATGACCACGTGGGTTTCTGCGCATACCAACTCTCTGATGCTAACTATTCTGAAACACCCTTTTTGTCTATGTGTCGCACCTGCAGAACATTCATGCTGGGAGCCTGGGTCCCACCTTATCTGTGTGAAACACGACATCGCTCGATGACCATCCACCGATGACTGATGTGCCTCTCATCCCGGTGATGACTGATGTGCCTCTCATCCCGGTGATGACTAATGTGCCTCTCATCCCGGCGATGACTGATGTCCTTCGCATCCCGGCGATGACTGGTTCCTTTTCCTGACGGACGACTGATTCCTCATCCTGGCAGACAACCGATGTCTCACCCTGGAGGACCACCGATGTCTCACCCTGGCAGACAACCGATGTCTCACCCTGGCAGACCACCGATGTCTCACCCTGGCAGACCACCGATGTCTCACCCTGGCAGACTACCGATGTGTCTCCCATCCTGGTTGATGACCGATGTTCCTCTCATCCTGTTGGCGATCTCTTATCGCCCTTGTGTGTGACGAGAACACATCGCCTTACTCTGGTCACCGATGTCACATCGTCACACCTTGCTGAAGGTTCATCCTTCCATTATGTTACGTCCAAGGTATCACCTCCACATGGCTTGGTGACGTCGGTAGCTTCACATTTCCAAGAATAGATCAGCACTACTCCTCGTGCGCCCATGCATGCAACACTAAGGACGATTTCTTATGCTCAAGCATAGAGCTTCGCATGCCCAGCGTATCTAAGGCTCAACCCACACCTTGATACGCGTGGTTTTTGGAACCCACTATGGTTGATCCAGCATCTTGACCACATGCTAAGTGCACTTTCGGCGATCATGTACACCATAGGCGATTGGCGATCATGTGTACTCTAAGCGATTGGCGATTATGTGAAATCTTCGCACACGGCGATCATGCGCAAAATAAGCGATCTCTGATTTCATATGGGGGAAGTCGGAGGATGTCGCCTTCTTCAACAAACGGCGATCTCATCGACTTCTAAGCTACACCTTCCTTTCTCTTACCCTTCTTGATTCACGTGCCTCCCTCCCTTGAAGCACGCCCACTTGATTACCTCACGATAAAGTCATCGCACCTAACTACTTGGTTGGTACAATGGTCAACCGATCGCCCTCTACCAGCTGATCCCAGACCTTAGGCGACGTCCGAGGTCTGACCACTATGATATTTTCTATTTTTATGTCCTTTTTATTTTAAATAATAACATACTCAGAAATTATTTAAAATCTAACACTTCTATTCCAATTAATTTATAGGTCCTTACAGGAGAGGGAGCAGCGCATGGACTGGAGGGAAGGCGGCGAGGGCAGGGAATAGTTGATGGACATTGTACAATGGTTTCGTGCACGTGGAAGGAGAAGTAGAACCGGCTGCCGGCGACGGAGCAGGGGAGACAGGGAGTGAGGACGGTGGGGATGACGGAGATTGACAGCAGTGTCGAGAACCTAAGCAGTGTGGAGGTGGAATTGATTTTATACAGGCACCCGACAATGGTGGAGGCTACGGTGGTAGCGCGACCGCACAAGGATTGGGGAGAGACACAGTGTGCCTTCCTGAGCTTGAAGGTAGGGTTGAAAGAGTTAGAGAAACCCTAACCCCTAATTCAATTTTCACTAAATTAATCCAACCATCCACGTCACTTGACAACTCATCTCACCCTAAACCCATAACCTCTTATCTCTGTCACATAAGCACAAGTTGATGTCATTTGGTGTGACTTAACAGAAAGGACCATTTTGCATACATTTAAACAAACATAGGAACAAAATTGATTTTTTTTAAAAAACCACTATACTAAATTGACTATTGTCCCATAAAGTAGGGACGAATAAGGTAATTATACCTTTTTTTTTTATTGCTGATAAAGAAAAAACTAATTCCTTTAAATGATTAAAATAAAACATTCTTTGTTTAGGATTTAGAATTCAATTTTTTTACATAAAATAAAATGAATGTCACACTACAATAATGAACAAATGAGGTATGATTTTTTTTTTACAAAAAAAAATAATTATTTTTTTATTTATCTGGTCTAGTGGGCCAACCCGTCCCGTCCCGCTGTTGACCCACACAGACTACAGGTTATGTGGGACAGGCCTAAGTGGGTCAACGAGCTAGATTAGTGAGTCTGTCCCACACTTTTTGGTAGCGGGCTACGGGCCGATCGACATGACTTGCCCCACATTGTCATCCCTTGTATGAATTGACCTTGGGGAGACTCGGTGATTGGTATGGATCAGTACCTGGGAGATCAGTCCTTGAAAAACCTCACTCAATCTAAGTTATATTCGCAAAATAACAATCCACTAGTACCGAAATCTAGCAAAGACTTGCAACTAACTCCCAAAATATAGTCAATCCATATTTATTGTTACGTGGAATTTGATGGTGATTCCATATTTTATTCAAGGTCTGAATCATCTATAAAATCAACAACACTAAAAGTAAAAAGGGCATCGTTTGGTTCATGTATACATACATATAAAGTTCATAGTATTCAAGTAGAGTACCCACACATTTTAACCAAAACAAATTGGCTCCCACAAAAGAATTAGGTGAAAAATTTCCTACCTCCACAAAACAACATAATACAAAATGATGAAAAGTCGCCATTTTTCAGCGAAGCTTTGGCAGTCACTAGGAACCAGTCCTCTCTCTTTGCTAAGCAATTAACCGTCACTGAAACTAGCAACACCTTTCACTCACAAAGTCTACAACTTTAATTTCTTTCTCCCTCTTCAACCACGCATATTTATGTTTCTTTTCACACTTTTATGATTGTTTAAGCATATTTTCTCAATATCTAAAATAACAACAATCGTTGATTAAACTTTTAATTTTTATAATTATCTACTTCTCATTTATCTTATTGTTTACAAAAGAATAATTTATGAAACTAGTAGTTGAAGTGTATTTAAAATCATTTTTATTATTTTTTGCATAATCAAATTATAATACATACAAAGTAGTTGTTATCAATTTTTATTTAACTTTTTATGATAAGATTTTAAGTATAGGTAAAATCTAATATTTATTTTCTCTATACTATTTTTCTATCTAATCTCATCATATGTCTTCTGTTCTGTTGGAACTAGGATCACGACGGGAAACATTAAACCAAAACAAAATAACAAAAGAAAAGAGATTTGTCACCATAGTTTATTGAGGAAAATTATGGAAAAATCAAAAAAATGTTTTGCGAACTAGAGTTGGGGTTCGGAGGTTAGTTACATGTAGGGAATGTATTAAGACTCCTACAATGCCTTTGGATGGTACCCTTAATTAAGTATGTGAAACAGTGTGGTTTTTCATAATATTTATTTTTCCTAAAAATATAAACAAAATGAATAAAGAAAATATTTTGGAATTTTTTATTTGGGCCTAACAAGGACGAACCTTGGTCCTACATATTTTCCTTCATAACGAAAAATCAGGGTTTACGTAGTTCTAAAGATTAAAATATTTTGAAAAGGGTTTTTGATAGTGTGAGTTGGGCTTTTGGAAAAGTGAAAAGAGTGGAACTATTTGAAAGAGGGTGTGAGTGGGAATTGAGACTTTTGGAAAAGTGAAAAGAGTGGAACTATTTGAAAGAGGGTGCCAGGGGAACTGAGCTTTTTGAAAAACTGAAAAGAGTTGAATCGTTTGAAAGATGGTGCCAAGGGAATTGGGCTTTTTGGAAAAGTGAGTTCAACAAGGATTGACCTCACTCCTACATATTTATATTAAGAATATAAAATCAGGGATCACGTACTTCTTCTAGGGGAACTGGGCTTTTTAGAAAAGTGAACCTGACAAGGATTGACCTCGCTCTTACGTATTTATGTGAAGAATAAAACATCATGGATCACGTAGTTCTGCTAGGAGAAACTGGGCTTTTTAGAAAAGTGAACTTGACAAGGACTGACATCGCTCGTACGTATTTATGTTAAGAACAGAAAATCAGGGATCACATAGTTCTGTCAAGGGAAACTGGACTTTTTAGAAAAGTGAACCCAACAAGGACTAACCTCGCTCCTACGTACTTCTGTTAAGAATAGAAAAATCAAGGATCACATAGTTCTACCAGGGAGAACTAGACTTTTTAGAAAAGTTAACCCGACAAAAACTGGTCTAACTCTTACATAATAGAACAAAAATTAGGAATTGCATAGTTTTATCAGTAAACTATTTGCAAAGATTTTATTTGTTTGTTGATTTTTTTACTTTTTGGATTTTATGTTTTTATTTATTTTTTTTTATTTCTATCGAAAAAGAGTATTGAGTAAATGGTGATGCATATGATTATACAATTACTCAAATAACTATTTTATAAATTCAAAATTTAAAATATTTATTATATATTTTTTAAAAAAGAAATTAAAAGCGGGTGGGTGTGTAAAAATAAAAAGGGTGGCAGATAGCAAAGGTGTTGGGCTAGCTGAATGGGCCAAGCTTATTTGGCTAAGGGTGGTACGTATATTAACAGCATGGTGACGAATAGTAAGAGAGACCCAATCATTATTATTTCTTTTCCTTTTTCTTCTCTTATGCATGCATTCAATATTTGTACTCTTTCTTTGCCTTTTTGACCAGTGTTTACACAACACAATTTAGAAAGAGTCACACGAATAATTAAAAAATATGCTTAAAATAATAAGTAGAAATTCAACATAAGGCATAAACAACACTTCATTATAGTAGAGACACTTATAACTTGCAAAACCAAACCAGTCATCTGAGGAAAAGACTAAGCCAAGATTAAACAAAGAAAGCATAAATTATACAATTACTGCCACAAATCGTACATGGCAACTCCCCCTACATCTTGAAGATACACCCATTAAATATGGTATTATATCAGTACATGAGTATTATTTAGCCACATAAAGTGTCTTATTTACCACACTTCCCACCATGTCCCCTTGCACACCTTTAATATGGTATGACTTATGGCATCTTTGCATGTCTAAGACCAAATGCTCTTATCCTGCTAAGGCCTTCTCTAAGATCAGAAGGATCAACAGCAAGGCTAAACCGAAGCCAATTCTTTAGTCCAACCATAATACCTACAAGTATTATTAATGATCATCACATCTTCATCATTTTGTCACAATATCAATGGAATTTCAATAATGACTTAAGAAAATTCTTACCAGGGAAAACAACTACAGATTCCTCTTTGGCCAACTTACTGCAAAATTGTATATCATCAACAATGCCCTCAAGTTGGGACAAGTTAATCTCCACCTATTCCATCATTTTTCATTATTCGATATTTTCTAAAGATAATGTAATGTTATAAATCTAGAACATTATGAAAATTGTAAAATTCTTTGTGCCGCTCACCATTACAACCATGGCTCCTTCTGGTTTCAGAGGGCATGTCAAGCAAGGGATCTCCTTACACCCATCATAGAATATGTTTGCAGCCTCTCTCAGTATATCAAGATTATTTGAATGGAAATCGTTTGTAGTATTCTCAAGGATTTTTGGTATTGCTGCCTGCTAAAAATGTAAGTGATATACTCAATTACAATGGAAAAATATGTATTAGTTGGTTATTTATCAATTTGTTAATACCTGCACAATGGTTGGAGGGTTGTCAGTGATCTCTATATAATCGATTATTTTCGACACGATCTGATAAAGAAACAAAACAATTGCATTATTAGTATAAAAGTAGTCAGTCAAATATTAAGATATCTGCTGATAAATTTCAAAATGGTTAGCACATAATTGAATTTTATCAGTTTCTTTTCTTCTAAATTAAAAATTTTAACTTTATTACATAAAAATTGGTTGAGAATATGATTAAGTGACAACATTGAATCATGTAATAATTTTTCTATGCCTAGGTTATTCCTACTCAATTTTTTATATAAAAACAAACTTCAGACCAATAAATTTTTAAGCATTAAAAGATTATAAAAAAGACAAACCCCAGATTTTTGAAAAATTCCTTGAGGATCACATATGGCTATCCACCCGATTCTCCAACCAGGAATAATCCATCTTTTTGAAAAAGAACCAATCGCAATAACTGGCACTATTGAAGAAAACTCTCCCATGGGCACAAACTGTTTGCTTCCAAAAACTACATGGGCATAGACTTCATCAGAGATGACAAAGATTCCAAGTTTGCTTGCAATCTCTGCAACCTACAAGAATCATGAAAAATCACTAAATTTTGCTTTTTTTCTCAACCCAAATAAATTTCAAGGTTTAAGCTAAAGATACCTTTTTCAAATGTTCGTACGCAAACACATTCCCGCATGGACTACTAGGGCTTATGAGTACCAAAGCCACAGTATTCTCATCTGCTAAATTTTGTAGAGAGTCAAGGTCAACTTCCCATCCTCTCTCAGGCAAAAGATCAAAATGTCGAACTTCAAGATGACAATGAGAGGCACGAAGTTCGTACTGTGGGTACCCTGGTTTTGGAAGGAGAATGTTGGCCCCAGGACGTGCAATGGAAGGTAAGATTATATCTACTGCTTGTGTGCCACCAATGGTCAGAAAAACATTCTCTGCTGATAACTTATGTGGAAGATGAGAGGAGAGATGATCTGCAATAGCCCTGTTATGAAATATATGAACCATTATAATCCTAAGGGTTGCATGTATTCCTTCTAACTTTAGTGCACTAAAAACTAGCTTTGCTCAAGCTAATCTAATAGTATGACAAAGATTCAATAAGTTTTTTTATTACATGAATCGTGTCTACATCACAGGATAACTAAACTACACCAAATGCATACTCAACGTGAACTTTGAGTTTATAACAAACAAATAAAGTGATTGTTAGTATAAGATTGTTCAATGATTTAGAAATAAGTTTGAAGAAACAAACCTCTTAGCCTCAAGTAAGCCAAGAGTAGGAGGGTAACAATTGAAGTTAAAGGAGTGAACGGCTGTTGTAACAGCATCAAGAGCCACAGTGGTAGTCCGAAACAGTGGGTTATCGGTAGGATCTACACGACCAAGACGAACCACGGGTCTGTTGTCTTCATTGTTGGCGGTGTCCAGCAACATGTCATAGATTCCTCCCACAGTGATGCTTGAAGCATTAAACTCTTTGTTTTCCATAATCTTAGTCGGTCAATTAGGATGATAACTGAATTATGAGGAGAAGATAGCAAAGACAACTAAGAACACAATAATGAGTATGTGAAGAACTTCATCTAATGTTATGTTATTATATATATGGGTGATGATACACAATCACACCATTTTCTAAAATAATTTGGGATAAAAATGTTAATTTTTTTGTTAGGTGTTAGAAGGGTGTTGAATAATTGAAAAGCATATGTCAAAAGTTAGCATGAGAGAAAAAATAGTAAAAGGAGAAAGATGCTTTGACATTGATGTTTTCATTTCACATACCCTTATAACGACCATGGATAATAATAATAATAATATATGAAATTAATTAATTTAAATAAAATATAAATTAAATTATTAAATATAAAAATAATAAAATTAGTTGTAAAATGGGAATGAAGAAGTTTAGAATTATCTACACATCAGCATCCATAATAAAATTATTATTATTATGATAGTATTTTATACAGTTTTATACTATTATAATATAATAATATGAGTCTTACTTTCGGTATAATGGGATTTTTATGTTATTGGGTTTCTTAAAAAATAATTCACAAAAATTGGTAGACGTAAAATCCATTATAAAATAGGGATAATTGTATTTTAAGCAAAAATTCGTGTAAATGTGTTTTAAGTACATTTTTTTTTTTTGGTCATGTTTTAAAAAGTCATGTGTAAAAGTTATAAGTTTCACCTTTTATTTACTCTTTAAATATTTAAAGATGTGTATTAAACTATGGTTTTGATTAAAATAATAATTAAAAAATATAATTTGTGTAATATTCTTTTATTATAGTTATATTATCTAACATTCATTCATAATATTCACTACAAGATAGAGATTAATTTTATATATAAAAAAATTAGTAATTATATTAACTAAATTAAATATTATTTTAGAAACTAAATAATTATTGGTACTTAAAATAATTTCTATTATTAATAAATAGTTTCTAAAATTAATATTTAAATAATTTCTAAACTAATATCTAATTATCAATTTAAAAAATATTTATTAATAACATAAATGATTTTAAATACTAATGTTTTTTAGTGTATAAAATAGTATATAATTTAATTAAAATAATAATTAATTATTTTTATTTCTAAAATTAATCTTTATCTAATGATTTTTTTAAACTTAAATATATATTATGAATTCATGTTTAACTTAATCAACATGAAAACCAAATAAAATAAAACATGGTGAATAATGGATTCAATTTCAGTATTATACATATGGGAATGGACTCCAAGAACTATTTAACATGCAACCTATAAATAAAAGTGGCTCCTATGGTTTTATAAAGTTATAGCTTTCTTTGTAAAGCTTAAGAAATGAAAATGACTAAATTCAGTGTCATTTATATAAGAAAACGAAATAAAAGGTTGTGAATAATTTTCCTACATTCAACCTATGTGAGAGGTGTAGGCTAAATTCTTTAATAATAAAAGAGACCTTAGAATAAAATAAAATGAACAAATTGACTACAGGGTCGACTCTGGATAAAGTTGAAAGAAAGATAAAACTTTCGGGGAAAATGATCAATTTCATTTACATGGCAAAACCTTTTACGTATATGATTTCAATAACTTTTTCATATGAGATGTTTATGTTCATCTGACAGTGAAAGAGAAACTGAATTAAAAATAAAAATTTCATCAAACTAAATGGAACTAAAATATAATCTGGAAATTAAATAAATACAAATATTATTTAGTTCGAAATGACTTAATTTCCTGAATTTAACTATTTTTGTTGATCAAAAGTCTTAAAAAATAGTTTTTTTAATATAAAAGGGTGTTTTGTGGAGATTTGTTAAATTTTAAAAATATTTAATAAAATAATTATAAAAATTTATTAAATAAAAAATAATTTTAGAAGTAAAAATTAATTAGTTATTTTGTTGATTAAATTAAATAATACTTTAAAAACTAAAAATTTATTAATATCTAAAATTTATAGACTAGTTTTTAAATTTAGTTAATTATTAATTTTTTAATTATCGATTAATTTATATTTTAAAATTAATAATTAATTAAATATTAATTTAAAAATTATTTTAAATATTCATAATTTTTTAATTTTTAAAATAATATTTAATTTAATCAATATAATAATTAAATATTTTTAGTCTAAAATGTTTCTGTTTAATAATTTTTTTATAATGATACAACACATTAAAAAATAAAATTTGTATTCTTTAGTTAATAATTATCATATATTTAAACATTTAGAGGCAAACTAAAAATGATTATTGAAAATGCTGAGAGAATTAGTAAGCTTTGAAGTGTTTTCATATATGAAATAAGTAAGTATAATTAATTAGAAAGAGACTTGAACACCCGTAAGTTCCCTTAAACATTTACTAATTCATTGAGTGAACTGCTTTAATAGTAAATATTGTTTATAGATAGTTCAGTTATTAATAGTTTAGTGCAAAAAGTTATAGTTGGGATTATAATTTTAATTTGTTTGATCAACCCCTCAACAATAATGCATTAAGGCGATGACTACAAAGGCGATAAAAACAAATAAATAAAGAGAGCTACTTTTTTTTTTAATCTTGGCTCTTGCCAAGAGTTTAAAGTCATTTTTTATAGACATAATAAAATCTATTTAATTCTCTCTCACACTCTCTCTTGATAAAGTTTAATAAAAGTGTCTTTCTATTGTAATTTTTTAAGAATTTATCTTCTATATATAATGACTCAGATTTTTCGTAATCTCTTATCTATCCTTTTCATCTTTATTGCTAAATTAAATTACACTATTAGTTAAAATAAGTTATTTTAAATAAAATTATATAATTGTATACAAATTGACAAATCGATAGGTTGAGTAATCGAACGGTGAAGGTTCGGTCTTTCGACTAAGACTAAGTACGTCCTAATTTGAGATTAGAAGATAAAACATAATCAAACACTAGAAGTATAATTAAGAGGATATTTGGCCTACATTAATCTTAGTGCAGAAAAAGTCTAATAGAAAAGTATAAATAAAAGGAGATTCCCACGGTGGACGTCAAAATGTTCTTACAATTTATATAAGGCCGAATGTACCTTATCAAGTTCCTTTAGTCTTTTAGTCCTTCAGTCTTTTCTTTTGGTTTTTTTCCGTGACACAAAGGGTGGGTCTTGCAAAGACACTCCGGTGCTCAAGTCAGCTAATGTGTTATTTAGTTTGCAAGTTTAAGATTAAAACAGTCATTACCTTTTACCATGGGTTCCTCTTTTATTTATACTTTTCCATTGGACTTCTTTCTGTACTAGTATTAGCGTAGGCCCAATACCCTCCTAATCACACTTTTAGTGATGTCGGTAAGACTTTGTTGGAGACCATCATTCTAAGTCGACATGTCCTTTCCCTTCTCTTTGATAGTCAAACAACAGGTTCACAATGAGTCATTATCTAGCTTAAGTCGGGTCAGCCCGACAGCTAGATCCTTGTTTTGGTCAATCAAAGTATTGTTGTCATCCATGGCATATTGGAGGGAGGAGGCGGACTCGACCAATTGAACTTTAAGGGCCTCCATGTTGGTCTCATCATTCTCTTTGAGAATCGAGCCTATATGCTTGTCGAGCATTAGAGCATGCGCACTTACCTCCAATAAGGTGTCAGCAAGCTTGAAAGCAGTGGTCGACATGTAGCGCTCCTTTTCGGCTGAGCTCAGGGGAATGGATACCTTCTCACCATGATGCATATCACACCCCAAGAAGTCATTTTGTGAGGAGTTAGGCTCGACGTCAACCTCACGGTGCGCTCGCTTATGAGATTTGCCCGAGGAAGACTTATCAAAATGGCGGCAAGAGAACTTCTTATGATCTTTCTCTCGATGGACCTTTTTGGAGCTAGGATTAAGAGGGGGGAGGGCTTCGTCGACAGGAATGGCTTGCAGAGGCTCCACGGCCTCAGCTTGAACCAGTTGGACCTTCCTGACAATGGCTTGTCTGTTTCAATAGTTCTTTGTAGAAAAGTTTTCCCTCTTTCGTAGTAACGGAGGCAATGATGGCTGCAAAAGGCATAAGTCAAATGAACATCAACCAAAAAGGATGAAAGCAAATGGACAAGGAAGCATACCCTCAAGATCACGAAGTCGAGTCGGTGACAGGTAAACCTGCAACACTCGCCAAGTAAGGATTTTGCAGGGAAGCTTGTCCAATATTGACAAGGTTTCCAAGTCTCCCTAGGTTAACGATGATCTTGGCCACACATGAAAATGTGCCAATTCGCGAGTCTAATATAAGGGAAATTGTGGAGTATCGCCGTCATAAAAAAGGTGGCGACCCTCCTTCCCGACCACAACCTTAAAGAAACTCCCTTTAAAATTCTTATAAGAAGAAGTAAATGGAGCAAACAAGCATGACCTCGGCTGGCTAATCAAGGACAACAACTCACAAAAGCCGAAAAGCCTGAATGTAAGCCCAACTATTCGGGTGCAACTGTGTTGGCGCCATATTCAAGGCTCGTAACCCACCAACGATGAACTTATCTAAAGGGAAACGAATGTGGACATCAGTTATTAAACACAAAAAAAGAAAAAAATAATCCCCTAGGACTGGGTCCAGACCTAAACATACAACGTCGAAAGGCAAACACTTACGAAGGGAAACAAGATCATCCAGCGCCTCCGCATCCAACATATCTATACTAGCAATAAAAGATTTTAAGGAAGAGGTACTATCAAATTTAGAAGAATACTCTCGGACACCGGCTTCAACCCACTCGTAGTCGACAACCTGAGCTGGAGGAACGTCCAACTCAACAGCTTCAGCAATAGGGTCAATCAAAAGATGTACATCCTCAGTAACCCCCACCTCGCACTAGCTTGTCTGCTAATACGGGAAGACTCAGAGGAACTCTCAAAACTGGTTGAGACCAAGTCCGATAGGTGGACAACCTCTCTCGACACCCCAACACCAACTATTCTAGACACTTTCAAGGAGGAACTATCAAATAGGGAAGGAGACATGATTACCTCAACTTTAGCATGGTAGGTTTTTGGAGGGAGAAAAAGTGAGAGAAGAAAAATAAGCAAATGAGGAAACCACAATGCTATTAAAATATTCATCCTTGTAATTGTGTTGACTAGACAAGTTATTGTTGTAATTAATTATAAGTTAGAACAACCTGAAGATTATGTACATAAATACCATAAGAGGAATGCAGATGAAGTTTGCTATAACCAACAAATTTCTGCCATAAAAAAAAATAAATTCTGCCATAAATAAATAGCAGTTGCGACCAAGAACAAATTCGTATGAAGTCTTACCTCCAAGAGACTTCCAATAAGACTAAAAAAATTAAGGAGGAGGGAAGTTGATGAAAATATGAACAATTCAAAACTTAATAGAAAAAAAATGTTAAAATGAAGAGCAATACACGTCAGTAATATGGTCACAACAATAAAGATTGCAGAAAGTCACACGAAAACAAGAATAAAAAGCTTACATTGTGGAGAAGTTCCTGATTAATTGAAATGTCTTTATTCACAACTAAATACTTATATTACTATTTACATTTTACTTATTCAAATGTATTGCCTAATTCGATCACAATTAACATTGATTTTGTTAAATGGGAAACAAAGCATAATTGTAAATGCCCAACAAAACAAAAAAAACACATTCATTTTCTTAAATTTTTTCTTCCTGCCACTAATTTTCGCTTCAACATAAGATTCTTCCTAAACAATTCGTGTATCATTTGTTCACCAATAGGGGAAAACATTACATACTACACATTACAATTGCTTTTTAGTAGAAATATGAAATAAAGCATAACTGTAAATACATAAGACACAACCAAAAAATACATATTCATTTTCTTCAATTTTTTCTTTCTGCCACTAATTTTTGCTTTAACTTAGAATTTTTCTTAAGCAATTCTGGTATCATTCGTTCACCAACGTAATTTTCTTCTTCTTAGTAGCCAGACAAAAAATATGGATAAATTTAATTTAGATTGAGGTTTAACTTGACTTGTTTTATAAGTTGGTCTATAAACCCCTAATATTATAGAAAGAGAAAAACTCACTAATGTGAATTATTTATAGTTTGTTGTATTGTTTATTATCTCATACTTATTTTGTGATATTTAATTTATGTTATTTTGTACTAATTTATCTTATATTGACTTTTTTATAGAATTGTCTAGACTTACTTCGATGTATTCTATATTTTTGTCTCATTTTTATTTATCAAATTAATCAAAAAATTAAAAATATTATCAAAATTAAATTAAATAATATTTATTCATCCATTAACAAACTATTAAAATAGTAAAGATATTTAAAACAAATACATAAAAATGAAACGAGTTTCCATTATATAATTAAGTCAAAGTAGACCACAAGGAATTTCTGTTGCGTAACATTTGGCACGGGAAACTGTCAACCAAAACATTTTAGTTTTGTATTAGGACGATTCAACCACTATTCTCATAATTGTTTTAGGATTTTTTTTTAATATTTATTACACATTAAAAATATCTAAATGTATTAAAAATTATGAATTACACGTTTTGAAGGTATTATAGAAAAATATATATTCTGAATATATATTTATTTTAAATGGAATATTCTAAAATATTTCTATTATTATAGAATTACTTCTTCAGAATAAATTAAAATCTATTACGGAATATTTTTTTTTTCAAAAGTGTAAAAGTAAAAAAAAATTCGAAATCAGTTTCAGCATTAAGATGAAATAAAAAGGTATGAGAAGAAAATATGGAGTTGCAAACAGCCAATTATTCGTTCCAACGGCCCATTAGGAAAATTTGAAATCGGATCATATGTATGTATTGTATACGAATCACGCGTATACTATTTCGTATGGGTGCAGAACAGAAAGGAAACAAGGTCGTTCGCAGGTACGGTAACTGATCATCTTAGAACCAACTCTCTCTGCGTTGTAAGCGAACCCATAGATTAGGGGGCTGTGATTTCGATTTCGACTTCGATCGCTCTCCATTTTCGTGAATTCATAGCTGATTGACACTTCCTTGAAATTTCGTTTATATATGTTTCTGATGAGCAAAACGACTTCACTGCTGATTTCATTTTCATTCGTATTAGGAGCTTTGAGTTTCCCAATTAGGGATTAGTTGAGATGAACGCCGAAGAAGTTTCTTATCATATTATTATTCGTAGATTCATAGCTGATTTGTACGTCCTTCGAATTTCATTGATATATGTCTAGGATGAGCAAAACGACTTCACTGTTGATTTCATTTTCCTTCACATTAAGATGCTTGATCTTATCGATTGGGAATTAGTTTAGACGAGCACCAAAGGAGTTTCATATTTTATATTATTATTCGTAGATTCATAGCTGATTGGTATATCCTTCGAATTGCATCGATATAAGTTTAGGATGAACCAAACAACTTCACTGTTGATTTCATTTTTGTTCATATTAGGAAATTTGAGTTTTCAATTTGAAATTAGTTGAGATGAGCCCCGAAAAACTTCTATGTCATATTAATATTCGTAGATTCATTGCGGATTGGTACTTTCTTCGATTTCTTTGATATATATTTAGGATGAGGAAAGTGGTTTCACTATTGATTTCAGTTTTGTTCGTATTAGGAAGTTTGAGTTTCAAATAGGAATTAGTTGAGATGAGCACTGCGAACATTTTTTATCGTCTTACTATAGTAATTATCCTTGTTGACCGAGTTAAATGGGTGCTATACAATCTTGGGGAGAGTTAGTGTAGCTGATCCCCGGGGCTAGTTTCATTTTCGAGATTTTTTTTATTGCTCTGCTGGCATACAATTTTTCAGTCTTGTAGGAATTCTTCCTCAGTGTACGACAGTTGGAACACTGAAAAAGAATAAAAGTAATATCTATTTTGCTATTGTAATGTTGCAACCTTGTGCGTGATGGCTTCGCAGCATGTACTCAACAGGATGGTTATTAGAGCGATTTCTTAATTTGTTTCCTCCATAAAAGGATTAAATGTACTTTATGTGATATGGCATGCATGACATGCTATGAATTATGGATGCTATTCTTCTGTGATACTTACTGTCTTTGTTATTCATTGTGAAGCATTTCTCTGATATTTAGTTGATTATAAGATTGATCAGTACCTTTTTGCATGTTAAATTACCTGTTTCTTTCAAAGATTTTTGTCATTCAGTTGTGCTTGGGCATAATTAACATAAGATAAAGGTATTACACACAACATATTTTGATTTGCATGCTGAATATTATGATAGTATTTGCATTTAGATATGTCAAGAATAACATGATATTTAATATGCTTGTGTGGCTTGCGTATTGAGATGCTCAGTTTATTTTGAGAGTCAGAAAATATATTTTTTAATTGGGTGCAATCCTTTAATCTTGTTATCTTTGTTTGGTGATGTTTTTTGGTTTTATTTTTCATGATAGCAAGTTTTATGCGAAATTCTGAATTTTCTCTCTCTTGCAGGATGTGACTGGTTGAGGTTTCTTCAAAATCGTTTTATTTGAGCATTGCAATGAAGCTGTAGAAGATAATATATACACAAACAGATGCTCATAATTCAACAATGAAGCGTTATGTTTATATTGATGATGATGAATCATCTCATGATATATACTGTGATAATCGTATATCAAACAGAAAATATACTGTTTTAAACTTTCTTCCAAAAAATTTATGGGAACAGTTCAGGTAATCTTTCTCTTGATGCTCTTTGTTTCTCATTTTTTTTAAAATTATGTGTCATGATATGTTGCACATTCATTTTCACATCTTTAAGGTTCTTCTGTTTGATCTCCTTCTCTATCTTCTTTGATATTGAATAACAAAGGTTTGTTTGCAAGGAGGGAATTTCATTTTGTTGGATACTCTGTGCGATTTCATAGATTCTACTTTCTAGACATGAATCATCATATAGTTAACACTAGAAAAAGAGAGTTCAGAAGATTGGTTAGTGGACAATGGCATGAATGTGGAGGATCCAGACAGTTTTAATTTGACATTGTGTAACTCACTCATCCTATATTCTAGGGATTCAGCC
Source organism: Phaseolus lunatus (assembly GCA_013389735.1). Taxonomy (NCBI): domain Eukaryota; kingdom Viridiplantae; phylum Streptophyta; class Magnoliopsida; order Fabales; family Fabaceae; genus Phaseolus; species Phaseolus lunatus. The sequence goes on from CM023861.1 coordinate 29,546,718, forward strand.
TTGTTCTTTTTTTTTTTGTGGTTGTTGATAGAGAACACTGATACACTGATTTTATTATGTAAAGAGAAAAAGGTACAAAAAGACACCGAGACTCTGTTTACATGAAACTATATAGTCAGAGCTCAGTCACAAGTTATATAACCTTCTAACTAAAGCTGTAGCACTAATTAGAGAAGAAACTAAGTATGATAACTGCCTCACAAACAGTTACACTAAACAAATCAGAGACCAACAGTTGTAGCAGCTAACCAACTCGATATCATTGTCTAACAGAAGTATAACACTCACAGTTGTTTTGTTTACTGTGCACGATTCCTTAAGTGTTATGAATTATCAAGGAACTTATTTTTTATTGAACAAAATGAGTTTTTCTTTGGTGTTAAAATTTGAGGTTAATTTTCTAATTAAACATAACTCTCTTAATCCATCTGATTTTGCTCCTTTTTCCAGCCGGTTCATGAATCAGTACTTTTTGCTCATAGCTTGCCTACAGTTATGGCCTCTCATTACTCCAGTAAATCCTGCCAGTACATGGGGTCCACTTATCTTTATTTTTGCTGTCTCTGCATCAAAAGAGGCGTGGGATGATTACAATAGATATCTTTCAGACAAAAAGGCAAATGAAAAGGAAATCTGGTTTGTGAAGAAGGGCATCAAGAAACATGTATGAAACGTATTTAATTTTCTCTAATATATATTATGCTGTGTTTCCAGTCATTGATCATCATCATTTGAATAACTATGCATGATTTTGACCTTTATTATTTACAGTAGAGTATAATCTGTTTATCTTTTCAAGATATTGTTACCTTTTCATTTCAGATGATGGTTTTAACTTTAATCTAAATTCTATACGCAAAGTATGAGGTACCTCTTTTGGTTTTTGAAATATCAGGATATTGTGTATAGATATACTTTTGTGTCTGAGCAGTTTAATTATGCATACATGTGTATTTTCTCAAACCTTTTGATATTCCTGGTCTTGCTATTTTTTATTTTCTTTTTTCATTCCCATTTTTTTTGTTCTAAAAGGTCAGAGACGTGTATGTTTAGTTGGTTCATTCTCATAAAAACACCTTTAAAAAAAAGCTGAAGTTGAATAGACTTCAAGCTTCTACTTCATATCCCGTAACTTGGTCTGCTTCATGTCTTGTAGGCAGGAAGATTTACATAAGCTTTATCATTTGATATTATAAGGTGTGTTCTTTTATCTGTAGATCTAATGATTTTTTCTGGGTGGGGGTGGTACCCTTGGTGGTTTTGCAGATTGAAGCCCAGGATATTCATGTGGGTAATATAGTATGGCTACGTGAAAATGATGAAGTGCCTTGTGACCTTGTTTTGATTGGCACCTCTGATCCTCAAGGAGTTTGCTATGTAGAGGTAATTATGTTGTGAAACATGCTAAAGTTGGTCTTCTCTCTCTGCAGCATTGCAGGGAATTGGAACGGAGTTCCACTACATTTCTTCTTCTAAATCTTCTTCTCTTTCGCTCATTTGGGGGCAGACATTTCATTATATTCATTTTAAGGATCTTATGATGTGACATGTTATTCAGACAGCTGCACTGGATGGTGAAACTGATCTAAAGACACGGGTCATACCTTCTGCTTGTGTGGGAATTGATGTTGAACTATTGCACAAAATTAAGGTAAGGTTTTATCTACAGTACCTATACTTGGTTGAATTTAATTGTGAAGAGTAATTAGATAAGATGTTTGAATGATGTAGGGAGATCAGCTTATGCCTGTAATCTTGTGGTGGTTGTTAGCATAAACAACTATCATCAGCTCTAAGTAGTTAGTTGTGTTATAACTACTTCTATTGTATAAATTGCTTGAACTGTACAGTTACTAGTGTGAATGAACTCACTTTTAGTTTATCAGAATCACTTTATCTTCTATCTCTTAATTGTCTCTCAATTATTAATTATTAAATATGGAAACTACTTAATTACTCTTTTCTCTATTTGTGTGTGTCTAGGGTGTAATTGAGTGTCCTTGTCCAGATAAAGACATAAGGAGATTTGATGCAAACATGCGGTTGTTTCCCCCATTTATTGATAATGATATATGCCCTTTAACCATTAAAAACACCATTCTTCAGTCATGTTACTTGAGAAACACAGAGTGGGCATGTGGAGTGGCTGTCTATACAGGCAAGTCCATGTATACAATCTATTAAATTCTTGGAACTGTGTATACTTTTTCAGCAACAGTTTAAATTTTGTATCTGGCATGTATTGTATTTCTTCAGGTAATGAAACCAAAATGGGCATGAGTAGAGGTATACCAGAACCAAAGCTCACTGCTATGGATGCCATGATTGACAAGCTGACTGGCGCTATATTTATATTCCAAATTGTTGTTGTTCTGGTTCTTGGTATAGCAGGGAATGTTTGGAAGGACACAGAAGCTAAGAAGGTATGTTACAGTTTCTCAACATAAGTTTCTTGTCAATTGTATCAAATCTTGTACCGATCAGGATATGTTCACTAGTGTTTATTATTTTTGTTTTGCTATATTGCACTTTTGTTTACCTGTATTTTCATGGTAGTAGCGTGCACCCATTGCAATTTTGATTTTGTTTCAACAAAGAGCATATTGGCTTGGCTGGTTGCTCCCTTTGTGTTTTCACGTGGACTATTTAGTTGAGTGTATATTTTACTCTTTGTAAGTAGGCTTTGGTTTATTTTAGGAAATATTCTTCATAATCTTTTAGTCCCTTTGTCAATGGATGCTCAGGCATCGTGGTTTTTTTCTTCTTCTTAGAATAACCACTAATTTTGTAATTTCCCGTGTCATCATGCTATTTAATCATTGAAGGTTTTTTTATTTATTTTCTGGAATCTTACTTTTATGGGGTGTTTGAAACAGCATCCAAAACACACATTTTCTCAAAACCATGTCAAAATTGAGAGAAATACACAGAAACAGATTTATATTGATTATGTGTTCACTGCTTTCGATGGGAATTGAAACATGATAGTAGACTTTTGACCTGTTTTGATGCCGTATCTTTCATAATTCTATGGAAGTTTCTGTGTTTTGTAGTGATCTTCGAGATTGATGTTGGTGGATCCTCATGTTTTTTTGTTTCTTTTGTTTTTCAAAGCAATGGTATGTTCTTTACCCTCATGAAGGTCCTTGGTATGAACTGTTGGTCATCCCTTTGCGGTTTGAGCTTCTCTGTTCCATCATGATACCCATTTCAATTAAGGTGAGCTGATGGTAAAGATTTGGCATACATTATATTATGATATAACATGCTTGTCATTTGGATAACAGTCATAGCATAGATAGCATAGTGGAAGTCCTTTGAGGTAAGAACATTTATGACCTTAAGAACTAAATTAAAATATCATTAAAACTTAAGTTCTAATTAAAAATAGGATTTTTGACTGATAATCCTAGTGCTAACAATTATTATTATTTAACTTCAAAACATTTCAAAATTGTGTAAATATTGAGGGTAACTTTCTAAATTTGATAGAGCCAACTGTTTCATCTCTGGCAGGTATCTCTCGATTTGGTGAAGAGCCTGTATGCAAAATTTATTGACTGGGACAATAAGATGATTGACCTCGAGACTAGCATTCCATCCCATGCAACAAAGTGAGTAACTGGATGATCCTATTACCAACTACTTTGAGGAACTTGTTCATTCAAGAATTTAGAAAAATAAAATTTTTGTTAGCTGTAAAATGTCTTGTATTATTAAGGATTGAGTTACAATACTCAAGTATTTATATAATCAAATAGCATGAGCTGCAAGCTAGTCGGTTAAGATCTGTTCTACACTAGACTCCAGCAGTTCTAACATAATTACAGATGAATAGCTCGAGGTACAAGCTAGTAAGTTAAGATCTAACTGTTCTACAACATACTCCAGCTCTCCTAACGAATAACAGCTGACTAACTAACAATTAAAGGATGCTGACTTAATGCTGAGTCTGCTTAATATACTGGCAGAGAATAGTCTAATAGCACAAAGTATACTATCATACATTAGCACACTATTTTTTATTAATGATGTTTGTTATATTTGACAGTACAGCGATAAGTGAGGACCTGGGACAAGTTGAGTACATTTTGACTGACAAAACAGGCACGCTGACTGAGAATAAGATGATATTTAGAAGATGTTGTATTAGTGGCAATCTCTACGGAAATGAAAATGGAGATGCATTGAAGGGTATGGTTGCTTGGGGGAACTTTTCTTGTTGCCTTGTTAACATATAATAGTTGTATTTAGAACTTTCCCTTTACCATGGAAATTATGTGGAAGATATATTGAAATTTGTCTAAATGAGTTGGCTTCTTGTTTTGAGCGTGTAGGGTATCTAAGGCATGGCTAATACCATTGATCTTGTGAACATATTTCCTTAACATCTCCAATGGTTTCCTTGATTCACTTAGATTTAGAGGTTTATTTGAATAGAAGATTGATTTTCTCAACTAATAGGAATTAATATCATCTGACATGAAAAAATGGAACATTTATTTTCATTGAAAGATGGTTTTGGAACATATTATGAATGTACAGGGAGAAAGTGTAAATTTTGAAGATTGTCTAAATTAGTACATCAGGAACATGAAATGATTCAGATTTGTTTATGAACATGAATGAATTCACTTCTATTCCCTTTATTCCTCTACTGTTTATGCATACACTGATTGTTTTTTTTTTAAATCACTGTCTATTTTCCAAAGATATATTTTCTTCTGTAATTGTTTCAGATTTCAAGTTTAACCACCTGATTAGTTACATCTTGTGATGTGCAGATGTAGAGCTTATCAATGCTGTGTCCAGTGGTTCTTCAGATGTCGTACGATTTCTTACAATTATGGCAATATGTAATACTGTCATACCTACACGAAGGTGATTCTGCCTTTATCTTTGCTAGGACACCAGATATGCCAACTGTTAAGACCAACAAATTTCTTAGTTGGGATATTTTTAGTAAGCCCTTTGTAGGAAGTTAATAATTTGTGCTTGTTTTCTTGTTGTCATACTTAGCAAAACTGGAGATATCTTGTATAAAGCACAGTCTCAAGATGAGGACGCCCTTGTTCAGGCTGCTGCTCAATTGCATATGATTTACTTTAATAAGAGTGGAAATATTCTTGGTACTGTGCTTGCTGTTACATTTGAAACCATGACTGACTATTTGGTTACATAAGTTCATATAATCACTTTTTTTAATATTTCAGAAGTCAAGTTCAACTCTTCAATACTTCAGTATGAAGTCCTGGAAATCCTAGAGTTCACCTCTGATAGGAAAAGAATGTCAGTAGTATTGAAAGATTGCCAAAATGGAAAGATCCTTCTTTTGTCGAAAGGTGCAGACGAGGCTATTCTTCCGTTTGCTCGTGCTGGTAAAGTTATTTATTTTTCCTGTTCATTTGTATTTTATGGTATTCAACTAATGTTTACACAGGAATTTTCTTAGAATTCATGATTCCTTATACTTCTCCTTTCTTCACGAATATAGTTGGCTTCGAGTCAGATAGGAGTATAGTGATTTCAGATGAGTAGGGAGTGAAATATCGAGATTAAATAGTCATGCACTATTGTCGTAATTTGTAACTACTTTTTTTTCAATCCTTGCCAAAGATTGGTGCTAAAATGATGTCAGTTCTTTTAATTTTGTTTTTCCTTTTTTTTTAACTGTCCCATTCTTTTACTCAGACCTGTTTGCATGTATTGGAACTAACTTTTCAAATCTGATCCGACCAGAACTGATTATATGATTTAGATTAATTGAATGACTTTTAACTGAATCTGACTTAAACTGATCCTACAAGGCCCATCCCTCTTTAAAGGCTGAAAAAAAATCTACATTAGATAAAGGCGAAAACTTGGTTCTGTGTTTAGGACTTACAACCGCAACCAAATTGAACAGTTCAAAATTTAGGGGGAGGAGACGACACTTCAATCTATTGCAATGAAAGCTTTTTGAGGCTTAAAGAGAATTTACAATGGAACCCCATCTCACCCTACAGAGACAGGTCGGGCTTAAACTCATGACCTATCAAATGTAAGATATGCCTTGTTTCTCTCGAGTAAACCCTACAGAGGCTTAAAGAGAATTTACAATGGAACCCCATCTCACCCTACAGAGACAAGTCGGGCTTGAACTCATGACCTATCAAATGTAAGATATACCTTGTTTCTCTCAAGCAAACCCTTGGGGTTATATAAGTCTGTTATATCGGTTAGTTTTTTGTTGACTTCGAAGGCCTAACGCAATCTTCTTCCATTATCTGGGTTTGGGATTGTCTCTGAGACCATAGACAGGGTTATATGATTATACATAGAAGAGATTGGTTTTGCGTCAATTATGGAAAAATAACAAGGAATCGCTAGGTAGTTAAGGTATGTGCAAAGAAGGCCCTGAGAGGTACCGGTAAGAAGAGTTGATTTTGTTGAATATTCTTTTGTCAAGAATTGTATGTGTAGAAGGCTTTATTTTATTTATATAGAAAATCTACATATTGATAGAACATGAGCAAAACAAGAAAACTATCAGCTAATAAACTGATAAAAGATAATGCCCAAAAAAATAGGATAAAGACATATTTATCCTATCAGTTAACATGACTTTTATTTAAAATAAAATAACATAAAAATCTAATATATTCTGTTTCTTAATTAATTCCAACAGTTATATCTTCAATACTCCTCCTTGACTCTGGAACTACAAATTCCAAGTTTTTTTGTCTCAAGTATTCAAGTCTTATTTTTGAAAGTGCCCCTGGTCAAAATGTTAGCGCTTTGATTCTCTGTTTTGCAGTATAGTAATTTCACTCCTCCTTCTCTTTGAAATTCTCTTAGAAGAAAAAGCTTTATCTTAAATTGTTTAGTTTTTCCCTAAAACAATGGATCATTGGCAATTGAAATTGCAGCTGGTTATCTATAAAAATCTGTGTACTATCTTGTTCCATATGCAAATCTGTCATGATTGTCCTTACTCAAAGAGTCTGATTCACCGCAGCAACAGCAACTACATATTCTGCATTTGTAGTTGATTGAGCTATAACATCTTGCTTTTTAGAGTACCAAGAAAAAACTCCAGAACCAAAAGAAAAAAAGTAACCAGATGTCATTCTCATCACAACCTATCCAATCACTATCAGAGTAGACATGAAACTTAAACTTATGAGAATGAGAGTACATCACACCACATTCTAAAGTTCCTTTAATATATTAACAATTTCTTTGGCAGGCTCAAGAATGAACATCATTAGCACAATGCATGAACCTTGAAAGAATACTTATTGCAAACAGGATATTTGGTCTTGCAGCAATAAGATATATTAGGCAACCAATTAAGCTTTTGAAATGATGTTCATCTATCTTATCGGCTCCATCATCTTTTCTAAATGATTCATTCTGGTGTATCAATGCTTTTGCTGTCCTCCATCCTCCATTCCCGAGAAGAAGGACAAGAAACCAAAATCTGTCATTTCAACTTTGAACTCTGTTATTAGTTTCTCATCAATATCGGTCACAATTATGTAATCAACATAGATATAAACTATGATTAAATTAACACTGACCATTTTCACTTATAATGTAGCTTTGCTTGGACTTTTAATAATCCAAGTTTTTGAAGATAATCATCAATTCTACCATACCAAGCCTAGGGGCCTATTGAAGACCATACAAGGCCTTCTTTAGCTTGTACACGTTGTCTTCTTGTCCCTTAACTTTAAATCCCTCTTGTTGCTCCACAAATATCTCCTTATGCAAATAACCATTTTAAAAATGCAGATTTTACATCTAAATGATAATTTTCCATCCTTTGTGCGGCTAAAGCAAGCATCATTCAGATTGTATCAATGTCCAACATGAGCAAATGTTTTTTGAAAAATCTAGCCTAAACACATAAGCATATCCTTTGACTACTAATCCCACCTTGTAATTGTTTATAGAACCATTTGCATTAAGTTTAATTTTTATTAGAGAGTGAGTTTAAGTCTAACTCATCGTCACAAAACCGGTTTAGTAAGGTGAGGTTTGTCCCCACTTATATACTATTAATTGGTCTTATCTCTAACCGATGTGGGATCTCCAACACACCTCATATCAAGGATATCATGCATTAACGCCGAGGACATCGAGCGTGGGAATTAGGGGGGGGGGGGGGGGGGGGGGGGGGGGGGCAATAGTGAGTGGCCTGATAGATCCAAATTTCGATTAGGATGAGCTCTGATACTATATTAAGAAGTGAGTTTAAGTCTAATTCATCCTCGTAAAATAGACTTAGTAAAGTGAGATTTGTCCCTACTTATATACTATTAATTGGTCTTCTCTGGATAATGTGGGATCTTTAACAATTTTGTAAACCCATTTTGAATCATTTTGAGCTCTTTCTCCATAGCTTTACTAATCAAATATGTGTGGTATATATACTGTGGTAATGTAGTAATTGGATAATAATAATAATAATAATAATAATAATAATAATAATAATAATAATAAAAGGTTTGTGTGGACAAGCTTCTCTAGAAAAGAGAAAAAGCAGAAAAATTTAAATGAACTTTTCTGTAACAAAGCATAATAAATTAAAATGATAGTAATAAAAACTAATTAAAACATAAGCCAGTTAATAATAATTAGAAATAATATAATAATAAGAAATAATAAGAATGTACATATATGTGTGTACATGTATATTAAAACATTGGACTAGGTACCAAAAAATAAGAGTAGCTGTCATCTCAATACCACTACCTGCTGTCGAGTTTTTATTTTCTTTGGGGGGCAAGGGGGGCTGCTGCTCTGCTATTGACACCATTGATTATTGCAGGGCAACAGACTCGACATTTCATTGAAGCTGTGGAACAATATGCTCACTTGGGATTGCGTACACTATGTTTGGCTTGGCGTGAGTTAAAGAAAGATGAATATCGAGAATGGTCTTTAATGTTTAAAGAGGCCAGTAGCACTTTGGTTGACAGGGAGGTAAAGGGCATATACTTATGGCTTATTTTGTGTACTTTAACTCAAAAGCTCGCTTTCTCAGTTTAATATCTTTCACAGTGGAGAGTAGCTGAGATTTGTCAACGAGTAGAACATGACTTGGAAATTCTCGGTGTAACAGCAATAGAGGATCGTTTACAGGTGAAAATTAGCTGTACTTGCTGATAACAATCTATAATATATGATAATACTTTTAAATTCATGTAATTTTACTGAATCCTCATCTACTTTTGATGAAATGAAAATATTAAAGAATTTCCCCAGTGATTTAATGTGATGACCATTATGATTTTTTTATGTTTTGCTTTTAGGATGGAGTGCCTGAAACGATAGAAACTCTAAGAAAAGCTGGAATAAATTTTTGGATGCTAACTGGAGATAAGCAGAATACTGCAATACAAATCGCTCTGTCATGTAATTTTATTTCTCCAGGTGATTCAGATTTGGGATCATGTTGTAGAATATTGTTTTCTTCTTAGTGATGTGCAAATAGTACAATTATTGTATGTCTTCATAATCAAGCAGCATTAGAATCTCGAAATGACCCCCATAGTTAGTCTGCCATTCTCTCTGTTTATATAAAAATAGATAAAAACTTATGTTTGTGTCTTGTTTTTCTGCTGTATATCTTCCATTTAGTTGGGGAGTAAGTGTGTGAGTGGTGAAAACTGTCCCAACTGTACAAAAGGAGGAACACCTAATGGTTGTTCTCAAGACTCCACTTTAGTGCTAGTAGGGGGTAGCAGAGCTTAATTGTTCTATTTGGGGTAGCCAAAGAGAAAGAATATAATTTAAGGTCTTAGAAAATAGGTCTTAAGTCTAATTAAATTTCACAAAACAACCTTGCAAGGTAAGGTTTGTGCCACCTATGTACTATAATTTAATCGTATCTCTAGTCGATATGAGATCTCTAGCACATTTCACACTGAGGACTAGACATCTCAAGAGTGGGACTGAATACTTATAAGTAGTTCGATAATGGGCGACACAATAGGTCCAACAAACTTCAATAAGATAGATTTTGATGCCATATTAGAAAGTGAACTTTAAACCTAATTCAATCTCAAAAAATGTGTTTGCAAGATGAGGTTTGCATCCAGTTATGCTCTATATATTACAAAACACTTTTTATCCATATAATTTTAATGAATGTTAAACAAATAATTAAATAATGTCAATACTGATTAATTGTCTAGAGGTTTAAAACAATGATAAACTTAATATAATGATCATTCCAAAACATCGTCAGAAAAACATGCACTTGTAAATTTTACTGATTACTAGCTTGCTGACAACACACTGATAATGGAATGATCTAATGTAGTAGCTTAAAATCAGGAAGTATCTTGAATACCTCATTTGAATTTAAAAATATCTTGATATCTTATTCAGAATCCATTTAATTTTAATAAATAATGTAAATACTGATTAATTGTGCTATGAAGTTTAAAGCCATAGTAAAGCTTGATATGATGATCATTCCCAAACATAGTCAGAAAAAACACGCATTTATAAATTTTATTAATCACTAGCTATCTGAAAACACATTGATAATAGGAATGACATAAATGAGGAATATCTAGAATACCTTATTTGAATGTGTGGCTTCTGGTTAACAGCTTGGGCTACCAACATAAAAAAGAATACTTTTCAATTTTAACTTGACTATCTGTTGTGCATATTATCCTGTTTTAGAATAGCTTGGCTATGTTTGTGTTACTATTTGCTTTAAATTTTACTGTTTGATTAGTGTTATTCATACTTCATTGGAAGGCTATTAACTTATGTTGGTAAAACTGGAGAGGATTTATTCTTACAATTCACTCTCCCTAAAACTAAGAACTGAATGGATAGCTTCTATCAATTGATGGCCATAAAATAAATTCTTTTCCACTGATAAAAACTTTGGTAATTGAAATTATGTAAAAACTTGAATAAGGAAATATCTAGAAGTATACCTTCTTTGAGTTTGGAAATGTCAGAGTCTTATTCTGGATGCTTCAAAGGTTCATAGCTTGGCTTACCAACATAGACAACACTACTGTAACTTCAACTTAACTATCTGTTGTGCATAGTCCCATTTTTTAAGAGCTTTTCGATGTGTGTGCACAAATTGCTTTAAATTTTATTGTTTGATTAGTACTACGCATCCTTCTTTGGAAGGTTTTTAATTAATGTTGGTAACATTGAGGAGCCTTTATTCTCACGATTCCCTCCCCCAACACAAACAGAACCAAAGGGACAGCTTCTATCAATTGATGGAAAAACAGAGGAAGAGGTTTGTAGGAGTTTAGAGAGAGTGCTACGAACTATGCGGATAACTACCTCAGAACCCAAGGTACTGCTTATTAATTTCTGTATTATCTTAGAATCCACTAGTTTTGTTTTTCTTGACCATTCTTCATTTTTTTATTGTGTGATTTCTATTTTGGAGGATATCTTATTATCCCTTTGTCTTCAACAAATTTCTTGTCATATCTAAAATAGGTAAATCTAGTAATGAGCAACTTCTACGGACACATTGGGTGTTCTAACTAGGACACATTGGGTGTTCTAACTAGGACACTCTTTTTTGCAAACATGTGGTGAGATCAAGATAATTTGGAAGGTTTTGGAATTCATCTGATCATTCTTCTCTCAAACAGGATGTGGCTTTTGTTGTTGATGGTTGGGCACTTGAGATTGCACTTACTCACTATCGTAAAGCTTTCACTGAGTTGGCAATTTTGTCAAGGACTGCTATATGTTGTCGTGTGACGCCATCACAAAAAGCACAGGTTTTTCTTTTTACCATTTTACCTGCTTACAATAATATGTTGCTTCTGTTTTTATGAGGCTAAGCTTTGCATTCCTTTCATGTTTAGTTGCCATCCATGTTAATAAGGGGTGTCTTAGCTCCTTTTAATTAACCTATTACAATAAGAAGGGTGATGACACGATCAACATCTTATGTTTTCCTCTAATGGGAACCTAATACTTCTATTTGTATTATTTCAATTCTAAATTATCAGAAAATAATGGTTACTAATTTGTCTTGTATACTATTTCTTGTTGCAGCTTGTTCAGATCTTAAAATCATGTGATTATAGAACATTGGCTATAGGTGATGGTGGAAATGATGTAAGGATGATACAACAAGCTGATATTGGTGTGGGTATCAGTGGCAGAGAAGGATTGCAGGCAGCAAGAGCAGCTGATTACAGTATTGGAAGTAAGCCATTTTACTCCTTTGCTGGTGCAATCATGATATGTATACTAGTCCTTTGACACAGTTCCCCAAGTACCGTCTGTTTCTTGTATTTTGAATTTGTCAGATATTTTACACATATGGTTCAATTTCTAATGTTGTTCTGTATCTTTATCAATAACTTTTCTTTATTATTCTTGACAACCATAATTTGATTCAAAGCTCTTCTACTAATTAATCTTTTTCAGTGGTTGGAATAAGACAGGGCAGACTAGTGTTTTCCATTCTTTCAGTAGTTGCTTATGATTACCGGATTTCATCTCTTATGTTATGATTATTCTGTTCATTTTCAGAGTTTAGATTCCTGAAGAGATTAATTCTGGTCCATGGCCGCTACTCATACAACCGTACAGCATTTCTTTCTCAATATTCATTCTACAAGTCCCTACTGATTTGCTTCATCCAAATCTTGTGAGTTTCTTTGACAAGGTCTTGAATTTTTTTTCTCCTGACAAGCATTAAAGATGTCCCCAGCCAGAAAGGGCTGGGTAGCTATATACAGTAAGTTTCACAGAAACACCCACAGATGGCCCAGAAAAAAAGGAAAAAATGTCTGTTGTTTTTCCATTCTATTTCTGTGTGGTTATTGTTAATGATTATGAATATGATAATCAACCAAGCACTTCAGGAACCTACCCTTAAAATAAAAGCTAGTTTTAAGGGAGACAAATCAAATACTTAAATATTCCACTAAACATCTCATATTATATGATGTAGGACTTAGTAACTCGTAGTATCCAACTCCCATCATAACACTGTCCCTGGGAGCTAATGTCTCGGCAGATTTCACTTTATGACATTCTACTTCATAACACTTCAAAGTTTTTTTGTTGGTCGGAACCTATATAGGTAGTCTTTTTCAAAATATCAACAATTAATTCTGATACCAAATTGTTAAGTAGTCAAACATTTGAGTAACCCACCCTAACTGTTAAGGGGGGTGGAGAACCAAGCAGACTCCACCAAACATTTAATATTACTCATTGTGGGACTTAGACAGCTCATAATATTGAAGTCCCTATTAAAATGTTGTGATGAAAGAAAGGCATTCCAATCTTCTTTATATTGATGGTTGCATCTCCAGTTTTTCATTTATTTCAGGTGTCTCTGGAACTAGCCTCTTCAATTCTGTCAGCTTGATGGCTTATAATGTTTTCTACACCAGTGTTCCTGTTCTAGTCAGCGTGCTTGACAAAGATCTTAGTGAGGAAACTGTAATGCAACATCCGCAAATTTTATTTTACTGCCAAGCGGGAAGGTTTGTAATTGTGCTGCTTTTTGTTATAGATAGCAGAACTATCAAAATGTATTACAACTGAGTAACCCTTATATTAGTAAAAGGAATTTTTTTATAGCCATTTCACTGGGTAAGCATTTGACTATAAATATTGAAACAGGCTTCTCAATCCTAGTACATTTGCTGGATGGTTTGGGCGATCTCTCTTCCATGTGAGTTTTATTTGATATTAACCAATTGTTTATAAATTACTGAGATTATGAGTTTATAGGAAGCTCATAATGTTGTTAAAGGCGGACTATCGGGCCAAAATTCTGCCATATGCATATGGTGGATAGTTTAACAGCCTATGAAGGAGGCAAGCTGGACAACATAAAAATAATATAAATATATGGTAATTAAGTATTAAAGCAGCTATTAAATTGATAAAGAATAATAAAAATATAAAAATGGTGTCACGGATTAGAAAAGGAAGTATAAATACTAAAAAGAATAACTAAAATAGTTGAAAAAGGAAAAAAAAAAAAAAGCAGTATAAATATTTAAAAAACAGAATTGAAAAATTATACTTAACTAAAAGATTAAATTGACAGATGAATAATTAATAGAATTGAAATTTAAACAAATAAATAAATAAGAAACAAAATAGGCAGTAAAAGTTCACCAGAGATGGAAAAATCATACACCAAAGGTTGCTGAAGCTGGAGCTTGCCGGAGATCAAGGTTGTTGGTGGTTGGATGCTTGAGGGGGAGAGACAGGTAGTAGTGACTCATGAGGGAAAAACGGGTTTTAAGCCCTATTTTAGACTGGCTATGGATTGGGCCACATGGCCCAAATACTATTTTTGGTTTTTCCACCTTGACTACCGCAGGCATGTTTATGGTAGGTGCCATTTAAACACAACCCTACCATGGTGCCACCATGACTGCTGTTTAATAACACACTCTCATGACTGATGTGTTGCTCCACGAAAAAAAAAACTGAGTTACTAGCTTTACTTCAAAATTATGTAGTTCCATGAACATTTTATCCGTGCCTGGTCATTTCTCATTGATATTGATTGTAATTTGCAGGCAATAGTTGTATTTGTGATAAGCATACATGCTTATGCTTATGATAAAAGTGAAATGGAGGAGGTTTCAATGGTTGCACTTTCCGGTTGTATATGGTTACAGGCTTTTGTAGTAACAATGGAGACCAAGTAAGCTTTAATATTGGTGGTCACTGATGCTACTGTTACTTCGACTTAGAGTGCTATGCTATTAGTAATGAATTGAAAGAACTATCTGGTGTATAATGTTTCCATTTTTAATGAGAAGAGTTTAATTTTTTGTGGTGATGGAGTGGGTGGAGAGGATTATTGCTTTTTTGGCTTGGTTGCAATTGTTTGGTTGGCATGGAAATTTCGAAAAGAAGTCATTTTAGTTCAAAGCATTTGCTTCAACTCGCTGGAGAAGTTTTTCTGGTTTGATTGCCTAACTCTTATTTTTTATGCCTACAGTTCCTTTACTATATTGCAACATATGGCTATATGGGGTAATTTGGCTGCCTTTTATGTCATTAACTGGATCTTCAGCGCTCTTCCTTCATCAGGGATGTATACAATTATGTTTAAGTTGTGTCGACAGCCGTCATATTGGATTGCAATTTCTGTAAGTAGCTTCTCACCTCTTGCACCTTAATGAAGTTCTTCACTTTCAATCTCCTCCTTCTCTTTCCTTTCGACTCTTCATCAGGGATGCATTCAAGATTACGTTTTTCTATTTTTTGTTTTATACATGCTTTAAAATTGGAAACATCATAATAAATAAAGATTTTTGTGATTTCCAGTAAAACAAATCGAACACATCCATGTTATTATTTCCATTTCTTCTTTCCAGTGTTAGATCACGAGATTTCACATTCTACAGGAATCTTGTCCCAAAACTGTATGATGGCATTGAGTTCCTTTTTTTCCTGATAAAATTCACGTCTATTTCTTTGCCTATGAAATAAATCAACGTAGATTGCATGCCCTGGCGATAAGCCAAATCCATTCACATTATGACATTTACATTATGAATCTTGTTCACACATCTATTTCTTTGCCTGTGAAATAAATCAACGTAGGTCAGATGGCCCTAGCGAGGAGCCAAATTCTTTTTCTTTTTGCTAAAATACGTTGATTATGGTTTGATGGAAACTATTATTCCATACAGCTCATGGTTGCGGCAGGGATGGGTCCCATTCTAGCTATCAAGTACTTCCGGTATACATATAGATCGAGCAAAATCAATACACTTCAGCAAGCTGAACGTCTGGGTGGGCCAATTATGTCTCTTGGCCCCATTGAGCCTCAACAGAGATCTATGGAGAAAGATGTTTCTACCCTGTCAATAACACAACCCAAAAACAGAAATCCTGTGTATGAACCACTGTTGTCAGATTCCCCGAGTGCCACCAGAAGATCTTTCGGATCAGGAACACCGTTTGATTTTTTCCAGTCACAATCAAGATCATCGATGTCTAACTACACAAGAAAGGACAACTGACATTAAGAGGCAACTGGAAGAATAGCAGATGCCGCACCTTAGTTGTATACCCATTTTGATCAAAATTAACGAAGTACATTGTTAGTTACGTGTATACTAATTTTATTTTTGTAAATTGGGCACCTCTGAAGTGCCATTAGATAATTGTTGATATAAAGCGAAAAGGAAATGAATTTTCACAATTCAATGGATTATCTAATTGTTTTTATATTACTATTACTTTTTTTTCCAACTTCTGGTTGGAGACATATTTGATTTCTTTCCCATTGAAATACATTCTTCACCTTATGTTATCCAGTTAGGGTTATATTGCATTTATTGAAGAGTAATACAATTGATGGCCATTGAAGAATGTAGGAATGATAAATTCATATTTTTTTCCTTTTTGGAAGCATCTGGAAAATGATAATTCATAAAGAGACGTTAACACGCTAATATGCAGGTTGCAGATGAATACAAGTTGTGACACTTTTAATGCTACCCGGGAGAACTCAATCCCCTATAAGTATGTTCCTCATCAACCGTTGTCAGAAACCTGCTGCAAATTGCATTGCTGTTAGCGATGATTATAATAGAGTAAGCATTTAATTAGCCTCTGCAATTACAATTACCCGTTGTTGTAGTCCACGAAATAATTAAGTTATTTTCTTGACAATGTTGTTTGAGCATCAGTTTATTTAGTGTTAAGTATTAGGGATTAAATCAATTGGTAATTGAGAAATCCATACATTAAATTGGCAACAATTGTTTACTTTAACTAAATTTGGCAACGATTGTTAACTTTAATTAAATTGACTGGTGTTGATTTCGGGAACTAAATTGTTAGACACTTCTGGTAATTGGGGGTTAACTTTTTTATAATATTAAAAATTAAATTGACTGATTTACAGTTTCGAAGATTAGTTTGTTTTGATGCATTATTCAAATAAATCAAACTGCATATCAAGACAAGAATGGAGAATCTGTCAGTAACAACCTAGGCATTTTGCATGCAGTAACAGAGAGCTGCATAAAATTGGCCTATCACAAAAAAAGCACCCATTTATAAGGTAGGTACAAACAGTTCTATCTACTGATTCACGGGTCGAGAAAACCGCAAGCATGATAAGAGCTAATAGTCCCAAACACGCTCGTTTAATACCATTTGGTGTTAGTTTATGCATGACCACCTAACCCAAGCTCGCAAATCCCGCCATAAGAGTTATTCCAAACAAAACACTATGGATCATTACCCCACCACCCTAGCTGTCTTTGGAATAAGTCTGCATGATTGCATCCTAAGACACTATCAACAAATGCTATGTTGTCCAAGTTTGTGTAAGAAATTATGTAAATCTTGTGATCCGGTTGGTCATCAGTAGTTGATGACGTCAGTAGCAGTTGACCACGTGGACCATGCACAGGGTGGCACGTGGTAGAAAGAGCAAGTGAATCAGGGAGGAGATCACCTAGAACGGTGATCGGTAGTCAGATACCAAGTGGCCACCACTCCCAGTTCAGAGCATAGATAAGCGCCTGGAAGCAGAGCGGAAAGTTATGAGGCACCGCCCGGTCATCGGGGGAAAGCTATAAGGCACCGGTCGGGCGTTACTGCATGAAGAGCGCGATCGGGCGTTAGTGCGTGCAGAGGGCGATCGGTCTAAGTGTGTGCAGAGGGCGATCGGTCGTAAGTGCATGCAGAGGGCGATCGGTCATCGGGGTTCTTGCCAACGCGTGTTAAGCTGGGACCAAGGTTCCCAGCGAGAACGTTACGCATGTACCTCGCATGATGTCCACTCAGAGGACGTGCGGCGAGGCCATGCAGGCAGGATGCGCCTGGCGAGTGAGTTTAGACCAGCCACACCTGGCGCTCTCCTGGGAGCATGCGGCCCGCACAGAGAGAAGCGCAAAAGCCCTCCAAGTGTGACGCGTGTACGGTAGATTCCAGCTGCATGCCTCCACGTGTCACCATCTGGGAGAGAGGCGCGGCCCAGGTATAAAGCACTCCACGTCATGTAAGGTGAGGGAGGGTTCTTTTCATATTACAAGTTTACACAGTTTACACACAAGTTACACAACAGTCACCACTCACTCTTTTGGGTCATTGTGGGAGCGTTTATACACGTTGCACAGTGATACATAAGGGAGTAACAGAGAGAGAGAAAGTGGATTTGAGCACACACGAGTCTCACAAAGAGATTCAGTGAGAGTTTTTGGTGTTCCTGTTGCCTGACTTGAGCGTCGGAGTGCACACAGCCACTAGAGGCGCCGTTTGCGTTGTTTTACAGGCATCGTTTGGAGGTCCAGTGACGATTCTTGGAGCGTTCTTGCAGAACACGCAGTTGCAGGAGGCTAGACAAAGGAGTGACGAGGCACATCCTCCACGTTCAAGTCCGCGGCAGGATCATTTGGCGCCCACCGTGGGGCTCGTGTGAATCTTGTTCCCATCCACGTCGCAGTTTCTTGAAGCTTTCGTCGAGGTTCTTGAGAAAATGAGTAGAAGAACTAGACGAACCTCACCTACGCCACCTGCTGAAGAAGGTGTTGTTACCATGGCGCAGGTCATGGAGATGATGCGCGCGCTGCAAGATAGTGTCGCGGCATCAAGGGTTGAGCAAGAGAAGATGCATGCAGAGCTGACTGCATCGCGTAGCAGAAATGAGGAGTTGAACCGCGTAAACGAAGAATTGCGTAGGGAGTTGCAGGCGCAGAGGGAGCGCGCAGTCGAAGATGGGACGTCGACGCCGCCATCACCTCTTAGAGCATTCCCTATGCCTTTCTCCCCCGAGATCATGAACACGGTGGTGCCTCCCAACCTGGTGGGAGTGAAGGCGTCGTTCACGGGGGTGGAAGATCCAGAAGCGCATCTGACCGCCTTCCACACTCAGATGATGCTGTCTGGAGGTTTAGAGGCTGTGTAGTGCAAGGTGTTTATGAGCACGCTGAGTGGAGCAACTATGGAGTGGTTCGTGAGCTTGCCAGAGGGCCACATCACCTCTTTCCATCAGTTTGCAAAGTTGTTTACAGAGCAGTACATCGTCAACAGAGCGCCACCAGTGGTGTCCTATGATTTGTTCGACGTGCGTCAGTACTAAGGGGAGTCGCTGAAGGACTACCTCAGCCGTTTTGGCGCGCACGTGGTGAGATTGCCCAGCAAGGACGAGGACATGCTGGTGCATGCGTTCAAGAAAGGCATGATGCCTGGCCTTTTCAGTGAATCGCTCATCAGGAGCCACCCTGCCACCTTTGCTGAGATTCGGCGACGCGCGGTGGTGCACATAGTAGCAGAGGCAGAGGTCTCTAAGAAGAGAGGCGCCAGGTGATCGCGCTTCGGGGTCTCAGGCAGGTGATCAGCAACACGAAGTCCCTGTGTATGGGGACGTGAGATGATGGAAGATGCTACGCTGGGGGGCTCCCAGGTGGAAGCTGAAGCAGAGGGCATGATCGCCCCTCATGAGTCAGGCGTAGCCAGGGCGGTCATCGCCGAAGAAAGGAGACCCCGTCCAGAGTAGTTAACCATCAAGAAAGTGTGTGACAAGAACGAAATTGTAGATTGGGACAAAGGAGGAGATAAAGTAAGTGCTCAAGTAGGATCACTCATAGATCAAGGTAAGTGCCTATCTCTTTCTTAATTGTATGTGAGAATCATAGTCTGTAAGATCCTTATGATAATGATGATGTTCAATACTGTACGCTTTTGATTTTACATCCATATATGTAAGATCTTATGATAATGATGATGTGCATTATTGTTCATTACTGTACGCATTTGATTTTACATGTAGTATCAGAGCCAGTTGCTCATTTTATGATTCTCCATTATGTTTTTCCCAATTTTATGAACCCTAATTCTAAAATTATGAATATGGTAAAGAATATAATATTATTTAAGGATAATTTTGATGGTTTAATTATCCTTCTTTTCTGTTGCATTATGAATTGATTTTAATGAAATAATGAAATCTCAAGTTTTCGGCTGCATCATAAAAGATAAATTGTAAGGTTTAATTTATCCCTTTATTTCTTTATTTTCGTTGCTCTATTATGAATTGATTTCAAATTAAAATAATGAAATCTCAAGTCTTCCGCTGGTGCATCATAAATCATGAATTCTTGTTTTTTTTAGTAGCAAGATGAAAAGATTATGATAAATCAAAGTAAGGACTTAAATATATATTTGTATATATTTTGATGAATGATATTATTTTATGGAATTATTTATATGACAGATTTGTTAATACCAAAGTGATCGAATCTTTATGTTTAATATAATTCTAAATTACTGATGAATTTTATTTCAATTAACGATATTATTTATGGAATTATTTGTATGATAGATTTGTTAATCACTAAAGTGATCAAATCTTTATGTTTAATATAATTCCAAATTACTGAGGAATTTTATTTTAATTAATGATATTATTTTTTTAATTATTTGTATGATAGATTTGTAATCACCAAAGTGATCAAATATTTATGTTTTATTTAATTTCAAAATTATGGATGAATTTTATTTCAATTGATATTATTTATGGAATTATTTGTATGACAGATTTGTTAATCACCAAAGTGATCGAATCTTTATGTTTAATATAATTTCAAATTACTGATTGAATTTTATTTCAATTAACGATATTATTTATGGAATTATTTGTATGATAGATTTGTTAATCACCAAAGTGATCAAATCTTTATGTTTAATATAATTCCAAATTACTGATGAATTTTATTTCAATTAATGATATTATTTCTGGAATTATTTGTATGATAGATTTGTTAATCACCAAAGTGGTCAAATCTTTAAGTTTTATTTAATTCCAGATTACTAATGAATTTTATTTCACTTACCTATAGAATGGATGTTAAATTATTTATATATGGATAAATGGAAATTCATTATTATAAGACATTTTTGGATCACCCAAAGTTTGATTAGTTGTCCTTATAATTAATGGATATGATTGTTGGTAGTGAGTATGTGTTATTATTTTTGCTTGTATATCCAAAGATAACAAGTGTTTCTAGTTAATGCATATATCTTGCCAAATAATGTTAATATTATTAGCATCATTATGTTTTGTGTATTAATGTATCACCCAAAGGAGAACATTAGTACGCATAGAATGTTTTTTGTTATCTGAATCTGGATTGTATGTTTAGTTTATAACTCAAAGTATTAATGTTAAACATGTGTTAATTGAAGTATTTGTTCCTGTGTCTTTACATTCGTATGTTAAGTCTATTCCAGTCTTTAATGGATTGAATTTTCTTGATTGGAAAAAATGTTGTTATTATTGATACTAGCAACATTAAAGAGAAAGTTCATTATAGGGCTTGGAAAAGGTCAAACAGACTTAGCGTGATGTTTATGTTAATGAGAATAGCAAGTAATATTAAGTTTGTTCTTCCCAAAACTGATAATGCAAAATAATTTATGAAATTTGTGGAAGAGTGCTCCCAAAATATTGATAAGTCTCTTGTCGGGACATTAATGAGTATCCTAACTACCATGAAGTTTGATAGTTCTTGTACTATAAATGAACATGTCATTAAAATGACAAATATTGCAACAAGACTTAAGTCACTTGGAATGGCAGTAGATAAACGTTTTTTCGTGCAGTTCATCTTGAACTCATTATTGTCTGAGTATGGTCCTTTGCAAATGAACTGTAACACCATGAAAGATAAATGAAATGTGCATGAATTGCAAAGTATGTTAGTTCAGGAAGAGACTAGACTTAAGAATCAAAGAAATCACTCCATACATTATGTGAAGAATCAGGGAGCTGAAAAGAAAGTCTACAAGAAACATGGAAAGGGTAAAGGACCACTAAAGATAAATGAGTCCTCTACTAAGCTCCAGAAGAAAAATGACAAATGTCATTTCTGTAAGAAATCTGGACATTTCCAAAAGGATTGTCTGAAACGTAAGGCTTGATTCGAAAAGAAAGGAAAGCATAATGTTTATTATGCATGTTTTGAATCAAACTTAACTAAAGTTCCACATAATTCTTGGTGGATTGATTCTGGATGCACGACTCATGTTTCTAATATGATGTAAGGATCCCTTTCAACCCGAACCATAAAACCAAATGAAAAGTTTTTCTTTATGGAGAATAGAGTGAAGGTTCCAGTGGAAGCTGTCGGGACTTATCGTTTAATCCTCGATACTGGATTTTATTTAGACTTGATGGATACTTTTTATGTACCTAGTATATCTAGGAATTTAGTTTCATTGTCTAAACTTGATGTTGCTGGATACTCTTTTAAATTTGGGAATGGTTGTTTCAGTTTATATCAACGTACCTGTTTGATTCGATCTGGTACTCTTTATGATGGTTTATATAAATTGAATGTCAATAATTTACATGTTGAAACTCTTATGACCTCGCATCATAGTATTGGCACTAAACTTTAGTGAATGAATGTTCTGCTTTCTTGTGGCACAAACACTTGGGACATATTTCCAAAGAAAGGATGGAAAGATTAGTAAAGAATGAAATACTTCTAAGTTTGAATTTTACTGATATGAATGTATGTGTGGATTGTATTAAAGGCAAACAAACAAAAACACACAAAGAAGGGAGCCACAAGAAGTACTCAGCTTCTTGAAATTATACACACTGATATATATGGACCTTTTGATGTAAATTCTTTCAATAAAGAAAGGTATTTTATCACCTTTATTGATGATTTTTCACGTTATGGTTATGTCTATTTACTGCATGAAAAATCTCAAGCAGTGAATGCCTTGGAAGTTTATGTAAATGAAATGGAAAGGCAATCAGACAGAAAGGTGAAAATTGTTAGGTCAGATAGAGATGGTGAATATTATGGAAAGTATGATGAAAGTGGACAACACCCTGGTCCGTTTGCTAAGTTCCTTGAAAGACGTGATATTTGTGCTCAATACACAATGCCAGGTACACCACAACAAAATGGTGTTTCAGAAAGGCGTAATCGAACCTTAATGGATATGGTTAGGAGCATGTAATTCATTTGTACCCGTATCATTGTGGATGTATGCTTTAAAAACTACCATGTATTTTTTGAACAGGGTTCCTAGTAAGGCAGTTCAAAAGACACCTTTTGAATTGTGGATAGGAAGGAAACCCAGTTTGAGATACTGCATGTTTGGGGATGTTAGGCAGAAGTTAGAATATACAATTTGCAAGAAAAGAAATTGGATGCAAGAACAATCAGTGGATATTTCATTGGTTATCCAGCAAAGTCAAAAGGGTATATGTTTTACTGTCCTACCCATAGAACAAGAATTGTTGAAACTGGTAATGCACGGTTCATTGAAAATGGTGAAATTAGTGGGAGTGATGCTTCACGAAATGTGGAGATTAAGGAAGTTAGAGTACAAGTTCCTTTAACTAGTACCTCTACTTCAAGTATTGTTGTTCCTAATGTAGTTGAACCACTCAATGTTGAAGAAGAACAACAAATTCATGATCATGAAGTTAATAATGAACCTGTAGTAGAACAACCACAAGAAATAGTATTAAGAAGATCTCAAAGAGAAAGAAAGTCTGCTATTTCTAATGATTATGTGGTTACAAGAGTCAAAAAATGACTTAGGTATTGATAATGATCCAGTTTCATTTTCAGAAGCCATCAATGATGATAATTCTGATAAGTGGTTAGATGCCATGAAAGATGAGCTTAAATCAATGGCACAAAATGATGTATGAGACCTTATGGAATTGCCAGAAGGATGCAAAAGAGTTGGGTGTAAATGGGTCTTTAAGACTAAACGTGACTCTCATGGCAATATTGAACGTTATAAGGTCTGACTTGTTGCCAAAGGTTTTACTCAAAAGGATGGCATTGATTATAAGGAAACATTTTCACCTGTTTCTAAGAAAGATTCCTTTAGAATTATCATGGCATTAGTAGCTCATTATGATCTTGAGTTGCATCAGATGGATGTTAAAACTGCCTTTTTGAATGGGAATTTAGAAGAAGATGTTTATATGGACCAACCAGTGGGGTTCATTCAAAAAGGAAAGGAACACATGGTGTGTAAACTTAAGAAGTCAATATATAGGCTTACAGAAGCTTCTAGACAATGGTATCTTAAGTTCAATGATACTATTGTGTCCTTTGGATTTAAGGAAAACACTGTTGATCGGTGTATATATCTGAAGGTCAGTGGGAGCAAGTTTATATTTTTGATTCTGTATGTTGATGATATCTTGCTTGCAACTAATGATCTTGGTCTATTAAGTGAGACTAAGAAGTTTCTCTCTAATAACTTTGATATGAAATATATGGGTGAGGCATACTATGTGATAGGAATTGAAATATTTTGTGATAGATCACAAGGATTGTGAGGTTTGTCTAGAAAGCATATATTAATAAGGTTTTAGAGAGATTCAGAATGGATAAATGTTCAACATCTCCTGTTCCAATATAGAAAGGAGACAAATTTAGTTTCATGCAATGTCCAAAGAATGATTTGGAACGGAAACAAATGGAGAATATCCCTTATGCATTTGTGGTTGGGAGTTTAATGTATGCTCAAACATGTACAAGACTAGATATTAGTTTTGCAGTTGGTATGCTTGGTAGATACCAGAGTAATCTAGGATTGGATCATTGGAAAGCTGCAAAGAAAGTATTAAGATACTTACAAGGAACGAAGGATCACATGCTTACTTATAAGAGATCTGATCATCTTGAGGTGATTGGATATACAGATTTAGATTTTGCTGGTTGTGTGGATACACAAAAGTCTACATTTGGGTTATGTGTATCTTTTAGCCGGAGGAGCGATTTCATGGAACAGACAGTCATTGCTGCATCCACTATGGAAGCTGAATTTATGGCATGCTTGGAAGCCACAGTTCAGGCTAATTGGTTACAGAATTTTATTTCAGGACTTGGAATTGTTAACAGTATTGTCAAGTCATTGAAAATTTATTGTGATAACTCCGCAGCAGTCTTCTTTTCTAAAAAAAAAACGACAAGTATTCCAAAGGTGCTAAACATATGGAATTAAAATATTTTGCCGTTAAAGAAGAAGTTCAGAAACATAAAGTGTCAATATAACATATTAGGACTGATCTTATGATTGCTGACCCTTTAACAAAAGGGTTACCGCCCAAGATGTTTACTGGTCATGTTGAAAATATGGGCATTATGTCTACTAGTGAATGATTAATGATTGTAATTAATGCTTATTTGACACTCTAAGCTCATTAATAAATAAAAGTTTCTGAAATTTATGTTTTCTACTTTATGTATATGCATGCAAATTATGTTGTGGAAAACAAATTATGTTGTGAAGAACAAATTATGTTGTTGTTGATGAAAAATGACATTATGTTTGAACCCATTATGGATTTCTCATTATAAAGTCATATTAAGAAGAAAGGATGATATAGTAGTACATAGAAGGAAATGTGTTGATTGAAATGACATGTAACCGCCATGACTCTTATTATTTCTGTATCCTTGATTTTGATTAATGATAGAACCAATTTATGTAAGGCTTTTAAATGCGCATTATGATTTAATAATTACATAAATCATAATGTGATTGAGTAATTATTAAATCATGAAAGTATTATAACTCATATGAGTCAAGTGGGAGAACGTAAGAAATTATGTAAATTAATTTCTATAATGTGACTCACATGATATTGAGTTTAGGCTTTGGGCCCGAATGTGATTTAATAATAATAATAGAATTAAAGGTCCATTGGTTAACATGAGCAATATATATCTGATGATACCTAATGAAAACCTACATCTGATAGAGATTGAGAACTAAGAGCAAAAGGGTTCTGTCTCTTCAAATAATAGTTGTCTCACTATTAACCATCAAGAAAGTGTGTGACAAGAACGAGATTGCTAAGAGATAGATTGGAACAAAGGAGGAGATAAAGTAAGTACTCAAGTAGGATCACTCATAGATCAAGGTAAGTGCCAATATTGTACGCATTTGATTTTACAGTTTGCACTATGAATTAATTCCTTTTTTTAGCAACAAAAATAGGTAGTTAACAACGCGAATCCATATTAATTGGCTTACGCATTTTGTTATCTCAAAATTATACGATGAAATTGAATTTCATTTCGTAAGTGGCATTGTAGGCCCCTACTACCTATCTCACACTGCCTTCACTTCATTCATCCCATCTCCATTTTAGTACCACCCTTTTACTTTTAACTTCTTTCTCTGCATCTATCTTTATCCTTATTTTACTATCAAATTAACTCAACTGTTAAAGGGTTTTTAAAGTACGTCTACCATTTCTACAACTCTGGGACCATCTTGCTATACAGGTGTAGAATCTTATGCCGTCCAAAAGTAATCCCAGACCACCAGTTCCATCCATTTAACCTAAAAAAAATTATTATTTTATTATAATATAATATTTTATTTCAAAAAGTTATTGTTATTTTTTACTAGTGTAAAGAAACTTTATTTTAAATACAATAATAAACTTTCAAATATTTCCCAATATATTTTTCTTTTTCAGTCCAAGCTGGACTTGAAATTGCTTATATTTGTATCTGAATCTCGAATTGGTTTCTCACCTTATTCACTCTGATTTACAGCATTCTGAGGTACCTTCAAGATTTAATTCTTTTGGTGCAAGAATTATTCCACTTAAACCTGCATTCTTTAAAACCCAACTCTGCACCCAAACAACAATTAACCAAATTCTCTATTAGTCATTGAGAAATGGAGTTGAAGAATTATTCAGACTAGTCAGGGAAACACAAACGCATCTTAGGTAGCTACAAATGTATTGTACGCAAGGTAACCTCCGCTGCATGACCATGTCAAATCATCAAACAATCTTCAACACGTTTTTTCCTCAAATGCCAAAAAACATGGTTAAATCTTCTCTCTTACAATTATTTTTTCATACCCCTGTTTCTTAACGTTTTCTTTAATAAAAAGAGAAATAAAAAAAAACACAGATTGAGGTAAATAATGTAAATAGAGATAACAAAAAGGTAGCTTAAATTTTTTTATAGAATAGAATAACGTCCTTTTCCATGAAAATATGGTCGGACAATATGCTAAGAATATAATATACATACACACACAAATGTCAATCTAAAATACATCAAAAGCTTATCTGATCAGAAACTCCAAAAATTATTCGAGTTGAAATTGAGACTAACTTATCAATGAAGTTTTTCGTTTAATTATTACAGTTAATTAATAAAATCAAATGAATTTATTATTTTAATATAAACAGTCTTTTGTCTGTAAAAGAATACTGATAAAAAAACAGACTAGATAAAAAATAATTATGCAGAATATCATAGAACCTTTTCTTTATAATATGCATAAGTTATACAGAGTAGATCAAAATTATAACATGTACAATTCTTAGTTGGATTCAAATGAGTTATGGAAGATCAATAGAGATGAATTTTGTTTTCTATCTAACTTTTCGCTTATCCATTAACTTGATTGAAAACAACGTAATTAACCTTTCATATATTATGCAAGGGTTAGCAGTTTAATAAATAAACGTAATTATTGCTAAGTAATTGATGGAGCAATAAAATAGCAAAACGTCCTAGATTTTAGGTTGTAGTTGGTTTTCTATTTTCTTCCTTGCTAAAGGACAAGAGCATCAAAGAGTTTTAACATCTTTACTAAATAAAGGACACCAATGTTTAAATTTACACCTGTAAAGATACTTTCATTTCCCTTTTCTGCCTCTCAAATTTAATTTTCAATCGACTTCACCGGTTAACTGTTTTGCATCCTCACCTTGAGCTTCACCAATTCAAAGTGCATCACTTCAAAAACTCAAATGAAATGCTCAAAGAATATAAAATTTCCGAGATTTATCCATCATTATAATATTGATTCAATGTGATGATGTGTTGCCACGACAAAGATTGCATGCTTGCCATGTCTTGGAATCCACTTTCTGCACTTGTAAAGGCCAACATAACATCAAAATATCATGATTTGCCATACCAAAGATTTAGCTTGTTCAGGGTAGGTTTACCACGTAGTTCTTACCACCACGCCATACTCGGTAGAGAAAATAAAGCTAAAGAATTTTTCATTATTAAAAGACAACACCATCACCAATCAGTCAAAATATTCCCTTATGCATTAAAACAAGATGAAATCCAAATTACTTAAATTGTCACAAACTTAACAAATTCAGAAAGTAATGAACCTGCAACAATAATTAATAACAGCAATAGACGCCAGAGACACGTTATGTTTTCTACGCGGTATTTACACTTTCATTCACTGTATTCACCACCATTTTCGTCACCATCTTCACCTTCTACATCAGCAACTCATTCACCCACGCGAGATCTGGGACATTTGAGTCAGCACCGACAACCTTGTTGTCGTTGCCTATGAATCTGTTGCTGCAGAACTTACCATTTGTCGGTGTCCGAGTGGACGGTGGTGAAAAAATAAATTGCTGCGGATCTTCGCAGCCAAAAGAAGAAGCAATGAGCGGTTGTCGTTGTTGTTGCTGCTGTTCCTCACAGTTCAGAGAAACATCAAGCCAAGGCAAGTTCAATGGTTTGGCACCAGAAACAGGAGAACCCTCGTTCAAACTCAGACCCTCCAAGGAGTTCACAAATTCAGCGAACGCTTCTTTGTAACTCACCACCCCATGATGAGGGTTTACATTGGCAGCACCATATCGGGAAATTGGAGAAACAGAAACCCCGTTTCGGGGTTTCAAAGGAGAAGGAGGAGGTGAGGAGGAGGACGATGGTGATAGCGGCGGCGAGTAATGAGAAATGTTGAAGAGGGTGGAAGTTGGAGAAGCGGTGGAAGAAGAAGAAGAAACACAATGGCAAAACAAACAACAGTTGTTGTTGGATCTTGAAGCATGGTTGAAGAGCTTGTTAATGCTCTTCTTGCAAGGCATGTCATTTGAAGAAGGAGAAGTTACCGGTAAAATTCTGAGCTGGCGAGGTGTGTGTGCAAAGAAACACACCTTTCTCTTGCAGTTCTTCCCATCCTTACAGGCCTCTGTCCTGTATTTGGCAGGGTGCAGCCAGCATTCAAATACGCCATGAGCGTATTCACATGCATCACCACGATTGCACCCTCCACGGCGATAATCAGGACACACAGTTCCCGAGTAGTGATACCGCCGAGGGTCGCGGCGGCGAGCCTTTTCGCCGGGGTGGGCAAAAGGGCAGTCAGTCCAATCGTGACTCCTGCTGCGAGTGCACCGGCGGACCTTGAACTCAAACATCCTGAAGTGGTCGGAGGAGTAAGGGTCGTCCTCATCGGAGTCATCAAGGTTGTTGGAAGGTAGGAACTTTTGCAGCATGGTGTCGTCTGAGAACAAGTCTGAGCCGCCGCATGCAGCGGCGGCGCGGCGGGTGAGGAGCTTCCTTGGAGGGATGTCAATCTCTCTGAGGGTTTTCTTTGGAGAGAGGAATTGGTGAGAGGGGTGAAACTTGTGCTGCTCGGCACAGACACTGCTCATGTTGAGCACCTTGTGTGTGGTTTGAGTGAATGATGAAAGAGAAAGGGAATAATAAGAAG
Source organism: Phaseolus lunatus (assembly GCA_013389735.1). Classification (NCBI taxonomy): domain Eukaryota; kingdom Viridiplantae; phylum Streptophyta; class Magnoliopsida; order Fabales; family Fabaceae; genus Phaseolus; species Phaseolus lunatus. Next base: position 29,576,217 of record CM023861.1, read on the forward strand.
AAAGAGTGTGTGAGAATGGTGAGTGAAAGTGTTAATGTGGAGGGAAACAAAGGGGTGAGTTATATAGGGTAGTCGCTGAGAGAGAAAGTGAAAAGAGAGAGAAAGGGTAACAAGGATGGGGTGTGGGGACAGTGAAGGAGGTGCGTGGCTGCGTAGCATTTGGGATGAGCATGCAAAAGAGGGTATGTGGCAGTTTCATAATTCATTGGGGCACCAACTTTAGCTATGTGTAATTCTCTTACAAGTTCTCTGTTACACATATCTCACACATCTAACATGACAATTCTAGATCACGTTAGGGTCTGTCCAAGAGGGTCCATCTAACTCACTTTCTTCTACTTCTTCTTACTTCATTGCACTTGTTTCTCTTTATTCTTTTTTTCTTTCTTTCTCCTTTGACTCAAAAGAAGTGTTCATAAAATTTTTGACCAACTGTCCCTGCCTAAACGTTTCATTACAGGTTTAATTAACACTCCTATAACGCGTAATAAAAGCGTGATTATGAGCCTGACATAGTAACAAAAGGGATATGAAGAAAACTCATGTTCTCTTTGTAAAATAATGGTTCAACTACTGAGAAGGGAAGTGGTTGAACCTTAAAAGAGACGTGATGAAATATATGACGGATGAGAAACGGTCAATTATACTGGTATATATATTGATTGCAGCAATTCAGAATTAAACTCTTTGAGTAAATTATAAAATAGTACTTCATTTTTTATCTGCATCATTCGTCAATACGACTATGTCATGGTTTTATGCTCACAAAGACTCATCTCTTCATCATTTCAAACTAATGACCATAAAATTAAACACAAAAGAAACTGATAATTAATAATATTATATTAAAGAGAGAAATAAGGTTCCTGAATAAAGCATTGGAAGGAAATACAAGTACAGGTTTCTGAGGTATCCATGTCCATCCTAGAAATATGAGTTTTTGTAATCATTATTGACATGTTTAAGGTAAAGTCATTTTGTCTTTGCTGCTATGTAGTAAGTAAGGTTATTGTTATGTCAGTTTCAAGGTGTTGATTTGAATGAATAATGCAAATAACTTGAGCTTTATTAAAAGAAACTAGTCCCTGGTCATCTGGGAGTTAGAATTTGAGGAAAAATGAAGAAGCAGACCAAACTTTAAGGCCTATTGGCTTTAAAAAATTTCTGCACTTTCTTTCCCAATAAAGAATAATCAATCCACATAATGGATGAAATCATAACTGACACCTCCTCAATTCAAAGTTTAGGAAAGAAAAATATTAACTTTTGACAATTATAAAAGCAAGAGATGATTTTATCAATATAATTTTATAAATTGAAAACAATGTGATTTGATTAATATAATTTTATAAATTATTATATTTAACAGAAAGTTATTTTTCTTTTCAGTTATAATTTAATATATGATATTTAAAATATTATTACTTCTTTAAAAAAAAATATAGAATATATGAATATCATCGTGAAAGGTTTTCTCAACCTTTACTTAAAAAAAAACTGAGAAAACATGTTAAATTCATGAATTAACAATTCTCCCATATTTTAATTTGGGTGGTTTCAAGAAAAGGGATTCAAGTTTAAGTAGTTGGATTCATTTCTAACATTGTTTTTAGGGATATTAGTATGATTATCTATTTAACAAGGATTGTGATTTATAAATTGATTTTTTTTTTTGGAGAAATACCACCATTTCCCAAATCTAGTTAGCCAAGTTACATTATATGCTTTCTTAGACCCATTATGGTCTAATGTAATTTTTTTTTTCATAAATGTTATCTGAAAAAGAAAATAACTTGTCAAAGAAATAAACATATTTAGTTTTCTACAAATTAAAACCAATGTGCATCTCAAATTTTGAAAGTCTTCCTCTTTAACTTCTCTACAAGTGTTTATCTAAATTTATGAAAATTGAATCTAAGTTTGGCATTGATGTTGATAAGAAATCCAAGAAATGTAAATTGCAAAAAAGGATTCATGTTAATGCTGCAAAAATTTCTACTAAATTTCGTGAACTATTGATTTTAGCACATTTACATGACCAATTTTAACTATTGATTTGAGCACATTTAGCACTTACAAGACCAATGTTTTATTTTTTAAGCTATCCTATATTTAGGAGTTCCAAGAGTTAAAAAAAGCTTGTCAAAAGGAATCTGCAGAACTTTTGCTCGAATAATTAAGACAAAAAGGTATACGAAATTGAGAAAATTTCTTATTTTAAAATATACTTAAACTCCTTTTAAATACAACTTTTTATAGTTAAGAATAATTAGAACATTCAATAGTCAAAAACATAGGAATTTTTAACCGAGTTTATGCTCTTTTTTTTTTTTAATTATCACACGTGTCTCTTATATATTTTGTTCTCCCACCTTTTTATTTTCGACATGTTTTCAGTTTTTATTCAATATTAAAGGTTAATTCCTCATTTAATTTTATTTTTTTATATTAAAATTATTATAATAATATCAGAAGAAAATAACGGGATTGATATATTTAATATTTATTTTTTTTCATATCGACTTTTATCCTGTTTGCATATTCATTTAACTAATCGAATTCAATCTATGATGACACAAAAGTCTTTGGTCTTAGACTGAAGTCTTAGAGACTAACTAATCAAATCCGATCCATGACATCACTCACGTAGATAAAAAAAATTGATTCATTATAAAAAAAATCATTAATTAACAACTAAAATTAGAGATTTAAAATAATTAATCACTATATTAACTAAATTAGATAGTATTTTAGAGACTAAAAAGTCACCGATATTTAAAGTGATTTCTATTATTAATAAAAGCTAAGATTTTAGCAACTAATATTTTAGATTAGTTTATAACACACTAATAAAAACTAATTTATGATATAAAATAGTTAGTAGCTAAAAGTTTGATAGCTAATTGTTAGATATCAATTTAAAACTACTTTATAACTTTTTATTAATAATAAAAATTATTTTAAATATCAATAATTTTTTTAGTTTATAAAATAATTAATATAATAATTAATTATTTTTATCTCTTAAATTAATTTTTATTTAATAATTTTTTTATAGTGATAGTTTAACATTCAACACAAATTCTAGAAAGTCGACATTATTAGATCTCTTCTAGGAAATATTTGACTTATAAAAACTAATAATATGATTATTTATTTCTTCTTAAATGTCCAAACATCACTTCTCTTTATATTTTAGGTTAAAATATTTCGTGTTAAAATTAAAATATTTCGTGTTATAATATATTAACGGAAACATATTTAACTTTAATCTCTCATTATTCAATACATAAAATTATTTATATTACTTTTTTACTTTTGACTTACCAAAACTATCTTTTGAAAAGCAAAATTGTGATTAAACACATAAACAATATCTGTGTATTTGCATTATATAGAGTGATAAATTATGTACATCATTATTGACTTGCTAAGATGTTTGTTTGTATGGTATGGTATGGTATTAGAGTGAATAGTTTGAAACTGATGTTATCAGAAGTTGAAGCTCATTCATTTCATTCAATGCAAACAACGTCAGCTCCAATAAAACAAGGGAGAAAGTAGAAACGGCAAATAGTGCATTTATGATAGTGGAAAACACAACAATTCATTACAAATATATTAAATTCAAATCAACATCAATAAATCATTAAATATAAAAGAGTCAGGTCAATAATGGGGTCTATTTATGAAAACTTCTAGAGACTAAAATTAATGGACTTTGTTTATAATAATAAAAATTATAACTTTTTTATTAAACCATATTAACCCTCACTATTTTAACATCTTAAGCTTGGTATTATTAAATGAATATCTATATAAAAAACATAAAAATATGTTAGGTGTAAAAATTAGTAGGGTTGTATACAGTATAAAAATGAGATGTTAGGTGTAAAAGTTACAAAATATAGATATCCAAACTTACTTGAATTATTTGAATGGAGAGATTGTTCATCCTCATAAATGAGTAGTTTGAAGTTATTTAATAAATCTAACTTCCTTACAATGGATTATAATATTAAATTAAGAAGTAAATTTAAATTTAAGTGATTTTTATAATAATAAAAAAAAAAACCCTGATATATACGATAATGATTTGTCTCACTTATATTATTTACTCAAATTTTTTAATAAATAATTTAAGTAAGAATGAGATCAGTTAAGTTTGGTAAAAAATATTAATCACGAACATGATTATATAATATTATCAGTAATATGATTATCTATTAACAGGGTGAGAATCATTTAGAATTATTTGAGTAAGAAAATTAAGTTTAAGCAGTTTGGTTTGAATGATTAATTTTAGGTTGTTACTATATTTAGTAAATTAAAATCAAAATAATTTTTTATCAGAATTTATATTTTAAAATTATTACATTTTTAGTATATGACACGCACCATTTCTATTCGTGATATTATTTTTCTGAAAAGGATTTTTAGTAACTCAATATTGCTTTATAAAATAAAGAAATCATGTTTATCGTATCAATTAATATTTATATTATATGTATTGAAATCTTTAATTTATAAAAAAGCTAATAATAATAATTAGACTGATTTATAGAATCCACATAATAATAATTTAAGATGTATTTAAATTGGAAAAGGATATGTAAAGATTTAAGAGGTGAATCCATACACGCTTCATTTACGCTGGTTCTTGTTCCTAAACAGTATTATCCGCATATCCAAACATCTTTAGAATCAAATCTACACAATAATATTCTATCAATTGTTTAATTAATTTTATTTACTTATTTCAATTACTTATAATTTACAATGTAATATTAATATAATAAGAATATTTTATTATTATTATTATTATTATCTTTATTCTCTTAATAATATTCTCTTAAATAGATATTATGAACATTTTCATAAAACTAATAAATTAGTTATTAACTTATGTAAGTAACTAGTAAGTTAGTTGAACTAATAGAAAAATATTTAATAAGATATTCTAAAGAGATTATTTTATACACTTTTAACTTATAAATTAAAAAGCTACAGTTTATAAATTAAAAATTACTTAACGTTGAACTTATAAATGAAAAGTTATAATTTATTTAGTTTTATTTCTTTATTCTTTTTATACTTTAATTTTTAAAACTTTTGAATATTTATTTTAATGATGATATTATTTTGTAGTATATATTGTATTACTTAGTTCTTTTATGTAGTTCAATTTTTTTTTTTAAATTAACATTGCAAATTTAAATAACTAATATTTCATTACATATGAAAAACATATGTACAATATTTTAAAAAATAAATAAAAGTATTAAATTTTTTAATACTTTTATTTATTTTTAAAAATATTTTTTAATACAAATTATTTTTTAAATATGAAATTATAATTATATAATAATGTATTTTTTGTTTAAATTTTTTTTATTTATATAATAAAACTTACATAATTACCTTTTTTATGCTATTTTCTATTTTTTAATTAGTTTATTAACTAATTTTATCAAAGATCTCTAATAAGCTAATGTATTATCTTAGAACTTATAAAGACTTATCAATAAGCAATTAACTTATAACTTATAATTTAACACGATCAAATAAATCCTAATTTTTGTTTCTTCTTTCACCCATATGAGCAAAACCTCCATTACAAAAATAATGATTTTAAGACTTAAATATTATAAGATCTTTTTATTTTAATATCTTAATCTTACACAATTACAAAATTTAAGATATTAATATAAGGCCATATTATAATAATAGAAAAAATTATGTCTTAAAAATAATTATATCTACTAATTATTAAGTGTTTTTTGTTTTTTCCTGTTATTGTCTATTTACAATGATAGTCAATAAATTGTTTTTATTGTTGCTCTCTTGCACATTGATACTTACGAGAGTTATGTACGTAAAGATTTATTTAATAGGGTTGAAGTATTTTTAAAATAATTTTTATTTATTTTTTTATAAAAAATTACATCTACTATTAATTAAATATAAATTAATCATTATATTGAAGTAAACATTATAAAAAATATTAAAATTGATTTAACATAAGATCCCCCAAAACTAAATTAAAATATGATAAAATGTTGATTCAATTACACTTGCTGCATATGCCTCCAATTGATTGGTGCATTGGTTAATCAATTTGTCAAATTTTCAACTAGAAATATGATTACACGAGAGCAATATGAAGATAATGAGAATTTTATTATTAGGATTCTAAAATACTTACATTCAATTTAATAGTATAATTAATAATAAAAAGGGTAGTAAATAATTGAATTAAATGTATTATAATTCTTTTTTGAAAACGGTATTAGGTCAATCCGCCAAATCAGAATTATTTTTGACATAGTATTTCCTCCTAATTTATGTGTTGAGGAATGATGGAGGAAGATGGAGAAAGAAGATTAGCATATCTAATAAGAGTTGTGGAGTAAATTGGTGTAACTGAGTTAGTATTTTGTTGAGAAGAAAAATGGAACCCATAGTGAGAAGAGGACATAAAAGTTCAGTATGAAAGAGTTTGTCTGTTATAGTGTGAAGGAGAATATTTAAATAATATGGGTTTGGCATCACCTCACAATCAGGTTTTCTTCCTTGGCATGTCAGAAGAAATTTGCAGAGCAGTGTGGTTGTTCAGGAATCTACCCAGAAAGAATATATGTGCTGGAGAAAATCTGAAATGAATCAAGATTTTTGCATGTAAAAAATAATTGTATATTTTTTTTGTGTTTTTCCAAACCTTTTTAATTTTTACTTTTTAACTCATCTCATCTTGAAAATAAATAAAATAATCATAAAATTATCGACCTCTCTTTATATGTAATATTTTGTATTTGCAAATATATTTATTTTAAAATACTCACAACTCCTAGACAATTTTAAATATGACAAATTTTAAACTAAATTAATTTCATAGAATAATTAGATCATTTATATAAAGGATTGTGGGGTAAATTCATTTAGTATTCATATATTTTGCCTTCTAAAACTTTAGTACTTTGAAAAGTTTTTCATGAGCGGCTTCCTACAGATCAATATATTCAGAATACAGAGTTTGCATATATGTTCTATGTGTACGCTTTGTGAAAAGCACGAGGAATCTATTCATCATTTATTTTTTTGAATATTCTGATGTTTTGCCTATTTGGAGTTGGGTTCGACAGATTTTTCTTACTTCTCATTTCTCGAATAAGGATGATCTTGTTTCTTTCATTAAGAATTATGGTAGTCTTTTGGTTAAATTAATTAAGCTTGTTGTGATAACTTTTTCTATTTGGATGATATGGCATATGAGGAATTATGCTAGATTTCATAATAAGATTGATGTTTCTAAGGCTATTTCGGTAATTAAAGATTTAACTTGTCTAGTGGAAATTTTGTTTAAAGCTTCAATGAAGAATGATATGTTGGATTTCAACGTGATTAAGCTTTTTGGTATTAATACTCGTACTGGTAAAGTTCTCTGTCCTCTTCCTGTTAGATGAGAGTTCCCTTCACCAGGTTGGGTTAAAGTTAACATTGATGGGGCTACTAGGGGATATCTTGGTCTTGCTACTTGTGGAGGTATTTTCCGTGGGAGTATAAGAGAGTTTATTGGTGCTTTTTTTGCGTTTCTTGAAGTTCAGACTGCTATGGTTGCTGAGTTTTATGGAGTTATACATGCTTTAGAGGAAGCTCAAAATATGAGACTTACTAATGTATGGCTTAAATGTGATTCTACCTTGGTTTGTGCTGCGTTTACTATTAGGACTAATGTTCCATGGATGCTTCGTAATCGATGGAATACTTGTTTTAATTACTGTGGGAAAATCAGGTTTAGGGTTACTTGTATTTTTCGTGAAGGGAATGTGTGTGTTGATAAGTTGGCTAATTTAGGATTTACTCATAGATAATCATTTCATTGGTATAATAGGTTTCCATCTAGTCTGTTCTTAGAATTCTTTATGAATAGGTATAATTTACCTATGTATCGTTTTTGTTAGCATATGAGTTTTGGTCTAGTCCCTCCATATTTTTTTTGTATTTTCTTCTTTTTTTTTAATTTTTTTTAATAATATTTTTTTCATGTGATGGCAGATAATTGTTGTTACTTGAGATGTCATCCTGAGATGTCAAGTTGTATAGTGATGCCAAACATGAAAGCTCTTATAAAAAAAATATTTTATGACTTATATGTTTTCAAATTTTATTTGACATTATTAAATCATATAAAATAATTTTTTTTTAAAAATAACATTAATTATTAAATGATTTTGAAAAGTTTTTGTATTTGAGAATGTAACCGAGTGCATATTGAAAATATCAAATATTATGTGCTTTAATGATTTGTGAATGAAAAACACTTTTAACACTCTTCATATTTATGTAGTTGTGCATTCACTATTAGAACTAACAATGTTATTACTGAACAATTTTCAAGAAACAGAGCACACACATTTTTCATATTTTTTATATCAGAGTTTTTCGAAATATATTATGTGGAAAAATATCCAAGTTAAAATGTAATTACACTTCAATGTTCAAACTTTGTATTAACTTCCAAAGTATTTGAAAATGAATTTGCAATAGAATATTTAAGAAAATAAATATAACAGATATTATTTCAGTGACAATTCATAAAATATAACAGATATTGTTTCAATGATACCCATAAATTATTATGTTGATTATAATGTTCATTGATACTGATATTATTTCCATAAAGTATCGAAGGATTATAAAGAGAAAGAAGATTCAAAGTATAAAGAAGTGATACAAAGTCGTTGCAATGAGGACTCATATCTGAAAATTCCATATTAAGAATATCGAAGAAGATGATGAATAATACAAAAAATGAAATATTAAAGTCCAAAATTGTCAAAGCTTCAACGTTCAACTTTATTTAGATAAAGAAAGTATTTGAAAGTCCATATATATTAAAGACATGCATATTGCATCAGAACGAATGTTTCCTATTCAAGTGTTTATCATGAAGAAGCCAATGAATAGAACTGGAGAGAGAAGATTTAAGTACAAAAATAAATCAAGCTTCAACGTTGACTCATTGCAGATGAAGAAATTATTTGAAGAGCAAGTAATCATTTAAAGAAAACATCATAACTAAATTTCCATTTCAAGTGTCTACTGCATTGAAGATGAAGATCAATGTAGTAGATTTGATCATTATATTGAGTTAAGAGGATTAAAGCTACAACATTTATATATGTGGAAATATGTGGAATATAAAGAAAAGAATTTGAAATGACTTACATGTCAAGGACGTGCAAATATCAATCAGAGCAAAAGTTTTTATATTGAGTGTCTAACAACTATATTGAAGAATGAAGAACACAAAGCTTCAATAGTCATATTTTGAAGACTATATAAAGACCTTGAAGATGAAGGGCACAACAAAGAATGTATATAGAATGAAAACAAAAAAACAACATCAAGTGATATGCTAGTGTGTGTTAAAATAGTGCTTATATAGTTTACATTTGCTTAGTAGAGTGATCTATGAGATTGGATTGTGTGTTTAATCTTTGTAAAATCTTCACATTGTAAAGTATACCATTAGAGCTTTCATTATTCTCTTAGTAGAGAGAATACTTATGTACTTTGATGTAAGAATACTTATGTACTTGGAGAGGTGAAGAAGACTTAGTTAAAGGCTCTTGAGCACTAGCAGGTTGCTTGAGGGACTAGACATAGCCCTTCTTGTTGGGTGAACCAACATAAAATATTATGTTTATTTCTCTCTTTCTCTATCATTTATTTGTTAGACTATGTGTTTGCTTTGTTTTTTTTAGATTTGCGAATTGAGTCCAAACTCCATTCAAACCCCCATTTTAGAGTCAACCCTTTAGATCCTCCTCTCTTAACCACTTATCCTCACAAAATATAACGTGTGTAACTTCTCCTACCTTTCAAGTGTAACCTTTATCAACCCAATTGAGGTGTTATTGGCTTCACAAACTTTCTTTAAATTCCTCCACCATATAGAGTCACCACTCCTAGTCTTTGTTTTGTCTGTCAAACCTCTCCACTTCTATATTTGGCTTCTACAATTTCACTCCATGGCATACCCTTTTGGTTGTACAGGTCTCCATTTCTCCAATAATGTCTCATTTAAACTTATCATATCCTTAATACCTAAACTATGTCTCTTCTAGGTGAGCTACTATTTCTCCAATTAACCCATACCACACTCGTCCTTTCTTCCTTTTTGCTCACAAGAATCTACTTTGGATACTTTATAGTTTCCTTGCAACCTCATTTGGTACTTGAAGAAAGTTATGAAGAAAATAGGTATAAATGTCATGCATTAAATTAATGAGACATTCTATACAAAAATGACAACTCATTTTTCTTCCAAGAGCTTAGTTTCTTCTAAAATTTATTAATTATTGGCCTCCATGTAGCCTACTTTCTTTGTTAGCCCTAATAGGTATGTCTAAATATACATAAGATAATTTCAATACCTTACAATTCAACACATATGGCATCCTCTCCACACTTTGGTCTCCCACACCAAACCTATTTTTTGCAAAAGTTAACCATCAAACCCGATGCAAGTTTGAAGATACCAAAGATAGAAATAAAATGACTACAATTTTGAGTATTCACTTAATCCTGTTAGGTATAGGTGCTTTTCTTCTAGTATTCAAGGCTCTTTATTTTGGAGGGGGAGGGGGAGATGTAAGAAAAATAACTAATTTGACCCTTAGTCCAAGTATTCTATTTGGATATTTATTAAAATCAACTTTTGGAGGCGAATGATGGATTGTTAGTGTGGATTATAATTGGAGGGCATGTATAGTTGGGTTCCATTTGTATACTTGATGGAATCTGGCATATCTTAACTGAACCCTTTGCATGAGCTCGGTGTGCACTTGTATGGTCTGGAGAAGCTTACTTATCTTATAGTTTAGGTGCTTTATCTGTTTTTAGTTTTATTGCTTATTACTTTGTCTGGTTTAACAATCCTGCTTATCCTAGTGAGTTTTATGGACCCACTGGTCCAAAAGCTTCTCAAGCTCAAGCATTTATTTTTCTAGTTAGAGACGAACATCTTGGGACTAATGTACTAATGAGAGCTTTCATTAGTCATTGAAGTTTCTACAAGAAAAAAAAATGTCATTTGCATATTGAAGCAAATTTACCTCAACTCTTCCATTTCTTACCCCAAAAGCTTTGAAAAGTTGTTTTGTAGTTTTCTCCCTTTTTAGATCACTCAATCTCTTGACCACTACCATAAATAAGAATGCTCTCAAAGGATCACATTACCTCAATCTTCTTTGACTTTTGAATTCACTTGTCGCACTATCATCATTTATCAATATAGATGATGTGGAACTTGAACACACATTCAAGACATCTATTTTTTTGTTAAATCTTAACCTCTTGTCATGTATGTTAGATACTTCTCATAAACCAAGTCATGTGTCTTTTCGTACTTAACTTTGAAAAGTATACAATATTTGTTTGTCTTTTTAACTTTTTTAATCACCTCAGTTACTATCATCACACTCATGAGAAGGTTCCTATATTTTTTAAGAGAACACTCCATTTACTCTAAATGATGTTTGTGAAGACCTTTTTTATTCTTTTAGCTAGTAAAGATATCACCTTCTACTTATAGCCAACCAGTAAAATTGGCTTAAAATCTCCAAAACCTTATATGTGTTTTTCACCTTAGTTATCAGAGTTATGAATGATGATTCAAAAACTTCATAAAATCATCTCTTAAAAACTTTCAGGACATCTTGAAGAACTTGAAATCATGTTTCTCACACTCCTATATTGCTGCTTTGACCTTTCCTCATTTAAAGGTGTTATCAACTATGTCATCTTCCATCCATATTTTTGTAAAATTTGTCGAAATTTGTTTTGGATATATATTGCATCCTTCACCTTCACTGAATTTTCTACCCATTGCTCCCCTATATTCACACCCATCGACTTCTTCAGCCTCACTTGCCACTTTATGTTACTAAGAAATAGTTTTGAGTTTCTATCACCATTCACAATCTATTTGTTTCTAGATTTTTTTTCTCCAAAATGATTATAAGTGCATAGTCATGCATTACAAAAAAATCATTAAATAGAAACCAATTTTAGTGTTCAAAATAATTAGTTGTTATATTTACAAAATTAAATACTATTTTGGAGACTAAAAAAAATATTGGTATCTAAATTAGTTTCTATTATTGATAAATGATTTCTAAATTGATATCTAATTAAATACCAAGATTTTAGATACAAACTTTAGAATCTAAATAATTTGTAATTAAAACTTAGGTGACTAATTAGATACCAATTTAAAAACTATTTATTAATAATATAAATTAATTTAGAAACTAATAACTTTTTTAGACTCTAAAATAGTATCTAATTTAGTCAATATAAAAACTTATTTTTTTTTCATGTATTCATCCTCAAACAAAACCTCTTCCTCCCCCTTCTTATCCATCTCATTTAGTTCATATTTTACTTCCTTGTATCTCCTCTCAACATCACCAAAACACTATTTGTTCCATGTTTTGATTTTCCCCTTAAAAGTTTTGAATTTCTTTTTAAGGGCATAGGCTTCCATCCCACTACTATATTTTCCCCATTCCTCCTTTACAATATCTCCAAAACCTTTATCATTGGACACTGATAACAGAAATTTCTTTGGAATACCTATTTTATGTTTCCTTTCCAACAATCTAACCAATCCTTAGTATTCTATCAACATGAAAGAGCTTATATGCTATGAAGAGATGATTGGATACCCAGATGCACCCTTTGCAAAGTTCTCAATAGCTTGAACGTAAGCTTTGCTTCCTTCCTTCCACCATGTTGAGTTTGGTTACAGCAATCCCACAAGGGGGAGGTACTACCTTAGCCATGCATGTTACAAAATCCCAGTACACCTGATAACATTCTTATGCCTATGTAAGGATAAAAAAGCTAAAAGGCAAGATATTGCACGCATTAGATTGGAATGATTTTGAAGATATACTTGTCTCAACCAAGCACGCGTAACGTGGAGATTGCTAACTTTACAATATGTGCAAGAATCGTGTTCCATGAACAAGTATGTCGAGATAGCGTATTGGTTATTTATCCGATTAATATGGTACACGAATATGTTGTAAAAGTTTAGTCATCTTCTGATGATAAATTCAAAGAATAATGTTATAGGAGCATAAACATTGAGACATAAACATCAGTTTTTATATGCGCCTTTTTCATAATCTATTTATAGTAGGCGTGATTCTAAACAACATTTTTGGAGTCAGTTATCTCAGCTGAGTTTTACGAACCAAAAATAAGAATGCTTTACTACTCATATCATTGAGTATCATATATTCAATTCCCAGGTTTAGGCGTTCAATTTACAAGCGATCACCTTTTTGATAGTGTTTAAGCCATGGCAGTAATATAGATGTAAACCTGCACATAGAGGAAAAGAAGGCTCTGAAACCATTAAGGACAATATGCACAAAACGTCTTTAAACTTTGCTTACTGTCATTTTATGAACGTAACTTTTTTCATTGAAGTGGCCATTTTTATTTTACTTTTGTACCCAAACCAGTTTGTGATACATGTCTTAATGTTTTATTTAACAACCAATCCTTGGATAAAATGTTCATTTTCCACAATGAAGACGAAATTTGCCACCAGAAATACTACTCCTTACGACTATGATAGTTCTCATAATGACAGATTGGATACACACTGATAGATAGATCAGGAAATGGAGTAAAACGGGAAACCTAACTAGTATTTTAGAAGGAAAACCTAAACTTACAAAAGATATCACAATGCTTGCACAAGCTTTTGGAAGGTTCTTATAATTAGTATGCTAAAGATTTTTTTTTCTTTTTTGAGGATGCAATAGGCAACTGTTCTTTTTATGTACATACTAAAGACATTTATGACATTCTTAATGTCAAATAACAGCCAATCAAACCAAGACTATGATACTTCCTTCCGCCTGTATGCAAGAATCTGAAACAGAAGAAAAATGTGTGAAATTAAGTTGTTACTACCTAAAATAATATTAGGGGAAAACCACCTTAATACTCACCAAATGCCCCATCTTGGATATGCATTTGGATCTAAGCCCGGCCAGAGTCTCATGTCCTTGTAAAACTTCCAGTTCATCTTTCTTTGGTTCTATAACCAGCGTTGATAGCTCATCAAATATTAGGGCTGAATTCTCATCAGCTGACTTGTCACGATTTGTACTGTGACATCCTTTCACTGCCAGTATCTCGATTCCTTCCACTGGAAAAGGAGTCTGACGAGCAACATACTATGTATAATACATAAAAATATAAGACAATCATCATAAAGGAATAAAACCAACACTGGCTCATTAACAGAAGCATACTATGCAGTCATTTTTATTTTTTATCAACACGGGACAGAGAATAACTCGGTTTATATTTTAGTAGAACATCTTTTGCAACTTCAGCTGACAAAGGAGCGAACAACCAAATCAGGTACTGATTTCACAATTATGGTGTAAAACAGTACTAGGCCTTCTGGTGGAGGCCTAAACAGAATTAAGATCAAATAAAACAAGAACTGCCACTGCCAGATACAATTGATCAAAGACAAGAGGATCTTACTTCGTAAAGGTGCTCCACAGACAAAGTTGGTCGACAGCAAAGGTAAGGTTGCGGCAAACTTGGTGTACTTTGATGATCAAGAGAAACAAGCATGAGACGGACATCAAACTGTGAAAAAAAAGTAGCACCTTTATATTCAATTGAACTGAAATAAGAATAGAAGCATTCAATAGTAACATCTGTCACCTATTAGAGGAGGGGAGGGGGTAAGAGCCTATACCTCATCAGTGTTTTCATCCAAGCTTCGGAGATGGTCAACAAACTTAGACAATCGACTACTGCGAGAACTTTTGCTATTGCTACCAGCACCACCTCCATGCCGAGTGTGACTTCTAAAACCACCCCTTCCCCAAGTAAGCTTTCTAGGTTTTGACACCTGCCTTGAAATTCCACGACTTTCTCTGCTTATGTCCATGTCACTATCATTACCTCCATCTGGACTTGCCATGGATGATGAGGGTTGAGAGGGGCGAACTCTAGCCCATCTCTTTCGCCTTTTCTGCCTGTGTTCTGTACTTCGTTCATCGGCTGAAGATGAATCCTTTTCATTATTGTCATTTTCCTCCTCATTATCTTCCGATCCTTCAATTGCTTGGGTTTGTCTCCTAGAATGAATGTTTCGTTGATTACGCTGTGATCTTGTTAGAAATACTCCTGGAGTATCTTTGCGTCTCTTAACAAGTGCTTCTGATTGCCGTTGAACAACTTTTGCTATTGAAGCTTGAATCTGCCAGAAAAACTCGAATGCTGAGATTTGACAATTGAGATAATGTTGACAGACCAATGATAAGATTTAAAATCAATAAGGCACAAGCTTAAACCTTAGCAATTAATAAATGTTCCTTGATAAGATATATATTTAGGAGTTTATATGCCATGGGCTCGTGGCAGCCATACAGATTGTCAATCACTCAACATCAATCAGTAAAAGTATCAGATTTAGAAGGAATAATATTTTCTTATATTAAATTATAAGGTCATTAGACCTATATATACATGAGCTTGCTAGTTATTTTAGGAAATATGGACAACTAATTCTAGGGAAACAAATCCCTATGATTGTGGGATTGTTTCTAAATACATAATCCTAATATTAATAGTAAGATACAGCTGTGATACAAAATAAAAATATAATAAGGATAAAATATAAAACTTCCTAAAAAATACAACACAGCTTTGACACTCCCCCTCAAGCTGGTGAATAGATGTTCTCCATTCCCAGCTTGGATATAATTCTTTCAAAGTTACTGCAGTTCAGTCCTTTGGTGAGTATGTCTGCAAGTTGACTCTGAGTGGACACATATGGGGTGCAAATCAAGCCACTGTCTAACTTTTCCTTGATAAAATGTCTGTCCACCTCGATATGTTTAGTTCTATCATGTTGTACTGGGTTGTGGGCTATGCTAATTGCAGATTTATTGTCACAATATAACCTCATAGGTTCATCCCACCTTATCTTCAAGTCTTCCAATATAATCTTCAGCCATAGAAGTTCACATATTCCTTGGGCCATTGCTCGAAATTCTGCTTCAGCACTTGATCTAGCTACTACACTTTGTTTTTTACTCTTCCAAGTCACTAGATTTCCACCAAGGAAGGTGCAGTATCCAGTAGTTGATCTCCTATCCACAACTGACTCTGCATAATCTGCATCCGTGTATGCTTCAAGACGAACACTTTTGTTTCGTTTGAACAAAATCCCTCTTCCTAGAGTCCCTTTTAAATACTGCACAATTCTAAGGGCAGCTTGCAAATGTGCCTCCTTTGGTTGGTGCATAAATTGGCTGACTAGACTCACAGCAAAAGCAATGTCTGGCCTAGTGTGAGATAAGTAAATAAGCCTGTCCACGAGTCTCTGGTACATTTCCTTGTCCACGGCATTATCCTCCTCCGCACTTCCCAACTTTATATTTGGATCAACTGGAGTACTTGCTGGTTTGCAGGCTGTCTTTCCTGTTTCTCTAAGCAAGTCAGTAATATATTTTTGTTGAGATATGAAGATTCCTTTCTTGGAATGAGCCACTTCAATTCCCAAAAAATATTTAAGTCTCCCTAATGTCTTAATTTCAAATTCCGTGGCAAGATGTTGCCTTAACGTTTGCTGCTCCTCTTTGTCATCTCCAGTTATTATAATATCATCTACATACACCAATAATATTGTTACTCCTCCTGAAACTGAATGTTTGATAAATAAAGTGTGATCTCCTTGGCTCTGTTTGTAGCCCAAACTTGTCAAAACTTTGGTGAATCTTCCAAACCATGCTCTTGGGGATTGTTTCAGCCCATATAGAGCCTTTTTTAGCTTACAAACGGTTCCAGCAGCAACATGTCCATCATAGCCAGGGGGCAACTCCATGTATATTTCTTCTTCAAGGTCTCCATGTAGGAATGCATTCTTCACATCGAACTGCTGCATATCCCAATCATGATTTGCTGCTAATGACAATATTACTCTGACCGTGTTCATCTTAGCAACCGGAGCAAATGTCTCCAAGTAATCCACTCCATAGGTTTGAGTGAATCCTTTGGCTACTAACCTTGCCTTGTAACGCTCAATAGTCCCATCAGCCCGATACTTTACAGCATATACCCACTTACACCCTACTGGTTTTTTTCTAGTTGGTAAGGTGACAAGCTCCCAGGTCCTGTTCTTGTTTAGTGCCTCCATTTCCACATCCATGGCTTGTTTCCATTTCCTGTCAGATAATGCTTCAGATACAGAGGAAGGTGTGGGTGTAGAGTTTAAGTTTGTGAGAAAGGTTTTATGGGTAGGAGAGAATTTTTCAAAGGATAGGAAATTTGATAAAGGGTAAAGTGGCTGTTGGGTGCAGGTTCTGGTTCCCTTTCTAAGGGCAATAGGAAGATCCAGGTTTTGATCCACCTGTGCTTCTGAATTTTCCACAATAAACTCATTAGAATTATTGGAATTTCTAGGATTAGAAATTGTTACCTCATGTAAAGATGGTAGGTTGGATTCTTGGACATGGATAGATTCTGGAATGACATTTCCTCTTCTTGAATATACCAGATTTTTTCCGAATTTCCCACCACCATTAGGTACAGATTCAGCTGCTGATTCAGGTGCTTGTTCAGGAGCTGATTCAGGTGCTTGTTCAGGAGCTGATTCAGGTCTTGCTGCTGGTTCAGGTGCTTGTTTTGTTCTTGTCTCAGTTTCAGGGACAGCAATGCTATTTGTCCCAATTTCAGATCCAAATGCCATATTTGGAAGCATGAGAGGCTCATCTTCCTCTCTTACATTCTCCCCCTGAAGATGAGGCTGGAAGTAGCTCTCTTGTTCGTTGAATGTGACATCCCTTGACACAAAGAATCTCTTTGATGGGGGGTGAAAACACTTGTATCCTTTTTGTGTGGTTGAGTACCCTAAGAATACACATTTGACAGCCCTAGGGTCCAATTTTCCCCTTTCATTACTATGAACATGCACAAAGGATACACACCCAAATATTCTAGGTTGGAGTTTATTTGTAGGGTTTAGGTGTGGGTAGAAGGAGGATAGGACTTCCATGGGGCTTTTTGATGCTAAGATTTTAGAGGGTAACCTATTGATTAGGTAGGTGGCAGTAAGAAGGTTTTCCCCCAAAATTTCTTAGGGACATGGTTTTGAAAAAGTTGAGCCCTAGTTTGGTCTAATAAGTGCCCATTTTTCCTTTCTGCAATCCCATTCTGTTGGGGTGTGTTAACACATGAAGACTCATGAATTATCCCTTCCTTTTGGCAAAAAGAGTTAAGCACCAGGTTAAAGTAGTCCTTGGCATTATCAGACCTAATTCTCTTGATATTAACTCCAAATTGATTTTTAATCATAGACACAAACTGAACAAAAATGGAGCTAACCTCAGATTTATGTTTCAATAGGAAAACCCAAGTCACCTGTGTACAATCATCTATGAAGGTTAAAAACCACTTAGCACCTAAGATATTAGGAATATTAGCAGGACCCCAGACATCAGTATGGATAAGAAAAAAAGGAAAAGGACTCATTTTATTACTAATGGGAAAAGGTACACGCTTGTGTTTCGCAAGCTCACACACCTCACAATGGAGACTCTCCACATTTAAATTCTTAAACAAGGAAGGGAATATCACTTTTACAACTTGAAATGAAGGGTGTCCTAGCCGACAATGATATAGTTGAGCTTTCTCTTTACTGGTCATGGTGGATTCAAATATGAAAGAGTGACTATTGATACCAAGATTAGGATCCTCCATGTAGTATAGGCCATTCCATTCTCTAGCATGTCCAATCGTCCTCCCTGAGTTCTTGTCCTGAAATACACAATAGTTGTTATGAAAAACGACGTTACAAGAGAGATCTTTTGTGAGTTTCTGTACAGAAATCAGATTGGTGGACAATTTAGGGACATGAAGGACATGTTTTAATGTTATAGATGGGCTTATTTGGACTTCTCCTTGACCTGCGGCAGTTATACATGTTCCATCTGCCGTGGAAATTTTCTTATTGCTAGGACATGGGGTATATGTGGAGAAGTATTTAGGTAGAGGGGTCATATGGTCAGTAGCACCTGAATCTAGTATCCAGAAATGGGTAAAGGGTGTATCTGAAACAGTAAGTCCAAAAGAAAATGGAAACTTACCAGAATATGTTAAGGAGCACATACCTGAGGGCTTCTCCAATTTACTAAGGAAGGACCTTACCCTTTCTATCTCTTCATGATTCAGCTGGACAGATTCATCTCCTTGTCCATTAACAATGTGTGCTTGTCTTTGTCCTTCCCTTTTTGGAGGGCCTCCTTTCTGGCCCCATTCTCTGCTTGGGGGTTTTCCATGTAATTTCCAACACTTTTCCCTTGTGTGGCGCGGCTTGTTGCAGTAGGTACACCAGACTTCCTCCTGTTTTTTTTCTATATTGGAAAACCCGCTTTTCTTCTGGTTAGTTATCATGGTTGTTCCTCCTTCAGCTTTCATTGCTGAGCTTTCAGTAGTTGGGGTCTCCAACATCAGTCCTCTCCTGCTTTCTTCACTCCGAATAATAGCTACCACTTCATTAAGCCCTGGGACTTTCTCTTTTCCCAAGATTTGGATTTGAACCTG
The DNA here is from genome assembly GCA_013389735.1 of Phaseolus lunatus. NCBI lineage: Eukaryota > Viridiplantae > Streptophyta > Magnoliopsida > Fabales > Fabaceae > Phaseolus > Phaseolus lunatus. The sequence goes on from CM023861.1 coordinate 29,595,873, forward strand.
ATCATATTCAGGATTCAGACCTACCAAGAAATCATAGACTCTATCTTGTTCAATATACTCCTTAAGGATTGCTGAGTCTTCTGAACATTTTGCTTTTATAACTCGGTAGTGATCCAATTCCATCCATAGGGACTTGAGTTGATTGGCATATTCTGTAACAGATTTGTTTCCCTGCTTGGCAGCCACAGTTTTCACTTTTACATCATATATTTGAGCAGCATCCTTGGCCTTTGAATAGGTTTGTTCTACTGCCTCCCAAATTTCCTTTGCTGATCTAAGGAACATGCAGGTATCACTAATTTCTGGGACCATTGAATTCCACAGCCATGCCATGATCATGGAGTCTTCTTCATCCCATGATTTGAACTTGGCATCCTTTTCATCAGGGGCAATATCAGTCAGGTGACTGACCTTTCCTTTTCCTTTCAAGATGGTCCTAATGAGTTGAGACCATTTGAGATAATTTTTTCCATTTAATCTATAAGCAGAATGAACATTCTGCAATTCTCCAGTAGTTCGGGATCTGTCCCCAGTTTCCATAATAGGATTCACACTCTCAGCGTTCTCAGCCATCACAGTGATGAACAGTAGCAGCGGTGAACAGTAACCGTGATGAACAGTGGCGTGGTGAACAGTAACCGCGGTGAAGGTTGCACAGCGATGAAGGCTGTGATAAGGCCAAGGTTGTGCAGCAATGAAGGCTGCAGCAAGGCTTAATGTTGTGCAGCAATGACGGCTGCAACTTAGGGTTTTCAGGCACGGTCAGAGACTCCTAAAGATCAGGAGCTCTGATACCATATCAGATTTAGAAGGAATAATATTTTCTTATATTAAATTATGAGGTCATTAGACCTATATATACATGAGCTTGCTAGTTATTTTAGGAAATATGGACAACTAATTCTAGGGAAACAAATCCCTATGATTGTGGGATTGTTTCTAAATACATAATCCTAATATTAATAGTAAGTTACAGCTGTGATACAAAATAAAAATATAATAAGGATAAAATATAAAACTTCCTAAAAAATACAACACAGCTTTGACAAAAAGTGTTGCCATTTATCACTAGTGTATTTTACACACATCTGAATGTTCAAATTATGCTTCACTTAAATTGGTTTAATCAATAAATATGCACCTGCTTATTGCGGTTCTTCTCCTCTTCACGAAATTCAAGCTCCTGCAATGGGATAGTGAATGATATCATTAGTTGAATTCTGTGAAAGCTTTACCTATATGTAAACACAATAGAAAATGATGTGATAAACTGGTCAACTTATACCTCCTCTTCATACTTCTCAATATCTGGATATAAAGCAGCAATAAGGGCATCATAATTTGGATCATCCCTCAACGAACGGCGACTGGCACAATGAGTGCGGCAGGCTGGGCATTCATTATTCCTAAGACAATACATAAATGGTGAATGTGGCTACAGAGAGTATAACGTGTTTTTCTGATGAGCACCATAAAGGACTTAGACAGAAATTATCAGCAGCATATTACATAAATAAATAAAACGCCTGGAATGGATTCATGGAGCCTACCCCAGTCGCATTGATTTGTCAATGCATTCCCTGCAAAAACGGTGCAAGCATTCCATGACAGTTCTTGTCTTCTTGATGATGCCTGTTCAAGCAGTAGTTAGTTCTTCAGCAACCAAGATATGCTACCTAGCTATCATTCAAGCATGAAGTGAGCTTTAAGTTTCAAAAACACTTTTCATAATGAAATCCAGAACTACAAGTGCCCAAATCAATAGCCAATCATAACATGGTTAACTTGAAAAAAACACATCTAGTGCATGTAAAAAACACATCCAGTGCAAGTACAGTATATTAAATATCTGATCTTTTCAGTCAATTTGAGATTTCTTTTATCTTGACAATTTTTCCTTTCAAGCAAAGCACTTTACACAGCAATACATGCTTCAAGGAATTACCAAATCAGTGTACAACTAAGAGCTCAAAGAATCACTTACAAAGTAGAGCTGTGAAACTTGTATTGTATGTATAAACTTAACACAGCAACACAGGTCTAGGAATTGTAAAATCAGGTTAGTTTCCTAGTTTTCCTCTTTAAGTTAGTTTCCTTATGATGATGCATTCAACTTAAAGCCTTTGAGGTGTAATTGTTTTGCCATATAATGAATACTATCTTTTGATTTATCATCAAATCTCTCCTTACTTTAATTATTTTATCAAGCATCTCATATAACTTGATGTGGAACTTCGACTTTTCATATACCCAAGTCTTCATCACAACACAACCCTTGTGAGTTGGCATCCCACTGACTGCACTCCACAAAACTCCACGCAGCTTTTCGCGTCAGCCCCTTTGTAAGTAACCATTTCTATTGGGAAAAACCCAAGTCTCACATCAAATGAAATAGTGTCAAAATACAACATATGAGTGGAAACAATTCTCAATTACAAGTCGATATTATTGGGTTGAGTTAGGCTTAAACTACTTCATAAGATGATATCATAGTCTATCCTAGATTCATTTAAAGGGTCACTCACCATGTTATACACATAGCAAGTCTTATAGTGTCGAGCACGAGGAGATGTATTGGTTAAAATACAATATGTGTGTGTGTGTGTATGTATATATAAGTGTCACCTTACAAGCTAGTTTAGTAGTGTTAAGTTAGGCTTAAACCACTTTGTAAGATAGTATCAAAGTTTATTCTAGATCCATTATAAGGATCACTCACTGTGTTATACTCATGCCAAGCCCAGTAGTGTTTGATGTGAGGGACGTAATAGGTGTATTGGAAAAAACCCAAGTCTCACATTAATTAGAGATAGTGCTAAAATGATGAGATCATCCTAGGGACTTGAAGGATCTATCAACTCTTAGGAGGATTTGAACCAAGGAACTGAAGAAGACTCATGGAATGGATCCATGGTGGTTTCAGTATTCATGAAGAACAAAGAAAAAATCAGACAAATATGGAAAGGAAAGAGAGTGGCAAAACATGCAAACTGTAGACACCAAAGATAAATGCATTGTTGGTTGATTCACCACTTGAAGAAGTTCTCCAAGATAAGAGCCTAAGCTAAGAGAATCAAATTTTCATGATACACAATTTCATAAAAACATCAGTTTCATATATCTCAATACAATAGAGGAGCCTTCTATTTGTAAGGAATAGAAGCGTGCTCAAGAACCTAGACAAGTGTACTTAAGAAGCCAACAAAAATTTACAAAGAGAGTTAAGTGTACAAAGGAAGTTAACAACTAACCTAGGGTGGTTCATCTAGTTTTTCTTGGCTGAGAATTCCTAAGAACAACTAAGGTTAGGAGCTGCAACTCCTTTGGTCAATGTAATCATGAGAAACTAGCTCTAACTACAAGTAGTTGAAGTTAGTTTATGACATTAACTATTTTGTTCTAGGATATTTTAGAAGCTTCAAGAAATTTCAAGATGGAATATTTCTTTAGAAGAATTTTATTTACAATATTCAAGGAAAATGTTGCGAATATTCTTTTGGAATAGTCTAGAAATATTCTTTTAAGGAAAATTTTTAATTTTAGCATATTTTAAACCGAAGGAGAGTTTTACTTTTACAAAAGAAATTTCCATATTCTATGCTATATTTTCTAATCTCCTTCTCCAGTTCTCTTAGTCTTGCTCTTATCACTCTTCCTTCATAGGCTTTTTCAAACTCTTCCTCATCTTTCTCCTTAGCCATGTTACTCCTTAAGGCAACTATAATACCTAAGCCCCCACCACAACAGTGATGTCCTTTTCTATTTAACCAAGGCAGCAATCATAAAAAGCGACAACAGAGAGACTTTCCTCGGAGGCTACCACTAGAATTGGATTATTGCTCTTAAGCAAATGACTACTAATATAACGATTGAGGTCGCAATTGGTGTGAACTTGGGTGGATATTTAACTGAATTGGTGGTCACTAGTGGGTATAAACTCAAAAATAGCACAATGTAAAGTTTGTTTGATTTTGGGTTTAGAAACAAGGTCGTTTTGCGTTTAAAGAAAAAACCCTCTAGACTCGCCAACTCAGTTGCAGACTCACGAGTTCAATCAAGTTCATAGCGAGTCTACCAAGTTTACTCCATAAAAGAGTTTGCTTCCGAGTCAACTCACGCAAGTGAGTGGGAACGTAAACTCGTGAGTTTGATAACCATGGTGGGGAGAGTTACAAGGTTATTGAACAATTATGGCAATCATTTGGCCAATGTCACTAAAAACAAACATATTATAGATATGGGGATTTTTTATTTGGAGGAGCAAAAATGACTAGAGATCAAGGTAACTCTTGGTTGTATGATTTTCAGTTTGTTTAAGAATATTGACGCTAATAGTTACCATGCTTGTATGTTCAAAAGGATTTAGGCATTAACTTGTGAAGGTTGGCTAAAAAACAACACGAATTTAAAATGCCTATAAATTTAGAGACAACAAAACTTATCAATTAGGTTATAAGTGCACGTCTTGATTTGAACAAGTAATTGTTAAGAATTCAATTTATCAAATAGAGACTAAGTGGAAGTTGTATGTTGTTATTTGGCCACAATACTCTCTTATCGATGCTTTCCAAGTCATAATTAGTTGCATACACCCATAGTTTCCCACTCTAAATGCAATTGCTCAAAAGATAAAGAGAGTTACAAATCAACCAACACTCACCAATTTCATGTCAGCCACACTAGGTGGAACAATCCAATAGTACAAAGACTCTTAAATCACCATACAAAGGTAGCAGACAACAACGATTTATGTCTTACTCAGTGCACTCTCCACAAGCTATTAGGTTAAAGGATATTTGGAGACCTCGTATTTTGGTTAACACATTATAGCAGGCGTTAGATAGGGAGATAACTATAGTGATGGTCATATGTCTAGTCAATATAGGATCTCCAACATATCCCATCATACTGAGGAGGATTAAACATCTAGAGTGTAAAACTAAATATTTGTGGATAGTTCAATATTTGTCCGATAGTAGGTGGTGTGATAGGCCCAACAAACTTCACTAAGATAAACTCTAATACCATCTTAAAATGTGAATTTTAAGTCTAACTCAACCTCACAAAACTAGCTAATAAGGTAAAGTTTGAACCCACTTATATACTATAATTTGGTCATATCTCTAATTGATGTGATGTTTACAACAGTTACTGCAAATCATAGGCCATGTGACAAGACAATTACGGCTTCAATTGGACAGTGTGATCATAGACAATGGCAATACCCAAAATATTGTCTAAAGCTTTGGTAGCAAAAAATGCTCAAAGGGTAATGATAGTTATCGAAGAGCAACTACTACTTGGAGAGCACAATGGCTGCCAAAGGGCAAATAATGTACAAGACACATCGACTATAGGTTAGGAAAATAAAATGCTCAGAGAGAATGATGGCTATTGAGAGAAAAAAAAAAATTGAAGAGTGTAATAGGGTTGTCATTGAACAAAAAATGCTTGCAGGACACAACCACTGCTAGAAAACAAAACACCATGCTCAGAGAGCAGAACAACTATCAAGGAGAAAAAATGCTTAAAGGGCACAATGACTACTGAAGAGAATAAATGTTTAATAAGCCCAACAGGTAGCGGAGGGAAAATATGCTCAAAGAGCACAAAAACTGCCATAGAGCTAATAATGCTCAAAGAGCACAACAACTATTAGAGACCCAAAATGCTTAGAGACACAGTAATTACCGAAGTTGGTCATCACACAACAAGGTAATGCCAATGGTGGTAGTCATCAGCTAAAAAACCTTGTTGAAAAATGGTAGGCAGTGAACAGCGAAATACGCAAAAAAAAATAACATAAATCATAAAGTGTACATAGTTTCTAAGAAATTTACTCTTATGAGCAATGGGCCCATAAGGAAAGCATGAATTAGGGTTCACTTCTCATCAGGGTTTTGATATCATGATGAGAAGAGAGAAACCGAGAAGGCATATGATGAATTTCATGTATTTAGACCATAGCGAAACTATTCAATTTATAGGGGAGAAAACATAATTAGAGGATATTCATTTTACCCTATTTTAGGTTAAAAACATAAATATATAATTAATCTAATTGATCCTAATATTTACAATTACTATATCTATAGGAATTTAACATATCTACAAGATTTTAACAGTACCAAACTATTTAGGACCAATAATAGTTTTAGAATCACCCAATAATCCATTAAGAACAATTACAAGTCTGCAGTGTCTTGTAGTGAAAAATAACCTACATAATACTCCTACTCCATCCTCTCTCTCCTCCTAACAAAACATACAAGTAGCATTAGAATAGAAGACTCTCCATCACACACCAGGATCTTTTAATAAACATTAACTATTTGCTAGTCACAACATATCATTCCATGCAGAAAATGGATAATGGTAAATATATCCTACCAAGTATCTCTAGGCAATGCAAAATCACAACTAATTAACTGCCTAAGTATGTCATCTTGAAAGGGAAAACAAAAAGCATACCAAGGCAAATTGGACATTGAACATCTTTACGTATTTCCAGAAGTTCCACATACACGAACCTGCAAACCAAACAAGAGTACAAACAATGAGCATATATTTACATAAACTTGATAGAAAGAACAATTTAAGGTAAAATACACCTAAAAGTAGGGTAGTTAAAAAAATCTCAAAGTCTCTAGTGACCTGGACAATCCTTAGAAAGTGGATTTAGGTTTAATTTATCCTAACAAAATCAGCTTGTAAGGTAAGGTTTACTCTCATGTATATATTATAATTTGACCATATCATTAATCGATATAAGATCTCCAACACACCCTCTTACATTGATGACTGAGCATCTCAAGCATGATACTAAGTATTTGTGAGTGGTCCAATAGCAACTCGATAGTGCGTAGCACCATAAATCTAATAAAACTTGCTAGGATAAGCTTTGAGACCATCTTAGAAAGTGGATTTAGACCTAACTTAACCTCACAAAAACAGGTTGTAATGTGAGATTTGTACTCACTTATACTATAATTTGGTCATATATCTAACAAATGTGAGATCTCCAACACAAATAAACGTTTAGAAGTTTTTCGTGGTTGAGACTTGGGCACAATTAGTACTAGAAAATGGCCACAACCCATCTAGATCATCTAGCTCTCTAAGCTACTGTAAAAATAAATTTCACACTTAGAAGCCACTTTTCACAAAACAGTTAATAATGTCAGAAACGGAGTTTTTCAGACCATGTTGTAGTCTTGTACAAATCTAGTGTCAACTTTTTCCTTTTCTGAAATATAAATAATTTCTCGTATCATAAATGATAAGTGACATTCTATTAGGTACCCAAGTATTTAGGGAGCCCCTACCCTCAAAAGCTAGCTACTAAGGGGGGAGAACCAAATACTTAAATACTCCATTCAGCACTCCATACTATGTAGAACTTAGGCACCCTATAATTCCCAAGTTCCTATCACATTCTCCCCCATATTCCACCAAAAATGACATTATCCTTTTAAGACTGCTAAAGATTATGACAAAGGAATCACATATACTAAATGCACTTATATAAAATAATTCATAAATCAAAGTAACTTTTACATTCCAACGAACTTATCAATGAAATGATTCATTAGGGAAAAAATCGCAGTACCATTGTATTTTCAACACACTTGAATTGGAACTACAACACTAATGCCATTGCAACTAAGAATTTAATATAGAGCTTAATTTGTTACACTGTTAGTGCAAACCAATGTTATAAATTGCAGATTGCGGAAAATGACAGAAAGCTGATAATCCAATATATCATACAGTGGACAACATTGCAGGCATACGGCAAAAGTCACATAACAGTTGAAATATATGGTATATGTCAAATAAATATGCACTAAAAATTAAGTTGTATACAAATAAAAACAAAATACATAAAAATTGGCATTATATTGACTCAAAAGTTCAATTAGCCGAAGACTCATCAAAGATGACAAGAGGATGCTGGACACATGTCACAACCAACCACAACAATGACAGCAGCAGCAATAGCAGACAGAGTTGCAATAGCAGATTCAAATATTCAAGCATGCAATAGCACTACAGTGGCTATTTAAAAACACTGGTGTAATAGTAAGATTTTTAGACTATCAATCAATTAAAAATCACCTTGGATGTAAAAGTAATGATAACAAAACAACTATTTTCAATTATATGGAAATCTAAGACTTGAATGACAGTTAGTTTTTTTTACAAAATCAGTGTGTTCCAAGTAAATTCATTTAAGATATTGAGACTTACTTTATGCACAGATATTGGCCCCACCTTCATAAAAATTATAAATTAAAGTAATAAGGTATTCTAAAGTATCACTTTCCCGTACAAATCAAGAGTATCCATCAAACCCATTTGGTTTGTCATTAAGCTTATTTACTTCTAAGTGTATCAAATCTTCAACAAAAACTTCTACAGTTTTACAGCATGTAGTTCATTATCTCCCTTCATAACAAAGGAGATAAAAAAAATGATTAAATTAGACCTTCAATTCTTTATCGAAATTCCAAAATGTAATCTTACAAAATCACATTATGTGAAACAAATAAATTGAAAAATCTAATAGTTTGTTGATGGATCTACATTTTTGGTTGTTTTTTCGTCATCCAAAATGTTTTGTAAAACCTATGAGATAGTGACATGTGAGACATAAATCATTCAACTCATGGTTAGAGAGTATTAACTACAATAAAAACAAGTATTAAATCAATCCCTGTATAAAATAACCAAATCATTCTTTTTATCTGGTGTACACCTGCCATCCATACAAAACTTCATGAAAACTTTAAAAGAAACATATTATTGACAATGCTGAGAACAATTTAATCCAAACAAGGAACTCATCCTAAAATGCTCCACCAAATCAAAAATATGCCATCAGTCAATCATATGATAAAGCATCAAACTAATAAGAATTCCAATACTTTTTTGGAAGAAAAACAGTGTAATGCTGCTATCCAAGGTACATAACAAAGATGTGTCTATCTAAGGAACTAAAAGAGGAGTCAGCATCTCTTTGACTGTGTCACATGCTTTGGACACACCTTTAGCACTTAATTAATAACTAACTACTGAGAAAAATCAGAGTATCCCAACAATCTAACTTCCAAAATGTTATGCTTACGGAGTGGGCTAAAATATAACCAGTTGTCTGTGACTTGACAGACTCTCGAGCTATTAGTCATGAGCAATTAACAGTTTGGGGTTAATTTAAAAGAAAAAAATAATGCAAGATAGTCCAATATGGTATTCTTTCTTTTTTTAATCTTGGCATCTATCTTTGGTGAAACATAGGAATTTTAGCCAATCTTGCCTCAAGGCCCCATTGCGTGCCTTTCACCTTTGGCAACTTGGACAAACATTGAAGAGATGCAGAGGATCATTCAATCAATTTAAGCAACACCATTAACTATGAAATACAGCTACAGGGAAGCAACAATAACTACAAGCCAAACACAGGTCTTTATCAAGATTGTAAAAGACAGTCTATGATCCAAACATCCTGATATTTGGACCCTCCATGACCGTATTGGTATGAAATTTCCTACAATGTCAAGGATCACAATGAAACTACAACCGCAATAAAACCTTACCTAGGATATTCAAAAGTTGACCACTGCTACAATGACAATGCCTCAAACAGTTTTGATTTTGAACTCTTGCCGCACAAATCAACACAATAGTAGTTTATACATGGCTACTTAGAACATTCTGACGGACATGACTTGAGTGTACTCTACCCTCCCCAGGAAAAACAATAAAGTTCCAAAGCTGCAACTGTAGCAATAATGACACATGATTGAAGGTGCTGATTGATGTTTAATTCAACGCTATGAAAAATGACACCAAGGATTATATATCCAATAACAAAAAGCTACGCTAAAACAATTACTTCATTTGAGCAGGCAAGGAACGAACAAGTTTCAAGCGTAAACAAGACAAAAATCCAAACATGCAAACGCACAATAACAAATCCAATGGGAGGATTCAGACACTTCAACTCAAACGACAGGAACAAGTATCACCCCTTTACACAGTCAAAGCAAACCCATCACAACCCATAACACAAAAGTTCAAATTCAAAGGAAGAAACGCAGAACAGGCAAATTGACACGCTGCCACGATCCAGAAGCAGAAGCATGGAATCCAAACGTGAATCTAAAAAAAATAGGCAACGAAACACAGAACAGAAGTCTCGAAGCAATGCACGCGAGAGAGAACGCGTATGAGAGAGAAAGAGAGAGTACTCAGGTTTTTCTTCAGAGCCAGAAGATGGGGTTTCGTCGGAATCTGCGAAAGAGAAAAGAAGAAAACTTGAGCGCATGAAGAAACGCAGAGGCGAAACAAAGCGCGACCCCGTTGAGAAAAACCAATTGGGGCACCGAAAATAACACGTAGTCACAGAGAAACAGAACGAAAAGGAAAAAAAAAAAAAAAAAGAGAGAGAGAGAACGACACGTAACCCTGTGGCGTTTCCTTGCCGTCGTTATCATGCGCCGCTTCTTCTACTTCTTCGTCTTCTTCTTCTTCATCATCATCTTCTTCTTCTTCTTCTCCCTCCCCTTCTTCTTCTTCCTCTTGTTCCTCCTCTTCATGGTGGTGATCCCCGTCGTGCTCGTGCGACTGGTCCTGATGTTGTTGCTGTTGGTGCTTCGCATGTCGAGAATGGAAGAGGTTGTGGTGCGAAGTGTCCCCTTCGTCGAGGGGGTCGGGGAGGGAGCGCTTCTGGGCAGGCATTGCTGGTTAAAGACAGAGGGATTCGCGAATGCTATGCTATGTGTGCTGCCGAAGAAGAACAAGAAGAATGAGATTGAGATTTTGGTTCTCTTCTGTTATTATTATTATTATTATTGTTTATTATTATTATTATTGTTTATTATTAATATTAAATGCACCATTATTTTGTTTTGCAATTAATTCAAAGGTTTTTCAATATTTTAAATAATATTTAACATATTTTTTAATATTGAAAACTTATATATTTTTATTTGGGAGACCATTTAGGAGAAAGAATAACATTTATTTTTTATTTAAACAAATACTACATAAGTTAACTATGTAGTGAACTTTTACACTGCTATTAATTTTAAATTTAAATCTGTTGACTTTTTTAATAATCATTTCAAAATTCAGAAAAAATAAGTTGATGATATATTTTTGCTTTTCTTTGACAAAACGCTTTTGGTTTGAATCCGGATTTGTTAGGACATGGAAGCTTCATTTATTGGTTTGGGAAAGAATAGTGCACTTTTTGTTTTGAAAGTAAAAGATTAGGTTTGGAGAATGGGAATTATCTTAATTTAATGTTAGGATAATGTTAACTCAATAATGATTCATTAAATAAATAATTCTGAATCTGTGAAACATGTTTTCCATTAAGATATTTTATTAAGAGTCAAATATATTTAGTTTACTTAAAAAAAACTCTATAGTGGGTTGATGTTGGTGACAGTGAACTACTTTAACTCAACCAAATAAAAAGTGGCCACTTAGGAGAAAAAATTACCTAATTATCACCTTCAACTTGAAAATTATTTTCACGATTATACTTGATATATAGTTAAATCAAATAAATAAATATATGTATCTTATGTATAATTATAACCCTTACACTAAAAAAATGGCATGTGCAACCAACAAATCTTAAGTATTAAGGTTGTTTATCTTAGTGTAATTATGATGTAAAGGAAAATAAATTGCTAAGATAAATTTTGTATGTCATATTAACAAGACATGCTATTGATTATTCATAATATATAAATAGTTTAAATTACCATTATCTTTTATATATATATATATATATATATATATATATATATATATATATATATATATATATATATTATATCGGATTGTGTGTTTTTATTTTTTAATTATATTATTTTATTTTAATAAGTTAAAATTTAGTATTTATATTAATTTTAACTTTATATATTTATTTAACTAAAATTTTATATATATATATATATATATATATATATAATGTGTAGCCTTTGAATTAAAAAAATGTTAAAGAAATAATATGGATTGTATATTCATACTAAAGAGAAAGAAAACAACATATAAATATATTTTGGAATAGTTTTGTATGAAGTTATTTTAAGTAGATTAGTAATTTGTCTTTGGTTTTTATTATTGTATACGTAATATAATAATAATTTTAAGTTCAAAATATTAAAATTTTAAGATATAATTGAAGATGGAATATAACATCAAATAAATGGGATATTATAGCTATAAATAAATATAATGTTTGTGTTATTTTTTTTCTTTAAATTTAAAATTGACCCTTTCAATATCTATAATTTGAAAAGGTAAATGTTCTAGTCTCCCAACCTGGTAAACTTATACATACATAAACGTGGTGGGAAAAAATACTTTCAAAATATAAACATAAAATATATATATATTTAATAATAAAAGTGTAAAAATCGAAGTAGATTGGAATAAGTAGATTTTAATTGTTACTCATATTAACAAAATTTGCAATTATATTTAAGACATTGGTTTAATTGTTAAAAAAATTGCTATGTGAGATTTTTTTATACTAGTAAGGTGAATTATGTATTAAAAATTATATAATGTTTGAGTTGTTGTTAGAATCGTGATAGTCATTATATACATTTTACTATCAAACGTTTATAATTTCTTTTTGTAAATTTTATAGTAAATTCTTAATTTCGTTAGTTTTATCATTGAATTCTGAAGTTTGCCTATTTTAACATTTGAATTTCAAAATTATGCACTTATTTTACCTTTTAATCAATTGAATGTTAGTTTATTAATTAAGTATAAATAATAATGTTGTTTAGTGTTCGAGTGAGGAATTTAAGGAAAATGAGAAGGTTATTTTATCGGGTAGAATTGATCAGAGGAAAATAACTATAAATGTAAATTTGTGTACAAAGTTTATTAAAATAATAATTTGTGAAATTTGCATTATTATGTTGTAATTTTTGTAATATTCTCCATGTTACTTTTTATAATTATTAGATGGTAAAATAATTTTCAAATAATTATTTAAAGAAATTTATATTAAATATTTAAAGTAGTTTTAAATCAAACTAATATTATCATAATTTTTTATTTTTATAAATTATTTATAGTAATTACTTTTCACAAAATAGCTAAGTAATCAATCGTTGAATCCAGTTTTTGCAAAATAAATATAATATTTTGATTTTTTTTAATTTTATATTTAAACTAACATGCATTAAATTAAAATTAATAAAATACAATTTAAGAATAAGAGTATTTCATCATCATTTCTAATCGTTGTAACATTAAATATTTTTGTTTAATTTATTGGTCTCGTTATCACACTGTCGTTTTTTTTGTCATGTTCGTTAATCACTGACATTTAATCGAAAATATATATAAAATTCGAAAACAAATTCAAAGTTTTGTTCATGAAATTGAAAATTCAGTAGGAAAATTCTCAGAGCTTAGTGATAAAATGTATAACCTATATATAATAAAACAGTTATTATATAGTATATAATATATTTCGACTTTATATTAGTCATAGCATAAGACATTTTGTAATTTTGAGTTGAAAAGGTAAATATGTATAATTTTGAAATTTAAATAGCAAAAATTGTAAAATATTGAAGTTGGAAAGTTTAGTGGTATACTATATACCTTAAAGTATAGTTCATATTTTACGCAAAAAAAAAAAAAAAAATTATTGTGCAAAGGATTTTTAATAACAAACGATTTTTTAGAAACATTCTTATGTCATCATTAATAAAAAAAATCATTGTAAACTTAACAGCTCACGTCTAGATTATCATTATAAAATAGTGTTTTAACAACAAAATAGTATTTTAACAACAATTTTATTAAAAATTATCATCATAAATACATTTAATAATGATAAATAGAATCAAAAGTCATTGTTAAAATTAAAATTAAAATTTAAAAAAAAACCAACGGTTCATGTATAATCGTGATTGAAAATTTAAAAATATAATGATCTATGTATAATTATCTTTAAAAGTTTAATAGAAAAATTTCCTATTTTACATAAAATACAAATTTGCAAACAATATATTTCATCTCAAAAAATATGTTGATACATCCAAAAGAATCATCCAAACCATTGCTTCTAAGGGAGACAAAAGGAAATAGAAAGAAAGACTTTCTCCATAATAGAAAGAGGAAAAAGTTGAAAGCGGAACTTACAATAGTAGAAATGGTATCAAGCGAAACTTATCAATTAGCAAAACAAAAACTAATATTTTATTTTCTCCTTTTTTTTCATCAAAATCAATGGTTATGTATTCCTTATCAAAGAGAAAATTTCTTCTTCTTCATAAAGATAAAGACAATCAATCATTAACAAATAAGACAATCAACACCATCCAAATAAGAAACAGAGGAAATAAAAAAAATCAATGAAATAAACTTGATGTTCAATGATAATTCGAGAAAACAGAGAAAGAATTTGAAGATGCATAAACCTTATCAGGAGCAGTTGCAGCGGCTACGAATGAAGTTGACAACGGCGAGGCAGTTGTCACAAGCGACAGATAAGGCACGCTCGCCAAAGGGGTGCAGGGTAAGGTCATTGATGGCGGAGTTGCAATGGATGGACGAAAAGTGTGGTGAGGTGGACAAAGTCATCGACATCAAATATGGGGAGCTAGAGGCATTGACAAAGATGAGGTTGCAGGGGAAGGGGAGGTTGGGGGGAGCGTAGAAAGAAAAGGTGGGTGACGGAGACAGAGTGTTGGTGGGAGAACCAAGTGAGGAGGTGGTGGAGAAATCATAGAGGTGAATGGTGCAGACTAGGATTTATGAGACTTTTGTTTTGTGTTTTGAAACATACAAAACTTGTTTCACATATCTGAAAAACACTTTATTTTTTTTTAATTATGTATGTAATACCTTTATATATAGATGTAATCCATATGTAATTATTCCGACTTTATGACGCTAAAATTACAAACTGATTAAATTCGTATGTAATAATTTGCATGTAAATACAGAATTTCTTGTAGTGATAAATATGTTGTTGTAAGGAAATGAACCAATCTACAAATATAAACGTATATAAAACAAATGGAGTCGTTCCAACCAATATCAAGATTTTGGTCAGGTCTAGATAAGTAGAGTCGATCAGTTTAGGTCGAGTTGAGTGAGACTAGGCACAAGTTAAGCAAGTTCGCCTGAGTCAAGTCGAACTCTATCGATTCAAGCCTAGGTCGAGCTTCTTCAGTATGAGCTCAAGTCAAGCTAAGTCAGCCCAAGTTGTCCTCAAACCAAGGTGCAACCAAGATGGACTGGACCAAGTCAAGTTGAGTCTTTGGCTGAGACATTGGACCCACATTAGTTTGGGGAGTTGAGTTGGTTCGATCCCACGTCCAGTTGCGCTTAGTCAACTTGTTCCTAGGTCAACCCAAGTTGGTATGACCTCACATTTAACTGAGTTGTATGTGGCTTAAGTTGAGCTAAATTCAATCAAGATTTGGTTAGGTCACGTCCAAATTGAACTAGCACTAGGTCGTATTGGGTTAATGTGAGATTGAGACGGATCGAGTCAAGTTGAGACAAATCAAGTTAAGTTGGATATGTTTTTAACCAATATACTAAATCAAGACCGTGTCAAGTTGAGTTGGGTTGACCCTATGTCAAGTCTATAAGATGAATCTTACATCAAATTCAATCTAATTAACAAAATAGATTTAATTTAAATTTAGTCCAATAAAAAAAATTAAATCAATTTAATTCAATTAAAATGGATATAAATTTTAGATCCATCCATTTTATTTGGATTTGAATTGAATCTAAATTTTTTGAAAATCAAATCCATAATCATTCAAACTTTTACGAGTCTTTACTAATGAAACTATCATTATATTATTATAAACTAAATTTTAGACTCAACATTGAAAATCTCATATTAATTAATTAGATATAATTTTTTCTGTGTAAAAATAGATAAATCTCATCGACAAACTAAATTCAAACTAATTTGATAAAAATGAATTAAACCTAAACAACACACTTTCTAAATATCAAAGTTTATTAATTATTATTAGAAAATATATTTAATATATTATATTAATAGTTTTTACCTTAACATATATCACACTATATTATTTACAAAATCAATGTAAATAATACTAACATTGTTAAAAACTAATAAAGAAAATAATTATATATTAATATTATGTGCATATATATATATATGTATATATTATTAAAAGAAGTGAAATTGAAATTATACTATATAAATATATTTTTAGTGGAATAAATAAAATATATTATAAGGATAATAATATCTTATCTAACTCACTAAAATATGCAAAAGAAAAAAGTCATAAAAGAAAATATTTAAAACAAAATTCATAACAGTGGGGACTTCTGTTGGAATGAAAGCCCGAGGGTCCAAATTTCAGCCCAACACCATGTCAATTTCTTCTATAACTTTTGCACAATACAATATAATAAAAAAAAGTATATTTAGAACTATTTTTAAAATAATGTTGGTACATACATTTTTTTAATATATATATATATATATATAATGACGACCATTAAAATTTAAATTTTTTATGATTGCAGATTAGTAAAAAGCTCTTCTTCCCATCGATGTCAATTGAAATGCACTTCTCAAATTTGAGTATGTGAATGAAAAAATAATAGTTTTGATGATGTACCACATAACAAATCGAAATGGAAAGAGAAACAATTTTTTTATTAAAATAAAAAAAATTTAAAATTATATTAATAAATCATAATTAGAAACTGGTGCATCTCAATTAACCATTGTCAAAATAATAATTTTTTAAAGTAATCATTTGTGTCAAGTCATTTTTGAAACATCATTTTCAGAATAATAGTGCTGTTTATATTGCCTAGTATATCATTTTATTGAAATCACTTACATGCACTCTAAATCGAATATGTTATCTACAGATATCCTTAGGTCATTTTCCTGGGTTGGATTCTCAAAGGTGGAGACAGGACATGGAACTCTCCTTCATTAATCTCATTCTTTTAAGGAAAAAAAATGCTTTAAAATCATCAAACTCTCGTAATCAACAACAAAAATTATTGTCCAGTTCCATTTTTAGCTTGGATTAACAGTTTTAGGCTAAAAGGAATCAATCAACAGGGGAGAAATAAAAAGGGCATTATTCTACAGTAAGGCCATCTTTTTCCTTTGTTCTTTCAGCATGCAAAAGCAATTCATTTCATTGTGCGTTCGGCACATATCTTATCCCATAGCAAATTGACAAAAAGGATTCCCATACCCAACTTCACCTTTAGGTGAGAAAATATGCATGTAACCAAAATAACTTATGTTAGTGGCATAGAGATTGCAATTTCACAGAGCATTATGGTGTCAAAAGCATAATGGTTGAACATAAGTGCATAATTTCTACTGCTAAGGTGATAACTGCAACACCATTATGTTAGTTTTATTTTTGAAGTTATTTGTCTAAATGCAATCTTCAGCGTGAACGTGACACAGAAACTGTTTTACCAATCCATCACCATGATGACAGAAGAGAGAGAGCAACTTAAGGGCAAAGCAGATCTTATCTTATTTGGAAATTTTTGTAAGCTGAATTTTCTTGTATCATTATATGAGTTCTTCCCCTTTCATTAGCCTGACCACAACCAATGTCCTTCAGTTGAGGGGCCTCTGACCCTTTCTGGCTTGACCCTTCTGCTTGAGATTGATCAGAAGAGTTCTTTCTCCTCCGTTCATTGTGTACAGCCAAACGCCTGCGACAACTTCTTTTTGCATCATCAAATTCAGACAGCTCGTGGAATCTGCAGAACAATTTTCTATTTCAGATACATAAACACAAACAGCATCACCAAACCGTCCAATTCATGATCTTACTAGCCAATTTTGACATACCAAATAGCAAGAAAGTAGAAATATAAGATTATAGCTAAATTCTGGTAGCAGAATTATCTTCTTTTATCCTTGACTTTGCATTGGAACTCCGTGATTCCATAAAGTAAAACATCTCAATAGGTTAAGAGAAAAAAATTTAAGAAATTCTTGACTTCTAATCGTAAACTATGTAGTTCTTTTATGTTGGAATTCAAAGTAATACAATTGGATATTGATAATAAGCTCATGCAAGAGCGTATTCAGAAGACATTAACACGAGTTTGATCAATTTCAACGCGACAGAATCAGCTCTATATTGATAACTGCAGTTACATTAAATTCAGCATAATAGAAAGGGAAAAAGTCTTTAAACCCCACACTCACACAAGTCTTTGATTTCCAGTTTGGCTATCAGTTTTAAATCATCATTTGAGTTCAACAGTTTGTGATTTTTCGGATAAAACTACTCAAACTCGATTTGCATCAATTATCTCCAAACTATCCAACTCTAAAAAGTGGAAATAACAATCCCATGCTCCTTGAATTTCAAGATGACTCCTTTCTAAAACCAAATTCAGATCCAGTTTTCTATTACTTTTAGAGATATAACTTCTTCTTAATACTAAAATATTTGATGTTATCGAAAGAACCGAAGTTAATTAGCAAGAATAAAGAACCTCCATAAAAAAGGAAAAACACACTTAACAGGTGTTTGTAACGCAGAAGCAGAAGTATTAGCTTCTGATTGAAGTGATTAGATTGTTTAGAATGGGAGAAAAGGTTAAAAACACAAAAGTCGAACCTCCCCAAACCTGCTACATTGCTGACAGAACCGTTGTTTGATGCCATGAACAAGCACAACCTGAGCCTTGGCGTGACACTCACACACCTTGTGCCTCCTGTGGTATTGCTTGGCCTCATGCAGATCCGCGTTGCACTTCTCCGCTTGACAACACAGCATGCCAATACTACCAGCACCTCCTTTCTTCCCTTCCTCCCCTCTCTTCTTCTTCTTCTCCTGCCGAAGCTCCACGTACCCTTTCTGGTTTTCACCACAATCTACCACATCCCTCTTCAACCTCTCACCCCTCACCATGACCACCTTTGGCTCCAACCCCTCCATGGAAGAATAGCTGCAAATGGTGGGGTGATGACAAAGGAATTATATAAAGGAGGAAAAGTGAGATAGAGAGAGAGTGCGTGTGTGAACTGAGGACCACCAAGTGCTCCATATTTTCCTCACCACCTCACCTCCCTTAATGGTTTTGTTTTTTTGTGACGTGGTGTTACATGGAACTAGAGAAGACGGTGAGGGGTGTGAAAGTGAAAGAGAGACTCAAACCCAAATGAATCTTTTTTTTTTCTATGCTCACTTTGAAACCAAGTGGAATCATTGAATGAAGGAGATGGAGTGGGAGAATTGTGGTAAAGTGGCGGGACCGTGACAGTTGTGACTGAAGAATAGACGACGATGTTCTTGTGTGGTTCATTGAGCCTCAACATGTCCTGTCACTAAAATAAATAAGTCTTCTCACGTTAAAATCTTCATTCAAGTGCATTATGTATATGTATATATATGTAAACAAAACTTTTTCCATATATATATATATATATGAATAATGAGATCTTAATGAACACATGTTATGTTACACTGGAAAGACAATTTTTTTCTCTCACGAAAAGAAAGATATATATAATGATAGTGATAGGTTTTGATTGAGTATTTGTAATTAACAGTGTACATGTACCATTCAAGATCACAAAGGAATAATCATGCTATAAAAACGTAATTACAGTATAAGAAGAAGCGAAGATGCACATGTATTATTTATAATCGCAAACAGATATATAATTTATCTTTTTTAGAAATTTGCAAACTAGACTAAATTCACAATTTAATATGATGGTAAGAGATTGTACGTGAATCAGTAATAATATTGAATTATAATATGTAACCGTAATATTGAATTAGGCATAACTTCATTTATTTAGTTTTCATTTGAACAATTGTGTTATTATTATTTGGTTTGTTTTAAATCATTTATAAATATTTAATCTCATTAAATCATCTAAAAATATCCAATGCACAAGTATCTAATTTCACACATATTTATTAAGATTCTATATTGAGAAAATGTAACAAAATATCAAATATTAAAATTTAAGGTTTTAAATCTAATATGAAAGATTTCATAAAAACAAATTTAAATAAAAGATATTATTAAGTAAATATTCTCAACATTTTTCCTTCACTTATATTTATTTAAACTTCAAATTTTAAATTTGTTTCTCTTTCTTTTAAGACTTAATTTCTTCTTCATTTATCTTGTAATTCTTGTCTTTCTCTTTCTTTCATGTGATCCTATTTTTTTACAATTTGACATGCTTTGCAGTATTTCTTCTTTTATCATTCTCATTGTCTTTGTCTAATATGGAATCCATGGTAGTAACATTAAATCTTTGATGAATGTTAGAATGTGTTCTTCATCTACTTTCTCCTTAAACATTAAACTTATTAAAGAGATATTATCTTTTTTATTTTGATCCTTCTTTTATATCTTCTTTATTTGTAACTAACTCCTCTTTCATAAAATTTGAAACATTTTTTTTTTTCATATGAATTTTGAATACTTGTAGGTTGTTTGCATCATTAATCATACAAAATTTGTTTTCAAAAGGCACCTTGTAATATTTCTCAAACAATTAGCAAATCTTGATTAATCTCAAACATATAAGACATTAAAAATTATTTTGACATTTGAATTAATTTTAATTGCAATTGTTCTTATATATTTAACACCAAGTTATTCTCTATTCCTAAATTCTCACTTTACTCTACAAGAAAATCATTAAATAATCCTTAGAGACAAAAAATAATTAGTTACTATATTGACTAAATTAGAGATCATTTTAGAGATTAAAAAAATATTTGGTTTCTAAATTAGTTTTTATTATTGTTAAATAATTTCTAAATTGGTAACTAATTAGCTACCAAGGTTTTTACTACCAAATTTATAATCTAAATAATAGGTAGTTAAAACCTTAGTAGCTAATTAGATACTAATTTAGAAATTATTTAAACTAATTTAGAAACAAAAATTTTTTTAGTCTCTAAAATGGTATCTAATTTAGTCTATATAGCAACTAATTATTTTTTTGTCCTTAAAATTAGTTTCTATTTAATGATTTTCTTGTAATGTTAGAAATATATAATTTGTTGAGCTCCTTGAAAAGTTCATGATCATGAGTAATGTGGTCTCTCCATCCACTATAAATTAACCTTTTTGTAGATTTTTTAGTGATAAAACATGATGTTGTAAGAAGTAGTTCCTTTTCTGATTTATTCTTTACAATCTTGACAGTTTCTTGAGATGTTAGGATTTGTATATCCTTTTATGTGTGCTTTGACCACATTTGTGACATTTATGGCCTCCACCAACACTTTGTGTTAGTAATTATTTTTCTTGCCACAGGGACATGACAAAAAAACATGTGTGTTGTTGTTTTGATTGTATTTTTTCCTTTTGTAGTTATTGACTTAAAAAACATCTTTGACAATATGAAATAAAGTACCTTCAACGATATCACATTTTCTCATTAATATTCCGTGTTCTTGTGCTCAAGACATGTATAAAATATATTCTTTGTATTTTTCAACTAAGCAATAAATGTTTTGTATCTTTTAGACATCATTACCAAAATTTTATCAACTAGTCTATAAAATCAATAAACTCCTTATCCAATAATTTTTTTTTTTGTTAGTAATACCTAATAATTTGTTTGAGTATTCCTTAAATGCTTAGACTCTTTCCTCCTTTGTAACTCAAACTCTCTCATCAAAATTAGCACTTTTATGCCTCAAATTTTCTCGTTTCTTCCATATTCTCCTTTTAAATAATCTCAAATTTCTTTGGATGATTTTAGAATCATGATTATCGTGAGGATTATTTTTGACCAATAAACAAACATGGTTTTACCTTTGACTTTTGTGTCTCTTTTTCCTTTTACATTTTGATTTGAGTCATGGTGAAATTTTCAAAGAACAAATCAAGTGTCTAATAATGATTTTTTATAAATTTAACTCTTCTAGATAAGTTTGCATTCTTACAACCCATATTTCATACAATCAAATAGCGAAATAATGACTTTTTCTTCTCCAACCATTTTAGAGATCTTGTAAGAACAATGACTCTAGATATATTTTTGTGATTTTAGGTTTTGCAAATACATGAGATATATTATATGAAAAAACTTGTAATTTAGTTTACTTACATGTACTCTATATAGAGTATAAATGTAACAAAATATCAAATATTAATAACTTTTCAATCTTAACTTTCGAAATTTAAATAATAATTAAATATATTTTTATTTTTATATAAAATATTTTTTAAAACTCAAAAATTTCTTATAAACTAATTTAAATAAAAGATTCTAAATATTCTTAACACTTTAACCATATAACTGCATCTCATATTCTAGACAATGATATTTTCCATCATTTCTTATACCTTATTTTGTTGCTTGGAATGATACCGTTATATATTAGTATTGTTTCTTTTTTAAGTCCTCAAGTATCTTATAAGAAAGTAAGTTGTTTGGGTTAAATAAGACCATAATAAATGATAAAACTCTAGTTTCCATTATTTAGTGTAATTATATATTTGGATTCAAACTCAAAAATTACTGGTTAAATTGTAATTAAAGAATTCGTTATCAATATTTTTATGTATATCTCTACAGAAAAAAAAAAAACAAGTAAAGCAATATTATAATAATTAAAATAGTTTAATGTAAAAAGTATTTAAAAAGGGGTAAAAAAAAGCCTATATTTTGCATATATATATAAAAGTTCAATGAATACTTAAGGGTGAAAAGGAAATATAATATAGATGCATGCATTAGAATGGTGTTTGTTACATGCATATATATGCCCATATTTTCACGATAAAATTAAAAAAGAAAGACAAAGTACAAAAGTCACAGACTAGTAAATTCTAGACAATGCAAGAGGTTAAAATTCTCTGACATAAAAAGAATTCTCCACAAAACTTCTATGAGAAAAAAAGTTTGCCTAAATATACTCTAAATAATACTTCACGAAAGACTACAAACTATTAAAACATATTTATGTATTAAATATTATTAGTATGGTCAAAACAAATTTTTAACTCTATAAAATATCTATGAACTAACATAAAATTCTCGTCAACATATAAAGTATATACTTGCACGATTATGGTTATCTCCTTCGAAACCCTTAATTGTAGGAGAAATTCTCTTTACTTTTTTTTTGTTTATTTATAAAGATTAAATCCATATATATATATATATATATATATATATATTAAAATTATTTTTAAATTTTATTGTATTTTTTACTAGTATTTTTCGCTTGTTTATATGAAGTGCATAAAATATTTAAAATCGTCTAAAACTAATGATATAATTGAAAACAATAAATTAGAAGAAGAATAGTTTTTTTCTTTAAAATAGACAACAACAAAAAACTTTATTTCTAAAATAATTATAAAATTATGCAATTGTTAAACTCCCATTTAGAAAAATTAAGAGTAAATAAAGTTACAATGGTTTTTAATCTATGTAATGATGAATTTTGATTTTGATTTCTATAAAAAAAAAGCTCTTTTGTTTTTTATTTTTATAAAATTTGAAATCACTAATTTTAATCCTTATAAAACATATGAATTTTGGTTTTAATTTCTATAATTTTTTTTATTCCTTTCCCTCCAATTCTCTATCATTGTTTTTAGTTACTAATAATATTCCTTTTTAAGATAGATGGATATCATTTATTTTATAAATCTTTTTAAAATTTTTTTTGGTATAGTATTTGTTACTTGAATTAATTTAGGGAAATCTCAAAATGGGTTCAAATTCATGAGTTGATCAAGCTCATCATGAGTTCGAGCCAAATTTTATTTAAATTAGTTTTTTTCAATGTGGGTCAAATTGAACTCATCTCACTTAACTAGTACATTAAAAAGGGTTTGAGTCGAGTTGGAAGTGAGGTGATTCGTAGTCCATCAACAACAACCCTTTATCTTTTTTTAATCACTTTTTTTAATAGTTTAAATGCTTAATTTATTTATTTATCTAATTATATATAATACTTGATGAAATAAGTGAACCTTTAATTGTACTACTATAAATACAGAGTCGAGTTAATCCACTTTAATTGTACTAGAATCAATATATAAAATATATTGAGAGAATAAATATATTTAAGTGAATCAACCCACCAATTCGTGATGGGTCAAAGCATATTACAAAATTTTCAATTCACCAAAAAGTGAGTCAGATTGAGTTGATCATTTGTAACTCAAGTCGTGGTCACGAGCCAATCTCAATGAATTGTATTGACACCCTAAATTGATTATTTAATATTTAATTATTATATAAATAGTTAATTAGTATAATATAAAATTAGTGATCAAAATTAAAATTTTTTATTTTAGAGAGTAAAAAAATCATAGTAAATCAAAACTGAATCAATTTATTAGGATAAAAACCATACTTGTTATATATATATATATATATATATATATATATATATATATATATTTATTTGGATAAGTATGCTTTTTAGTTTTTTAAAATGAGAGATATTATTTCTTTTAAATTTTTAAATGAAAAATTTAGTCTTTTTTATTTTGTAAAATATTATTTTTAGTTCCTGAGTTAGATCATGTTAATAACCTTTTATGGCATGGAAAATGGTGGTTTATTTAACATTTTTCAGTTGGATCAAATGAGTGACACAGTAAAATTTAAATATGTTTTTAATGGAGCACACAATTTTGTTGTGTTCATTTGACTTAATATAATACTATTTTTAGTCCAAAAGATTAGCCTACACTAGTGATGATACAACAAGTAAAAGACTAATCAGCACATATGTATTTTATTGTGTGACATGTGTTTTTTAAAGCTTATTAATTTCCTTTGAGAATGGAAAGGATAATGAACCATCATACATTGCTAGTTTTGGTCTATAATAAGGAAGTTGTGATATTCATGTCTTAATTTCTTTATTCGTTAAGGTTATAAAAAAATGACAACTCATTCAAAGTACTATGGAAGAGTTTTACTAGACATTTATTACTAGTGATGTTATTACATTTATGTGATGTTATTTCACTCTTTGCAAAATCTCGTAAATAATTAACACAAATTAATACAAATCATAATTCACAATATATATATATATATATATATATATATATATATATATATATATATATATATATATATATATATATAAAATACACATTTATCATGTAGCACTGTGTACGAATTGCTTCAACTGAAACAAATTAAACTAAGCTAGGTACTATCATAAGAAAATTAAAATAATTATTTAATATATTGATTAAATTAAAGATCATTTTAGAGATTAAAAAAAATTTTGATTTCTAAATTAGTTTTTATTATTATTAAATAGTTTTTAAATTGGTATTTAATTAGCTACCAAGGTTTTTGCTACCAAATTTAGAATCTAAATAATTGGTAGTTA
Organism: Phaseolus lunatus; assembly: GCA_013389735.1. NCBI lineage: Eukaryota > Viridiplantae > Streptophyta > Magnoliopsida > Fabales > Fabaceae > Phaseolus > Phaseolus lunatus. Next base: position 29,621,270 of record CM023861.1, read on the forward strand.
AAATTTTTGTAGCTAATTAGATACTGATTTAGAAACTATTTAACAATAATAGAAACTAATTTAAAAACCAAAAAGTTGTTTAATCTTTAAAATGATCTCTAGTTTAGTCAATATAGCAACTAATTATTGTTATTTCATACTTCCTTTCGATAGACAAAAGACTGATAATACAAAAATAATTTATTAAATAAAAATTAATTTTAAAGATAAAAAATAATTAGTTACTATATTGACTAAATTAAATATTATTTTATTGACTAAAAATTATTGGTGTATAAAGTATTTTTTATTATTAATAAAAAAAATTATAAACTAGTTTCTAAATTTTTACCAAAATTTTAATTATAGATAATATGTAATTTATTCAATATATTAACTAATTATTTTTTGTCTATAAGATTAATTTCTATTTAATGATTTTCTAATAGTGTGAGCAGTAGTACAATATGTGACTACAAAATTGCATATTATTCTCTTAATTGTGAAATTATTTGAGTGAAATCGGAGAAAAGTAGAAAAATGAGCATGATGATTTGATGTATTGCTATCATAATCTTTTCTTTGTTCAGGCAACTAAATCTGAATGGAAATAGGAAAAATCTAGGTTAGAAAGCGTGATACAATCGGGTCTGAGGTTAAAAAGTTATGTGGTGTCATAGGTCGGAACCGATTAGTTAAAATCTTATACAGATAGGATAAAAGCTGACCTGAAAAGAATCTTAACAAAAAAAAATAAAAGCAATCTCGAAAATAACTTAAATATTGAATATTGGTCTTTAATGTGTAATCAACATTTAACATTGAAGAAAGATTAAAAACAGAACCAAATACAAAAGAAGGGAGAAACATGTAAAGCATAAAAGGGATGTTTAAGATCGGGAAAAGACAAAACATAGACTCAGCTAGAAATCCATGTGTTTTTAGCTTAAATTGAATGCTCTAATTAAGATCCATCCTTCTTGACTATAACATTTTGATGCCCACCATGAGGCAGGTAAATCAATCGCGTACCATTTTTAAAAATGCAAGTGATAAGAAGAATGCTAAGACAAGAGAAAGGAGAGACGATATATTTGGACATTTAAATGTCTCGAACCTTTGTGTTTAAGTTATATACTCTTTTCCTTATAGGTTTTTTACATTTTGATGTTTTTTGGAAGGTTTTTAATAAGACATAATGAAGATAATTGTCATGTGTTCATCATATTTGAAATTATTGGATGGTGGCCTTATACCAAGAACATGAAATGTGACTAATCTTTACTTCTATTTTAGCTTGATTATGTTCTATTTTTACTTATGAGTCTTTATATTGTTAATTTTTTTTATAAGATTTTTAATAAAAACAATTATTATATGTTCAGTTGATATTTTCAGTGAAATCATATCATCTTCGTGAAATAATCAAAAGGAAAACACATCGTTTAAAATTATTGGACAGTGCCGAAAATAAAGAATATAGTTAATCTTCGTTTCTAATTTAACTTATTACTTTCTTTTTTTTACTCAAACTTGATACTTTCTTAAAATCATATAAAGTAAATACACAAATTTTTTAATTAAAAAAACAGTAATATATATTTATTTTTTATATGTATGTTTACATTACATTTACATCACTTTTCTATATTTTTTTTTCAAATCACGTCATTTTGTAATTTTTATGAGTATGTTGGTGAGATATATATTTCCTGGAAAGTAATTCTCAAACGTCTTTTATTTCCAAGAAAGGTGTATTTCCTTGTTTTATTTCATTGTCATGGTAAAGGTGCAGGAAAGTGGTCTAAAAGTGTTCTTGATATTTTTAGTAAAGAGAATAAAAAGTACCAATTTTAATATTCCAATAAAAATATTTTAAATAAAGTAAATGGAATGGTGTCGAGTCTAATGATCCAATCAAATAAAAATTATTTGAAGTAAAGCACTTGGAAGATAAATTCTCCCTTCGTCTCCATACCTTCCCATTGCACCTCCATATTAATTGTAAAAAATCGGTTTTAATCTTTTTAAAACTTTTAAATAACCCTAAATGAAGCATAACCTCACCTTTTTAAATAACCTTAGTTGCACCTCATACCTCCCTTCCAATTGCATACCTTCTTTCAAGTTGCAACTGCAACACTTCTCCAAACACCGTGTTTGGGAGAGCAGTTCCATCATTTGAGCGTGTGTGAGAGGGTTGACGAGAAGATTCGTTATATTCGACGTTCCCCAATGTGAAAATATTTTTTTTAGTCTTATACTCCATTTTTGCACCTCACTAGTTTTTTCTGGATTTTGTGACTTCCAAACAAATGAAAAAAATTAGCAAACGAAAACACAGTCAGCACTAATAAAAACATCACAAAACTTATCTCAATCACCAACGTTCACCACCAGCCACTACCAGACCAATTACCACAAGCAACCACCACCACTTGAAAATAAAGAAGAAGACATTATATTTTCCATCATACTCATAAGGGTATTATTTGAATTAAAAAAAGTATGAAGGTGCATGGGAAAGTATGGAAGTATTGGTAGAATTTGCCCAGTTGGAATGCTACCGAGGTTAATGCTCAATCTAATATAATAAAAACCATTTCAAGTAAAACACTTGAAAAGGTGTAAAGCCCAATACTCGATCCAATCAAATAAAAATCATTTAAAATAAAACACTTGAAAAGGTGTCAAACCCAATGTTTAGTTCAATCAAATAAAAATCATTTTAAGTAAAACACTTGAAATAGTGTCGAACTCAACGTTCGATCCAATCAAATAAAAACCATTTCAAGTAAAATATTTGAAATAATAAAAACTATTTCAAGTAAAACACTTGAAATGGTTTCAAGCCCAATTGATCCAATGAAATAAAAATTATTTCAAGTAAAACACTTGGAATGGTATTGAACCCAATGCTTGATCCAATAAAATAAAAATCATTTCAAGTAAAGCACTTGAAATGATGTCGAGTCCAATCAAATAAAAACCATTTCAAGTAAAACACTTAGAATGGTGTTGAATACTCAATCCAAAAAAATTATTTCAAGTAAACACGTGGAATGATATCAAATTCAATACTCAGTCCAATAAAAATTATTTCAAGTAAAAAAGGGGATTGAATGATTTAGCTTAGAGACTCCATTTTTCTAGCCTTGAACAACACATTGTGAAATGAAAGTAAAATATCTTTTAAACCTTTAGTGAATGAATATGATATATTCCTACATAAAAAATGGTATATATAGAAGTGTGGTGTCAAAGGTCGGATCCAATTATAAGAACCTAAGGCTCAATGCCAAATATGATTAGTAAGCCTCTAATGTTGGAACTCAAAGATGTGGGACTGTTTTGTGTCATAGGTCATATTCGACTAGTTAAAAGCTAATACAGTTAGGGAATCTAAAAAAAATCTTAACAAAAAATAAATATATTTTAAAATTTTTTGAAAAATTGCAGTGAGTAAAAGATGACGCATATGATCATACAAATTCTCAAACAAATATTTTTCAAAGATTCATGTTTATTTTATTTCTTTATTTTACTTTAAAAAAAAAAAAACCGCCAATGATTTTATATGTAAATAAAAGTGGCAAATAGCAAAAACTTTGGGCCGAACAAACTGGCCCAAACTTCTTAAAGAAAATAAAAACTGATAAGTGTACAAATAGAAAAGGAGTGACCAATAGCAAAAATTTGGGGCAGCGAAATGGACCCAAACTTTTAAAAAACGTGATCTATATATAAAAAGTGGGATGCAAATAATAAAAGTGCTAGGCCGAACCAGTAGACCTAGATTTTAAAATCTTATGGCGTGTGTATATGAAAAATGCGTGACGATTAGTACAAATGCTGGGCCAAATGAATAGGCTGAGATCCTTTTTTATGAAAAAAACAGAGTTGGAGGTGAATGTATAAAAAATAGGGAGGCAAATTGCTGGCGGAAAAGAATGGAGTACATATATAATTTTTATTTATATTTTTTAATAAAAAATAAGCATTATGATCGAATATGTGTGGTAATAAACTACCTACCGATAATAAAACAAGATAATTTAATAAACAATATGTTTGGGTTGCGGAATTTTCTATCACGGACAGAAGAGTTGAGTTGTGATGAACGTGTCGGAATATATTTTCTTGTTTTAGTAGATCTATATCTGTATATATACTCATATCATATAAATAAAAATTTTTATTTAAAATTTTTTAAGTTTAACTACTTAGTATACAATTTTTAATTTGACATAAATTATTTAAAAATAAACGTAAATGATTTAAGGATAAATATTTTAAAAGTTAACAGTTCTATTGCAAAACAGGCTCAAGAGTATATATCTATCCACATTTTTTTATTTTTATTAATATTATAGGTTAGATAACAAATATAATATAAATAAGTTGATGATACATATATTTATAATATTTAAATAATATTTTGAAGATTTATATTATCTCATAACTCATATATATTTTTTTTTTATTATTCTATATTAGATACATACACAATTTATTATTAAAAAATGGACTTTAAGTCTATTTTAACCTTATAAAACCGACTTATAAGTTAAGGTTTATACCTACTTATATACTATGAAATATCCTAAAAAAAAAAAAAGATTCCACATTAATTAGAGGTCGAGTTAGGCTTAAAGTTCACTTTTTGACACGGTATCAGAGTCATTTCGAGCCTATCCTAACGATTGTTTGTTGGACTTATCAGATCATCCGCTATCAGGCCATTATCAGACCACCCATAATATATAGTTCCACAACTTGGTAGCCTCAACGTGAGAAGTATGTTGAAGATCTCACATCGACTAAAGATTATGATATTTCATAGTATATAAATAGGTGCAAACCTCACCTTATAATTCAATTTTATAAAGTTAAATTAAGCTTAAAGTCCTTGATATTTATCATCTCCGTGTCATTCAATGAAAAATTTGTCAACTTTATTGATTGAACTAAGAATAGAAGAGCATTAAGACATGTATGATAGTTGTTTTTGTTGGGCCTCACATTTTGTTTATGATGTTGTTTTAACCAGGGCATGCATTTATTTTTACTTTTGCTCTTTAGTGTGAATGACGTCAATATTGCAAAAAGAACATTTGAATGTATTGTTCCCATGTCACCTTGGATAGTTTTACCAATTTCAATTCTTTGGTGATTTTTTTTCCACCTTTAAAATACACTAATTTTAATATTTTTAAAAATTTAAACAAATAAATTTTAACCGAATAAGTTTACTTTTGATATCACGTGAAATTTCTTAACTATTTATGTATATTATTATATATGTATTATTTGTATTTATTTAAATAAAATATAAACTTATGTGTATTTGTATTTTTTAAATATCAAATTATCTATATATATAATTTAAAGAAAAAAAAAACATTAAATTCTTTTTTAGATGGAAGACTAAATAAAAATAAAAATTAATACTTAAAATAATATTTAAAAAAAATAAAATTGTTTTAACAAATATTTAAATTAATTAAATTATACCAATAATCAAGTTGGATAGAACATATCATTTATAAATTTTTTAATTTGTAATACAAATTTTATTTATTATTTACGTGTTCTTATCAAAATTAAAAAAAAGTAAAATGAGTTATTATTATTATTAAATATTACAATTTATTTGATTTTCATAAAAAAAAAATTGAATTACAAATATAAAATAAATAAAAAAAAGCACAATAAAGGTGGAAGAATAGAAAAGATAAAGAAAGAAGTTGTTCGAGAAAAGAAAATGAATCCTATTCTTTTTTTTTCTCTCACAATTTATTTTCTCTTCTCCAACTCACCACTTCCTACTTCTCTAACTTCCCATGTCTAAGCGCAGTTTTTTATTTTATTAAGTAACACGAAAGTTAAATAATTTATATATATTTATACAATATTTTGCAAATATTTTGTTTTGTAAGATATCTTGTACCGACCAGTCTTCGGACACCGAGAACAACTAGTAATGTCGAGCCACGTCAGCTGGGTTCCACAACATGGGCCAGAGCCACGTGGGCTGAGTCCCACAGGTAGTAGGGACTAATGGGATGATTAGTCATCAGCATGTCGACCACCAGAGTGAACTGAGGTGTCCTCGTCACTCAGCAGGGCGATGAGTCCTCGGCAATTGGGTGCGACGAGGTGACATCAGTCTTGGATGTTTCGAACAACAGAACTAGAACATCTAAGGTGGGTCCTGAGAAAAGACCAGTCATCTGTAGAATGCCAGAAGTAAGGAGAGGCCTAAGTCACGAAGCACTCATGCGTGTGGCAGGGAAAGCACAGTTAGGTGCAGAGTCTTGAAGGGTAGAGTGCCCGTCAAGATTAGGGTTTCCAAGTGAGGTCGCATGCATGGCACGTGAACGGTGAAGGCACTCCCAGGACAGGTGGCCCCAGAGACTAGGTGCACGAGGGGGTACCCAGGTGGCCATCCTGTTAAAGTTTGCACTCCAATTAAGGAAACCTTACGTGGTAGATTACCCCAAGTTTGGGTGATAGCGGCGCAAGGGTATTCCTGTAAACCCTAAATATGGGTAGCGGCGCAGAGAAAACCCTAGACTATATAAAGGGTAGTAAAACACTTTATAAAGGTACACAGTTTCTAGACCTAACACAGATACTAAATACATTTGGTGTGCTTGCCCTATATTTTGACTTGAGCGTCGGAGTGCAAACGGCCTCTAGGGCGCCCCCTTTCTATCTTGCAGGTGCAGGTTGTTTCGAGACAGCAAAGCATAATTCAAGGTGTGAGGAGGAGGCGTGTGATCGTCGTAGAGTCAACCGACAAGAGAGTCAACTGGCAAGAACATTTGGCGCCCACCGTGGGGCCGAAGTAAAAAACAAGGTCCCATACACAAGCAAAGAGAAGAAACCAGAGACATGAGGAATACCAGGCAAGGATCTATCCCACCAAATGGGGGTGAGAGCATTACCATGCAACAACTTATGGAAACGTTGCGTGCCCTCCAGGAGACGGTGGCGGAATCTAGGGCAGATCAGGTGCGTATGCAGATGGACCTGGCTGCATCACAGGCCAGGAATGAGGAGCTGCACAGGGCGAATTGCACGTGAATTTGCGTAATTTGCAGCGAGCAGGGGATAGTGTGGTGGATGATCGGGCTCCACCAACACCACCTAGGGCGTTCCCAATGCCCTTCTCCCAAGCAATCATGGATACGGTGGTCCCAGCCATCTTCGTGGGCCCTAAGATTGTGTTCACAGGAGTGGAGGATCCAGAAGCGCATCTCACAGCTTTTCACACACAGATAATGCTGTCAGGGGGATTAGATGCAGTGCATTGTAAGCTTTTCATGACCACGTTGACTGGGACAACGCTGGAGTGGTTTGTCAGTCTGCTTGAGGGACACATCACGTCCTTCATGTAGTTCTCTATGTTGTTCAGGAAGCAGTATATCGTCAACCGGGTTCTCCCACCAGTGTCTTATGATCTCTTTGACGTGAGGCAATATCAGGGGGAGTCCTTGAGGGATTACCTGAACCGGTTCGGGGCGATGATGGTGAGGCTGCACACCAAAGACAAGGATATGGTGGTGCATGCCTTCAGGAAGGGAATACTACCAGGACCCTTCAGCGAGTTACTCATCAGAAATTGCCCTAAAACATTTGGGGAAATCAGGCGTTGTGTCGTCGCTCACATCGCGGCTGAGGAGGAACTCAATGAAAAGCGTGAAAGCGTGGTCCCTGCACGATCACGGGCGCCCAACCGCCCCCATCCCATGCGGGTGCATGAGGCAACAATGGAGAAGAGAGCCTAGGGAAAACAGAACCCCTATGAAGCTAGGAAACCCCAAACCAAGGCACGCGCGAAGGATGATGTGCCCCCCAGATATAACTTCCTGGTGGAGCTCAAGGAGTTGATCGTCATCCCTAACGTGACAGAAAGGTTGAAGGTACCCCCAAAGATAGACAAGAGACTGGGGCCCAACAAGAACGTATGGTGTGAGTTCCATCAGGCGTTTGGCCATCCCATTCGCAATTGTCTGGACCTAGGTCATCAATTGGATGAGTTGGTCAAGAGCGGTTTCTTAAGTGACTACCTGCGGGACTCACAAGGAGAAGAGATGGCGGTGGCTCTAAGGGCAGACCAGGGGCATGAGGATCCCATACATGGCGAGATCCATACCATCTCAGGAGGGGTTCTCAGGAGGAGGGTGCCCCTCGTCGCAGCGTAAGAAGTATGCACGATCAGTGATGGCGGTGGAAGCATGTGAGGATGACCACTTCCCAGATGTCAACCTCACATTCATGAAGACAGATCGCCTGAACGTTTTTTCCCATGACAATGATCCAGTGGTGATATCGGTGGTTAGTGTGGGAAGGAGGGTGCATCGGGTCCTCGTCGATCAAGGGAGTTCGACCGATGTGATGTTCTGATCAACCTTTAACAAGTTGCAATTGTCTCCAGATTAGCTGAGGCCTTATAATGGTTGTCTATATGGATTCGCAGGAGACCAGGTTGAGGTGCAGGGATATATAGAACTGAGGACCACTTTCACTGAAGGAGTGGCCTTCCGCACTGAGAACATTAAGTATCTAGTTGTGAATGCCCCATCAGCTTATAAGATGCTGTTGGGTAGGCCAGCTTTGAATAGACTTGGGGCGGTGGCGTCGACGAGGCATATGAAGATGAAGTTGCCCTCAATGGAAGGTGTGGTGATCACCATTAGGTCAGATAAGAAGGAGGCTAAGAAGTGCTATGAAAACAGCCTCAAAATGAGAAGAGGAGTGTGCACAGTTACCACCCAACCACCAGGTGGAGAACACACTGATGCTGACCTGCCCTGAGAGGAAATCGGAGTTGTGCGAGTAGAGGTCGCCCGAGACAGACGACCTGAACCAACGGAGGAGGTAGTAGAGAGGGAGATTGGAGGCAAAATGTTCAAGTTTGGCAAGTCCCTATGTCGAGATACGCATGACCAAGTCGTAGGAGTCATAGAGCGACATTTAGATGCTTTCGCTTGGTCTGCCTCAGATATGCCATGCATTGACCCGGACTTTTTGTATCATCGCCTTGCGTTAAATTCCCAAGTCAGACCTGTGCGCCAGAGGAGGAGAAAATTCAATGAAGAGAGGAGACATGTGATCAAGGAAGAGACACAAAAGCTGTTCAAGGCTGGCCATATACGAGAAATCCAATATCCTTAGTGGCTAGCGAATGTGGTATTGGTGAAGAAGGCTAATGGGAAGTAGAGGATGTGTGTGGACTTCACCAACCTCAATAAGGCTTGTCCAAAGGACTCTTATCCTTTGCCAAGTATTGATGCACTGGTAGATAGCGCTTCAGGCTGCAAGCTGCAAGCTGCTCAGCTTTTTGGATGCTTTTTTTGGTTATAACCAGATCAAGATGCACCCAATGGACGAGTGCAAGACAACGTTCATGACTGAGTTGTCCTGCTACTGCTATACGGTCATGCCATTTGGGCTGAAGAATGCAGGCGCTACCTACCAAAGGCTAATGGACAAGATCCTTGCACCCATGATAGGACGCAACGTGCAAGGCTACGTAGATGATATGGTGGTGACATCCAAGGTGAGGGATCAGCACGTCACTGATTTAGAGGAGTTATTCACTACAATAGCCAAATACAGGTTGAAGCTGAATTCAGACAAGTGCGTCTTTGGGGTGGAAGCAGACAAATTTCTCGGCTTCTTGCTCACTGAACGTGGGGTTGAGGCCAACCCAGACAAGTGTGCGACGATCTTAGCTATGAGGAGCCCGACGTCGGTGAAAGAAGTGCTACAGTTGACGGGTCAGATGGCTGTCCTGTCCAGATTTGTGTCAGCTGGAGGGGATAAGGGCCACCCTTATTTCCAATGCTTGAGGAGGAACAACAGGTTCTCGTGGACCAAGGAGCGTGAGGCAGCATTCCTCAAGCTGAAAGAATACTTGGCCAGTCCACCGGTGTTGTGCAAACCCCAGATCGGCATCCTGCTACGTTTGTACTTTGCAGTCACAGAGAAGACGGTGAGTTCAATTCTAGTGCAGAAGCAAGATCAAAGTCAAAAGCTCATCTACTTTATTAGTAAGGTGCTACAAGGGCCTGAGGTAAGATACCAAGCCATTGAGAAGGCAGCATTGGCCGTGGTGTTCTTTGCACGTAAGCTTCGTCACTACTTCCAGAGCTTTACAGTGGTGGTGATGACAGACCTACCCATCCGAAAAGTCTTACAGAAGTCCGACGTAGCAGGGAGGATGGTGCGATGGGCAGTGGAGTTATTTGAGTTTGACATATAGTATGAGCCCAGAGGCCCAATCAAAGGCCAAGTCTATGCTGACTTCGTAGCCGAGATGTCCTTGGTAGAAACCCAGCTGGATGGACCTGACTTCAGATGGGTGCTCTCAGTAGATGGATTTTCCAATCAGCAAGGTAGTGGAGCTGGGGTGATCTTGGAATGACTAAAGGGGCTGTTGATTGAACAAGCCCTACGGTTTGCCTTCAAGGCCAGCAACAATTAGGCAGAGTATGAGGCTTTGATTGCTGGAATGCTATTGGCTAAGGATATGGGAGCACAGAGTCTTTTGGCAAAGAGTGACTCCCTATTGGTCACATGTCAAATGGCGGGAGAGTATCAGGCCAAAGATCCTCAGATGTCCTCCTACCTAGGGTATGTCCAGGTACTGAAGAGTTCCTTAGCAGCTTTTGAGTTTGTGCATGTGCCCAGAGATCAGAATGCCCGAGCCGACTTGTTAGCAAAACTCGCAAGCTTAGACAAGGGGGGCGAGCAGAAGATGGTCATCCAGGAGACCCTGAAGACACCTCGCACCTATATGGCTGATAACTTGGTAGGAGTCTACCAGATCAGCTAGTCGGACGGTGGGAGGAGAAGTCATCGATCGTTGACCCAGAAAATTCTTAAGAACCCAAGGGTCAACGCATATGTGGCATTGAAGGAGGTGTCGTCACAAGTCTGTTTGTTGCAAAGTGGGGAGACATGGATAACGTCCTATAAGCGCTACTTAGCTGATGGGATGTTGTCAATAGAGCTAATGGAGGCAAGGAGAGTAAAGAAGAATTCGACCAAGTACACACTCATTGATGGAGAATTGTACTGGCACGGGTTCACACACCCTATTCTGGTGTTCGTGCATGGTGAGCAGTGCGTACGGATAATGGCGGAGCTCCATGAAGGAATATGTGGGAGCCATATAGGAGGTCGTGCTTTGGCATCTAAGGCCATTCGAACAGGGTATTACTGGCCAATCATGAGGGAAGATTACACGAAGTATGCGCAGTAGTGCAAACAGTGTCAGCTACACGCAAATTGGCATAAGGCGCCTCCAGAGGAGCTCAGATCTATATACAGCCCTTGACCATTCCACACATAGGGAATTGATATCCTGCGGCCCTTTCCTTTGGCTGTGCGGCAAATGAAGTATCTTGTGGTCGTCATAGAATACTTCACGAAGTGGATTGAGGCTGAACCAATAGCACAAATCATAGCCCACAAGATCCAGCACTTCGTGTGGAAGAACATAGTATGCCGTTTTGGTGTACCCAAGCGCTGAGTGTCTGATAATGGCACCCAGTTTGCAAACCAACAGCTGGGGAAGTTATGTATCGAGTTGGGAATTAAGCAGGTATTCGCATCAGTTGAGCATCCTCAGACTAATGGGCACGTCGAGTCAACCAATCGAATCCTACTCAGAGGATTGAAGAGAAGGTTGGAAAAGGCCAAGGGAACTTGGGTTGAGGAGGTTCCCAGAATTATGTGGGCTTATCATACCACTCCTCAGTCCACCACCAAGAAGACCCTTTTCAGCTTGGTGTACGGTTCAGATGTCATGATCCCTATAGAGATTCAAGAGAGCTCGCCACGTTTCCAGAACTTTGTGGCTGAGGAGTCCAACGAAGAAAGGAAAGTGAATCTGGATCTCTTAGATGAGGTAAGGGAAGAGGCAGGAATCAAAGCCGAGGCATTGAAGAGAAGGGTTGAGCTCAAGCACAGTTCCAAGTTGAGAGTTCGGCAATTCCAAGTCGCCGACCTAGTCATGCGGAAGGCATCCCCCTACCAGATAGAGAACAAGTTGTCTCCCAAGTGGACTGGTCCTTTCAGAGTGACAAAGGTCCTGAGAAATGGAGTGTACAGCCTTGAGACTCTAGAAGGTGGTCCGATTCCTCGTACATGGAATGCGACTCACCTGAACTTTTATGTCAGTTAAGACTATGTAACATTGTACACAGTTTAGAGGACATTCTTTTTTCCCTTCTAAGGGTTTTTAATGAGGTCACCCAATAAAATTTTCAGTTAAGATATACTCTTGAATGTGTTTGTACAATGCAAATAGAGCATGTTACTTGGGATTAGAGGTCTCGTAAGTAGGAAGGTAGGTTCGTCAAGGACACCTCCTCTTCGAGTGAGAACACCAAGTCGAGCAGAAGGGTTCGTCAGTTAAATCCTCCTTCGCCTATGAGCGATGTGAGGTCAGCTCGAGCCTGTCACCTGGGATTAGAGGTCTCGTAAGTAGGAAGGTAGGTCCGTTGAGAACACCTCCTCTTGGAGTGAGAACACCAAGTCGAACAGAAGGGTTCGTCAGTTAAGTCCTCCTTCGCCTATGAGCGATGTGAGGTCAGTTAGAACTTGTTACTTGGGGTTAAAGGTCTCGTAAATAGGAAGGTAGGTCTGTTGAGAACACCTCCTCTTCGAGTGAGAACACCAAGTCGAGTAGAAGGGTTCGTCAATTAAATCCTCCTTTGTCTATGAGCGATGTGAGGTCAGTTAGAACCTATTACTTGGGGTTAGAGGTCTCGTAAGTAGGAAGGTAGGTTCGTCAAGGACACCTCCTCTTCGAGTGAGAACACCAAGTCGAGCAGAAGGATTCGTCAGTTAAATCCTCCCTCGCCTATGAGCGATGTGAGGTCAGTTCGAGCCTATCATTTGGGGTTAGAGGTCTCAACAGGTGGAAGATAGGTTCACATAGAACACTTTCTCTTCGAGTGAGAACTCCCAACTTGGGCAAGAAGGTTCACCAGTCAAAGCCCACCCTCGCCTAAGGGTGATAAGTGGTTAGTTAAAATTCGTTAGCTTGGGGTAGAAGTCTCGGAAGCTGGAAAGGAAGGCTTGTAGAGAACGCCTCTCCTTTCGAGTGAGAAAGCCAAGAACGACTCCTTCCAGTGAAATCCTCCCTTGTCTCGAGCAAGGAGGGGTCAGGTGAGTACAGATCGGTGCTGGAATTTTGCGAGGGTTCGAGGAAAACACTTTCTCTTCGAGCAAAAGCACCAGGTTAAAGGGTAGAGTTCGCCAGTGAGACTCACATACTCTTATGGGCGATGATGAGATCGGTGAGGTACCTTTCAGTAGGGAAGTTCTCATGAAGTCTCACCCACGGCATACTCTCTTATCCTAATGAAGAACAATGCTCATAACGTCTTATCAGAGTTAAGCGCGCTACCTATGGGTTGATTCTATGCCGAAGAGAGTGATTAACCGAGTATGCCAAGGCAGCCGGACAACAATTGAGATACAAATACAAGTAAGTTGAGGCATAAGGTCAAACAAGTGTATGAACCAAGTTAAATATATTAATTGGATTGGAAGAACAGTTACAAGAGATAATTACAAGAAGTCCTGCTACAGAATAAAGCTATTCAAGAGAATTATCTAGGCATTATTTGCCCGTCGACTACCTGCATGGATATAGAGAAGGGCGAGAGGTCCATCTCAGGATGCGCGCCGGCAACCTGAGCAAGGGCATCGCGAAACCCCTCCCCGTAGGCGTCGACGGCGTCTTCAGTTAGTTCGACCTCAGTCTTCTTGAACAGCTTAGCTTGTTGGACAAGTTCTTCCTCAACTTTGCCCAACTGAACTTCTTGATTGGTAGCCCTCTCCTCCAGCTTGGTCATTTAAGTTTGGGCCCCTCCAACTGCTCTTCCAGGTCGATGACTTTGTTGCGGAGAGGGAGGATTTTGGCCTCAAGCTGAAGGGCTTCCTGTCCCTTGGTGAAGAGGAGCTTCTTGGTCTCCTTCTCTGATTGATGGAGACTGCTCAGCTCCTGGTTCAGAGTAGTCTTATGCTTGGCAACCCGTTGAACTTAGAGTTTCAAGTCTTTCTTTTGCTCCAACTCCTTCTCCAATCTTGTCACCTTCTCTTGTAGCTCCATCTCAGCATTCCCTTTGACTAGCAAGACGCTGGAGGCGGCAAGGAACTCACCAAGGCCGTGGCTGATGAGGTCCCTTAGTGAATTCCTGTCCAGGGCCTCCATCGCTTCTTTGGCAGACACGTGAGTGAGGGTCTGCTGGAGAAGAGGAGGGAGTTCGGGGGCAGGAGGTGCTTGACCGGTTTGAGGAGCACTCTCTCCCCCACCCTTGAGCACCAGGAGTGGCTCGGGGGGAGAAGAGGCACTAGGAGGGTGCTTCCTAAAAGATGGAGGTTGCCCCTCTGTTGCAGAAGAGGTCGCCGCAGCAACTTCCACCCTATTTCTCTTGAAGATGAGACCTGAGCAGGTGTCCTCATCTTCAAAGATCACCACAGCGACTGTCCTCTTTAATTTGTTGTCGGAAGTGGGGCCTAGGGCAGCCGCAGCGGGTGAGGAAGGGCCAGCAAGGCATGAGCCACCTGCTATGCGATGATCCAGCAGGGCTACTAGCCTTTTCTTCTTCTCGGCATCCAATACCATACCTGCGAGAAAAAAAAATTGAAAGTAAGAAGTGGCACGCAGAAAACACAAATGCTGACAGATATAAGATGAAGGCAGTTATACCAATATAGACACGGAGAGTTTCAACATCGTATTCGTGCTTGATCAACTGGGTGGTGTCGAACACCACTCCCTAGCTGGTGAGGAGTTGGCACACGTCACGGTCGAAGGGTGTCAGCTCCTCGAGTCCTCGGGATTTCTTGAACTTCAACTTCTCCACCCAGTATAATGGGAACCCGTCGAGCATGGTAGAATCGTATGAGCTGCAACAGACCTGAAAGAACTTCCCCTTGAAGTCTTTGTAGGACTGCGAGAAAAGGGTTAGCAGAACCCTCTCCACCACCCCATTGAGGCTAACCCAAAGCCTCTTCCAGGTTTCTTCGTCTCGAAGAAGTATAAGAATACATCCACCGAGGGAGTGAACCCTAGGTTGTTGTAGAGAATCAAAAACTCCCTGATGAAGGCCCAACTGTTGGGGTGTAGCTGGGCAGACGCCACATTCAGCTCGGTGAGCAGAGCTCTCTCGAACACTGTGAAGGTCAGGCGAACCTTGGCTCGTTTGAAAATGGTGGCGTACAGAAAGAAGAAAGGCTCCCCGTCGTTGCAGCGATCGTCAGCGCATACGGGTTCACCCTCTGTGCAAGTTCGAACCGAGATATACGCGTCGCTCTCCCTGCCAAAGACGCACCCCTTGATCTCGTTCTCGTCGTCCCTGTGTTTTCTTAGGTCCTCACAGGTTGTAAGCTTAGAGGTTTCGGACAGGAGATCCTCAGAGGCCTAGGAGTAGAGGGCCTTGTAGTTGAAGGCAGGAGGAGGATTGAAGGTGGTTTTGGTTCTGGCCATCTCGAATCTAAAACAAATGAGAGGCAGGGAGAAGGAAAAAAAGGGTTTAGAAGAAAGTGATGTCGTAAACGAATGGCGGACAAAGACTCTCAGAAGAAGAATGAAAACGAGAAAGAAGAACAGAAACTCTAATATGCAGAAATCATAAACAGACCCAGTGCAGTTATAACATGTAAAGGGTAGCAGAATCATAAAATAAAGGCGAGGAGAAGACTAAAAATCATACCTTTTGAGTAAGCGAAGATGAGGGGTTGCGAGAGTTGGAGTAGAGTGGAAGCGTACAAGAGAAGAAAGTGATTATTGAGGTTTGAGTGGAAAGTGATGAAATAGTGTAGGGGCGCAGGGTTTTGAAAGGGTTTAACGCAGGCAAAGAAGTGCAAACGTTAAGAAACCCTAACAGTTGATCTGGACATGTGTCCGCAGATTGAGAGGGGGTTGGTGAGATGTCCCTTCAGCGTGCTGTTCATGTCCTTTCGCTCAGTGCCACGTAGGTCGCCCGAGCTGATGACTTAGTCTCTTTGTTGAACAAGTTAACAGCTTGAGACTGGGAGGCTTGTGTACCAACCAGTCCTCGGACACCGAGAACAACTAGTAATGTCGAGCCACGTCAGCTGGGTCCCACAACATGGGCCAGAGCCACGTGGGCTGGGTCCCACAGGTAGTAGAGACTAATGGGATGATTAGTCATCAGCATGTCGACCACCAGAGTGAACTGAGGTGTCCTCGTCACTCAGCAGGGTGATGAGTCCTCGGCAACTGGGTGCGACGAGGTGACATCAGTCTTGGATGTTTCGAACAACAGAACTAGAACATCTAAGATGGATCCTGAGATAAGACCAGTCATCAGCAGAATGCCAGAAGTAAGGAGAGGCCTAAGTCACGAAGCACTCATGCGTGTGGCAGGGAAAGCACAGTTAGGTGCAGAGTCTTGAAGGGTAGAGTGCCCGTCAAGATTAGGGTTTCCAAGTGAGGCCGCATGCATGGCACGTGAACGGTGAAGGCACTCCCAGGACAGGTGGCCCCAGAGACTAGGTGCACGAAGGGGTACCCAGGTGGCCATCCTGTTAAAGTTTGCACTCCAGTTAAGGAAACCTTACGTGTTAGATTACCCTAAGTCTGGGTGATAGTGGCGCAAGGGTATTCTTGTAAACCCTAAATATGGATGGTGGTGTAGAGGAAACCCTAGAATATATAAAGGGTAGTAAAACACTTTACAAAGGTACGCAGTTTCTAGACCTAACACAGATACTAAATACACTTGGTGTGCTTGCCCTATATTTTGACTTGAGCATCGGAGTGCAAACGGCCTCTAGGGCGCCCCCTTTCTATCTTGCAGGTGCAGGTTGTTTCGAGACAGCAAAGCATAATTCAAGGTGTGAGGAGGAGGCGTGTGATCGTCGTAGAGTCAACCAATAGGAGAGTCAACCGACAAGAACATATCTATACATAAAAAAAACAGATTTTAAAACAAAACTATATTATCATTTCTAAAATCTACTTTACATTTAACAAAAATACCAAATACCTATAATAAAACAATAAAATGAATATTAGTATAAGAATACAATAGGAAATAAATATACAATTATGAAGATGAATATTATATATATATATATATATATATATATATGTAAATTAGATTATCATATATATATATATATTTATTAAAATAAATTATAAATTATACTCTTAAGATAAGTAAGATAAGTATGCGAATAATATTTTATTTGATTTTAAATATTAGTTTACATACAATTTATCTTTTATTCAATGATTATTGACCTAAGTAATATATGAATCTAAATTTTTTAAATTTAAAAATAAATTACATAGTTTAACCATTAATATTAATAAAATTAAATTTTAAATATACTAATTTTATAAAAAAAATAAATTATACTTATGAGATATTTATGGAATCTGACTTCACATCAAATGATTAAAATTCCTACTGTATTTTAAAAATAAAATAAAAAATATTTAAATAGATATATATTTGTTATAATTTATTTATTTAATAAATAAATAGGTAAGAAAAGAAAATATGTGGGAAATATTTATTTCAGAATTATTCTGTGGTTGAATAATTTCTGAAGATTTGAATTGAATGTTGTTGTAAGCATGGTATGATTAGTGATAAGATTTAATTGGAAATCGATGAAAGAAAGTGCTGAATAGATTAAAAATTCAGATTAAGAATATTAAATATTGTACATATTTGATTGGATAATATATCTTAATTAGGAAAAATATTTAAATAAATTTTTGTTTGATTCATATTCAAGTAAGGAAAACAAACTTTGGAGAATTAGGGATAGGGAAATTAAAAGGTAGCATTGTTCACGAAGAAGTTGTAAAATATTAACAAAATTTATTTACTTATTATTGTTATTATTTAATAGATAAAAGATTACCATACCTAAGTAGCACATTGAAATATCTAATGAAAATACATCATTCTCGAAACTCTTTGCTCACTCTAGAATTTTAGGTTTCCGAATACATATTTACTGATTGGGTGTTGTTGCAACGGTGAAATCACCCACAAATACAAAAGACAAAAGTCTTATGACAGAGGCCAAAGAATACGAATCCATGCACCACTGCAAGTATTTTTGTGGGCTTGCAATGCGGTAAGTTTTAAGTTCTCCTATTGTTGGCATAGTCGTGAGTCAATTTTCAACCCTATATACAAAAGTCTTATATGACAGAGGCCAAAGAATACGAATTCATGCGCCATTACAAGTATTTTTGTGAGCTTGCAATGCGGTGAGTATTGAGTTCTCCTATTATTGGCATAGTCGTGAGTCGATTTTCAACCTTATATACAAAAACACAATGCATGTAAAAAAGATGGAACAAAACCAAAAAAATAGAAAAAAAATGATAAGGATGAGAAATGAAAAGTGAGAATGGAAGTGTGTGCCTCTGAGAGAAAAGGATATGAGAGTAGGGAGTGAGGCTTGAGATACGTTAATATTGTAACTGATAAGTTTAAGGAACCACAATTAAGAGAGAGAGAGAAGTCATAAGTTTTTTTAATAGAGAGGAAAGTGGAAAGTTTTGATAGAAAAGAAAGTGAAAAGTTTTGATAGAGAGGAAAGTAAGAAGTTTTTAAAGAAGTTATGTTTAATTTTTAGAGAATAGAATTAGAAAAGTGAAAGTAAATAAAAAACAATGATAGGAATGTCTAAAATAAAAATAAAATAACAAAATATCTCTTATTATATACTTCTAAAATAATAAAACAAAATATTAATATAAAGATAAAATGAAAAAGTAAATGTGTAAAAAAAAAATCGATTATATGGAAAATCTTCTTTTATATATAGGTATGATATCAATAAATATATAACTAAAACTTTCAAAATTATATTTACAGTGATCTTTATTCAGTTTACATATAAAACCTTGTAACAAATGATAATAACATTTTAAGACACTTTTTCCTGATTCAAATTCAAATTTATTAAAAATTATAAAATTAAGATAAAAATCAAATTTAGTTAACAGTAAACAGTTTATTCAAAAGACTTACACGTAGTTTATTATATGTGAAAAATAAGTGAGAAAAGAAGATTTGGTAGGATGAAAAAGAAGATAAAAGTGCAAGTGAGAAGAACAAAATATTGAAGATGAACATAATATATTATATTCGCAAAATATTTGATTATGATAGAAAATAGTTAATAATATATTTTAGTTTTAAGTATAATATCTTCATTTTTATAATATTATTAATTATGTTGTCAAGCATAAAAAATTATACTTAAAAATAATTATGTTGATAATTTATCAATTATAATTTTTATATATTAATTTTTAAAATAATAATAAGACTTAATTAAGTTTTAAGTTATTTATAAATTTGAGTATTTTCAATTGAGTACCTATTAATTTTCAATGAGTACCTATTAATTTTCTTTAATGAGTACTTAAAATCTTATATTTTTTGTTCTTGTGTCGGGTTGAGGTCGAGGTCGGATGATTGAATGTGGTCTTTGAGATAATCTTCTTGTGTTTGCAACTTCTTGATGTTTGAAAATCACAAAGGAATGAAGGGGATGTAGACAATATTCTGATAGATCATCCTCTATTTATAGAGTTTGTTGGCTGATCTCCTCCCATTAATCTTTTATCATTAGAATAACATGATAACAAATTTAAATAACAACAATCATATATTTTATTTTCCTGGATCAGTTATGAGTTTATAATGAATAAAGACCTTCACATTTGAATAAAAGATCTTATCAATCAATATTTCATTAGTTTCTCCCTATCTCCATGTAATTGAAAGATAAAGAATCCCTAATATTTTGGCAAAATTTTAGGGGATAAACAAGAGATGAAAAACTTGCTTCCCTATCAGAAAAATACCGAACCTAACCATATTAACTACTTCTTACCCAACTATATCACATCAGTTTTATGTCTGATCAAGATCATATCAGCATATAACCGATATGACCCGGACGATACACAACCCCTAACCTCAAGCCGAGCAAGCTAGGCGAAGAGACTTGTCTGTACTTACATGAAAAGACCTTTTGTATCGGAAACAAATTTGCACATGGCTCAAGGCACTTTATGACACGACATGGGTTTGACAATTATAAAGGCATATGCACACGTTTCACTCATCTAGCGGCCCATAAAAAAGTAAATGTTTCCGTTACCTTTTTTCAAAATAACCTCTGTTTTTTCTCCTTCATTTCTCACTTATTCTCTGTTCTTTTGTAGTCCCTTTTTCGCTATCGGAGCTCCTTTGCATTCCTCTGCACCTCCTAGGTACGCTTTACCTTTTTTCACCGTTAAGTTATTTTTCGATGGTGGTTTATCGTGCTTGTTTGTTGTTGTTTTCACATTTCAAAAGATGGATTATGCTTTTGCCTATCCTTGGACTAGGAAAGAGTTGATTAGAGAAACTTCCTCTTATACCTCTTGGGAAAAGGTTAGAGTTTTATGGGAAACTAGTTCCCTTAGTAAAACTGATGAAAACCTCATCAAAGTAGTGTGTGTGACCAAGAGGAATCGATTTGAAAGGATGAGTCTATTGATCTTGCTAGTCCAATTATGGGCCTCCCTTAGTAGTAGCAGTGGAAGGGGTTTGCTCACCCTCTTCCAATCATCATATAAAAATTTTAAAAGCTGCTTCGTGAAAATTTGACCCTCGGTTGGGGACTCGAGAATTCTAGAGGGATTTCCCTTATACTTAACCCACAATTGTTGCTTTCAAAGTGCTCGTCAACTGGATGACCTAGACCCTAAGGAGCAGGGAATCTGTGAGTTTTTGGAAAAATTCGATGTCGTATTTGACACGTTCACCATCTTGAAGCGTGAATATCGAGCAGTAGTCTTAAAGGCATATCTCGGTATAACATCTCTTTGAGTTATCTCTTGTACATGTTAAAAGCGCACATTTGTTTTCGCTTTATTAAATTGTATTCTCCTTTTTGTTTGTAAAGAAATCGATGAGTTCTTTGAGCAAAACTGAACTAGCTCACCGCTTCAAGGAGATGTGAGCTCTAAAGACAAACTTGGTGGTCGGGGACCACTATTCACATTCACTTAGATCATAACAAGCGGATTGTTTAGGTTTGTTCTTCAAAAGGAGGAGATTAGAAAACCCTATTCCTTTTGCTCATTCGAACTCAGACGGACATACTCCCGAGGTGGAGGTTTCAACCATGGACAATCAGAACATTGTCGGTAGCTCAAAATCGAAGGTAAGCTTTTGGGATCCTTCGTTAAATGTACCTTCTCACAATAAATCTTATAACCTTTTAAAGGATGACGTTTCTCGATTAAACGATGCCAACGTGGATTTCCTCTGCAAAAATGCCGAGAACCTCCTTCGTTAAGTCACCACTTTGGTGAGTTTGGCTAGCATAAAAGCTAAGAAAAGTTCCAAATCGAAAGACAAGAAGCAATAGCAAATAACCGATCTTCAAAGAGAAGTAACTCAGTTCCAAGTCGAAGTTGTTGAAGTGGGTTGTCTTCATTTTGAAGGAGTTCGTTGGGCTCAAGAGAAATTTGATCCCTACGCCCGAGTTCACCAAATGGAGAAAGACCTTCAATAAAAAGATGACGAAGTTGTTGTTGGGAAAGAAAAATTTGCGTAGCGGGAAATCGATTTGAACAAAACAATAGCCAATCTGAACAAGACTGTTAAAGTTTTGAAGAAAGATATTGTTGTCTCCTATGGGGTTGGTTTTGAAACTGCCTTGGAAAAGACAACCATTATCAAACCCTCCATTGATTTATTTGAGATAAATACATGCAAGGTAGTGGTTGATGGGAAATTAGTAGAAGCCCCTAATCTTTCCCTTTGTTTTTGTGAACACTTTACTTTTACATGCTTTTAAGACATTTATCTAAGTTTAAGCATCTTTGTTTTAATTTTTTTAAGTGAGCAAAATTATTTTTTTGATTTATTTCAATAGGTTCTTAAATTTAGAAAATTATTTATATTATCCAAAAATGTAGCCCCAACAAGGAAAAAAAAAAACTTAGCCTAACAATTTTTCATTAAGTAAAAAATACACAAGTGGAACTTTATTAATAACAAAATTTTACTAAAGACAAATAAAAGTATTACAAACAAACATTAATAAATCAAATAATAAAAATTTTCTAAGTCACGTCAAATACTAATTTAAGTAGATTTATGATCTTTAATGAAAAATAAATCTATTTGTTTATGTTCGAAAAAGTAGATTCAAGATAGAAAAAGTATATATGATTTTGAATGGAAAAGTAGATTCGTGTTTATGTTTAGAAAAGTAGATTCTATTTTGGATGAAAAAGCACATCTTTGTTTATGCTAAAAAAAGTAGATCTGAGATAAAAAAAGTAAATCCAATTTTGGATAAAAAATAAATTTGTGTTTATGCTCAGAAAAGCATATTTGAGATCGGAAAAGTAGATTTGAGATCGAAAAAGTAGATCCAATTTTGGACGGAAAAGTATATCCATGTTTATGATTAGAAAAGTAGACCTGAGATCAAAAAAGATATCCAATTTTGGACGGAAAGTTAGATTTGTGTTTATGCTCAAAAAAGAAGATTTGAGATCGAAAAAGTATATTATGCTTGGAAAAGTAGATACGAGATCGGAAAAGTAGATCCAATTTTGGAAAAAAAAAGATTCATTTTTATGCTCGGAAAAGAAGATTTGAGATCGAAAAAGTAGATCCGATTTTGGATGGAAAAGTAGATCCGTGTTTATGCTCGAAACAGTAGATTCGAGATTGAAAAAAGTAGATCCAATTTTGGATAGTAAAGTAGATCCGTGTTTATGCTCGGAAAAGTCGATCCAAGATCGTAAAAGTAGATATGATTTTGGACGGCAAAATAGATTCATGTTTGTGCTAGGAAAAATAGATTCGATTTTGGACGGAAAATTAGATCCATGTTTATCGTCGTCTAGTGTACAAATCATAATGAGAGAGATAATTTTAAATAAATAGGTTAATTGGAGAAATAAACCTGAATTTGAGTTGATCGAAAAAGTAAATCTGAGTTAATCGTCATCTCTTGGACTTGATCAGAGGGACTCCAAGTATAATTTACTCTAAAGTAAATCCAGATTGGAAGAGCTCCAAACATAATTTCCCCTAGAGTTAGATTAAATATTTTTCAAAGAAAATTTTAATGTAATTGTTCAAGAATTTGTACATAACATATATAAAAAGACTAGATAATCATTGATAGATAACAATAATAGAAAATTTAATTTAGTGCAAAAGAATTGATAAATAATAGTTGGTCTATTTTCATCCCTTTTTCTTTACAAAATTAGTTTTTTTAATATGCAAAATCACATGGTAATAAAAAATACAAGTGATTCATTTTCAACAAACAGGTTAGACATTTTTTCGTTTGTTATATTTTATTTTGTAAATGATATGCATTTTAAATTTATGATTCAACATGCCATTAAAATTAAAATAAAGTATACATACAAGGAATAATTGTATTGTACCAAATAAATAAATAAATTAAATAACACAAATAAGAACATTGAAATGCCGTAATTTTTAAAAATATTAATAATTGATAATCATAATTAGAGAGAAAAAAATTTGTTTCACACCTTTACCCGTTTTATCTTCAAAAAGTCTTAAATTACTGTATAGTTATTCATAAGTTTGTGGAAGTAAGACCAGTTTTACTTGTCCTATAGTGAACACCAAATATTCTTGCTGAGTTGAGGTTGGGTGATTAAAGGTGGTCTCTGAGATGATCTCTGAGATGATCTCTGTGTGACTACAACTTCTTGATGTTTGGAAATCACAAAGGAATGAGGTGGGCTCTGCCTATAGATAATACTCCAACGATCAAGTTAGTGAGAGCATACAATTTATCAATGTAGTATGTATTTCTTGAAATAATACTTATCTTGTTTTTTGGGGATCATCCTTTATTTATAGAGTTTTGTGAATGATCTCCTCCCATTTATCTTTTATCATCAAAATAACATCATAACATATTTAAATAATAACAAACATATCTTTTATCTTCCTGCATCAGTTATAAGTTTATTAGGAATAAAAATCATCACATTTGAATAGAAGATCTTATCAATCAATATTTCATTAGTTTCTCCCTATCTCCATGTAACTGAAAGATAAAGAATCCCTGATATCTGGACAAAATTTTAGGAGATAAACAAGATATGAAAAGTTCGCTTCCTTGTCAAAAAAATACCGAGCCTAACAATATTAACTACTTACCTGACTATATCACATCGATTTTATGTTCAATCAAGATCATATAAATATATAACATATATGACCTGGATGGTATTGTACCAAATTTTATATTTTTCAAATTGAATTCTTGTTTAATTTTTTCATTAACTCGGGTGACGTTAATGTTTATATTGTTTTGTTATCTTGCTTATTTATCTTCACATGTTAAGTTAAGAAATGTGAAATTTTGTGGTTAATATAAATTGATATTGCTACTAATAAGTAAAATGATAAATGACTTTTATTATTTTAATATAAAAAAGGTTGTCATATTCTCGGATGACTTTCATGTCATCACCTATAACAACTAATGTGTCGTTGTCATCACTTACATTAATGATGATGATGATCCCTTAGTCGTTATAGGTAATGGATGTGAAAGTCATTAAAAAACATGTCGACATCGTTATTCAACACGTTTTTAGTGAAAACAACAAGAGTCACTTGTCGTTTTACATTAATTACAATATTAATTACAATATCGTATTATATTAACTACAAAATCTAACATTTTTAATATATAGAAACAAGCAAGTAAGATGATGAAATAAAATAATAATCACATCATGAATAAATTAATAAATTAATGTACATAGACAATACCTGTAAATATAGATTTGAGTACTGAGCATAATAACAAAACATTTAATTTAATAGAGATTCAAATTGAAATACTCAAAATTTATGAAACACTTTAAATTTAATTAAATCTAAAATAAATTTATATATTTAAAAAATCACAATTTTTATTGTTTTCATACTTATTTCTTTTAAACTAAATAAATTTTATTTTTACTCACTATTCACGTATTTTTTCGTGTTGCTAAGAATTTCGGAAATTTGATATATTATACATAAAAATTAATCTAAAAACTAAAAAAAATACTATCTTTATACCGAAGGGTGCGAATGGTGGGAAGGGTAAAATAGTCATTAAATAAAACCCTAATATTGCTCCCATTTATTCGGTGAGTGTGGTCTCCTTGCATTCGCTAACGATCAGAGGAAGTCACGAAGCCTCTTTCCAAACCCTTCTTGGGTATTCCTCTTTTCATTTTCACATACTAAGCTACTTCACTTTCCTCTTCCTCTTTAAGATCTGCATTCTCTTATTTTCGATCTATCGCATGTTTTATTACTAACCTTAATAATTCCCTCTTTTTTGTTCATGTTATTATAATTTTCGTCAGTTCGTTATGTTCGCTTAGTTAGTAAGATATAACCAATCATTTCGATTTGAAGTATCAGTGTCCCACACTGAACTTAAAATTGTTCCGAATTTTGTTTCATCTGCTTATGATATTCTTTGTAGATGTAGAATTTATCCGTGTGTATCTGTAGATCTTAGATTCGCAGGTTAAGCGAATGAATCATAGCAAGGCTATTAGAAAGGACAATAGTGTGTTTGATTTCTATTTTTTTTTTTTTTAAATTTTTGGAAACAATATTTAGATCTTGATAGATTTTGGATGGGATTTGCTGAGTAGCATGAAATAGTGTTGAACAGTTTTTAAATCTAAGAAGTGAGAAGGGAATCAACCACACCTGAGTTTTGTTTTTGTTTTTCTTTCTTTTTTCTGTCACTGCTGATGTGATTTTTGTTTAAATGCTGATAGGTAACCGTTTGAATTGCAGCGATGGCGGATGGATTGCATTCACGGCATCCATCAGTAGTTCAGAAGTTGTCTGGACAGTCTTACTTTGTGTCCAGGCTTGCTCCTAATCACTCCAGAAACTATTCTACCAGTGGTAGTTACTTCAATGGAGGCTTGCAGTCTTTGGGTTATGTTCCTGTCACAGCACATGCGCCAGCTGAGAAAGGGGTGACTGGATTTTTGGTGGATTTCCTCATGGGAGGAGTGTCAGCTGCCGTGTCCAAGACGGCTGCTGCTCCAATCGAGCGAGTCAAGTTACTCATCCAAAACCAGGATGAAATGCTCAAGAGTGGTCGGTTGTCTGAACCATATAAGGGAATTGGCGATTGTTTCTCTCGAACCATGAAGGATGAAGGGGTGATTGCTCTTTGGAGAGGAAACACGGCTAATGTTATCAGATACTTCCCTACTCAGGTGATTTTTCTTTCCTGTGAAGTTGGAATGTAGGTTAAGTTTGATTTTTTTTAAAATTTTTAGGACGGGACATCTGATATATTGTTCACACTGTGTATGATGTTCTACTTCTGTAGTGTCTCTATTTTCCTTTATTTCACATTTAGAAAACTCATACCTATTTATATGCCATTATATTTTTGCTGGATCTAGGTAGGATAAATATTTTATTTGCACTACACCTCATTAAATCCAGTGGCTCTGCATATTTGTTCTTCACACTGTCTTTCTGGAGTGTTGTTTATGGAGTGTTATTCTATTTTCTGAATTGCTTATGCTTTGTGGGTAAGGATTTTAGAAAATATATAGTCATTGATCTCTTTAATTTGCATCCCTACTGTTACTTTTATTTGATTTTGATGTGAGGGATGCAAATTTATGTTTGGCATTTCGCTGTTTGGTCTGCAGTATCTATTTCTTATTTCTGTATCGCTAATGGTTTCTTTTTTTTTTTTTTTCAGGCTCTGAACTTTGCTTTTAAGGACTATTTCAAGAGGCTTTTCAACTTCAAAAAAGATAAAGATGGCTACTGGAAGTGGTTTGCTGGGAATCTGGCGTCTGGAGGGGCTGCTGGGGCTTCCTCCCTCTTGTTTGTCTATTCATTGGATTATGCTCGAACTCGTCTTGCAAATGATGCCAAGGCTGCAAAGAAGGGTGGTGAGAGGCAGTTCAATGGCTTGATTGATGTTTACAGGAAAACCATCAAGTCTGACGGTATTGCTGGCCTGTATCGTGGTTTCAACATCTCGTGTGTTGGAATCATAGTGTACCGTGGTCTTTACTTTGGAATGTATGATTCTTTGAAACCCGTTGTCTTGGTTGGTGGATTGCAGGTAAATATAAAATTTGAATTTGAAATCTCGTCTGTTTTACTACCTGGGTATTAACTACTCATCTTCGTTTCAGTTTCTTTTGGATTTGTGTTTTTTAGATGTGCCTAACCAGATTTGGTTTGAACAGTTTCCTAATGATGCTATTCTATATGTTTTTATATTTACTTACCTTAGTTATCCTTCTTGTTAACAGGATAGTTTCTTTGCAAGTTTTCTTCTGGGATGGGGAATCACAATAGGTGCTGGCTTGGCCTCTTACCCCATTGATACGGTGCGTAGAAGGATGATGATGACATCTGGAGAAGCTGTAAAATACAAGAGTTCTTTGGAAGCATTCAAGATAATTATCGCAAAAGAGGGTACAAAGTCACTCTTCAAAGGTGCTGGTGCAAACATATTACGTGCTGTTGCAGGTGCTGGAGTGCTTGCTGGATATGATAAGCTACAGCTCATCGTGTTAGGAAAGAAATATGGTTCTGGTGGTGGAGGTTAATACACAGATAATGACGACAATAACGATCTGGGGCAGTGATGTTGTTTCCCCTCTGCATTTGAATAACTTCGATGAGAAATGGTTTTGAATTTTCCCCGAATGTTGGGGCTTTATATTAGTCCTGCAAACTTGAATTTTAGTTGGATATTACATGTGTTAAGCTTATAATCCGTGTAATTTTTTTTAGACTTGTTGGTTGATGTAGTTGAAGTCTACTGTTTTATTGTTCATGCTTGTGTGCAAGGTTTATGAAAGTTGCGTGTCTTTGGCACGTTTAAATTTATTTGCGTTTTTATCTTAGTAGTGGTTTTGGTTCTACAAATTTTACAAAATTTGTTGGTCCCACGCATAATCCTGCAGCATTTTCTCGTTTGGAATGTGAGCTTCTTCTGCCAAAATTGGAAAATATTACAGTCAGTGAACCGTTGTTGAGAAATTTGAGAATTGAGAAGCTTTTGATTATATTCCGTGGGAAAATCTTGTGCCATCTCTTACTTTTGTACTATTCCAATTCTTAAATTTGTTTAATTTTAAAGATAATTTTAATCCTACGTATCTATCTTTTTAAAACTTAAAAACTTAAAAAATGTTGATTATATTTTCAATTATATTTTTAGCTTCACTTAATTCTTATATATTTAATTTATTTTTCATAAATAAGAGAACATTAATAATGAAGCATACGAAGGAATTAAAACTATAATTTTAATATAAGCTACAAAATGAAGTATAATTTAAACTATCATTTTTTTAATGTTATCTACAAAACCAATTGATAAGTTTTCATGCATTAGGGAGAGTTTTTTCTACAATTTTAGCCTCAATTTTAGCATTATTCCCGTGAGTCAAAGTCTTGACAAATTTTCATTTTATGCTACTTGGTGACACTTCACTCAACTCTCATTGCTCAAAACCATTCACTAATGATTATTCTCCAAGGTAATGTTTTCTAAGATATTAACAACCAATTTTGATATTAATTGATAAGCATAGAAGCACTTGTGTAACCCACCCTTAAAATATTAGCTTTTGATGGTAGATTTCCCAATGTTTGAATGTTAATCAATTTAGAGTTTTCACTAATAGAAAGTTATCACCAAAAAGGAAGTTGAATAAAGTGTTTAAGTGTAAAAGTTATTTAGATGTAAACTACAAGAAACAACATTATGATAAGGACTTGTCTTGTAAATATCATTACAAAAGTGTCAATACAAAAGACAAAAATTATATGACAAGTAACTAAGGATGAAATTAAATAGATTATCACCTGTTAGCTAGTTACGTACATTTTTTTATTACAAATTTATTAATATAGATCATGGATAAACATTAAATAAAAGCTGAAATATAAACTTCAAACCAATGTGAGAGCATATTTAATAAAAGTTTCTTATAAATTTTTTTACCAATAAAAATATATTTTAATATGGATCTCATGAAAGATGATTTCCTTAAAATGAAAAAGAATTATTTATATAAGAAACTTTATTTTAAAGAATCTTTTTATTGGATCTACATTAGTATAATATTTTTTATTGATAAAAAATTCCATTGAAAATGCTCTTACACAGTTTATAGAAGTCTTGTTTGAGTCACATGGTGTCATTACACTCTGGATTCTGTCCAATGCAAACTAAGCATGTATTTATTTACGATGCAATCATGCAGTCAAGTAGAAACACTTTTAGGATTGCCATTGGACTAAAAAGATATGACAAACGACTAAAAAATGACCATAACTTCATGTTGGACAGTAACAAAGGAAGAATAAAAATAAATTTTGTATTGAGAAAAAAATACAATTAATGTTCAGGGCCCTTCCAAATTATTTACATACACTAGGCATCTGCGATAAGGTGGCAAAATGAAATTACAAAATTTGTATGAGCAGAGAAACATTCAGTCCTGAACATGAGAAGAAAAGGTTGGCCACCAAAGCCAGTGTGATTTCATATTAAATGTAAAACTTGGTCACTTAAACATATGCTAGACTATGAAGTTGAGCAGGGTCAGTTGATCCTATTGACATAGAGAGTGAAGAAAGGTCTCTAGGCAGGGGGTAATGGCCGCCGGCAAGTTGGACACTCCATCTTTATATCCATCCATCTTTGCAAACAGCCAAAGTGGAAGAAATGATCACAAGGTGTCACCTGTGTAACACTCTGAATTAGAACAGGTTCATGTTGTAAAATTGTAATTTGAATTGACAAAATGATGGTTATACACTCCTCATATTTCTTGAGATGGCACACTAGTCGTCTTTTCAATGGTTACAGTAATTCCCTTAACATTGGTACTAAAGGACATAATGTGTTTTTTTTGGATAACACCAAGTGTCAGTGTAAAGTATTTCAAAAAGGGTTATTAATATAAGGGTTAAAAAGATAAGGGTATATGGTATGCAATATTAAGAAATGAGAGCAAGTTGAGTAATTTATTCTTCATATTCATAATCACTTACCATGCAATCATTAGATCGCTGGGAAATATCAATGGCTGTCATGCAAATCACACAGTCTGTAGCATGCCTTGTTTCCTGATCAAACCTCCTATAATAGCTGTATTTCTCAGGGAGAATCTGCAAGCCATGAAGGTGAAACATTCATGCAAATTCAGTCAGAATGAAAAAAGAAAACAAAAATGCTGGATGATGATTTAAATTCACTTAGGAAAGCCTAGAACCAGATTCCTAAACAATGAGGATAATGTAATGTTATTACTCTTTGCAACATAATCATGCTTAGGTTAGGGTCAAGGGTGTCTATGAAATGCTTCAATTATTAACGAAACCTGGTTACAACTAAAATATAGAATGACAAGTATTTTCCCATTAAATGGGGCTTGGTACATGAAGCAAATGATGCTATGCTCGGTTAAAGCTCAACCTTTTAGAAGAGGGAACTATGTTTAAGAATTGTGAATGTGTGTTAATGGTTAATTGGTTATAAAAGTATTGAGAAGAGGTAGTTGGGACCAACCTGACGAGGAATGAACCAACGTGACCCAAGATAGTGCTGAAGTAGGAGAATTGCAGCTTGAAGTCCAATGAATACAGCCAAACAAACACACCAGGTCTTGTCTGGTTCTATGCGCATGAAGTTGTTAGGGCATCCAAAAATATATAATGGGATTGCTAGCCTAGTGACAGTTATCCCTAAGATATAATGAGGATGCAATGGTTTGCGCGAATCGCGAATAACATTGGTGATTATCTGAGGTATCCAAAAAGAGTACATAAGAAGAAGAAGAGGTCTCAAATAATTATGAAACTCATACATGAGTAGAATGCCTCCCAACAAGATCCCATCTGCAGAAGAAATTAAGCTGTTAAATTTGAGCCCCTCTTTTTCAGAAGAAATTATTTCCATTAGTTTGAACAACAAGAAACAAATAGCTAGAGTTCTTAAGCATTCTTCTACAGTAGAATATACAACAAAAAGAACAAAGTAGGTGAGGTCGGTTACATAGATTACATGACATCGTTTGGCTCTGTTAAAAACCAAAAGTTCAGAGGTATTGATAGAAAATATGTTGGAGAATATTTGGATTGAAAACACCAAGAATCTAAGGTATAAAAAGGATTAATTTGAATGAAAACATATATATGCAGTACAACGAGATTTATTTACCATTCCTTAGCTAGCTCATTTATAATAGTGCTTGGTGATCCTCTGTTAATGCATGGTGTAAGTTCATAGGTTTACGTTGGCCCAAATAAATAGTAAGAAAATACATTAAATTTGTTGCTTGTTTAATGGCATTTTAAAGAGCAATTCAAATGAAAAAAAAAATGCAGTTATTATAATTTTAAGCAAGCATCATAGTTTTTCTATTCTGGTATAAAAAATAAACTAGAGCTGTAATTGAATCTTGATCAGTAAAACAGTAATAAAAGTAGTTTAACTCAGGAAATAAAAAAACTTGATCATGCATCCCAGGAGCCAATGACACAAAGGAAAACTCATGTTGAAGAGATCAGACAAGCATTTAGCAGGCCAGAAAACTAGATGAGTACTTACAGAAACGACTGTATAAAACTGAAAGTTCTCGCCTCATTGTTTCCCAACCTTCACCATTACTCAAAGGCCTACTTGCCTTCCAGATAGCAAGGAGATATCTCATCTCAAATATTGAGAAGACCACAAACTTGAAAAATGCAGCAGTTGCAAAAGCATTAAACAAGGATTCTGCAGCGTAGGAAGCAGCAACAACCATTCAGCAAACAATCTTACTACTACAAAAGAAGAATAATCATTCACTAAAGAACAATGACAATTAATTGTACTATTACATTACACATTACAACAATCAACAAAACACGGCACAACATATTCAACATGTATGAATAATGTTCTTCCCATACCATGAACAACCCCATCCCCCCACCCCTAAAAATGATCAACTTTTAAAAGGAAACATATTTAAAAACCCTGCACACAATAATTATTTTAGATGCTGTATACTGTAATGTGTACACTACAACTAAGAGTCGTATCAGGGACTGAAGAACGGGTAATAAGATCTGGTTAGTATTGGAGTATAGTTTTACTACTGTTGTTTGTAACTAGAACTTTTATTTTTTCTGAAAGACTATTGACAGACAGCCTTTCTCTGTAACTAACTCCTTTGTTAGTTACAGGTTGTTAGTCTCTCTATATCACCTATATATAGCTTACTTCACTCTATTGTATTTTGGCTTTCAGTTTTTCAATAACACAATACAGTTTCTCTTTATTCTAATAGTTAGAAGGTGCAAATAAGGTAATAAAAAGTGGAGGCATTGGATTGTTCAAACTGGAATCTTCATTCTATGGGGAATGGACCGGTTTTAAGGTATGAATGTTTGGGATGCTTATGCTAATGAGTACTCACAAGGTAAATTACTTCTAAAGCCTTCTGGTTAAGTCAACAAAATTAAGGGCACAGAAAAATAATACTAGAAAGCCCTTTTCTTATGAAAGGATCTTCAATATATTTTTCACCCCAAAACTGGTAGAGTCCAATAACATAATGGATTTATGTTTGGGAGAGGAGAGAGAGAATAGTCAGTAGAGCAACCTCAAGTTGTGAAATTCATAACTTACCAACTAGTATTCCTGCAGTGAGATGCAAAAGGCAAAGATAGGCATCCATTATTGCTTGCTGGCCAATCATTAGTATTGAAACTTTAGCAGCACCCTGTAAAGGTATATCTAAATCATATTCATCTTCTACAATCACATGTACATTTTTTAAAATTTATGAAATCTATGGCATGTGAACATTCAAATAGTGTTTGGTAAATTCATCCCAACAATTGAAATTTTTTATATTGATTCCATTAAATACTAAACCTATGGCAGGTGAAATTTCAGAAAAAAATCCAAAGCAAATTCTTACAGATTGAGTGCTGCTATGCTCCATTTGACGAATTAATAGAAGGACTTGCAAGAAAGAAACCTGATATATGTACATTAAGGAGCTCATGCCATAACGGATTGTGACAGAGACATAAAGCTGTAAGAATATTCATGATTGAAGGATACAAAAGTAACCACCAAGGTATAGTTCACTGCTTTGTTATAGTAGACCTCAATTTTGACAGACGTTGCATTTAACAGTAATGGTGAGAAGCAGTCCCCATCATCATCCGCAGAGGGGCTCTCCATTAACCCTTCTAAATGAAAATGATCATGTTCACCTTCTGTAAGAAATAAAGTAACAATTTAGTAATCAAAAGAACAACAATATAAAAAGTAATTAATCCACAAGAAGAATGCACTCAATGGATAAAAAATGGTTAAAACTAACCGATGCACATATAATTTTACATTCATATACGTAGCAATTGGTAATATTAAATCTGATCAAATGTTTCATAATAGCATTGGATTCATATATGTGAACAACAAAAAATGGTTATAAAAGAAGTTATTTTATAAGAAATGGAAAAGAGTATAATCGAAGATGATAAGAAATCCTTCTAAACAAGATAAATAATACCAAAAAAGAAAAGAAAATTATAAGTGTAAAAGAGATTCCCTATCCATGTATATGACGTACTCCTTACTTAGAAGAAAATATTCATTTGCAGGGAGAACACAAGTACCAGTATTTGATGATGGCAAGCGTGAAATCTGAGCAGCAATTTCAATATTACAATGTTTCTCCGCATCATGAATCAGAGCTGCAGTAACCAATATGGGAAAACACCAAGTCAATGGTGTAACTACAGCTATAAATAAAAAAGGAGTGGGGTGGGTTGGCCTTCAAAAGTACACTGGTATTTAGAAAAATTACAATGTTTCCTTCTCCACATTTTATCTCGCGAAGAATCTTGTAGTACCTGAGATGAGAAAACTCCAAGCTGTGTGTACAAAAGCCATATACGAAGCAAATAAGTATTTCTGAATGCTAACTGTTTTTTATAATAAGAGACAATTGTTTAGTCAAAGCGGGAAAAATACAAGTAATTTGAAGGATAAGGGAATCCTCCATAGAAAAAATGGAAACACAACGTAATGGTGAAAAGGGCAACATCAATGGAGCAAAGCTGGTCAATCTGTTTGCATATTGTTAAGAAAGCCCCACTATGAAAGACCATTTTTGTTTAAATTCACATAAAAATATTAAGGATTTGCTACTCTCTTTGAATGGATTTGTTTAAATGAAGAAAGATGTACAACTTAAAATATTTACATTCGCGTCCAGTTTAGAGAACCCAAATATGGTCCTAACTCTTAAGCAAGTTTTTAAGATGATAAAGGATTCTAACATTTGGAATTTTCAAATAATGTTGCTACTGGAAACTTTAAACTGCAAGATTGCACTTCGTATGATGAGAATCTTATTTAGGGTATTTAGATGGATATATTAAAACATAGATATTTTGATTTCCAGCTCCAAATGTTTGACAGAAAATGAGTAATCCAACAAAGCAAGGATCAGCATTAACTAGCAAGCTTATGACACTAAAAAAATCAAGCCCGTGAAAATGATTAAAATTTTTGGATAGAACCTATTCATTCTCCTTGAAATCTAGGGCTAGGAAATATCAATGAAAAAGAGTAAAAAATGTCTAAAAACAGGAACAGATATTGATCACCAAAATCAAAGTGCTATTAAGATTACTGTAAGCCATGAAATGTAATCAGATTATAAACTTTCAAAGATCAAGAATGCAAGAAGAAACATTGTTACCAAATGATATGGATTAGATAAAATATAATCTTCATTCTGATTCAACTCCCCTTCTTTTCCACTGCAACATGAGGAAACAAGAGAAACTCTTCAGCACATTCAGATATTGTAAGCTTTACTCTATGGAAATATAGGCATTTCAGTAGGACTCAAGGATTGAACACACCAAAACAGTTATATTCTGTTGTTTGTAGGATATTAAGTGTACTACTAGAACCTATTAGAAGATTTTAGAGATCTCTTTTCTAATCATTATATTAGGGCTAGAGTTCTCTATATGTAGAGGCTGATGTACTATTTCAAATCAATAAATTGAATACAAAATCTTCTTCCATTCAGATTAATCCTTTACAAGTTGGTATCAGAGCTCCTACGATCTTGGGGCCCCTGCTTCTGCATTTCTTCTTTACCGTCTTAGCTACGGTTCCTTTTTAGGGTTTCTTGAAGTGCACCAATTTCCTTTGATTACTAAAGTTGGTTGCCTGATCTGCACCCAACTTGTGGTTCTAGCACTGCTCTTCCGCCGCCGTTGTCACGAGCAGTGGCGGAGCTTTGTTGTATGTCCTTGATCTTCTCAAAGAAACAAGATTGATTGCAAGACTACTAGAGTTCCTATAGAACAAAACCATAGAATTGGGAGTGATGAAGGAGGTTCTAATGTAAATAAAGACCATTATCAAAGACTTGTCCGGAAGCTCATTTACTTAGCTCACACCAGATCTGACATAATATATGATGTGAGTGTAGTTAGTCAGCTCATGCATGATCCAAGGGAGAGATAATTACAAGCTATGAACAAAATCCTTCAATATTTGAACAGAAGTCCGGGAAGTGGATTACTATTCAATACGAACGAAAAATAAAAAAATGGAAGTGTATATTGATGCAAATTATGCAAGGTCTTTCATAGAGAGGAAATCTACCTCAGGATAATGCATGTTCTTGGTTGGAAAGTGGGTGACTTGGAGAAGTAAGAAACAAAATGTTGTTGCAGTACAGAGGCTGAATTCTGAGCTATGAATTGTCATGGTTGAGAACTATTCTAAATGATCTTAAAGTGGCATGTGAAGAGTTTTGTTACTAGGATATTAAGTGTACTACTAGAAGCTGTTAGAAGTTCATAGAAGATTCTAAAGATTTTGTAATCATTACTTTAGGGTTAGATTTCTTTCCATATAGAGGTTGATGTACTGTTTCAAATCAATCAATTAAATAAAAATCTTCTTTCACTCATATTAATCCTTTTCAAGTTATTCTGCTGCCATAAAATGGTTTATAGATCAGATTTGAAGAACAGTACATCAACTACAAAGGGTTTCCTCCTAATGAGGAATTTCCTCCGAAAACACCACAAACAACAAACTGACACGTCAATAAACTACCTCCTGCAGGTCTGTCATATCACATATATATAACATGATAAGTGTTACACCATAAAATTTAACTGCTTAATACAGAATTGCTCAGCCTACATTTTTTTCTAACAAAACCTTCAATGGCCTCAGGCCATCTCCCTCAGCAGGTTCAACAGAACTTGGCCTATTAAGTTCATTGCAAACAGAATTTGTCTATCAAATAAACAAAAAAATTAAACAAGTACAA
Organism: Phaseolus lunatus; assembly: GCA_013389735.1. Lineage (NCBI taxonomy): Eukaryota > Viridiplantae > Streptophyta > Magnoliopsida > Fabales > Fabaceae > Phaseolus > Phaseolus lunatus. Next base: position 29,657,736 of record CM023861.1, read on the forward strand.
CAAAGCACAAAAACTGATTCAAGGTGAAATGTCAAATTTGGACAAATAGAAGTTTTAAATTTTAAACAATTGAGACAATATAAAGTTATAAACCAATTTGAGCTCGCTATAAATTTGGTCTGCACATCACATTGATGATATCCATGAAATTTACCTGTTGGCGACCATTCGAAGTTGTCTAAAAGGCCATATGTATACACCTTCTATTCTAATTTGGGCACCACTGACATCGTATTCATTGTCAAACACATCATGGAATATAACCACCCCCTAATGAAAAACAAAAGAAAGAAAACAATAAACTGTTATAGAAAAATAAGGACAATTTTACTGAAACAGTAACAATAACAAGGACATGATTTGAAAGTCAATCATTCTTCACAAATATAATACTACTATTCTATAGTGAGATGAAGTCAATTGTTTGCTTTAGGATATACACAATATAGAGTTCAGGCTAGATTATTGTGCATGTGCATGTGAATATATTAGAAGTATGAAAAAATATACTAGGCTCAGCAACCGAGACAGACGCAGTAAACAAAATGATACCTAAGACCCCAACAGATTATTAACCTCTCTAACCATTAAATATGAAAGCAGATACTAGTCCAAATAAGTGTAAAACGCACTACAATGACAAAACTAAAAAAAGGCATTTTCATTGAACGGAGACGGGCCATAAGATAAGTTTTAACGGTTCATTTTCAAACATGGAGAAATTAGAGATGTAATGTTAAATGAAAAGATGAAATTAGAGATAGAGAAAGCAAAAGATGAAAACCTAAAAGGTATAGCCAAAATTACAGATGTAATTTTACTAATTGTCACATACTTACATTTTCAAACAAACTAGTGTACAAAGTTCATAATCATCAGAACTGTGGCATTAAGAAAACACATAGATAGTTTCTCTAATCAAGGTCAGCCTTTTTCAAGTTTGACTTATTAATAAAGTGTGTCTATCATGTGTTATAAATTTATAACACTCCCTCTCCATTCAATAAAAACACTTAAGCATCCATAAAAGGCCAACCTAATAAAAAACACACAAGCTGACCTCACAAAGGCAGAAACTACAGTTTAGTAAATGATATAATATAAGAGTGAAGAGTTTTTAGTTCTTCAGAATAACAAAATGACAAGATTCATAGGAACTTGAATATATTCAAGCAACTGCAAAAGCCATTAATATTTCAAATAAATGCATAATAAACGAATGAAGATTTAAGTAGAACAAATAACAAAATATACAACATATGAAAGCTGAATTCCTGTGAAATTAGCAATATAGTTCAACACCTCACCTGAACATAATGTACTCCACTTATCTTTGTAGGAGTAGTGACTAACTCAATTACAGAATTGCCATTTGTTTTTCTGATGTCTGGAAATTTGGAAGAGCCATTTGTGGTATCCAAAAATTTCCAATTCCCTGCATTTCAAGTGGTCAACATATAAACATCCTCAGACTTCAACAATCTTATAAATTTATCCCACATAAAGATAATGGACAAAGTAAGTTTATTCAAATATGACCACCTTTTAGAAATGAAGCATATTTCAGTAAATTTCACAGAATTACTTTCAAAATTACATGATTTTTCCAAATGTCTTAAGTTCATTTAGTTAATTTGAGGCAACAAGCAGCCTAGTTTTAGCCTGGATACTGCCCCCTCAGCCTTTACTATGCTCTGTCCAATGGTAGCAGATTAAGAAATGTAAAACATAGGCAAAAAGGTAACCATAGCATTTAGCAACATATTTGCTCCCAAAAAAGAGAATTAAAGTATTAACTCTAATTCAAAAAAGCAAGCAGACAGAGAAAAGGTTTTTTCAAGGTCAATAATATTATAAACCAATAACTTCATGATAGCTCTGAGTTAGTTGGTTATCATCCAATCATCAATCATAAATCCTCTGAACAGACATCAGTGAAATATTTGTTCAGCATGGTACTTACACTAAAAAGAACCGACCAAAGCTACAACTCAAATATAAAAGAAAACCACACATACACTTAGTAATGATTACAAACCTTTGTAGGTTCCTGTTATGTTCCACTGTGAAAATGGACCTAAATTGCTCTCGTCCTTTCTGGTAAACAGCTGCTGAGAAATGTAACACATCAACAACATATAAATGAAGTGAGTTCACCTTCAATCCGATTTTGACTCAATCATAACAATCCCAATTTGTCAATTCAAATCATAAGTCAGTGTTTAGGAAAATTAATATCAGGTAAACTAAAGAACAATTGAATGAAAATCCTTGGATGTAATGATAAACCAGTAAAAGTGACAAGACAGCAATATCCTCCATCCTTTACCATAAACCAGATTGCAAATGTATTATTTATTTTTCATTTCAAGAATCAATGTTCTTTAGCTACCTTTTATACATCTTCTAAAAACATTGTTTAACTACAAAGCTGGGCAGAAAGGTATTATTCGGACAAGAAAAAGAAATTTTACAAATGCCCAATACCAATTATGATTGCTCCCAATATACAAATCTATAATAGCATATATATTGATATAATAATGAATGGTCTTGGGGTTAATGAAATTTGAGATGAAATTTCATCTCTGGACACCTTATGAGTTACATACGAAAGATAAACTCAAATGTATGACTATATTCTGCGAAAAGTACCCTGTAAACCCCCAAAAAAACATACCTAAAGCACACACTGGCATACAATTCTATAAATAAAAATTTCAGTACCTTGTCAATGCAGCACTTTCCTTATTCTTCTCCTCACTCATTCTCTCCCAACAGCATGTATAAACATTCTGAACAAACTAAATGAACACCTATCACTCTTCTCCCTATGTTCAAACATTCTAAACACGCTCAACTAACATCAGTTTTAACAGAACTAAACTTCAAATTTCCTGTTCCCAGTGTCTAGTCTACTTTCACAAATCACAACTGCATAAAGCAATAGCAGCTAATGCAATCCCTTACTGACAACAATTAAAAATGAAGGCACATATCTTCAACATTACAACTTCAAAAAAACAAAAATCAAATACACGTGCATCCTAATTGTTCAATTAACATACTCATTAAAAAAACTGAAATTAAAGACAAGCTCCTAAACAAACCTCATCATCCCAGGACCTAGTTCTCTCCCTCAAGGGTCTGAGACCCGCCACAGGATTAACTAACAGTAGAACCACCCACCACCCAACCGCAATCTGAAACCAGAACCCAAGCCCCCTCCTCCTCTTCCACAAAGAAAACTGCAGTCTTTGAGTGGCAACCATATCAAATCCCCAAGATTCAATTCCAATTCAAGGACCCACTTCTCAGTCGAAGCTGAACAGAGGGAACCCAGGGGAAAAACCCAAGACCCACCATAGCAAATAGCTTAAAAAGGAGCCAACAATAAAAGGGTTGCTTCAGAAGAAGTCAAAAGGGTCAGGTGGAGCTTGATCAGATAGAGAAAGCGAAAGACCAACGACTTAATTGGTCACCAAATGCAATTTTTGAAGCAAAAAAGATGCCTTCACCACCTTAGCTTTGCACCAAATTTAACTTAAGTTGTACTAATCAACAATCACTAGTAGTAACAATTAAAAAATTATGGTTTGGGATTTGGGTTTGGAGCAAATTTTTGCTTCTGAGAGATTGTCCCAGAGTTGGTTGTTAACTAGTTTTCTGGGTTTTGGTTTTTCTAGTAAAAAAACCTCACGGTCTCCGCTGGGACAGGAGCAACGCATGGCTCACGCTCTCTATTGAGGTGATTCATTGAACGCGCTAAATAGTATTACTTAATTATTTATTTTGAACTTTTTTTCAACTCTCTCAGTATCACTCTGTACTGAAAATAATATTTATATTATATTTTTCAACTCTCTCAGTATTTTTAAAGAACGACTCTGTTAAAAATAAATAAATATATGAATGGTGGATTGCTCCCATCTCAATGTAATAGATACCATTAAATTACTCTTTTTTTAATAAGCCATTAATCTTGAATCAGAATATTGGGACAAAATTATATGTACTACTGTTCTATATAATAACGATAATAATATTTTTTATGTATTTAATTTAATTTAATATTCAGGTTTTGAACTCGAAATTGTTTATTTAGAATATTTTCTCACTTCTCAGTAACAATCTCGAATTAGAATAATATCGTTTAATAAATTTTTTATATAATAATTTGGCATCACATGTGAAGGTAGGTTAGTCATAGATCATAATCCGTTCATAATCAATCATTGTTTGAATTATGGAATCAGTTATTTGAAAAACCAGTCCAAAGAAAAAAGTTGTGACACCTTTGCATGTATCTGGCAATCCATGATTTACAGAATAATACACATCCTTTTTGTTTATTGTTATTTTTTTTTTTTTACATAACATTCAAAATGGTCAACACAAATTGATTACATAATTAATCAAAGGGTTTTTATATATGCTTCAATTATCTCTGTCTGAGTTTCTTATAAATAAAAAGACATCACAAAGTTTGCATTTTTTAGATCAACTTTGTGGTTAAAAAATAAAATAAGCATCCAACATAAACCCTAAACATAGATTTTAGATGATGTGGTGAGAGGTACTACAATGTGGCACTTACCCAATAAAAATTAGAACATGAATGTTTCTTGTTGAGTATTATGTTAATGGAAAACATTGCAAAAAGTATAAAATTAGTATTGGTCTAATAGTCTCTAACTAACCTAGCTAGGTTGGGATATTCTTCACTTCAAAGCTTGACATTTAAGTGTTGTCATTAATATTCATCATTCCAAATGAAACAAACAATATGGCAGGTAATTTGATTGTTTGTATGTCGTTGTCTGATGCCATTAATTATGAGAGGATGAAACTATAATTTTATATATTTCTGTTTTGATCTGGAAATGCTTAGAACTAAACCTTTCTTTCATTTGATGCGTGAATGATTTGTCAATCTTTTTTAGTAAATGGTTAGTTAGAAGAAGAAAATATAAGGCAAATTCGTCCTACACCTCCTTCATACCTTCTCTTTACACTTTTATATTTTTTTAAATTTCAATTCTACTCTTCAGAGTATAAGTTAGAGTTTTTCGGTTTTTTTTTTCATTTTTCTAGTATATATTGGATTATAAAATTCGTAACATTTTCTTGTTATAATATGTATTTTTTATGATATTGGAGGTAATTTCAAATCCAGAATACATTTTAAAATTATATTATGGACTGTATAATCTAGAATGTATTTTTTATCCAAAAATACCTTTTAGATTATACAATCCAAAATATATATTATAGTAAGAGGTATTATAGATTCTATAATCCAGTAGCTATTACCAGATTTAGGAATACCTTCTGGATTTTGTAATTCATAATTAATTTTTTTTTTTAAAAATCAAATTTTAGAATGCATAAGGTATTTTCAAATCCATAAATACTTTTCAAATTTTACAATCCAGGAAAACGTAAACAGGAAAAATAACAGTTTCAGATGATAAAATCTAAAAAATATTTTTTAAGGATAAAATCATCTTTTTATTTGACTTTTGGAATGTCATAGAGATGCAATAAGAAAAATACGAATATAATACCATGAAAGTCCAAAAGAATTATGGATTCTTTTAGGGAGTTTCTTCCTACACCTCTACATTTTTCTTCCTCCACCCCCACAATGTTATGCAAAAACAAAATTCTCCTTATTATTTTCTAAAAACCCTAAAACACACTACTCACACTCTTTCTTCTTCTTCCTTATGCAAACCACAAACCTACATTTCCCACATTTCTTTGCCTTTCTCTGCGCACGACGGCTTCATCTCATCATACAAGAACTGTGAGCGCGTTTCGCTTGGTGGTGGTTTGGCGGTGTCTCCGGCGGCTTGGTGGTGGTATAGTGGTATCTCTTTATCTCATCCCTATTGTTTTTGTTTTCTAGAATCGTGATTCCGCAACATAGTCTCGGATTGAGTGATCCAAAAATTTTCCGGATGAGTGTGTTTGAAAGTTATTTCGGATTGAAATGCATTTCGTAACCTGGACCCGATTTTTGGGAACCTAAAAACACCATAACTACCCAACCTCTTAATAAAAAGCTCAATTCTTATCTCTAAAAGCTAACCAGCACTTCGACAACGCAACCCACTCCTTCACCTTACTCCATGTAGCTAAAATGAAACTCCGCCAACTTTACCGATGAACGAAGAAGAAGAACAATGACAAAGAAACTCATCTACGATGTCCTTTTCATATAAAAGGCAAAAGCTAGTTTGAGAATTTTAAAAATTGTGGGGGTACATGAAGAAAAACGTAGGGGTGCAGAAAGATTTATTTATTTTTATTTGGATCCATGAATAGAGTGATGATACATAGAGGAATTCGAATCTTCCAATCATTGCCTAACAAAAAATAGAGCAATAATGGGATCAATGGAGAAAACTCAAATAAATATAAATGTGATGATATCATGTAACCAAATAACGATGTTATCAAGTGTCACGCAGTTTTTAAGTATAGGAGAGGGGTTGATTCAGTTCTGGTGGTAAAGAAGGAGGCTTACGATTCATGCAACACCAACAACGCCATCCAAGAGATGGACGGTGGTGATTCCAAGTTTACTTTTGTGAAATCAGGTCCTTTTTTCTTCATCAGTGGCAACGGTTAAAACTGTCAACGTGGTCAAAAGCTAACCGTCGTCGTTTTGGCCGTCAGACAAAACAAATATACTCACTCACTTTCTCCGTCAGCAACACCGTCTCCGGCGCAAGCCGAAATACCCTCAGAAAATGGGCCATCTCCTAGCTCGGATGTTAGCCCATCAGGCCCAACTTCTTTGGTGCCGTCTCTGCCCAAACATTCGAGCTCTACGAGGTTTTGGCAACTTCTTCCTGCACCTCTACATTCTTCTTCCTGCACCCCTACATTATCAGAAAAGACGGTTTTGCCCTCTTTAAAAAATGACTTCCGGATTGCTCTTTCCAGAATATTTCCGGAACATCATTTCCAGAATGTGTTTTAATGTATTCCGAATTTATCAATCCAGAAAGTGTTCTGGAAAAGCTAATCCGGAATGATATTTTGTTTTCCGGATTTCCTATTCCGAAAATATTTTTTTGCTTACGGAACCATTAATCCGGAAACAACCAAAACTGTGTGAAGGGCAATTTTGGTATTTTTAAAGAATGTAGGGGTGCAGGAAGAAGAATGTAGGGGTGCAGGAAGAAGTTACCCGAGGTTTTATGGTCGGTGTGGCTTTGGGTGTTGTTAGCGTTGGGGTGGGCTTGTTCTTCATCCCCTTGGGCTAGTTTTCTTGTTAGTGGGCCTCTGTTGTGGATACACCCACTTGGTTTCTTGACAAATCTGTTTGGGCTTTTGAACTTCTATTGTTTTTGGTTTTTATTTGGAATATTCTTAACTTCTATTCTATACCTTTCCCTGGCACCTCCATTCCTTTTATTAATCTTAACAATATTCTACTAAGTGTGATATCTTCTTCATTTTCAAGTGATAGTAATTGTTTGAGCTGACCGGTGGTGAATGTTAGTAGTTTAGATAAGTTTTGTGGTATTTTTAATGGGGTTGTTATGTTTTCCTTAGCTTATTTGTTTTTCATTTTTTCTGAAAGTCTAAAAATTCAAAAAAAAAAAAAAAAACTAGCAAAATACAAAAATGGAGAACAAAACTAAAAAGAAACTATCTTCATACTCCGAATATAATAATCTTCTTGTCAAATCTCTAACAAACGTTCAAATTATGAGAAGGGAGATATGTGATGGGTTAAAACGACGATTTTATAGCCGCAGCATTTGATGTACACATACACTACAAGAAAATCACTAAATAAAAATTAATTTTAGAGACAAAAAATAATTAATTGTTATAGTAATTAAATTAGAAACCATTTTAGAGACTAAAAGAATTTTTATTTTCTAAATTAGTTTTTATTATTGTTTAATAGTTTATAAATGAGTATCTAATTAGCTACCAAAGTTTTAACTACCAATTATTTAAATTTTAAATTTGGTAGCAAAAACTTTGGTAGCTAATTAGATACCAATTTAGAAATTATTTAACAATAATAGAAACTAATTTAGAAACCAATTTGTTTTAATCTCTAAAATGGTTTCTAATTTAGTCACTATAACAACTAATTATTTTTTGTTTCTAAAATTAATTTCTATTTAGTGATTTTCTAGTAGTGGTAGTCTTAAATCCAAGAGATTAGACGTCGGCTATTTAGCCGCATTCGTAAATACGATTTATAAATACGACTATGGTAAATAGTCGCATTCTTATCTAATTTTAAAATTCTAAATCCTAAACCTAAAGCTAAACATTAAAAAAAATTAAAAATTAAAAACACCACGAACTTTGCGCGTGAAAGGCAGCAACGACAGCGGTAGCAGATGCGGTAGTGGAGACAACAATGATGGCAACAGCGGACAGGACAATAGCGACGGAGCAAAGCGAAAATCCACACAGGCAACAACGAAGTAATGCAATAAAATAAACAAAGTAAGAGAAACAAAAAAAATTTATAAATCATTGGTGAAGAAGAAAGAGAGCTTCAACGAACTTACAAAGGCACGAGAAAATAATAAAGCTAGTAGAAGAAGAGAGGAACACCAAAACATAAACGAAGAGAAAACGCGAAGCGCCAAGAAAAAAAAGAAAATATGAAAGCGTAAGTGGCACGCTCTAGAATTAGAGTAAAAAATGATTTAAGAATGCGCCTATTTGTAATAATCACATTCTTAAATCATGCCCTTTAATTTAAGAATGTAACTATCACAAATAGCCGCACTCGTAAATAAAATTAATTTCGTGTTTTGAATGACGATGTCTAACAATAAAAATACATTAAATAAATAGTCGTTGATTTTACATTTTGCATTAATGTAATTAAAATTATTTAAAAAAGTAAAATTATATTTATTTTAGGATTATTTAAAATTTATAAAAAAATTAAAATTAACTTTCCATAATTAATATGAATATGAAGATGTAAGAGGAGTGTACCGAGTTAAAGGGAGAATTTGGCTTTTCATTTTCGTGCACCACGATGCCTTCGACTAAACATTTTTCTAAAACACCAAATATATATTTTCTGACAAAAACATTTAAAATATTCTAAATCTAATGTATATAATTAATTATATTAATTTTGCAAGATATAGCTACAAATATCATCATCTACAATAAATTTCCTTTGAATAAAATTGGATAATCGATTTGGTCTATGGCCAACAGGATATGTTGACGAGTCGTCACAGAGGTGGAATTGTGGTTGTTGTCTTTCGGATCAGAGTTGTTTTTGTTGGGCTTTATCATTTTATTATTCACAATATTAAAATTTTAAAATAAATTAGAAATATTATTTTATTTATTTTAAATAATAAGTATATTGCTTAATTAAAATATATATATATATATATATATATATATATATATATATATATATATATATAAATCTAATTGATAGCGAGTGACTAAAATACACTAAATTCCAAATTAATAATTTTTTAATCTTTTACTTTATTTACTTTAAAAAATGATTTCCTTCTCTACTTGTTTAAACAAATAATAACGTGAGATGATAAAAAAAAGAGTTAAGTAAATAAAATTATATAATTTTTTATTTTTTTTCTATTTTTTATTCACAAATTTAAGCATTAATTTTAATATCTTGCAAATGAGATAGTGGGGGACCAGCTTCAAATAAGATAATATTTGTAATTGTACTTTTATAATTAATATTAATTTTTAAATACGACTATTTAATAAAGTTAAAACTATAAAATCGACGTTTCACATACTTAATTTTAAAAATTTATATTTACTTTTTTATTTACTTATATTTTTATTATGTTCTTTTATTATTTAAAAACATATATTTATAAACAATATATAAAATTTAGTATAGAATACTAAATGTTCAATATAAAAATTTAATTAAAATTTATGACGGACCTAAAATTTAATATTAAATATTTTTAAATAAACTCTAAATTTTGTGGTGCTTACACATCTTTTTCTACGTGAAGATATTACACATCTTTTTCTACGTGAAGATATTAAATGCAAATCTTCTTCTTCTTCTTATTATTGTTTTTTTTTTTTCATTTTTTCCAAGGTAGATAGAGACAAAGTAGTAAGATTAATAACATGACAAGAAGTTTTTAGTTGTAAGAGTTCAAACTTTCAATGGTTCAACAAATGCTTTTCCACCACACAAAGGTCTTACATGAATAAGTTACAAACATTAATTAGTGGAGTGCTCGTGCTTGAATTACTTTGATAGTGACTTTTATTAAAAATTATATCTCTTAAAATATAATTCTTTTATTAAAAATAACGTTTTAAAACACAATTTAATAATATTCATAATTTTAAAATCTACCTATTTTGAAAAAAATATTTAAAAAAATTAATTTATGAATTTAAATATGACTGTTTTTTTTTATAGAACTTATGTTAGTCATTATTATGAAACCTAACATCTCATATAATTAAAGAAAAAAAAAAGCTACAAGTAAGTACAGAGAACTAGACCAAAACTCATAAAAATGGGGAACATCAAATTCATATTAGGAGGTTAAAACATATTTTGAGAAAATCCAAAAATAAACTTAAGAGATACTCTCGTAAGAAAGGTCCTTGGTATGAGAACATAGTAGAATAATACTCTCATTTTAAGACTTTCAAAAAGAACAAGACTAGTTAATGGAAAACCATCCAAGTTATCAGATTTTGGAGTAAGAGAATGGAAAAGATGAAGTCTCAAGAAGGGAATCTACATTTTGAAGAGTCATTTTCTCCCTCTTCTTAGCCTTGTAAATATGTGAGAAATAGATTCAAAGAAATGTATAAGATTTAGAATTTTTTATTGTATAAAAAATAAGTGGACAAAAAAAACTCAAATGGAAACTCATGACTATTTCAAGACTTGTGGTACATGGAGTCAAAACCAACATGAAAATAAGGTGTAGTTGCAAACTTTGTGAATTTTATCCCACATTGCTTGGGAGATTGAAGGGAAATGCTTCTACATCTATAAATAAGAGACCTACCCCTTTTAAGACACTTTTGAATTGAATGAGAATTAAATTGACCTAGAGCTAGATGGAAGCATCTAACACCTAAAGATGAAGACTCCATAAAAGACTATCACAAAGCCAGGACAACTGAATTTCTTCTTAGCTTAACCTACCTGAGTTTTTAATACCTTTTTTAGGATGCACAATTCTCCTAGTAGTTTAAACAACATCATCTTCAATATCACTAATATTTAAAAAAAAATGTTGCACTCTTTTAGGAAATTATTGTCCAAAGGAGAAGCAGATTAAAAATAGGATCGACAACATCCTTCATCAAAGAAGTAACTCATGAAGAAGAATTGACATATATTTTAGTTTTAAAAATTGATATTTATTTTTTATTTAGTTATATTTTATTATATTCTTTATCATTTAGAAAACATATATTTATAAATATCATATATAAAATTTATATTTAATTAAGTTTGATGTCTTTCATAAATTTTAGAATTTTTAATTGAGTTTTTATTAATTTTTTTATATATTAAATATTCAAAAAAATTTATATTTTTTAATTCAGTATTTATCATTTAATTGAATGACTTGAGTGTTATGTTGCATCCCCTTCTTACTTAGTTGTATGTATTAAGATATGTTACTATTTGTAATTAATATAAAACGATATTAGAGTTAATATAAATACCATTATATTTGATTTTTATACTAACTACAAAACCTTCGAGGTACTTAATTTATAAAAATAAATAATAATAGTTTAATTAAAATATATAAATTTTTTAAATACTCAATAATTAATAATTTAATAAAAAATTAACTAAAAATATATAAATTTTACAAGTTAAAATATAATTAAACCTAAAAGTTAATATTAATTATTTTTTAATGAATTCTAAATTTTGTGGTGATTATCTAGTGTATGTGAACATATTAAATGCATATCAAATTATTATTACTAGTGAAAATATAGACGCGCTCTTGTGTAGGTGTATCTATTTTTATTTATTTATTATTATTATTATTATATGTATTCGTATCTTTTAAATATTATATTATATATATATTTAAAAAAAATTAAATTACTATTTAAAAGAACGACCAAGATAAAGATTAATATTCAAAATGTTTTTCTACATATTATTTAAAAAAAATAAAATTATGATTGCTAAGTATTATAATTTATTTGATTTTTATAAGAAAAATAAAAATCAAATTACAATGTGAAAAAAATAAAATAGCAACAAAAAGATAGAATGAAAGTGGAAGAAGAAAAAATAAAAAGAAAGAAATTATTTGGTGAGCCACAGACTTTCAATAGGAGAAATAAGAAAGCTAAATAATTTATATATATTTATTTATATAATCTTATTTTACAGGATACTTACACATAAAAAAAAAAAATTAAAACAAAACTATAATATCATTCTTAAAATCGGTTATAAGGAAAAATATTTTTATATATAGATTATAATATATTAGTATTTATTGAAATAAATTATAAATTTATACTTTTAATATAAATATATAAATAATAATATTTTCTTTAATTTTAAATATTAGTTTACATACAATTTCTACTTTCAGATTATTGATAGACATTTCAAGTAGTGTATTGAATTCAAATTTTCTATATTTAAAAAAAATTATATAATTTAATCATTAACACTAATAAAACAAAATTTTAAATCTATTAATTTTATAAAAAAATAAATTACATTAATAAAAGTAAAATTAATAATTAATTATATCCATTAAAATAGTGATTACAAACGGATATAGATATATAAAAAAAAAAAAAAATTCTTTCAAAATTCAAACAAAGAGAAAGGATAACAATAATAAAATATATTTTTTTATCTGTGTCAAAATATGAACATAGTATCTCCTCATTGAATAGAAATAATTAATTATAAATGTATAAAGTTAAAGACAATTGTTCCAGTATAATATGAACTACTTATAATATTTAAAGTAATCTTTCCGAATTTTTAATATCTATAAATATAGTTCTATAAATATTAATAATATATAGTTATTAAAAATCCGTAATATAATTGATGGTGCAAATAAGATATATATATATATATATATATATATATATATATATATATATATTTGGTATATTTATTTTTCAAACATTAATATAATTTATTTAGAACTATTACGAAGTAGAAAATTAATACTTTTCCTGAATACATGTTTGTATGTTTGGTATTTTCATATAGAAATCTAAAAAACAAAACTTCTTGAAATAAAATGAAGCATCGGTAAAAAAATTTATTGAAGCCCTTTTTATGCAATTTATTATTAAGAAAAAATAAGATAAAAACATTTTATCTCATCAGTTATGAGTTTCTAACATATAATTTTAATATTTAAGTTACAATAAAAAATATATTAAATAAATTTAAATTTATAACATTTTATAATTATATTAAAATAATTACGTCATTTGTTTCATTTTCAAGATTTATAAATCACTAATTTTGATTTGTTACTAATATAAAATTAAAAAATAGAAATATAATAATGAAAAGAAAAAGAAGAAGAATAAGATGAAAACCTCCCATAACAAATCCTAAAAAAAAAAAATTTTATATTCATCATTCCCATCAACGCTCACATGAACAATGACATCAAGATAACTTTGTACTTATGCAAAAATCTGGATGGATTGTACGAAAATGAAAAGTAGAGTAAAAGAAATAAAAACGAGAAGCATTAATGATTAAACCATCAGAATTTATACCATCTCTATTAATTGATTAGAATAAAATAAAAGATAATGACATTGGTTCAATAAGAAATATATTTATATTGGTGAGAATGAAAAAAAAACTAAATTTTTGTAGTTTACATTTTTTTTAATTTATTAATTTTTGTTGTTTTTTTCGCTTTCATATCTTTTTCTCACACTTTTCTTTTGTACTGTGCCTTTTTGTCAGTTTGAGAGGGTTAAAGTAGCTGCACATTATACCATGTTTCAATTCAAAGTTTTATTTAACTCATTTTTTTTAAATAAATGTAGTGCAACCTATAATATTATCTCTTTCAAATTTAATATTGTTTTTTTTAGTTTTAAATTTAAATAATTATAAAATAAAAAAAATAATTAAAAAAATAAAATAAAATATATGATATAAAGATAAAATATAAATAAATTTATGTAAAAAAAATAATTATAATAAAAAATCTCTTTAATATATAGGTATTAAATATTTTCATCTTCGGAACTAACGAGAGATAATAAAATAGTAAAATTAATATTGCAGACAAAAATGCTTTAGTTGTAATAGTTTAACATAACAAAAATGTAAAAGTACAACCAGTACTTTTCCACCACAAAAGTCTTTCATAAAAAAAAGAAAACATGAATTAATTGAGTGTTGGTGGTCACAGTGGCTTTTATTAGAAATATTAGAAATAGTACGTCTTAAAATATAATTTTTTTTATTAAAATTAATGTTTTAAAATACTACTTATTCATATTCATAATTTTAAAATCTATCTAATTTTGAAAAAATAATTTTTTTAAATGTGTCATCTCCATGGCAGTTTAGCAGCAACTGTTGACCATCTTCACAACCACAAAATAATTAATATCAAACGCTAGCTCAGCACGCTCAACACACCACTCAATCATTTCTGTACTGAAATTAATGACCCAAGTTCTGACACACCACACAATAACTTGTACTATTTTCCTGTCCTTCTCATTCTCTTAATTTCCTCAAAGGATTTTTATGTCTAATTTAATAACTAGTACTACTCTTAAAAAAAAATTCAATTTTAAATTACAATATTATAAAAAATTAAAAAATTATACATTTTTGGTATTATATTATATCTGGTATTACAAAACATAATATAAATTCTGCAATTATTAAGAGTTAAAAATAGTTAGAAAAAATAAAAATAAAATGAAAGAAGGAAAATTAAAATAAATAAATATGAAATTGATAAAATTTAAAAAGAAACATGTTATCTTTCAATTATAATATTAAATTTCATTCAAGTGTAGATTGAGTGTAGAGTGGAGGAGGTGCGGTCGTGCAACAAGGGGCGGTGGTGGTGAGGGTCGAATGTGGGAGGGAAGGTATGCAGAGAGAGTTCGGCTTAAAACTGCCTCAATATCACTTTTAACGTTAAAACAGTCAATTATTTACAAAATTATTATTACTTTTTGTTCCACCATTCCTTCTATAGAATTCTTTCTATAGAATGATATATTAACATATAACTTAGTTTTATTGTGATTGTATCTATTTTTTTTCTTTTCAAACTTCCGACCTTTCTTAACATAAATAATCAAAGGAACTCCTATCTTCTTCTACTCTATTTTCTACTCCACTTGTTTAATTTCCTTGATATACTTCTTTCACTCGTTTTCATTCTTGAAAAATCTTGCACGTGTCATACTCACCATAGTTATTGTTGGTTTTGAGATCACATTACATTCTCTTTTTTTTTTCTTTTTTTTTTCTAATAATATATTATTTTGTAATTTTATTTAAGTTGACTCGAAGAAAAACATGTGATAATGAATGTGATGAGATTTAATATGAAACTTAAATTCCACGTGCGCAGCTACTTTCGAATTTATTCATTTTCATCCGCATTGAAACATTAATACTAACTTTCTATCCAGCACCTAATACCAACAGTTATATATAATACTATTGAAAAATATTCAATAAATTTATATACATTTTTTTGAAAAAAACTAAAACATATAAAATAAAACGACTTGATAAAATTAATTTGTAAAAGTATTATTAAAAAGAGACTATATATATATATATATTTATCAGCAGCAATGAATAAATAAGTCTTTAAAATATACTGTATGATTTCATTGGAATGTAAAAACTTTAAAATTTTCGAATAAAACTTTCTATGTTTTATTAATCCACAACTTTAAAAACCTGTTATTTTTCTTAACTTCTCAAAGTTTTACGCTTGTATAATTTTTTAAATAAACTTGGCCATCAATTGAAAATGTGAGTTTAAAATTACAAATATAAATTTATGATATAATGTTTTTAACCAAATAGCCCATAGTCAATTCCTTTTTCAAAATAAAAATTAGAGTTATGTATTAACAATACTCTTGTTAGGTAGGATGATAGTTCTAGAAGAAACTTTTATATAAAAATTATTGCCCCAAGTTGATAGAAATAGATAGCTAACGCGTGTCTGTCCCATCCATGTTTGTCGATGGCATGCAATGCATGGTTATAAATACCACTGCGTAAGACTCTGAAACGGACTCGTGCTTTCCTGGTTTATTTTACAGACCAATTAGCTTTGTTTGCAAAAGAAACAAAAGAGAAAAAAGATGAACTGCTTTGAGGAAGATGTTCCTGTGCCTCTGAGTCCTATGGCAGATTACTTTAGCAGCTCTCTGATTAACGTGTTTGTTCTTTGTGTTGTTGAATCTGAGATTCCAATTGATGAATCAAAATTTCAACCTCTGCTTAAGAACAAGTTACTTCCCATATGCTCCAGATTCTCTTCTATCATGGTACCTATAATTTATTACTATATTCCATCACCTGATTTAGAGGATAACAAAATTATACTTGTATATGTTTTTCAAATTTTTCTTATCTTCCAATTTTGATGGTTTTGTTGGTAAATAACTCACTTAGTATATACATAACAGATAACATGACTTACTGTTTAAAACCATGTTATTTTTGTACTTGTAATTGACCTCAATGGCTTTCTTTATTTGTACATTCATTTACTCTGCCATCTTTGTCATAATACTTTCTTGGGTTTTGTTATCTTTTGGGCAATTTTTTCATCAAATGGGCATAACAATATAAATATTATTGGAGTGAGAGTTTTATTAGTTTATTGAAATTGAAAAAGTTAAGAACTTCTCTTGTAGAAAATCTTAAAGACCACTGCTTGAAATAGAAGAGTGAAATTCAACTTTAACTGTCCATTGGAATTAAATTTTAAAAAAAGATTCTTTTCGAGTTGTTGGTTCCAAGAAAAATATCATTTGATATTATTACTGCATAACTTGAACAGGTTACTGACAAGAATGGAAAAAAAGTTTGGAAACAAGTTGATGTTAACCCAGAGGATCACATCAAGATTCCTAAGTTTACATCCACCAATCGAACACTCAAATTATATGACGAGTGTCTTGATGAATACATGTCAAAAATAGCTATGGAACAGTTACGAGAAGATAAACCACTTTGGGAAGTGCATATATTTAACTATCCAACGACCAAAGCTGCAGGAACTATTTTTGTTAAGCTCCATCATGCACTTGGAGATGGCTACTCTTTCATGGCGACTTTCCTTTCGATAACCCAAAGTGCTGATAATCCTTCTCTTCCAATCAAACTTCCTTCAAGCAAATCGGTGGAATCAACAAGTACCAAAAGCATGGGAAAACGATTATCTCAAGCTGCTTCTGTGGTGTTTAAGAGTGCATCTGATTTTGGCTGGAGTTTCTTGAAAAGTATTGTGATGCCAGATGAAAAAACACCATTAAGGTCAGGGCATAAAGATGTAGGGTTTCGACCTATGAGTACCGTAAATGTTTCCCTCTCTTTGGACAGCATCAAAGAAGTCAAAAATAAACTCAAAGTGGTACGTTCAGACTTGCTTTCTATACTTTATACTTTAAGGAAATAATATTGCTTTCAAAAATTTAATTTAAAGTACCTAATTTTTATCCTGTGATCTTGTGATTGATTTAATGACTAACTAGGTCAATAATCTATTCAATGACAATAAAAATAATTTGAAGAATAATAATACTTAATTTTTAAAATGATTTTTAAATCAGTCCATATATAATGACTGGTTTTTTTTTTTCAAATCAATTTATATTTAAGAATTATTTTATTGTAATGACATGAACAAATATTTTTTGAAATCTATAATTTTAATATTAAAAAAATCATCAAATAAAAATTAATTTTAGAAAAAAAAATTAGTTAACTTATTGACTAAATTAAATATTATATTTAAAATTAAAAAAAATATTAGTATCTAAAATAGTTTATATTATTAATAAATAATTTTTAAATTTGTATTAATTAACTTAGAATATAAAATTAATTAATAATTAAATTTTTTGTAGTTAAAATTTTAGTAGTTAATTAAATACTATAATTTAAAAATTAGTTTATAAAATTTATTAATAATAAAAATTATTTTATATATTAATAATTTTTTAATTTATAAAATATTATTCAATTTAGTTAATATAGTAATTAATTATTTTTTTAATAAAACTAATTTTTATTTAATGATTTTAAAAATTAGTTTTTATTTAATGATTTTATTTTCAATAATATGATATTTTATTTGATGATGCAGATTATGTTACTTGACGTAGATTTGAAATATTAACTCTAAGATGACAATTTATTTGCTGAACTTTTAGTTTCTTTTGTTTAATTGGAAATATATCAATGACTTTTTTCCCCCTTGTTTTGTGTACATGCAGAGCGTAAATGATGTGTTGGTTGGTGCAATTTTCTTTGGCATTCAACTGTACATGAAGGCAAAGAATCACAAATCAGGCACAGCAGGAAGTACAGCACTGGTACTGCTCAATACCAGGAAAATCAGAGCTTACAAATCAGCTAAGGAGATGCAAAACGATTCTGAGGCACCTTGGGGGAACAGATTCCACTTCATGCATGTTCCAATTCCCATGTTAAGTGATAAAAATGAATTGAACCCACTTGAGTTTGTGTTACAAGCCAAGGAAAAAATCAACAGGCAGAGAAATTCTTTGGCAGTACCAATGACTGGTGTGCTTTTACGCTTGTTGAACCAAATCAAAGGACCAGAGGTTTGAAATCATCATGTTTGTGTGATTATCTGAATGCATGAACCCTAGTTGCTTTACAAAGTGCTTTTTTTTAACTATCATTATTGCTCTTTTAATCAATTTTCTAAGAAATTTTAATGTTCTAATCTTTTATTTAGTTAAAGTGAGTAATGCAGAGTTTTTTGTATGTTGCAGGTTGCTACAAACTACTTGTACAAGACAATGAACAATGCAAGTTTGAGCATCTCGCACATGGTTGGGCCAGCAGAAAAAGTGACTTTGGCTGATCATCCAATTAAAGGCTTGTACTTCATGACTGTCGGTTTATCTCAGGTCTCTCTTCCCACGGACTCAAACAATAAATAACTTCCTAGAGAATTAATTATGAAAAGATTGAAATTGGCCCACTTTTAAAAAAAATGAACTAAGATATTTTGTAACACAAAACTTATAAATTATAGTGAATATTATAGGTATTAACTATAACTTTTTAATCATTTTAATTTACACAATGTTATACAAATTCTTCTTTTTTTAGGTCAATTCTATAAGAAAATTAATAAAAAAAAATAGTTATTATTAATTAAATTAAATTTTATTTTAATAATTACAAGAATATTAATATTTAAAATAATTTTTATCATTAATAAATAATTTAAAAATTAATATTGATTAGTTATCAAGGTTTTAATTATCAACTACTTAGTTGATAATTAAAATTTTTGATAGTTAATTAGATACCAATATAAAAACTAGTTTATACATATTTTTAATAATAAAAATTATTTTAAATGTTAATATTTTTTTTAGTTTTTAAAATAATATTTAATATAATAATTAATTATTTTTTTAGTATCTAATTTAATAATTTTTCTGTAATTAGTCTTTCATTACAAACAATTTCTTTATCAGCATTTACAAGCATTAATATAGGTTTAGTTTCGCGACCCTAATTATGACCACTAAACTAACTTTAAATATCTTTAACTTGTTATATATGAAATATGAGTGTCAAAGCATATTTATATGCTTTTACCCTTGTTCATGTTGTTCATTGTGAAGCATAATAATAAAGTTTAGTGCATGATTAAGCGGCTGTTGTATGGTTCTATAAATTTTACTCCTATATTTGTTCAAACTAATGTTGCAAAACACATTTTGTGATGGATTTACAGAGTATCACAGTGACTATAACAAGCTACATGGGACATTTAAGAGTTGGATTTGGAGTAGAGGAAGGGTTCATAGATGAATACCAACTCAAGTCATGTTTCGAGACATCTCTGCAGAAGATATTGGAAGCAGCAAAAAAAAAAAATTTTACCTCTGAAAAATAGATTATAGATCATAGCATCATAGTTATTTCGTACTACAATGTTCGAAATGTTTTCTAGCATATATTAAATTTTGAAAACGTGGGGTCACTGCATTGATTTAAATCAAAATAAACATTAAAATGAGGAAAGAATCTAGAAGGAGGGTGATCGTGTCGAGGTAGTAGTTAATGTATTGTGTGACTTGTATTGTATTGTATGCAGCAACAATAAATATTTGAATCAACTATGTTTTGCTCTTTATATTTATATTTTGATTTTGATTTTTATATAAATTTGTTTGATTTATTTTTTAATTTATTATTATTATTCTATTCTATTTTAGTAAAATAAAAAACTAAATAAAATAAAAAATATTATAGAAAGAAAAAATGTGCTCATTAAAATGACTAAAATAAAATAAAAATGATTGAAATAATATTTTTATACGAATAAAAAGTTGAACATTATTTTTTAAAAATAAAAAAGTATAATTATATTTCAAGTAAGATATTTAAGCTTAAATATTCGAATAATTACATTTCATAAAGTTACTATATATTACTGTAAAATTAATTAGTTGTCATGCATATATATAATACTTTCTCAAAGCATAATAGGTAAAAAAATATGTAAACTAACTTACATACAAAATATTGTATAACAGAAAAAAAAAATCAGTATAAGTTCTAATTAGTCTTCCTACTAAAGTTTCTTTAATAGAATATACTTTTAAAAAAAAAAGTCACTATATTAAAATAGATGTTCATTGTGATCGTGAGATAGCAAAATAAAATTCAGTCACTTATATCATCAATCTTTGAGAAAAATCCTCTGACTTAGTGTTCTTCTTTGTCTTGTTTACAATTAATTTTCCACCTAACCATTTTGTTTTGAAGGAACACTTTGAACAATTTCACTGTATTTAGTTTAGCAAAGAAAGTAATAAGTTGTGGAAAAGAGTGTGGGTTTCCATCATTTAGTGCATTTGGAAATATAGAAATGAGATAGTGTTTAACCAAGTAAAAGTTGATGCAAGTGAGATTTTCTCTCTGGTTCAAGTTCAATCGTGGACTTGTTTAAAAAATAAGGTTCCAAGGGTATATTTCTCTTTTTTAGATTGGATCCAAAGCCTAACTACTTGTATTGTTATGGCAGCAAGCAAAATGTTGATCGTCGTGTGGATTGTGAGGTTGGTCTTTTGTTCCTTTTGCTTGACCTGACAGGTGTGCATTTTGTTTCTTGTTCATGCTTTGGTTCTGGTTTTCTGGTTTGAGAGACACAATTCTCCTTTGTTGTGAAGCTGTTTAACGCTTTTTGTTTGCATGGCATTGTTTCATGAGGGTAGGGGTTTTTTGTGCTTTGTTTTGTTAGGTTTGCTTTTATCGTAGGGTGCTTAGAAATGTTGTTCGATTTCTTTCTTGTATAAGAGTTGGAACACCCCTTTATATTCCTGTTATATTTATATTTATTTATTGTTTGCTGATTAAAAAAAAAAAACTAATTGACCACCCTGGTAATATTATATCCCATGTTATAGTACAACCTTTTATTCTTGTTTAGTCCAAAATGATTTCTAGAATCTAGTGCACTTTATGTTACTTGTCCTTGACTTCTACTATCATCCCCTATTTGTTGATGCCTTTTTGCAAAATATTTTTAAAACAACCATGCATGCAATGTCACTACTAAAAAATTCAGATTTACCAACCAATTTTTATCCACGAACTTGAATCCGTAGGTAAATTTAGCATTATCTACATATATTATCCACTGATCTAAATCCATAATAAATTTAGCATTACCTACGGATATTATATACGGATCTAAATCCGTAGGTAAATTATGCTTTACTTGTAGATTATTACTCACACATCTCTATCCGTAGGTAAATTTTACATTATTTACAAATTTTACCGACAAATCTATATTCAAAATAAATTAAATATTATTATTAATTATTAATGTAAATATCTTTATTAAGAATATTAAGAATATAAACAATCTTAGTAATTTTAAAAGTTTTAATAATATAAATAATATAATAATTATATACAAAATATTAAAAATATTATTTTAATATAAATAGTTATAAAATCATAAATAATATTCATAACTAATAATTATAAATAATAATCATGACTAATAACTAATATATGCATACTATTAACATTACAAAATTAATAATATTAATATAATAATACTAGTTATATTAATAATAAATAATAATAATATTATTAATAATATTAATGGTATTGATAATATGAATAATATTAATAGTACTAATAATATAAATAACATTAACGATATTAATTTTTTTTATTAATATTAATAATATTAATAAAGATAATATTATTATTATTTCTATTGTTTATAATATTAATATTATTAGTAATGTTAATACTATGAATAATATTAATAACATTGATAGTATTTAATATTATTAATAATATTTAATAATATTAATAATATTTAATAATATTAATAATATTTAATAATATTAATAATATTATTATAAATATTGTGAATATTGATAATATTAACAAAAATATTAATAATGATAATATTAGTATTATGAATAATATAATTATAATAATTAATAATGTTATTAATTTAAATAATAATAATAATATTAATGAAATTAATAATATGAATGATATTAAATATATGAATAATATTAATAAATTTATCTTATTAATAATATTAATATTGATAATCACATTAATAAGTATGATAATAATCCTAACATGACAACAAATCTTGTTTAGTGTAATGGTTAAAATTTCTTAGTTATTAATAATTAAAAATTTAAAAATAAAATATGTTGAATTATTTATTGATTTTTTGTGTGTGTAACACATAGATAAATGAGTCTTTGTGCTTACTATTAGTGATATAAAAATTATGAAATTATCATATTTTGTTGCCTCATAACATAGTTTCCAACACCTTACCTCCCCATAATTGTGATCAAGTTACTATCTTTGAAATTAGACTTGTACTATACTGAAACTAGACTACTTATTCCACTTCCAAGTAGAGAATTGCTAATGTGTAGAACTTCATACTAGATATAGTTGAAGACTTGATGGAAGAGACCCAAGTCCAAGCCCAAGTCCAAGGTCAAGCCCAAGCCCACCAAATAGAAGATATGAGCTAACTACAAGAGCTATGGCAAGAAGAATCCAAGAGGATTGGGACACTGCTACTGATGGCAGAGAAACTTTCCTCTATATGTTTAAAAATGCCATAAGTTTAGTGTAGGGTAGAATTTAATATTTTGTCAAAATAGAATAGGAAATTTTATTTGTAATTTTTCTTAGAATTAATTTTGGCACCTAATTACCAACCTAGATTAAATTAGGGTTTCTAAAACACCTAATTTAATCTAGGCCGGTCATGAGAAGGCCATGGAGGAGTGCATAAGTAACGCTAGTCACACCTCCCTAGTCACACCTTCCATGTGCTCTCATTTGGCACCAATTTAGCTTGCATTTCATTTAAATTTGGCTTTGTAAATTCCAGCCCTCTATTGCTATAAAAGGAGGTGCTTGGCTCATGTAATTCTCAAGATTAATTTGAGTGAAATTGCTACCAACTTTGTGCCAATTATCACTCTTGTCTCCTACCTCTAGGATAAACACCTATAGTCTTCATTCTTCATCTAGTCAAGTGAGATGGCCTCACCACTCACTCTCCACACCTAACACTTCACCTTCAAGGAAACCACAACTCCTAGGAGCTCCTTGCACATCTTCAACCAAAGCTTCCGCCACCTTCAAATTCGTTTTCAGCTCATGGAAGAAAGCACTCAAGCTAGGCTACATCAAGACTCAAAGTAGATATTTGTATTGGAAAATGGTATTCTTTAACACCTTACTAGAACTAAATATGTGATACAAATTTACCATGACCAGATTTCATTCATTTTCACTATGTATAGGCTAATTTATTTTTGTGGGTAGTAATGCATGTTTTTAGGCAAAGACATCAATCTCAATATCAAAATTTTTCTCTTTTTTCTAAGTTTGTAATCCATGTTCAAACTTTTAATTGTAAATTTGCAAATATTTCTACCCCATCTACTATTGCCTCCCTATATATGACATTATTTCTTAATTCCCATATTTTGTAATTGCCATGATTTCCAAATTTTGTTTCCATATTTGTTAAACATACATATTAAAGTGGTAGAAATGCATATCTACATTGTTTGGTGAGACTTATATTATTTATCCAATTGTCATAGAGGTTCCAAGCTATTGTAGCTATCTTGCATTAAAGAAATAAACAATTTAAAGATTCTACTTGGTTATTATATAACACACATTGGTTACAACTTATTTGCATTTTACTTATCAAATTTTCTATGATTGTCAATTTATTCAAGCGTAATCTCACTATAAAATTTTTTTAATTTACACACAAATTACTACATATGAATCTAGATCTATAGTAAATTCAACATTACATATAAAT
Organism: Phaseolus lunatus; assembly: GCA_013389735.1. NCBI lineage: Eukaryota > Viridiplantae > Streptophyta > Magnoliopsida > Fabales > Fabaceae > Phaseolus > Phaseolus lunatus. The sequence goes on from CM023861.1 coordinate 29,682,365, forward strand.
TATTATCCATAAATTTGTATCCATTGGTAAATTCAATATTACATACAAATTATTACCCACAAATACAAATTTGTAAGTAAATTATCCACTGATATGTATCCATAAGTAAATTCAATATTATATATGAATTTTTATCAACGAGTACAAATTTATAGGTAAATTTAGCATTACTTATGAATTATTACCCATAAATTAATTATAATAATAATAATATTATTATTAACAGTAATAATAATAACAATATTAATATTAATAATTGTAACATCCCTAGTTATATCACCTAAATAATATATCATGTATGCAAATATCTAATCAAAACATATAAATATATACATATATAATTCATAAAGTATCTCAAAAATATATCTCTCGTCATAGAAAATTTAAAATATATACATATATAAAAAAATAAAATGTCAAAAAAAAAAAGTAGAATACTCCATCTATTCAATATGAAAATACATTATATTTTAATAAAAGTTAAATATAATAATTCATAATCAATATTATTCATGTTAAAAATTTACTAATCAGTATACATAAACATTTGACTGTATATTCACTGATCAATATTAATTATATTAGAAGACTCGTACATTTACTTAGACTCTGAGATCTGCACATTATTATCATCGAAAGTAGAATTGAAATCCGGATAAAAAGCGAAAAATTGCACATGGTTAGCTCCCGTTTGCGAATGTTTGAAAGCCTAGATTCAATTCTAGAAGGAATGAGGAAGGTGAAACCCATGCAACGTCTTCTAGTTTAGGACAAGGTTATCAGCAACCAATGACATTATTCCTTTATGTTGCTAATGCCCCACCTGTCTACCATCCGCAGGCTCACCAACAAGGTTTTTGTTAGCCTCAGATTTCATACTAGTCACCACAAAGTCCGAATAATACATACCAACCCAAAAAAAGTTAGAAAATTGAATATGGTTCAAATTCCAATCAAAGTCTGGGATAAAACCCGAACTAAAGAAGAATCAAGAAAGAACCTTTGTTCAGTTTACTCCTATTCCTATAATTTATACGAAACTCTTACCTAATCTCCTCCGTAATGCCTTAGCAGTGTATCCAATGAAACCTTTACAACTGTCGTATCCTAAAATCTACGACGCAAATGCTAAATGCGATTATCATGGAAGACGCTGCAGTTAGGTCGCGCAGTGGTGTACGGATCAACGACGAGCTTTCGTGGTGGTGCTGACTGGAAGGGGGTGGTGCACGGCGGAGTTGAAGTGGACAAAATTTTTTATCAATATTTGTTTTTCTCTTTATTTTTATTTTAAAATACATCTTCTTGATTCTATTTTTTATTTTTGTTTTGAGATAACAATTTTAGAGATATGTCTTTTAATATATTTTTATTTATCTCATTTATTATTATTATTATTATTATTATTTAATCAATTTTTATTTTTATTTATATATATATATATTTCATTTTTAATTAGAAACAAAGTTTAAAAAATATTGGGACAAAATTAACTTTTGACAAATACTTAGCAAGAAAGAAAGATTGCTCAAGAGAGAAAAAATTATAACAAATAATTAGAGAAATGGAAAACAATGCGCAAAAGATTTGCTTTTTTTCATTTTCTATTTCTAAAACATTAAATAAGTTCTCTTAAATTTTACATTTTTTTTTATAATAACATTTGTATGATTGCTTATATTGAAAATTAAGCTTGGTTACAATGGAGTTGATAGGTGTAGTACTTTATATGAAGATTTGACCGAATAAACTCCTCCCTCTTGGACTAACCATATTATCCTATCCTTTGCCCCTAATCATTGACTACACATATGTCCCATGGCGAGTGACATATATCCTACCAACTTTATTAAAATAAATTTTGATTTTTTTTTGTCAGCAAAGAATAAATAAATTAAAAATAATGTTTCCAGAGTATCCCAACTCAACCCTTATATAAATACCAAAATACCTACTACCTAACTTATAATCCATAAAATATTACGAACCAGTTGAGACTAATATATGTATAGGTTTCATAATGACTATTACTTCTGCAAATTATTCAACAAATCCTATATAAATTATACAAAATCCATCCACTTGCTTCCTTTCTTCCTTTCCCTCAAAGAACAAATTACTTTGGTGCTTTTACTTTTTTTTATCAACAAAAAATTAAATAAATTAAAAAAATGCACTTCAGAGATGTCCTAACCCTTATACAAAAATCAAAAAACCCTTACCAAGTAAGGGCATAGGCTTCTTAAGCATGAAATTCATTCTTAAGAATAGCCTTGTGGATTGCTCAATAGGCAACTAGGTGTGTATAATATATGCACTTTTCAGCATTGTGTAGCAAAACCAGAAAAAAGGTTCAAACAAGCTAACCATTACTATCCCTGTAGTCCTATATTTCTCCAAACCATTCTTCCATTTGCTCCCATGCCTTCCTTGCAACTTTCCTCTCCTTCACACCTTCTTGAACAATCTCCTCCACTGTTTGTTTATTGGTCATGACTTGTTGGACTCATTGTCTATTGGTGAAGCAATACTATTCGTGAACCTACTCACTCTACAATATGCATGAGACAGGAGTATCTAAAGGTCTACCGGCTTTACACTTCAAGCAAATGTTGGATTATCAAACACCATTGTCTATGTATCTGATGGGAAAAACGCACGCGGAAGCAACAGACATAATCATGAAACAACGCAATAAAATAAATAATACAAGATTTAATGTGGTTCAGTCGCCAACTACAACCTACATCCACACATGCAACTATTAGGTTTTTATTTCTATCATGTTGCACACCAATTACAAGTACAATGATCTCTTTAAATAGAGATTATAAAGAGGACACAATGCTTAAGCCCACTCACTAAAACAATAGTTGTTTTATCTTTTTGTACTAGTGTGTCATGCATTCACAACCAAAACTACACAATTATTTTAAAATAACACTCAAACATTCATACAGACAAACACTCTCTTCTCTCTCCACCAATGGCAAAAGGCTTCTACAAGAACATTCGCAAACCTCAACAATCATCACATAACTTTACAACCTTCTTCTGTTCTAACTTTCCGAACGGGTTTGGGGAATATGACATGATAAAAATTTTCCAGAGATGGGATACAGTAAAAGAAGTTTTCATTTCCTGTAGATTAAATAGATGGGGGAAAATGTTTGGTTTTGTGAGGTTTTTTGACGTGGCAAACGTGGTACGTTTGGAGAAGGAACTAGATCAGATTTATATTGGTAACATGAAGCTCAATGTCAACTTGCCAAGATATAGGAGAGTAGAGTATGTCCCGAATACGGAGGTAAGAAAGCACAAAAGCTATGATAAAAGGGAGATAAAATACAAGGAGGCGAGGAAGGAAAAGTAAGGGAAGAAACCCTTTGCAGATACAGTTAGAGGATCCTCTTCTCAGGTGATGTGGAAGGGCCCTATCATTGAGCTAAAAAACAAATACTTCCATGGATGCAAAGCAGTGTGATTGGTCATATGGTACCAGATGTAGATTTTTCTCCGGTTTGTGATGAATTTATTAAGGGAGAGATGAATATGATCAAAACAAGGTACATAGGGGATAATCTGGTTTTATTGACTCCAATAGAAGGTGAATGTATGGAGGATTTAATAAAGATGAATAAAGAATGTTTTGAAAGTATCTTTGAAACAATTGATCCATGGTCAGAGGATTATTTTGCTGGCCATAAAGTTGTATGTGTAAGATGCACTGGTCTTCCCATTTCCTTATGGAACAAAGATTTCTTTGCAAAAGTGGTTGGTAAAGTTGTTTCTCTGGTATCCATTGATAAAGATACAGAGAATTGGGAAAACATAGAGTATGCCAGACTTCAAGTGAGGCTTCTTAGGAGCTGCAAAGCAAGTTTGAACAAAGGTATAAAGATTAATGGCGATGTTTATAGTATTATTATTGAAGAGGAAACTCCAAATGGCAATGAAGGTCTATGCAAATGCCATTACAATCGCTTTGATTCATCAGATAGTGTCTCCTCATTGGATTCATATGTAGATGAAATTCTATTTTCAGAGAGTAGCATTGAAGATGAGGGGTCACAACTACAAGAAGAGGAAGCGCTAAAGGAAAGCCTAGGATGGAATATGCAAGATTTAGTCACATCCTCGTTTGGGGAATCTTCAATGAAAGAAAGGCCTGTGTAGGTGAATATTACCAAAATAATCATGAAAGAGACAATGTGTGGGCAAAGTGAGACCTTAACGGCTAGCCCTGGGTTCCCTAAAGCATGTGATTCTGTCTCAAAAAGCACCCTTGGTAGTAATAGTGATTTTGTCTTTTAAACATCTTTGGATGCCTAAAGCTTTACCGAATTTCCTAACTACAACTTGGAGGGCCTTGCTGAATAGATTACAGATAAGAGTGAATCTATCTAGGATGGTTGTTTTGGTTAACACACTTTCTTGCGCCTATGTCAGGACTGGACAAAATAATCTCAACATCTATTCTTGGAGTATGAGTATGCACATATGGTATGGAGCAACTGTTACAGATGGATTGGAATACCTACCATTCGTTCAACATAAGGATCTAAGATGCCACTTTGAGAGTTTCTTTTTGATCGTGTTAACTCTAAACAAAATATTGTGTGGAAAGGTGTGTGAGCGGCTAGAGTATGGAGCATCTAGGACCAAAGGAATAGAATTGCATTTAAGCAAGGTAAAGTTGATGTGGAGGAGATCTTTCATATGACATGACTCAAAACTTGGTTATGGCTGAAATATAGGATGAAGTCCTTTATTTACTCCTTCTCAGATTGGCTTCTAAACCCCATCCTATATATTAAAAGTTATTCTTAGAAGGGAAGATATGATGGGATGTGGTACAAAAACAAATATTAATTTGTTATATGTATTGTGCAACAAATGGGAATATAATTTGGTTCATGCAGCTGTTATAACCAAAGGAATATAGTCTTTGAAATAATCTATGAAGACTATGTTAAGTTAAGAAGGTGTTGGGTATTTGTTACTAGGAAACATGAAGGAAGGTAGAGGTAGAACAAAGTTGTTTGGTGGGTATATTGTTCTTGTGATTTGCAGTGTCGTATCTCAAGGTTCTTTAAAGTACATATTCATTTTGTGTTGTTTGTGTTGTAGTTATGGGAATTCATATTTAATTATTAATGTGGGTGCATGGCCAATGATTCCTTAGTAGTGTGAAAAACAGGCTGGTAGGGAGGCGGATGAGGTAGTGCAAATTTGAATTTGTGTTGGTATGGATCTGTGTTATCATGTAACACTTTTTTTTTTTTAAATGTGTCTTTCGTTTTTATCAAAACAATGACTCAAGGTCTTAGCTAAAGGCTAAGAAGGTTTTTTTTTTTTTTTTTTCAGGGCATGAAGGATTGTCAGTCTAGGCACAATGTAGTTGGAATATCACAAAATAACAGAAATGAGGGGGTGACTCTACAAGTGGAAGACTAGGCTTGTATGGATCAGTGTCTAAGCAGGAAGGTGAACACGACTGGACAAAGGTTATCATGCAGTGGGGAGGAGGGTTAGCGAGAGAAGTAGCCCATTTGTTGAGATAGTAGCAAAGATCAATAAAGGGTTGGCAGTGGCTAAGGGGATCTTTGTTAGGGGTGTATTGTATTTTTGAGTAAAGGGTAGTTTAGTTAACTTTTTACGAAAACAATATCTGCTCGGAAAACAAGCTAGCTTAGTTTTGAGATAGGTGAATGCTTTTGCAATGTTGTTAGATGTTCTGGTTGTGTTTCCTATTGCTCTATGTTTTTAAATTTTTATTTGTATAAGGGTTGGAGCATCCCTAAAATGTTCATTTTCATTTAATTTATTGTTTACTGATAAAAAAATTTAAAAAAAAATTACACTTCAATCAATTTAGTTTACTGCATCTAATTGTAAAACAAAATAGGGTTTGGAAAACTATGTGGTTGTTATAGGAATAATAAAAATTTTAAAGATGGAGTAGCAAATTCTATTGAGGTATTTAGAGTTGCATAACCGAAGTGTTGGGGTTGAATAATTAGTAAATATCTCAAAGTCAGAGTCTCATGCCAAATTGGTGTTTAAGTCCTGCGACATGTCCCAAATCCATGTAGATTCAAGTATCACTAGCAAGGGAAATTAGTAATTAGAAAATCAAGCAAGCCTAGTACGCAATAAACAACCATGTTTGCTATTTAATATTAATATACTTGTAATTCTTTTACATGTGTGTAATATACCAACTTTTTTTATTGACAAAAAAAAATTAGAGTATTTTAAGAATACTCAAATCCTTATACAAAAATAGGTTCCCAGCTCATATAACGTGTTCCAACATAAGAAATTTACATCCTATACTACTAAGTATCCACAATCAAAATAGTGCAAATCTTACACTAGTTAAATATGATATGAAGAAAACATAGATTATGGATGATCTTTTTTTTTTATCAACAAAGAATTAAATAAATAAAACATAGAATTTTAGGAATGTTCCAATCCTTATAGAGAACCCAAACAATGTTCTTTCTTACTTCACAAGATATATTTTCCCTACTAATCTTTAGGCTTTTTCAGCTAAGCCCTTCAACAATAGAAGCTCAAGATAACATAACACGGGTGTCTTAAAACCCAACAGACAAACAGAGATAGAAAAACAACAAAAAAGATTAATGCACTAGTTGTATCAATCCTAAAAACCTTGGGACATGATAAAAAAAGATTGTGGATGTTTTCATTCCATTCTAATCATCTTGTTCTTTGCATGGGTTTGGTACACTAACTATATATGCAGGCCAAGACGGATAAAGAGCAGTAGATACAAAATTGACCTAACCGAGAAAGGAATACTAGTAGGATCAGCTGGTAAGTTGGACTTTGACGATGACAAGATCAACTACAATGGAGAAGGTTGCAAGGAAACACATAGAAAGTGATACAAGAAATTGCATAGAAGGAGTCACTCAATTTAAATTGCTTTGGTGCGAACATGAAATATCCATCTCTTCAATTTTTTGGTCTTTCAGGTTTTGTATTAAAGTAGGGCTTTCGTTTTTATCAACTAATAAATTAAATAAAATTCATACTTCATGAGTTTCTCAACCTGAATCAAGGAGGAAAAGAAAGTAGGACTTCATAGTACAGCCTCTACAATTTTTTGGAGAGGGGAACGCTAATTTGCAAAAAAATTTGTAGGAGATTAAACGAGCCTAATCTCTAATATTTTTTTATACAAGTTGAGACATCCTTTTAAATGCTTTAATTATTAATTTACTATATTTTTTGTCAATAAAAAATGTGACTTCAATAAGTGTTCTACTTTCAAATTTTTATTACAATATAGAAGTTTAATATTTATAAAATTCTAATACACTTCAACCATTTTCACTTAATAGTTTTAACACTCTTTGTGATATTCTGATATTGATTCTTTACAATTTTTCGCACAATGATCTTGACATTGATTATCAAAATAGTAACACAGTATTTCTTATTTTCGATAAAACAAGTAATAATCAGTGGGTATCAGCATTTGTGTAAATCACGAAATACTCATTGCAGTGAAATAAGTAACAACATAATACCTTTTATTTTTTTGGAAATTATGTCCAATACTGCAGTGTTCTTATTTTTTCCTTACACACATCAGAGGCTAAAGGCATTGCCCTTAATTTCTACACATAAATTTATGTTTTAATTTTACTGAGGATTTGGCGGTAAGCCATTGTCTAGGGTAGGATCTAGAAGCACCCATGTATCAATAGTTCCAATTTCAGAATCCCATAACATTAGGGTCCACTTCTTCATCACAGAAGGATCCGTTTACGAACCATTTCAGCTTCTCTCTCACTTTGCTAGCTCCAGATTGGAACATTGATTGCCCAACCTACATAAAGTATATAATAAGCAAAGAGAGGAAAATGGTTATAAATTTCTTCATGCTTGTGTAAAACGAGTTTTTTTTCTCTAACAATTATAAGACATATATACTAACCTCCCCGAGCACAACATGAATCACCGAATCTCCAACAACTGAATAACTGGTACTGAATACGTCAACATTCTCTTCATGCAATATTCTGATAATTTCACAGAAAACGAAATGGTTATCAACCCCACATGTTAGAATGACTCGAAGCACAGAACCCGTTTCATGAATCTCCATTTTTGGTGGTTTTAGGTTTCCTCGTGCTTCAAAACCACTAGAGAAACCACTTCGAGTTCTCTTCCTTTCCATTAACCTTTCTTTCTTCTCCTTCGCCATCCTAACTTTTGCCTCTAGGCTTTTTATGTACTCCGTTGCCTCATCTATTTGATCAGGCAGTGCCAGCACTTGCTGAGTTAATTAAACAAAAAGCTACACCATATCAGTATATGTATTCATCACATATTATAAAAAATATTCAGGTTTTATGGATGCATGATTAAACAAAAAAAACTATACATGATTTCCTCCCATGCATGTGATGTATACGGAGAGAGAGAGAGAGAGAGAGAGAGAAAGAACAGACCTTGGGATTATAACTAGGGAGAAGAGCGTTGAGTTCAGAATAAAGATTCTTCATATGGTTTCGCCTGTTTTTCTCTACAATCTTTCTGTCGACTCTGGTTGAAGAAGGTTGATTTTCCTGTTGCTGATCCATGTGGCAAGAATAACCTTTAAATTTATTATTTAGAATTTAGGATTCTGAGAAGATGTTTACTTAGTTATGCATTTATAGTAAAAGATATTACATTTGCCATCCTATTTAGCAACGTAGACTCATCACTCAGACTATCGAACTAAATCATGAATATTTTTTTTTATTAACAAAAAATAAATTAATAAAATAAAATATTTTAAAATATTTCAACTCATATACTTAGTTTATTGAAAAATAGAAACAACAAACTCAGACAAATAAAAAAGACCTTTTTACAGATGCCTTATAAATCCAATTCGCAAAAATTCATCTAACAATTTCTCACAGATTTCATGTATACCAAAGATACAAAATACCAATCAAAATACAAACAATTTAAATTACAAATTTTGAATAACATCCAAAACCACATCTTATCATTGTGAAAATTTCAATGTAATGAATCCACTTTTTAAATATCTTAAAAGATACTATGTTAGAGAAATGAGACAACAAAACCTCGTCCGGACATCATATTTTTCGTAGCCGTGATGTGGGGCTCGTTTTGCGGCTGTGTTAAAATGTTCAAATTCACACCTAAAGTCAGTGTTGTGCATCTCATTTGATCGGACTATTACTGCAGTAGGTCCTCCCTCTACTCTCGTTCCTTCTGGCTAGACAGGACGGCTACGTTCGGCTGCAGTGATAATCATGTCTGCCCTTTTTTCATTGTTTTCAACAATGTTACGCCATTGAAAACAGGAATACAATTTTATATATATTGACTATAAATATTTTAACACTATTACATAAAATTATATGAAATTTTATTTTATTAGTTTCGTTTTATTTTTTATTGGATCATGTGTGAGCTATATATTGTTATTGTTTTAAGTATATTTTGTCATCAAAATTAGACATAATTCCATAAATATACGATAAATTCATGGTATACTCTTTATTATGGATTTATATGTGAAGTTTTCATAAATTGAATATGATTCATGATCACAAATATCTTTCATTACAATTTTTTTTTTTAAAATTATCCATTAATTATTATTATTAGTCTGTATTTATAGAAAAATTAATATTATATATAAATTATTCTACAATATTCAGCATTACATACGAATTATTATCCATACATTAATAAAAATAAAAATAATAATAATATTAAAATAAAAACAATATAGTACTAATAATAATATTAATAATTTTATTAATATTATTATTAACATTATTAATATCATTACTATTGTAAATTATTATAAATATTATCTACATATATAAATACGTAGAATGATATATATATATATATATATATATATATATATAATATATATATATATATATATATATATATGTAGGTCCTATTTATGGATACAAATCCAGATGTATTATCTACATATCCATAAAGTAACACCTACGAATCTATGTTCATATATAACATTACTAATATTACTTATGGGTGTTTTGTAATGTTCTATGGATTTTTTTTATATAAATTTATTTTGTAATGTTTAATCAAGCTGTTTGAGAAAATAGTAAAACGAAAAGAAAAACTATGTAAATTAAATGATAAAGAAAAGTAAAAATGAAGAAGAAGAAGAAGAAGAAGATAATAGTACTTGATGGGGTGTGAGTAGGAATTTTTTTTTTTATGTTTTATGTATAGATGTAGGTGTTTTGTAAATGATTTGGAGTACCTATACTATTTTTATTTAATATATTCTTTATTGTTAGATTAAAAAAACTTCACTATAAATTATCAAAATACCATTGTTGAAAACATTGTAATAATTTATTTATTTATTTCTAAGCATTCTCGTGACGTAGGATTTATTTGAGTGTTCTCTAGTTCTAACCCTTATTACTGAGGATACAAACCTAATATTTATAAAGAAAATAGTCTTAATATTTAAATTCAAAATTGTTGGTCAAGATTTTGATCTTTATAGAAACTTATATTTGAGCTTTTTTTTTTTAATATCGAGGGACATTCTTTCGATTATAAAAAAAATAAAAAATAAAAGTTCTACTAACAAGTGTATAAAGGTGGGTGATGAATTTTAGATTCCTATCAGAAGTCACCCTAATATGCATTTTAGGCAAACCCTAAAATGAATTTTAGGCAAACGTATCTTATTTGTGGTTAACATATAAAGATATAATCCATATAAAGATATACCCAGGTACACCTTATTTTAAAGTTTTTGGTTGAAAGTAATATCATAATTTTTTATGTAAATTTTTTCATGACTATTTGGTATTAAATATTCTAGAATATTCACTCAAAATAACTCAACAAGTGATATCAGAGTCTATTATAGGAAAATCAATTAGACTTATTGTATCACATACTATCAAATCATTATTGAACTACTTACAAATATCTAGTCCTACATTTGATTTTTCCAGTGCTTGGTATAAGAGTGTGCATTGAAGGTCATATATAGACTAGATATTTGATCAAATTATAATATATGAGCAAAGTGTTACAAGTTTAATGCAGAATTTGCAATTCAATGTTCGAAGATTGGATGGAGGCAGCATATGTTATGATTTCAGTGACTTGGATAACATGAGTGGAGGCATGAAGAAGTGGAAGAAGACCTCAACATGGGAGTTGAAAGATTTTGATGGAATAACATTTAAGCTTTGCAAAAGATAAATTTGTGCTCTACTTTAAAGTTGGACAAAAGATTTTTGATTGTTTAATCTCTTTGTTTGATGTGTTAAGTTTTTAAGATTCTCTGTGGACAATGTATGACAGACAGATGTTGGTTTTGTTTGTGTTTTCTTAGATGTGTTATTTCCCCTTTTGTTGTTTTTAAGGCTCTTTATAATGAACTCAAACAGTTGTTAGAAATTTTTTTACAAGTTTTTGTCTTTTGTATAAGGGTTGAAACATTCCTACAATGTTCCTATTTTATTTTATTCATCATTTGTCGATAAAAAAAATACAACTCATTTTACAAGTGGATTAAAAAATGTTGAGTTAAATATAAAATATACTTCCTAAAATAACCTTAATCCTATAAGTTAAACATCCTATGTCTAAAGAAGTAAATAAAAACAAATTTTGAAAAGTAAGATTTCAAAAATAAATATTTTTTATACATTAAAAAAAATTAAAAAATTGTATCAAAAATATTTTATAAATTAGTTAATACACAAAATAGTTTTAACTTAGAAAAAAAAATTATTTTACTTTTTTTTAATTTAATCTTCTCGAATTTTTTTATTAAAAAAGGTTGTCCAAAAATATTCTTATTTTTTCACTGCACTGGAAAAACCTTATAGTAAGAAGAAAAAAACCCATCTTAGTTACGGACAGGTTGTATCATCAATTCATGACATTACTTTTTATGTAATTAATGGTTGATGATAGTTCTATCTTTCTATTAAAATATTAGTTGGGAGGTGTTAATATTTCAAAGAATACTTTGAATTTACCAAAAAATTCAACATATTTTTATTGTCAATAAAAATAATCATATAAATTAAGAAACATAAAGAATGGTTGAACCTTATAAAAGAATACATAAAAAGTTTTTAGAAAATAATTAAATAAATCTAATTTTAGAAAAAAAAGTTACTATATTAAATGAATTAAATATTATTTTAAAAATTAAAAATATTATTAATGTTTAAAGTAATTTGTATTATTAAGAAATAATTTGTATTTATTAATAAAGAATGTAAGGAGTAGTGTATGATCTAATATTAGTATTTTTTTATAATGATTGATATTTCTTTTTTACTTTTAGTTGCAGACTAATTTTGAATGGCTATAATTTAGGAATTACATCATATTTTATAGATATACAAGTTGTTTTAGGACATTTTCATAAAAATTAGCTTTTAAGAGCTTAAAATGATTAGAAAGAAATTAGTTACTTCTGTAAAGAAATGGATTTGGATATAGACTTACAAAAACATGTTAAAAATATGGAATATATAGATTTAAAATGCAGTCAATTATGAAGCAGGGTTGGTCCTGATTTTCATATCTAAAAGTGTGAGTCTTTGAAGTAGGGACAGAGATTGGGACGATTTTTTTGATTGTTTGAATCTCTGAATTACTTTTATTGAGCGTTGAAACAACCGTAAAAAATGTATCTTCGTAGAAACTTCTTTTTAACCAAAAGTAGTAATAAATTTTCTCGCAGTATATTTTATTTGAGTAAGTTTTCGGTCAAATCAAAGAAGCAATATCTGAATTGAAGTCATGAAAGCCATGGTTAAGCACGTTGTAATGATAACCACTAACACTGTACGGGATTTTGTAATATGAACAAATAAAATAAAATACAATAATGAAACACAATACCATTTTTTTTAAATACCTATAATTAATAAAAAAATAAAAATAAAAAAAATATTATTAAAAAAAAAAATACAATAAAAATATGGGAGACTAGACAAAAAATTATTTGTTAACAAAAATAATATATAGATACACTATACCTATTCATAAAGAATTATAAGAATAGACTAGATGAAAACCTATTATACCAATGAAATGATTCTTTATGAATAAATGCTAAATTAGCCAACTTATGAGCACATGCATTCCCTTCCCAAAAGATATGAGTAATCTTAAACCTGATTTTTTCACAATAATTAAGACAAGTATTTCATCAATTACGAAGCATCCACAAAATAGTAGTTCTAGCAGTAAATGCAGCACAAACCAGGACAGAATCACATTCAAGCCATACATTAGTAAATCCCATCTTTTGAACTTCTTCCAGAGCATATATAACTTCATAAAACTAAGCAACCAAAGCAGTTTGAACATCAAGAAATGCAGAGAAAACTCCAATAAATTCTCCCATACTCCCACGGAAAATACCTCCACAAGTAACAAATATCCCCTAGCAGCCTTATCAGTGTTAATTTTAACCCACCCTGACAAAGGGAACACCCATCTACAGGAAGAGGACGAAGAACTTTACCAGTACGAGTATTAATAGCAAAAAATTTAATGACGCTGAAATCCAACATATCATTCCTCATTTAAGCTTTAAACGAATTTCCCACGACACAAGTTAAATCTTTAATTACCCAAATAGCTCGAGAAACATCAATCTTATCCTGAAATCTAGCATAATTCCTCATATGCCATATCATCCAAATAGAAAAAGTTATTATAGCAAGCTTAAGAAATTTAACCAAAGAACTATCATCACTCTTAATAAAAGAAAGAAGATCTTCCTTATTAGAGAACTAGGAGTAAGAAAAGTTTGTCGAACCCAACTCCAAATACACAAAGCATTAGAACATTCAAAAAATTAATGTTGAATAGATTTCTCGTGTTTTTCACAAAGCGTACACATATAACATATTTGCAAACCTTTATGCTGAATATGCTTATCTGTAGGAAGCCGCCCATGAAAAACTTTTTAGAGTACTAGAGTTTTGGAAGGCGAAATATATGAAGACCAAATGAATTTACCAAACCATAGGGAACTCCTGGTTCCAAGAAAAAAGTCCTAGTCGATTTAAGAGTGAAATGACCAGACTCGTCTAAAAAAATGAGGCATTTGCTATAAAGACAAGGGAATATTCTAATCATAGCCAGTCCAAAACTAAGAGACTATATTCAGAATGCTAGCACCATCAGATAACCCAACAATATTAGCTAAAAAAGTATTTTAACACCATTTATCATTTTGAAAATTAATACAAGTATTTGTACCAACAGTCCAAGAAGTATTATTAAGTATAGTAGCATAAAACTACTTAATTTCAGGCCAAAGAGATGATGATTGATAAACCATTCAAAGCTTGTATTTTGATTTAAGAACTCTGGTTTTCAGGAATAAAGACCAAGACTTATTATTATAAGCAAAGTTCCAATCAAGCTTAAGAAGATACGCATTATTTTCATGATGAAGATTAATAATCTTCAAACCTCCATTATCAAGAAAAGAACAAAAATCATAGCCCAATTAACTGTAGCTATATTTTTTTTTTCAGAATATCTCCAGTCCAAATAAAATTTCTACACCACTGTTCAACTTGCTTAAGAAGGAAAACATACCAATTATACATATTAAAGCTATAAGTTAGAAATCCAGTAATCATCGTATTAACCAACTGAATCCGACCTATCATGCTAAGAGATTTACCTTTCCAAGATGCTAGTTTCAATTTGACTTTATCAGCCAAAGGTTGAAGAAATCGACACTTTGGAGCACTAATAAAAATAAGCACTCCTAAATAAGTAAAAGGTAAACAACCATGACTACAAGAAATAAGACATTGAATTTTGATGACAAATCTTGTAGAATTATCCATGGTGAAAAAACTACTTTTACAAGAAAAAAAAAATGAATGAAAGAAATTTTTTTTTTGAGAAATGAGTATAAATAAAGGATTTTTGTTTAAAAAAATTAAATAAAAAAGGTACTTTATTAAAGAAAAGTAAAATGAAAATATTTAGTATTATTGTTACTTAATATCACTATTTATTATTAATATTTTTATTATAATTAATATTTTTTTTATAGTACTATAAGTATAATGTTCACATTCATTAACTATAATTTTCACACTAATGTGTCTGAATGTACAATGTTTTCTAAGAGGAAAATGATCATGTTTTATGACATAAATTTTAAAATAATTAAAATTAATTTGCAAGATCATATGTACATGTATATATATTTTTTTATGCAAATAACTACTAGCCACACATAACTAATTATATAGTAATTATATAGTGTATAGTCATGAAAATTATATATATGGTCATGGATTGCCTTTAAGATTTCTTTAGTCTATTTTTCTTATTCTGATGGTGTCTTAATCCTCTCGTGTACATGTATCTGATTTAGTATTATTTTTGAGTATTGATTGTTTGGTTGGATGTTGTGGTTGTGTTTTCCGTAATTATTAGGTGTGTATAAGTTTTTATTTTGTTATTAGGAAATGAGTTAGTGTTCTCAATAAGGGTTGGAAAGTATACAAACTACATTAAAAATAAAGTATTTGATATATTGTGTACCTTCAATCTTAAATTAATTAATATAGTCAATAAAAAAATACCCATATTATTTTTTTATGATAGATATATTCAAAATAAATTAGAAATATATAAAAGACAATTTATTTAAATTATATTTTTAATATTCTAATAAACTTGTACAACCTCAAATCTCTATACATGTCACATCTCTATATTTATTACTTATTGGATAAGCAAGTTATATTTTAAAGAATTGAAACATTAGAAAAACTAAATGCAAACAATCAAAATTAAAAACACCAAAATGTCTACCCACTGCGTTGAAATTTTGTTAGTGTTATTTCATTTTCAGTTTTTTTTTTTTTCAGCTTGATTTCATATCTTAATCAGATCTTCAGTGAGAACAAGAATGAACACTAATCCATTTCTATTGTATCAGTTGCGGCACCTAACATTTCGATTTAAATTTGTCCTTATAGAATAAATATTCCAAAATTATGTCTTTTTGGTTTTACAAATATGATTGTTCCATTTTTCAAGAGGATATAGTAAACGCCTATAATAAAAATAAAAATAAAATTCACTGCAATTACACAATGTTGCGAATAAAGGTATTTTTACACTCTAACAATAGAAATATTGTATTTCTTTCGAGAATATGCTCTTTTATCATGAATTCTACTTGTTACGTGCCTTAATTCGATATTGTTCCAATAGTTTTTCCACCAGTAAAAGGTTTAAACACAATACTATTGTTAAAATTAACTTCAACATTAATAATTCTCTTTCATATTTTGTGCGTATGAATACGTGAACCCAGCAAACCTATTTTAGTTATAAATTTGGCCATATTTTATTATTTTAAAATTTTATTTTTTATTAAAAATATCTAAAGGATGTGGAGATATCCATTTCATGTCAATAATGGATCCTTTTCAAATTATTTTTTAATTGAATATTTGATTTTTTATATTAATTCTATTTATTTGATTTCAATGAATATCAAATACAATTTTTGAAATGAAATTTAAAAGTTAAAATCACAAATAATATTTAAAAAATGGATTTTTATTCTGATAAAATAAATAGAATAATAGATATAATTTTAGAAATTTCTCTAATTTAGCGTTAACTAAGTTCACTACATATAAAAGGTCGTGTATGAGATTGTTGGGATTATAGCCAATATCACAAATGAGTGATTACCAACATAAGACATGATTGAATATCTTATGGATTTATGATTTAGAATTTAGGATTTAGGATTTAGGGTTCGTGGAACTTCATTTAATAAATAATAGGATGAACAAACTTCAAATGGTCATAAACTTTGACAGAAAAATCAGATGGACATGCGTAAAAAATAAAAGTTGTTTTAAATAGGTAATCGTATTTGCATGTTATGTGTTGATTTGTTAGTAGTTTACGATTTGTGTAACTTCATTTAGTGAATATTATGATGAACAAAATTCAAATGATCATAACTTGTGACTGAGAAGTTGAATGAACACGCGTAACAAATGAAAGTTGCTTGAAACAAGGTAACCGTATTTAGTATGTTATACTTTAAGATACTTTTATGTTTTGTTAAAACAAGTAACAAAGAAGCTTAACTCTTTATGTTTGATGTTTTTTTTGGATTATATATTTGAATATGAGTTTTGTATAAGAGTTGAGACACTCCTAAATAATATCTTTTATTTGATTTATTTGTTGCCGATAAAAAAAGATATCTTATGAATGAGTTGGACTTGTAGGTCTTCCACTGTTTAAAAGTACTTGGCTGGAATGCAGTGTTTCTGTTTTATATCATATATCAATTTTTTGAAAAATAATAGTTTACTAGTGTAATTAAGGTCCAGAGTTTTACCTCCAAACTTTGGATGGTATGTCACTTTCTGAGGAATTTTTTAAGATCTTGTGATGCTAAGGAGTTATGTGAAATAATTATTTATATATATTATTGGACAATTGTTAAAAAAAAAAACTAAGTTTAGAAATAAAAAAATAATTAATTATTATATTAATTAAATTAAATATTATTTTAAAGATTAAAATAATTACTGATATCTAAATAAATTTGTATTTTTGTTAGATTAATATTTAATTAGTTACTAAAATTTTAAATTCTAAAATTGATAATTAAAATATTAATAATTAATTAAATATTAATGTAAAAATTATTTATCAATAATAAAAACTAATTTAGATATCAATATTTTTTTAATTTATAAATTAATATATAATTTAATTAATATAATAGTTAGTTATTTTTTATTTTTAAAATTAATTTTTATTTGATAATTTCTTTAGTAATAAGAAATTGAAGTATCCTTGTTTATTTAATTATTTTTGGTGATTAAACTTAAGTCAATCTGCCAAATCGCCTTTTAGGACCTGCATTGTAAAACGTTATTATATGTATGCGAAGTTTTCGCTCAAAGACTTACAATAATTGCATTTCTCATTCTTGACAGATCATTTTCATAAGAAAAAGAAGAAGAAAGGAAAATTCCTTTCTAATGTTTTTTTTTTTGGTATGCAAATAGTTTGACCTAGAAACACATAACTCGTGCTAGAATAGCTGAAAAGTATTGTGATGTTGAGAGTGATTACGCAAATGAGAAGAAAACCTGAACGTCACTTAGCAGACAACCTAATTTGCACATGGATTACAAGCCAAGTTTCTGTCCCACTTCGCGTCTCTTTCAACAAGACATTTAAGATATATATATATATATATATATATATATATATATATATATATATATATATATATATATATTATCGAATTAAAGATATTTATTTATTTATCCAGTAGGTATAGGCTCAACTACTATTATTCAATTTCATAAATCATTCACACACTTTCGGCAAATAGATTGAAGAGTGAAAAAGGAAAAAAAATATAGTTATTTAAATTAAAAGTAATGTAAAAATGTAAAAAAAAAATAAATCCGATGACTATTTTGATCACTTATATTGAAGGCAATATTCTTGACAACTAAAGAAAAAAAAGTCATTGATCTGTATATCATGGGATGAGTAATTTATAATATAGTTTACAAATAAATTCAACTATTTATCTGCATATTTTTATTTAAAAAACTAACACATCTGTGTGAAGAGAGGATTTGTATTGAAGCCTCTACATATGACCCTCAGGTGAATCCACATGACCCAAAATGTCAGAAGTCCAAAGTTCCTAACAGCAAAATATATATTAAAAAATGGTGTATAATCACTCATCCTATAACTAAGCCCAAAATAATAGGCCATCAAAATATGTTAACAGTGAGGCAAACCACCATATACTATAATAATCTTTTCCTTCTTCATTTAGAAGTGCAGAACATATCAGAGCAGCAGATTTGTCTATATTATGTGCCTCTTAATGACTTCCAGAAACTGTTCATGCCCAAGTTCTCCCTAAAAGAAATGCACCTAAGTATTGTTGTGTTCATAAATATAAATATATCATCGTGTCATTTATTAATTTTGATGGGTCGTTAACAACTCTCATAAGAAGTTATCATAAAATCTTATTTTGCACTGATGGATGTCTTTTAAAGCACAATATCAGGATATTCGTAGATGTCTTTTGAAGGGTCGAAGGTTTGTAGTGTTGGTGTTATGTTATGTATATGTTTAATTGTCTTTTTTGGAACAATTTTCTTGCTTATCCAAGCTGGGGAGGATAGTGTGAGGGAGTGATTAGCTTGGTTTGTCTCTCTTTTTTGTCTTGCTCCTTTTTTATTTATTTATATATATATATATTTATAATAAAAGAAACAAATTCATAAATACTAACTTTTATATGTATAAAAAGTTACGAGTTATTTTAATAAAATTTACACTTTTTTAACATTATCTTATAAGGTTCTTTTTATCCTTAATCAATATAACAGATTATTATAGATGTAATCTTAATTATACAAAAATGTTGAAGATTCTACGTCAATTAGGGATAATGATATTTCATAATATATAAGTGGGTGCAAATTTCACCTGAGTCGATTTTTTAAGGTTGAGTTAGGCTTAAACACTAGTGCAAAAAGAAGAAAATGATACTCTTTATTTAGTGCGATTTTTGCATTACTCGCTTTCGTAAAAAACACGGTGGCATTTTTGAAATTATTTTGATTTACGAATGCGGCTATACAATAGCCGCACTTGTAAATCAAGCGCTTTGATTTATAAGTGCGGCTATACAAATAGCCGCATTCGTAAATCATTTTTTACCCTAAATTTTGAAGCGCGTCACACACAATTTCATACTTTCTTTCTCGTCTTTGCCTTCATTTTGCGTTTGCGCTCTGAGTTCATCTCCTTCTGCTGCATTTGCATTCCATTTGTGCCAATGTAAGTTTCTTGAGCTCTCTTGCTTCCTCTTCATCTTCACAAATATATGCATAGATGTTTTCGTTTTTCTTATATATGTTTTTTTCCTTGCATTAGTGGTCTTGAAGCACTGTTTAATTGGTTGACATCAGTTGCTGCTTCCCTATCCGTTGTCGCCGTTGCTAGCGCTCCCGTGCCACTCTTCATGTATAAATCTTTTTCGTTTTTGTTACATTGTTTGGTTTCTTGCATTGCTCTCAGTACTCTTTCATTGCCTTCGCGGGTTCTTGTGGGTTTTTTGGTTTGCTCCATCGCTGCTTCCCTGTCCGCCGCCGCTTCCACTGGCGCCGCCATTGCTGGCGCTCTCGTGCCACTCTTCATCAATGTTACCTTCACACAACGTTGGCAGTGTTTTAAATTTTTGAATTTTTTTTTTAATGTTTTGGCATATACAAGTGCAGCTATTTGAAATAGCCGCACTCTTATCTTTTCGATTTACAAGTGCGTGCTGATCAAATGCGGCTATACAACCGCCCTTATAAATTTAAAATAGCCGCACATGTTTTACCTTTCTGCACCAGTGAAAATCCACTTCTTAATATGGTATTAGACCTCTTCTTGTTGGGTACTCTATCTTGCTTCATTTATCTCTTTCTATTATCATTTCTTTTTCTTTCTTGCTAGAGATGGAAGAAGAAAACTCAAGCATAAAGTTTCCTCTACCCACATCCTAATGAAAACTTAGTCGCTCCTCTCATTTAACATGTTCTTGATATAACAAGTTATCATTCATGAAGCAAATTCATCATCATGACTCTAGGTGCGAAAAACAAATTTGAATTCGTTCTTGGTATTGCTCCTTGATCAGAAAGATCTGAAATTACCTTCCTACCTGGAATTAATGCAACAATATGGTTGTTTCTTGATTTGTCCATTTCATTTTCCTACCTATATGACAGAGCATTATATGGATGAATATGGCTTTTGACACATGGAATGATTTGAAAACAAGATACTTCTAAGGAAACCTTTCTCGAATTTCTATTTACATATGGAAGTGTCTTCATTTAGATAAGAACATCTCTATGATTTGCTACTATCAATTAAAATGCATTTGTTATGTTTCTTCTATAACATCTTAAAGAAAACAAGCCATGCAACTTCTTCGTGGTTTGAACTATCAATATAATAACATTAACTCACATGTGCTTCTCATACAACCCACTTCCCCTATAAACAATTTTTTTTTCTTTTGTGGCTCAATAAGAAGATCAAATGACTTTTAGTAGCCAACATCAATACTTCTAATTCTAGTGTCGTGTTAATAAGAATATTACGCCTATAATTTGTACTTTCTATGGAAAGAATGGTCACACTAAGTCCACCTACTACAGGAAAAACAACTTTTAGGAAAATAATTTTTTTCCAAGAACAACAATAATAGAAAAGTATGCACTCATTGTGGCAGAAACAGACACACCATAGGTTCTTCTTATAAGGAACATGGATACCCTCCGAGCCACAAATTTTATGGTACCAAACCATCTCAGATCAACAATGTCACTTTTGTTGATGAGAGCTTCCTTGAAAAAAATCAGAAAATTCGTGAAGATTGAGATATCTGCATAACACCACAACAATATCATATTCTTGTTGATATCTTCAAACAAAATGCTAGCAACAACTCTCATAATCAAGCTCAAGTCAACCAAGTTGGTTCCTTTTTTGTCAAGGCTGCACAGTCTGCACTTGAACGTCTTCCAACTGGTAATATTCTAACCTTCAACAATTTAGAAATTGTTAAATATCTTTGGATTCTGGATTTCATTGCTACTAATCATGTTTGTATTTCACTATCTAAATTCTCAACTTATCATTCAATTAAACTTGTCCTTATAAGTTTACCTAATGGTCGTAATGTTTGTGCTAATTATTATGAAATTGTGCATTTCAATGATAAATTATATCTTATTGATGTGGTCTATGTTCCAGAATTTTCTTTCAACCTTATATCCATATCTAAACTCACCATTGCTCTTAACTATAAGCTAGTTTTCTCTTCCATTAACTATGATATATATGTTTTTAATACTCGAACTAATGTTTTGTTTACAATTGTAATAGTAAGAATACAAGTGTATGACACTATAGACTGAGACATCCTTCTAATGAAAGACTATAGGTTTTAAGATCTCAGTATCCTTATATTTCTATTAAGAAACCTTATATTTGTGATACTTGTCATAGTGCTAAACAAAGAAAAGTCCCTTTTCCTATTAGCAATACATGCACTACTAAAATTTCTAAATTATTACACATGGATATTTAGCGTCCTTGTTCTGTTGTTCTATGCATGGTTCTAGATTTTTCTTGATTGTTATTGATGATTACTCGCATTTTACTTAGACTTTTCCTATGACAACAAAGTCAAAAGTTAGAAATCACAATACTAGGTTTATTGCATATGTTGAAAATCACTTTAACACCATTGTTCAAATCATACGAACTTATAATGGTTTAGAATTTGCTATGAACAACTTATTTTCATCAAATGGCATAATACATCAAAATACTTTTGTTGAAACACCTGAACAAAATGACATAGTTGAAAGAAAACATCAACATCTCTTGAATGTGACACGTGCCTTCTCTGTTTTGGAATTTCATTGTTCAACATGCTACTCTTCTCATTAATTACATCCCCACCCCTCTTTTAAATAAATTATCACCTCATAAAAAGATTTATGGAAAACACTATGATATCTCTATTTTATGTGTTTTTGGTTGTTTATATTGCTCTAATACTTTAAATTCCAATAGAAAGAAGCTTAATAGTCTAGTTGTTCTTGAAATTTTCCTTAGTTTTCAATCCTAGACAAAAGGATATATCTTTCTCAATCTTATAACCTAAAATATTGAGATTTCAATACATGTAATCTTCTATGAACACCCTTTTCCATATCAATTAAATGCTCACAATCAGGAGAAATTCCCAAAATTTATCTTAACATATTCCCCAAAACTATGAGCGAAATTATGATATTCTAAATCCTAAGCCTAAACAATGTAATGTTGACATTCATGATAACTCTCATACTAATCCCATTGATAAGAGCGATACTACTCCTTCACGGCGGTCTACATGTGATAGACACCTCCAAACATACTTAGAATACTATCAAGTTTTAAGCAATATTTGTTAGAATTTATGGCCTTAAACAAGAGGGGGGTGAATTGTTTAATAAATATTTTCGCAAACTTTGAAGGTATAATGAAAGCCAATGAAGAATCATAGAGAAAGAAAACCAAGGAAACTAAAGAACAAAACTGATTTAGTTGATTTCTAGAAAATCAACCGGTTGTTTTTGCAATTCAACTGGTTGTTTATATTAGCAGTAAACAAAAACAACTTAAAACAGATATTAAGGAGTTCAAGGAAAGAGATAATCACACAAAAAAATTTATAATGGTTCACTCTTATCCCAAGAGCTACATCCTGTCCCCAGAAACCACTGGATATTCCACTATGCAATCAATCACAGATTACAAACTACACACACCAAAGAAGTAATCTTGAACCCCTAAAAAACACACACTTCCTTTGGCAACAAGTATGAAGCTCGGACACTCCCTTTTAAATAGCGTGTCCATTTTGGACACACGTATTGGACACGACACTTGTATGACACTCGTAGGACACGTATCAGTGAAATGTCTGATTCAAAAAATATTTGTTGGATTTCTAACTATTCTAGCACGATTCTAACACAATTTTAAAAATGAGAAATACATTAATTTTCTAAAAACTTGAATTTATTGTATAAATTGTTAGTATAATTATAAAAATAAGGAATAAATCCTTTTGAATCAACCATGAAAAACATCTTTCTGCTCTAAAAATAAACTAAAACATACTTGTACATATAAATCTTTATTGTCAATTTATATAATTCATAATTATATAATATATAAATTTATGTCCCCGTATCCTACATTTTAGAAATTAAACGTATCTCCGTGTCCGTATTCGTGTCGTATCAGTATCTGTGTCTGTGCTACATACAACAACACCACAGAATTTAGAACAACCTTTGATTTTACACACACCACAAGTATTCAAAAAATACAAGATAGAAAGAGGAAGAATTACACTTGATCAAAATCAAATCAAAAGATTACACAACAATCTTATTCCACTCTTTGAGAAAACCCAAAAGCTTGAAGTCAATCTTTGAAAACTGAAATCACTTTTCTCTATCTGAATTCTCCAATTTGTAGTATATTCCTTAGGAGCGTAAAACAACCTTTTTATACTCCAAATGTTTGTTAAAAACATTTAAAGCAGGAGTCAATTTAGTTTTAAAACATTTAAAGCAGATTTACCAAACTTAACAGAATTCTGTTATGGATTTTCAAAAAAATAATCAGTTGAATTGTCGAAACAACCGATTGAATTGGTTTGATAGAAAAGTCAACCAAAGTCAAACAATTTCAAATCCTTTTCAAAATCCACTAAGTGTCAAACAACCGATTGAAACGATAAAACAACAGGTTTTTTTTTCCACTTCTTTAGAAAACACTCTTTTTCAAAAAGGTTTTGATTTAAATTAGATTTGGATTCTAACCAAGAGTGGATTACAAATTCGAACTACCCAGAACCCACACATACAAGCTACAACTAAGCCTTCAACCATACTATGGATTTGGAGACATCAAAGCCCTTGTTCAACAATATTGTGAGTACCAAGTATCATATACAATCTTCTTATCATGTAAAAAATACTATTCAATCCATCTTTGCAAACACTGAACCCATAAATTACGAGGAAGCTTCCATACAATAATCATGATGATTGCAAGCCATGAAAGATGAATTGGATTCTCTTGAACAAAACAAAACCTAGACCATCACCTCTCTTCCACTTGGAAAGACGGTTATTGGATGTTGATGGATCTACAAAATCAAGCACAAGTTTGATGTTTCTATAGAAAGATACAAGGCAAGATTATTTAATAAAGGTTATAATCAACTAGAAGGTTTGGATTTCATGGACACTTTTGCTCATGTGGCCAAGTTGACCACTTTATGTCTCCTTTTGGCTCTTTCTGCTAGTAACAATTGGTTACTTAAGTAATTAAACGTTAAAAATGCCTTTCTACATGGCGACCTCCATGAAGAAGTCTACATGACAATACCACCTAGTCATTCTCTCACTAAGAAAAACAATTTTTGTAAGCTACTGATAAGTGCCTAATTTTTGTAATATTTCATATTAAAATATAGACACTTATGAGTATTAATTGTTAATTCACATATAAAATAATCCCTAATTTATGAATTTATACCTTTTTATATTTTTTATGATCTTTAATTGAATAAGAGCATTTTATTCCTAAATTTGGTGTTAATTGCAGGTTTTATAGAAGAATGGAGATTTGGACTTTAGAAGAATGATTTATGTTAAAAGGAGAAAGCTGGAAGGCCCAAAATGTGCAAAAGAGAGAGAGAAAAGTCCAACTCAACAACAAGAATGTGTCAGATTAATTTGGCTATTTTTATGTTTTTATTATTAAGCCCATAAGTGTGACCCATGAAGTCACTCAACCCTAGCAAATTAGGTTCAATAGGGGACTAGAGGCACAACCCTAGTGTGCCAGATTGAGAAGAAAACACCATATAGTGAATTGTAACCCAATTGGGAGAATGGAAGGTGCTAGAAGTATGTGTGGCTAATTCTACCCTTTGGGATTGGGAGTAATCTGCTCGAACTCTTATGTATTGAGGTGATATCTTATATTAAAATATTAAGTTCTTGATTGATTATTGGTATTATTGTTTTACTTTTAATTTTCTGTGACAAATTGAGAATCTTAAATCTGACTGGAAAGTATTTTTAGGGTTCTGACCTAAACAACAATACTTAACATATTTGAGTGCTAGGAATAGACTTGAAATGTTAATTGCCATTAACGTTCGAGCTTCGTTCTAAGTTGTTCTTATAATTATGCGAGGGATCGATAGTTAGGGAACATTCTTAAGGATTTTATATGCGAGGAATCGATATAAATGATTTTTATACGGGCATCAATTTCAATCAAAGAACTTAATATTGACATGCTAATCAAAATACATGGAAGTGAGACAGATGAAACCTAATCCCCATTTTTCCAATTGACACAATTACTCTTTGATTTTTTTTTCTTGTTAATTCTTGCCCTTATAACAACTTTCAACACACTTTTAATTGTTTTGTTCTATATTTAGCGATTATTGTACTTGATAATTCACTATTCCTTGTGGGATCGATATTCGTCCTTAGGGACAATTATTACTTCTGACAACACGGTGCACTTGTCGTAAAAATCATCAGCTACAAATGTCCCTTTATGACCTAAGACATGTTGGAAAATAATGGTATGCCAAACTATCAAATTTCTTAATTGTTCATAATTATACTTTGTCAATTAGAAACCTCTTATGCAATAGAAAGAATGTCCACCTTTTCTAGATTGAGAAGAGGAACAATTTCCACGGTACTACGGAAGATTAGAATCAGGTTTGTGTTATTGATAGGTGGAGTTGGTGGTGAGATGGGCTTGCTTGAAAGGACTATCATCGAAGTGATCTCTCTCAAGACAATCTTCTTGAGTGAGCAAGAAGGTTTTCTGCTCTTCCACGGTATAAGGATTTGTGCGAGTTGTGATGGAGGTGATGTGAGTTGATTTTAGATTGACATATTTTAGTGGTTTCACTTTTGTTTATGATTTTTGGAATAGTAGAATATATTGAAAACTCAAAGAAGATTGTCACTGGACACGAACTTAACCAAGTGGTTAAGTGTGAGGGTTCTTTTCTAGAGAGCAAAGAAAAAACACAAAGATAAAGTGAATATGATGAGTGTTCTGAAATTAAAACAACATAAGATAGAAATGAACAAGATGATGACCGAATGTAAAATATGAATTCAAAAACATAAATGGAAAGACAAATGCGTAATGGAAGAAAGGAAAAGATGAAGAGAAAAGGAAAGCTTCTGGAAAATTGTTGAATGAACATGCCACTTGGAAGGATGGATGATTCCAAGATGAGTGGTGAAGAGTCGCCACTTGGAGTATGCTCTCATAAGATAAGACCCACAATTTAGGAGAAACACTCACTAAACACTCAAACAAAGTTTTCTTACTATTCAAATTCAATGTCAAAACACAAGATGATGTGAATTGATTTTAGGATTGCACATTTTATGGGTTGCTCTTTGTTTAAGATTTTTTATTTAGCAATTTAAAGTGAGAACCCTAAGAAGATTCCCACTGGACACGAACTTAACCAAGTGGTTAAGTAAGTGTGAAGGTTCACTTCAGAAGGGCAAAGAGAAAAACACAAATATATGGTGTGGATGATGCAAAGAGGAGCGAAAAAAAAGACAACTAGATGAAGAGGACTAACAATTAAAAGATAATTATGAATATAGATGAAGGAAGTGAAGGAAGGCGTTAAAAGAAAGTAAAAGGAGGAAGAGATGAAGAGAGCTTATGGTGAGAAAGGAAGTCACGCCACTTGGAGCAGAGGGTCTCCAAGATGAGTGGTGCAGGAGCTGCCACTTGAGATATTATCCACTCAAGATAAGACCCAGAGTTGCCACTTGGGATATTACCCACCCAAGATAAGACCCTAATAACTCAGAGTACTCAAACTCACAAATTCACTCCAACAAAGTTTCTTTACTTCAAATTTCAATGTAAATACACGAGGCAAGACACCCTATTTATAGGAAGGGGTGCCTTAGTGGGCAAGATGGGTGAAGGGTAGAAATGGCAAGGGAGAGGGGCTGCCTAGGGTGTTAACCATGGTTAAAACTGCACCTTTAGGCATAACTTCTAGAAGGTAGGTTAAACACCCTAATTCTAGGTGCCTTGTCTTGAAAAAGTGGGCTTGGTACAAGTCCATTTTGCTAAGTACACTCCCTTTTAAGCTACATGAACCTACTCTGGCCTAATTTGCTATTTGGACCCCAAAAGTGAGCCAAATTATTTACAAACATGTTATTGTCTTTTAAAAAGACCAGAAGAAAGAACAATTGATGTTTTGGTCTATGCCAAGTTCTTCTTCTAGTAAGGTTTGTCTGATATTTGGTGGGATCTTGACTTGATTGCTAAGATGACTGCTCACAATGTGAATTGTCTCTTGAGTCCTTAGTCATCTTCTTGGCTACTTGGATTGTATCACAAGAGGTAAGGCACCCTATTTATAGGAAAGAGTGCCTTGGACGGCAAGAGAGAGAGGGAGAGGGGTGACCAAGACTAAGGCATTCTAGAAACAAGGTTAAGCCTAGTGTGCTGCCCAAGCTAGGTCTTCCTTCTAAAATTTAGGGTAAAATGAGTCAACATGGGACGGTCAAGAGTGTTTCTAGAAGCTAGGGAGAGTTGGGCTTGACTCAAGCCAAATCTATGCTAAGTACACCCTAATCTACTGAAATTAAAAGTAAAGAGACTAGTTGGTGCTCAGCTCCAATCATGTGGGCTCTGCTCATGGTAATCCTCTGAGAAATGATAGGCTCTAAAGCACTGGCTATGACTGAGCCTAACCTAGCCCTGGGTCCTGTGTCATGCTCTTGGTCATCCTTTTGGGAGGTTGGGCTAGCTCAATGGTTGCTCTATCTCTCAGGGTTCCATTAGGAGGTGACAAAATTGTCATAGTTTTCTGGTAAACCATCAAGAATCGCTCCAATGTGGTCAACAGTTGTAGGAAAAGCTCCAATGAATGCAAGCGTATCAACAATCTTCTTGATGTTAAGGAGATATGTGGTGACCGTGCAATCCAATTTTTGTGTTTTGAGTTGGATTTTAGGTTTTTTACCTTTGATCGAGACAAACTAGCATAGTAAGTGGTGAGTTTGCTCCATATATGTTAGGTGGTGCGAAGACCCACCATCTTAGTGAGAATGGGAGTGGACATAGAGGTGAGGAACCAAGCCACAATCAGGTGATCTTGTTGTTTATAAATCTTCAATGTTTGATTAACTATGTTTGAGGTGGCATCAAATTGAGAAAGAAAGTGAGGAGGAACGCAAACCATCCAAGGAGTGAGAAAGACTTAAACCCTAAATGTTGGCATCAAATAACTATTGCAGATGAGGAAATTTTCTTCATCAAGCTTTAAACTAATAGATGTATGGAAGGTTTGCAGAGGAGCAGAAGAAGAAGAGTAAGAGGATTTAGAGGGTGATGTGGTAGCAAAAGATGTAAACATGGTCCCCAAAAAAAAAAAAAAAAACTCTAGATACCATGGAAGATTGATATCAGAGGGTAGAGAGAAAGAACAAAGAGAAGAGAAAAAAAAAATCTTAATTTCAATATCAAGAAAAAAAAAATCTTACTTTTTAGTATTGAAATGAAAAAACAGAGTATTTAAAAAAAAAAAAAAAACAAAGAGGAGTAGTCGTTGTTGAAGACCGTCTAACCCACATAATCAATCGTCTATCCCTTAATTGACATTGCAGGCTGTTAATACATTTCCTACTCATGATCGACTTCATGATCGACTTCAGAATCTAAATCTGATTTTAAGAACCTTTTTTTTATTTATTTTTTCATAATTTTCTACAATAAATTATGATAACGATAAATTATGATAAATGAATCATCTTTTCTTTCTTTAAAGATTTGTTGTCATCTCTTCTTTCATCAAAGATTTTTGTCATCCGCATCATGATCTTGATTGCAACACCATTGTATTTTCTACCAGCTCTAAACAAATCCAACATAACATTCACAAATTCTAATTTAAAGAATTAAATATATTTTATATAAAATATTTAAAAAATTAATAAATAACTTTAAAATAAAAATATAAGAAGTTAGAAATTAATGTTTTTAAAAATGATACAAACTATCCAAAAAAATCACTAAAAACTAGTAAAATCAAACCATTTCAATTAATAAATATAAAATTAAAATTTAGATAATAGCTTGAAGTATGGAAGGAGGTGAAAAGAATCGTAGTTATAAAAAAAACTACCATTTTGAAAAACAAATTACACTTAACTGTATACAAATAGAAATGTATACACTTAACTTATATTTCACCAGACTAATCCACTGGAATACAAAATACTAATTTTCAATTGACTTTAACTAAAAAGCATTTTTATCAGACAATTTTTATCCACTACTGAAAATACAAAATAAATAGAAAACAAATTTTTATTTAATAAATAATCACACCCGAACTGTCCATTGTATTTTTCAATATTGTAGTAATTTATTTTGATCAAACTTAGATATTTTTTGTTATACACCCTTATATATCAATAAAATACAATGCAATATATTAATATAAGTGGTAATAGTATGTCTTAAAATTAAGTAATTTAAAGCTAGAATCCTAATAACATTATTTTAAATATGGAATCAATAATAATAAAGAGTATACTGATGTTGTTGTATGTATTAGGGGTATGAAGAATCAAACTAATAAAAAAAATAATCAAAAATCGGTTCAAAAAACTAATAATAAATTAAAAGTACATTTTTTTATCGATTTTTAATTTTATTTTTAAAAAATTAGTGGTTTGGTTCGGTTTGCTGTAAGACGTCAATCCAAATGAAAATCATAATTAATTATATAAGTATTATTATATTATTTATTATTTCAACTATATACTAAATATATATATATATATGAGATTTAATATGTTTAACTTTTTTATAAAGTTATCATGTTCGACGTCATTTAATATGTCTAATTTGATATATTATTTATTTATTTATATATATATGACAAAGAAATAATATAATATATTTAACATATGAATAAGGTATAGGAAAAAAAAAAAATTCCAATAACGTGAATGTTATATTTTTATGCTTAGCCTTCGAAGGGAAAAGTATTAAAATAAATTAAAAAAAAATACTAGAAAGAAACAATAAAATTGACTGATTTTGATGTTTATCCTTTTAATCTTTTGCAATATTATAGAGATGCATATAGGGGTAGGTAGATCTTAATAATTATATAATATTTATGCGACAAAATGCAATTTAAAAATATTTTTATTTGTTTTTCATTTATTATAAAAGTATAAACACTCCATATGTCTATATATTTTACTCTAATTCTTTTAATAATAAAAATAATAAAGTTAGTAATATGTGTAAATAAATTATTTAATAGTATACATAATATATAGTAATATATATTTAATCATAGTGTAATAAAGAATACAATTATTCATTATTATATAACATTAGGCCATTATGTAAAAAAATTAAACAATATATATAATAAGAGAAATTATAAAATAAAATCGTAAAATGAATCTAAATCAAATCATAAAAGGTTGATTAGATTATTTTTCATAATAATTTTCTACATTCAAACTAAACCAAACGGATTTGTTTATAATTTTTATGTGTAGTTCATATATTTTACCAATAAGATGCTAAATGTTTAAGATTTAATGACACAAATTACGTTGAAATTGTTCATTACATATTCTCCTTGATCGCTGCTGATCGAGAAAAAAGAAAAGAAAAAGACCCTTCTCCCATTTCTAGGTTTTAGCGTAAAACTTGGACTTGATTCTTGTTGGAAAAAGAACAGTAATTTGTGAAACACATTCACTTCACTCCGAGCCAAACAACATGTTTCTCATATTTTCTCTTTTATCTCTCATGCATATGAAGCCCTCCTACACATTGTGGACCCAAATGAAAAGAGACGCATCCAAAAAACATTTAACTCTACTCAATCATACACTCTGTTACTTTCTAAAAAACTTATTCATAAGTCTTCAACTTCCATAAAAATTGTAAGAATAGGTGCAACATAAACATTATTTTTTTTATCCTTTTTTTTCTGAAATCATTTTTATCTTTTAGACTAAATTTTAAATTTCTTAAATATTTATAATAAAAAATATTATTAAAATAAGTAATTATTAATTTTATTAGCATAACAAATATAAATTAAAATATTAAAATATTTTATACTAATTTATCTAATGTGAATATGATAATATAAGTTAATTAAAATTTTTGTTTATTACGTTAAACATGGTAAAAACTCACTAAAACAAAAATATTGTTTTGTTATAATATATTTATCCCTTTATATTTGTAAAAGTCAATGTCATCATTTCCCACGTCCTCTTTTCGGCTTTCGAGACAGAGACAGTTGCTGATTTTTTTTTTTTTTCACATGTTATTTCCTTTATCCTTACTCTCTGTCTTCTTCTTTTTCTACAATGAATATCTAACACGTATACTTATGCATTTATTATATTATATATTTATTATATATATAATAAAATTAATTTTTAATTAATTATAAATTTTTATATTTATTAAAAAAACCATTACATAAAAACTAATTTTAAAAATAAAAAATAATTAATTATTATAATAATTAAATTAGAGACATTTTAGATAAAAAAAAATTATTTTTTAAATTAGTTTATTATTTAAATTCTAAATTTAATAATAAAAATTTTAATAACTAATTACATACCAATTTAAAAATTATTTAATAATAATATAAATTAATTTAGAAACAAAATTTTTTTTAATCTCTAAAATATTTTTTAATTTAATTACTATAATAACTAATATTTTTTATTTCTAAAATTAATTTTTATTTAATAATTTTCTTGTAATAATTAAAAATAAATTAAAATTTAGAAAATTATTGTATAAATAAGTTTAATTTGTTTATTATTATAAGTAGGGATTAAAAATAATGAACAGTATAAATTAATATTTTTTTATCTTTAATTCAAATTGTTAATTATAATGGTTTTCGCTAGAAGATAAACATTAAATACTTAGTATTTAAATTTTAATGTTTTTATATATAGTAATACGTTATTTCTGGTATTTTTAGAATTTATTATAATTATATACTGGTCATAATTTGATTTTGTATAATATAATGTTATCATCTCACTATTTAAATATGAATACTTTTATATATGATATTACAGTGGACACAATTTTTATTATTTATATTTATGTATGATTTTGATGAATTATTTTATAATTTTTTACAATTACTTTATTATTTTCTTATTATTGAAATTTATATAATAAATGATTTTTTAAATAAAAAAAGTATTTGATTGATATTATTAAATATTTTTTAAAAAAATTAAACGTGCAATGAATTTTAATTTGTTAAAAACTTGGTTAATTTATATTTTGTTTGAGTGGAAATAAAGAAGAAAAGAAAGTTATGGTGAAATAGAAAATAAAGTTGTCTGGATGAAGAGAAAGAAAGTTGTCTGGATAAAGAGAAAGAAAGTAGAAGAGAAGAAAAAATATTGGAAAGTTTTTAGTAGATTTGATTAATATAACAGAAAAAAAATTAAATTAATTTAATAATATAATAAATTATAAAAATATTCTTAATTTAGTTTTAATAAAAATGAGTATGAATTAAAATAGTAATATGACTAATTATAAAATAAAAAATAATATTTTAATTTTTTTGTTAATAACATTCTATAAAATTATATAGATTTAAAGAATAATTAAATTTTTAATATCGTTTTATACTTTTATATAAATTTAATTTATTTCTTTAATATTTAATTTATATGAAAAAAAAAATCAAGATCACTACTATCAAATCAATATTTGATTAAAGTGAAGTTTTTTTCCTCTTATCACACAAGTACTCCTCTTATGTAATTGGAATAAAAACTACAAAAAGTTAATGAAAATATGCATCATACACCAACTTAATCGTACAAAGTTATCGATATATACTAAAAAAATATCACTTAAAATATGACATATTAAATAGAAAATTTATAGTATGATTATCCCTTTTTTTATGAATTTTGAACAATTTCTTTCAATTAAGATGTAATTGTATAACACAATCATAATATTACTTCAAGAAAAATTAAATATCTTTTTGTTAAAGTATAGAAATTGCATTAACAAATGAGAGAGATTTTCTTTTGCAAATTTTTTTGAAATAACTCAACAAAAATAGTATATTATTATTAATGATAATCGATTAATATGTTCATCAAATAATTCATAAACTATTTTAAAATAATATAATAAATTATTATCATCAATTATTTACAAAAGTATAATTTTATAGATTACTTAACCTAATAGATTATATAGTTAACATGATCTTATGATGTTAAAAACATAAAACCAATTTTTAAATGTAAATTTGCTCAAAAGTATCTTGAGATTAACTCATCTTTATTTAATCGTACAAATATAATGAGTAATGGAGATAATAACCATCAACATCTATAACGGATACACATCATCAAATCAAGCATCATACTTTTTTAACAAAATATATTAGTAAGAAAAAAATTCAATTTACAATTTTAAAAAAGAGCTAAAACTAAAATATTTGTGAGATAGGTGACATATCAACTGAAAATTTCCAATGAAATTTTTGAAGTTACTAAATTTAGTTAAATCAGTTGCAATTACTGCATCTATCTTATATTGATTATGATTTAAGATTTTTTACACAAAATAAAAATATATCACTTCATTATTTACATCAATACATTAATTTTACAACAAAAGTTGTGAAATTAATTAATTTGGGGACTAATTAAGATTAAAAATAAATACTTCACTACAAATTAAGAACATCAATAAATTAAAATTTTAAAAAATAACTCCGCATTTACGTTGGGATGAATAATAAAATTCTATGTATAAAAAAAATAACACGTGCATGTTTTATAGAAAGCAATATGTCAGTCAAATTGAGAAAAATTATTTAGACATTTAATGCAATTGCATACTAAAAAATCAACTTTACAACTAATGGTTAAATTAAAATAATTTTATTTAGATATTTAATGCAATTGCGTACTAAAAAAATCAACTTACAACTAATGGTTAAATTAAAATGATTTTATATCAATTTGGTTAAATTAAAATAATTCTATATCAACTAAAAATTTAGGCTTAACCTGCTAAAAACACTAAATTTGAATTGGACTTGTTTAAACTTAATTATTTTTGATTTTATGAAGATTTTATTTAATTATTTTTTAGCTTTACCATATTAACTTTATCTTCTAAAAATATGTTGTCATTTGCTTTTTTACTTTAACATCTTTTTTAAATTTTTAACTAAAATTATGATAACAAAATAAATATATATTTTTAAATTATTAATAAAATAACATATAAAATTATTTTAATTAAGATTATTCATTTATGTTATATAAACAAATTATTTACATTCTTAATTCTAATAATTTTTAAAAACATTTTTTTACTTTTTAAAATAGTCATTATCAAGTTACGACGTGAGATAAGACTTAGGATAAGACTGATGTGATCCAGAAGATTTCCAAGTTGGATACGTTTCTAAAACGACACATTGAAAGAATAAATGTATTTATCTCTCTTTTATTCAATTTCACATTGAAACTGCATTATGTAATAAATAAAGTACTTGTAAAGTAGCTGTAAGCTGAACCAACTCTTATTTTCGGATATTTCTGTTTTATTAATTTGTTTTATTTCACTGAATCAAATAAGAAAATAATCGTTTTCCATTTTATTTTATAATTTCAAATCATCATCTCACTTTTTCCTTCAGATAATTCTCTAAACCATATAACCCCAAGTATTTTTTGGATGGGAGTAGAGGTTTAAAAGAAAAAATATGAAAAAAAAATTATTTGAATTATAAATAATGAGTGGATTTTATTGAAAGAGATAAAAATTCATAATAGATTTGATTGACAATGTCTAAAAATTACATTACATCAACATAAATGTTTTTGGATTATTTTTATTAAAAATATATATAAATTTCATTTGAATAGTGAATAAGTATTTAAGAATAATTGTGACATTCTAAAAATACATCTACTTATTACAATACAAGTTTTATATATTTATATATAAGTTTAGAAATTTTTAAAATATTCTTAATACATAATTAGGACTTATAAAAATATAAATATTTATAATTCATAGTTCAAAACAAAACTCTAAAGTTTTCCATGTTCTCCTGTACCTGTATGATCATGTACTCATGTACATAATACAGTCATCGGAATTCACAACACAATAAGAAAAGTAAGGACAAGCTAGTGAAAATAAAATTTTATAATATACACAATTCAATCAAAAGAGCAAACCAAATTACATGGATCAATTTCTCAATTATTCAATCTTCTTCAGATTCCAACATAAAATGATCACATATATCCCACATGGATCTACACATCCAGGATACTCAACAAACATAATAACAACTTACGCCTTCCGGAAGTCCTACCAGAAACTAACACCTTATCTAATACCTAAGATTTAGATTAGGAGTGAATCCAAGAGAAAGTATCAAGGTAAGTTCAATACAACAACCCAAGTCGCGCATCTCATATGTGATAGTGTGCATGAACTCTCCCATCAGCTTCTTACCACCTGATATCTTAGTCTATGTCTATGTAACTTAGATCATCAGTGAAGCTCGGAAATCTCTCTTACCACATAGACATCAATACTTAATACACAAACAAACATTAGTCCATACATTATCCCAAATGTATGAATTCAATCTCATACCATTTTCATCATATAATATCATTCAAAATGCAATCCACAACATTCAAAATCCTATTTAACATAAAAAAATACTTAAATATTAAACCATCAAAATCTCATATTTCAACAAGTTTAAACAATATATATAAACAAACAACACAATATATAAACAAACAACTTCTCTGCAAGAGAAAATGAATATTGGGACCACATCCCCTCCACATCCAGATCTTCTAGCCTAGGGTACTATTAAAAATTAAAGTTAACATCCTTTATCTGAAATTTCTTATTCTCATGGAAATTCTACCTCAAATATGAGAACCACTCCAAAATTTGGGAATCTAGAGCAAGTTATCCAAACTGTTGGTTATTAATTCAGATTTTATTAGCCTTAAATGTTGATTATTAATTCAGATTTTATTACCTTAAATTATTTACCATTAATATTGCATTAATGGTCAGTTTACAGGACAATTAATATTCCTATTTTATAGCTTCTAGTAATTG
This sequence comes from Phaseolus lunatus, assembly GCA_013389735.1. NCBI lineage: Eukaryota > Viridiplantae > Streptophyta > Magnoliopsida > Fabales > Fabaceae > Phaseolus > Phaseolus lunatus. The sequence goes on from CM023861.1 coordinate 29,719,343, forward strand.
TAATTTTATTATATATATTATTGAAGTAAATCAAAATGTGTGAAGCAGTTCAATAGTTTTGCAATTCTGTGCAATTACATTCAATTAGTTCCTACAACCTTTTTCCTTCTATTATTTTCTTCAATTAGTTTCTATAGCTGATATCAGAGCCAGTCTGTTATCATGAACACTACCCAATTATCAGTCCCTATCCTTGATGGAAAAAATTACAATCAGTGGTGTGTGCAGATGAGAGTTTTGTTTGATTATCATGAGTTATGGGATGTCGTTGAGAGTGAAGTGTCTACATTAGCTAATAATGCAACTAAGGCGCAACGAGTAGCGCATCGTGACCAGAAGAAGAAGGATAAAAAGACTTTGTATCTCATCCATCAAAGGATGAATGACGAGACGTTTGAACAGATAGAAGGAGCAACAATTGCAAGTGAGGCTTGGACCATTTTGTCAACCAATTATAAAGGTGATAACAAATCAAGAGGGTGCATCTTCAAACCCTAAGACGCCAATATGAACTGCTGTAGATGAAAATCACAGAGACTGTTGATGTCTATATAAATAAAGTTCTTGCCTTGACAAATCATATGAAGATCAATGGTGAAACACAGCAGACAAAGGTGGATAAGATTTTGAGGTCTTTAACTCCCAGATTTGAACATGTTGTTGCTGCAATTGAAGAGGCCAATGAAAGTAAGGTTATTGTTCGGTTCCCTACGAGCGCATGAGCAGCGGATGAATGACAATAAGATTGAAAAACCAATTGAATAGGCTTTATAAGCACAAGCCTCAATTGGTAGCTCCTCATGAGGCAAAGGACGTGGTGGCCAAGGATGAGAAGACATGTATAATAAATCAAATGTGGAGTGTTATAACTGCCATAAACGTGGCCATTATGCAAATGAGTACAGATCAAATGTGGAATGTTATAACTGCCATAAACACGACCTTATGCAAATGAGTGCAGATCAAAAGGTGATAATCATGCTGCCAATTGTGCTCAAGAAGATCTTAATCATGAACAAGATGAAAATGATCATGCAGTACTAATGGTAGCCACAACAAATGAAACTCCAAACAATCAGACTTGGTATTTGGATACAGGTTGCACGAATCATATGCGTGGTCAGAAGTAGCTGTTTGCAGATTTGGATGACTCATTTCGCACAAAAGTGAAATTCGATGATGGCAAGTTTGTTCCGATGACTGGAAAAGGGCGAATTCTTATCACATTGAAGAATGGTGATCACAGCTACATCAATGATGTTTATTATGTACCTGATCTGAAGAATAATATTCTCAGTATGGGATAATTATTGGAGAAAGGTTATTCAGTTTTCATGAAAGACTGGATTTTGCACTTGAAGGAAAAAAATGGACGAGTACTTGCAAATGTGGAGATGGTGAAGAATCGAATGTTCAGACTCAACTTAAAGAGTACATTGTTGGAGAAGTCCCTTTGTGATGACAAAATTGAGCTTGAAGGTTTAAGGGAAAAATCAAATAGCTTGAAAGAATTGTGCAATTTATTGATTAATGAAAAGCATAATTTTCTCAATGAAAAGAGTGGATTGGTATCTCAATTGGAGAGTTTTGAAGTAAAATTTGGTAACCTAGAAAGAAGGTTTACAGAATTGGAAGAAAAATGTGTTGATATGGAGAAAGAAAAAAAAGTAGAGTCAATCAAGTTAAATAACCCCATTTGTTGCTTTTGGCACAAAAAGAAAACGTGAATGAATTACAATCCAAATTAGAAACCTATTATAATTTTACAAAGGTAGAACCAAAGGTCAATGATAAGTATCTTCCATCTTTTGTTATTGTTGATAAGAGTGTAGGAAATATCTTAGATGGTCCAGTTGCAGGATACAGTAAAGTTCTTTGTGACAATAATAGTTTTGATTTGGGAGAAGACAGTAAATGGAATGCTGTCAAGGCATCATCTAAAAGGGATATATGGTCTAATCATCATGTTCCAAGCTCATTGAAGCTAGAGTCTTTCTTAATTCCTTTTAATTCAAAGGGTGAAAGTGCAAAAGATTTTGTTTAGGAGACTAAAAGTATTTCAAACCAGAACTCTGCATGGGTTGGTGCAGTGAAGAAGACTGAAGTTGCTTCTAATTCAAAAGAGTGTGATGACTGTTGGAAAAATATTGAAAATGTGGGTGATGATAATATTCAGAAAAGCAATTTGAATGAATAATAAGAAAGGTTTGAGTTTAAGGGGAATAATACTGCAGATCAGAAGATCATATTGCAGATATTTTCACTAAGCCATTGAAGATCGATGCTTTCATTAATTTAAGAGATCTGTTGGGCATGAAGGTTATTCCAAATCAGAATTAAGGGAGGATGTTGGTTATTAATTCAGATTTTATTAGTCTTAAATGTTGATTATTAAGTCAGATTTTATTACCCTTAAATTATTTACCGTTAGTATTGCATTAATGGTCAGTTTACAGGACAATTAGTATTCCTATTTTATAGCTTCCAGTAATTGTAGTTTTATTATATATATTATTGCAGTTCAACAGTTTTGCAATTATATGCAATTACGTTCAATTAGTTCTTACAACGTTTTGTTTTCTATTATTTTCTTCAATTAGTTTCTACACAAACATTACCAAATTTTAGTATGATCTTAATCAAGTTGATAGAAACACTTTTCTCAACTGACCCCACTAAGATTGATGACTAAATCATAGATAATAAAAGATCTTTAGAGTAAAAATGTACTTACTTGAAAATCTGATCGGGTAGAAATGTACCTGACTCCTCAGTTACAATATGGTCTGATCAGATTTTTGAATAGATGATATATGGGAGAGAAATTGAAAAGAAAAGGGAGAGGGAGAGAGAAGGGGGAGAGAAAGGATAAGGGGGGAATCAAACAAAACTAGTTCTATTTTTTAGGGGTTACAATAATGATAAATATTGTAAAAAAAAAGTATAGAAACATTTATTACAATTATGGAATAAAATATATGTATATATATAGTTGGAAATGAAGTTGAAATTTAATTATTGATATGAATATAATTATTTTAAAAGTGTAAAAAAAGTAATTATTAAATTTTATTCATTGTAAAATTTGAATGCAATTAATATGTAGTAACAAAAATCAAATATAAATATGCATAAAAAAATAATGTTAGTAAAGAAATGTTACAAATAGTTCCATGGGATGATACGTTTTTTGAAACAAATCCTGAGCTACCATTGTACATATACATGTCAGATCTGTTAGAATTTTGTAGCTGGGGATCAGGACCTGAATATAAATATCATTCAATTTTTTATGATGTAAGTATCGTTACCTACATTTCATTTTCATTTATGTTAAATTAACATTCATTATGATTTAACTAATTACTTGTAGGTTTTTGAATGGTGTCTCTGTCACTGAGGGGAAGGAAAATGTGTATGGATTCTTAGATCCCGCATATACTAATCCCACTGGAGCAAAGACAAATGAGACCCAATCATACATCACTAACACCCTGGAAAAAGAGGGAAAAGAGGTTTATTTGTGCCCTTATATTAACGAGTAAGTTTAAATATATATGTTAAAAGTTTATTATATTCATGTTTTATAAATTTACTCAACTCTTTTCATGGATGATATAGGGGTCATTGACAATTACTTGTCTTATCATTGAATGATAGGACGACTTTGTGGTCCTGTTCCCTACACAAGAAGATATCCACAAGTTTTAAGAATATCATTGATAAGTAAGTACACTATAAACTTAACTATGGTTGAAACTATAATTAATCCACTAACAAGGTTTTTTGTATCAACCAGTTCATGACGTGGATATAACATCCTAAAAGGGAGATTGAATTCAAATTTTCAAAATTTGAACCGGATAAGATTAAAGGTTTGTAAGATTTTTCTTTCTCTTTTCATTGTTTAATTATACTAACTTTTACAATTTATTGAATTATAGTGTAATAAACAACCAGGAAGCTATGAGTGTGGCTATTACGTTATGCAATGGATGAGTGCCATTGTAAGACTAGGTCTTACAAGTAATTGGTAAAAGGTAAGATGTCTTAAATTATTTTTATAACTTCAACATATAAATGTATCTTAAAACTAATTTATGTGTCAACCATTTTGAAATGCAGTTCTTCACGGATGAGGAACCCATGACTTCGGAAGCCATGACATATGTGAGACAATCTTGGTCCACATATTTCCTAAATTTTTATAACTCTACGATGTGATCAATAGTGTAGGAAGATAGAGAGAGAGATATTATTACTGTTTTTGTATACATTTTGATCAATAACTATGAATTCACTTTTAGCTTATCTGAACCTGTTTATCTGTTTGGCTGCCTAGGTATAATTTAACTGCACTGGTTCATTTGTATGGGATAAACAAATAAACAAACTGCTCTAAAAAAAAAATCTTATTTACAAATGCGGTTATTTACCTTAGCTGCATCTGTAAATCAAGCGAATGATTTACAGATGCGGCTATTACCAAAGCGGCATTTGTAAATGTGATTTACAGATGCGGCTATGCAAAGCCGCATCTGTAAATCATTCCAATTCATGAAGGCACCACCTCTGGAGCATTTACAGATGCGACTCCAATAAAAAGCCGCATTTGTAAATCTTAACAATTGAAAAAGGAAGGCACCACCTCTGGAGCATTTATAGATGCGGCTCCAACAAAAAGTCGCATCTGTAAATAGTATTTATAGATGCGGCTATGTAGCCGCATTTGTAAATCTCTGATTTACAAGTGCATGTTGGTCAAATGCGGCTGTATAGCCGCATTTATAAAATGAAAATAGCCGCATTTGTTCTTCGTTTCTGCACCAGTGCAAACACTAAAATCCATGTTTAATAATAAATTCTTTGAAATTCAAATTCTAACATTTTGGAAACTATATCTCAAATAATGTAACAAGCTGTGTAAGTAGATTATATTATGTACCACACATTTTTTTCATTAGGACAATACCTACACTTAAAACAATAATGCAAAATGTCCATGTTAATTCTTTGTGCGTACTTGATATTTGTAGTTACAATAACAATGTCACCTAAATATACACCAATATAGTAAGTCCTTCAGTTTTTTATCTACTAATGTTAATTTGTCTTTGTCTTTGATATCAGTACAATACTTTGGATGTGGTGATTGATTCTAGCGATGTTATCTCAATGGATCTAAGATTGAAACATTGACATTATCTATAAAAACGAAACGAGATTTCAAACACGAATCCTAATTTCCTTAACCCTCGACTGAGGGGTTTGTTTTGATATATTCAATAGTCCCACATTGTTAAGTAATCTAGACCAAAGACATTTTATATACATTTTCCTTCTTTAATCTATTGAATTATTTTCTAAGAAAAAATTAATAATAGAATTTAGAATTTCAAAATGTACAATATCTTAAATTTGGTATTGACTCTCCCAAGAAAAAAAATATCACCCTTTGAAAAGAAGAGACACCAAATACTAATTGTACACATAAAAAAAATCTATTTATACTAAAAATTAGAAACGAGGAAGCTTGGAAATGTTTTAAGTTTTTCTGTTATGGAACAATGGTGTTGGAATCGTCTTTGGGGACTTAGACTCAAAATAAATTTTATTAAGTAAATTAGTGGTTGAAAACTAAATGTTTCCAAATATTTTGACTATTTTATTTATCATTTAAATAATTTTATGTAAAGTAACATAAATTTATATATGATATTTTTACTTTACAAGAAACTCGCTTTAAATAAAACTAGAGTTTACAACTTTTGTTTCCAAAACCGTTTTTATTTTAAAAGGAACTTTTCAATTTTTTAAAAAGTATGGCCGGCGGTTTTTGTTATTTTTGAGTTATTATTTTTAAGTTCGATTTAGAAAATAACTTTTGAGTGGGAATGAAAAAAAAAAAGGCTGAGACAAATGAAGAGAATATTTAAATTTTTATAAAAAAAAATGTGAAATAAAAATCCACTACCAAAGAAATAAGTACAATAGGAATACTATTTTTTTTTTCTCAAGAGATACAAAGAGTTTTTATCAGTTAATACAAAATCAACGGCTGATAAAAATGAATGAATCGTCCTCCATTGTTCAAGTTGATTATTAACCAAAAACAATCTTCTCATAAAAATTTATTTATTTCAAGACAAATTCATATTGATATAAAATAAATAGTCTAAAATTAATGTAATTATCAACCATGTCACTTAAAAAATAATAGTGAAAGAGATGACAATTTTTTTTTTATATAATACCATTTATAAATATCATTTTATATATATATATATACATATATATATATATGCTATAAAATATGATATGATGATCTAATACTAATTAATATATTTAATATAAAGTGATATTTTTAAGCATGTAATTTATATTAATTATAAATGTCATAATTATTTTACCAGTCAAAACAATTTTGACATAAAGAATGATGCATGTAAATGTTACTATTATAAAATAAATTAAGATAGGATTATAATAAAAATTTAAGTATACAAAATTATATCTCATTAATGGATGTATTTACTTGTCATTACAGTAAAATGTTTTGGCATATTTGATCTAGAAGTAATGTAGGCCAACAATATATGCATTTGATTCTTTATGGCTGAAAGCTTAGTTTCTATCTCCACTAGATGTCCTCAATATTTGGTGAAAGTGTACTAGATAAAACACAATTCATACTGTTACACAATTCATACTGTTTAACCTTGTTGTAGTTATCTTAAAAACCAAGGCTAATACAAACTTCTTATAAGAGTCTTTTTAGCCTGATTTGTATGCTTCTTACCAAATATTCTGACAACAAAATCACGACTGTGACCACCACAAATAAAACATTATCGTTGTGAAATTGATACAGTTTACCTTTTTATTTATTTTTCTCTTAAAATAACTATCAATAAATTAAAATAAATATCAATAAAAAAAATCCTTACTAAGAGCTTTTACTTGATGATCAAAACACATTTGGTGAAACAACTTAATTTATTTCGTTGATAGAAAGAACAGCTTTTACTTGAGAATAAGGACGTGATGTTACTTCTCACTTCTTAATTCTTATTGGCTCCCAATTCTAATAATTAAACTCTGCAATATCATTAGTAATATGTCACTAACTAACTAACAATACAATATTATTGAACTATTGCGTTCCTACCATCGTTTTAAATGGTGAATAGGAAAATTATATTTATAATCTTGTGCGATATTTAATTTAGTATTATGAATAAGAACACATAATGCACACAAAGAATTCTTACTTTTATTAATTACATACTTTTAACTTTCTCTTTTTAGAACGTACATTTAACACATTACATTCAAAAATATTAACTCTTACATTTTTCAATTTTTATTTCTTTTACTTCACTTGTATATTAACTCTATCAGAAATATTCAAAGCATTTCGATAAAACACATATCCTACTGTTCATCACCTCATATAATAGTATAACATTATAAAAAATGAATAAATGAAATTAAACAATATATTTAAAGGGTGTCTCAATTTCTTTACACAATAAAAAAATCTGTGGAAAGACATTATATTAAACAATATTTTTTATCCCTGTCACAGTTTCTTTTAATTATTTTCAAAATTTAAAGTTCTTAAGTTATTATTTGAAAAACATTTCTTCTAGTTTAATATTTTTTCCCCAAATCTTAGTTTTCATATATTAGTTATTATTTACTTCTAAAAAGTTATATTAATTTTAATTATAATTTATTTATTTATTTTTCAATTACTTATTATATTTCTTATTTATTTATTTATTATAATTTAGCTATACATTTCTGAAATCAACTCATTTATATTTTCAAAGACTTTGTTTAAATTAATTATACACACTTCCTTATAATTTAAAATATTTTCTTCTAATTGTGTTTTAGGTTTGTATTTCTATTTCGCATAATTTTTGAAGAAGTTAGCACATTTGAATGTAACAAAAAGAATCAAATGACAACTGGTTTGAGTAATTTCATTCGTATTACAAGCAATAGAATTATCAATAACTCATTCAATGAATCCGACAAAACACAAAACTTTAAACCAACAGCATTTGATGACATTTGAACTTCAAATGGAAAAAGTGGTGAGCTTTAAATGTTCTCCCGATGTTCGTTCACAAACCTTTTCAGTCTCTCACTAATGGTGGTTGTTCCTTCCTAACAGAAAGAATTGCAGAATACAAAACCATAAAAAAGAGGGTAAAGTGGTCATCAAAGATTTGCATAATGAAATATTAGCTTATAAAAATATATTTGAAGGAGTAATTAATTAATTAAACAAAGTTAGGAAGAAACGCAAAGGAGAAATATCAGTGATTATGCATACTTTTTGTGCTTTCACAACATGTAGCATTGAGTTTTCAGTGAGTGAAGAATGGACACTGATGACCTCTATGGTCTCTTCGTGCAGTATGCGAATAATTTCTGTCAGAATGAACTGGTTGCCAACTGCACACATCAGAATGATTTGTAGAAAGGAATCCATTTCATGAATCTCAATTTTTGGTGCTTCATAACTGCTGGAAGAGGCACTACGAGATCTCTTCTTTTGCTGTAGTAAGCTTTCTTTCTTCTGCTGTGCCATCTTCACCTGTGTCTCCAAGTTCTTGATGTAGTTGGTAGCCTCGTCTATTAAATCACCACGTGATAATGCTCCTCCCTGAATTAACTGAAAGTTACAATCAATAGACAGACATATATAATATTTTTAGAAGAACAATATTCTATATTTCCGCGAATAAATCTATTCATGCATGGTGCAGGGAGAGAGTGAGAACATGCCCTGGGAATATTATTGTTTGGCAGAAGAGAGTTAAGGTTGAAACAAAGGTTCTTCATATGGTTTCTCCTGTTTTTTTCTACAATCTTTCTTTCGACCCCCTTGATTAAAGAAGGCCGATCCCTTTGCTGTTGATCACCCATTTTTCCTGCTTATGTTCAGATATTTACTGTATCTAGGGTTCTGAGAAAATTGTTTGGGGAAACCCGCACTTTATGCCTTTTCTGGATGCTGTCCTATCTGTTTAAGGCAATTGTTTAGCCTCTTTTTAAGCAGTATCTATGCAGGCTAGCCGCTGGATTTTCATAGTAGTGGTGCAGTTGTTTGTTTTTTCTCTAAGCTTTTAGGAAGTGTAAACTTGTGGGTTATTTATATGGGTTGGGATAATCTGAACACTCACCAGAATTAGAGAAAAGTTTTACACTGTGAACAGTATAAGATATTCAACTATTATTGTTCTTCTTGGACCAAATCTGAATCTTCGCAACCCCTCTCTACGGCTCTCTTCCTTACATTTTTTATATTATTATTATTATTATTATTATTATAATAATATATTATTTGGTTCAATTTCATGTTATGTTGTCAAATTGGTACCATTTAAAAAATAGTTAATCTAACACAACCCACTCTTGAGCGGGTTGGACTGAGTTAGGCCAATTAGGTTAAGATTTTGAAAAAATATATTTTTTGAAAAATAAATTATAATATTCAACTATCAATTTAAATAAAAAAAAATAACATCATGTTTACAATATATAGCTAAAGACTTCAAGTAAATTAATACGAAATCATAATAAATTTTTCCAAACTATTAAGACATAAGAATAAAAATATAGCAAAATTTTTCTATTTTTTTATCAGTAAAAAACGAATAAATAAATAAGAATTATTTCATAGATACCTCAATCCTTATACAAATTTTTTTTTAACGTTCTTACTCTAACATACAAACCTCACGTGAAACATTCATATATTCATGTAAACCTTTACAAAACCCATTCTAATCCCTCTACTTGTCAACAAAATCACCTAGTAATTTTTGACAAATTTCATATAAACCAATGTTTAAGACACCAATTAGAATATGAAAAACTTACTTTTTAGGCTTTGTTCACTACCCATGACCACGCTTTTAGCTGCGCCATTGTGAAAATCTCTATAAATAATTTTTTAATTTATAAAATAATATCTAACATAGTCAACATGATGACTAATTTAATTAATATTTAATGATTTTCTTGTAGTGTGATGATCCTAGCAAGTGCAACAACAATTTTCTCTTGGTTGAATTCAATAAGTTTCAAATTCATGGCATTAAGGTCACCCTCGCATAGAGAAATAGAGTTATCTTCAATAAATGTAAAGTAAACCACTTTGAGATATTCACGTTAACACAAGTTAAAAGTCTGGTCCTGGATAACAAGGAAAGGTTAGCGGTTTTCACCTATGTTCAGTGGTGTATTGATCCTAAATCTTGTCTAAAGATTTGTGGTATGAGAAGGATTAAGCAGTGTCTTCTTTTTTGGTGTTTGTGTGAAGCTTAGTGCTTAGTTTTTCTTTTTGAGTAGGGTTTTACGTTTACTTTATTGAGTATGTCTGTTAGCTCTTATAGAAATACTGTATAAGGGTTGAGACACCCCTCAAGTGTTCCCTTTTATTTAATTCATTTTTTGTCGATAAAGAAAAAAGGTCACTCTCACATCATTTTTCAATACTTAATATTATTTCTCTATTAGGTTCATATAACAACCATTCAAATATTTAATCTAATTAATGGTTCCATACCTTTTACTATTAGTCTTATATTACTTGTCAAAATATATAACAATCATTTTGAATTTTTAATCTAGTTAGTGGTTCCATGCTTTTTACTATTTGTCGTATAAGACCCTGTCGTCATAGTACATACAAATTACATTGCCATCTACCTTGTTGTAATGAACCCAAACCTTTGAGAGAGCCTTTGTAGATTTTCTCTTGAGTCATTAACATGGTTAAAATGACTCTAACTATGTAGTAACCTCTGTCATTAATGATGATTGAACTTCAAGGTGCAAATTGAGTATGACCTTTAGATGATGCTACTGGTGACATAGGACTTGAGTCATCCATACTTCTCGTGTTGGTAATAGAAAAAGTACAACTAATATTTTCCATTTGCATGGACACTGGAATAATTACAAATTACCAAAATATTTCAGTAATAATGAACACTTTTTTTCAAATAAGAATAATTAATAATAATAAATAAAAGAACAATTACAAATCAACATTGTCCCAACAAACCTACCATGTCCTCCCAATCAAGTAAAAAAAAACACAAAAGAACCATACAACACATGTTGTTGGTGTGCTTTATGCCCATGAGGAAGAACTTGTGTTCTTGCAAATAATAAGCAAGTAGTGATAGAGAGATAAAGAGTGACAAAGAAGGAAGATACCTAAAATAGAGATCGAATATGAAATTCTGTTGGAGAAGACGAAACATAGGTGAACAACAAAGACAAACAACAAAGTCAAATGACGAAGGCAAACAATAGAGGAAAAAAGACGGAGACAAATAACATATGTGAATGACGGAGGAGAACAACAAAAATAAGAATGTTAAGGTTGATGCGAAGAAGAAGACATGTCATCAAAATGTTTATCTTTCTCTGTCTAATGTTAGAGTTAACATGTGACATAGGCAAATGATGGAGACGAGTGAAAGAGACAAGAATGTTATGATTAATGCAAAGAAGAAGACACATCATCATAAAAGTGTTTAAGTTTATTTGTCTGATGTTAAAGGTGAGATGCAATGGAACTAAACGTTGGAGCTGAAAGACAAAGATGGAAGAAGACACAATGTCAAAAGAGTTTTTAGTGTGTTTAATGTTATGCCAACTACGAGTAAGTGTTAAATATAAGAATGAGTATTAGGTTGGGTATCGAATCACTCATAATAAATTTATCATTCAACTTGTACAAGAGCATATTAATTTGGGTTGGTCAAATTTAGCTCAATAATAAATAAAACACAACTCAATTTAATTAAGTTGACGACATTGAATCATCATATTAACAAACATCCATAAATTTAATACTATTACATAAATCTAATGATCTCTCTATTTAACTATATCATAAACCTAATAATAATATACGAGTGTAATAATCCAATATATAACAAGTATAAGTATATCTTCTTACATAATTAATATTCCAATGAAATATCTCCATAAAATATGCATTGTGGAACAGATAAGATATGTTATGATCATATAATCTTCCCACCATAAATAGTTACATTTAATTTAGAAATGATAATATTTAAATATTAAGTAAGCATCTTTTCTGCTACACACACCTTTTTAACATGAATATTTTTTTTTATGGGCAAAAACAAATTTAACATGAACATGGTACCAATTAATCTGCCGAAGAAAAAAAAATGATACCAATTAATCTATACTTAATTTCAGTCTCAATACACGTTTACCCATTAATAGTATAAATTTATTTATATTATAAGTAATGTAAGATAACAAATGATAGGAAAAACGCACACAGAAGCAACACACATAATCACGAAACAACGCAAGAAAATAAACGTGGAAGCAACACACATAATCACAAAACAAAACAAGAAAATAAACGACACAAGACTTAATGTGGTTCGGTCACCAACTGCAACCTATATCCACACAGGCAACTATTAGGTTTTATTTTATTCCTATTACATACCAATTATAAGTACACTAATCTCTTTAAATAGAAAATATAAAGGGGACACAATGATTAAGCTCACTCACTAAACATGGTGTCTGGTCAGCCAACCCAATTGCTCTTGGCTTCATACCCAACAATCTCCCACTTGAAGCCACAAAACAATGTTCACCTGCGCTTCAACTGTGTACATGTACTTCTGTATTCTGTCACCGGAACTCAATGTTCCACCACTAGTTGCCACCTGCCTTCTTAATCATTTTGAAGGCTTCGTTGAAACTCCCCTGAATTTCAACACATTAGTCATGACTGAAATTGCCACTGACCCGTTCTCTGTTCCTACCGGCTCCCACTTACACGAACTGTCTGATCCTGGAATAGCTTGAGAACAAACACTCTCCATACTCAACAAGAATTTTTCTGAAGATGTTTCAACAGCTGGAATACTATTCATCCTAACTTACTATCGTATAGAGACCTCAGCTGAAACACGACCCGTGCTCCCACTGCCACAAGTACCTCTGACTAGTCTACCTGAACCTTTCCATGCTCGTTCACCCTGAATCTAACTTGTGGCTCTAGGTTTCTCTTTTGTAAAGACAACTATCTTCTGCCCACGAAATTCTGTGAACCGGACTTTGTTTATCTTCTGAACTGGGACAGTCACTCCCTCAGACGGTAATTCAACCATATACAACGAACCTCTCTTTCTTCCGCGGGCCATGACAAGATTTCCCTTGACAACCTTCCACTGCTGATTTCTAAACTTCACTTCATGTCCTTGTTCGTCCAACTACCTAACAGAAATCAAATTTCGCATCAAGCTTGGAATAACTTTGATATCCTTCGAAGTCCAGAAATCAATTGGCATCTTCAACACTATGTCACCCATGCCCGTAACATCAAGAGTTCGGTTGTCTGCTAGTCTTACCTTTCCAAAATCCCCAATAACTAGATTCTGCAATGCTTCACTGTTGTGGATAGCATGAAATGAAGCACTAGAATTCGTGACCCAGGAACCCACACTGCTATCCGCGCAACAGACTAAGTGGTCCTCGCTCGCGAAGTCTTCTGCAATGTTGACTTGTTTATCATTTGGGCATTGATTCCTGAAATGCCCCACCTCCTTGCAGTTCCAACATGTTACACTTAAGTCATCCCGATTCTTTGACTGACTCCTTCTTTTGTTTTTGCTCCTACTATCTCTGATATCTTTCTTACCTCTGATGACATATAGCGATTCACTAGATAATTCCCTAGAACTCCTTCTTCGGACATCCTCGCCAAGAATGAGATCATGAATATTCTCAAAAGTGAATCCATCGGGTCCTGTTGAACTGGTAACTGTTGTAACCGTTCCGGACCAACTGTCAGGCAAAGAAAATAGCAGTAGTAAAGCTTGAAATTCATCATTGAACTTAATGCCCACTAAGTCTAGCTAAGATTGAATTCATTTTATTAATGTGTTCAGTAACTGAATTGTTATAACTTCGTGCCGTAGCGAAAAACAGCCACACCCCGCGCCTAGCACCGTACCGTCACTATCGCACCAGCAGCACCGGCCACAACACCCAGAACCAGCGACCAACCTGCAGAACTCATGCACAACCACCTGCGTCCACCGCGTCACTGGTCACCGCCGTCGCACTGCACTCCGTGCTGTCTCACACCAGTGCACGCGCAACCCTGCGTCTTCCGTCATTGCCATCGCACTGCACCTCCATGCCGTCTCGCTCACCGCAAGCACATGCACCTGTTCGCCGTGAAATGCAATCCGTCGTCGCCTTTTCGAAACCCTAGCTTTGGGACGCTATTACTGCCCCTATGAAATCCTAGATTTGGGATGCCGCTGCCGCTTCTACAAAACCCTAGCTTTGGGATGCCGCTGCTGTTTCTACGAAACCCTAGCTTTGGGATGTCGCTGCTGCCTCTGCGAAACCTTAGCTTTGGGATGCCACCGTCGTCTCTGCAAGACCCTAGCTTTGGGACGTTATTATCGCCCCTGCGAAACCCTAGCTTTGGGACGCTGCTGTCACCCCTGCAAAACCCTAGCTTTGGAACGTTGCTGCCGCTCCTGCGAAACCCTAGCTTTGGGACGCTGCTGTCGCCTCTGCGAAACCCTAGCTTTGGGATGTCGCTGCGATCGCAATTTTCAAGTCTCGTCGATTAATTTTTGTTGGTCAAATCTCTAGTGTGTAAACGAACCAAGCTCTGATGCCACTTGATGGAAAAAATGCACGCGGAAGCAACACACTTAATCACGAAACAACGTAAAAAAATAAACGACACAAAATTTAGTGTGGTTTGGTCACCAACTGCAACCTACATCCACACGGACAATTATTAGGTTTTATTTCATTCCTATTGCACACCAATTACAAGTACAATGATCTCTTTAAATAGAAAATATAAAGGGGACACAATGATTTAGCTCACTCACTAAACATGGTGTCTAATCAGCCCAACCCAATTGATCTTGGCTTCATACCCAACAAAACATCTATCCTTTTACATTAGTTTTTAGCCATAATCACCCTTCAAAATGGCTTCTTGAATTATATGTTGTGGATAAAAGATTACTAATTGTTGAAATATATTTCATTTGTATCCTTTCAAATACACCATGTGATAGCTTGTCAAAGAATCTTCTAAACTTTTTAATTAATCTAAGAGAGTGTGTTACAAAAATTACAAGAAAATGATTCTAACTTACAATCCCCTTCCAATAAGATTTGTATTTAATTAATCTAAGAGAGTGTATTTAAAATATTTTTTTTTTAAAATTTGCTTTTAATGTTAGTCCCCTTCCTATAACATTTCCTGAGAGAATAACATAAGAAAGAAATATAAATATAATGTAATACTAATAAATAAATAGATAGATAGATATATAGATAGATAAAAATGATAAATAAATATAGTAAAAAGTGTAAAGTAGAAAAGAGTACCGTTGGTTCGTCATTATTCTATTTTTTAAACTAATGGTTTTCAACATTATTGTTGAATAAAGATGAGTTGGCTGGACCAAACGTAATCTCAGCACCTGAATGCTAATCTCAGTAAATAGCGGAAAATGATTTGATAGTTTTTATACACGTGAAGCCGAAACTTTTGACAAATGCAAGTGATAACTTGGTATCACTGATTTATACATTAGTTAACAGTATATATTCTTTTTTTATAATACGTTTAATATACTATCATATCGTTTAACGATCTATTATATTATTTAAAATTATTTAAGAGTTAAAGTTAATAATAATTTATATATATATTTCTTTTAATGGATTGATATATTTTTAAAAAAAAAAATCGTAATAAATGTTGTTAACGATCTTGAGAACTCAAAGAATGTAGCTCAACAATAATAAATGTTAGTGTTTGAACTTAAACAAGTACTTAAATTTTAGAGCTGTTTAGTCAATAACATCATCATTAATAACAATGAAAGTTCACTTAAAATGGCGGATAAATATATATTCAATTAATATATTAACATGATAAGTCAAACTAATATTATTATTAGTATATAATGCATTATAATTAAGAGTAAATATTCTAAAAGAGAGGTCATTCACACATGACATAATCAATCATTATTAAAAGAAATCTCTTTCAGACAATAATTTAAATAGCTCAATAATTGATTATATTTTCTCGCAATCAAACTATGTATTAAACTATACATTTTAAAACAAACAAATGAATTTCAAATCCACTAATTATTCTTAATTAATCAAGACTCGCTCAATTAATTAATATTACGATTTGATTAACTTTTTGTCTTAATGTCTCAATAAATTAAATTTTAAAAATTAATTAGATCAACTTTCTAAAAGATATGACCAAACAAGCACACAACATAAACTATTTAAGGATTGTTGTCATCGCAACCAAGTGTGAGATTTCCCCATGCCAAAACCAAAATCTAAATATGACCACAGGTAAAACTTAATTAAACACTTGTTATATTTATTCGCTTTTCGAAATTACTGAATATAAAAGTTAGTCCATAATTTAGACCAGAAAAAGTATAAAATATTTTCTCTAAGAATTTTTTTTTAATCTAAATTTAGCTACTTTTATTCTAATTTAAGATATAACTCCAAGCATACTTTAATTAATTGAGATTATATTTCTAATTTCTCTTTTTTATTCTTGATATCAAGTTCCCAATAAAGCCCTTTCTAAAGTGATATTTTAAGAAAAAAAAATTGTGAGAATTCTAAATTAAAATATAAAGTCAACAATATCACTTTATAATTTTAAATTACAAAATTTGTGAAAGAATTCAGGAATACACTTTATAGAATGTAACCAATAAAATTTTTATATTGGATATGATTAAGATTGATTTGAGCATATATTTTTATTTTAGTAATTCAACCTATTTAAAAAAAAAAAGTAACAGCAGATTAAGAAAAGGTATGAGTAATTTGGAATATATATATATATATATATATATATATATATATATATATATATATATATATATATGGCCTAGAATTTCGTCTTATGTATTTGGGCTGGACCAGTGGAATATCACAATAACCAAAGAAAGGGGATTTCTCCCTGTACTCCATGTTTTTTTCCTACACTCTTATAATTTAAAAAATACCTAAATTATTTTTTATTAAACCTTTTTTAGTTTTAGAATGTAAAATTCATAAACTTCTCAGATTATAAGATTTAAAAGTTAAAATTTATAATTTTATTCAGAATATAAAATTTACATTTTAAAATGTGCATCATGATATAAATTTTCTGTTACTAATGGTATAATCTTAAATATAAATTTTATATTATATTATAAATTATATAGTTTATAATATAAAATTTTATATTTTGAATTATACAATTTAAAATGTAATATAAAATTTGTATCATGCAATGCAATGGAGATGAGAATGCTTTTGGGAACCTTGGCTAGTCAATATTCTTCACAATCATCAAGAGGGAGTACTCTCAAAAAAACAAAAAAGAAACAAGATAATAGGATACTGCGACTCTACAGAAGGTGCAGATGAAGAAGGGTGTTGTAGAGTTTTTATTTTTTATTTTTTATAAAGAATAAAATGATCATTTATCATCCATGGAAGTGAAGGAAAAAACTATGAAGGTGTAGGAAGATATAGCCACAAATGACACGTCAAACAAGAGAAAAAAATATAAAGTTTTTTTTTTCCAATAAAGGAAGAAAACATGTCCACTTAATCAATAACACTTGTTTTTCTAAATTCTATTTACAAAATACCTTTCTAATAAGAAACTTTATAATTTAAAAAATTTAAATAAGAATTTCATTTGTTTTAAATTCTAAATTTTTTATTTAGATAAATTAATTTAAATTTTTAAATTTTATTTTTCTTATTTAGATAGAGTATTACCCTCACCATCAAGTATAATATTATATTTTAATATTAAAATAATATTTAAAAATTAAAAAATATAAATTAGTAATATTTTTATTTGACTAAAGTTTTAAGATTTTTCAAGTTTACTTCGTTTTGATTTATTGACATCCATTGAAATTATTTTTAACTTAATAAATAGTATATGGATTAATAATGAAAAGGAATTTTACATTATCTAATTACAAAAAAACATTTATGTCAAGTTTATTAATTTTTAAAATACCTCTTTTTAAAGTCTTAACGTTTTTAATTTATTGACATAGTAAAACTTTTTCCATCAAAAGAATTTAAACTTTAAGAAATTTAGATATATATATATATATATATATATATATATATATATATATATATATATATATATATATATATATATATATATATATATATATATATATATATATATATATAACCTTTTCCAACTTTATATTATGAACGGAGTAGAAGATTTCATTTTGACATAACAACATAAATTTAGGAGAGAGTAACATGCCTCTTCTATAAAACCCTATAATTTACCATGCAAGCTAGGGTTAGTAGAACTTTCTTGGACGGCAAGGTGATATTTCTAATTCTAATCCTAACCCTAATCCTATCTTACGCAACACATCACATCTTCTCATTTTATCCTACAAATAGATCCTCTTTTATATGTAAAATTCAGATTTTGATTGAGTAAAGAATCTCTCCTAAATTACTTTAAGAATTCCTCTCTTAGTCTCTCTGTCTTGTTTTCATTCTCCTAGTTGAGAAAAGCTTAGAGACTTGCTAGAAGGTTGACCTAATCTCTTTCTAATTGTTCACAGAATCACCTTGCATGTGATCTTTACTACTTGTGCTGATGTGAGTTGATCTGAAGATTGCATATTTTATGGGTTACACTTATGAGTTTTTGTTTTAAGCAGAATATGGTGAAAAACCCAAAGAAGATTTCCACTGGACACAAACTTAACCAAGTGGTTAAATGTGAAGGTTTACTTCTAGAGGACAAAGAGAAAACACAATTATATGGCAAAGATGATGATGAGGTGCAGAATTAAGACAATGAACAAGATAAAGAAAAACAATGTAAAGACCGGAATTAAAGAGTATAGAAAGGCATAAAATGGAATGGAAAGTGGCGTAAATAAGAATGAAAAGGATGAAGGGATGAAGAAAACTTATGGAGAACGCAATGAATCATGCCATTTGGAATGGTGGAAGACTCCAAGATAAGTGGTGAAGAGCCTCCACTTGAAGTGCACAAACACTCAAGACAAGACTAAAAGAGGAGAGCACTCGAGTATGACTAAACACTCTTGCAGAGTTTCTTTCTATTTCAAAATTTAATGTGTAAATACATGAGGCAAGACACCATTTATATAGGAGAAAGTGACTTGGGGAGAAGGAGTGAGAGAGGTAGCGGTGTCATTTTGTGAGAAACCTTCTAGAGGTACGTCAAAGTGGAGTGCTTCCCAAGCTATCCTACATCTTCTAGAAACTAGGTTAAGGGGCGGTTTGGAAAAGGGTTTCTAGAAGCTAAGTTTTTTGTGGGTTTGGCATAAGCCTAATATTATACTAAGTACACCCTATTCTAGCTTATTCTTCTAATTGCACCCCCAAAGTGAGTCCAATTTATTTACATAAATTTGTCTTGTGAAAAGACTAGAAGGAAGAACATCTGATATTCTGGTTTATGTTTGGTTCTTCTTCTGCTGAGGCTCTCTTAAGGTTTGGTGGGGCCTGATCTTGTATATTAGAATTAGAGGCCTAAACAAGAAGAAGTGAATTGTTTTTGAAAGATTTTTGCAAGGATTGAAGGTAGAGTGAAAGGCTATGAAGAATCGATCAATTTAAAAATCTGTTCAACCAATAAAAACAGTTTTAAGTTTGATTATAGAAAATCAACCAGTTATTTTCACGAAACAACCGGTTGTTTATACCAACAGATTTGAAAAACAATGTTAAAACAACTTAATGAGTGTAGGGATAGAGAGAATCACACAAGATGTTTATACTGATTCACTCTTAACCAAGAGCTACATCCAGTCCTTAGCTAACCACTGAGAATTCACTATGTAATCAACCTTAGATTACAAAACACACACCAAGAGTGATGATCTTGAACCTTTCAAGAACACACACCACTCTATGGAAAACAACACAAATTCTAGAAACACCTTCAGAAACTGCCTTCACTAGTGCAAAATGATGAAAGGAATATTCCTTACTAAGTGCGGCTTCGCGCTCAAACGCATTTGTAAAAAATGTGGTGGCATTTTCGAAATTAATTTGATTTACAAGTGCTGCTAAAGTAAAACTGCATTTGTAAATCAAAGCGCTTTGACTTACAAATGCGGATATGGTAAATAGCCGCATTTGTAAATCAAGCGCTTTGATTTACAAATGCGTTTTTACAATTAGCCGCTTTTGTAAATTTTTTTTACCTTAAAATTTGAAACGCGCCACTGCACTTTCATACTTTCTTCTCCACTTTGCCTTTCGTTTTCACTGTTCCTGCACTCGTGTACGCTCTAAGTTCATCGCTTCTCTACATCTTCATTCCTTTGTGCCATTGTGAGTTTCTTGAATCTCTTTCTTCCTCTACATCTTCACTACGTATAAATTTTTTTCGTTTTCCTTATATTTGCTTTTTCTCCTTGCATTGGTGGTGGAAGGTACTGTTCCCTTGGTGTTCTCATCTCCATCACTGCTCCTTCGTTGTACCGCCACCGCTTTTGTTGTCACCGCCATTGCTAGCGCTCCTCTGCCACTTCGATCATCACCAACGTTGGTTCACACACAAGGTTGGTGTTTTGTTTTAAATATTTTGAATTTTTCTTGGTGTATTTTTGAATATATTTTTTTATGTATTATAATTTGTATATTATTTAATATAAATTTGTATTAATTTATATAATTTGTATTTTCTAAAATTTATATTATTTAGTAGTTAGTTGTTATGTTAGTTTTGTTATGTTAGTTGTTAGTTTATAATAGAATTTATGTTATGTTAGTTGTTACTTTAGAATAGAATTATCGTGTTTGTATTGAGTCCGAGGGTCTTCAACCTTCGGCAATAATACGTGCTGGTATTGAGTCCGGGGGTGTTTGACCCTCAATAAATGCGTGAGATAGAACACTGATTAGAAAATCCTAACTATATTCCAGAATATATAATGGATCGAAGTTGAATTAATTCTGTTTGTATAATTAGTGATAAGTACGAAAGAGGAGTAGAAGAATTTATACAATTTGGGCAACGTAACGCGATTAATAGTGGTCATGATGGAGCAAAGATCAAGTGTCTGTGTGTTAATTGTTTGAATGGAAGGATACTGGATGTTAATATCATGAGGGAACACCTTCTATGTGATGGGTTTCTTCGATCTTATACAACTTGGACATGGCATGGTGAATTATTAAATTTACCACGTGTTTCTGTAACTGAAGAATATGTGGGCTCCACCATGGATGAAGCAGTACACGACGATGTAAATGATAATCGATTGGAGGACATGATTCGTGATGTGGGAGTTGAGTCTTTTGCAAAAGCGCATGGATATGGAAGTATGTCAAGCGATGCTGAGACTCCATTGTATCCTGGATCAACTAACTTCACACAATTGTCGGTGGTGTTAAGATTGATGAATTTGAAGGCAATAAATGTATGGACTAATAAAAGCTTCACGGAATTGCTCTAGCTGTTGAAGAATATGCTTCCAGAGGGAAATACTCTACCTAATCGTAATTACGAGGCCAAAAAGATTCTCTGTGCAATGGGTATGGAGTATAAAAAGATACATGCATGTCCTAATGATTGTATATTATACCGGAAAGATTTTGAATTGTTGAAAAGTTGTCCGAGGTGTGGGTTATCACGTTATAAATTGAAACAAATAGATGATGATACTATTGAAGATATGGAAAAGCATGGACCCCCAATGAAGGTTATGTGGTATCTTCCCATCATTCCAAGGATGAAGCGTTTGTTTGCAAACCCAGATGATGCTAAGAATCTTAGATGGCATGTAGATGAGAGGAAATACGATGGCATGTACCGACATCCAGCTGATTTTATTCAGTGGAAGAAATTCGATGATGAGTTTTCAAAGTTTGGTAAAGAATCAAGAAATATCTGACTTGGTTTAGCTACAGATGGAATGAATCTGTTTGGTAATATGAGTACAAATCATAGTTCATGGCCTGTTTTACTAGTTATTTACAACTTACCTCCTGGATTGTGCATGAAGTGAAAATACATGATGTTCTCTATGATGATATCCGATCTGAAACAGCCAGGGAATGACATAGATTTTTATCTAAGTCCCCTAATCGAAGATTTGAAGTTAATGTGGGATCAGGGTGTTGAAGTATTTGACGGATTTGCTAATGAAACTTTCAAGCTGCATGCCATGTTATTTTGCACCATCAATGACTTTCCGGCATATGGTAACTTATCAGATTATAGTGTTAAGGGTCATAAAGCATGTCCAATATGCGAAGAAGACATTTCTTCTCAAAAATTGAAACATGGAAGGAAGACAGTATATCTTCTACATCGGAGGTTTCTTAGAAGTCATCATCCTTACCGGAGGTTGAAAAAAGCCTTTAATGGACAGCAAGAGACTAGTGGTCCAGCAACTCCACTAACTGCTGTTGAGGTTTACAAAAAGGTAAATAACATATACCACACCTTCAGTAAGTAAAAAAAAGTCATCTGTGACAAACATTTGGAAGAAAAAATCAATCTTCTTTGATCTTCCGTACTGGTTAAGGTTAGAAGTCAGACACTGTACAGATGTAATGCATGTTGAGAAGAATGTGTGTGATAGCTTAATTGGTACACTTCTTAACATTAACGGGAAGACGAAAGATGGTATAAATGCTTGTTTAGATTTGATTGAGATGAACATACAAGGCGAGTTGGCACCAATACAAATGGGTAAATGTACATATTTGCCCTCCGCCTGTTACACTGTGTCAAAAGATGAAAAAGTAAGTTTCTGTCAATGTATAAAGGGTGTAAAAGTGCCACAAGGACATTCCTCAAATGTGAAGAGCCTAGTGTAAATGCAAGATTTGAAGTTAATTGGGTTGAAGTCTCATGATTGCCACATCTTGATGCAACAACTTCTGCCTATAACTATTCGTGGGATCTTACCAAAAAATGTTAGACATACCATAACCCGTTTGTGCTCATTCTTCTCCTCCATCTGTTGTAAAGTCATTGATCCATCAAAACTAGATGAACTTTAAGATGAAATTATTGTTATCTTATGTGAATTGGAGATGTTTTTTCCTCCATCTTTTTTTGACATCATGGTTCATCTAGTTGTGCATCTGGTTAGAGAGGTTAGATTGTGTGGACCAGTGTACTTAAGATGGATGTATCATGTTGAGCGGTATATGAAAATTTTAAAAGGTTATGTGAAAAATCATTATCGTCTAGAAGCTTCAATGATTGAAAGGTACATAGCTGAAGAAAGTATTGAATTTTGTTCAGAGTACATTTCAAAAGCAAATCCAATAGGTCTTCCAGCTAATTCATGGCACCATAGGCGTTCTACAAGTAAATGTTTACACGGTGTGAATATTGTAAGCAAATCTCGGTCAGAAGTCTTACAAGCACATTTGTATATATTGAATAACACAGATGAAGTTATATCTTACATAGAAGCTCATAAAGCCATTGTGAAGGCAAATAATCCAAGACAAGCAGAGAATGGATCTTGATGGAACATAATAGAATATTCATGCCTTGGTTTAAAGAGGAGGTGTTAAAGGATTCAACGGCATCAGAGACCTTGACCTGGTTGGCTGCTGGATTGAAGTTTGATGTCATTTCTTGTAAAGCGTACGAAGTGAATAATTGTATATTTTAAACGAAGTCTATGGATGAAAAGAGTATAGTTTAAAATTCTAGTGTTACTCTTGAAGCCGAGTCAATGCAGTTTTCCACTTCGAAAGATACAAATCCTGTACTTGGATCAATGACATACTATGGATTTATAGAAGAGATATGGGAGCTTGACTATACTAAGTTTTCAGTTCCAATTTTTAAGTAAATGGGTTGACAATAAAAGTGGGGTTAAAATTGATGAATCAGGATTCACACTAGTGGACTTTCGAAAGATAGGGCATCGAGATGAGCCATTTATAATGGTTCAACTAGCATTTCAAGTTTTCTACGTGAAAGATCCTACGTCAGAACATTGGTATGTCGTTTAACATGGGAAAAAACAAAGGGAGGCCATAGATGATATTGAAAATGGTGACCCTCGTTCATTCACACCAATAATAATTAATAAAGATGATGATATATTTGATCATGTACATGCAACCCGTAAAGACCACAGTGAAGGAATTTACGTATGAACATTCAACCCATTATGGTAATAAATTTAGAAATATTTTTGATAATATGCATTTAGAATATTATGTTTTTGTTTTATATAATTTTCTTTCGATGTAGATTAACTAACTTTTGTTAACTAATTTTTTTAACAGAGATATGGATGACAATCAGAGTCCTAAGAAACCCTAATCCAAACGAGGCAACAGAGGACCTACTAGAATGAAGCGTCTCGCGAAGAAACATTCCGCTGGTCGGAAGACCGCTGTTGACATTGACATCAACACTGGAATGGCTTCTAGTCCTAATGCAGATGAGTTTAATAGCTATCTTGGAGTTCTTTCTCGTGAGAGGCTCTCCATTTTGATTAATTCATGGGATAAGGTGTCAGAGGTCAATTAAAACATGTTGTAGGAGGATGTTCTGGTAAGCTTTACATTATTATTGTTATCATATAAAGCTGTTTAATATTCATTGATTAATTTTAATTTGGTGATGTTATTTTGTAGGCAAATTTTGAAATTCCTAATGTGGAACCGCTTCGATAAAGGATTATATCCAATATTGGACTTAAGTTTCGTGCCTTTAAGTCAAGACTGACGATTAGATATATTTTTTGTGAGCTTAAGGATGAAAGTCCTTGTGAAATTTACGATTTTATTGATGAAGAGACATGGCATCTTTTTAAACATAGACGTCTAAGTGAAGATTGGATGGTAAGTGAAGTTAATTAACTATTTTTATTTATATAACATTAATAAGTTAATATTATTTAATTCACTTCGTTTATTTCAATTATGAAAGCGTTGACGGAAGAAAGTTCAAGAGATAGCTTTAAAGAATGTTAGCCCGCACGTACTATCTCGTTCGGGGTATCAAAAGCTTGAGAAAACACTGATGGTTGAAAAGGAGCAATCTAGACAGGGTAGTGCGTCTGAGGATGTGGAAACAGGGGTCACTTCTCCTCCATCACCACCTATGCATGTGAAATGGAAGAGGGCCCGAATTAAGAAGTCGAGTGCACCAAGTTCTAAGCAATTAGTGGTTATCATTGAAAAAATTGTAAGTTATTTAAACCTTTTTTTCATTTATTATGTTGCATTACTCATATTAAAAGCTTATATGATTTTTGTCTCTTGCAAGATGTCTTGGACTCCTAAGGTAATTTTGTTCCTGAAGGTCGTCACGATATCCTTATTGAAGCAATTGGACGACCTGAGCACTGTGGTCGTGTTTGTGCAACTGGACAAGGAGTTGGGATTAAACTATATTTTGGAGCTACCCCACGACACTTATCCTCCTCCCCCAAAGAGAGCAAACAAGAAATGGAGAATATGCTACGTAAAGAATTAATGGATGAGATGAAAAGGGAGACGGAAAGGATGAAGCTAGAGTTGCGACAGGAGATATCGCAACAACTTTGTGCTGACCTACCGATTCAAATGCTTCTTAGTGCCACTCCCAAGAGCACAAAAGGGAGTTGTGCAGCTCCTACAACATCAGTGGAGGATATCATTGGCCAAACGAGGCAATGTGAGCTACTGGTAGATGGTGGCATGATTCCTCAGGTTGTGGCCATTGGAAAAGTCTATGAAAAGGCCACCACCTTACATAACGTTCCTCTCTCCCCTGATGCGGCAAAGGTAATGGTTGAAAGAGTACGAGTACCTGATGCTCGTCTTCCACTACCTTCAGAAGAGGTAACAACTATATCCGAAGCATTTCAGTCATTCGTAGCCTGACCCAGACACCTCATTCGAATTATGCCAGAACCACCGGTAATAATTTTATTCCATATGGTAATTTATATATTGCATCTAATTTATAACAAATGTTTTTTCTTTTGTAGAAACCTCGTCGGAAACCAAGTCCAAAAAAGAAGCATGAGGTTCCGGTGGACGATCCTATAACTTCCTTAGCTATAGTTGCTAGAGAAATTGAACGAGACCCTCTGGAAATTCCATGGGGTGATACGTTTTTTGAAACAAACCCTGATCTGCCATTGTAGATATACATGTTAGATCTGTTAGAATTTGTAGCTGGGGATCAGGAACTGAATATAAATATCATTCAATTTTTTATGATGTAAGTATCGTTACCTACATTTCATTTTTATTTATGTTAAATTAGCGTTCATTATGCTTTAACTAATTACTTGTAGGTTTTTGAATGGTGTCTCTGTCACTAAGGGGAAGGAAAATGTGTATGGATTCTTAGATCTCGCATATACTAATCACATTGGAGCAAAGGCAAATGAGACCCAATCATACATCACTAACACCCTGAAAAAAGAGGGAAAAGAGGTTTATTTATGCCCTTATATTAATGAGTAAGTTTAAATATATATGTTAAAAGTTTATTATATTCATGTTTTATAAATTTACTCAACTCTTTTCATGGATGATATATGTGTCATTGGTAGTTACTTGTCTTATCAGTGAATGATAGGACGACTTTGTGGTTCTGTTCCCTACACAAAAAGATATCCACAAGTTTTAAGAATACTATTGATAGGTAAGTACACTGTAAACTTAACTCTATTTGACACTATAATTAATCTACTAACAAGGCTTTTTGTATCAACCAGTTCATGGCGTGGATATAACATCCTAAAAGGTCGATCGAATTCAAATTTTCAAAATTTGAACTAGATAAGAATAAAGGTTTGTAATTTTTTTCTTTCTCTTTTCACTGTTTATCAATACTAACTTTTACAATTTATTGAATTATAGTATAATAAAAAAGTAGGAAGTTATGAGTGTGGCTATTACGTTATGCAATGGGTGAGCACCATTGTAAGACTAGGCCTTACAAGTAATTGGCAAGAGGTAACATTTGTTAAAATATTTTTATAACTTGAACATATATATGTATCTTAAAACTAATTTATGTGTCAACCATTTTGAAATGTAGTTCTTCACGGATGAGGAACCCATGACTTCGGAAGCCATAACATATGTGAGACAATCTTGGTCCACATATTTCCTAAATTTTTATAACTCTAGGATTTGATCAATAGTGTAGGAAGATAGATAGAGATATATTATTAGTGTTTTTGTATACATTTTGATCAATAACTATAATTTGACTTTTAGTTTATCTGAATTTGTTTATTTATATGTCTGGCTGGGTATATATAAACTGCACAGGTTAATTAATATAGGAAAAACAACTAAACAGAGTGCTTTAAAAAAAAACTCTATTTACAAATGCGGCTATGGTAAATAGTCGCATTTGTAAATCACATTTATAGATGCGGCTTTGGTAATAGCCGCATTTGTAAATCATTCCATTTGAACAAGAAGGCACCATTCTGAAGCATTTACAGGTGCGGCTCCAACAAATAGCCGCAGTTGTAAATGGTATTTATAGATGCGGTTGTATAGCCGCATTCGTATTTCTTTGATTTACTAGTGTGTGTTGATCAAATGCGGCTGTATAGTCATATTTATAAATTTAAAATAGCTGCATTTGTTATGTGTTTCTGCACCAGTGCTTACACAAGAACACACAGAAATACAATGTTCAAGGAAGAAGGGAATAGAATAATCCTGGGTAAATCAAAGCTTAAAGTTCATAAGTACAAAACTTAATCTTCTTCCACACACTTGAGATGATCCAAAGCTTTTCAAATCTTGAAAAATGTTTTTGATCAATCTCCCTTTCTTAATTAATGTTAAGGAGCGTTAAACAACCTTTATAAAACCTCAATCAAGTGGTCAAAGTAGTTAAATCTAAAACCATAAGTCGTTGGAATCATTTAAAACAGATTAAAACCTCTTAACAAAATTCTATTAAGGTTTTCAGAAAAATAACTAGTTAATTTCTCAAAACAATCGGTTGATTTTGTTTGACAGCAAAGCCAAAACAAAGCTAAGCTTTTCCAAGCCATTTTAAAAACAACTAAGTGTCAAACAACCAATTGATTCGACATTTCAATAGGTTGAAATTTCGCACCCTTTTAGAAAACCCATCTTTTGAAAAAGATAAAGATTCAATTAAGCTCGGACCATCTTAAGGAGTGAATTAACAAGTTTCAAACTACTAAGCAACACACACACACATCAGTAGGGTCTTCAAACTTTCCACTTGGATTTGGACACATCAAAGCATCTTGTTCAACATTGTATGGTGAGATGACTGCATAATTGTGAAGTTTTTGTTGTGTCTTTGGTCATTTGCTTCTCTTGTGGGGTTGTATCATATGTTGTCATTCAAATTCATCTTTGCTTTATTTCAACTGAAGAAAATCAAGCTAGGAGCCAAGGAGAAAACTCCATCATTTTCGTGAATATTTTTTGTATGTGACATAATTGGCATGCCAAATATTTTTCCATGCCATGTTCATATATATTATATAACTCTTAACAATATCAAAGATAAACAAGTGGACATGTATCTTTCAAAGTTTGTGATGTCTTTGATTCAAAGGATGAATGTATGCACAATATCCCTTTAATAGGCTTTTCATTTCCTCCCAATCTCCTGGAGGTTTGAACTAGTTCATGGTCTTTACTTAATGATTCTCTTTATCGATTTTTTTAGCCTAGAACTTAGAGACCAAATTGACTTCTTCTAAGAAAATATCAACTGAGGTAGATTCAACTATCCACTGCCAAGATGATCTAACATGACTTTTGAGTCTCTTGTTAATCACTTGTGTACTAGTCGGGGCCAAGTGAACCACGTCACCCGATATCAGAGGCCACCTCACCACATAGAATTAATGTGCCAAGGTAAAATAAGGAGATACACGACAAATTAAGTAATGCCATTTTAACAAAGATATACATTAAATACGAATCATTAACGAGATATCACATTACAAACACTATAAATAAGCATGATTATACAAGAATAAAGAACGCTTTTATCAATATATTAATCACTCTAATACAAAGCACTTACTTGATTGTCAGATAACCTTTTGCAGGGCCACTCCCGACCGAGTACTAAGGAACAAATACGAGAAGAGAAGCAGAGGAGGAGCGACCGAGTGACAAATAATAGTTGTTCAGCCAATAGTAGGTACTATCTAAGCTTTATACAATCTTGGAAGTTTGACTTCAAAGCTTCAAATATCAAGGTCGAATATGAAGTCATACTAATTGAGCTTAAACTAGCAAATGACATTGGAGCTCGCCAGGTACTATGCAAAAGTGATCCTTAATTAGTAGTTAGTCAAGTTAAAGGAGAGTTCGAGGTGAAAGAACCCTTGTTGTAGAAATACTATCACCTCATGTCAAATTTAATATCCAAGTTTGATTTGATCAATATCAAACACATAAGGCACGAAAGTAACGTCAAAGTTGATTTATTATCAAGACTCACCACACAAAGAAGAAGGAAATAGTCAATTATCTATGTTGTCTGGAAAAAACTAAGTGTAAGCTCGGACGAGTGCATGGCCATTACTGACGAAGAAGCATGGGTGACACCTATACAACATGTCTTTGAATGCAAGGAATATGGAGAGAAAGAAGAAAAAACCATGAAACAACAAAGTGCGAGGTTTTTTATTACCATAAAAGACTTATACAGAAGGGGATATACTAGACCCTTGTTAAAATGCATTTCGAAAGATCAGGCCAAGTATATCACGAAAGAGATCTATAAGGGAGTATGTGGAAGTCATTCGGGGTCATGAACGATGGTTGCTAAAGTACTCAGAGTTGGGTATTACTAGTCGATAGTTCACAGTGATTGTGCTGAGTATGTCAGAAAATGCTTGAAATGTCAAGAACACGATACGCTGTCCCATCTAAAGCCAAGAACTTACATTATATTCTATCCCCATGTTCATTTGTGATGTGGGGAACGGATATCATCAAACCATTCAGTCCAGGTAAGGAATAATGTAAATTTTTACTAGTAGGGGTTGATTATTTTACTAAATGGATTGAGGTCGAACCACTAGCGACAATTATAGCCAAGAACATACAAAACTTCGTATGGAAAAATATCATATATCGTTTTGGCATTCCACATGTTATTATCACTAATAACGGTCGACAATCCATTGACCGAGGGTTGACTAAATTCTGTGACGAACTTGGTATAACATATCACCAGTTTAGTAGAACATCCCTAGACTAATGGGCAAGCCGAGGTCGCAAATAAAGTCATTCTAAACAAGTTAAAAAAGAGACTCGACACAACCAAAGTAAAGTGGACCGAAGAGCTAATTGAAGTCCTATGGGCGTATTGATGCACTCCACAAACAACTACCCAAGAAACTCCTTATAGCTTGACATATGACACTGAAGCGATGATTCTAGTAGTAGTGGGATTGAGAAGACAATTTTTTTATGTAAATTTGAATCAAGAAAGCCTAATGGTCGGTCTGGAATTGATCAACAAGTACAAAGACATACGTAGAATCAAAGAGGAAGCATGCAAGATACATGCAACAAGAAGGTATAATTTCAAAGTAAAACCCAGAAGTTTCTAGACAGGGGATCTAGTGTGGAAAATGAGTGAAGCTAGGAAGAACGAAGGAAATTTTTCAAGTAATTGGGAATGACCTTTTCGATTTATAGATATAGCGGTCGGTGGAGCTTATTACTTAGAATTTCTTTCAGGAAAAGTTATACCGAGGACGTGGAATTTACTCACCTCAAGTTTTACTACAGTTATTAAATGATGAAATGTGCACTCTTTCCTCGCTCAGTTGTTGTATCCTTAAGGAGGATTTTCGACTGAAAAAGTTTTAACAAGACATTTATTTACAAACTTCTTATTATTTTTTAGCTACGAATACTAAGCACCTTTCAGTTGAGGAAGCTTTGCCTAAAAATTGGCAATCCCTCCTGAACACACAAGCGGTTTATTTCATAGGCACGGTTAAGGAAGTTTTTCCAAAACGACAATCCCTCTCGATGTCCAGAAATCATTACACTTCGGCTAAGGAAGTTTTACCCCAACACGATAATCCCTCCCGAATAGTGAAAAACTACATATAGTTAGCTCGGGTAAGGAAGGTTCGTCTAAAACAATCCCTCCCACAAACTTAACAAAACAAATAAGGTTCGAAATACTTTAACGAGGTTGGTCGGATCATCAAAAGCTAATCATATTAAAACAAAGCGCAAATTTAAGATAGACGTTTGATCGGTATTCAACTTATTAAAAGACAAGAGTATTTAAATACAAAAACAAAAGCGCAAAGTAAAGATAGACGTTTGATTGGAATTTAACTTATTAAAAGTTAAAAATTCAATTTCAAAGCACAAAGCAAAGATAAACATACATTCGGTCGAAATTCAATTCGACAAAGCTGATTATATTATATCGCCAAAGGTGGAACCCACACCCCGAGTCCAACTCTGCTCTAGATCCTTCACTTTAGCTTGAAGGGTGACATTTTGAGATCAGACATTGTCAAACTCATCCTTAACATGGTGGGATTCTTCTTCCAAGGTACCATTGCCTTCTAAAGCTACTTTAGAGAACTAGTTGAGTTGGCCAACTGCGCCTTAAATTTTCGGTGGCAGCATCGGAGTTCTTCTGGACCTCAGTCCCGATCGCCCGAGAAATCACCAAGGAACAACTCATCATCTCAACGACGACTGGCACCATGTCTTCGACAGGAGTCGACATGATGATTTCCTCTTCAGTAGGTGTAAGTGCAACTTGCACACTTAGGACGATTTGAAGGTTCTCCCCCAAAAGCATGGAAGAACTCAAGTTGATCCCTGATGAAGACCGGGCCTCCCTTTTTTCTTAAAGTAGAAGGAGGCCCAAAGTCAATGATATGGGTGTACGAACCCCTACCGACCATCTCCAAAGTGCCCTTCTGCCGGCCAACCACTTGCTGATGGAGTTGCTTCATTATAGTTGTCGCCTTGGGATCGGTTTGAGCCATTATGCCTACAAACAAACATTAAATTAAGCACGATCAAAAAACTTACGAAAATAAAAGCAGTTTAAATTCTACATCCCAAAAATAATAGGGAGTCTATTAGGAAGTTGATGAAACACGTAAAAAATTTCTTTATCTTGCGGAGTCATAAAAGACCTCGGTGAATATTTGTATTGGGTGAGAGACCGAGTCTAATAAAAAGGAATTTGGGTTTTCCCTTGGCATCATAAAAATAAGGTTTACTGTCCGAATCTACAAAGAGTTTAAAATATCTATCTTTGAAATTTTTATATGAAGAGATAAAACGGGCAAAAAGAATACTACCCAAGCGAATCGATAAAGAAAGACAATCCATGGGATGAGCCGGACGAGAGTTATAATAAAAAAAATGGATTTGGGGGATGACCTTAGCCGGAACAAATCACAAATAAGCCTAAAAGCTTGTAAAAAAGTCGCCTAAGAGTCAGGATGAAGTTGGGTCGAAGCTACGTTTAGAATCCTATGGACCCCCATTGGCAATTCATCAAAAGGAATGGTGATATGAAGGTTTGTAAAAAGACAAGTATAAACATAAAAAAAATCTAAGGGACCATTTTTCTAACCGTGACAGACACGCTCTGAAGGACTATAGTTATCAGCTGCAATCACATTTTGTGGAGAGTTGGGTTTTGATATGATCCAACTTTACAAGAAGATGACCATGAGCACAAAAGACCATTCGAGGCTAGGTCAATCATCTAAGGCTGAGACACAAGACCCCACATTCCATCAAAAGATCCTCAGGAGAAGAACAGTCGGGCATGGGCCAGAGGATCAATTGTTCTTCTTTCTAGTCTTCTTACGAGAAGACTAAATTTTAATCAATTGGGCTAACACTGACCCAATTAGAAGAAGAATAAGCTAGCTTAGGCTTCTAGAAACCCTAATTTTTAAAAGACCATCCCATCTGTCATCCATGTGCTACATTATTTTAACCTAGCTTCTAGAAAGGTCATTTTAACCTAGTTTCTATAAGGTTTTCCCCTCCGTGTGCGGCAACCTTGGCCAACCCTAGGTTCTAGAATGTTTCCCTCATATTTTGCCCCTTCTCCACCTCTCTTGTTCACCAAGGCTCTTATAACTATAAATAGGGTGTCTCACCTCTTGTAAATGACATTGAATGAATAGTAAAGAAACTCTGCTTGACTGAAATCTTGAGTGTCCTAAATTCCTCTGAGTCTTATCTTGGCAGAGATGGCTGCAAGTGGTGACTCCTTTCCTCACTCATCTTGGAGCTTACTCCCTCAAGTGGCGTGAATCATCTCCATTTCTCCATTACATAAGCTTCTTTATCTCTTTCCTTCTTTCCTTTCATTATTCTGCCATTATTTCTTCTTTTTTTATTCCTTTATCTTCCATTTCAATTCGATCATTTCATTATCTTTTGTGTTATTAAATTTTGTGTTCATCATGTTACTGTGTGTGTTTTTCTCTTTGTTCTTTTGCAAAGAACCTTCACACTTACTCAATCACTTGGTTAAGTTCGTGTTCAGTGGAAATCTTCACTGAGTCATCACCTATTCTTGTTAATCAAAATATTAATCGAAGTGAAACT
Organism: Phaseolus lunatus; assembly: GCA_013389735.1. NCBI lineage: Eukaryota > Viridiplantae > Streptophyta > Magnoliopsida > Fabales > Fabaceae > Phaseolus > Phaseolus lunatus. The sequence continues at coordinate 29,753,054 of CM023861.1, forward strand.
TGTAAAAACATGTATAATAGCAAATTAACATAGAAACCCTAGTGCTAAACTCATCTACAATAACCCCGAAATTGGGTAATCTACTTAACCCACAAGAATCAATCCACTCATAACCTGGGTGGAGAGGCGGTCGGCTAGCAAGGTTGGGCACCCAACTAGAACCAACTAACTCCCCCTAAGTTCACTAGGAATGGTAAGAATTCCCCAAAGGATGTAGAAGAAGATGGAGAAGGCAGAGACTCAGAAGAAGACATGACTAACCTTAAGAAGAAAGTGGAAAACACCTCACCACAATTCGACACTCGGAATATCACTTAGTGTTTGGAGTCGGAGAGAATAAGTAACGCATAAAAAAGTTTCAAATGAACAGCTATAGAGGTCCTACCATGAGAGAACGAAATTTCATTCTCCTCTCAATCGTTGGATCCACTATAATATAATGAGTTTAAGTGATTGAACACGAAATGACACGACGAGTTGAACCATTAGATCTTCCAAATCAGAAATTAGGTTAAACTCAAATGAAACGTTGAGAAACATACGTCAAATCACCACTGACACTACAACCATTAATGATCAAAATTGTCACTTTCAACCTTGAGACACCAAACACTCACATCTAAACTCTTCTGGAAGATTTTCCCTCGAGCTTAGGGAGCAAGTGTATCAATCAGGGTCGAGTGAACCACGTCACCCGATATCAGTCGGGTACTCGACCTCATAGAATTAATGCACCAAGGTAAAATAAAGAGATATGCAAGATTCAGGTAATGTTATTTTAGCAAAGATATACATTAAATATGGCTCATAAATGAGATAGCCCATTGCAAACACTATAAATAAGCATGATTATACAAGAATAAGGAACGCTTTTATCAATATATTACTCACTCTAATACAAAGCACTTACTTGATCGTCGGATAATCTTTTGCATGACTACTCCCGACAGAGTACTAAGGTAACGAATACGAGAAGGGAAGCAAAGGAGGTGTGATCGAGTCACGAATAACGATTGTTCAGCTAGTAGCAAGTACTACCTAGACCTTATACAAGTACAACTTGAAATAAATTCAAAACAATTTTACAAGATTAAATATTGAGAAATAGATTTAAAAGTAACCCATTTACAACAACTAAATATTTTATAACTATTTTTCTTAATTTAAAATTTATTTTGGTTCTAATTTATATTTCTAAAATTTATTTCATTATATTAATTTTTTATAATTTTTTAGTTTATCATGGTTTAATTTTTTAGTTTATCATGTTAATCAAACCATCTATAAACTTTCATACCACTTTTCACTTCTCTATATTCAAACAACCTCACTTTTTACTTTGTTAGAGTTTTGACTGTGTCCAAACAAAGTCTAAAGGAAACTAAAAAAAACTAGTTGTTTTTTTTTTTTTTATAAAAAACTAGTATTTAGAAAGTGAGAAAAGATTTTCCTATTATTATGTAAGATTTTGTTTATATATACTAGCGAAAACACAAGGGCTTGTGTATCCACATTTTTTACTTTTATTATTATTATTATTATTATTATTATTATTATTATATGTATATTATTATATGTGTATTCGTATCTTTTAAATATCAAATATCACTAAGAAAAAATAAGATAGAAACATTTTCTCTCATAGCTAAGAGTTTCAACATACAATTTTAATAACTAAGTTACAATAAAAAAATATACTAAACAAATTCAAATTTATAACACAATGAACATAATTATATTAAAACAATTATGTCATTTGTTTCATTCTCAAAACTTTTAAATTACTAATTTTGATTTATTACTAATATAAAACTAAAAAAGAGGAATATAATAATGAAAAGAAAAAGAAGAAGAATAAGATGAGAAACTCCAGTAAATAACCCTAAGAAAATATCTATTTTCTAATCCCTTTCATCTCCTCCTCAATAACGACGTATTCGGAATGCACCCATTCTCCCCGTCAACACCCAAATCAACAATGACATGAAGATAACTCTGTACCTATGCAAAAATCTGAATGTTTTGTATTTAAGTAAAAGTTTAGGATATTTTGCTGCTCTATCTTCTTCCTCTTCCACCTCCTCTTGTTGTACAAAAATGAAAAGGCATAGTAAAGGAAATAAAAGTGAGGAGCATTAACAATTAAACAATCAAAACTTATACAACCTGTATTGATTAATCATAAAAAAATAAATGATAATGACATTGGTTCAATAAGAAATACCTTTAGATTGGCAAGAATGAAAAAAAAAAAACTAAATTTTTGTGGCTTACATTCATTATTTTATGTTTCTTTTTCCTTTTGTTCTTTTTTCCGTTTCAGTCTCTTTTTCTCACACTTCTTCCAAAGTTTTCTTTTATACTATGTCTTTTTGCATGTTCAAGGGAGTTAAAGTAACTCCTCATCAAATTACGTTTCAATTCAAAATTTTATTCGACTCATTCTTTTCAAATAAATGTAGTACAACGTCCCTTTCAAACAGTTTCTTTCAAATTTAATATTAACTCTTTCTTTTAGTTTTAAATTTAAGTAATTATAAAATAATGAAATAACCAAAATAAAACAATAAAATAAAATATTAATATAAGAATAAAATACAAATTTGTGTACAACCAAAAACAATTATAATAGGAAATCCCCTTTATATATACTAGCGGATACACAGGCGCTATTGCGCCTGTGTATCCGCATTTTTTTATTTTTTTATTTATAAATAATTATGTTTAATTTTAAAAATTGAATAAAAGAGATTATATATATCTATTATAATTTAATATAAGATTTATTAAAAGTAAATCCATCATTTAAATATACAAATGAGAAATAATATTTTAATAACTTTAGTGTCAATGACAACAAATATAAATGTATCATCTTTCAATAACCATCTATTCTTTTTTTTACATAAAGAGTCAATGAGAAGACAAAAAATAAATAAACAAACACGGTTATTTCTATCTTTCTCTTTGTGCTTCCTCCTATGGTCTTTTTTATCCCTCTAGATTAATGACTTTTACACATTCGTATCTAATAAGCCTGAAAACAAAATAGAAACATGTAAATAAAATTAATAAAATATTTATCTCTTTTTAGTTTTAAAGGCTTAAAAAAATTATCTTTAAAGAAACAAAAGAAAAATTATCTTTGAAGACACAAAAGAAGTGGTGAATGATTAATGTTTATAAAACAATCATTTGAGTCTTTAATAAAAATTAAATAAATAAAAGAATTTAGGGGGGAAATAGTGAAGAAATAAGAACACGCATCACGTGAATATCTAAAACGCATAAAACAAAACATAGTTAGATTTAAAGTTGTAGTGTCTTATGAAAAAGAAATTGAAAAACTTACTCATTTGAGAGTGAGGAAATAGAGTGAGTGAGGAGAATTGGAGAAGAGAGCACGTTAGAGAAATAGCTATTCGTCTTAATTCAACCAAGAGACCATTGTAAACCAATACAAAAACTATGTACAAAAACAATTATATTTAAAATTTACTAATTTTATAAAAAAAAATAAAACCTAGTGAAGGAGGGCAGAACAAATATCTTTAATTTTAAAAATAGAGAATAAAATCAGTTTAAATCAGAAAAGTAAGTATCAATCCCTCCACTCTCTCCACATCTAACAACCATTAAGTGAATTAAATAAAAAAATTCAAAAATAAAAATAAAAAATTGTTTTTGTTAACTTTTTTTATTTATCTTTTTTGGGTTTTTTTTTTATCCTTCAAAAAAATTTCTCCCACAATTTTTATTTCTTTTTCTTTGATCTTTTCATTCTTCAAAAATAACTTATCTCAAGAAAGTTAAAATGAGAAGTTAAAAGAGAATACATGCATGAGGTTAATGAAGAAGTGGGGATTGATAGATAAATAAAAATAAATTAAAAAGAAGATCATTTCAAAATAGAAAAACAACGTATCAATCTCTTCACTCTCTTGTCAGTTAAGTGAACACAAATAAAATAAATAAAAATTAACGTAACAATCTGTCAGTTAAATCAGAACAAATAAAATAAAATTAAAAAATTGCTTTATTAACTTCTAATATTATAAAATGTCTAAATAACCAAAATAAATTAATAAAACAAAATATTAAACAAGAATAAAATAGGAAAACAATTTAGAACAGTTAAAGTGAGAAATCCCATTTATTTATATATATATATATATATATATATATATATATATATATATATATATATATATATATATATATATATATATATATATATATATATATATATATATATATATATATACTAGCGAATATTTTTAGTATTATTATATGTATTCATATCTTTTAAAATATCAAATTATATATATATATATATATATATATATATATATATATATTATAAAAAATATTAAATTATTCTTTAAGGTACTATCAAATAAAGATAATAAAGATAAAGATTGATATTCAAAATGTCTTTATACATATCACTAAAAAAAATTATTATTAACAGATATCTTCATTAATTAAATTATAAAAATAATCAAATTTTGTTGAACATATCATTGTGAAATAAATAAAAAAAACTAACAAAAAAGAACATAATGAAAGTAGAAGAAGAAAGAAAGAAGTTGTTTGATGAACTACAAATTTTCAGTAAAAAAAATAAAAAAAAATAATTTATATAATTTTATTTTGTTTTGCAGGATACTTACACATAAAAAAACAGTTTTTAAAACAAAACTATAATAATATGATTCTTAAAATCAGTTATAAAGAGAAATCATTTTTATATATAAATATAATATATATTTATTTCTTAAAATAAATTATAAATTTATATTATAAAATAAATATAAAAATAATAATATTTTATTTAATTTTAAATATTAGTTTACATATAATTTTTCATTTATTCAAATTATTAACAGACATTAACAATTAATATTAATAAAACAAAATTTTAAATTTACTAATTTTATAAAAAAATAAATTACATTAATAAAAATAAAATCAGTAATTAATTCATATATATATATATATATATATAATAGAAATAATTATTTCAAAACTCAAAATTAAAAAAAAGTAGTGAAATATATTTTTTAATCATTGTCAAAATATCAACACAGTATCTCTTTCATTGAATAGAAATAATTAATTATAAATATATAAAATTAAAGACATTTGTTTCCAATATAATATGAACTACTTATAATATTTAAAGTAGCCTTTCCGAATTTTTAATATTTATAAATATAGTTCTATAAATATTAATAATATATAGTTATTAAAAATCCGTAATACAATTGATGCTACAAATAATATATATATATATATATATATATATATATATATATATATATATATATGAATTCATTCGGTATATTTATTTAGAACTATTACGAAGTAGAAAATTAATATTTTTTCATAATACATGTTTGTATGTTTTTTATTTTAATATAGAAATTTAAAAAATAAAACTTATTGAAATAAAATGAAGTAATGGAAAAAAAAATTATTGAAGCCTTTTCTGTTCAACTTATGACTAAGAAAATATAAGATAGAAACATGTTTTCTCTTTAGCTATGAGTTTCAACATATAATATTAATAATTAAGTCAGAGTAAAAATATATTAAACAAATTCAAATTTATAACACAATGAAATCAAGATAACTTTTGTCCCTTAGATAACTTTTGTCCCTTTACATCCATGCTCTTCTCCGCAACAAGGTCGTATTCGGAACGCATCCATCCTTTTCGTCGACGTCACATCAACAATGATATCAAGATAACTCGGTACCTGTGTAAAAATGTGGATGCTCTGTATTCAAGTAACGCTTTGGGATATTCTACTTCTCTATTTTCTTCCTCTTCCGACTCCACTTGAAACGAAAATGAAAAACATGAGTAAACACTAGTGCAAAATGATGAAAGGAATACTCCTTTCCAAGTGCGGTTTCGCGCTAAAACGCATTTGTTAAAAACGCGGTGGCATTTTTGAAATTAGTTTGTTTTACAAATGCGGTTATTAGTTAAAACCGCATTTGTAAATGAAATGCCTTTCATTTACAGATGCGGTCATGTGTATAACCGCATTTGTAAATGAAATGCCTTTCATTTACAGACGCGGTCATGTGTATAACCGCATTTGTAAATGAAATGCCTTTCATTTACAGATGCGGTCATGTGTATGACCGCATTTGTAAATGAAATGCCTTTCATTTACAGATGCGGTCATGTGTATGACCGCATTTGTAAATGAAAAACTTTCATTTACAAATGCGGTTTTAACTAATAACCGCATTTGTAAAATGTTTTTAACCTAAAATTTGAAGCGCGCCACTGCACTTTCACTCTTTCTTCTCTGCTCTTGCTTGTCGCTGTTGCTGCGCTGCGCTGTGTTCCTTGCTTCTGTGCATCTTCAGTGCTATTGCTTCCATTGTGAGTTTCGTATCCCATTTCATTCTCTTCAGTTCGCTTTAAGAATGTTGTTCTTATATATGGTGTTTTCCTTGTAGTGCTTGAAGTTACTGTTGCATTGCTCCGCCGCTGTCGCGCCAGTCTTCCGCTTCTACCTCTGGTTTTCTATCACTTGAATCATCATTTTCGCACACAAGGTTAGTTCATTTTTAGATTTTTTGAATTTTACTTTGTTTATTTTGAATTTTTGACTTTATTTATTATAATTTGTATATTATTTAATATAAATTTGTATTATATAATTTTTAATTTTTAAAATTTATATTATTTAGTTGGTAGTTTTTATGTTAGTTTTGTTTTAGATTTTGTTAATTTTTTTTTGCTGTACTTTGAATTTTTTTTTTATGTATTATAATTTGTATATTATTTAATATAAATTTGTATTAATTTATATAATTTGTATTATATAATTTCTATTTTCTAAAATTTAAATTATTTAGTAATTATTTGTTAGTTTATAGTAGAATTTATGTTATGTTAGTTGTTACATTAGAATAGAATATCGTGTGTGTATTTGGCCCTCCGACAATAATACGTGCTGGTATTGAGTCCGGGGGTGTTCGACCCTCGGCAAAAGCATGAGATAAAACACTTATTAGAAAATCCTAGGTAACTATATTGCAGAATATATAATGGATCGAAGTTGGATTCATTGTGCTCGTATAAGTGATGAGTACGAAAGAGGAGTAGAAGAATTTATACAATTTACGCAGCGTAACGCGATTAATAGTGGTCGTGATGGAGGAAAGATTAGGTGTCCGTGCGTTAACTGTTTGAATGGAAGGATACTGGATGTGAATATCATGAGGGAACACCTGCTATGTGATGGGTTTCTTTGATCTTATACAACTTGGACATGGCATGGTGAATTATTAAATTTACCACGTGTTTCCATAACTGAAGAATATGTGGGATCCACCACGGATGAAGCAGAACACGATGATGTAGTTGATGATCGATTGGAGGACATGATTCGTGATGTGGGAGCTGAGTCTTTTGCAAAAGCGCATGGATATGGAAGTATGTCAAGCGATGCAGAGACTCCATTGTATCCTGGATCAACTAATAACTTCACACGGTTGTCGGTGGTGTTAAGATTGATGAATTTGAAGGCACTAAATGGATGGACTGATAAAAGTTTCACGGAATTGCTCCAGCTGTTGAAGGATATGCTTCCAGAGGGAAATACTCTAACTAATCGTAATTAGGAGGCCAAAAAGATTCTTTGTCCAATGGGTATGGAGTATAAAAAGATACATGCATGTCCTAATGATTGTATATTATACCGGAAAGATTTTGAATTGTTGAAAAGTTGTTCGAGGTGTGGGTTATCACGTTGTAAATTGAAACAAACAGATGATGATACTATTGAAAAGATGGAAAAGCATGGACCCCCAATGAAGGTTATGTGGTATCTTCCCATCACTCCAAGGATGAAGCATTTGTTTGCAAACCCAGACGATGCTAAGAATCTTAGATGGCATGCAGATGAGAGGAAATGTGATGGCATGTACCGACATCCAGCTGATTCTGTTCAGTGGAAGAAATTTGATGATGAGTTTCCAGAGTTTGGTAAAGAATCAAGAAATATCCGACTTGGTCTAGCTACAGATGGAATGAATCCGTTTGGTAATATGAGTATAAATCACAGTTCATGGCCTGTTTTACTAGTTATTTACAACTTACCTCCTGGATTGTGCATGAAGCGAAAGTACATGATGTTGTCTATGATAATATCTGGTCCGAAACAACCAGGGAATGACATAAATGTTTATCTAAGTCCCCTAATCGAAGATTTGAAGTTAATGTGGGATAAGGGTGTTCAAGTATTTGATGGATTTGCTAATGAAACTTTCAAGCTTCATGCCATGTTATTTTGCACCATCAATGACTTTCCGGCATATGGTAACTTATCAGGTTATAGTGTTAAGGGTCATAAAGCATGTCCAATATGCGAAGAAGACACTGCTTCTCAACAATTGAAATATGGAAGGAAGACAGTATATCTTCGCCATCAGAGGTTTCTTAGAAGTCATCATCCTTACCGGAGGTTGAAAAAAGCCTTTAATGGACACCAAGAGACTAGTGGTCCACCAACTCCACTAACTGCTGCTGAGGTTTACGAAAAGGTAAATAACATAGACCACACCTTTGGTAAGTCAAAAAAAAAGTCAGTTGTGACTAACATTTGGAAGAAAAAATCAATCTTCTTTGATCTTCCGTACTGGTCGAGGTTAGAAATCAAACACTGTATAGATGTAATGCATGTTGAGAAGAATGTGTGTGATAGCTTAATTGGTACACTTCTTAACATTAACGGGAAGACGAAGGATGGTCTAAATGCTCGTTTAGATTTGGTTGAGATGAACATACGAGGGGAGTTGGCACCGATAGAAATGAGTAAGCGTACATATTTGCCTCCAACCTGTTATACCATGTCAAAAAATGAAAAAGTAAGTTTCTGTCAATGTCTAAAGGGTGTAAAAGTGCCACAAGGACATTCCTCAAATGTGAAGAGCCTAGTGTCAATGCAAGATTTGAAGCTAATTGGGTTGAAGTCTCATGATTGCCACATCTTGATGCAACAGCTACTGCCTGTAGCTATTCGTGGGATCTTACCAAAAAATGTTAGACATACCATAACCCGTTTGTGCTCATTCTTCTCTTCCATCTGTTGTAAAGTCATTGATCCATTAAAACTAGATGAACTTCAAGATGAAATTATTGTAATCTTATGTGAATTGGAGATGTTTTTTCCTCCATCTTTTTTTGACATCATGGTTCATCTACTTGTGCATCTGGTTAGAGAGGTTAGATTGTGTGGACCAGTGTACTTAAGATGGATGTATCCTGTTGAGCGGTATATGAAAATTTTAAAAGGTTATGTGAAAAATCATTATCGTCCAGAAGCTTCAATGATTGAAAGGTACATAGCTGAAGAAAGTATTGAATTTTGTTCAGATTACATGTCAAAAGCAAATCCAATAGGTCTTCCAGCTAATTCATGGCACCATAGGCGTTCTACAAGTAAATGTTTACGCGGTGTGAATATTGTAAGCAAATCTCGGTCAGAAGTCTAGCAAGCACATTTGTATATATTGAATAATACAGATGAAGTTATACCTTACATAGAAGCTCATAAAGCCATTGTGAAGGCAAATAATCCAAGACAAGCAGACAAATGGGTCTTGATGGAACATAATAGAACATTCATGCCTTGGTTTAAAGAGGAGGTGTTAAAGGATTCAACGGCATCGGAGACCTTGACCTGGTTGGCTGCTGGATTGAAGTTTGATGTCATTTCTTGTAAAGCGTACGAAGTGAATAATTGTATATTTTACACTAAGTCTATGGATGAAAAGAGTACAGTTCAAAATTCTGGTGTTACTCTTGAAGCCGAGTCAATGCAGTTTTTCACCTTGAAAGATACAAATCTTGTAATTGGATCAATGGCATATTATGGATTTATAGAAGAGATATGGGAGCTTGACTATACTAAGTTTTCAGTTCCAGTTTTCAAGTGTATATGGGTTGACAATAAAAGTGGGGTTAAAATTGATGGATCAGGATTCACACTAGTGGACTTTCGAAAGATAGGATATCGAGATGAGCCATTTATAATGGTTCAACAAGCATCTCAAGTTTTCTACGTGAAAGATCCTACGTCAGAACATTGGTATGTTGTTTTACACGGGAAAAAACAAGGGGAGGCCATAGATGATATTGAAAATGGTGAACCCCATTCATTCACACCAATGATAACTAATAAAGATGACGATGTACTTGATCATGTACATGCAACCCGTAAAGACCACAGTGAAGGAATTTACATATGAACTTGTAACCCATTATGGTAATAAATTTAGAAATATTTTTTATAATATGCATTTACTATATTATGTTTTTGTTTTATATGATTTTCTTTCCATGCAGATGAACTAATGTTTCTTAAATAATTTTTTTAACAGAGATATGGGTGACGATCAAACTCCAATTAGACCCCGATCCGGACGAGGCAACAAAGGACCTACTAGGATGAAGCGTCTGGCAAAGAAACGTGCCACTGGTGAGAAGACAGTTGTTGACATTGACGTCAACACTGGAATGGCATCAGGTCCTAATGCAGATGAGTTTAATAGCTATCTTGGAGTTCTTTCTCATGAGAGAGTCTCCATTTTGATTAATTCATGGGACGAGGTGTCAGAGGTCGACCGAAACATGTTGTGGGAGGATGTTCTGGTAAGCTTTACATAATTATTGTTATCATATAAAGCTATTTAATATTCATTGACTAACTTTACTTTGGTGATGTTATTTTGCAGGCAAATTTTGAAATTCCTAATGTGGAACCGCTTCGATCAAGGATTCTATCCAATATCGGACTGAAGTTTCGCGCCTTTAAGTCAAGACTCACGACGAGATACATTTTTGGTGAGCTTAAGGATGAAAGTCCTTGTGAAAGATACAATTTTATTGATGAAGAGACATGGCTTACTTTTAAAGAAAGCCATCTAACTGAAGAATGGACTGTAAGTGAAGCTACTTAACTATTTTGACTTATATAACATTAATGAGTTAATATTATTGAATTTACTTTGTTTATTTCAATTATGACAGCATCGGCGGAAGAAAGCTCAAGAAATAGCTTTAAAGAATCTTACCCCGCACATAATGTCTCGTGCGGGGTATCGAAAGCTTGAGCAAGCACTGATGGTTGAAAAGGAGCAATCCAGACAGGGGAGTGCATCTCAGGATGTGGAAACAGGGGTCACTTCTCCTCCATCACCACCTACGCGCCATGACAAATGGAAGAGGGCCCGAATTAAGAAGTCGGGTGCACCAAGTTCAGAGCAATCAGGGCTTATCATTGAAAAAATTGTAAGTTATTTAAGCCTTTTTTCATCTATTATGATGCATTACTTATAATAAAACCTCATGATTTTTGTCTCTTGCAGGATGCCTTGGACTCCCAAGGTAATTTTGCTGCTGATGGTCGTCGCGATATCCTTGTTGAAGCAATTGGACAACCTGAGCACTCTGGTCGTGTTCGTGCAGCTGGACAAGGAGTTGGGATTAGACTTTATTTTGGAGCTGCACCACGACACTCATCCTCCTCCTCCAAAGAGAGCAAAAAAGAAATGGAGCAAAGGCTACGTCAAGAACTAATGGATGAGATGAGAAGGGAGACAGAAAAGATGAGGCTAGAGTTACGACAAGAGATATCGCAACAACTTTGTGCTGAGCAGTCGATTCAGACGCTTCTTAGTCCCGCTCCCAAGAGCACAAAGGGGAGTTGTGCAGCTCCTACAGCATCAGGGGATGATATCATTGGCCAGACGAGGCAATGTGAGCTACTGGTAGAAGGTGGCATCATTCCTCAGGTGGTGGCCATTGGAAAAGTCTATGAAGACGCCACCACCTTACATAACGATCATCTCTCCCCTGATGCAGCAAAGGTCACGGTTGAAAGAGTACGAGTACCTGATGCTCGTCTTCCACAACCTTCAGAAGAGGTAACAACTGTGGCCGAAGCATTTCAGTCCTTTGTAGCCTGGCCCAGACACCTGATTCGATATATGCCACAACCACTGGTAATAATTTCATTTCATGTGCTAATTTATATTTATATATTACATGTAATTTATAACAAATCTTTTTTCTTTTTGTAGAAACCTCATCGGAAACCAAGTCCGAAAAAGAAACAAGAGGTTCCGCTTGACGATCCTATAGCTTCCTTAGCTATAGTTGCTAGACAACTTGGACGAGATCCTCTGGAAGTTCCATGGGATGATACCTTTTTTGAAACAAACCCTGAGCTACCATTGTACATATACATGTCAGATCTGCTAGAATTTGTAGCTGGGGATCAGGAGATGAATATAAATATCATTCAATTTTTTATGATGTAAGTATCGTTACCTACATTTCATTTTCATTTATGTTAAATTAGCATTCATTATGATTTAACTAATTACTTGTAGGTTTTTGAATGGTGTCTCTGTCACTGAGGGGAAGGAAAATTTGTATGGATTCTTAGATCCTGCATATACTAATCCCACTGGAGCTAATCCCACTGGAGCAAAGACAAATGAGACCCAATCATACATCACTAACACCCTGGAAAAAGAGGGAAAAGAGGTTTATTTGTGCCCTTGTATTAACGAGTAAGTTTAAATATATATATATATATGTTAAAAGTTTATTATATTCATGTTTTATAAATTTACTCAACTATTTTCATGGATGATATAGGGGTCATTGGCAATTACTTGTCTTATCAGTGAAGGATAGGACGGCTTTGTGGTTCTGTTCCCTACACAAGAAGATATCCACAAGTTTTAAGAATATCATTGATAAGTAAGTACACTATAAACTTAACTATGGTTGAAACTATAAGTAATCCACTAACAAGGTTTTTTGTCTCAACCAGTTCATGGCGTGGATATAACATTCTAAAAGGGAGATCGAATTCAAATTTTCAAAATTTGAACTGGATAAGATTAAAGGTATGTAAGATTTTTCTTTTTTTTTTCATTGTTTAATTATACTAACTTTTACAATTTATTGAATTATAGTGTAATAAACAACCAGGAAGCTATGAGTGTGGCTATTACGTCATGCAATGGATGAGTACCATTGTAAGACTAGGTCTTACAAGTAATTGGCAAGAGGTAAGATTTCTTAAATTATTTTTATAACTTCAAACTAATTTATCTATCTTAAAACTAATTTATGTGTCAACCATTTTGAAATGCAGTTCTTCACGGATGAGGAACCCATGAGTTCGGAAGCCATGACATATGTGAGACAATCTTGGTCCACATATTTCCTAAACTTTTATAACTCTACGATTTGATCAATAGTGTAAGAATAGATAGAGATTATTACTATTTTTGTATATATTTTGATCAATTACTATAAATTGACTTTTAGTTTCTCTGAATCTGTTTATCTGTCTGGCTGGCTGGGATGGGTATAATAAAACTGCACAAGATAATTCGTATGGGAAAACAACTAACCAAATCATTCTAAAAAAAAAAACCTGATTTACAGATGCGGTTGTTTACCTTAACCGCATTTGTAAACCAAGGGAATGATTTACAGATGCGGTTGCTTACTACAACCGCATCTGTAAATGTGATTTACAGAGGCGGTTGTTTACTACAACCGCATCTGTAAATCATTCCCTTGATTTACAAATGCGGTTGTAGTAAGCAACCGCATCTGTAAATCATTCCCTTGATTTACAAATGCGGTTAAGGTAAACAACCGCATCTGTAAATCATTGCCATTCATGAAACCTGGGCACACCTCTGGAGCATTTACAGATGCGGTTATGGGAAACAACCGCATTTGTAAATAGTATTTACAGATGCGGTTGTTTAACCGCATTTGTAAATCTCTGATTTACAAATGCGTGTTGATCAAATGTGGTTGTTTAGCCGCATTTGTAAAATGAAAATAACCGCATTTGTTTTACGTTTCTACACCAGTGAAAAGAAATAAAAATGAGAAGCATTAACAATTAAACAATCAGAATTTATATAACCTATATTGATTTATCAGAAAAAAATAAATGATAATGACATTGGTTGATTAGAAATACCTTAAGATTGACGAGAATGAAATAAAAAAAACTAATTTTTTGTGGTTTACATTTCTTTTTTTGATGTTTCTTCTTCTTTTTGTTCTTTTTTCCGTTTCAGTTTTTTTTTCTCACACTTCTCTCAAAGTTTTCTTTTGTACGGTGCCTTTTTGCTAATTTGAGGGAATTAAAGTAATTGTCCATCAAATCACGTCTCAATTTAAAGTTTTATTTGACTCATTCTTTTCGAATAAATATAGTGCATGTCTCTCTCAAATTTCTTTCAAATTTATTATTAACTCTTTTTCTAGTTTTAAATTTAAGTAATTATAAAATAACGAAATAACCAAAATAAAATATTAATATAAGAATAAAATAGGAATAAACAGAAAACAGTTATAATGATGAATCCTCTTTATTTATACTAGCAAGCGCAATAGCACTGTGTATTCGCATTTTTTTATTTTTTATTTATAGATAATATTATTTAATATTAAAAATTGAATAAAACAGTTACATGTATCTATTATATACTTAATATAAGATTTATTAAAACTAAATCCATGAATTAAATATACAAAATGAGAAATAATATTTTAATAAATTTAGTGTCACCATTAATGTTAGATCAGAACAAATACAAATGTATCATTTTCTAGTAACCATTTCTTCTTTCTTTTATATAAAAGAGTCAGTGAGAAAAAACAAATAACATGGTTGTTTCCATCTTTCTCTTTGTACTTCCTCCTGTGGTCTTCTTTACCCCTATGGATTAATGACTTTTACAATTTCGTATCCACTAAGTCTAAAAACAAAATAGAAACATGTAAATCAGCTTAAGAAAACATTTATCTCTTTTTAATTTTAAAGACTTTTTAAAAAAATTATCTTTGAAAATACAAAAGAAGTGATGAATGGTTAATGTTTATAAAATAATCATTTGAGTCTTTAATAAAAAGAAAAAAAAAAGTAAAAGGATTTAGGGAAAAAATAGTGAAGAAATAAGCAACGACGTCATGTGGTCTTAATTCAACCAAATGATCAAAAAAGGTGTAGAAAAGGATGTGAGAGAAAGAAAGAAGGGAGAAAACATTATATACATTAATATTGTAACTGATTTAAGAGAGAGAGGTGGGTTGTTGATAGAGAGGGAAGTGGGAAGTTTTTTAGGAGGGAAGTGGGAAGTTTTTTTATGGAGAGGGAAGTGATAAGTTTTTTATAGAGAGAAAGGTGTGAAGTTGTTAAAAAAATTACGTTTGATTCTCATATTATAAAATTAAAACAATAAAAGTGTACCAAACAAACAAAATGACAGGAATATCCAAGATAACAATAAAATGAAAAAAATCTCTTATCATATATTTCTAAAATAATAAAATAAAATATTAGTATAAGGATAAAATGGGAAAGTAAATGTGTATATCTAAAGAGCAGTTAAAGTGGAGAATCCCTTTTATATTTAGACATAGATAATATATATATATATATATATATGAATGCACTGTCGTTCTAAATTTTATCAGTGCCTCTAAATTCCTTTATCTTAGCATGTTTGATGCAAGGTATGTGTTATGGTTAATTATAATTATATGGATTAAATATATGTTTTTCGTATAATTATATGAATTAAATATATGTTTTTCGTATAATTATATGGATTAAATATATGTTTTTCGTATATCCTGTAATGCAAAATTGATTTTTACTTTTGCTCTAAAACTGTAGATCATTGAAATGGATAAATTTTATAAAATAAAAATGAGCACGAAAAAGAATTTTTAAGTTATATTTAACTTTAGTTAAAAAGAGAGAAATATACTTTTTAAACAACTTAAAATAATCTTTTAATGTAAAAGAACAACTGTAACCAGGAGTTTTATCAAACCTATATTCTCCAAAGACGTCTGCATAAAATATTGTCCAAATTCTTTTGTAATTCAAATTTGATGTTAATATGGATGATAATGATTAAACTTCAGAAATAATGAGGAAGTTTTCAATATCAATGGTTTGACAGAAAAAAAACTTATTCTTTAGCTTCCATGATATACTTCCAATTGTGATTTCATTGTCCTCAAATGAAACCTTGTTTATTTTCACAACAAACGTGGCCATAACCATATATGCTATGCTATGAAAATTATTCAAGTGGGGGTAAATTGTTCACCATCTCCAATCACACAACCTCATCAAAGTACAACACAGTGAAGCCCAGGAATATTGTCTACTAAATCGCAAGTGAGCATTGAAGCCTTATATTTTCGTGGTCGTGAAGTGTAAACAGTGGGAAGTGGCACTGTCATGTCTCTATCTGTCATGCCCAGCCACTTTGCTTGCATGTACCTTTGTTTCCTCCAAGGTCCTAAGTGCATTTTCTTTTCCTTCATACTTTTTTTTGCAGCTGAGCACATAATATTAATTATGACTCGTAACCTCTCTGCTTTTCCAACAAACACCTCAGGTAACCTAGTAACTAATCTGTTGTACTCTTCACTAGCACGTGCCATCTCAAATTCTGCTCGAAAATTCAATTCAATTACCACTTTTACTTCTCTTTTTGTGTTTGAGTTGTCCATCACTTCCAGATAACTATGCTCCCCTGAAAAGATTATGATCAATAATATTAAAAACCAACTTGATTACTTTTAAGTTCATTTAATATGTAATACAAACTTATGGCTGTCTTTCAGACCTGTCCCACCTATGACCATGTTTTTATCTTTACAATTTAAATAATACAAGTCACAATAGAAATATGTAATGAACACATTGTCTGTCCTTGAGACCTGCCCCACATATAAGTTAGCAATAGAAATTACTCACAGATTCACTTTCTCTGAAATGAATTTACTATTATCATGCAGGTTTTCATACATAAGAGCTGTGAAAAGGTTGAAATATTAATAATTCGATACATGCTCATGGAATGATTTTTTTTTTGGGTAAAATACAACATTGTTTTGGTTTGATTTTTTAAAATTTAAACTTTCCTCCTTAATTAATCTCTTTGGTTTGTTTCTGGTATAAAATATAAGCCCCACTTGAAAATTTTACACTTCCATAATTGATGATCCAGGTATTAGTAAAAACATTTTCTGAAATTATTTGCATGTAAGAACATAAAATATGCAGAGCCTCAGTTCTCAGAATAAGTTTGTTTCAAACATTACAAATTATTTCTAGACATAATGAATATTCTTAAAAGTATTACTTCGTTTTCATAACCAAATTTGCTTGGTTAATTAACACTACAAGAGAGCCTTTGTCACAGTAGAATGACAGCCAAAATCAACTAACACGAAAAAATAGAAAGAACAATATAAATACTTTATAAGTCAAAGTAGTGAAACATTTTATAGTTAAAAGACAAAAGTGGCAAAATTTAAGATGAAAAGTGTAGTTTAACCAAAGATTTTTCATGATAGTATACCTGATATTTGGATTTCCGAGGAAGTCCTCCATTTAGATGTGCAAAGAGAAGAATTGTAACCAAGGTTCAACAAACGATCACATATTTCCCTCCTCAAACAATTCAGACAGCTCTTAACATTCACTTCTCTCCGGCAAAGGCACTGCATATCCCACATATTTAACTCTTTCAGAGCTTCCCTTGTAGCTTGCCGAACTCTTGTCTCAATTGAGCTACTTCTGCATAAAGTTGCCTATAAAAATGGAAACAAAGAATGTCATAAACTTCAACTGGTTTGCCTCTGTAATAGCCTTTTTCTTGTACATATCATTTCAGAAAATTAGTAAGGAAATCTAAGAAAGTTATATTTCTACTGAAACCCGTAGAATTAAGTCAGATCATTACGAAGGACAAAGTTCTCGTTCGACTAATTCAACATAAAATTATAAGATAATTGCTTCTCATGTGTGTGTATATATATAAAATTTTGGGTGATACCAACATACACTGAGTTTTTAAATTTACAAAACTGGACGTATACATTGGTGATCCAATATAATAATAGCTAAATGGTCTCATACTATTTTAGAATTTTTAGTTTGGATCTAGCTAACAAGGTACAAAATCAGTAAGAAGAAAAAATTTCTTCATATATATGCAAACTATTTAGACATAATCAGGATTCAGACTCAATGATTAATTTTGATGGATCAAATCCTCTTGAGTTGATGGTTTCACAATATAGTAAGAAAATGGAAAAGATAAATAGAAAATATGTGATGGAAACAAAGTAAACCATATGACAGAGATACCATAAATTATGGGAAAAGAAATCCTTTGAGTCATTGGATTTGTTGTGAATGAAATTATACCTGGAGAAGGTGGTACTGTTCTTCCCAGAAAGCTTTGTGATTGTTTTCCATAGAACAAAGATTGTCATCGTCCTCATCAAGAAGGTCGCTGTAGATGGATGAATTCTCCGACGGGTCCGGGAGATCCTCCCAAAAGCCAAAAACGGTGTCGGAAAGACTCACGAATAGTTCACCAGAGTTGGGAACAGAAACGGGAAACATGCGGAATTCAGTGTCGATGGCTGTGCACATTGGTCTCTTAGGGGGTTGTGTGTGAGAGAGAGGGAAACTGGTACTTCAATTTATACAAGATAGCCAAGTGACATTGGGACCCACTTGAAAATTTCTCTCTGAGGAATGATAGCTATCTATGGATTGAATTGCCATAAACCCTAAGTAATCCCCTATATCTTTATGAGAAATTTGTTCCAAAATAGTAAAATATAACCTTTTTAATTTTACTTATCTAACTGTTTATTATATTAGTTAAGAACTTCATTTTCAAGAAATTGAATTTCTAATATGATTGAAGTAATATTGCTAAAAAGGTAATTAGAATTAAATTTTTGAACTGGTTTTTTTATTTAAAATAAAGAGAAGATAATTTAAATTTTCAAAATAAAATATATTATTTTGATTGCAAATATTTTTTAAAACAAATATTTTGTATTAAATTGAAGAAAAATATATTTTTTAAAAAATACAAATTTAAAAAGGCAATTATATTGAGGAATAAATATTTAAAAAATAATAATTTAGAAAACCAATTATATTAAAAAAATATTTACAAATATTATAATTTAAAAATTAATTATTTCAAAAAATAATTAATTGGAAAATTAAAAATATGAAAAGTTAATTTATTATAAAATTAAATATTTAGCGAAGTGATTATTTATTTTTGTATTGAATTAAAAAAAATGTAATGTTAATAGCTATTTATTTATAAATAAAATATAAATTAAGTAAATGTAAATGTAAAATTGTAAAAGCAAATCCTATATTAAAAAAATATTCTAAGTCAGTTTTTAATTTTTTTATTTGTTCAATTTTAAAATTTGTGTTTAGTTCTACACATAATTATTAAAATAATTATGATAATAACAATAGAGGATAAAAAAAATAAATAGTTTTATTTATAAAAAAATTATTTCTATAAATTATTATTTTTCTTTAAATAATTATTTATAAATATTTTAATTATTATATTTATTATTTAGAAATCAATCATTTAAATTATATAAAATACTTCCCACTATTTTTTAAAATTATTTTTTTTTCCTATGAAATTTTCCAAACCAAAATTACAAAAAAATTATTTCAAAATTTACAAATGTTAATTTGCTAAAAACAAAACTTATTTACATATTTTTATAAATAATTATTGCTTAAAGTATATGTGGATAGTCTTCTAGAATTAATTAGTGGAAGGTTAAGATTATATAAATTTTGATCCATTTCTAAGATTGTACTGTTAGTTTGTAATTTTTACAAATTGGAATTTTTATATTATGTCAATTTGTATTTAAAATTTATTTTTTAAGATGAAACTAATTTCATTGTGCACCTAAGATCAAGCTTGAAATTTCCACGTCAAAAAATTATTATTTTAACTATTTTATGTCACGTATTAATCAACATACAAATATAGATATAGGAAATGTAAAATATATATATATATATATATATATATATATATATGTGTGTGTATGTCTTTAAATAATAACGTAGTTTTATCATTCTATCTCAGTTATTATGATTGTTTTTGACATTACATATGTTACTTTTAAGTCGATTATCATTATAACTAAATTAGAATGATAAATTTTTAATATATTTATTGTTTTTTAACTAACAAAAAATATAAGTTAATTACCAAACTAGCAAAGAAAATATTATATATTTAGGAATGTTCTAGTCAAACTTTGTTTAAAACAATGTGGTCAAAAACAACGTGCGGATTGAAAAGACATGATTCAATTAAGGGTGGATTTAGATATCCGCCATGCCTGAATTTAATTGGGGTTCGCGGTGGTAGAGGAACTGGATAGGAAAAAATAATTATTCTAGTTATAAGATATCTAATGAAACCATCGTTGGAATTGAGATCTCATTCAAAGAGAAAGTTATTTAAAAAAAAATTAAGTTTTAAAATGTGTATTTTGACTTAAAGTATCTAATACTATTACGAAAAAAGTAGGATAAACACCAAAATGAATGATGGGTTGAATTGCGTTTGAAAAAAAATTTAAACATCATTTGATTATGAGATTAAGACGTTGGTTTAATAGAACAAGTGAATTGTCAACTAATTTTTGAATAAAAATTACGTCTAATGAAATATAGACATAGCCTTTCATTTAATGAATTCACTTCTTCAAAAAAAATTCTCTAAACTAGTACTTATACTAACTCTCTCTTATATTAGTACAAATACAAAGTAAAAGAGATAAAGAGAAAGAGAATATATATGGTAATTGTATAATGATTCTTTTTTATATCGCAGTCCCTTGAATTAACACCTTTGAATATTTTTTAGGAACATAATCACTCTCATTTAAAGAAGATCAAAGAATTAGAACAAAATCATAAAAAATTGAATTAAATTTATATTCAATAAATAAATAATTTTTTCATGTATTAATCATAACATAGAAAAAGATATGAGAATGAGAGTGTATATATAATGAATGTGGAAGTGTGTTTCCCAGAAAAGAGAAAAGGAAAAGGGAGAAAAGGAAAAGGGAGAAAAGGAAGTTGGAACTTGGAATATGTTATTTAAAAAATGTTGTTGTTGTAATGGTTAATTTTAAAAGGAAAGATAAGTTATTAAACTGGTATGAGAAATGATCTTACTTTTTCAAAAATAAAATTGGAAAAAATAAATTATTAAACTGATAATTATTATTTCTTTTCTCAGGTAAAATTAGGAAAAAATTACGTACATCAAAAAATGATTAGCAGGAGAATCTCATTATATATTGTTATTAAAATTTCAGTATATTAAAATACAAAAGTGTAACTTTTTGTGAGTTGAAAGACGATGATGAAAAATACAACTTAAAATTTTGTGAAAAATTACATAAATGCATTAAAAATCAACCGTATTATCATAATTAATAATTAAATAAAAAATATTTTTTATATTATTAATACATTTTAGACTTGCTAACTCAAGATAATTTAAGGTTTACCTAATTTTTTTTTTCTTTTGACAAACTTTTCGTTCATGTAAAAGGTTGTTTGACACACTTTAGTCTGAAAAGTACTCCGAGAGATGAGTGATCAAATTTTGAAAGGAATGTGAGATGAAATAAATGAGAGTAAAAAACAATGAGAAAACTTGCATAATGAAGAAGGAATGAGAAGAGTTTACATGCAAGAGTAAATGAATAAGAGAAGGGAAATAGGTCTTACTAAATAAAAAATATCTTTCTCTGGGAGTAAGGGAAAGTTTATTGGAATTTTCTCTGCGTTTCTTGCTTTGGAGGAAGCTTAAAAGATGAAACTTACTAATGTCTGGCTGAAATGTGATTCTACCTTGATTTGTGTTGCCTTTACTGTTAGGACAATTGTTCCTTGAATGCTTCGTAATAATTACTGTGGAAAAATCATGCTTAAGGTTACTCATATTTTTCGTGAAGAAAATCCTTGTACTGATAAGTTGACTAATTTATGATTTATTCATAGAGAATCATTCCATTGGTATAATAGGCTTCCATCTAGTCTATTCTTAGAATTCTTTATGAATATGTATAGTCTACCTACGTATCATTTTTGTTAACATATGGGTTTTGGTCTAGTACCCCCACATATTTTGTATTTTCTTTATATTTTTTTTTCTTTTAATAATACCTTTTTCATATGATGGCAAATGATTGTTGTTACTTAAGGTGTCAGCCTAACTAAGATGTCAAGTTGTATAATGATGCCTAACATGAAAACTTTTATAAAAAAAATAAAAATATCTTAAATTTTTTCATTTATAATATAGTGAATTAAAATATAATGCATATTTACTTGTCTAGGAAAAGCATCACAAATCTTAAAATGAATAAAAAATATATATAAAATATTTTATAAAATATAACTTTTGAAAAAAAAAAGGTTTAATTAAGTTTCAAATCCCTAATAAAATTGGATATTTTCAATTGAGTTCCTATAAATTTTTTTGGTCTATTGAGTACTAAAAAATGATGTATTTTTTAATTGAGTTCCCTGCTGTTTAATTTTTTTATGAACTAGGTAATGTGATTTTTATCTTGTCCCAGCGTGTTATTTAATTGTTTCTACATGTTATTTTATGATAATATTAAAGGACGTAGTTTTTTTATTAACATAACATGTGACTTTTATTGTAGAATAAGTGTAAACACAAATGAAAGCAAAACAAAAATTTAAATACGATATTGGGAGACTGCAGAACAAGTATAGAGTTAGAGTTGCATGTGAAGGACTCCAACTTCAAGCATGAGTTCACTATCTTCATGTGCAATTTCAACTCCACACTTGTGTTGTTGTTCAACCTTACCGTTGTTCCATTGTCTCCAACATCGTATTAAATTTTTATTTTACTTCTTTTTTCTTTATCCTTATCCAACAATAAAAGTCACACATTATGTTAACTATAAAATTATGTTGTTTAATAAATAACATTTGAAAATGGTTAGACAAAATGATGAAACAAGATAACAATCACGTCATCCAATTTTTTGGCCTTCTAAATAAGAGACCTTAAACATTATGTATAAGGATTGAAATATCTAAAATGTTTTATTTTATTTTATTTATTTATTGTTAAAAAATTAAAAAAAAAAGTCATGTCATTCAATTAACAGAAATTTCAAAAAGAGAGATTTGATTAAAAATTATAAAAAATTTTAATTTTAACACTCGATAGATAAAGAAAATTTAATAAGAACTAGTTGAAATGTCTAAATTTATAGGAATTTTAAAATTAATTAAATAAAAAATATATTTTAAGTTTAATTTTACGAGAAAAAACATATAATTAAATTTAGTATATCATTTAAGTAATTACATGAATTGGTAGTATTAATTAATATTATATGGTGGTATTTTAAAAAGTTACATATTTTATAATTTAATTATAAGTTTTTATTATATATTATGGCTAACATTAACTTCTCTTGAGGTAAAAGTTCTTTGATTTTGATAAACGTGGTAAAGAAGATCTATCTGGATTTGGACTTTTTGAAAAGCTAGTATGCAGTAGTGTAAGGTTGATCAAAAAGCTCTGTTTTATATGTCTCATTCAGATATCCACTACCAATCCAAATAATAATTTATGCCACAAGAATTATGTAATTCGATTGTGTTTTCTTATCTCTACCTTATTCAATTAAAATATATCCTTTAATAGTTTATATTAAATATGTTGAATGAATTGTAGTGATATTAACAATGAAATAAGTAAAAAATAATCCAACTCGTTATTGACACTCCTTTTAGTTAATAAATAAATAAACATAGAAATGGTATATTGACAATTCTTAGTTATTATTATTATAATAATAGTTAAACTTAAAAGATAAACCTTTTTTAAAGATTTATATGGTCATCATCTAACTCTTGAGTATTTATAGCTACCAATCTAAATATGCTTAAAATAAAAGTTTAAGTTTAGACTTGGAGAAAAATAAAAGTGGTTATTTTCTTGAATAAACTTTTTTTTTATTTATTTTATTCAAATATTATAAATAAAATTTTATAATATTTCATTATCTCTTATTATTTTTTTAAAATAATTTAACTTTTCAATAAAAAAAATTATAAAATAAAGACTAATTTTAGAGAAAAAAATAATTAGTCACTATATTAATTAAATTAAATATTATTTTAAAGATTAAGAAAATTATTGATATAGTTTATATTATTAATAAATAGTTTCTAGATTGATATTTAATTAACTATCAACTTTGATAGCAGAAACTATTTATTAATAATAAAAACTACTTATATACTAATATTTTTTTAATTTTTAAAATAATATTTAATTTAATTAATATAGTGATTAATTATTTTTTATTTTTAAAATTATCTATTTAATAATTTTGTGGTAGTATATTTTTAACTTGAAATTAAATAAAATAAAGTAATTTTACCTATAATACTTCCTCAAAATATAATCAAATCAAGCATACTTAAAGATTCCAATTATCTTTTTCATAACATCAGCAATCTCTATTTTCCGGAATCTACAAGTCACAAAATCCAGAAAGTTGAAATGTATTTGGTGAAAACCTATTGGGTTTAGAGATAAGATGGTGTTTGTTTATTTTCTGAAAGCAAAGATTAAAGAGTTAAAGTGAGTTGGTGGAAATAAAGTAGTAGTTGATGGGAAAAACCATTCCTTGACAAGTTTCCTGTTAAGGAGACAAATAGAAATTGACAGGCTCCACCAACTTGGCATATTCTACACTGTATTTGTGAACAAATTGAAGAATATAAAGCTATGGATAAGAACAATCACTATATAATGTATTTGTTAAGTAATATTATACTCTCAAAGGCTACTTAAAGATGAAAAACTGACCTATAACTTGAAGAGTTATAATATTAAGAATTCATAGTTGGAAGTCTCACTTAATAAAATGACCCACTTATAAGAAAATAGATTATAAATTTCTTTTAAAGTATTAGGTTGAAAATACTTTCTAATTTTTTTATGAGTTTAGGCATGGTTATTAGTATCACTTTTATATCTTGAAAAATCTAATAATTGGTATAAGCACTACAAGAAAATAATTAAATAAAAACTAATTTTAGAGAAAAAAAATAATTAATTGTTATATTGACTAAATTATAAATCATCTTAGAAATTAAAAAAAAAGTAATTTCTAAATTAGTTTTTATTATTAAATAATTTTTAAATTAATATCTAATTAGCTACTAAGGTTTTTTTTACCAAATTTAGAATTTAAATAATTTGTAGTTACAATCTTTGTAGTTAATTAGATACCAATTTAGAAACTATTTAATAATAATAGAAACTAATTTAGAAATTAATTTTTTTTTTAATCTCTAAAATAGTTTCTAATTTAGTCAATATAACAACTACTATTTTTTTCTCTAAAATTAATTTTTATTTAATGATTTTTTTTTCCGTAAATTTACATTATTTTTACATTATATATGTCTTCCAAGTGAGACTTGAATTCATAATGTTAAACTATACGGTATCTTATCAATTATAAATGGTGGATGAAATTGTGTGTCAAAACAGTTCAAGAATATATAAATTAATACAGTTAGAGTTTCTTTGAATGTATTTTTACAAATATTAAAAAATAAGATTTATGAGTTAAAATGAACATATATACAAGTTAAAAAACAAATTTTCTAACCAAATTTTATAAAAGGTATATAAAAGAACTCTTATAGATTAATTTATAAATAAACTAATTTTAGAAACCTTTTTTATTCTCAAAAGATTCAAGAGAAAATTATCCAAAAAAATGTAGGTTTTTTATATGAATTTTAATTTTATTTTATTGATACAAATAACAATGTAATTTACTAATGTCCAAAAATAATAGAAAGTAAAATTAACTTATTATCTTCCAATGCTGATTAAAAAAAAAAACTTATTATCTTCCAAGAAAGGTTAAAATAGAAAAAAAATGTCTTGTATAAAATGGTGAAATAAGAAAATCTATGTAATGAATGGAAGAAGAGAAAAAGCAGAAAAAAAATCCAAAATTATTGTATAAAAAAAAGGGGAAATTGTTGAAAGAACATTATTTGGGGACAAACGTTACTCACACAGCATAGTTAATTCATCTTGAAAAGCAATCATAAAAAACAATAGAGATAGGGATTTCATTGTCACACCACAATTATTTACATTAGAAAGTAACAAATTAATAATTAGTTTAATAAATGGATCTATCTAATGATGGCTAAATAGCAGTAAACCATTTAGAAAATTTTGCATAGAATTCTAACGAATTTTGCTGTAAAAATTGGTGTGAAGGAGAAATTCTCACTGAGCACTATTTGATTAATGTTAAATTGTTGTTTAACTCTTTTTTTTATGATGAAGTTTGCAGTGGACATGATGACTTTAGTGTATTACTATGATCATTTTTATGTATTTTTTTTATACTGAAATCGTTGATCATATTATATGATGACTTCAGTTTAATATTTTTTAATTTTTATGAAATTATAATTTTTGGTTTAAGAATAATTAATTTGTGACAAATATGATGGCATTACTTATGCATATTTTTTTACATATTTAAATGTTTCAATAATTAAAAAATAAAATATAGGTTTTAACGTGAAAATATTCTAAAATGATATGTATGCTTTATAAAATAAGATACAAAATGCAACAACGTTGTTCTACTTAAGTCCGGAGAAGTTACTGTCCTTATTAATTTCATATTATGAAATATATTTTAATAAAAATGTAGAAGTAACAAATTTTTTGTGTTATAACTATATTTCACAAGTTAAAATTAATATATTAAATGATTTAGTGTAAGGTAATTTGCGATTTAGACTTCGCTATTTTACAAAACATAATGTTATTGTCGAAATTATTGCTATATTTCTATATTTCTATTTTCAATTAATTTTTAAATCCTAGTTGTTTTATTTACAAATTTATAAACCCTACTTCATCATTTTATTTAATATTTATAAACAACTCATTTTTAAATTATTTTATTTAACATTTATAAACAACTCATTTTTAAATAAAATATTTATATTTATATAACATTGAGCTAAAGTCGTTATACCCTCTACCGATTTCACCTTAAGAAAAAATTAACAATAATTATATGTTAATCATATTGGTGTCCAATGAATACAATTTTTTCATACTAATATTGGGAAAATAATTTGTATAAATTTTGTATACTAGTTGAAGCCATTTTTGTGTATGACAACTTTAAAAGAATAAAATCATGTTTTACACGACTTTTTTTTTTTTTAATACATTTCAAATTTGTCCATTCTTATAAAATAAATGTAAAATTACACAGTTTAATAAAATTTTCATAATTAAAAATAATATAAAATCTTAGTATAATTGCTAGAAATTTTAAGAAGTTATATTAATTTGAAATTATAAACAAATTATTGTTATTATTATTAATGTTAAATTACAATATATATAAATAGTGTACACTTTTTATTCGAATATTGAGCTAAGTATTAAATTAATAATAATAATTTTAACACTTTTGGTATTATTAGCATAGAGAGGATGAATTTTTGTAAAAAAGAATGTTACAAAATATAACATCTTTTATGAACACAATGTAACATCTTCATCCTTAGACTAAAATAAGCCTATGGCAAATCCATTTGCTTTTAAATATAGAATGCAAAGTTAAAATAGTTGAACTTGATGACGCTACATCCACATTAACTAAGCTCACTTTATTTATGTATCATAATGCTTCATCCTAATAATGTTTACGTCACATTTTCCACTGAGAGATATTGCCAATATATGAACCATTATGCATACACACAGCTAAACGTATTGGGACCATAAAAAAAAAAAAAATATATATATATATATATATATATATATATATATTTTACTTTTGTTTAAACCCTTAATTTGATTCCAGATTTCTGTAATGAAGAAACCCTACCATTTCTCACATGAATGTTGAAAATAAGAAAAAAAATAAAAGAAATTGCGGTGAACGTGGATCGAACACGTGACCTTCAGATCTTCAGTCTGACGCTCTCCCAACTGAGCTATCCCCGCAAATCTGCACCAGCCGGGAATCGAACCCGGGTCTGTACCGTGGCAGGGTACTATTCTACCACTAGACCACTGGTGCTTCATTTTCAACAATTTGTATTGTAGATTTATATTTTTAATCGTTGGCCCTTAGTTTTTGTTCAAATTATTTTTGGACTCAAATTATTGATGTGGGCTAAATGACTTTTGAGGCTTTGACCATCCTACTACTCATGTTTTTTTTCAGGAATTGCTTTCTGCACCCATTTATTTTCAACTTGCAACTTAACTAATTTTGAAAATTTTAAAAATGTCCTTTATTTTGGAGTCGTAAATCTGAAATTAAAAAATATATTTTGAAAAGTAAAAATGGGAATAGAATTTTTACATTCTGAAAAACAAAATCCAAAAATATATTCCAAAAAAAAAAATTAATAATATGAAAAAGTGTATTGAAAATCTAAATCCAAATCCAAAATACATTTTTTCCTTGTACCTCACTCTTTTTAGAAAACTAAAAAAAAAAAAAAAAACTATCATTTCATATAAGGCATAGTAGGCATTAGGTGTAGGTTCAAAAAGATTGGATGCGTAAAGTAATTACATTTTGTGCAAAACTTCAACATGTGTGACTCTTTTATTTAATTATTAAGTTTAATTATTAAGGGTTGGTTTATAATTAACTAAACGTATGAGTGCAACCATCTAACTCTTTTGGAGGGGTTGAATAATAGCCACATGTTTATTCTATATTATATTTAAGGATACAAATTAAGTTACCTCATTGTTGTCTTTCTTAAAGTGGATCATGTCACACGCTTCTCATACTTAAATGTTCTTAGGGTACAAAAAGGTTATAAAGCCAAAAAACAAAGTTAAAGTGGAACAACCCCACTCAAACAAATTAAATAAAGCTATATCTATTCTTTCAAATATATTTTAAGAAAAGTTTCAAATAGTGAAAAAAAAAAGATAAAAAGTGTTGGAATAGTTTTACTCCTTTAAAGTATTTACTTAAAATTAATCAATATTAAAAGTAATTAGTAATATTAAGAGTTTTAGGGTAAAAAATCATGTTCGGAAGTTTGCATGTCATGTAATAGTTATATCATACCCAATAGTCAAACAGAATGGAATTATAGTTAAGGATAAATAGTAAGACACTTAGAGTATATATCTCTTTTTAAATTATTTAAACTATCCTAAATATATACTAAATAGTTATTCTAAATATTCATTTTTAAACTATTTTTATCTTGTATTTCAAATTAGTTTTTTATATCATAATTACAAGTTTGGAAATTATTTATTTAGTATAAATACATGTTTTACAATTTTTTTCTTTCTTTTATTTATATTTTTATCTGCGGTACCAACAATTTGTTGGGAAAAACGCACGCACATGCACGCACGCGGAAGCAACACACATCATCACGAATCAATGCAAGAAAATAAACGACACAGGATTTAACGTGGTTCGGTCGCCAATTGCAACCTACATCCACACGGGCAACTATTAGGTTTTCATTTTGTCCTGTTGCACACCATTACAAGTACAATGATCTCTTTAAATAGAGATAAATAGAGATAATAAAGGGGACACAATGATTAAGCCCAATCACTAAAACATAGTGTCTACTCAGCCCAACCTAATTGATCCTGGCTTCATACCCAACAATCTCCCACTTGAAGTCACGGAACAATGTTCACCTGCGCTTCAACTGTGTATATGTACTTCTGTAATCTATCACCGGAACTCAATGTTCCACCACTAGTTGCCACCAGCCTTCTTGATCATCTTGAAGGCTTCACAGAAACTCCCTTGAGTTTCAATACGTTCGTCATGGCTGAAACTGCCACTGTGCCACTGACTCGTCCTCTGTTCCTACCGGCTCCCACTTACACGAACTGCCAGATCCTGGAACATCCTGAGAACAAACACTCTCCATATTCAGCAAGAAATTTTCTGGAGATGTTTCAACAGCTGGAATACTGGTTCTCCTAACCCACTGTCTTCTGGGGACCTTAGCTGAAGCACTACCCATGCTCCCACTGCCACAAGTACCTCTGACTGGTCTACCTGAACCTCTCCAAGCTCGTTCATCCTGAATCTGACCTATGGCTCTGGATTTCTTCCTTGCAAAGACAACCCTCTTCTGCCCACAAGATTTTGTGAACCGGACTTTGTTTATCTTTTGAATTGGGACGGTCCCTCCCTCAGACGGTAATTCGACCATATACAATGAACCTCTCTTTCTTCCGCGAGCCATGACAAGATTTCCCTTGACAACCTTCCACTGCCCATTTCCGAACTTCACATTATGTCCTTGTTCGTCCAACTGCCTAACAGAAATCAAACTTTTCGTCAAGCTTGGAACAACTATGACATCCTTCAAAGTCCAGAAACCGACTGGCGTTTTCAACACTATGTCACCCATGCCCGTAACATCAAGAGTTCTATCGTCTGCTAGTCTTACCTTTCCAAAGTCTCCAATAATCAGATTCTGCAATGCTTAACTGCTGTGGGTAGCATGAAATGAAGAACCAGAATCCATGACTCAGGAATCCACACTGCTATCCGCGCAACAGACTAAGAGGTCCTCGTCCGCGGAGTATTCTGCAATGTTGACTTGCTTTTCGTTTGGGCATTGATTCCTGAAATGCCCCAACTCCTTGCAGTTCCAACATGTTACCTTCGAGCAATCTCGAGTCTTTGACTGACTCCTTCTGTTCTTGCTCCCACTACCTCTGCTATTTTTTCTACCTCTGATGACATTTAGCGAGTCACCCAAAGATTCCCCGGAACTCCTTCTTCTGACATCTTCGCCAAGAACGAGATCACGAATCTTTTCAAAAGTGAATCCATCAGGCCCTGCTGAACTGGTAACCGCTGTAACCGTTCCGGACCAACTGTCAGGCAAAGATGATAGCAGTAGTAAAGCTTGAATTTCATCATCGAACTTAATGCCCACTGACGTAAGTCTGGCTAAGATCGAATTCATATTGTTAATATGCTCAGTAACTGGACTGTCTTCCTTCATCCTTGTGTTCACCAGTTATCTAATCAGAAATACCTTGTTAGCAGCAGATGGCTTCTCGTACATATTGGACAAAGCTTCCATGATCCCTTTCGCTGTATTCACCTTCAGAATATTGTACGCAACATTCTTGGTCAACGAGAGTCGGATAACGGACATAGCTTTCCGATCCAAACCTGTCCACTGTGCTTCAGTCATCTTTCCAGGCTTCTCACCAAAAACCACGTCCAAATCTTTTTGAACTAGCAAATCCTCGATTTGCATTTTCCACCAACTGAAATCTGTACCATCGAATTTTTCAATTCGAAACCTTCCGTCTTCTGCCATCTCACTGCACCTCCGTGCCGTCTCACTCACCGCAAGCACCTGCACCTATTCACCGTGAAAACGCGACCCGCCACCGCCCCTGCGAAACCCTAACTTTGGAATGCCGCTGCTGCCCCTGCAAAACCCTAGCTTTGGGACGCCACTACAGCCTCTGCAAAACCCTAGTTTTGGGACGCCGTTGCAGCCCTTGCAAAACCCTAGCTTTGGGACGCCGCTGTAGCCCCTGCAAAACCCTAGCTTTGGGACGCCGCTGCAGCCCCTGCAAAACATTAGCTTTGGGATGCCGCTGCAGCCCCTGCAAAACCCTAACTTTGGTATGCCGCTGCCGCCTCTGCGAAACGCTAGTTTTGGGACGCTGCTGCCGCCTCTGCGAAACCCTAGCCGCAATTTTCACGTCTCGTTGAATAATTTCTGCTGATCGGATCTCTAGTGTGTAAATGAACCAAAGCTCTGATACCACTGTTGGGAAAAACGCACGCACATGCACGCACGCGGAAGCAACACACATCATCACGAATCAATGAAAGAAAATAAACGACACAGGATTTAACGTGGTTCAGTCGCCAATTGCAACCTACATCCACACGGGCAACTATTAGGTTTTCATTTTGTCCTGTTGCACACCATTATAAGTACAATGATCTCTTTAAATAGAGATAAATAGAGATAATAAAGGGGACACAATGATTAAGCCCAATTACTAAAACATAGTGTCTACTCAGCCCAACCCAATTGATCTGGCTTCATACCCAACACAATCTACAAATTTAATATTCATGAAATTTGTAAAAATTATCTTCACAAGTACCTGTTCAAAGTGTATGACGAATACGTAAATGATATATATATATATATATATATATATATATATATATATATATATAAAAAAAGGAGATAATTTTGTTCAAATTGAAAAATTGTAGACAGTAATTTTTTTTCTATATATTTAATATCATTATCTCTAAGATTGAATTAAAAAAATTATGGTTAAATCAGAATAGTTATGTATAATTTGATTTACACAATGTTCTTGAAGCTAAGAGAATTAATTAAACCAGGTAAATAGGCAAAATTATATTTTATTATACATTTAAAACTAGAGAAGAATTTTTTTTCTAAAATAAAAGAAACAAATATCAGAATAAAAAACTGAAAGATTAAAAAAAAAATTTAACCTATAGTTTTCATTTCAATACAAAATAAAACTCTTTTTAAAGCTAAAATTTCATGCATTTTGTTTAAACCACAAATTTCACCAAAATCCGTTGATTTGAAGTTCATGAAGAGGGAAATTTTTGTGGTGTTACTTTTTTTTAGAGCAAAGACCCAAACATTCTGGTTTTGGAAATTTGGTCAACCTTCATGGAGCCATTGTCGTCAACTAGGTTAAATGTTTTGTTTCTTTTTTTTTCTGAAAAGCAAAAACAAAATAAAAAAATGTAAGTGACTTCTACTTTCTGAAAAGAAGGTAAGGGGAAAATGCATATATACCTGTGCTAATAATTCTTTAAAAAAATCATGAATAAGCCAATTTAAAGAAAAGAAATTAAGAAAAACTTTACTAAAATAATAAAGAAAAATGTGATTCCCATATGTAGTGTCATAATCCGTTTTCATAAAATTCAAAATTTTAAATATTTTAATGATTTTGTTCCCTTATTATATTTCGAAACTAAACCAATGAGTTGTGTCTGTCACACTCAGATAATTCAGCTTCAAAAGTGACAGACAGGGTGCCGAATCACTTTCTTCGAAGCTACGTATTCAACATTCATACAAGTTATTGGGCATGGGTTTTAGGGTTTCCTCCAAGCTTATCTCATCATATGAAATAAGCAAAACCATAAAGATATATTTTATAATTTAAATTATATTTCAATCCCTACTCATGTTCGACTTTTTATTATATGCCTTTTGTACCGACCAGTCCTCAGACACTGAGAACAGTTAGTAATGGTGAACCACGTCAGCTGGACTCCACAACATAGGCCAAAGCCACGTGGGATGGACCCCACAGGTAGTATGACCTAGCGGGATGATTAGTCATCAGCATGTCGATCACCAGAAGGGATTGATGTGTCCTCGTCACTCAGCAGGATGATGTGTCATCGGCAACAGAGTAGGACGAGGTGACATCGGTCTTGGGTGTTTCGAACAATAGAACTAAAGCATCTGATGTGGGTCCTAAAAGAAGATCAGTTATCAGTAAAATGCCCAGAAGTAAGGAGAGGCCTAAGTCACGAAGTGTCTATGCGTGTGGTAGGGAAAGCACGGTTAGGTGCAGAGTCCTGAGGGGTCGAGTACTCATCAGAACTAGGGTTTCCCAGTGAAGCTCCATGCATGGCACGTGAACAGAGAAGGCGTTCCAAGACAGGTGACCCCAGAGACTAGGTGCACGAGGGGGCACCCAAGTGGGCATCCTGTTAGAGTTTGCATTCCAGTTAAGGAAACCTTATGTGCTAAATTACCCTAAGCCTGGGTGATAGCGGCACAAGGGTATTCCTGTAAACCCTAAATATGGGTAGCGGCGTAGAGGAAACCCTAGACTATATAAAGGGTAGTAAAATACTTCACAAAAGTACGCAGTTTCTAAACCTAAACAGAGATACTCAATACACTTGATGTGCTTGTCCTAGTTTTAACTTGAGCGTCGGAGTGCAAACAGCCTCTAGGGCGCCCCCTTTCTATCTTGCAGGTGCAGGTTGTTTCGAGACATCAAAGCATAATTTAAGGTGAGGAAAGGAGGTGCGTGATTGTCGTAGAGTTAACCGACAGGAGTGTCAACCGACAAGAACACCTTTAAATAGTTATATTTCATATTTACATAAATCTTTTTTTATTTTTTATTTTTTTAGTTTATCATGATGTTTGCTAATATACTCACACTTAAAACGTTACTTACATTAAAGAAATCATTATAATAATATTTGCAGCCTTTTTTTTATATTTGCAGTAATATAATTGGTTTAAAAAGCAATTCTAAAATATATTATCTAATAACTCCTTTTCGCGTGATTAAAAAGCACGTGTGTTATTTTTCCAAGAAAGAAAAGTAGTTGTATTATTTGAATTTTAATTAATAGAATGACTTAACTAAAAACGGAAAAAAATGTATTATTCTTCTTCGATGTAGCAAATTGTTTCTTTTCTATAGATACCCAAAGCAAAAACATGCTTTAAATATATTCACTTCAATCCAGTGCCAAAACTCTATTTGAGGATATATTTTTGGAACAAATTCAATCGTAATATATTATCAATTATAAAATATATTTTAAATATTATTTTATAAAAATAATATATTGATAGTTTAATGTATTTTAATTAAATTTAATGAGTATTTAATAGAAAAATATTTCAATCATACTTTCAGTTAGTCTAACTTGAAACGTATACGACTTTAACTCCCCAATAACTTTCCACTCAAGTTGGATATTCTTATTTTTGTAATTGAACAAATATAACTCTTCTATTAATCAAATTAAGCATCTCTCACTCTGACATACAGAAAAAATATTCATCAAATTATTAAATAATCGTGTGTTGAAAAACGTATGAGTTGAAGCTTGGTTTTCTAATAAAAATCTACTATAGATGTAAAACAGTTCTATTATCATTCAAAATATGTTTAATTGAGAAGAAAAAATAGACAGAAAAATATAATGTGTATGTATATATATAATTTAGTTTAAAATAAAAAATCATTTTAAAAAAATTCAATTTCTTTTTCTATTTTTCTTTAGTTCAAATTTGAAGTTATTGTGTCGTCTAAAAATTGTATAGCACATGTAAGTTAGGTTTTGATACATCTAAGTTCAGGTTGCTTGAAGGCTGAAAATTGTGTATTGTTTTGGTAACTTTAAAAAAATCAATATTTTCTCTTAACGAAATTTGAACGTATTTGGTCAAATATTTATATATTTATTGAGGTAAATTTTTGGATTGTGAATTTTATCGAGGAAATAACCTTTTTTTAGGAAGTTGTGAATAAACCACCAAATGTGGTTAACTTACAAAATGATACTATGAGATATGTTTGAGAAGCATATCAGTAAATAAAAAAAGTTTACTTATAAAGATGTGTTACTTTTAGGGAGAGAAATATTGTTTGACTCGTTTTGTATAGGTTTGTTTATACAAAATATTCGAGCTAATTTTACTAGTTTGTTGTCCTATATAAGAGTTGATCTGTAGATTTTTGGGTCAGTTTATATAAAAAATATTTTTAGATGCATTACGTAGATAATTTCATAATATTATTCTTACGACATATGCGTAATAAGATGTGAGTAAAAAATTTTGAATGTGAAATATGAAACTACATAAATAAAATATGAGGGTGCATAAATAAATTTTTAGATTTTTAAGTTATGTGAGTCATGTAGGTCCGCCCGCCTTGCCCGACAATTGACCTGCGTACACTGCGGGTTATGTGGGACGAACCTAAACAGACCAACAACTTAGAATAAATAGTTCATCCTGCATTTTTCTCAGTAGACCGCAGATCGATCCACACTACTTGCGCCGTTTTACCGTCCGTG
This sequence comes from Phaseolus lunatus, assembly GCA_013389735.1. Taxonomy (NCBI): domain Eukaryota; kingdom Viridiplantae; phylum Streptophyta; class Magnoliopsida; order Fabales; family Fabaceae; genus Phaseolus; species Phaseolus lunatus. The sequence continues at coordinate 29,788,980 of CM023861.1, forward strand.
ATTACGTTCACAAGAAAGAAATACATTATTATAGAAAATTGTATTAAGGTTGTAAGGTATTGTTAAGTTCTATGTTATACATTTTGTAAAAAAGTTGCGATACACTAAAAAATTATCAACTAAATTCCACATGTATATAACATATACGGTTCAGGTTCATGTAGAAGATTTTATGAGTAATTCTATCACATGATTATAGTTATGTCTCTATAGATATGAAAAAATCACAAATAGAAATATATCAGAAGTGTTAAGCGTAAATATATACTTATAAATGTGAAAAATGCATTTATAAAAAAATTATAAAGATACTTTTTAATGGAATCTCTCTTTCTAATTATATTTTTCACGTACAAAATTTATACTTAATACCAGGATATACAAGTTGGATACCATCTATATTACTTTAAAATTCTTTAGAGTTTTTTATTACGAGTTGAGATTAAGTTATGAAACAATAATTTAAAAATTGGACCATCATAAACACAAACCAAGAGGTAAACGAGTGTGCATATTTTAAAAAGAAAAAATTGAAGTCCCTTTAACTAACCCACTTAAATTCCATGAGTTCTTAGGGCGGTCGTCGTTGGATCTTTGTCGGAAAAATAAACTTTTTGAAACCACTGTTCTTTCTCAAATCTCACTCACTTCTTTATTTTTAGAAAATGCTTGACCATAAGTAGTGTCCACTACTTATTTTATTTATTTATTTTTGTGAATGTTGCCACTGCCAAGTTTCTTTATACTTTACAGGAATTTTCCTCTCGCCGCCAGCTACCCACCAATGCCAATGTTCTGCCAAATTCAGGAATCAATGAAATCTAAATCTCACCAAAAGTTAACGCAAGGTCTTAGATTCTACTATCCGTATTGTTAATGTTCGGTGTAACTGCATCATTAGCTAGGCTTGTATTTGTTCTTCATTCTTCTTTTTCTCCTTAGTTGTCTTGTTCGTTCGTTGCCACCTACAATGTCTTCTCGTACTTTGTTTTTCCTTGTCCTTAATTTGGTTCTTCAACTTTTGACTTCATTATCCGCTAATGAATTTGTCTATAACAAAAACTTCAACTCCTCTAATGTGAAACTCTTTGGGAATGCCACCATCCAGAACTCAATTCTCGGGCTCACAAACAAAACTTTCTTCTCCATAGGACGTGCCTTTTACCCTCACAAAATACAAGTGAAGCAACCAAACTCTTCCACTGTTCTTCCCTTTGCAACTTCCTTCATCTTCTCTGTTGCACCTTGTGAGAACTTCCCTGTTGCTCATGGTTTTGCTTTTGTTTTCTCGCCGGTGATGGACGTAAATGGAGCACTCTCGGGGAACTACTTGGGCCTGTTTAACCGTTCCACTTCAGGTAACTCTTCCAACCATGTTTTTGCGGTTGAGTTTGATGATTTTAGGAACGAGGAGTTCAATGAGAAGAATGATAATCATGTGGGCGTGGACTTGAATTCGATGATTTCGGAGTATTCTGAGCCTGCCGGGTTCTGGGGTGGGAGAGACGGCGAGGATTGGGAGGATTTGAAACTGGCTGATGGTAGAAACTATCAGATTTGGATTGATTTTGAGGATTCAGTGATTAATGTTACTATGGCACCAGCAGGGAAAAAGAAGCCTAGCAGACCTTTGATCAGTAAGCCTATTGACCTTTCTTGGGTCTTGTTGGATGAAATGTATGTGGGGTTTTCGGGATCAACAGGGAGAATGGTGGACAATTGTAGAATCTTGGCTTGGAGTTTTAGCAATTCCAACTTTTCAATTGGTGATGCTTTGGATACCAAGCATTTACCCTTGTACGTGCATCCGAAAACGTTGCTGTTTAGATCAAATGGTTTCATTATAGGTGTAACTTTCGGGGCATTTCTTATGGGGGGCTTCTGTGCTTTGGTGTTTTTTTATAGTTTGTTCAAAACCAGAAGGGAAGAGAAGCAGGAAAATTTTGAAGACTGGGAATTGGAGTATTGGCCACACAGGATTAGCTATCAGGAGATCTGTGATGCAACAAGTGGATTCTCTGAAGAGAAAGTGATTGGGATTGGAACAAGTGGAAAAGTATACAAGGGAGTTTTGAAGGGAGTAGAAGTTGCAGTGAAGAGCATCAATCACGAGACACGGCATGGAATGAGAGAGTTTCTGGCAGAGATTTCAAGCCTTGGCAGAATGAAGCACAGGAATTTAGTGGGTTTCAGAGGTTGGAGCAGAAGAAAAGGAGGAAAACTTATACTGGTTTATGATTACATGGTGAATGAAAGCTTGGACAAAAGGATCTTTGAGTGTGAAGATGCAATGCTGCTGAGCTGGGAAGAAAGAATTAGAGTTTTGCAAAATGTAGCTGATGGGATTTTATACCTACATGAGGGTTGGGAAGTTGAGGTCTTGCATAGGGACATCAAAGCTTGTAATGTACTACTTGACAAAGACATGAATGCTAGATTGGGGGATTTCGGGCTTGCAAGGCTGCATCACCAGGAACATGTGGCTGACACAACAAAAGTGATAGGGACTCTGGGGTACATGGCACCGGAACTAGTTCGAATTGGGCGACCATCAGCTGCGTGTGATGTGTTTAGCTTTGGAGTATTGGTTCTAGAAGTGGTGTGTGGGAGAAGACCCATCATAGCAAATCAGCCACCATTGGTTGATTGGGTGTTTTCCCTTATAGAGAAAGGGGAGTTGAGTTGTGCTATTGATGAGCGTTTGAAGGGTCAAAGTGGTTATAATGCTGAGGAAGCTGAAAGGATGCTTCATTTGGGTTTGTTGTGTGTAGGTACTGACCCTGTTGTTAGGCCAACAATGAGGCAAGTGGTGAAAACATTGGAGGGAATAAAATGCACTGAGTGCAATGAAGAGTGCATCCATTTGGGTCTGCTAGGAAAAATAAACTCAGCAGCATCATGGTCAAAAAGTTCTACAAGTTCTTCCTATGTAAATTATCCTACCTTTGATGAAATTTTGCAGACCAAGTTTTATTCTACAGCATCTTTAAGCGTCTCTTGTCCCAGCCCACAGCCACAGTCAGAGTTTGTCTCAGAAGGAAGGTGAGAGCTGAAATTGGAATTGCAAAGAGTTAATGCTGTTGTTACCAAGTAACAAACATTTCCATTTGTAAAGTTCAAGCACTTGTTACTCCCAAAGTCGAGTTTCGCTAAAATAGTGATTTCTCTCAAGTCTCCACGACTGTGGTTGCTAAGATTTGTATAAAGTTAGGGTGTTTTTTTTCCCTTTACTACGCCATAATTTTTGTTTTTCAAATTTCATTCTTTGGTGTTCTATACTACTTATGTTTTTTCTTGGAGAAATCTTGAATGAAACAAAAAAATTAATTGACACGTGGTGTCTTAAATTTCTGTATTTATTACATGTAAAACAGGGTTCCAGGCAGATATTAGTTATTTCTTTTCATTCCAAGGCAACGTGATTACAGCATACAACGAGTTTTGGCAACTTTTATGTCAGACCGTTCTCTCTGGTTTTTTTCAACGCCAGAAACACATGATTTGCAAAATTTTGAAGATACACGTTTGTTTGTAGCAAATAGTTATAATTTATTCTATGCAGATTATCAATGAAAAAAAAAACGGAAGTTGATATGGAACCTATTTCCCAAGAAAATTCAGTTTCCTTCTTTTTTATTCCATACATTTTTTCCTCTGTATTTTCTATGCCACTTTGAAAAGAGTGAAGTAAAGAGATGAAAATTGGAGTTGGAAAATGATAATGATATTACCACTATTAACTTTGCCTTTTTCTTGACCAAGCCCACCCAAAAATCTCAACAGATATCTAAGACCAAGCACACCAAGTATCTCATGCTAGTAGGACAAATATCTAAGACTAAGGCTGGTTTGGGATTAGTGATTATTGGCTGTATTGCTGAGATGATGATGGTATCTAACAGGAATTTAATTTAAAATTTAGAATAAGATAATTTAGGAATTGAATTTTTGATTTATATTAAAGACATTATAAAAGTTGATAATAACTTGTAAAATATTATAACAACACTTTTTGAAACTTTCAATAAATATTCACTCTCTTATAGACACTTATAAGACATTTTTCAACCATACACGTCTTGATCACCTTAATGGCCCTTCTCCTACAAAATAGATGCAAAATTTCCGTGACATGTGTGAATCGATGTGTTGATTGACGATAAATAACAATAACCTGTGTGGTCCGGCACCAAGTTACTACCTTTCCTCTTTGCTTTTGAAGGGTTAAGTAGAGCTGAAGATTCACATATATGTAGCAGCAAATTTCAGTTGGGCACAGTTTTCCTTCCATTTTCAGTCCCTTGCCAATGTCTCCACTGAAGCTCCTTGTCATTCTTCTTCACATTGCAACCACTTTGAGCACAGTTTCCACTACCGAATTTGTCTATAACACAAACTTCAACTCCACAAACATCATCCTATATGGAAATGCCTCTATACAGTCCTCCATTCTGACTCTCACAAATTCGACTTTCTTTTCCATAGGCCGTGCTTTTTACCCTCACAAAATACCTACCAAAAAAGCCAACTCTCCCACTTTGCTCCCCTTTGCAACCTCCTTCATTTTCTCAATTGCTCCCATTAAAAACTTTATCACTGGCCATGGCTTTGTCTTCCTATTCACACCATCAAGAGGTGTAAATGGTACGACTGCAGCTGAGTATATCGGTCTTTTCAATCTTAGCAATGAGGGCAATCCTCAGAACCATGTTTTTGGAGTTGAGTTTGATATAGTTAGAAATGTAGAAGAGTTCAATGATATTAGTGATAACCATGTTGGTGTTGACATAAACTCGCTTCGCTCCTTAACTTCTCATGAAGCTGGCAATTGGGGAGGAAAAGGTGACAAAGAATTTAAGGTGTTGGAGCTAAAAAATGGAGAAAACTATCAGGTATGGATTGAATTTATGAACTCCCAACTTAACGTTACTATAACTCGGGCAGGACGAAGGAAGCCTAGAGTGCCTCTTATCAGTAGTAAAGTTAACCTTTCAGGGGTTCTTATGGATGAAACATATGTTGGATTCACAGCAGCAACAGGGAAGTTAGTAGACTGTACCAGGATTCTTGCTTGGAGTTTTAGTAATTCAAATTTTTCAATAGGTGATGCGTTGGTGACAGAAGATTTGCCTTCATTTGTACATCATAAAAAGTGGTTTTTTGAAGGGCGAATTTTGGCTCTAGGTGGGAGCATGATTTTGTGTGTGTTAATCATTGGCTGTGGTTATGTAGTATTTTTCATTCTGCGCAGAAGCAAGACACAAGAAGAAGTTGAGGACTGGGAACTGGAGTATTGGCCACATAGGATTGGTTTCCATGATATTTATGCAGCAACAAGAGGGTTCTCTGAAGAGAATGTGGTTGCTGTTGGAGGGAACGGGAAGGTGTATAAAGGGGTTTTGCATGGAGCAGAAGTTGCAGTGAAGAGAATCCCTCGAGAAAGGGAAGAAGGGATGAGAGAGTTTTTGGCTGAGGTTTCAATTCTAGGCAGAATGAAGCACAAAAATTTAGTAGGATTGAGAGGTTGGTGCAAAAAAGAGAGGGGAAATTTGATTCTAGTTTATGACTTCATGAGCAAGGGAAGTTTAGACAAAAGAATATTTGAGTGTGAAGAGAGAATGGTGCTGACATGGGAAGAGAGGATTCAAGTCTTGAAAAATGTAGCCACAGGAATTCTATACCTGCATGAAGGTTGGGAAGTCAAGGTCTTGCATAGGGACATTAAAGCATGCAATGTTCTTCTTGACAAGGACATGAATGCAAGGCTGGGAGATTTTGGATTGGCTCGTATGCATGATCATCATGGGCAAGTTGCAAGCACAACAAGAGTAATTGGGACAATAGGATACATTGCCCCTGAAGTGATTCGAACAGGAACAGTATCAACTATGTCTGACGTGTTTGGTTTTGGAATATTGGTATTGGAAGTAATTTGCGGGAGAAGATCAATTGAAGAACATAAACCAGGTCTTATTGATTGGTTGATGTCTTTAATGGAGCAAGGCCAATTGCATAGTGCTGTTGATGAAAGGTTGAAGGCTAAATGGGGATACAACACAGAGGAAGCTGAAAGATTGCTTCATTTGGGTTTGTTGTGTTCAAATTCAGATCCTAGCATTAGACCAACGATGAGGCAGGTTGTGAAAATGCTGGAGGGGGAAATAGACAACACTGATGAAGAAAACATGGAGACGAGTTTGCTTGGAAAAGTAAAATCAGCTGCAATGTGGTCTAAAACCGAATGTGCTTTTCCATGCAGTGGTTACCCAACTTTTGAGGAAATTAATATGTTCAGTTTTAATTCTTGGACCTCTGGAAGTGGCTCACGTACTTTTCCAGGATCAGAATCAGAAATCATCAAAGTAAACAGATGATGTTTTGGCTGTTTAATTGTTACAGATTTTAGGTTAAAAAACACCTGTTGTAGATTCCTAGATTGTTTGGATCGAGCTTGTGCTCATTACCAAAAAGAAACAAAACATAAGATGAATTTACTTTAGGGTGTCATTTCATTGTTTTCACGAGATTGTGTCATATAAAACTCTGCTAAGAATGGTCTGTTATTCATGAACTAGATGAATGAGTATTCAATGGCTTCCTTTGATAACTTAAATTCTTGAAACAACGAACCTATTTGAAAAGAAAAAGAAATTGACTATGCATTCTTGACTCGTAGGGAGAAACTTTCTTTTTTCCTAAAAATCTAATTTGTCCTTGTATATTAATTATTTTTAAAATATCATCAACTAATTACCAAAATTTTAGTCAAAAATAATAAATACAAAATATTAATGAGATAAACTTTCAAGAAAAAAATATTAATGAGATAAGCCTTTTTTTTTTTCCTTTTTTTTTAGGATTGCAGATAAAGGGTAGTCACAAATTGCATAAATCATTATTCTTTCTCTAAACATTAATAATTTAAGTAGCATATAATTAAGCTAAAAGAGAGATGATTAATTTCCAAAATATTAAAGATAATTAAAGATAATGTGAGAAAAACACTACAAATTATTAACAAATTTAATGTCAATAATTAAATTAACTAATTTTTCAAAAAAAAGTTGTAGTAGTCAATAAAAAAATATCAAAAATTAAATTTATATCACATCACTTTCAATTTTGGACGTTATATTGTTTTTTTTTTTTTTTTTTTTTGTCTATGGTGTGCTAAACATGTTAGGGAGGTAAGATATCCCACTAATCTGAATAGAACTTGAGAAAGAAGTTGGAAGGTGAGAACCAATGTGCAAACTTTTGAATAGACGTTTCAAATTTCAACCCAATTCACACGCTTTGATTTATTTTGACCGGGCCTTATTGTGATAATAAGTATTGAAGTTGATTTATTTGAAGTGGGCCTTATTATGATAATAAGCATTGAAGTCTAATATTGTACACACAAGTAGTTTCTTAATTACCTCCTTTTATTTATTATATATATTAATTTTTGTTTTAGATTAATTTCAAATCTCTTATTAGTCCTATTAGGTATGTGTTAATTATACTTTTTTTCTTTCCTATACATTTTATTATACAATTTCTCATATAATAATATAAATAAATTAAGATTTTGAGAAGAACTTTTTTTTTCTTCTTATTCTCTTTTCCATATTTTGTTTTAATATGATATCAAGAACATAGATAGAATAGATAGATCGATGACAACCTTAAATCATTCTCCCTCCTGCTTTCTTCCTTCATCTTTCGTCTTTATCTTTTTCTTATCAGATTCTAAAAAAAAAAACTTTAGCCAACAATTAAAGCATGTCGACTTCAACATTTTCTAGTAATTCTTCTAATTACACCTTAATTTCTAATTTAAAATATCAATAATTAGAACCAGTGATTTTTGCAATGCTTGCTATATTAGAAAATCATATAAACTTCTATTTACCTTGTCTAAAACAATGTATAGTTCTCCATTAGAATTGATGTACAATATTCTGCAAAATTTGTGAATTATATAGATTCATTGGGTGAGAAAAAATCTTAATGGAAAATTTTCAATTAATAATAAACTAGATAACTTTGGTTGTTAAGCGAGTCAGATTTGTTGGACAAGTTGTTTAAATAAAAACTCTCAACAATTTGGTCCTTGGATAAAATTTAATTAATTGAAAACTTGATAGTTTTGGTTATTGGGTAAGTAAATTCTCACTAAACAAATTGTTTTTGCGAAAACTTCTAGTGGTATAGTCGTTGAATACTATAGTTGTTGGGTGAACATAATTTTTGGTAGACGACTAAAATTTTTTAGGCAAGCTTATGGCCTTAATTGAGTGAGTAAAATGGTGGCTAAACGAATTGCAACGTGTACTTAATTTGTTAGGCTAGCAAATTATTGGCTAAATGAGAGAATGTTTTCTAAATTTTGAAAAACATGTTTTTAAATGTTTCTAAATGCTAAAATTTGTTTATCTTTCATCATATTATTATAGTTTTTATCAATATATTGTGTTGAATCTTATGAAATGTGATAAATGGTAAATGGATGATAGTATTAGTAATTGAGTTGAGATTAATTATATATGAATGAGAGTGTATGATGTTATAGTTGTGATATAACTTATATATGTTGGAAACATAGTCATTTCTAAGAAGGGAGTACTAGATTGAGATGTAGGTGATGCATTAAATTGAGAATATATTGGAATCTATATTGGAATCACATAAGAAAAATATCAAGTGGTGAGAGTCAAAATAAATTCTTATGACCTAGTCTATAGTGTGAAAAATAATTGTGTTTGTGTTTAGTAAATCATAAAAAAAAAAATATCTATCACTTATTTCAATAAAAAATATTAAATTTAAAATAAATAAACATGTTTTAGATTATCTTTTCTAAAAAATTTAAAGTAACTCATTTGTTTACTTTATCTTGTTTAAGTTGACAAAAGTAACTCATTTGTTTGCTTTATCTTGTTTAAATTGACAATATCACATTGATCCCAAAACATCCTTAAGTGCACACTAGAGGTAATAATTTTGTAATAGAGGAAATTAAAAACAACTGATATATTTGTGTATTTTCTTTAATATTATGTATGCTTAATAACGTATTTCATTTTTATTTAAGATTCTTAGCTCAATTTGCAATTCTCTTTTAAATTTTAATTTATAATTATCATTTTTTTTTCTCCACTTTAAGTCCTCAAATTTTAGTATGGTACATATTGAGTTAGTTCGCGTTTGAAAAAAACATATTACTCAACTCAATAAAGGATTCTTATATTTAATCTAACTCAACCCATTGATAGAGTTACATTAAATTAAGTCATTTGAGTTACAAATTTTAAAATTATTTTACTAAAATTTGTAGTTTCATTTTTTAAAATAATATTTAAAAGTAAAATATTTTATTTAATATTCAAACAATTTAACACTCCAAAAATATAAAACTAGTTAAAAAAATAATAAAATAAAATAAATAATAATTATATCACTATTATTTAATAATTTTAATCGAATTGAATAAAATCTAAGAATCTATCAACTTAATTCAAGGTTGATCCAACAAACACTCGGATTGGTTTGGGATCATCAAGTTATCTAATCCAATAAACACTTTAAATTTTATATCAAATTTTGTATCATCAACAATTTTACTCCAATTTTCAATCTTATGTGTTTCCTTTTTCTTTTTCTTTTATTTCATCTATAACTCACTCAACATATTCATTTAAAATACCATAAGTAAATTAAGTAAATATATTATTTTTCTTGTCACATTATTTTCACTTTTTTTATACTTTTCTCTATATATCTTTCTCCTCCTTCCACTTTTGGGTGAAATAATGTTTGAGCTAATATGACTTGGAGCTTTAGTAATACAATTTGAAAAACTGGATTGCATATGTAAAAGGATTAGAACATGAATGGAAAGAACATCAAATTCTTATTATAAAAGCCTCAATTTACACTTTATCTGTAATTTACAAGAGAAGAGTAATGAACAGTGAACACACTCCTTCCCTTCTCTTTCTATAATTTTGATATAAATTTTGTTGTGATTTAAAATATATCTAGCTGTGTAACAAGAAAAAATAGTTATGTGTAATTGACTAAGAATCATCCTAATTTTGGTTTGCACGAGCTATTTCACCTGACTTGTACATTCGTGCTCGTCTCGAATATTCTTGGATCTTTCGATCACGCTCTTTGAGCATCTGATCCATATTGTTTGATGAAACCAGTAATGGACCAGAGAGGTGGCCAATATTGTTTCCCATGGCTCCATGCCCCTCCTGAAATAGGCACCAGCATCAGTAACCAGCAAAAACACAAGATAAATGAGAAATGCATACAAATTACAAAAATGTGGAAAACCGGGGACACAAAAACCAAGTTGTTTTCATTGTTGATTGCTAGCAAAGCCGTTACCTACAAGTTCTACATGCGGACTCAATTACAACCAAAATTAACAACTTTCACATTGATTAAGAATGATAGTTAAGTTTACTTGTTTTTAAATAATAAAAAGGTACTCTTTCCTAAATTATCATCAGTTCTATTTATTCAGAATGATGGTAAGATAAAAGCTTTTTTGAAACAGAAGCATTAAATAGGATTTAGAAAATTGAAATTTGTTTATGTTTAAGTCCACTATAAAGATTTTTCGCTTGTATTCATAGAGAATTAAACATTTGGAAGGAAACAATAGTACAAAACTAACCAGAATTTGTGTTTGAGTTGAGACTTTGGCGTTTTCGATTTGCCTGTGATCAATTCTCTGAGAATGGCGTTTTTTATCATGTCTTCTTCTTGAATCTGATCCAACATTAGTTGACTCCAAAGATCTTTGTGCTTGAATTGCTTCTTGGGGCCTCGAAGAAACATGGTTTTCCTTTTTATCTCCAGACAATGAAGTCCTAGATGCCACTCCAGATAGTTTTGGTAGGTTGACTTTGTTTGAAACTTGAGGCTGCTCACCAGCTTCCTTTCCAGCCATTTCCCAGCCATTGCCTGGAACCAATGGACCTGAATGCATAGGCCTCTGATAAAGAGGCCCCGAGAAATAATTTACTGTTGCTTTATAATCCTCTGATGGTTTCTGTGGAAAAACCAAATGTCCAGAAACAGGTTCCCTGTGAGGGTTAAAGAATTCGTTCCGGCTCCTTGAGTTTGGAAGGCGTTGCCCTTGCTGCATCAAGTACAATTATGATTTACTGAGATGAAAGAGACAGATTGCCCGTTCAATTGCCCAAATATAAAAGGAATCTCGATTATGGTAAGCAAAGAAGCAGTTAAACTATTGAAACTAGAGGGACATTTGGGCATTGAGAGGTGCAGACACTCAAAGTTCTGCCAGTTATGGACTTTTGGTAAATGCTAGAGGGATCTAGCGGGATTTTCCCTTGTTCAGTCGATGAAATTCAATCTTTCTTGCCGTTTTTGATACCACTCTAACAAAATTCTAATACCCAATTTCTTTATTGTATTCTCCTCTGTGCCTAATTCTTAAACATGATGAACACATTTGACTCAAAAGTCAGATGAACTAGCCTCCAGTGATTCGTGTTCTAAATCATCATATTTAGCAGGGGCAAGTCTGCAGATCATACTCAGATAAAAATCAAACCCATGAACCTTTACAGGACAAAAAATAACAAACTGTTCTGTTCTATAAGTTGAATCAAAAGATGTACAAATCTTCAGATTTTTCTTTTTCTTGTCCCCCTATTTCACGGGTATTAGATGCAAACTATTTGGTATAACACTATGCCCAAAGGTATCAAACAGATGCAGGTCATATTAATTAATTACTACAACTATGGAGATGAATAAGGAGAAACTGTGGGTTTAATCTTGATTCTATTACCTGCATTGATATGCGAGGGCACTCATTGTCTTTGGATAAAATAAATGTCTGTGGTTCTTTCTCTTGTCGAACTCTTGGTCCATTTTTCTTCTCCTTTCTCCCATCAGCTCCTTGCCTAAGATGATAAACAAAAATTTATACTTGTTAACAATAGTCTCAGGTAACAAGGTTCCCCATCTACCACAAATGGATAATCCAATGGAGCAGAAAGAAAATTCAAAATGAATCATGAAAAATATATTTGCAGTTACATTACTGCAAAGCTTTAGAAATCAAATATATATTTCAAAGATTTCAACAATCTATACAAAATCAATTTCATTATGTGAGAAAAGTTAAAATCACGTCAGAAAATATTAGTATTGAAAACAAATCAAATTGTCTCTGCCTCAACATCATTTTTATATAAAAAAATATAATCCTACAGCAGGTACCTTGTTGCTTCTTCCCACAATTTAGTGTCAATCTCTTTGCAGGGAGGATATTTTGGTAAGCTTGATGGATCGCAAGGAAGGGGTTCCGTTGAAAAGAACTGTCAATGAAGGGGGGAAATATTAAAATGGAGAATCAAGGGCCTCATAGAAGTTTAGAAAGGAAACGAGTTCCTTCAATATATTGAATAACAACATTGCATAAGATATTTGATTATTTTTTCCACTCAATAAGGTACTCCAAGGCAGGAATCAGCAAGAGTGCTTCATAATCACAACACAAGCACACACATCAAGCTCAGAAATTGGTACTCAAATCTCACACATCGAGTATAAGTACATTGCATAAGTACTTCACAAATTGTAAACATAAATGACTCACCTCACTTTTCAGCGCTGTAGCCGCTGTTCCTCGAAGTGTGGGATCTAAAGCAAGTAGGGACTCGATGAGCCTTGCGACAGCAGATGGATATTCTTTAAATGTTTCTGCAACACAACGTCTATAATGGTGGGGAGGCCTGAATACTGTTGAATGTGGTGATCGCAGCTTACGCCAATAGTCCTCCGATGGTGAGCCACAAAGTTTAAAAATCCTATGCAATTGCTCAACCTACAATGAACAGAAATTAAACTTCTGGCACCTAGGTTGTTACTGTATAATATCAATTTGAGAATTGACTATATTGCTCTAGAAATTGAAACTGTGCACATCAGTGAAGAAACCACTTGAAAGTAACAGTGAACGTAATTATGATGAGTAAATGATGAAACTATACCTCTGTTTTTCCAGGCAAAATAGGCCTGCCACAATATAATTCCCCCAGTATGCAACCAGTGCTCCACAAATCTACTGCAACTCCGTAATTAGATGCTCCGAGTAAGAGTTCTGGTGGTCTATACCACAAAGTTACTACACGGCTGGTCAATGGAACCTTGTGATGGGGGTCAATAAAATTTGCCAAACCAAAATCTGCAATCTTTAAGGTGCCATTATTGTCAATGAGAAGATTTGAGCCCTTTATGTCACGGTGGAGGACACCTCGACTATGACAATGATTCAATCCACTGAGAAGCTGCTGCATGTAGCACTTAACCTGACATATAAGAAAAGTCACTTAGAATTTTAGACGACTAAGCATAGTGGAGAGCAAAAACAGTTGAATTCAAATAGCTAGTAAGGATAAATGCTTCCCATCCCACTATTAAATCTGACATCAGTATACAGAAGTGTCAATGACCAATTATCCCAAAAAGCTTAAGCTGTTAGGCAAAAGCTCATTACTAGTTTTATTACATCTCTAACATGTTTGAATTACTGACAATGCACAGGCACAATTCTTCCATGTGCTGAAATTCAACTTTTCATTTTAGAAGAATGTGGGCAGCAAAGATCAAATTCCCGCAACTTTGTTCATAAAGCTTTGATACCATATCAAATACGTCAAAAGCTCAAGTTATGTGAAGGCCCATGAATGGTTTTATTACGTCTTAACTAGAGGAATCTTGACTCCATGTAAAACAGAAGACTGCAAGAATAAAAAGATATATCATCACTACCTGTGGTTCGGAAAACTTAATGCTAGGACTTGATGCAAGTCCTGTAAGATCATGTTCCATGTATTCAAAAACAAGGTACAGGCTGCGAGATGTCTGCGACGTTATCAATCCTTCCAACTTTATTATATTTGGATGGTCAAGCCTACGCAGAACAAGGATTTCCCTTGCCATAAACTTGACACTCTCAGCGTCAAAATTATCAAAGCGTACCCTCTTCAATGCAACGACCTTTTGGTGAGTCAAATCACGTGCCTTATACACAGAACTGTAGGTTCCTTGGCCAATCTGCATGGTAGAATGCCATCGCACGAGTCGTTTAATAAGTGAGAAGAAAAAACAACACTAACCATTAAGAATAGAAGAGAATACTATTTCTTTGTCCCACAAAAATAAGTTTAATCTCACCAAAAAGACAATTAATCACCCTAACTCACATTTTTCATTCTCTATTTTTGACAAAAACTTTAATAATGAAAATAATCCTGAACTCATAGGCATTACACAAAACACAGCAAAATCTAAGCTTCAAACACAAACAAGCGCACAGGTTTCTGAAATACTCTTCAACAAAAAATATTATACTCTGAAGTTCAAAAATTAGGCGACAATGTTTTTCCATTTCCCTCGCATCCACGCTGCACTGGTCAGCCAAAAGATTAATTTCTTAGGCATGCAATGTTTTGAAACTTTTGACAAGTGCATTCACATGATGATTATAACAATTGGTGAACAACACGACAGTTGAACAATAATGCAATCACAGAGTAAGCAGCCAAATGAAAACTTACTTTACCAAACCTCTCAAAAGTATCTGCCCTCCGTGGTATCCACCCTTGGATAGCTTCACCAGCAACTGAAGAAAGCCAAGTTGGCCAACCTGCTGCAACTTGCTCTCCTTCTAAACCCTTAGGAACCCTTCCAAGACCGGGATGATCAAGAGCAGCCGATTCAGGTTTCTCCTTTTTCTTCTTCCCATTCTGATAATCAAACAACCGCATCGAACCAACAGATTCCTTGCCAATTAATGACACTTTCATATCAGCACCATCCAAAACCTTATCTTTCCCCCAAACTCCATCGACCCTTTTCTTGGAACTCAATGCAGAAACCTTCATCTCAGATGCCCTTCTGCTAGATGAAGTCAATTCCCTTGCCACACCCTCCCTGCTGTCGTCAACAGCAGCACTCTTGGAAGCTATGCACCCCATGTTGCACCACGAAGCTATTAATCAACTATACAATATTATTATTATTATCCTGCAATCAAGAACCACGATCGCAATCTTCCACCTACAACTTCATCATGCAAGTCACCAACTAATACTCATGCATGAATTTGTTGTCCTCCTTCAAAAAAAAAAAAACAAAGCTGGATTTCCCCTCCTTGAACCCTTAAAAATAAAAAAATGGAAAAAACCACGCTTTCTCTGCCCTCTTTTGAAACTTTCAAACTGACCCAATTGCAGAGTCAGAGATTCCAATCAAAGACGCAATTCAGAACCCTCCACTAACACTGCGCCAACAATTGTCAACATTCAAAAAAAGAGGGTGGTGATGATCCTAACACTGGTAGACAAAGAATGATAAAAGTGATTAATAAAGAAAATAGTGTGAAAGAGAAAAAATAAAAACTTGAGTGGATCTTTAAAATGGGGTTAAGGGTAAGAATGGAATGGTTGGTGAAAAGCTTAAGATGAAAGAAAGTATTGGGTTTGGGTAAGAGTGAAAGTTCAACGCGTATTCATAATCTCATAAATTAAAGAGAAATGAAATAATAATATCTCCCTAACACGACGGCTTTTGCCGACTAAGCTCAGTCAACACACCCTTCTCTTTCCTCTCAGGGGCAAGAGTCTGCCATTGACGCTCTGCAAGGAACAATTTTCCCCCCTTTGACGGATTATTTTTATTTTTAAATAAATAACTACTTTTTTTTACAACAAACTATTTAACATATTTAATTCAAATATTTTATTTATAAATCTCACATAATTGCACATTTTTTCTATAGTTAGTTCATTTATTCAATGTTTTCATTTATGAAAAATACTATATAGTTTTTTGTAAATAAAGTCGTTCTCTTTAAAGTTTTTAACATAATATATATAAATTTAGACATGTTCTATTCATAAAAAAAATAGTTCATGACTTTATTCATATTTTTTAGAAAATATATTAAAATTCCAAAGAATTTCAACACGCAATTAGTAACATTTTAGTCATCTCTCGTCTTATTTAGCCTGAAAATATGTTATACATAACTTAAGATATGTAATTTATATTTTAGATTTTATAAAAAATATTTACGTGATTTTCAAATGCATGAAATGGTTTGAAGAATTTTTTTTACTAGTCTCATGGGTTACTGCATGAAATGCATAACTGAGAAAATATTAAAAATATTTAAGCATAAAATTATTTTCTGAATTCTGTATTCTTAATTTATGATATATAGGAGTAATCTATCTGTACTTTATATTCTTAAAATAATTTTAATTTTTTTATAGGACATATTTATATAACCAACATTATAATTAATCTGAGTGAAATTAGGTATAGTTTTTTTAAGTAAGTGTTGAATTTGAATTTTATGAATGTAAAAATATTAAAGTATTAATTAATTAGGTCCTCTGAATGTGATTAATTAATATGTTGTATCTTGCTTTTTTGACAGAATTAATGTGTTATATTTATAGCATGATAAAACAAATATTTAAATAAATAACTTAATTAAATATTTATTTAATATTCTGTGTCATAGAGAGTTTATAACACACAATTTATTGAAATAGGTTGAATATATAAATTACAAATCATTCTTATGTCTAAGTTTAATTTATATGTATAGTTAACAAAAAAAATATACATAAATATAATATAAACTTACCGTATTCGCATTTATTAAAGAAGAATAACGTGGTAAAATGGTCAGATTTATTGAATATTTGTCCAAAACTATTTTATATATATGAAGGAGATAAATTAAATTCGGTATACGTTTAGATACGTTTTATATTAATAATTGATTTTAAAGGGTTAACTCATCTCATAATCAATTAAAACGAATAAAAAATCAAAACAAAACAAAATCCACTCAAACGGATACATTTTAAATTTTCTGGTTTTTTTAATTTTTAATTTAAATTTAATTATTTTTATTGCAAATAAAAAACATATATTTAGGTATTCCAGGTAAGCTACATTGTAGCAACTTAGGTAACCATATGTTATTCTTTAGTAAATAAATATTATTTATTTATTTAGTTTCGTGCTTAAATTGACAAATATATATAATTTCAAACTGAACCTTCTGTATTTTATATTATTTAGATTCATCTAAACTAATGTGATCACCATAATTAGTCTTATATTAGAAATAGATCTTAATGGTTGCTACATAAAAAAATATATTTTAGTTTATATTTTTAAGAAAAACGTTAGAAATAAATTATACACACACTACTGTTTCTTTTTAAATTGTATAAAACTATATTTTTAGTATTTACACCAGTTTCCTTTATAAAAATATATTGTAGGTTATTTTAAAACAATCAAAGAAATTAGTGTAGAAAAAGAAAAAAACAAATAATACTAAGTGAAATTGACAATATTTTATTAAAAAATAAGTCATTAAGGAATTAAACTTAATTTACATTCTGCTTATTTAATTAGAGAAAATATTTTAGATTCTTACTTTATTAGTGAGATTGAAACTCTAACTACTATCAAACTCTCAGATAATTGTTTATTGTATGTTGTTCTTTATTTAACTTTTTCTTCAAACTCTTTGTCCTTAATATTTATCTTTATTCACTCTCAATTCAAAGTGACAAATTCATACAATGAAAATTAAAATAACTTTTTTACGAGAAAGACACTATTGAACTAGGTATACAAAAGAATGTGTTAGTGTGCTGAGTCAACAAAAGAATGTTATTATTTTCTAAAATCAATTAACAAAATAAAA
Organism: Phaseolus lunatus; assembly: GCA_013389735.1. Classification (NCBI taxonomy): domain Eukaryota; kingdom Viridiplantae; phylum Streptophyta; class Magnoliopsida; order Fabales; family Fabaceae; genus Phaseolus; species Phaseolus lunatus. The sequence goes on from CM023861.1 coordinate 29,806,756, forward strand.
ATAATTAAAGAATAGAAAAAATCTCAAACATAATATATTAATTAAGGATAATTTTTTTAATTTCATCTCTTTTATCACCAGTTAAGTATTGTCATTTTATGTCTATGGTGTGTGGAGATGCTAGGGAAGTAAGGAATTCCAATAACCTGAATTCAATCAGTTCCATGAAAGAATGTGGAAAGTGAGAACCAATGTGCAGCTTTTGAATTGAGATTCTTAATCCCAAACCAATTCACACGCTTGGATTTGTTTGAACCGGGGCCAGTGTTGTGATACTCTGCATAAAAGCAAGTATCCATACCAGAAGGGTCTTCTAATCCATACCATGGCAAATACCCATCAACATGAATCAAGTCATCAATGTAAGTGTCCATGATAATGGTCCTAGAGTAATTCTTCCATGGACGAGCTAGGTAAGCTTTATTCTCAAATCTTACTAAGTAAAACTCAGGGTCAGACACAATGGAACCCCCCTGGATTACTATTCCAGATGGTTGTTGTTTCTCTTTTCTGCCTTGTACCGTCACAATGCATTGTTGATTTTTCAATGGCTTTTGAATAAAAAAAGTGCAATTTTGTAAAGCAGCAAGTGTATTTTCAAACACAAAGTCGATGGTACCTGAAATCAAGCAATCCCTATAGAACTGACACATTGTGTGTACATAAAGTGTGTCTTGATATCCATCCATTGAACAATTATAGAAGATAGACTTGTCTGCTTGGGCTCTCAATGCCACTGCTTGATGCTTTTCAGGTCCGGCAAAATTCTCAAATCTCATGTTGATGGCCACAAAATAATCTCCTTAAATAGCTACACGGATAAGGTAATCAATTAGTTTATTCAAATATCAAAAGTTCCTTAAATTTTACAAATTGTTTTATACTTTTACTTATAAAATATTTTATTTCACTAAAGTTTATAATGTGTCATGTATTAATTAGTTTATTTCGGACCAATAAAAAAGAGTTTGAAAGTAAATAGTATATGGCCTTAAAGTGTTAAAAAGGAAAAAGTCTATTCAAAGAGTAAATTTAAGTTTACGAAAAAGTAGCGTATGACCTTAGTATGAACTCAAAAAAACTTTATGGAGAATTCCATCAAAAATAAATTTTTTAATCTTATCTTCATAAGCGAGTAAACATGAAAGTTGACATACCAACAGTCGTAGTTCTATAAGTGTTGATTCCATCAATATAGTTTTTGTGGCTTGTTATTCGTGTCTTTTTACCACCATCGCCAATGAAAACCACATGAGCCATCTCCTTTGTAACTTCAACATACTCTTGGTAGATGCCCTCCTTGATGCCAATCACAAATGGCTTTTTGTTTTTCTCAGGAACTTGCTTCAATGCTTCATTGATGCTTTTGAAATATCCATTACCATCTTTGGCTACCGTCACATTAGGCTTGTGATTAAATAGACTCTCATTTCCATTGAGTTGTCCATGATGATCAACCCATGAAGGTGACTTAGAACCTTGAAGGAGGCGACGTCCAAGTAAATTTGTGACATTCCAATTTGTAATAGTATCAGTCAATTTAGTTACAATGGCAAGAGAATTACTACTCATATGCATGCTTGTCATTACACTATAAGAAAATCATTAAATAGAAACCAATTTTTAGAAACAAAAAAAAATAGTTGCTATAGTGACTAAATTAAAGACCATTTTAGAAACTAAAAAAAATATTAGTTTCTAAATTAGTTTCTATTATTGTTAAATGGTTTCTAAATTGGTATCTAATTAGCTACCAAGGTTTTAGCTACCAATTATTTAGATTCTAAATTTGGTACCTAAAACCTTGGTAGCTAATTAGATACCAATTTAGAAACCATTTAACAATAATAGAAACTAATTTAGAAACCACAAATTTTTTTAGTCTCAAAAATGGTTTCTAATTTGGTCACTATAACAACTAATTATTTTTGGTCTCTAAAATTAGTTTCTAATTAATGATTTTCTTGTAGTGTTAATAAATCCTTCATCTTTTTACCAACTTCACTAGTGGTGTTCTCAAACCCATCCAAGCAAGTGTCTTGGTAAGTAATTACTCCACTAAGGCAAACTTTTACATTCATGAGGATTTCCTCAAGATTTATTAGCTCAAACTCGTTTATTCCATCAAGTGACCTTGTTAACTCCCCAATTACAAGATCCATGAGTTGTTTGCATGTGTCAAGTGCCATCTTGGCTCTAGGCTCTTACTCAACATCATGTAAGAGATTAGCTTCTTTGAGTTTATCACCAATTTTTGTAATGGTGATATTGAAGACAATTTTTATAAGTTCTTTTGGATTTGTGGTGTTTGCAGCCCCTGCTATTAGGCTTTCCTCACATTCTTTCTTGTAATTTGTGGGATGACAAAGGTTTTGGACAACTTTTACAGTGGAGGCAACATGGTTCTTCTTGTTATTAAAATTCTCTTTATCACCATTTGAACCATTATCAATAAGGTTGATACCAAATATGACAACCCCAATTATAGCCACCAAGAATAAGGTTGAGATACCAATGACGATTCTCACTCCTTTATTATCATTTCTCTCTGACATTTCAAGTAGCTCCTATCATAGATGGAAGTAGTGTAAAATTAGTGAATGTGATGAAAATAAAAAATAATCGTATGACATTTCGTAAACATATTTTGAATTCTAAACATTTGATCCTTTTAAAATGGTCATTGTATCATCATTTATTGGTAGCACGACATCCACATAATCATCCAACATTAACATTAATTGTGAAGTAATAAATTGTGTTATAACTATTTGTATATAATGTCATCATCAATAAATTTGAAAAATCTAAAGATATAAATAAGTCATTTTTTTCTTCTAAAAGATTCAAATTCTAATAAAATCACATTTGCATAAAATAATTTTATGTGAAACAAGAACCTTGAGTAGAGAAGTGGAAGGAAATGAAAGATCTCTAGGTAAAAACTACGAACTCTTTGTCAAAGTCTTTGGAAGAATGTGTTTTCGTATATTGAAGTGCATAGTGAAGAATTATATATATACACAAAAATGGTATTTAACACCTAATTAAGTTAAATCATTCTAATGCAATTAGTGTTTTGTCAAAATGCCAAATAATTGTCTTTCTAAAATAAGAGAAACAAATCTAAAACACATATACCAAGTTGTATATATAGTTGGTATTAGTGCAATTAGTGTTTTATTAAATTATCTAAATAATTGTATTTTCTAAAATAAGAGAAACATATATAGAACAAAGATATTATGTTTTATATGTAGTTGGTTGCACATGTCTTAATCATAGGTAATAATTGAAAATTTTCTATTTTTTTATTTAACTATTACATCTTCACAACAAAAATTTTAAATGAATACTTTTTATTTACATTTCAAATAATTAATATTGTGTATGATATTAGATGAATATGATTATATTTATATCAAATTTATTCTCCCCAAAATTTACTATAAGAAAATCATTAAATAACAACCAAATTTAGAGACAAAAAATAATTAATCACTATATTGACTAAATTATATACTATTTTAGAGATTAAATAATTATTTGTATTTAAAGTGGTTTCTATTATTAATATAAAATGATTTCTAAATTGATATCTAAAGTGGTTTCTATTATTAATATAAAATTATTTCTAAATTGATATTTAAATAATTATTTGTATATAAAATGGTTTCTAAATTGATATCTAAATTAGCTACAAAATTTTTAGTTACTAATATTTTATATTCTAAATTAGTCTCTAAAAGACTAATAGAGTCTAATTTAGAATATAAAGTAACAAGTAGTCAAAACCTTGATAATTAATGGTTAAATATCAATTTAGAAACTATTTTATAAAATTTTATTAAAACTTGTGCAAAATGTTGGTTTATAGCAATAAAACAACTCCAATACACTTTATTCATCCTAAATCACTACAAGAAAACCATTAAATATAAATTAATTTTAGAGACAAAATAATTAATCGTTATATTGACTAAATTAGATATTATTTTAAAGACTAAAAAAATTTTTGTTTTCTAAAATAGTTTCTATTATTACTAAAATTTATAAATTATTTTTTAAATTAATAGCTACTAAGGTTTTAACTATCAACTTTACAATCTAATGTAATTAGAACATAAAATTTTGGTAGTTAATTAGATATCAAGTTAGTAAACATCAAAGTCCAATATTTGAAAGTCATCTTCAAATTCACCAATTATCCATATGAATAATTTTTTATAAAAAAAGTCATCAATTTTCATAAAAATAAAATAAAATTTGTACCATTTTTATAGACTTCTCGAACTATGAAAGTTCTTTCTTTGCATTTCTTCTCAATCTTATATAAACATAATTTTATGTAGGATTGAGTAGCTTTATTTACTCTTCTAGTTCTTTGTTTTTCTTTCTTTTCATCTTATCTTTTGAAAATAATAAACTAAGCGTTTTTACATCTATATAAGGAGATAAAATTACGAAACTAATTCACACAAAAGATATGAAAAAAGAAAGAGTAAAATAGAAAGTAAATTTTAATTAAATTATTTTCTCATAATATAATGGATATTTATAATTCAGAAAAAAACAACAGTCATGTATTGGTATTAGAAGTATTCAAAAGAATAGATAAAAAATAAAAATAAAAATATTCAAAAAATTGAAATCTATCAAAAATATTTTTTTTTTACATTTTTTTATCTACTTTTTTCCTAAATTGAACATATTCAATTTAGAATTTTAATTAAAAATCTAGAACCAATTCTAATAGAATATATGACTTATTTTATTTAAACATAATATTATATATTTGGATTTAATTAACAACTAATAAACATGCACGAATGTGTCTCTTAAAAGTGCTTTTATAGTTTGATTATATTTTACTATATTCAAACTTACTAAAACCAGAAAACAAAAATAATTCACATCACATCTTTTTCTTTGACAATTTTCATTATTAAATGTTTAACAATTTTTTTTTATAAAAAAAATGTTTTAATAATGAAAATCGTAAATTATATAACTATCTTTATATTTAATTTAAATTAAATATTACTTTATTTATGTTTTTTAAAATATAATAAAAATGGTTTTAACTTAATTGATTAAATAATTATTTATAAAATACTTAACCGTATATTTGAAAAGCTCAAAATTCAAGTTGTATTTAATTACCAATGCAAAAAAACTATAGCCAAATAAAAGGATAGAACAACACCTCAAAGTTCTATAATGATGAATAAAGTATAGATATTATTTCAAATTGCACCTTTTTTACTCTTTAGAATGAGAATAGAGAAGAGATGAATTTAAAAAAAAACATACATGAACAAAAAAAAAAGTGGCTCTAATAAGATTTAGCTGAGGACTTTTTTCCAGTAACAATCTGGAATATGCGAAGGCCCCTGCCAAATGCTTCGTTGAAGAGAATCCTAGTTTGCATGGGCTGAAACCCAGGTAACCATGATAGCACAGCCACAGGGGTCAGAACAATGATCCCAAATAATATATCATATAAACGAGCCAAGGAAACAACAACATTCCAAACAATGGTGCACTGCAAAAATGGCCTGAATACTTGAGCAATCAATATCATGCCCCACCCTGTGGGAATGAATGCCACCAAGCTAGTAAAAATGTCCATGAATTTGAACTTAGTGAATTCCAGCAATGCAACTATCACAAGTATGGCAATAACTATTACCAGGGTCTGTACCAACCGAAAATACATGTGCTGTGTTGCTTCATATTCATTCCGGGCATAAGCTACCACCACATAAATCCCAAACACAACAAATACATAAATCCAAGATAGAAAGTAAACAGCAATGCTGGTACTTCCGGCAGCTATGCCAAGCCGGTAGACAATACCGTATTGGAATATGAAGAACCGAAGGTCTAAAATTATCTCCAAAAGCTTTCCCCAAATTCCAGTTAGCTTTAGATGATCATGTTCTTCGTACCACCACCTTTCCCAGCTCTGTTCAGCTTTAGCAAACACCCTTTGGCGGTTCCAAATCCAGTTCATAAACTCTTGAAAATCATGCACAGTTTTCAACCAGTCAAAGCCAGAAGGATTGAACATAAATGGTGTCATAATCCATGATGCAACTAAGAACCAACTAGAGCAGGTCATGACTATGTAAACAAATGTGTCAGTTGCTACAGTGCTTTGTGTTGCATAAACTATTAGTATTAGCCCCAGTTCAATTGCTTTCACAAAATGGCTGCGAGCATAGAGTCTATAGTTTTCGGCAAAACTCCTGTGCTCTACAACAAAACCACGACCCGTGGCTCGGTATTTTGCCCCTCCATGAAGGATGGTTCTTCCAAAGAAATGGCTGCGTGTGCCCATAGAGAATGTGTAGAAAACTGATGAAAGTTGGAGCTGCATGGTCAAGAAATCCCATACAGCTTGAAGGAACCCTTGTTCAAGGGAATTCTCCACAATCATTGGAAGGGCAGTGAAAATTCCAATCTGTACTATGAACTGTTGACTCAAAATTATACCAAGTGCTTTATTTTTGTTGTTTACCATAGCAGCTTCAATACCACTGAGAGCAAGCATTAACCTTCCCCACAAAAATGCATATACGGTAAGAACCACCATCATTGTGTTGAAAAAGAACCCAACTGTAGTGTAGAAGAATGACAACATCCTAAAGAAATCTAGTTTATGACCCAACCTATAGACATCTCTGCTTAGGACTTGTTCCCCATTTCCACTTGCAACCTTTGCTTCAAACATTGATACTTGGTTCAAACCAACATCTCTTCCCTTTCCTACCTGAATGTACTCATGATGTGTGACATTACCCCCACGAAGTGTACAGTTAAAGCCTGCAAAAATATCCTCGCTTATGTTGATCACTCTTGAGGCTTTGCTAATACCACCTCTAGTTATGAACCAAAACCTGTCAAACACATCAGGGTGGCCATAATGCATTCGAACTTTCAGAGGGTTTGCCAAAACCCTTTGTCCCAAGGTGACAAAACTCATTTCTTGAGCTGACATGAACCATGCAAGAGAGGAAACAAAAGCAGTAAAAATGTGTTCCCTCACTCCCAAAATAGTGGGTTTCCTGATACCATAGTAGTACCTGTATTCTTCCAAGAGATTTCGCATTTTAAGTGCCTCCTCGAAGTAGTTATCCTGGTTCATATCAATGGTCTGAACTGCATCCCCGCGAGTGAAGATTATGGCGTGGTTTTGATTCTCTGGCTTTCCTTCTCCGAGTTTTATGGGACCTGGCAGCTTCACACGGTAAATTTCTACCTCCTTTTCCAATTGTTGGTCATACTTAGCAAGAACGGAATAATACTCCTTCTCTCCACTCCCAAAGGGAACCTCATCAACATAAGCAACTCGAAGGGCTTCATTGTTTTTCATCAGATACAAAATTTCTTCTGCACGTGGGTCCTTTCTTTTCTTCTGAGCTCCATATATCTGGCAAGAAATCACATATGTGAATTTCATTGATGCAGTCCCATAGTCATGGCCTTTGAATAACAACCTTGCTGAACTGTTTTCTCTACTTAAACTCATAGGGGAAGGTGGTGACTTATTGGAGCTAAATCCATCTGAGTTGTCTTGATTCAGTGAAACAAGTTCACGTGTCCCTTCTCGAATCTCTACTTCAGATGCAGAATCTAGAAATGCCAAAAGCTTGAGGCTCTTATAGTAATACATCATTCCTCTAACAGTCCTTGATAGTGTCTGACCTCTATAGGATGCCCAAGACCTCAAATCTCCAAGTTTATCAGTCCATATATCACTTTCATTCTCCATCCCCTCCCTCCTCATCCTCTCCATAAAATTCTTCCACTCATCATCATATATAGTCTGCAAATAGTACAGAGTTGATATCCCATCTTCGTTCCCAACTCTTAGCTGTTCTTTACTGTAAACTACTTCTTCACTATAGTAAGGTGTTAAAACACTGAAAGCCATCATTTTCTCAACTTGGGGGGCATGGGGCATCTTCATAAAAAGCGAATTAGTAAAGAAAGTAATCCTCCGTCTTGCTTCAAGATTAACTGGGACGTTTTGCATTGAATCTCTAGAAGTAAGAATAGTAAGCAAGCGTCGAATCTGTCTGTAGAAATTCTCATTGATAGTCTCAGGCAACTGAATGGCATTCTCGAAAAGTAGAACTTCAGAAGAATCTGGATTTTGTGGAGCCAAACCGTCCTCCCTAAGTCGTTCAATATTCCTTTTCTCCTTGAAAAAATCTCTGACAACAATCTCATAAAGGGCCTGAAGGGTGTTAACCATTTGGCTAGAATCTATTTGTTTCTTGTTCAATAACTCCACAAATTTTATCAACTTGTTATGGAGTTGAGGAAGTGCAGTGGTTTTGAAAACTTGAGTAAATTTCCCGATCTCGAGAGAATGGTCAATTTCTTGAAACAGAACCATCACAATAGAATGCTCTTCACTGTTAGGTTTGATAATCTGAAGAAGCAAGTGCTTGATGCAATCATAGGTTTCAATGACAGCACATCGCCTAAACTCATGCTTGCACATCTTCCTCCAAAGCCTCTTATCAGAAACATCAACTAACTCTTTAGCCTGGCTGAGCGCCAGTAGCAACTCATTGCAAAGAAGAAAACATGGCCAACGAATAACCCTTACGTTCCAAGAGTTTTTTGGCAGCTCCAGAAGCTCAACCTCTTCGTCAGATATGATATCCTCCTCCCTAAAACACATAATTACCTCATTCCATATCAATGCAAACTTATTAGCCTCACTCTGGTTAGACTCAAGCTTCATATAAGGTTGACCAAACCCGTATCTTAGCTTCATCCTGTGAATCGCATCCTTAACTTTGCCACTCAATGTTCTCCTAGCATTCAACAACTGCTCCTCTGGCATTAGATTAAACAAAACTGCACTAGCGAAAAACTGAAACCTCAACTTCAGCTGTTGCATGCTCCGAATCTCACCCAAGTGTGCAAACAACCCCACACTCACCCCAACCAAAGATGAATATATTGAATACCATATTTGAATATCCATCTGATAAATCAAAATAACGGGAAGCCACAGTAACCCGAGAGCAAACCAATTACCGTTTCGAAAAATCTCATGCCACTGGTAATTGACATCCTTAAGGTCCAACATCATCTTCGATGGAGGAACCATTGGCCTAATCTGCAAAAAGTAGCTGAAACAAAACTTTGAGGCCAGAACCACAGCCCAGAACAAGGTGTACCTAATGTTGTCCATAAGACCTTCACTCAATCCACGACCAACGAATGTCCTGCTTTGAAACCACCACGACAACACGTAAAACAGCCACCAATCCTTATTCTCAATAAAATTCCTGACCCAAGGAAGAATAAGAAATACCAAAGCCAAAAGCTCCGGAATCATGAAAATAAAAACAATCTCTAGAAAATTCACCAGCCGCTTGTTTGCTTCAACAGACCAATTTCCATCACTGTGTCTCTGTTCCCATATTTTCCGATAAAAAATAAAAAACACAATGAACCATGCTGCCGCAACCACGGCTTTTAGAATCATCTTCAGTCCAAGTCCAATTGTCTCCACGGAAACCAACCTGCTATGACCACAGATACGTTATAATACATGTAAGGTACGTGGGATAGATACATATATGAATGCATGAAATGAAACATAGGAAAGTATCGATGTTTCGGACCCAACCTCCATTGCATTACTATATCAAGCAAAGACTGCAAAAACCTGAGAGCACTCCACGTGAAGAAGATGGTTAAAACCCGAACCTGCAAGTCACGATCCTTCAATGCATGCCAAGGATAGGCTTTATCCTCCCATGCAACAATCAGAGCAGCCTGAAGGAACAGAGCCAACATAACCCAAAGCCTATGGAAACTCCTAAACAAGTTCCAAAACGACCGTCGTTCAACAAACCCAATCTTCCCTACGCGCTTGTCGAAGAAACCACTCCCAATATCAATAGGCCACTTGAGCTTCTTAAAGCAACGTTTGTCCCAGAAAAACTCGTTTATGTCATCGTAGTTTCTCCACTCGCAGTGAGGCACGGTTCCGTTCCTACTAATCTCAACCTCGGAGAGTAGGATTCGGTAAATCGGTTGCACCACGCGGTCGAGGAAGCTTTGCTGGTGAAGTGAGGATTGATGGAGGTTGTTATCGTAATCATGGTGTTGTAGGAATTTGTTGAGGTCCTTGGCCATGTGGTGAAAGATGTAGGAGAGGCATTCGGGGAGGAAGCGGAGGTTGGCCGCCTCGCCCCAGATGAGGAGGTAGAGGGAGACGTAAAGGAGTTCGCGGCGCTGGTCGGAGGGGGAGCTATTGGCGGGGCGGTAGGAGGGGTTGACGGCGGATTTGGTGGCGAGATAGGAGCACCAGGAGGTGTAGTTGCGGAGGAGTTTGGAACGGAAGGAGCGGAGGAGGGCAGCGTCGAGGGTTTCTTGGGGAGGGGAGAGACGCATCTGGGCATTGGCGAGGTGGAGTAGGAGGTGCTCGCGCTGGTTGCGGACGTTGTCGTTTTGGAAGCCAAAGAAGAGGCCAAGCCAGTCCAGGAGGTCCATATCAGGGTGCCATTGCGGGGGGAGGCGCAGGTCGCCGACAGAGCTAAGGGCGGCGACGGCGGCCCGGACCTCCGGGAAGCGGAGGGAAGGGTGGTCGATGGTAGGGTTGTGGAGGGGGAGGATGTTGTAGGGGTGGACGACGTGATGGGGGTGGTGACGAGTGTTAGGCATGTGATGGTGAAGAAGAATGAGGATCTACAGCACTCAACTGCTGCTGTCACGGTTAGCGCCAAAACGACAAAATACGGGTTAGTTTCTTAGTTACTATTTTTTCCCCAAACCAAAAAGAAAAGGAAAATGTATTGTTACTACCATAATTATTTTAAATAAAAACTTCTTTTTAGTAATAAAATATTATACTTAATAAATTATTAAAAATATAATTAAAAACAACATATAAAATTAAAGATGTACTGGTTCTATACATATAAAAGGCGTGAAAATAGTATCACTGTTTCTTTTTTTTTTTAATTTCTTATTATAAAGGTTTAATAATTTTTTATACCTATTACAATTTTTTTTTTCAAATTGTCCTACTAATGTTCTTAGTGTCATACCACTGTATAAAAAGACTAATCAAAGTAATCCTTTTGCTCAAAATTCATGATAACTTGTCACTTGTCATTGTTCTAACATATTTATCATCAATTTGATTAAAAACTTGTAATGTTTTAAAAATATATATATTTAAACTAAGAACGTTTAAATAAAATGAAATAGAAAATGATCATAATAAAAAAGCTATTAAACTTATTCCAAAAATTTGTTACTTAGTTTCTTTTTAGAAAATTCTTATACTTAAAACTGCCATTATATTTTAGTTTCTCTTCATATTTTTAATCATTTTTACTTCCTGTAAGATTATGACAAAGACTAATTTTCTAAAATAATATTTATAAAGATTAAAATAATATTCTGAATAGTAGAAACTAAAATAATTTTTATAATTATAAATATTAAGTAAATAACTAAACATTTTTAAGTATCTGTCTCATTAAGAAATTGAACGGCGGTTATTTTCAATTAATGAGTCGATAAATGATTACATTTACACAATAAATAAATATAGACAATCTGGTTAATATATTAGCACACTTAATATATTTTTAATGTAGCTTTTATATATTTATTTCTTATTTTGAATCACATTATACACTTTGACTTATTAGTTTTTTCTATTTTATGTTTCTCTCTCTTTTCCTGTTCCTTCCTATAAGCACCCCAAACTTAGGCTGACATTTGTTTTTCTTTTCTATACAATTTGTTTTACACAATGATAAAAAAAAAAAAAAAACAAGAATGTAATGAAGAAATAAAGGGGACATGATATTAAAATAAGGTAATTACATATGAATATTATATCTATTGTAAATATAGATTAATTTTATTGCATGTATATTATGATGTTTAAAAAGATTGTTTTCGTTTAATATATGAACATGGATGCTACAGAACCAGAGATGGAAATCAAGAGAAGAAATATTATGGAAGCTCTTTGAAGAGTTGGGTCTTGTTTGGCAAAGTTGGTCAATATGGTAGCTCAATGACTAGGGTCCAAATTTCATACCTCAAAACATATATACAGCATGCATTGTGTTTGATTAAACATCGCTATAGACAGGTATTACTTTTTGACAGGTTGATTTCGAACAATATAACTTCTACATGAACAAATGGATTCGTATAATTCCATTCACCGAATCAACATTTAATCTAGTATAATAATCCTGATTTCTAAAAGATTATATATACCGTGCACATTAAATCAAAGTTTACCATTACATGCATAATAAAACACGCAATGATTTGAGAGTTTGAACAGAGCATCCCAGTCCTTGACAACATTGTTCACACTGGACATGTTGTTCAAGCCAAATTTGGTGCACACCATTGTTCAAACGGTATATGCAGTACAGGTACTTTATCCTGACCATCCCTCTGGAGATTATGCAAGTTCAACCGGTCAAGTACAGAATTAAAATCTATAGGCTGCTCAGTTTCTTGCATCCTCTGGATCGTGCTTACAACGTGATCACATCTAAATCCCATGCTCACAAATTTCTCAATCAGTTCATTGTTGGGATTGATACGATTAAATTGTGACTCATGTGGTGCAGAGTTGTGAAGGGAAGCACTAGTTGGAGGATATCCACCTTGAATAGTATGAGAAGGTTGTGACGGATAATGTGATCTTGCTTTCTCACCATCATACACCATGAAGGAACTAGCAGGAGAATGAGTGGTGTAGATCCCGCTAGTTCCATACGCATCACCTGGCTGTGCTGAAAAAGAGCCCTTCATGTGCTGGAGCATAGGCTGTTGTGGAACTGTTCTACCACCTCCACTGTATCCATGTGGTAGGACATCACCATGGCTGGAAACCCAAGGTGGAATCCCTGAATAAGGCAATTGCATTGGCTTCGGTGGTGTTTCGCTGGGAAGATGATTTGTAGCTTGGTTGGTAGAATAAGGAGTATAAATATTTGTCCCAGGGGTTCTTACTTGAGACTGAATTGAGGGTGGTTGTGGAGGTTGTACATCCACCTGCTGTGGTAACTGTTGAGGCCATTGCACTTGTTGGGGCTGTAGCTGCTGATACTGATATGGTTGTTGCACAGGTGGGGATTGGGTTACCTGAGATGATGATGCTGATGGCGGAACTCGATAGTGTGTATCAGAGTGCAAATATTGACTCCGAGCTTGTGGATTGGAAGGGGTAGGTGGCATCAGGTAATGACGAGGTTGTTGGGCGGCTAGGCTCACATCAGGGGCTGGCACTTGATACGAAGATGACACAGGCTGTTGCCGTAGGGCAATTTGATTGGGTAAGGCAAGAGCTAACTCTAGGTTCTGTGTGTCAGATGTGTTATCAATTCTTCTTGGATCAATGGAAGAAGGTGAAGACCTCTCTTCATTAGACTGCGAATGGCTTGAGGAAGATGATTCTTTACGAATAAGTTGAAGCTTGGCTAATTCTTTCCGAGTCTTAGCCAGATCTTGCTTGTCTCTCAAAATTTGCACAGACCTGCGTACCTACATCAGCAACACAAGAAAATAAATACATGAAAAAATTATGTCTACTCTCAAAGTATATACAGCCAGCCAAAAAGTGAACAACTCCATGCAACATGTTAGTGATGTTAAGAAATGGCTAATCCGAGCTTAATGTTTATAACTTTGTATACTTCCACCTACCTGAACAGCATAAATTTCATGATGGTAGGAATATCGGCTAAAAAATGTTATTCTACCAATAAGGAATTTTTTTTTGTCAGCAATAAATGATTCTTAATTTGGCAACAACAATATATTAGTTTTGTAATTAACAACCTAGAGGAACAAAGTATATTTAATAATTTAATATTGGAAAGATTTACAAAACAAGCAAGTTGATTACTTCAGTGTAAAGATACATAGAAGACATTTTCCAGCTGAGCGGAAAAGAGCTTCTACTTAATACTGACTAAAAAGTATCCCCAGCAGGCTAGGACTTCATTTTACCATACAGGATGAGAACATATATTCCAGCTACTCATCCACCAGAGAGATATTTTCTCACTCTAAGACAAAGCTATAAATCATGCAGATCAAAAAAAGGAGAATCAAAGCTAACTTAAAAGGACATTGCAGATTCTATCAATTAAAAATGTAACTTACTTCCTGAAGGTGTTTATCAAGAGATTGGAGTTTTGAATCTGCCTCTTCATGATCACTATTTAAATCAGATCGCATTGCTCCAATCGATTTGTCAAGATTGTAACAATACAATTCCAACTTTGACAGCCTTGAACTGATTCCCTCAAGAAGCTGCATAAGGTTATCCGTATATGTTTTCATACTCTTCTCAACAGTGGCAATCACATTCTGGCCCAGAGAATCTTCAGACGAACCATAAGCAGTAGCAGGAACTATGGATGTTCTTGTCATCCTTGATGCATGAAAATCCTACGAAAAGGGTAGAATTTGCAGATTTGAGATCCAGAACCACACGGGATGCATAAAAAGTACACGCGGTCCATTATGATTTCAAGTACAAAAACCCATATAAGAAATGTTCAGCTTGAGAATGATCAAAACTATTTAGAATAAAGCAAGCTAATAGAAATTCAAACTACCCAGAAGAACAACCCTAAACACAATGAGCCTACGATGCCACTTTGTTTTTCTCAAGGGAAAAAAGTAATGCCTGTCAAATTGTCAATCCTCGATGAAGTAGTTCATCTACCATAATCACACTAAAATAAGCATGTTTTGATATAAGTCTCCCCCCTAAACTCACTATGTCTTTCTTTTTTTCATCTTTGCCAATAAATTTGCCTTATATAATTAAGTTTTACCTACTATTGACCATTGACCAATCAAAACAATAACAAAAAGCTTTATCCCATCAACCAAGGCCAACCAGATCCATAATGAGATAAAATAAAACATGATAAAAAAAGTCCAATGGGTACAAAACTACCAATGGGAAAGATCTTTATAGCACAATACGCACAAAGCTACCCTTTCACTTGAACACAAATTCCTCATTCATTCATCTCAATGCCAACCGGTTAGCCTCGTCATTCTCGCCTCGATGCCTAAAACTGTAAGAACACCTTTCCCAACTCAAACCGTATTAGAAACACACATTCTTAATTTTATTCTCGATCATCCAGTCGATAGATATTTATTTTCATCGTGCTGTTCATTAACCAGCTCATGTATCCATGCATCTACTCAACAAAAATAAGACTTCCATTTCATTGCACTAACATACTAAAATAAAACAACCAAATTTCCATTGCAGCAGCGAGTGAAAGAAGCTTCTAAAAACCCAAAAAAAAAAAAAAAAGATTTAGCAACGAAAAAAATTCCCCCTCCCGTGATCAGAACATAGTGCCAAAAATGAAAACTTTCCCAAAACCCTAGCCATTGGTACATACCCAGATTCGGAATTTGCCTTTAAAAGGCGAAAAACGAAAAGTCAACAAGGAAAACCGTCTTGGGTATGTCTATGTTACCTTGGCGGGATCTATGTAAATGCCGTTAGAAGAACAGTCGTTGGTATTGTCGTCCTCGTGGGAACAAAGGATGTCACCAGAAGGAAAATCAAAGCCCTTGGAAACACCATTGGCGAGACCCGACGGTAAAGACGCCATGAACGGAGGTGAAGGCGGCGGGTGAGGGAGAGGGAGAGAGAAGCTTTGTGTGAAAGGAATAGGAGTCTGTGGAGCTGAGATAGAGAGAGTATCTAACGTTACTTGTCTGCTAAAAAAGGAAGTTTCGTATGTATTTGCAATATTAGGTGAGAGAACAATTAAAAAAAACGTGATACACTAAGAAATTAGTTAATAAACTAATGGAATTAATTATTAATATAATTTAAAAAATTTGGAGTACCATCTTTTTGACTGCTTCGTATCCACACAACTACATATATTAAGAGCATAATTATGATTATATCTTACTAATTGTTTGTTTATGATAAATATTAAATTTATTTTATGTTTTAAGACATTATATATTTTGCATTTTCATTGAATAGTTTTTAGAATAATTCATAAGAAAATTATTAGAAAAGATATATCATGAAAAACATCAAAGTATATTCTAAGCAAACCAATTTAAAACCTGGTAGAATTGGGTATACATAATTTGTATTGATGCCTATTTATTTAGCAAATATAAGAAAACCAGCAAATTTGCAATCAAGACATTTCCACCACGTGTTATAATTCCAATCCAAGTTAATCAATAAATATTTGACAAATATAAGATTGGTGATCCGAGAGATATGACTTCATTCACACTTCTTATTATTAAATGGTATACATTATAGTTCAATCAATTATTATTCAACTTCATTCCATAATTTGATTAAACTATTAATTGATTAAACTATTAATTTTAATGACATTTTTCAAAAATAATATTTTCTCCAATATTATTATAAAAACTCATCTTCCAATTAATCATTAATTATATATGTTAAAGATATTGATCAATAACATCATACTGATATCAACACATCAATCATATCATTATTGGTTTCTGTCACATTAAAGGTTAAATACCAATACTTAATTATTTATTTGATGGGGATTTACTT
Source organism: Phaseolus lunatus (assembly GCA_013389735.1). Taxonomy (NCBI): domain Eukaryota; kingdom Viridiplantae; phylum Streptophyta; class Magnoliopsida; order Fabales; family Fabaceae; genus Phaseolus; species Phaseolus lunatus. The sequence goes on from CM023861.1 coordinate 29,823,374, forward strand.
GTAAATAATATATATATATATATATATAAAGTGAAAAAGATTTCGTGGTTGGTTTATAATGTTTCTGACATTATCTTATTATATATGTGAATTATTACATAAATCTTAAATAATTAAAAAGTTAAAAAGGTGTTGTACATGTGCTGCATGTGTGTTGGTTGAAAATAAGCCAAATACAATAATAATTGGGAGAAGCATGCCACGTGGTGTAATCTTCACACGCCACCTATCTTCTACTCTAAAGGCAGTAATTAAAAAAATCAGAAGAGATTTTTTATAAAAAATCTACGAGTCTCGAACATTTATTTTAATTATCGTGTTCATTTGGGACACACATATCGCACACGACACTCTTACGATAATTGTATGATACTTATTGATGCAGTGCTGAATTCAAAAAATATTTGTTGAATTTATAACAATTCTAACATAATTCTAACAAAATTTTAAAAAAAAATACATTAATTTTCTAAAAATTCAAATTTATTGTATAAATTTTTATTATGATTATAAAAATAAGAAACAAATCTTTTTGAACCAGTCATAAAAAAAATATCTTTCTACTTAAAAAAAAATTAAAACATATTTGTTCTCACCGGTTGACTCGGTCGTCGTTGATCCTGAGGCAGATGTTGGCTCCTCCTATCTTCGCAATGATTATGTGCTTCCCAAAGGATGACTCCGTTGAGATAGAGGGGGGTCTTACCTATAACTGCACTCCGACGCTCAAGTCAATACAGGGTAAGAAACATCAAACAAGCAAAAATGCTTAAGCTTATAATGTGTGTGTAAGAACTATGTATTGCATAGAAGACAGCGTGCCTTTACCTTGGGGTTTTTCCCTCTTATATAATTGTTTCTAGGTTAACCTGCCACTGACATTCTCTTGCCAAAGCCTTGCCTCTAGCGAATTTAGAGTTACCTTTTCGGGATACTATCACACAATCTTAGTGCAACTCCCGTGGCAACATTCCTTTCTTAGAATGCAACTCTCATGGCAACATTCCTTTTATGGAGTGCGTAACTAACAGTATGGCCTCTAGGGTTATAACATATGTACCAGCGCCCCGAGACCAATCCGTTCTTGTAAGTGTCCTAATTTCTCACGTGCCTCGCATGCAACTTTCTCTGAGAACCCTAGCGCTCTTGGGCATTGGTGCCCCTAGGGGTAATCGGCTTGTACCAGACCCTAATGTCTTATACACATTCCGCATGCAAAGTATCTCTGTGAATCAGACTTTCACTAATGTAATACTTTATTGTGCCGACCTCTGCCACGTCGACCTCCACTGTACACCGCCGACGTCCGAGGTTTGGGCACTATAATATGTAATCTCTGAGGGTCCTTCTGTGGGTCCCACTGTGTTAACCTCTACCATGTCGACCTCTACTGTATACTGCCGACGTCCGAGGTCTGGCTACTACAACATGTAATTTTTGGGGGTCCCTCTGTGGGTCCTATTGTGTTGACCTCTGCCACGTCAACCCCTACTGTATATCGCCAACGTCCGAGGTCTGACCACTACAATATTTGTGCACATAAATTTTCATTGTCAAATTATATAATTCATAATTATATAATATATAGATTTGTGTCCCCATGTCCTACATTTTAGAGATTATACGTATCTTCGTATCAGTCAATATCAAGATTACACAATAAAAAATTATAAAAATATTTTTTATAAGATTTTTTTTTTTAATTTAGTATCCCTAATATTTTTATCTAACAAAAAAATGGAACATTATATAGACCACACAGTATGGGTATTGTTTTTTCACATTTCAAAATCTAATTCTGTTGAAAAGAATAATAGTTAAAGACATTTCATTTTTTTTAATTGCTTTGATCTAATATTTTTCTGACTAAGTATTAGCATTTTTTCCACCTCACTCTTTTTTTTTATTCACACTACTTCTTTCTCTTTTTTAACTTTTTTTTTTCTCTAATTTCTCTCTCCACTTTTTGAACTATTTCTTGTATTTTCTTTACTAACAACACATACTATAAAAAAAATTGAATATAGAACATTTTTTTTTTATAGAACTTAATTTAAAGTAAACTTTATTTTTCTAAAATCTTTTTATTTTTAATTCTTTAATCATATTTATAAGTGTTCTGAAGTTTACCTTGTCAATTGAAAAAAATATTATTTTCTTCAGTGATTTACTTTTTAATTTATGTTTTTGTAATATTTCTTTAAATATTTAGACGTTTGGTATTTTTTTATTTTCTTTTACGTATTGTTTAAAATACAATTTTTTTTTAAGAAATGAAGTTATTTTGAATTACAAATGAATTGAATTATAAATAGGAAATTACTTTTAAATGTTATTTTATTGAAATTGTTGAGTTTGTGTTTTGATGGGTTGAATTAAATTTGATTAAGAGAAATATTATTGGTGGGTATTTTATCATGATGAAATTGAAATTCATAGCAGAGATTATATAAAAAGAGTTTTTATAAACTTTTGAAATTGAGATGATTTGTATTTATTTAAGTATCATACTATTAAAAAATATGTTTTTTTTTTTGGTTGTTTTAGCTTTGTTTCTTTTAACATTGTATTTGAATGTTCTACCTTGAATTAGATGAAAAATAAATAAAACAAAAGGAGTATGAATTTTGACAACTTAAATATTATATATAATTTATTTTTGTAGTATATTAAACTATACATTTGATTGAGCTTAAGGGTGTTTGATATTTAACAAATTGTTTGAAATCAATATTAATGTTATTTATTTAGGTTGAATATTATGATTTAATGAAAATTTTAGAAATGTTTTATGTTGCTTGTATGATATTGTAAAATTAGTTATTTTTGTTAGTTTTGCATAATTTGTCTAATAATTTTGTTTTTAAAATAGTATGTCATATTTAAAATGTACAAGTTGTACATAATTAATAATGTTTATGTATACATCAAATATATATCTTGAGCTTGCATTAGTAATTGAGGATTTAGGGTTTGTATATATATAAAAAATATAATTTGTTCAATAATTTTGTTTTGTTTTTAAAACAGTACGTTATATTTAAAATGTACAAGTTGTACATAATTAATAATGTTTATGTATACATCAAATATATATCTTGAGCTTGCATTGAGTAATTGAGGATTTAGGATTTGTATATATATAAAATATGGAATGTGTAAATGTATTGAATTCAATTAAATGTTGATTTTGAGTATTGAAGTTGACTTGAGATGATGCACTGGATAATATGTAATTTATTGTTAATTTATAGTCAGTACAAGAACATTACTAAAAGAATACATTTATTACAAGGATAAGTTTACTTCATTTACTTAGTGATGACGTAAATCTCATATTAAAATATATTAGTTGTATGACTATTTGTGCGACAAAGAACTTCTTAATATATGGAATTGAGTTCCGCATGTAAACCAAAAATCCTTAAAATATGTCAAGTATTAACTTGATATATACCTGTTAATGTATATGTTCCATGACTAACACATATGTTTTGGGGCATTAGATCGATCATTAAAGAACATTTTAGATTATGATAATCCATTAGGGGGAAAATGGATGATATTAGGAGGAGGTTTTCGTCAGGTATTGTTAGTTGTTAAAAAAAAAGGTATAAAGGTACATATGATTTTTGCATGGATTATCGAGTCTCCTTTATGGAGTAAAAGAAATGTATTGCATTTACAACAAAATATGTGACTGTTACTAGATCAAAATTTTGCAGAATATCTCAAGCACATCAGAGATGGGATTTATCCAACAAATCTTGATGATATGGTGAAAATACCCCATGAACTAGCAATATCATCGAAATGAAAGAGTTCAATACAAAAACTTATACAAGAAACATTTCCCCAATTGAAATTTTATACATGGGATCCATCTTATATAGTTCAAAGAGTCATATTGACTCCAAACTAAACCTTTTGTATTTTATATTAATACACATGTCATTGACATTGAACATGGTTAGTATACTTTTATCAAAATATTTAAGTTATGGTAGTTTAATAAAGGACTTTTACTTCTTCAATATGTAACTCTATAAATTACAAAATACATTATTTATTTTTATCCCAAATTATTAAGTAGGATGCAAGATAGATTCCAAAGGACACATAACAGTGCTAATAAATGTTCAAATACTTGCAATGGTTAAATTTCAATTGTCTAGTCCAACTACATGTGCACATTGTCATTCAAAATTGTTTTATCCTGAATCATTTTATATGTGTTGCTTCAAATATTTTTTGATTATTCGTTTAAAAGTAGATATTTTAGACAACATATTAGAAGTTACAACCATGTGCTTTCAGACACTTTATTTGGTGTTCACATGGATGAAAATGTAAATGCAACTGGTGATATATAAACTCAAGGTGCAATATATCATAATATAGGAGGATTTTTTTTTCAAATGAGGCGTCTAGGCCATGTTTTTTATAATTGTACATTTATGACACTACACATGAATTACAAAATGGGATGATGGAAAATCCTCAACTTCATCAAACCATTATTCATAAATTGCAAATAAATCCATGTGTTGAAAGATTACAAATTTATTTAACAAAATGCCATTAAGTGTGCTTCAATAAGAATCTAAACATCAATGATGTATTAAATGATAACAATAGCTCCAAAACCATGCTCACAAACATCTTTGCCTAAATTATAGATATCCACAATCTATAAGTTATTTGTATAGATAAATTTCAGAGTATTATTGTTGGCATAACAAACAAAAGGAATTATACTCAAGAAGGTTAAGAAAGAAATTTAAGGGTCAAATTTATGTTGTATCTCCTAGAAGGAGATAAATACTTCTTTTGTATTTTGCTTTCCCATATAAAAGGATCAACCAATTGGGAATACCTATTAACACCAAATGAAACATATTGTCCCGCATTCAAAAAAAAAATCTTAGAAAATGTTAATTTTAAGAAAGTGATAATAATATTTATGAATGCTTAGTTAAAACATCAAGTTTACAAATGCCTTATGCTTTAAGGAGATTGTTTGTGATCATATTATTTTTTTGTGAACCAACTGATGTTTAAAGTTACTGGAATGAGTTTTATATCTTTATGGGAGAAGATTATACTCCAACAAACACTTATGTGGGCATCAACTTCACTAATATTTTATTAAGAAATTTACTAGCATTGGATGCATTTGAAAATACTTCAGTATTAAGAATTATACAATAAGAGTTATCAATATAGATACCTAATGAAAATGTTGACAACATTTAGAGATTGAATAATGATCAATTGATTGCTTTCAATACCATTTTAGATATAATCCACTATAGGCAAAGTCAAGTATTTTTATGGATGGACCAGGAGGAACCAGTAAGACATTCCTTTACCAGGCATTAATTGCATAGTACAGAAGTAAAGGAAAAATCATTTTAGTGATAGCCTCATCTGGTACAACAACAACATTATTACCTAGTGGTTGAACTACACATTCTCAATTTAAGATACCTATTAATGTAGAGGTTGGTTCCTTTTGTTCAATAAGTAAACAATCTCATCTTGCAAAGCTATTAAGAGAAGCAACAACAATTATTTAGGATGAAACAACCATGACTAACATATATGCTTTGGAGGCATTAGATCAATCATTAAAGGATATTGGAGATTGTAATGCTCCATTTGGGGGAAAGTAATGATATTAGGAAGAGATTTTCGTTAAATACTACTAGTTGTCCAAAAAGGTACAAATGCATAAATGATTTTTATGCATCTATTGTCGAGTCTTCTTTGTGGATTAACACAAAGATATTGTATTTACAAAAAAAGCATGCGATCATTATAAGATTACAATTCTACATAATATCTCATGCACCTCAGATATGAGATTTAACTTATAAATCTTGATGATATGGTGAAAATATCCCATAAACTAGCAATATCATGATTAGGAGAGAGTTCAATACAAAATTTATACAAGAAACATTTCTCCAATTGAAATTTTTATACATGAGATCTATCTTATTTTGTTGAGAGAGCCATATTGACTCCAAAAATTCTTGAATAACCTTTGTAGGACAAATTGATGTTTATTCTGGAATATGAGAATACATTCTGAAATCCTAAATCTGGAAGTTAAAAATCATGAAGCTAATCCCATTTTGAAATTCAAATTCCAATAATACATTTCGAAATCCTGAATCTGAAAGTTGAAAAAAAGGGACCAAAACTTGTTTTAATTTTAAAACCCTGAAATATAATTTCGTCTTTTCTCTACAGTAAATGGTGCATGTCTCAATTCGTATGGTGCAGGAAGCAATAACCCTTACAAATTGATCAAAGGCCTGTCTACTTTGTTTTTGCAACCCATTCACTTTTCACCCAATCCACTTCACATTCAGCCTCTAAAGTTTGGGCTTAAAGTTGGCCACCAAACCAAATTCACTGTTACAATTTATTCAGTAACCTATCTAAATAAATTATTTTGAAATCCTCTTGCATATATTTGTACATATGAATTAAGTATTATATTCAACAAATAATATAATATTTTTATCATATTAAATTTCAGTTCTAAATTATTATTATCTATTTTAAAACTTTAAAAAAATTAGAATGTCTTAAACTTCAAAAAGTTCTCTATTTGGTTTTCACTCTTGTCCGGAAAAAATTCCATGTAAATTTACTACAAAGATCATTGTAATACCTTGGTGTTCCAAACTGCATGGGATAAGAACCCTAAATTAAAATAGTAATTTTTTTTTATAAAACAATGTAAAAAAGTAATTTCAAATTGGCTTTTCACAGAAGTCAATTTTTATTTCACAACTTCACTCACTTATCGTAATTCAATTTGTGTTAGCAAGTTTATAAGCCTATCATCTAACAATAGTGGATACGCAGCCAAATCTATTGAAACCCAAGAGAAATATCCAGCAACCAAAATACTTTTTGTTTGGATTGGAGATGAACTAGAAAAAAGAAGATGAAAAATTGAGTTCTTTGAATTGAAGGTAAATAAAGTAAAAAGTGAAAAAAAAAGTTTGTAGTTGATTTTGGTTGATGTAATAAAGCATTTTTTTTTTGTATATCAATATATTTTAAAAAAATGTAAAATAACATTTTAAAAGTAATTTGTAAAATAAATTTTTAAAAATAATTTGATGTAAAAAAAATTTGAAAATACAAATTAGAGTTAAAATAAAAATTTACTATAAAAAAAATTTTAAATAAAAAGTTATATTTCAAAATAAGAATATATTAAAAAATGTTGAGAATATTGAATTTTTATGAGAAATGGATTTTGTGGATTAATTAGGTGCCTAAAATCAAATTAGGTATCACAGTGAGATGTGTGGATTATTGTGAGAACTTGTTTCCTAGTTAATTGATATGAATGTATATTAGAGTGTTTTAATATTATATTTTTATTTACTTCTAAAAGTAAATAAAACATAACCACTCTTTCTTAGGGATTTTTAGTATGTGCAAGTAGAAATTAAGCTTTTTTCTTTTGATTTTTATAAACTGGTTTGGTACCCGTGTATCTATATTTATTAACTGTGATATCTATTGCTAAAACTGTAAGTAAGAGCATTGTTTCATTATAGTTAAAAAAATATTTATTAATCAATCAAAATAAAAAAAATTTCTATGGTAATACCTTTAAGCGTCTGGCAAATTCATTGGCATGTAAAATTGAAAGAACATAAATATTTTCATATTTAAAAAAAGAACATAAAATATATTTGGATAGATTGAAATTTATAACTATACCATTCCAAAAGGCTCCGGGCATTGGACCGAGTTAACAGGCTAATCTCACATTCGATTGGGCCGACAGACGAGTTATGAAGGTCTAAGATCAACATTGCCAAACCACGTGATAGGGTTGGGAGAGCACGCTAACGTCAGACTCGACCAAACGTAGCTGGTGATTACTCTATAAATGTCCACATAATGTTCTCGATTACTCACGTAATATTTCTGATTACTCAATAAACCATAATATACCTGATTATGTGGTTTATTCTCTGCAAATTCTATGACAACTTACCATGATACAGGATATTAATAAGGGAATGTACCGGGATCAGCAGTGAGAGCCCACGAAGGTTTATAAATACGTAATCATCCACAGGGAGTATCTCAACTCACATTTTTGCACTACATTCACTATTCATATGATATTTGTGCTCTTGCTTTTTTGAGCATTGAAGTGTCTTTGCAGGGAGGAGCCCCCACATTCTCCAAGTTGCTAAGTCACTAGATAAGAAGGAGATTCCCAAGAGCTCATCCTTTCAACCGACCTTGAGCCAAGCAAGAACATTTGACACCCACCGTGGGGTCGGTAAAACCGTTCCCACAACCAAGCCCATCGAAAAACAAAATCAGAACTCCGAATCATGAGAATGAGGCAGACCCTGGTACCGGAGGATGGGGAAGCCTTGACTCTACAACAGGTAATGGAGGCCATGCAGATTTTACGATGCAAAAACGAGGAATCGAGGAGACAAACGCAAGAGTTTCAGGCAGAGTAAGAGCGTCTTCGTGCGGAATCCCAGGCTGAACAACAGAGGATAAAGGAGGATACCGAGGTCTTGAGACGGTTAATGGAGGAGGCCCTTAAAAGGAGCAAAGAGTTGCAAAAGGCCAATGAAGATCTAAGAAGAGCGTTTCAAGAACGACCGAGACAAGTGATCAACGATTCAGTCGGAAGATGGAGAAAGGCGGATCCTCAGCCATTCAGTCAGGCCATCATGGACGAGCCCATCCCGCCGCATACGGTAACGCCCCAAATGCCACCTTTCTCGGGGATTAAGGACCCGAATACCCACCTCAAGGTTTTCCAAGCCCAAATGCTGATCTTTAGGGGATCAAACGCGGTAAGATGCAAGATGTTATAGGCCACATTCATGAGAACAACTTTGAGATGGTTTAGCAAAATCCCGGATGGAGCGATAAAGTTGTTTCAGAAGTTTTCCCAATTTTTTGAAGAGCAATTCGTGGCCAACATCGTCAGACCACCAAGTATGACCGACCTCTTCGATATCAAACAGAAGGAAGGCGAGCCGTTGAAGGACTATCTTAACCGTTTTTATGAGGTGTCGGTATGTGTTCAGAACCCTTGGGACGAGATGGTGGTGGACGCATTTATAAAAGGTTTGTGTGTCAATCCTTTCAATGACTCTCTGCTAAGGGAGAGACCGATGTCGATGACCCAGGTTAGGGAACGAGCATCGATTCACATAATAATCGAAGAGGTCATCCGATGGAAGAAATCTAGTGAACAACAAAGTGAGGAGAGGTATAAAGATCGCACTCGGGAACCCCAATCGAGACCATTAGAACAATCAACTAACTGGTAGAATGGCAACCTTGTCATGGTTGTCACTTGGGTAAGTAGACCCTCGGCATCCCCGCCGAGAACGTCAAGGCCTACACTTTCAAAGCGCTTGACGTCAAGTTCCAACCATTTGTACAATCGATTGTGGTTGGCAAAGTTAAAAGAAGGGTCCCAAAAGCTCTGCCTCGTCCCTAAGCTCGCTACCTAGTTCTCCACTGACACCGGCTCCATAACTGGTGCTTGGTCGTCCGAAAGAGAATGGACTGAAGTAGCTTGCATCTCAGCCCTCCTCTTCTTTGTGTTAAGGTCCGAGGATGTACGCTCACCCTCTTCGGAATTGATGATGAAGGGGCTCGATCCATCTTTGTCATTCACGAGAGTTGGCCTAGGTGCCTCATCTCCTTCAATCAGCGGGCCCATGGTTATCAAACTCACGAGTCAACTTGTTGACTCGTCCGAGTTTACGTTCCTACATGCACTCACCGAGTTAACACGAGAGTTTACGTTCCTACATGGCACTAACTTGTGTTTAGAGCGAACTCGGCGGAATCGGAGCAAACTTGATGAGATCAGAGTGAACTCGCGATTACGGTCCGATTTGGCGAGTTTAATCGAATATTTTTAAACCCCAAAACGGTGTCACTTTGAAGGGGGAAAATTAAATGAACTAACCTTAGGGTTTCATTTTCGTGCGTTTCGTGGTTCCCTTTGCATCTTCTTCTGCGAGTGCGGCGGTGCGATCGAGTGGAGCGGTCGCGCGGTGGCTGTGGTGGTCGCGTTAGTGCCATTCTTCATACAAGGTTAGAGATGGATGGGTGCTTTGAAATTAGGGTTACATTGCTATGTAGTGTATTGCTATGTAGTGTGATTTAGGGGATTATGGTTTTGTTATTTTTATAGGGTTGCTGCAGAATAGAGGATATAGACTTCAAATTTAATTTTTTTCTATTTAATTAAGCTGCAACTGTGATTATTTTTTATTGGGAAAAGTTGCTGTAATTTTTTTTTTGGGCGGAAATTGAATTGGGAGGAGCTGTATAATTTTTAAGGAATGTCAGGGAGTGGATCAAATTCAAGTGGGGTCAATCTAACTTCAACTTCTAGTTTTAATAGAAGTAAAAATGTTCCAGGAGATAGATCTGATATTGGATGGAAGCATGGGATAGATATTAATGAAAATGATAAAAAGGTGAAGTGTAATTATTGTTCAAAGACTGTGAGTGGAGGAATATTTCGATTCAAGCACCATCTTGTTTTAAGTAGAGAGGACTCTGAACCTTGTTCTTCTGTTCCAGAAGAAATAAGAGATTTGATGATAAAAGTTGTTGCAGAAGCTAAGCAAGCCTCATTGAAGAAAAGAAAGTTAAACATAATTGATGAAGAAGAGCATGGAGAATGTGAAGGGCTTGAAGAAAGACAAAGTATATTTTGTTCTAAAGGAAAAGAAAAAGTTGGTAGTAGGGGGGAGTTCAAGCTACCATAAATCAAATGATGAAAAAAGGTTATAAAGATGAAGTGGATGCTCAAGTTGCTGAATTTTTTTACACAAGTGCCCTTCCATTTAATGTAATTAGAAATCCAGCTTTTGCAAAGATGTGTGAAATGATTGGAAAATATGGAGTTGGCTATAAACTCCCATCTTATCATGATATTAGAGAAAAACTCTTGAAGCAAGCAATTGTCAAAACTGATTTAGTACTTCAAGAATACAAGAATGAGTGGAAGAAAACAGGTTGCAGAATTATGTCTGATGGGTGGACAGATAAAAAGAGGCGTTCTATTTGTAACTTCTTGGTGAATAGTCCTAAAGGGACTATTTTTATGTATTCATTGGACACCTAAGACATATAAAAAACAATAGATAAAGTATTTAAGATGTTGGATGACGTTGTTGAATTGGTTGGAGAAGAAAATGTAGTGCAAGTGGTGACTGATAATGCTGCAAATTTCAAGGCAGCTGGAGAGATGTTGATGCAAAAAAGGGAGCATTTGTATTGTACCACATTATCTGCACACTGCATTTATTTGATTTTTGAAGATTTTGAAAAGAATTTGAAGGTCCATCAACTTACTATCCAGAAAGGAAGAAAGATCACCACTTATATTTATGGTAGATCAATGTTAATTAGTATGTTGAAGAAGTTCACAAACGGAAAAGACTTGATAAGACCCAGTGTGACTAGATTTGTCACGGCTTATTTAACTTTAGGTTGTCTTCATGAATTGAAAGCCTCATTATTGACCATGTTTAACTCTGAAGAATGGAAAATAAGCAAGTTTGGAATTTCACAAGAGGGGAGAAAAGTTGAAAATGTGATACTAGACAACTGGTTTTGGAAGAATATCTCCACGTGCCTCAAAGTTGCTGCCCCTCTTATGGTGGTCCTAAGATTGGTGGACTCAGATATGAAACCTGCAATGGGTTTCATATACGAAGAGATGGATCGTGCAAAGAAGAAGATTAAGAGCAATTTTAATCATATTAAGAAAAGGTAAAAATTCTATAGCTTTTCTCTTTCAAAATTTAATTACTTATTTGTGAAATTACTTTTTCGATTACTTATAGATAGTTGGTTGGTATTGAATGTAGCTATGAAGAGGTTTGGAAAATAATTGATGCAAGATGGGATAATCAACTTCATAGACCTTTGCATGCAACTGCATATTATCTCAATCCCCAATTCCATTATGAACCTGAGTTTAGATCTGATGATCCGGAGGTGAAAGAAGGGTTGTATACGTCCATGAAAAGATTGGTCAAGGATGTTGCATAAAGAAGGAAAATTATTATCCAACTTCTTGAGTTTCATTTTAGTAGAGAACTTTTCGTAATGGAAGATGCAATGGAAAATAGAAAAACAATGCTTCCTGGAGAATGGTGTGAGATGTTTGGGGATATAACTCTAGAGTTGAAGAAGTTTGCTATCCGAGTTTTAAGCTTGAGTTGTAGCTCTTCTGGATGTGAGCGAAATTGAAGCTCATTTGAAATGGTAATTTAAGTTATTTATAATTTCTTTATTTAATTTATATTGTTAGTTACTAAATTTCCTATTTAATTATAGGTTCATACAAAGAGAAGAAACCGTTTGCATCAGAAAAGGATGAATGATTTGGTGTATGTCATGTACAACTTGAAGTTGAATAATAAGCAAATTAGAAAAACAGTTGCTCTTCCCTTTGATGACATTCAATCAGATGATGAATGGATAACTGAGGAGGGAGATGATATTGATGAGATTGATCAAGTTCAAGGTGCAAATGTTCACTTAAATCCGGCAATAAGAGTTCCAACTCTAGATGCATTTGATCTTGAAAATGTGACTTTTGATGTCAATGTGGATGAAGATGAAGATGAAGATGAATATGAAGATGAAGATGAAGATGGAGATGGAGATGATGATGGACATGATGGAGGAGAGGATATCATTAGATGATTGGACATAGAAACCTAATTATTTAATTTCTATGATTCGAACAATTTAACTTTTCTAATATTTGTATGAACTTCTTTATTTGAGACTTTGAAGTTATATAATTTTTATTTAGGACTAAATGTAGTTATTTAATATTAATTTTTTTAATACGAAAGTAAACTCTTACAAGTTTATGAGTTTACGAGTCGAGTCTACGGAGTTCCCACGAGTCTACTTAGACTTTTGAGTTTGACAACCTTGAGCGGGCCAACTCGATTTTGGACAGGAAAGACACCATTCTTTTTCTGCAAAACAAAAATGAAAGGATAAGAAAAATGTCAACATTGTAAAGGGGTGAAGTAAGAGCAGAAGTTATACCAAGGTAAGTCTTAAGATCGGAAGCCTGGTACTCACGCTTCAAGATTTTTGGGGTTTCAAATACCACTTCCAAACTTTTCAGAAAATTACATACATTCCTTTCATAAGAATTTAAAGCTTCCATCTGACGAGCATGTTGAGGTCTCAAATTAGAGACCCAGTATAGAGAAAATCCTTCCAACAAAGTAGGAACCTCGACCGAGGGACGAACTTTGATAAAACGATGTTTAAAATTTTTATACGAGGACTGAAAAAGACTCAGTAAGCCCCTATCGCTCACACCATAAAGGGAGGCCCACGCTGCCTAGAGGATGTTTTAAATTCAAAAAAGTAAAAAAAAAAAAAATGTTCAAGGTCGGCCAGAGGACGAGATACCCAAGGAGTATGCGGAAAACACGAATGAAGGTCCATATATTAGGATGCAACTGGGCTGGCAACACATTGAGCTCGGTAAGTAGCTCTTTCTCAAACAAATCCAAAGGTAGGAGGAGACCTAACTTAGTGAAGCAGGTCTCTTAAAAGAAGTAGCAGGAACCTTGGGGATCGCCACTCTCAACATTACACATAGGCTCTCCCTCATAACAGGCTTGGGGTTCGATCAGGTTTTCCTCTCCCTTGCTAAAGAAGCTGGACTCACGAAACTCCTCAAGCATAGAAGGGACGAGTATATAGAAACCTCTCTTACAAGATCCTTTTTAGCCCAAGGGAACATGGCGGCATAGTCGATCAGAGGAAGAAGAAGCACGACAACGCAGGGAAGACCAAAATCAAATACAGATAAACGAAACGAGAAAGTGGGGCTCAAGGAACTTAACTACGGGATGATCAACGGGGTAAAAGCCAAAGGCAGAAGAGGAAGGGCCCAAATGCGAGAATGGAAATCGCGAGCAATGGAACACAAGGGAGTACAGGAAATGAGAAGCCAAACGGTGTGGGAGAGATGTTAAGATGGAAGTCTAATAGTCACCTAATGAGAGGTGTCACATGTCCAACTCATTCAATGCCAACTGCTCGCGTCACTTAGAGGTGACAGCCTCGGGAAGCCAAATCGTCTACCTCGAATTTTTAAAGCCTAGTTTCCCGCCTAATTCCTCGTCCACACCACCGACCGACGTCTTCATCACACAACAAACCCATGCGTAGACTTCAGAGGTAAAAAACCTACAACTGACCTATAACATTCACACAACAAGGAAGAGGGTTGACGTCAGAGAGAGGTCCGACCAACACTTTTTGCGCGCTTTAGCCCAACATCAAGTTAGAAGGGGGTTTTGCCCTATCCCGAGCAATGTTGAGTGTCTTGCTGGACTAACCGCACCTCTTGACTTGGCATGTCAACGGACTTCAGCCTTTACGCCTAACAAGTTAGGCTCAAGGTTGGGGGGCTGTGTATCGTCCCGAGAGGCTCCAGGTATTGGGCCGAGTTAACAGGCTAATCTCACATCCGATTGGGCCGACCAACGGGTCATGAAGGTCCAAGCCCAACATCGCCAAACCACATGATAGGGTTGGGAGAGCATGCTAACGTCAGACTCGACCAACGTGGCTTGTGATTACTCTATAAATGTCCACATAATGTTCCTGATTACTCACGTAATATTCCTGATTACTCAATAAACCATAATATACCTAATTATGTGGTTTATTCTCTACAAATTCTATGACAACTTACCATGATACGAGACATTAATGAGGGAATATACCGGGATCAACAGTGAGAGCCCATGAAGGTTTATAAATACGTAATCATCCAGAGGGAGTATCTCAACTCGTATTTTTGCACTATATTCACTATTCATATGATATTTGTGCTCTTGCTTACTTGAACGTTAGAGTGTCTTTACAGGGACGAGCCCCCGTATTCTCCAAGTTGCTGAGTCACCAGAGAAAAAAGAGATTCCCAGAAGTTCATCCTTCTGACCGACCTTGAGTCAGACAAGAACAATAACTAAACTTGCATTGTGATGGGAATTTGAAGCACTTGACTTGACACAGGTTATGTTATTTCACTGAGACTACTGCTGAAAGTGGTGGCATGATTTTCAGTGGCATGATTTTGAACATTAGGGGAATTTAGTTTTTTAGAAAGATAATTTTGCATTTGAAATAGAAGTTATGTAACAAGGTCATCTTAAAGTGAATTTAAGATATGGTGGTTAAGTGAATTATGAAACTGAGTTGAGTGAGGTGCTTAAGCAGAAGATAAATTCCAACTCCAGATTTGCAGTCGAGAATAAGTATGAACAATTATGACTCACAACAAAATTAACTAGTTAAGTAAAATCCTTATTTCCAATTATCTCTTTAAACATATATATCTTTCTCTGTCAACCACCATATCTTAAATTCACTAATTCACTTTTTTTCATTCTTAGTTGTCTTTCATTTTATCGTTTATCTAAGTAAGATCACTTGTTTAGGTTCAGTGCAGTGACCTAAAACTATTATCTTTTATTTTGTTTCACCTAAAACTATTTTCGTTTACACCTATGGCCCTAAAGAACGTGATCGTTTTACCTCCTATTTGTGAATTTTCGTTTTACCTCCTATAACATATTGACAACAAGTATAATGTTGACTATTCAATATCACACTCATGTCAACACGGTACGTAATAAAAAGTTAAAACAATAAGAATCTTAAAAAAAAAAAGTACTAAAAAACGTAAGAATATTTGTTCAGTATTCAATTTTAAAAAAACCAAATACGTCAAGAATACGAAACTTATTTTAACTCTTCTTCATGTAACTAAAAGTTTAGGTGAGTTAGTCTTGAAGGCTTGTTATCAAGATCAACACAGACTTTAAAATAAAAAAGAATTTTAATTTGAGATTTACAACAACGAAAATTGAACTCACGTGAGTCTATTTTTCTTTTTCTGCTGGACCAATTTTTATCTGTAACAATTTTTACCTTTATCTTGACCTGATGAATGATGTATTTTACAGTGTCTAGCTCCATCTAAACCTGTGTCTCATCAATCACTAAATTTTAATTTTAATTCCATGATAATGCTAAATGCTATGTAAAATTAGGCTATAGTTGTAGAACCTACAAATTAATTAGAGAATAAATTTTGTTGTCTGTATTCATGAATCTTGTTCATTTATAAATTATTTGTACCTGATATTCTATAGCATATTGCAGTTCCGTATGCAATGTAATGTGTTAAAGGAAAGTTACTAGTTCAATCAATTAACTTGAATATCATAATACCAAACTAATCCTTAGGGTATCAAGTTATCGGATTAGTTTCTTTGACCTGAACCACTTCACCATCTCATCATAAATTCCTTATCAACTTCACCAATGCAATGACCCTTCATTTTATATAGTTCAAATGTAATAAATAAACTATTTTTTAACACATAAATATATATATTTTTTTTTGTGGTGAGAAATTGATCTGATGTTATCGCATGTAGTGCACCGACCATCACCAGCATATCCACATCGCTGTACAACCCATATAATGCAGTTGTTAAGAGGTTACTGTCACATGATCTTTTAGCCTTTATACAAATAGCTGATGGTGAAAGAGCAAAGTATATATATAAAAGTACTGGTGAGGTGAAGATCCAAAAAAGTCTTTGTTTTCTTAAATTCTATGAACCTACTTGCGTTCAATTATTTACACTTCAAGTAGAATCATTAATAAGGAATGTGAAACAACAGGACAACTTGCGTGTGAATGTTAAGTAACACGACGTTGAGTGTGCATAACTTTATATTAAGGTATTTTTAAATCTAATTTAATCTTATAAAAATATTTATAAAGTGAAATTTGTCGTTCAATATATCTCTCATGCTGAGACTATATAAGTGTTAATATAAGTGTGAATGCTTTCATGGTCCCTTTCCTTGTGACCCTCCCAATTCAGGACATCATTGGAAAGAGTCGTGGCTAACCGAATCTAAGAATCTGCAATGTCAGTAACATTCGGTACAAGCAATTGGAGTTCTTATTTACATTTTGGAACAGAATACAGTTTACATGAGTTTTGCTTCTGTTGGTGGAAAGTGTACAGTTCAACCGTTTTTAAGATTTTAAGGAACATAAATGTGGCATGTCTGATTTCAGTGAACTTTTCGGGGTGACAAATGTATTTCCAAAATCAGAACTAGCTTATTCTTTGGGAATGCATAGTGTTATCATAATAGAACCCATCAATTATATTAGTTTAAAAATCAAATTATGTACAATTCAGTGATACAGTGGGAGTTGAATAGGTGGAGGAGTTTTACAACCAAAATGGTGTTTTGCTGAAATTCTGTGATATAATAGCAGGTTAATAGCGGGTCTAGTTATTATAAATTAATAAAAAACATGTAAGCATTAAGCTCATCCTGCACAATGGCTATGGCTCATATCCTAGTACTAGCACTATCTCTGGTTTCTGCATCACACATGGGTAAGGCAGAAGAAGATGTGGCCCCACCTTTCTTTGTTTGTAGACCTATATTTGAATACTTTCCCTATTGCATGGAATTCCTTGTGGGGGATCCCAACTTCAATATGCCCTCAAAAAGATGCTGCCAACATGTGGTGAAGCTTAACACATTAGCTCTTCATGGGATTGGCCCCAGGACCATTTGTTGGTGCATTGAGGTCATGGTTAAGGGAATGACACCACCATTAGTGCCCTCCAAGATCCAAGATCTTCCTCTTATGTGCAACATCACCCTCAGCTTTCCCATCTCTGATAGCATGGATTGTTCCAAGTAAGCTAGTCCAAACCAAAACCTTTGAAAAATTGTTCAAATTTTCTTTACTCTATTCATCTTATTATGTTGTCTCAAGTGAAAAGGAAAGTGTCCAATTATGTTGTTCCATTGACTGAAATATGGTGGAGATTCCATTTTTGGCAGGGTGATTAGGATATCCTAAGATGATGTGCAATAATAATAATGAAGGAAGGCTGTGGACAAATGAATAAGAGGCACATGTAGGAGTTAATAAACATTGATCAATGGTCTTGGAAGATATTATTAGAGACCTTAGAATAGAAAGTTAAATGATGATGTTGCTGCATATATGTCTTATCACCCAAATAGCTCAAGAAAGATAGAGATATTCCTTGCAACATGTAGCAAAGGATAATAAAGCAAACTAAACTCAAAAGCAAAAAAGGATTCATTTCCCTCCCTCAAAATATAAATAAATAGTTTATCCATGCTTTGGGAAAAAAAAAAAATGAAGAGTTTTGTGCTTATCCTTACATCACTTTCAATTATTTATATAAACTCAAATCAACTTATTTAAAATGGATTGAATCTCACGTACCTTAATATTTTTAAGAAAACATTTTTTATAACAAATTTTATTTTCTTTGAATATATCTTTTATCGAAAATTATTTCCATCGTTAATTATTTTATTCATGAATATTAAAAAATATCTAACACTGAAGAATGCGAAGCCACACACAAAAGCAGAAAGAAACAAAATATTACTCCAACAGTTATGCGTGGTTGGCTTCAACGGTGCCACCAACGTGTCCACCGTTGATTCATCCATTACTAAAAATATCAACGTCTTTCAGCGCTGCAACACCACTAAATACTTCTATTTATTTTACCATATTACCCTCCCCTTTCCACAACGAACCTAATTTTTCTACCCTTAATAGTTACTCACCTCTCTCTTGTTACTTTATTTAATACGCTAAATTACAATTAAACTTTCAAAATTTAAAATATAACACATTGATATTTTCCACTTCTGATTAATGAATTTCCGGTGAAACCACGTTTCCTCAAAAAAAATATTGATTTGATAAATGAGGTACAGATTTTTTGAAAAACTGATTTTTGTTTTTTTCAAAGAATAAAAGTAGTAATTGTAGTTTGTTTTACTAAATGTTCTTATTTTACAACGTATCATTATTATTATTTTAATTTCGCCTCAATATAATAAGAAAGTGATATTATTTTAATAAATATATATTCTTAATGTATGTGTAAAATAAAGATTAGACCGTGCTTAGAAGCAGCTCGTACATAGAAGTTTTGCTAAGTGTTATAAGATTTGGAGTAGGTAAAAGGAAATTGATAAATAATAACTCTATTACTATAAGTTTATAAACATTTCAAATTCTATATTAATCGTAATTAGATTGTTGAATTTGATATCACAATTACTTTCTCCACTTTTAAATAAGAGGACTTTAAACAATTCTATAAATATTTTAAAAAACATTCAACTCTTAAGAGAATATCAAAATACTATATTTTTTTCTCTCTCTCAATAACATGTATGTATTATTTGTAAACTAAAATGTAAATAAAATAAATATAAACATATTGTATTACAAGATTGGTATATCCTCAAGAGTTTCAAAAGAATGTACATATAATTTTTTTATTATATCATCTCAAAGTTCATTACTTTCACTTCTATATCCGCATATCCGCAAGAGAGTATGTCCTCTCATCATTATAATTATTACATATAATTAACACTATGTAATGATGAATTAATGAAAGTAAAACATAATATCTTACTATCATCATCAACCATCATACATCATCATTCACATATTATTATCATTCATATGAATATTAATTAACAAGTTTATATTTAATCACACATCATATTACAATTAAAAATTAAATGAAAGACATCATACGAAAGACTTTAAACCATGATAAATAAGTTAGAGGCTAATACCTAACATATGTCAGAACTTGCTCTATATTCTAAATGTTCGGGTGGCATAAAACATCTCCTACCAAGTCAGCTACCAAACCAAACGTAAGTCTTTTTTTAGCTTCTTAATATTGTAAGTTTAGTCTATGCGACTAATCATTAGCGAAATCAAGATACCTCTATTAATGTGAGTGTCATGTTTATCATCGACATCCAGGATATCCCAACAATACTCATCAAAGGTCATCCTAACCACTAATTTATAATCAAACCTTATATCTAAATATAAAAACATATACATGTATATAATTCTATCAAAATATGACTCACCACCCAAGAAGGGTCATTTAAAAATGACATTATATATCACGCATACATCATATCATGCTCCGCATCATTAATCATATATCTTTCTTAATATATATAAGTAACCATACATTTTATACATCATATCATTAATTAAACATTGAACACGTGTATGGAAAAGCATTCACCGACTCCCCCTCCTCCCCTATGGCCACACACACAAGCATGCACATACATATCATGTATGCACATGCACATACATATCACGCATGCATGCACGCTCGCACACACATGCACAACTGCCCACCACATGCATCCACAAATGCGCGTGCATGCTTGCTCGCACGATCACGCCTCCACGACACACACCCACCCACCACGCACATGCATTTACTCATGCCTGCACGCACAGATACACATACACATACGCACTCGCACACACATAAATTAATTGCAACTTTTAAAACCAAAGAAGTTTCCTTGTTCTCACTTGAATGGAAATTGTTCCTTTCATTTCAAATCTCATCTAAGGATATAACTTTACTTTACTTGAGGGTATAATTTCAAAAATTATCGCAAAAGTAACAACACAAAAATTGTCAAAATTTTGCTTGTGTCAAAAATTGACTTTAAGAGCAACTACACAAAAAATTTCAAATTTTCAAATGAACTAAAAGAATTCAAATTTTCAAATGAACTAAAAGAATTTTAATTGAGCAAAAATTTCAATTTTTCAAAAAAAACCAACTATAACACTTAATTTTATTTACGTACAAAACAAGTTTCAAAAAATATATTTCCATCTAACCATTTTAACTTAATTTAATCAAACAAAACATACCTAAACTCATTATATATTTACATCAACATATATCTCAAAGACTTTAAAACTAAAATCCAAACTCAAACCAATTGTATCAACAACTTGCACTACTATTTCAACTACAAATAATTTACAATATAAATTAATACTTTTCAACAATCTTTACAATAATAAAATCATAGCTAATAATCAATACTATAAAAAATACATATTTTTCCATTTTCATATATAAGTTCAATAATTCTTATATGAAAATTAAATTATTTATAAAATATATTAATTAACTATTTAAACATATCATCATATTATTATATTATTGAACTAACAAATATTCATCTTTTTCGAAAAAACAAACTCAAGAAATTTCTTATAAAACAAACTCAAAAAAAAAAAAAAAAACTTATTTAAAAAAAAATTTTAATTAGACAAAAGTGTTTTATTTTATACTAATATCTCAAAAACAGACTCAGATGAATAGATAAACCACAGACATATACTAGTGAAATCATAAAAATTATGATGTCTGCATGTTTGCATTTCTTATTATGTTGTATTATTTTAATGAATTAAAATATAATGTTTGTATTAATTTTAATTTTATATTTTTTTGAAATAAATCATGTATCTTTTTATTTTATGTGACTTTGTTTATATAATATTTATTGTATGTTATATTAAAGTTATGTTATAGTGGCATTACTTATTATTTGTCTATGTGGTTCTGATTCAAAATTCACATCTCATAGTCAATATTGGAATATTAAAGTTATGTTATTATAAAAATATTTCATCATCCAGAATCCTGAACACTTCCAACTCCGGCTATGTAGAATGTGGACAACTACTATTTGATTCTATTTAAGGTAGAGTTTCTTTCCATTATGTTTTATAGCTTCTTTTCAGTTTTTTTAATATATATTTTTTTCCATCTATATCTATCATATTAAATTTTATTACCGTGATTTAAAAACATTATTAAGAGTTAAATAAAAATAATAATTTGCATATACTAAATGAGAAATTTTTTAATTATTAGTAGCATAAACACATATAGTATGATGCATATGAATGCAAATATTTTATTATATTAGAACAATATAATCTTAAAAAGATAAATGATTTTGTAAAGAAAACATAAGAAGTTATACATTTATTTATTTTTAATTAAAAGGTTACACGATTAATTTTAAATACAAAAATTGTGCTGTGCTTTAAAACTATTTAATCGTGTAAAATTCTTGATGCATAAAAGTTAAGGCTTCAGATTAATTACAATTAAAGACGTGATGCATATCCTTTAAAGAAGTGACGTGCAAAATAAACACAAGACACATATTTAAAACAACACAAATAAAAATTACTTTGAAAAAATCACTTCTTGACTAACATAAAAACTTCAATTATTTTATTAAAAGGCGATTTGAAAACAACCAGAGAAAAAACAAAGCTAAAAAGGTGGACAAGTTCTAAAAAAAAATGTGAAACACGGTTTTCCAAGTTTTCAACTTGGAACTGAACGAAAAGCAAAGAGAAACAGAAGATGTAGGAAGAAGGAAGGGCAAATACGTAAGTTTGGAGAAAGAAAAACAAAAAACCAGAACAAGGTATATTTGCCGCATAATAACAATAAACAATATTATTATTAAAAATTATAAATAGAAATAGAAATAATAATAAAAATAATTCTAATTCAGTGTAATTGATTACCACCACAAGCATCTTGGAGACTTTCCCTATATATATGCCGTCAAATCCTCTCCAAAAATACCAAAAATCCATTTTTTCTCTATCTTTCTGCAGTCACCATTTTCCCTAAATTCCCATCTAGATTCTTCTTCCCCTTCCACCACCCACACTCTCCATGAAGAAGTCCGGCATCCTCGCCGCCTCCGTCGCTGCCGCCTCCGCCACCGCCGCCTCCCTGTCCTCCTCCTCACATCAGGTTCCCAAAACGTTTCGCTGCTGCCCAAAATAAGATTAAATTATTATTTTCTGAATAAAAGTACTTTTCTGCGTTTGGTGTCTGAACCTGATTTTTTTTTTTTGCAGGATGATAGGAGAACCCGCGAGAACGCTTCCGCGCAGAGTTCATCATCTTCTTCCACGGAGAAATTTGCTCCCAGATTTGATGGCTTGCGTTTCATTGAAACCCTCGTAACTGCCCATAGATGAGGATATAGGTTTTCAATTTCTCGTTCAATTGGGCCTCTTTGCTTCTTCCTCGTCCCTTTCCTTCGTCAGCTATGCCCTTTAGTGAACAATTCATCTGTCAGAAAAAAAATTAACTTCTTTTTTCTTCTTTTTCTCTGTTAGGAGCATTAGAGAGAAAATTTTTGTAATGTTACGGAATTATTATTATACCTCGTTGTCCTTTCTGGAAAATGAAAAAAGTTAAAGCTTTTAGGTTTTTTTTTATTCCCAATTTTTAAATACTGTAGTGGCCTCTTGCAAGCCACAAGAGAAATTTGTCCAAATATTTAATAGTGTTATTGGTTTAATCTATTATCATTAGAGAAGAAAAAATCCAATTGGGTGTGCATTTTTTCTTTCCTTTTTGTTTAGCTTCATTTTGATGAAGGAAATAAACAATTGAAGATGGGTGAAGGAAGAATCGTCTTGCTTTAATTTGCAAAGCAACGAATCGGAGACATTGGTGTGTGGTTAATTGGATTTTTATGAGTTATCGTTTTATCATGTTCAACATATAGAAATTTGTCCCCAAGTTAATGTAAGATTTGTTTGGAAATTTTCTGGAGTGTACTCTTCTCTTTGATGTGATGGGTGAATGATGTTATACCTGGTGGGGGTGTATGGAATATTCTTTCAGAAATGAATATATCTTGCAATTTGCGGTAAAAGACATACAACAATTTATGGTATTTTACTATTTCATCACCGCTCGTGTAGGGCAAAGCAGCTATAGTGTCTGTCAAAATTTCTGAATGTCACAGTCATGATGGAAACCAATGCCCAGTTTCTTCTGAATCTCTGATCTTTTGTATCATGTTGTCATAAGAAATTATGACAAAACTAAAACAGATGGAGTAAAAATATATAAATAATCCCTTTAGAGGTAAAGCAAGCACTTTGTTGATTAATTCCAACGCAACTTTCAAAATGTGAATTCTCCACTACCAAAAAGCATGGTTTGAATTCTTGAACAACCCAAGGAAGAGTATACAGCATTTGTCACTACGCTAGGCCTTAGAGCAAGTGCACAACTTGACCTTATCGAATGCAGTGTCTGTGTCTTTGTGTGTTGATTCAGATCATATCTCCACAAACATAGGTACACGAAGCCACCCACTATTATTCTTTTCAACTTTTCATTTTCTTTCGGTTTCCAACTTTCCTCTTTACCCTACAATTCTCTCTGCTATCCACACCTTTAATAATCATTCACTGCAACACATTCTTCATTCCATAATTTTCAAATACATATAATTTCTATTTAGATTTTGATTGACCAACTACGTTCATTATTATTTTAAGATTATTTACTTTGTGTTAACCATAATAGAAGGGAAGCAAATCATGGTCCCACTTCTTAATTGTAGCTCCTTTAAAGGATAACAACTAACTCAATTAGCATGGCTTGTGGTGCTTTCCTTACAGAATGAAACAGGTAAGTAGGTTAAAGCATTAACCATTAAGCATGATGATGATAGCATGCATGGGTGTAGCAATAATTTGTTAACCCAAAGTTAGTTGTGCCAAATTTTTCATCTTCACCAAAATTCATTAGTCTTTCTACAAAATGTCAATTCATGGTCCTCTTCAAAAATCAATTTTCATACATTTCCCACTTTGAAACTAAAAAGTTCGTCTAATTTTATTGCTATTATTTTTATTAACATTCTCAATTTCATTGCAACAAAAATGCCTTTTAATTATATTGTTTTTCTCATTTCCTTATTTTACTAACTAGATACACTAAAATAAGACTGAGATTGAAGAAAATTAACACTTTCTTGCAAACAAACAATTATGAATAACACAACAATAATAATATAAAATCACTCATCCAGCTACCATTATACAGTTACACGTGTCAGTATTTTTGTGTAGTACAGGCCCTTCTTTTGTTTTCTTTCCGATCTATTTTCTTTTTACTGTTCTAGTTTTTTCAGGAAAAAAAAAAAAGAGAGAAACATTTTATATATTTTAATATTAAAATGCTAAAGATTGGAAATTTTTTCCAAAGGACATAAACAATATATCCAATTATAAAACTATATTAGAAACAATAAGTGCCCCTTCAAGGAACGAATGATTAGTTTAAAAAATTTGGAAATCAACTATGAATATTTATATTATAATGATATAGATACACTTTGGATGCTTCAACATATAGACAACACTCTCAGCCTTAAATTAGGTTTAGAAGTAGAAGTAAAGTTTTAAATTTATTTAGTAAATTTGATTTATAGTATACAATCTCTGACCGTCAGAACCGAAAAGTTTGAACGTGGCAAGCCCAATTTAACGGTGATCAACACGAAGCAATAGCCACCAGTACCTCTCAATAATTCGTTTCTTCTTGTTATTCTTTACAACTATTTCGTGTTCTTGGGTCAATCCTTTGCTTTTTTATTTATTTCTTGAGCCTAGTCAATGATTGAATGATTTGTACCTGCCACTTTTTTTGTTTATCCCTATCTATGGGAGACAGTTTAAAATTGTGCTTTGGTCCTCAAGTTCAGGGAAAGATGATAAACATCAAACTGAGATGAATATTTTACACACCAATGTTCTTTGTGCATCAGCAGCTTTTGGATCACAACCCCTCTTCACTTCATCATCATTATTAACCTTAAAAAGGTTGCTGTTAATCTGATACTATATTGTATTTGTTTACTCAATAATTGTCTCTAAGTTCCTGCTGCATTATTAGTGTTTATAACGTGGTAATACAATTTACCATTTGCATAAAATATCATGGATTTTTTTTTTAAATTTAATCTTTATATCTTTTGAGTATTTATAGCAGTAAAATAATATTGAAAAAAAAAATTGACAATAACTTATTTTAATAATTATTTTTATTTTTATCATTATCTTAAAGATCTGCTAAAAATTAATTTCGTATTATAATACAAAATAAAAAAATATATACTTAAAGTGAACTTTTAAAAGGTGATGTTAAAACTTAAATAAAAACAGAATCTAGAAGCCTCGCATCAAACCAAACCTTGACCGGGCTATAGTACAAATGTTATTGTTCTCTTTCACCCATTCGACACTTTTCTTGGACTCCCCTTTAATAATACTGGCGTGCGTTGTTCCTAAGCTGTTCAAACTTTAAACCAAAGTATATGCTCATTCTTGTTTCAAGCCTTTGACTCTTTTCTTTACTCACAATTTGAGAAGAAGCTCATTCTTTTGTTCTTAACAGAACTGGTTTTCCATAGTTGACTGTTCTTAAGAATCGATTAGATTCCAGGCATGTTTTACATTATTATTAAGCGAATCAGAGGAAACCATATGAATGATTAAGCTTTTTTTTTTTAATACAAAGAAAAATAATACTTGGATGAAAGAGAAAATAATAGAGTTTCTCTATAACCAAAATCAAATAAATAATTTCTTTCTATGCACAGAGATTACCTTTGATCTCTCCAACCAATCCTTTTCTATATAGGGCTAAAAGTTGAATCTCAATATGTTCAAAGAACCTATCTATCTACTAACTGTTTCAGCCTTTGTTGGCACTTCAATTACTTTATTTCTTGTTCATCGAAGAAATCTATTTCCAAAAAATAATACTTGAAAATATGCAATTTAGTGGTGAAAATTTGGGTCTGCCAATTACTGCACCAGATATTATTTGAAACCCGAAATAAATATTTTATTAAATTTCCATTTTCTATATAGACAGCATATCATAGATTAATGCATTTAAGATTTGTCCATTCCCAAAAAATTCCAGAAGCAACATTGCTATTTTTATCATTGGTATAGAAAGTCAATAAACTCTCGTAGAGTGAACCTTAGACTATGTTTTGGATTGATGGAATCAAAGGAAGATGGAATAAAATGGAACAAAACAGAATAAAAACATTTGTTCCATTGACTGCTAAGATTGAATCCAACAAAAATTCCAATTCCAACAAATTTCTTTCGCATTGGGAAGAAAGAGAAATGAAGGTTAAAAATAAAGTAGAAAGGAATAAACCCCATTAGTTTACATTATGCTTCATTCTCGTTTCACCAAACCAAACAATGGAACATAACACCGTTATGATCCATTACCCTCCATCCGATCCAACAACAGTCTTAAGGCAATGATAGATTCAAAACCATGGACAGCTACATTTCTATCTTTTCACCCAAAAAAAGGTACATTTCCCATCCAAATGTTTTTAAATGGAATCACTTCAGACTGAAATTTAAGACTTGAAACCTTTCTCACTGAAGAAGTTGGAAATTGTTGACTACATAACTAAAAGCCATAATTTCCCATTGAGCTTATATGTACAGTGTTGAGAATATTCTAATTTCCAAAAATGGCAACATGCTTACTGCGTACTTTGTCAGAACAATATTGGTTAGACGTCTCTATCGGATGTTGGTTTGCCTCACTTTTCTTGTTATGGACCTTCCCATGCGAACCCGTCTCTTTGTGAGGGCATCTAATAGGACTGTTAAAGCATGTTCTACTGCTTCAGCCTGTTTATCCAATTCAATGGATTTAAACTGTGGAAGAAGTTGGAGCTCTGAGAGCAGGCCAGCAGCAGCTGCTGCTGTGCATGTACGATCCCAAGATGGTTGTGGTCTGCCCTTGAAACACAAGGGATTAACATAAGTTACATTAAACAAAGCATAGAGTCGATAAAAAAGAGAGCAAGAACATATTTTGCAAGGAAGGTCACCTAAGTTTATGCATAGCAGAAGCACCAGGGTTTAGGGATATACAAGGAAGGTCCTCATCCCCCCAAACTAACTTTGCTTTATCCTGTCGGAAACAAAATTTCAAGCAAAGTTCCAAACTAGAATAGAAAAATTATAGATGTTGCTTTAAGACAAATTAAAAAACTTATTTTTGATGATCCATTTGAGTCATCATAAAATACGAAAGCCTATTTTTCTTGATTGTTCCACCTCGTTGTCTACCCAAGAAAAAATATATTAACTCTGGTGCATTGGCGCCTCATTAATGTTTCTATCTTTAAGGACATCTCAGATAAAAATCTTAATAGACAGCACCAGTATATTGAATCTATAAGAGAAACTCATCCTTCAGTGAAATTGCATATTATGATTAGTTGCAGTATAGTTTGCCACATGGACATTCTCATCCTAATGTGAAAAGGCATAATAATACAGCATTACATAATATTATCTACATCTCTGGCCTAATCACATATCAAAAAGAAAGGGGGCATCATAATATTGTTGCTCTAGAGGTGATCTTTTCCTGGCATAAGAAATTCTAATGACACAATTGCTGTATTCTGCTCATCAAAAAGGACAAGTATCTGATCATAAACAGTGGTAGCTTGTGTCAGCACTGTTTGATTAAGTTGAAGTTTTCTATTTTCTTCCACCTTTAACAACTTGAACTTGTAACAGAGGAACATTTTAAATAGTTTACTATATTTACTTTCTTAGCATCGCATGCGCCTAGCGCCAATGGGACAGAGAGGATACCAGACGCACTATGTATAAGAAGAGGACTAAAGAAAATTTGAGTTTTCCATCATATAATGAGATTTTATCCTGCCTTGGCATCCAACAATTACGAGCAGATTAATTTGTACATTTCTACTAGAATCAAACTATGAAAAGATACAAATTAAGAAAAGGAAGAAAACCATCCAGAAGTACCTGAAGGCGCCTAAACATTGCTGCTGAATTGCTCCATGTCCCATCAATCAAAATAAAATGCTGGGTTGTTTCTACTTTCAACTGTTTCATAATCAAAAGAAAATGATTACCCAATTGCACTAAATATAAAACAGGGAAACCTATATAAAAATGTTATAAGCAGCATTATGATATTTATTTTACATGAGGCATTGATTTGCACAAAATAAAAAAGACATCTCTTTAGAGCTAAAGGTCACTTGTAATGTATAAGTTGTCACTTCAGTGCCATAATCCATTTAAAATTAGTAACTTTACCCACACCTAGAGATATAATTCAGAGCTTAAAACCTCAAAATGATTAATTGGCCAGGCTCTCAAATTCCAGAAACCTTCAATTGTTAAGTAATACACTTTGGGCTCTACTTATCCAAGGTAGGAAATATTCAATAAAAATACCTTTTTGTTTCCAATAACATTGGTGAACTGAAGCAGTATTAAACAAATTAAGATTAAATACACAAAACAAGGAAAGTAGTGGACCAGAATTAAGAAGTGCATATTACTTTATATTCGAATGCCTAATCTTCAGCATAGACAAAGTCATTAGCATTAATTGTTAATCAACAGGGTATATCAATCATCATAATGCTTAAAGAAAACCTCTGACGGTGCAACTTCATCACTTGTAACTGGTTCCTGATCAAACACATTTTGAACTGACTTTAGAACTGCACTCTTGTTGGGATAAAGGCAACACACCTTACTTTTTCCTGAAATAAGAACAGTCCACAACCAAAGCAACTGAGTAAAAAATGAGCAGCAGGTTCAAATATTAAAAGACACGCAGCATACGCACCAACATAACAACAGTATTAACTTAGATCATGAACCGGTATTTAAATTGATACCAGGCAACCAGTTAAAAATTACTACCATCAGAAGATGCTATTTGAAATGAAGAAATACAACCATTTGTCCCTGACGAAATCTGGTATAGAGTATATATTTCCTAGATTATTTTTGAAGCAGTAATATCAAAGTCTAAGAAAGCCGATAAAAAAAAAATAAAATAAAATCAAAGACTAAGAAAAAAATAGACAGCAGAAATTGCAGAAACATAGATCCTAGAGTATGAAGCAAAATTTGACTATATCAATTAACAACAACTGCATTCACTGTCAATTTACATAAACTGAGAGACCTGCCACTTTAAAGGAATTCCACATGATTTCCTCATGTTCAGGAATGCCATAAAGGCACAAAGATGCTGCATCAACCCCAAACACCTGCCACAAAATCTTTCCAGTGTTGTTCTGTCTCAAGAAATCCTACATTTGACGGCCAAAATGCATATGCATTATGAGAAACAGATAAAACCCCAACATGAACAACTTCCAAGTAATACAAGTTACACCTAAACCTTGGGATGCATATACAGCCAAAATCTTATTCCCGGGAAGAGCGAGTAGGATGTGACTTCTGAACACATACAATCCTCCATGGGAAGCCAGCACTAGAAAATTTGAAAACCAAAGATTAAAAAGCAAAACATATTCACCATCATCCAGCAAATACATCTACCTGAAACTTAAGTCTTTTTAAGAAGAATAAATCTCCATTTTAGTCAATAAATTGTGGGAACTACCATGGTAGTTCTTGAAACTAGAAAAGATGACAAATAAATTCCAGAATTTAAGATAATTGTCATTCTCATCTCTGATATGTACAGCTTAGTATCATTTTTACTCCGTCAATTTTATTATGACTCACTATCATTATAGTTCATCCATATCGAGCTAATGACAAGGACTAATGTGAAAAACAGATTTCAATGTCAGAAATTTGTTTGATATTCTTCTATATTCCATTTAAGAATGAACAAACCTTCTGACAAAGGTAACCCCTGCTACCTAGAATGCGACAAGCTATCTGCCTGGCCGAATAAAATTGAAGCTTCTTCTCCGAATCAGCCAAAGCCTGATACGTGGCACGGTGTTTCTTATCTTCTTGTATTCTAAAATTCCCCTAAGCATCCGAAAACCCAATTAATAAAAACCGAAACTTGAGAGCACGTAAACTCGATGATGGGTCCCCGTACCTGTAACTTTCCACCATTGCCGCCAAAACTCATGTGGGCATCCAAGTCTTGTTCAAGCCCCTTCAAATCATGGACGATTTTGGCCACCATGGAGGGGAGTGGCGAGGTGGTGCCCCAACCCTGCCATTCCTGCAAAGAGACCACCCCTTCTTCTTGGGCCATATTTGTGTTAGAGGGTGATGAATGACGACGAAGGTAACTGTAATGGCGTGTGAGTAGGAGGCGGGTTTTGTTCCAGAACCAAAATGGGAATGGAACGGAACAATGGAATTGGAAGAGAGGCTTTGTCGAATGAAGCGTTGACACCATGTGTATGTCCATTCCTATGTGTAGGATTTGTTTCCTCTGCACTATCCAAGTAGCCCAAGATTACCTATGAGTGTGGCCCATATCAAACAGTAACATCCTTAATACTTATAGTAATATAGTATAGTGTGCTTTCTATTCTTTCCTTCAATAAATCTCTTTTGTATAAATTAAAAAAATAACAAAATCACATCAGACTTTTTTTTATAAATTAATTTATGCATAAAATAATTTTAATTTTGAATAAAATATATTTTTCTTTTTTTTTCTTACAGAGAATTTTATCAAAAACATACCCTTTTTGAAAATTATAACAGTTGTCTTTTTCTTTTATGATGTTGTAAACAATGGTCACGACATTGTTATTTAATTTCATATTTAATGAATTTACATACATGTTTATTAGTAAGAAAAAAGGGTTACTAAGAAAAGTCATAGAAAATGAAACTTAGAATTTTGGATGAGAATTAGTATAAATTTTATTTTATAACTTTTATTTTATAAATATTATTTTTTATATGGATTTCCCTTAGTTTTGTTGGAAACACAAAAAGCATGACACTTTTTCATTAGCCAAAACATTGAAAACACAATGTTACATTGTGTTTGTATTAGGGAGAGGATATGTGAGGATTTGAGGGAGTAGAAGTGTGAGGATTTGAGAGGAAAGTTTGAAAAAAGTTAGTGTGTTGGATTGAGGTATGTTAGAGTAATTCTGTGAAGAAAGTTGTTTATTGAAGTTTGTGAGTAATGGGATGATTGTGAATTTTTTTTAATTTTTTTTTAAAGTATAAAATATAAGTTTACAAATTTACCCTTGTATTTAAAATATTTAAATAATAAAATATGAGATATTTTTGTATAGATTTGAGTTAATTTAAATATTTTAAATTATTTTCAGTATACTTAAATAATTTATTTTGGTATCGTTAAATAATTACTTTCGAAAAAATACAAATTACTTAATATTATCAAAACATGGAAAGAATTGTAAAAATAATATTATCTAAGCATATACACATTTATTGTTATATTTATTTATGTATTTTAAATTTTTTTTTTATATTCATTGATTTAGTTGTATGTAGATAGATAACCATGTAGATATTATAGAGGACATTTTATAATAAAAAAATGTTTATATATAAAGTGAATTGTACAACAGCTTTATTTATAAAGAAGAAAAAATATATATAATAAAGTATGAAATATCATATAATATGACGGAAAAGAAATAGAAATAAAAAATGTTATTATATATATTATTGCATAAATGATAAATTAAAAGAGAATGCCAAAAAGGGAAAACACAACCATCCTAGGTAGCTTTCTCTTCAAATCTTTGCTTATGAGAAGGATGAGAGGAATCATTGTTCACAGGGATCCACTCTCCCCCTTTCCCTGCACATTCCTTAATCCAAATTATGGATATCTCTTTACATCCTTCCTCTTGAACAATAAAACTCTTGAAGCAAATAGAGCCGTAGTGATGTCTCAGACTTAAAGGAATAAGTCCAAGACTCCCAATCTAAAATTATAGTTCTTTTAGCAATTTAGTTTATAGTTATTGTACTAATTTAACATAATATTTGTAATGTTTTTCAATTATACTTTTATGTCCATAACTAAAGCATAACATTATAATTTTTACATTGATCATTCGTATTTTAGAGTAAATGTAATGATAAATTTCTTTAATGGATGTGTACTAAATTAAATCAGAAGAGTAATAAAATTGAATATATGAATATAGAAAAAAATGGAGAAAATGTTTGTTTTGGGTTGGTGGGGTTGTTCTTAGACTCGATATCGTTGTGTTGGATATCATTCAAGTGATATATAATTGTTTAGATGAGACTCAAATGATATACATTAATTGTACTAATTGTCTTAGGTCGATCCAGTGATATATTAGTCACCTAAGTGATGTGATGTATAATTCAAGTGATGATTTGTAATTCAAGTGAGAAAGATGTCAAGATAGTTTTCGCTCCTTTAGAAGCATATCATTTAAGTCTTACAAAGGACACTCAAGCAATATAGTTAGTGGCTCAAACGAGTTTTAAACACTTAAGCATAACAAAGGTGGTGTACACATGTTTTCAATGCATGTCAATGCATGATGTGTGTCCTGGGCTCTCGAGTGTTGGTTGATTACTAAGTGTTGGGTGGGTGTTCAAACGTCTTATAGTGAAGACTTCTTGTGGAATTTGTTAGATTTCTTCCAAAAACGTGGTGGTTGCTCAAGTGATTGCAACTTGGAGTGAGAAGAGATCTTGGAAGGTGATGCTCTCAAGTTATATTTTGCTCAAGTGATATGTGGCTTAAGCAAAATGATTGTCATCTAGTATTACAAAATAGAACAGAGATGAACAAAAGGGAATAAAGATGAACAAAAGAGTAAACTGAAGGCAAAGGATATGAGAATGAATATCTCTTATTTCTTGTTATTCGAATCAAAACAAATGGTCTGAATATATACAAGTAGTACACTCATTCTAGGTTTAACTAAAGAGGGAAAAAATCAATAATTAAATACTAGAATCATAACACACAAAGACAAAATAAGGGTTATTCACCTCTATAAAGAGAAACAACTGATAATTAGAAAAGACACCCAATTATTCTCCTCTATAAAGAGAAACAATTGATAATTAGAAAAGACACCCAATTAATATTAGGATCCTTTTATAACTCTAGTATCCGTATCCTTTAATACCCTACTACAAGCTGGGGAGCAAATATTGATGAGACCCAGCTTGGAACAAATATTCTTAAAATATTGAGGACTTAAAGCTTTGGTATAAATATCAGCCAGTTGCTTTGTGGTGGAAAAGGGAAGCAAATGGATGAGACCCTTCTTTAATTTTTCCCTGACCACGTGACAATCTATTTCTATATGTTTTGTACGCTCGTGAAACACTGGATTTGCTACAATGTATCTTGTTGAGTCATTGTCACATATAAAAGAGATGGTTGCTCAAAAAGAACTTTGAAATCTTGAAGAAGATAAGTTAGCCATTGAATTTCACATGTAACAATGGTCATTGCCCTGTATTCAGCTTCACAAGAACTCTTTGATATTGTTCCTTACTTCTTTGATTTCCAAGATATGAGAGAATTCCCAAGATACACACTAAAACCAGTCACTGATTGTCTTGAATCACTATAGGTGCCCCAATCACTATCACAAAAGGCTTTAAGATGAACAAAAGTAGTGGAAGAGAAAAATAGACCAAGACTTGGAGCTCCTTTGATATATCTGAGGATTCTAATCGCTGCATTATAGTGATCAATTGTAGGCTTAGCAAGAAACTGAGAAAGTTGTTGCACAGAAAATGTTTATGTCAGGTCAGGTATTGGTGAGATACATAAGTCTTCCAATCGTTCTTCTGTAGGCTTGAATATCTGTGAAAGGAACACTTCCAGTAGAAGAGAATTTCTCATGATTATTAATAGGAGTGGGTGCCGGTTTGCAGGCTAAAAGATCTGCATCTGTTAACAATTCCAATGCATATTTCCTTTGATTTACCATTATTCCTGTCTTACTTCTTGCTACTTCTAGACCAAGAAAATATCTTAAATTCCCAAGATCTTTAATCTTGAATGTCTGATTTAAGGCTTGTTTGATTCGAGCAATCTCTTCTTTATCATTTCCTGCCAATATTATATTATCCACATATACTAATAATGCTGTAAAAGATCCTTAAGAAGAATTAATGAACAAGGAATGATCATTCATAGACTGAGTATATCCCATAGAAAGCAAAAATGATGACGGTTTGGCAAACCATTCTTTGCTAGCTTGTTTAAGGCCATATAAAGCCTCTTTTAGTTTACAAACTTTTCCTGGTGGAATAGAAGTCAATCCAGGAGGAGCAACCATGTATACATTTTCTTTCAAATCTCCATGTAAAAAGGCATTGTTTATGTCTAATTGTTTCAATTTCCAATTATAAATAGAAGCTAAAGAAAGAAGCAACCTTATGGTGGTCATCTTTGCTACTGGAGAGAATGTATCAAGATATTCAATACCTTCTATTTGTGTATATTCCTTTGTCACTAACCTTGCTTTATACCTTTCAATTGTCCCATTAGCCTTATATTTTATTTTGAATATCCATTTGCAACCTATGGTAGATTTGTCCTTAGGCAGAAGAGCAGTCTCCCAAGTTTGATTTGACTCTAAAGTAGATATCTCACATTGTATAGCTTTTCTCCAACAGTCATGTTTCACAACTTCAGAATAAGTGTTTGGCTCAACATGTGAAGAAAGAGACATAACAAAAAATTTGTAAGAAGGTGATAAATTGGTATAAGGCAAAACAAAATTCAAAGGATATTTAACTCTTGAAGATGTATTGGAAACATTAAGATTACAATGATAATCCTTTAAATACTTAGGTGGTCTTTTTATTCTTGTGCTCATTCGGACAAATGGATCTAATTCAGAACTTTGTTCTATGTCATGATTTTCATTGAGGTTTTGGTCTACATGGGAATAATTTTCTTCTGAAACCCCAATGTGTGACTCACAATTATTATCACTGCTATTTTCAACATTATCACAAGGTCTATTATCACAAGGTGAAAGAATGGCTTGTGATGGCTGACTTAAGACAGGTTGATCTTCAGCAAATAAAATTTGATCATTAATGTCATGACTGTTAGTTTCATTGCTAGTATCTTGAACCCTTTGGTATGGAAAAACATGTTCATAAAAGACAACATCCCTAGACACAAAAATTTCTCTTGATTGAATATTTAACAAAATATATCCTTTTGTCTCCCTTGGAAAACCAATAAAAACACATTTTGATGCTCTTGGATCAAATTTTCTTCTATTTGTTGACAAAGTGTTAGTATAACATAAAGAACCAAACACCTTTAATCCATTAAAATATGCGTCAGTTTTGAAAAGCATTTCATGAGGAGAAGAATAGTTTAAAACAGGTGTGGGAAGCATGTTTATAATATGCGCAACATGTATCACAGAATATGACCAATAAATTTTGGGTAAATGAGATTGTATCATAAGAGCTCTTGCTACATCTAATAAATGACCATGTTTCCTTTCAACTATGCTATTTTGTTGTGGAGTATTGACACATGATGTTTGATGTATTATTCCTTTACTGACAAAAAAATTAGTCATGAAAAATTCAGTTCCATTATCACTTCTTATTATTTTTATTGTTATCTCAAACTGTGTTTGAACAAAGATAACAAAATTTTCCAAAACCTTAACAACTTTAGATTTTTGTTTCAAAAGAAAAATCCATGTGTACCTCGAATAGTCATCAACTATGGTTAAGAAATATTTATGACCATGAATTGATGGTATTGAGTATGGTCCCTAAATATCTACATGAATCAAATCAAAACGTTTTTTTTGATTTAGATGTACTAATAGGAAATTAAAGCATTTTTTACTTTGCAAAATGACAAACATCACAAACAAAAGATTTGTTATATTTAACAAAAGCAAATTTATTCTTGATAACATCAATACATGTATTTGAAATATGACCTAATCGAAAATGCCAAAGGGTTTCTAGATCACTAGCACTAACTTTAATAGTATTGATGATGTGTGTAGATTTGATGGGTGTGATTTGAAGTTTCTGGTAAGAAGGGATCCTGAGTATATAAAGTCTATCTTGCATCTTAGCAGATCCAATAATTTCATTAGATATCTTGTCCTGAATGTGACAGCCATTAGAGTCAAAGGTAATAACACAAGATAGTTTATCAATCAATTTTGCTACTGAAAGAAGATTAAAATTGAAGCAAGGAATGTACAAAACATTGTTTATGACATGATTTTGATTGAGAAAAATACTTCCAGAATAATTGGCAACGACTTGATTTCCATTTGGTAATTTGACATAAATAGGATTAATTTGATGATATGGAGTGAAATAAGTTAATGATGAACAAATGTGATCAGTAGCACCACTATTAATGAACTGAAGGAAGAAATAAAATTATTACTTGTTTGATTGAAGGGATTGGAGGGAATAACAGAGACTTGATTAGAAGCATTGTCAACGGATTTTACTTGCTGTAAAAGAGCTAACAATGTTTGAAACTGCTCAGGAGTAAAACCACTTTGTGGAGACTACACTTCTGACTTTGAACCTTGATGATTCTGTTCATTATTACTAAACTTTGTATTCTGAAAAACTACATGACTCTGATCATGGTTCTGATTTTGAAGCTTGAAATGGGATGGAAAGCCATGCTTTTTATAGCATGTATCAATGGTATGCCCTGTCTTTCCACAATAACTGCAAATTTTGGAAGTATATCTTCTTCCATATCCACCACCCATGCCATAGGTCATAACATTGTTTTTATAACCTTCTTTGCTAGTAGCAATCATTGCCTTGGATTGATCACCAAAAACTTGCCTCTCTTGTTGTGTAATGAGAGAGTAAAGTCTATTCAAGGATGAATTATCTTATGAACTAACATGGTAAGTTGAACAAAGATCTTGTGAGGGATCAACAACTTCACCCATAGATAAATGTAGCAACCAGAGCTCTGATACCATATTACAAAATAGAATAGAGATGAACAAAAGGGAATAGAGATGAACAAAAGAGTAAACTAAAGGGAAAGGATATGAGAATGAATATCTCTTCTTTCTTGTTATTCAAATCAAAACAAATGGTCTGAATATATACAAGTAGTACACTCATTCTAGGTTTAACTAAAGAGGGAAAGAATCAATAATTAAATACTAGAATCATAACACACAAAGACAAAATAAGGGTTATTCACCTCTATAAAGAGAAACAACTGATAATTAGAAAAGACACCCAATTAATATTAGGATCCTTTTATAACTCTGGTATCCGTATCCTTTAATATCTAGTTTATGATTATGAATGCTCAAGGGCTAATATGTTTAGATGGTGATGATGTGATGTTTTTTCAATGTTTTAATACATGTTTATGGATGTGTTTTATGAATAAAAGGTGAGATTCGATTATAATTGTTTCAGATAGATATATAATTAATATTGAGATGCATTACATGTTGTGTGTATGATGTATGTCATTTTTGGTGGTCCTTCGTGCATGATATATTATGTTGAATCATTTATATACATGCATATGGAGTGATATATCTGTATATAAGATTTTACTCTTGATGGATCATGATTGGGTGGTTTGCATAGCCTTGGTGGATTATGTAAGTATACTTTGGGTGATGTTGTACTTTGGATGATAATGATAAACACGAATTTCGCGAGGTATCACTCACAATTTCACTATTATCTAATCATATAAACAAGACTTCAAATGGTAAGAAACTAAACAAGATTTACATATCTAATTTTATAGTAGATGTATATTTAGTTTGGTAAGAAATATGTATTTGACTTGGTATGATGCTTCATGTCACTTAACATTGGGTACATAAGCCACTTAATATATTATTGGTCAAGGATATGCGTAGTATTAGTTTATATTAGTTTATATTGAAACATCTTTATCATGATTTTAAATTTTTTTAAGATATATTATATCTAGTCATTAAATAAATGCGTAACTAAATATGAATGCAATTTATTCATAATGATGATGAAAGTATGATAGTGATTAATAAGGATGATAATATGTATTATTTTATATTTAGTTTAATTAACTCACTCTAATGTTTGCTGTATGCTTTTATTATGATCTGCTTGGTTTATACTTTTATTATGATTTGGTTGGTGCGAGAATAAATTCTTCTACAGGTAGCGTTGAAAATGAGCATAGTTACAAAGATGATAGTAAATGAGTTTTTATTTTGTGTTGTATTTTGATATATTTATTTTGAGGACATTTGTGTACAGGTAATGTATACAAACTATTATCCAATACATACTTTATAGCTGTATAAGCTAACATGGTAGCAATAATTTTTAGAGGATGTTACAATTAATACTTTATATAAAATTAAAAAATAATTTTCATTTTTTATCAGAAAAAAAAGAGAATATGGAGTATTTTAGGGATCCAATTCATAATCTCAAAAAAATCTTACAAAAAAAATATCTATCACCCTATCACCAACTTGTGATAAAAAATAGAGTAGCACCACTCCAAGAAATAATTTTCATATATATATATATATATATATATATATATATATATATATAATACTTAATCAGTTATATTTATTAAATATAAACAGTATAAGATTTAATTAGAAGACTATGAGTTATAATCAAAAGATATAAAATAGTATAATATTTAGTAAAAACATACTGTTATAATATAATTTCTCATCATATATGTTTTTTTTTTTAATTTTATGAGATTTAGTCATCTTTTAATAATTCTTATTTGTTTTTTTTAATTATTTAAAAACTATTATACTTACATTTTCTAATTATTTATAGTTACTTCATTTTTATATATCCTTATAGGAAATTTTTTATAAATATTAAAAAAAGAGAGAGAAATGAGGTGTAATATTAATATAAAGAGTGAATTTAATTTAATAGGTGTGCCTAAAGAAATTTGTTTTCCCCTCTCCTTCTCTGACCTGTGATGGTACATGCCTTTTAATTGAAAGTTGCATTCATAACAGTGTCTTGATATAAATTCATTGCACAGTACTCTGAGGTATATTAATTATTATAATAACTTGTTTATTTATTGCTGTATAAGTTTCTGTAGAAAAAACATTTCACATGTCATAATTTCTTTAAACAATATAATGACACGAGACACTAAATTTGACCATAAATCCATGTATTACGTGTTCATCTTTAATGCATCAAGTCATTTCAATGGAAAATGTCAAATTATTTGGTTATTGGAATTAAATTTTCAAGTTTATAAATTTAAGATTAGAATTTTTTTTTTTTCATTATGTTGAAGTGACATGAAATTTATTATTTTAAATAGTAAAAATAAAAAGTATTTTAATCTTAAAAATATTATCAACTAAATAAAATATTAATCAAAGTATAAATTTTATAAAAAGATTATTAAAGTAAAAATGGAAAAATATTAAAAATATAATGTTCAAAAAAAAAATTAAGATCACAACCATCACTACAAGAAAATCATCTAATAAAAATAAATTTTAGAGACAAAAATTAATTAGTTGCTATATTGACTAAATTAGAGACCATTTTAAATACTGAAAAAATTATTAGTTTTTAAATTAGTTTCTATTATCGATAAATAGTTTTTTGAATTGATATCTAATTAGTTATCAAGTTTTTTCTACCAAATTTAGAATCTAAATAATTGGAAGTTAAAACCTTGGTAGGTAATTAAATACCAATTTAGAAACTATTTATCAATAATAGAAACTAATTTAAAAACCAATAAATTTTTTAGTCTCTAAAATGGTCTTTAATTTAGTCAATATAGCAACTAATTATCTTTTATCTCTAAAATTAATTTCTATTTAATAATTTTCTTGTAATGCATAAATATGATCTTAAATTCATTGAGAATAATAAGAGTTTTTCTTAGCAAATTTGATATCAAGACTTGTGATTAGATGAAAACAAAATCAATAAACAAAACAGTTTATGTAATGAAAAATTATATTTACAAATGTTCTACAAGAGTTTAGTTTATTTATAGTACCCCTACTAGAGTCGAGAATATCTCTTTTCTTATTATATACGATTATCGTTTGTTCTGGGATCTTGACTCTCGATCGGGATACCAACAGTAGGATATTTGTAAAAGGTCATATAACAGTTAAGTTAGTGTTTAGTATTGAATAATCGAGTATAATAACTGCTTAATAAATACGTATATTGACATGATATTAGTCAACCTATTTATAAAGATGAGTTAAATTCTTTATTTCATGATTTTGTATTAACACGATTTTTACTATTATCCTTATGACATTATGTAAAAATTTTATCTTTAATATTTTTTTAATCTTGTTTTAGAATGCTGAAATGAAGATTAATTAATGTAGTTATTTGTAATCAAGATACCGACATCAAATTCTACATATAAATCATATTGGTTTGGTTTATCACAAAAACATACATAAAATAGGTTATAATTATTTTAACATAATTTAAAACATTAAATATTTACTTTTTTATTATTTGTAAGTTATATCTGACTTCAATAAAACTGTTTTTGGTAAATAGAAAAGAAAGTATAGCATGTTAATACAAAAATAAACAATCCATCGGGTTCCTACAAACGTTCCAAGTAAAATGTTTTTCTCATAATTTCAGGAAGGTCCTTTTTGTTTTTGTAATTATGAGCACAATTTTTTGGTGTTAAATTTTAAAATCGCAATATCAGAACTTTTATGAATACTATTTATACTATATACCATCTGTCCATAATTTCTTAGCTTTTTTGTACAGAAAATGCGATCGTATTTGAAAGATGTTTTTCTTTAAAAGTTTGAACCTGCGCACTTGAGTATTCTTTTCTAGATTTAAATTTACTTTTTCCGTCATTAGATTTTTTTTTTGCCTATATTTTTTGTTCATAACAATATTCTTTTTCGTAATAAAGATTTTTTTATTTAATACCAAAATATAAATTCTATAGTTGATCATGAAGAAAGAAATATTAAATTATTTTTTACAATATTATTAACGTTGGAAGTATAAAAACAATTTTATAATCATAATATTTTAAATTTTGCTTTAATTATAGTATGTCATCAATATTAATTATCACATTTTTTTAATTGAGATTATCGAAGGGTTATTTTTTAATTGACATTATTTAAATTATTATTATTTATTTATGATAATATTATTTCTTTAATATTTAGGATTTTTTTTAATCAAAATTAACTATGTTTTTTTATTATATCAAGTACATTTAATGTAGGTTTGTTTCAACTTTTGAGATAGGATGTTAGAGTCAATTACTACATTTGAGATGTTGTTCGCTTTGAAGATTTTGGTTTTAAAAAATGTCTCGAAAATTTAAAGAAGAAATGTGTATTTAAATTATCTTTGATCAATAATGCAGGACTATTGTTTGTACTCAAACAAACCCCTCAATCAAGATCTAAGGAGAATGATTCTTAGTTTTTGAAACCACTTTTCTATTTTCCCAGTCGAGGGATAAGAAATAAGAGTTCGTTTTTTAAATCACTTTTTGGTCCACTTTTCCATTTCCACATATGGTGTCAATGTTTCAATCTGAATTTTGTTGAGATAATATCGTTAGGGTCAATCAATGCATTCAATGTATTGTCTATTTTTGAGCTAGGAGCTTCATCACTATTTTGTCCTTAAAAGGTGCTTTGAAGCTTGAAGCTTCCTCACGATTTTGTCCTTATAAGGCGTTTCAAAAGGTTAAAAGAGGAAGATGTATTGAAAATGACTTTGGCATTGACTCTTAAGTAATGTGAGACTATTGATCATATCGAAATAAGCTCCCCAATCGAGGTATAAAGGGAACGATGATTCTTCTTTTGAACCACTTTTCCATCTCCATAGATAGCATTGATGTTCTGACCTTAAGTTTGTTGAGATAAATATGACCAATCACTACATCTGAGGTATTATCTACTTTGGAGCTCAAAGCTTCATCGTGATTTTTTCCTTAAAAATGCATCAAAAGGTTAAGGAAGAAATATGTATTTAAGTTTTCTTTGGCCTCGACTCCTAAGTGATACGAGACTATTGAGCATACCAAAACAAAATTACTTTTTACTCCACATCGAATTAGAGTTTTACCTTCCAATGTAAATCAAAATTATTTATCAATCAAAATAGTCAATATTTTTTCGAAAAACATTAACATAATTACTTTTAAGTCAATATTAGCAAGAGTCTTTTAGCAAAAATAATGAGACTTTTTTTTTCAATAATGTAAGTTAGGGATCAATGTTGACAGGGGTTATTTTTTGGTTGATTTCACTAATAGTTGTCGTTTTGCTGTCAAATTAAAATATTTCTAGCGTAAACCTATCTAACGCTAGAGAGATGATAGTATAATTGTGGTTAGATGATCCTAAGTCGTCTCCCAACGAAGCCAATAGTGAAATCAGTAAATCAATGTTCAAAATCTATCTGCAAGCAAGAAAAGTTAGCAATAACAATAAAAATAAAAATGGGTTAAGATTGTTTAACATAAAATATAAAAGAGATTAAAACAAAAAATAAAAAGCGGTTGATCCCCAAGTTCTTCCACCATTGAATTCTTCACAAGTTCTCTAAAAATTAGTCCTTTCTTAATCCTTAAACAAATTTGAATTAGATTGAACCCTGATTCAATTGAAGCTCACCAGTAAAGC
This sequence comes from Phaseolus lunatus, assembly GCA_013389735.1. NCBI lineage: Eukaryota > Viridiplantae > Streptophyta > Magnoliopsida > Fabales > Fabaceae > Phaseolus > Phaseolus lunatus. The sequence continues at coordinate 29,866,733 of CM023861.1, forward strand.
AAAAAAATGCTAATTATTATGTATGGGATGATCCTCATTTGTTTAAGATTGGTGAAGATAATTTACTATGAAGATGTGTTGCAAAAGATGAAGCCAAGAAAATTATATGAAAATGTCATAATTCATTATATAGAGAACATTTTAATGGGGAAAACACAGCTGTAAAAATTCTCTAATTAGGTTTCTTTTGGCCTTCATTATTCAAATACATGCATGAGTTGGTACAGAGATGTGACAAATGTCAAAGAACAGGAAACATCTCTAGAAGACACGAGATGTCATCACAAAACATTCAAGAAATTGAAGTCTTTGATCGTTGGGGAATTGATTTCATAGGGCCATTGTCATCTTCTTTTTCAAATGAGTATATATTGTTAATAGTTGAGTATGTATTTAGATGGGTAGAAGCAATTCCATCATAGAAAGCAGATGCCAAGACAGTAATTAAATTCCTTAAAAGGAATATTTTTTGCAGGTTTGGTACTCCTAGAGTATTGATCAGTGATGGTGGCTCTCATTTTTGTAATACCCAGCTAAAAAAAGTTTTAGAACATTATGGGGTTAGTCATAAAGTAGCTTCAGCCTATCATCCACAGACAAATGGGCAACAAAAGTTTCTAATAGAGAAATAAAGAGATCTTTACAGAAAACAATGACTTCATCTAGAAAAGATTGGTCAATCAAGCTTGATGAAGCTTTGTGTGCTTATAGGACTGCATATAAAACCCCTACTGCTCTTTCTCCATTTCAGTTGATCTATGGGAAAACATGTCATCTTCCACTGGAATTGGAACACAAGGCATAATAGCCATTGAAGATGTTAAATTGAGATGCTAAAGTTGTTGGGGAGAAAAGAAGACTCCAAATTCAGGAACTTAAGGAGATGAGATTAAATGTATATATTTTCTCAAAGCTTTATAAGGAACACACACAAAAATATTATGAAAAGAAGATTTTGGAAAGAAATTTTCATATTGGCCAATTTGTGCTCTTATTTAATTCTAGATTGAGACTTTTTCCTAAAAAAATAAAATCTAAGTGGTCAGGCCCTTATATTGTTAATGAAGTTAAGCCTTATCACATTGAAGTTGGGTAGTAAATGGTCTGATACAAACCAACTCGACAAGTAGATGACTAAGGACACCACAGACTCTTCACAACTAGGTCAGTCATCTCAACATACAAGACAAGGCCCCACCAAATCTCAGAAGAGCCTCAGTAGAGGGAGAACCAGAATATCAGTTGTTCTTCCTTGTAGTCTTCTTACAAGACAAGTTAAGTAAATAAATTTGGCTCACTTTGAACTTCAATTAGAAAAAATAAGCTAGAAGAGGGTGTACTTAATAAATTGGGTTTGTGCCAAAGCCTACCTTAACCTGGCTTCTAGAAACTCACCCATGTGCTCACCTTTGACCTAGATTCTAGAAGACTTCCCCATGTGCTCACATTTGACCTAGTTTCTATAAGCTTGTAGTCATTTACACCTATACCCCTCTATCTTGTTCTCCAAGACACTCTCTCCTATAAATAGAGTGTCTTGCCTCATGTATTTACACATTGAATTTTGAATATAAAAGAAACACTGTCAGAGTGTTTAGTGAACTAATTCTTCTATTATCTTTAGGTCTTATCTTGAGTGCACAACACCTTAAGTGGCGGCTCTTCAATACTCATCTTGGAGTCTCCTTCCCCTCCAAGTGGTGTGACCACACTCTCCCATACATAAGCTTTCTCTTATCTCTTCACCTTTTCTTTTCTTCACCATGCACCATTTCCTTTCCTTCCTATGATCATGTGTTCTTCTTTTCCCTTTTTTGGTTTCTATATTGTTTGTCTTTCCATTTATGCTCTTTAATTTTCACACCTCATCATCATCAACACCTTATATTGTGTTTTTTTCTTTGTCCTTTAGAAGTGAACCTTCACACTTAACCACTTGGTTAAGTTCGTGTTCAGTGAGAATCTTCTTTGGGTTTCTCACTATAATTGTTAATCCAAAAAATCGTAAACAAAAGAGTAGCCTATAAAAATGTGCAATCCTAAAATCAAATCATATCAAAGGGTGAAACCATATTTAGGTAATGAGAAGGAAGAACTCACCACCGTGATTCTTTTAAATGAACCTTAAAGAAATAGGCGTCAAGCCATATGACGTTAAACAAGCGCTTACTGCAAGGCAACCCATTATAAATGTTATTAATTTATTGTTGATTTGTTTATTTTAATTTTTATTTTGATATTAGTTGATAAAATGCATGTTTTTTGCATAAACTTATAAATTTTTGGTGCAGGGAAACTCGCTTGGACGGGATATAGTGATGTGAGTTAATTTTAGATTTGCACATTTTGAAGGTTTCACTTTTGTTTATGATTTTTGATTTAGCAATTAAAAGTGAGAACCTTAAGAAGATTCTCACTCGACACGAACTTAACCAAGTGGTTAAGTAAGTGTGAAGGTTCACTTTAGAAGGGCAAAGAGAAAAACACATATATATGGTGTGAATGATGCAAAGAGGGGCGGAAAAAAAGACAACAAGATAAAGAAGACCAACATTTAAAAGACAATTATGAAAATATATGAAGGAAGTGAATGGAAGGCGCTAAAATAAAGTAAAAGGAGGAAGAGATTAAGAGAGCTTATGGTGAGAAAGGAAGTCACGCCACTTGAAGTAGAGGGTTTCCAAGATGAGTGGTGCTAGAGCTACCACTTGAGATGTCACTCACTCAAGATAAGACCCGGAGTAGCCACTCAGGATACTACCCTTCCTAAGATAAGATCCATATAACACAGAGTACTCAGACTCACAAATTCACTCAGAGTTTCTATATTCAAAATCTAGTTGTAAATACATGGAGTAAGGCACCCTTTATATAGGAATGGGTGCCTTGGTGGGCAAGAAGGGTAAGGGTAGGATGGTAAATGTGTAAGGGGCTGCATTTAGGGTTTGACTAAGTCAAAACCACACCCTAGGCTTGTTCTTCTATAAACTAGGTCAAATTTCCTTCCTAAAGGGCTGGAAACAAGCTAAAATGATAACTACACCCCCTATTATGTTAAAGGCACCTTATTCTAGCCTATCTTGCTATTTTGGACCCCTGAAGTGAGTCCAAATTATTTACATAACTTTTCTATTGTGGAAAGACCAGAAGGAAGAACTTTTGATATTCTAGTTTATAGCTTCTTCTTTTTTTGTTGATGTTTTCTAGAGGTTTGGTGGGGCTCGACTTTGTATATTGAGATGATTGATCTTTTTGTGAAGTGCTTGATGTGTCCTTAGTCATCTGCTAGTCGCTTTGGTTTGTATCATGCCCCCCAGGTTGGAAAGAATTTGTTCTCGAATTTAGAATTCCTGCAAATAACATAGTTAGTTTGTTCACTGGATTTATATATGGGAGTGGTGAAACAAACTTATGTTCATTAAACTTGGGGGGTTCACAGGGGTGAATTCTAGATACAGGCCATGTTTGGAAAGAATATTTGGGGATGACAAAACTTTTGGGCCGAAATCCTCTTAAAAGGAGTAAACCTTTAGGAGGTGTTTGAAAATCATCCTTAAAACTCTTTAACAAAGATGGCAAGTATGTAGAAACTTTTGGCAATGAAAAACAAAAGGAAGGAGTATACCTTGAAGGCACAATTATGTTTGTGAGACCCGTTTTACTTTCCTATGCTTTTTCATTTTCTCTTTTTATTTTTATTTGGTCTTTATTTACCAACATGGTGCTTTTAGTTGGACAGTTGCTTCCCATCCTACCCTTGCTTCTTGTTCTCCAAGGCAACATTTCCTATAAATAGGGTGTCTTACTCCATGTATTTTCAAGTTGAATTTGAATAGAAAAGAAACTCTGCAGGAGTGATTTTGTGAGTCTGAGTACTCTGGATTTTATGGATCTTATCTTAGGTGGGTAGTATCCAAAGTGGCGACTCCGGATCTTATCTCGAGAGAGTGACATCTCAAGTGGTGGCTCTATCACCACTCATCTTAGAGACTCTTTACTTCAAGTGGCATGACTTCTTTTCTCACCATAAGCTCTCTTCATCTCTTCCTCCTTTTACTTTCTTTTAGTGCCTTCCATTCACTTCCTTCATCTATTTTCATAATTTTCTTTTAATTTTTGGTCCTCTTCATCTTGTTGTCTTTTTTTTCCCGCCCCTCTTTGCATCATCCACACAATATATTTGTGTTTTTCTCTTTACCCTTTTGAAGTGAACCTTCACACTTACTTAATCACTTGGTTAAGTTCATGTCCAGTGGGAATCTTCTTAGGGTTCTCACCCTAAATTGCTAAATAAAAAATCATAAACAAAAGTGAAACATTTAAAATGTGCAAATCTAAAATCAACTCACATCATATAGCTCGCATGAGCGGGATATAGCTCGCCTGGGCGAGTTAAGTATTTGAAAAAAGGGGTGCTCTCTAGAGCAATCTCGCCCAAGCGAGACAAATCTTGCTTAGGCGAGATTTCACTAATACACATGACACGTCAACCTCGTCTAGGTGAGATACAACTCGCCTAAGCGAGTTGGGCGTTTAAAAAATTACATGCTTTGGGCAACCTAATCCCTGTATGCCTCCATATCAGATTGGAGCTTATATAGCATGGCCTAGGGACAAGTATTATTTTTTCAAAGCACAGGTCCAACAGATGAAGTAGGACCATCTACAACTGTAGATGAGGAGTTTAACACAAAGCTGGATGAGTTAGTAAGAAGAGATGATTGAACATAAAGCAAAATAATCTAGTTATTTCCTTTCACTTGTTTAAATTGCTTATATTTTTTAGTTGTTCAATTTGCTTATTAAAATTTGATTTTTGGTTGTTTAATTTCCTTATATATTTTTTTTGTTAAGTTTTTTTTTCTACTTTTATTTTGTTATTATAAGAAATGGAATATTAATTTGAATTGTGGAAAAAACTAGTAATCACAAACAAAGATTAGAACAGTGAAATGATATAAACACAAGTTGGAAAAGAAAATGTGTTGAATCCATATTCAAATGTGGTTGAGATTGTGATACATGAAAGTTTAACATGATGATTAATTGGAACAGAGAATGAGAAACAATTATGGAATTAGACTAATTAAACCAAGTGAGTGTGTGAATCTTAAAATAGTTTGAGAGTTTCACTGATGAGTTGACAATTGTGGTTTCTTAATTTTTATTTTATGTTACATCATATAAGAGCATAAAAATGATTAATGCATTTGTGTTAATTAGGAACCCAAAGCCAAATACCATAATTATTACATGTTGTTCTTTAATTTTTTTTTTCTTCAGCCCTTAATATTTATCTTCATTCATCTCAATTCAAAAGTGACAAATTCATAAGGTGAAAATTAAAACAAATTTTTATTTCAAAGACACTACTGAATCAAGCATAAAAAAAATGAGTTAGTGTCCTGAATCAATAAAAGAATGTTACTATTTTCTAAAATCAATCAAAAAAATAAAAATAATCAAAGAATAGAGAAAAGCTCAAACATGATAAATTAATTAAGGTTTTTTTTTTTAATTTCATCTCTTTTATCACCAATTAAATATCATCTTCTTGTGTCTATGGTGTGTGGGTATGCCAGGGAAGCAAGGAATCCCAATAACATGAATCCAATTAGTTCCATGAAAGAACTTGGAAGGTGAGAACCAATGTACAATTTTTGAATTTAAATTCCAAATCCCAGACCAATTCACACATTTGGATTTGTTTGAACCGGGGCCAATGTTGTGATATTCGGCATAAAAGCAAGTATCATACTAGAAGGGCCTTCTAATCCTTCCCATGGCAAATATCCATCAGCATGAATCAAGTCATCAATGTAAGTGTCCATGATAATAGTCCTAGAGTAATTCTTCCATGGACGAGCTAGGTAAGCTTTATTTTCAAATCTTATTGAGTAAAACCCTGGGTCAGACACAATGGACCCCCCTTGGATTACTATTCCATATGGTTGTTGTTTCTCTTTTCTACCTTGTGCAGTCACAATGCATTGTTGATTTTTCAATGGCTTTCGGACCATAAAAGTGCAATTTTGGAAAACAGCAAGTGCATTTCCAAATACAAAGTCGATGGTACCTGAAATGGTGCAATCCCTATAGAATTGACGCATGGCATGCACATAAAGTGTGTCTTGATACCCATCCATTGAGCAATTGTAGAAGATAGATTTGTCTGCTTGAACTCTCAATGCCACTGCCTGATGCTTTTGAGGTCCAGCAAAGTTCTCAAATCCCATGTTGATGGCCACGAAGTAATCTCCTTGAATAGCTGCATGGATAAGGTAATCAATTAGTTTATTCAAACATCAAAAGTTCCTTACATTTTACAAATTGTTTTATACTTTAACTCATAAAAGATTTTGTTTCACTAAATTTTGTGATGTCATGTTTATTAATTAGTTTATTTCTAACCAATTTAAAAGAGTTCAAAAGTAAACAATATATGACCTTAAAATGTTAAGAAGGAAAAAGACAATTCAAAGAGCGAATTTAACGTTATGAAAAAAGTAGCATATGACCTTTGTATGAACTCAATTTTTTTTACAGAGAACTTCATCAAAAATAAATTTTGTAATCTTATTTTCATAAGCGAGTAAACATGAAAGCAAATATACCAATTGTGGCAGTTCTATAAGTGTTGATTCCATCAATGAAATTTTTGTTGCCTGTTATTTGTGTTTTTTTCCCACCATCACCAATGAAAACCACATGAGTCATATCCTTTGTAACTTGAACATACTCTTGGTATATGCCCTCCTTGATGTAGATAACAAATGGCTTTTTATTTTTCTCAAGAACTTGCTTCAGTGCCTCATTGATGTTTTTGATATCTCCATTACCATCTTTGGCTACTGTTACATTAGGCTTGTGATTAAATAGACTTGCATTTGCATTGAGTGGTCCATGATGATCAACCCATGAGGGTGACTTTGAACCTTGAAGATGACGATGCCCGAGTAAGTTTGTGACGTTCGAATTTGTAATAGTATCAGCCAAGTTTGTTACAATGGAAAGAACATTGCTACTCATATGCATGCCTGTCATTAATAAATCCTTCGTCTTTTTACCAGCTTTACTAGTGGTGTTCTCAAACCCATCCAAGCAAGTGTCTTGGTATGTAACTGCACCACTAAGCCAAACTTTCAAATTCATGAGGATTTTCTCAATATTTATTAGCTCAAACTTGCTTATTCCATCAAATGACCTTGTTAACTCCCTAATTGAAAGATCCATGAGTTGTTTGCAAGTGTCAAGTGTCATCTTGGCTCTAGGCTCCTTCTCAACATCATGCAAGAGATTAGCTTCTTTGAGTTTATCACCAATTTTTGTAATGGTGATATTGAAGGCAATTTTAATAAGTTCTTTTGGATTTGTGGAGTTTCCAGCCCCTACTATTAGGCTTTCCTCACATTCTTTCTTATAATTCGTGGAATGACAAAGGTTATGGACAACTTTTACAGTGGAGGCAATATGGTTCTTTTTGTTATTAAAATTCTCTTTATCGCCATCGTCAATAAGGTTGATACCAAATATGACAATCCCAATTATAGCCACTAAGAAAAAGGTTGATACACCAATGATGATTCTCTTTCCTTTATTATCATTTCTCTCTAACATTTCATGTAGCTCCTATCATAGATGGATTTAGTGTAAAATTAGTGAATGTGACAAAAATAAAAATAATCATGACATTTCATGATCATGCTTTTGAACTCTAAACATTTGATCCTTAAAAATGGTCATTGTATTGTCATTCAGTGGTAGCATGAACTAATTATCTAACATTAACAACAATTATGAAGTGATAAATGTGTTATAACTATTTGCATATAATGTAATCATCAATAAATTTAAAATTCCTAAAGATATAAATAAACAATTTTGTTTTCTTCTAAAAGATTCAAAATCCGATAAAGTCACACTTGCATAAAATAATGTAAAAAAAGAACCTTGTGTAGAGGAACAGAGGGAAATGAAAGATCTCCAAATAAAAACTGCTAGTTGCCAAAGTCTTTGGAAGAATGTATTTTCGTATATTGAGGTGCATAGTGAAAAATTATTTATATATGCCAAAAAATAGTATTTAACACCTAATTAAGTTAAATCATTCTAATGTAATTAGTATTTTGTCAAAATACTAAATAATTATCTTTTCTAAAATAAGAGAAACAAATCTAAAACACAATCTAAGTTCTATATATAATTGGTATATATAATTGGTATTAGTGCAATTTGTGTTTTATTAAAATGTCAAATAATTATATTTCCTAAACTAAGAGAAACATATATAGAACAAAAATACTATATTGTTATATATGTATTTGGTTGCACACATCATAATCACACTTGATAATTGAAATTTTACTATTTTTTGTTTAACTATTACATATTCACAACAAAAGGTTTAAATAAATAGCTTTTATTTGTATTTCAAATAATTAATATTAAGTACGATATTATATATATAATTATATCTATATAAAATTTATTATCTCCAAAATTTAGGAGAAAAAAAAGTGTATTGGAGATGTTTTATTGTAAACCAACATTTTCCACAATTTAATAATAGGTTTCACATCTATAATATTATTTAACATGTCTTGGGAAGGAATTGTCCTAAATTTATTGAATATAATTTGTATTCTAGATAATATAAGTATTGAATACAAAAAATAAATATAATATTTAACCAATTAGTTTAAAGATTTTTATTTTATTTTAAACATTCACTTACAAGTCATTCAATTATTCTTACAACAATCTTCATTTTACCAATTTTTGCTGTATGCACTTAAAAGTGTTCAAAGAAAAACTTTTTACTGTTTAATATAGATAAATTAAGTAGTTTAATTTAGAATTATTTAATTTTGGGTGTATAATAGTCAATTTAACTTACTTAATAATGTGTAGATCGAGAATGAGGATCACAAGTCTTATAATTTTTTTACATTAAAAATTATAAAATGCTAGGTATACGAAACGAAGACATCTTAATTAAAATGGTCTTTATTATAACACGCTTTAAAATAAATGATTGATTATCTTTATACGATACTTTATAATTTCTATAAAATTTTAGATTTATTTTCTTTCTTTACTTTTATTAAATATTATGAGTATTTATATTTTATATTAAAAATATTTATCACGACTTAGAAAAAAAACATACTTAAAAATCTTATTGGTGATTTAACCACGATTTAATAACATAGGATAATTATCTTCCTATAATACTATAATCAATTATTTGTTACATCCATATAATCACTACTAGAAAATCATTAAATAGAAATTAATTATAAAGACAAAAATAATTAATTGTTATATTGACTAGATTATATATTATTTTAAACATTAAAAAAAAGCTTATTGATATCACTACAAGAAAATATTGATTAGAAATCAATTTTAAAGACAAAAAATAATTAATTGTTATAGTGACCAAATTAGAAACCATTTTGGAGACTAAAAATTTTTTTGATTTCTAAATTAGTTTTTATTATTGTTAAATGGTTTCTAAATTGGTATCTAATTAGCTACCAAGGTTTTAACTACTAATTATTTAGACTCTCTTGTAGTGTACACGACACCTGGAGACCCACACCCAATCAAGGTCGACCGACACGACTAAAATCATTATACTTAAACAGAAGATCAATAAGACTAATCAATGGTCAAACATTAGATAATACACTCTTAATCATGATCCAAAATCCTATCCCGACCCAATAACAAAAGACCCATGATAATCATATAAATAGGCACAAATTCCAAGAATCAGGTACGTCATCATTCAGTACTAATAGCACTGACTGCCCCGAAATCTCACTTGAACATCGGAGTGCCTTTTGTAGGTACCATCCAAACTTAGAGTTCACAGAGACGAGGAGTAGTGAAGTAAAAAGAGAGCACGGAGACCACTTCAAAAGGAAAGAAGGACAGGTAAACTGACCGACCGAGAAGGAAGACAATCATTCTCTTGGTCTCAACCCCGTTCGAGAACATATATATATATATATATACATATATATATATACACATATATATATACACATATATATATATATACACATATATATATAAACACATATATATATACACACATATATATATACACATATATATATATATATATATATATATATATATATATATATATATATATATAACTCATCTATTGTATAAAATACAATCATAACATAATTACAATCACAAACAAAATCTGAAGGTATATTAACTATTGAATTTAACGCATTACAAATAACAATTTTCACAATATCATATTTGTTTAATAATCTAACAATTCTAGTATATATCTCATAAAACAACCTCTTATGACAAAGCGATTCCTTACACATCTCGGTGAATATATGTGACTCCCCATCCAACTTAATGTCAAAAATCTCCATCAATTTTTATGAGATTTATCTTTATATATCTCACACAATCTATATATCTCATAAAATCTTCTAACTTTATACTTACACTACACATTAACATCTCTGTACACACACATATGCACACCATGGTAATATCACTCTAGTTATTACTTACAACATCATCCATAAAATATTAAATTCATTAATCATACATTTTAATTTCACCATTTCATAATTAAAAGAATATATCGTAAACAGACATAATATATTTTAGTTCTTCAAGTTTATATAAACAAAGGTTCCATTTGATTTATAGCTATGTTATTTGAGTGAGAATATACATAGTTTGAGCAACAACATCCTTACTAGAGTGTTGTGATGTATCATTTAGGTTTCATCTTAACGCTTAAGCTATATCTCAAAGGAAGCAAAAAACCTGATTCACATTCTTCCTCACTTAAGCAACCAACAAACGTTGGAAAGTGAATCAACATCAAATTTTCATTGCTCAAACATCCGAAGATCTCTTTAGCATCCTAATTTATGACATTTTATTAATTTACTTATATTTCTCCATCAATTTGTTTAAGTATGGCAATTTAAAGATTGTTGAATCATAAAAAATTACAATCAAATTTATATGTTATATTTTCTTACACTCTTTATAATTCTTGCTATGCATAAAAATTTATTTTTATTTTAAGGATAATTTTTATGTATATAACATGATAAATTATAGTTTTGCCCCAAAGATATTAAGGATGTAACGATAATTAAGCACAACCAAGTAAAACATATGTTAGTAACATTGAACCTGGTTACACCAAAATTTTTATTTATGGTATTTTACTAATTTACTTATAATTCTCCTTTAATTTTCCTAATTGTTGCAATATAAGCTTTGTTCAATTATAAAATTTGGAAACATTATATTAGGGATGACAAAGTTGGATGGGCCTTGCAGCCTCGCCTGTAACTCACTGATAAGTACATGTTCAATTTTCTTATATTCTTTGTAATTCATGTTATGCAAAAAAAAAAATCTTTTAATTAATATACATTATATATACATATATATTATTAGTTAATCTTATAATATATAAGATGTAAAGTTCCAAAAATATTTTAATTTTAATGTATTTTTCATTTATTTAACATGACAAGTTATAATTTTGCGACATTAACATTTCAAGGATCGAATAACAATGAATGATAACCAAGTAATACAAATGTCAGTGACATTGAACATGGTTAGTATACTTTATCATAATATTTAAGTTATGGTAATTCAATAAAGTACTTTTACTTCTCCTTCTGGAAGGTGTTAGTTAACATTTTGCTTGTTGAATATTCTTAATGTATCGATCCGTGTGTGGTCTATATGGTTGTTGTATATTGGGGGTGCGATGAAATTGGATTATTGTGATTGGTACATTGATTTTGTATGTTTATGTTTGATTGAAAAAGGAACTGGATTATTTATGAATTATTAATCTAATTGTTTATATGTGTGTGTGTGTGTTCGTATGTTAGTAATTTAATTCAATATCCTATCATTGCATGTGTTTGTTTGTATTATGAACTGTAATGATTATACTATGTACAGAAACAGATATATGTACAGGTGCATAAGCGATATCTGAAAAATAATAAAGATTTTTATTTTTGACCCTCCTTTTTGTAACTATTTGCATTTATAAGTATGATGTGAAGGATTAAGTTTGTATTTTGTATTACTATAAGCTTTGTACAAACCCTTTAATGGGTTTATAGTATGGCGCGCGAGGAATTTTTGGGTGTTACAGGGTGAAAATGGAGGTTTCATCCTTGGGAAGTTTTGCCTATAGGCTATTCTCACTCAAGTGAAGTCTTCATCCATCAGGTGAAACTATGATGGTTTTGAGATGCCTCAAAGCGATGCAACTTTCGTTCAAGCGAAAGTGTGGCAGTTTTGTTGTGACTCAAGGCATTGCAATTTTTGCACAAGTGAGAAATTTTTCGCTTGAGTGAAAAATGTTTCAAAAAACAAAATTTAGCTCAAGTTCAAATTTTTAGCTCAAGCAAAATATTGTAACTCTAGTGAAGATAGATCAGTAGAAAGAGAATCAATTCGAGCCAATTTTCACTCAAATAACCAAATTATTGCTCAAACAAAAATAAACTAGAATTGTTGGATGTTTTTGGACATCTATCAAGGTGAAATTGAAATATTATTGGATATTTACGTGTTTGTATTTTGAGGAAAGTAATGTGAAACCTAGAACCTAGGGTTGATGTTCATAATCTACTAAGATTTTTTGATGGAATGGAATGTATGGTACTTCGGGAGGTACAACTTACATTTAATATGGTGAGCTTTGCTAGAGTAGATTTAATGAGATCCTAGATTTCACTGGTGGTCACAATCACGTAGGCTAAGATATCAAGTAGTGAGGAATTGATAGGAGATATTGGAAACATGTCCTGAGGCTATAGTCAGGTAGACCATATTGGGATAAGTTCCACAATAGTCCTACCTTATGGATAAGGTAGTCGGGTTGATCAAGGGTATCACAAGAGTGGTCCCTATAGTGTGATAGCTAGATGTTAGTCTCTGATTTGGATGTAACAATTATGCCTTCATAAAGATGTTTCGATTACAAGTTATTTAATATATATGATGTGATAAATATGCATGGAAATAATATGATTATATGTATTTATATAATGATATTTCTTATGAGTTGTTATTTTTTAATAATTAGCTTATTCTATATTTATCAATTGTTTGGCCTACTATGATTTTATTAGGTTGGTATGTTATGTTATACACGAGCAAATATTGTTATAAGCTATGTAGCACAAACACGGACACGGACACTGATACGACATGGATATGGACACGGAGATACATATAATTTTTAAAATGTAGGATATAGGAACACGAATTTATATATTATATAATTATGAATTATATAAATTGACAGTAAAGATTTATGAGCATAAGTATATTTTAGTTTCTTTTTGGAGCAGAAAAATGTTTTTCATGGTTGATTCAAAAGGATTTGTTCCTTATTTTTATAATTATACTAAAAATTTATATAATAAATTTGAATTTTTAGAAAATTAATGTATTTCTCCTTTTTAAAATTGTGTTACGTGCTAGAATAGTAAAAAATCCAACAAATATTTTTTTAATCGGACACTTCACCGATACGTGTCCTACGAGTGTCATACAAGTGTCGTGTCCGATACGTGTATCCGACACGGACACGCTATTTAAAAGGGAGTATCCGAGCTTCATAGGTTATAAGTGAAAGAAATGCTTCTGAATCTCATAAATAAACCAAAAAAGAAAATAATTTTACAACACATATAAGTATATAATTTTATATCTTACTAGTAAAAATTCCGTTTATACTTAGTGTGTGTGTATATATATAATGTACATTCTTATTAGTCATGCTTTTGCTTTTATTGTGTATTGGGTATATAATAGTAACTATCTATATATTCGTTACTGTATGCTTTTATATTTATTTAATAAACTAATATTTTAGTGTAGAAATTTATTTCTTATAATGAAAAGTAGTTATATTTTAAATTTACAACACGATACAAGATTGTTTAAAACATTTGATCAATTTTAAAATATTAAAATAAAAATATAATTAAAAATAAACCTTGAAAATAGATTAAAAAACAAGAAGAACAATCCTTAACACCACTTTCATTAAAGAAAAGTTCTTTAAAGCAGTTCATTGAAGAGAAATACTTTCTTAGAGAGTAGTACAAAACACTTTTATTTTAAATCTAACTTTTATAACAAACAAATTTTAATATTAACTTATGTTGACTTTTATTTTAGATCTAACCTTTAACAAACAAAATTTAATATTAACCTATGTTGACTTGTTTAGGTCGTTTTAGATGGCTTCACGTTCATAAACCTTCATTTCTCTCTGTACTCCTTCCTAGGTTTTAGTATTCATTATTTCAACACAATGAAATAAGTAAATAATATTTTTAAATTTCATTAAACACTAAAAAAAATATTAAATAAAAATAAAAAATAATTAATTATTATATTGACTAAATTATATATTAGTTTAGAAACTAAAAACTTATTAATATCTAAAAATTAATTTCTCTTATTGATAAATAATTTATAAAATTAGTATCTAATTAATTATTAAGATTTTATATTTTAAAATTGATAGTTAAAATCTCAATATCTAATTATATATTAATTTAAAAACTATTTTATTAATAACAAAAACTAATTTAGATACTAATAATTTTTTAATTTTTAAAATAATATATAATTTAGTTAATATAATAACTAATTATTTTTGTCTCTAAATTTATTTTCTATTTAATGATTTTATGTAGTTAAAGAGATATTAATTATATAATATTAAATGTCAATTTTTCATGTTTTTACTTATTATTTTATCCATTAATCTTAAGCTAATATTTAGTAAAGTAAGCATATATGTAAAGATAACATTAAATAAGTGGTGTTTTAGTTTTCTTTCACCAATCAGAAGTATTCCTTTTTAATAGTGATGATAATTATGTTTAAACAAAGTTTTAGATAAACCGTTCAAACTCTCCAATCATAAGTATTATTTTTTAATAGTGATGATAATTATATTTAAACAAAGTTTTAGGTAAACTGCTAAAATTCTCTATTAAATTGACCCTATTGAGTTTCTCATCATCAAGCTCACTAACACACATTCAAGGATGCATGCATGTTTCAGTTGACTTTGTTAAAAATTAGATTGAAGCAGAAGAACGAACAAAAAATTTCTTTATTGTGACGAAGAAGTAGAACGTGGATGATGCAAAATGAAACCCTAACATTTTTCCTTGATCATAATGAAATGAACATTGTCGGTTTGGGGTTACGTATCTTATCATTTGCTGCATTGTTTATATCTCTGAATGGATAACGATAACAAAAATAATCAATTTTTTTTGTTTTGATTTGCATCTTGGATAAGCCTTTTCTTTCTATTTAATTGTTCATAATTTTCTAGGCCAAATCGTATATGCCATGTTGAATTTTATATTTTAATAATTTTTTCGACTTCTGAAATTCTATATTATTCTACTCTTTTGTTTTCAGCTTAGCAAAAGTCTCAAGACATAAGGACTTGACTTGTCTATATATACGTTACTCGTTTTATATTCTCACAGTCTAATTATCTAATTAACATTGACATATTAATTAAATGTTAAATAAACTGGTTGAAACTAAAGAAAGAAGTAGCTGAAGATGCTAATTTAGTTTATTATTTAAAAGTACTTAGAATGAGAGTCAATAGTATGTCCATAATGATGGTACTACGGCTTTTTTTTTTATATTGTAGCACTTAAAAAAGAACTATCTATTATATACTTAAAGGCCCAATAGATTGACTATTTGTAATTTAAAATACAACTTAAATGTATATTACTTAAAAAAATTATTAAATAAAAACTAATTTTTAAAACAAAAATAATTAGTCATTATTATAATGGTTAAATTAGATATTTTTTTAAGGACTAAAAAATTATTGGTGTTTAAAATAGTTTATATTATTAAAAAAATTTATAAATCAGTTTTTAAATTACTATCTAATTATATATCGAGGTTTTAACTACCAATTATTTTATATTCTAAAGTTGGTAGCTAATTAGATACAATTTTAAATATTATATATTAATAATAGAAACTACATTAGAGATCATTAATTTGTTTAGTCTCTAAAATAGTATTTAATTTAGTCAATATAGTGACTAATTATTTTTTTTCTCTAAAATTAGTTTTTATTTAATGATTTTCTTGTAGTATATAAGTCATATATACACAAAAAATTTATAAAGAAAGAACAATAAAGTTTTTATCGTCAATCAGATGTTGTTTCTACACCTATTCCTCTATTTGATAGTGTACTACGAACAAGATTTATAAGGGTAAACTATTGAAATAAATTTTTAGTATAAGAAAAGTATATAAAGTAAAATATTTTAATCAACAAATCACAACCATTCAATTTTCTTCAAATATTAACGTGCAACAACAATATAGATCAAACATGGATCTATACCATCAAGGATATTCAACAAGCGGAATATCTTTTGAAAGACTCGTATTAAGTATATCCTACCAGCAACTAGTTAATCCAATCCAATACTTGGATTTACAAGTGAATCAAAGAATCATGGTATCAGGGTAAATTCAATACAATCCAGATCATGCATCTACATATGTCACGGTATTTAAGAACTTTTTCCTAAACTTCTCACCACCTGTTGTCTTAGTTCATGTGACTTAAATCATTAATAAAGCGAGAAAATCTTTGTTACAACATAGATATCAATACATACAATCATATAATGGTTCACATACCATCTCATATATATGACCACAATACCATACAATTCTTATCATTAACAAACAAATTTTAGCATTTATAAAAATTTTAAAACAAGTTTATTAAAGTTTAGAAAACATTTTCTCACTCAGCTAAGACTTGAGTGGCCTAACGAATGTTGCAATTCGCTCATCCGGCATTATGCTTTCCCAATCAAAAGCATCAACACAACAAATAACTTTTAGTAGTCCAGTGAGCAAAATATTTTCCTAAAAACTAGGCCATGAGTAAACTCTTAAATACTTATTGTGGAATCAATTAAAAAATATTAAACTTATATTATTATTATTTATAAGATCATATAAAATTAAAAGAAATCATGAGAAGAAAAGTACTTATTTACAATCAAGAAAAAATAACAAATATTAATATATATATATATATATATATATATATATATATTAAATATAAAAAAAGTTTAGGTAGGATGAGTCATAAACACTCCACAAATTAATGATAATTATTAATAAATATAACTATAAAGTAACCAAATAACTAAATAAAATGAGACTAGTGACAGATTAGTGAACAAATATAATTTTAAGGTTATCTAAGTAAAATATAATGAGGTTATAGACCCTCTCTCTCTCTCTGAAAATAATAAATATGATTTATTTGATAAAATATATTTTTAGTATATATATTTTTAAAATTTATAAAATAAAATGTTAAAGAGAATTTGATACAAAAATAATTTTTGAAATATAAATCAGAATCAAAATAAATTTTAAATTAAAAAAATCAAATCTTAATAAATAAATAAATTTAAATTAATAATCCATTTTTTAATATAGAAAAAATTATTAATAAATATTTAATTATTTACTTTGTTATAATATGAAAAATTATACAAATAAATATTTATAGTATAATTACTAAAGTAATAATAAAAAATCATCGTAAACTTAAATAATAATAAAATATTTATACACATGGATTGATTATGATTTTAAGATAATTAATTATATGCATACTTTCTTTATAAATATATTTTCAATGGTGACGGACAGTTAAAATTAAGATTTTTGTACTTTCACATTTTTAAATATATTAATTGTTATGCTTTGTTTTTCTTTTAATGTATATAAACAGTATTTGAATAAGCTCTTAACACTCCTAAAAGACACTAAACTTTTAACTGATATATTCTGTGGATGTAGTTTGACATTTTTCTTTTCAGCATTTATAATTATGAATTTATTAAAACACAGATAAGATTCAACTAAGCAAATGAGTGGTGTAGGTCACACAAATATAAAAAATAAATAATATATGTGTGTGCATATATATATATATATATATATATATAAATTTTAGTTAAATGATTAATTATTAAAGAGCATTAAAAGCTCATTTTACTTTAAGCATGCCAAAACATTTATATCAATTCTACAAACATAAATATGGAATATCTGATTATGATTTATTGATTTATAAAATTGAATTAATATATATAATTCAAGAATTAGATGAAGAAAAGTTATTCTCTAAACGATTTATAAATTTATTAGGATATAATTTAATATATTTGTTAAAAGAAAGAAAAATAAATAGGCAGTAGAGAAGTTTAGTATCCGGTGGGCAAGCCGCGGATAGAGGTGCTCATTCCGTTGGGCAAATTTATTTTACTTTATTTTATTTTTTAATTTTTTCAATAAAAAATAATAATTTGGCAGTTGTGGTAGAAGCTTGATGGAAGCTACTGTTGAACTTTCTATTCTTCTGACTTCTATGCCTATAAAACAAATTCCCTTCCGCTTTCTCTCCTCGGATTCATTCCTTCTTCTTTCATTCATTCACATTTCATTCTTCCTTCTTTCCGAGCCTCCACTTCTTCCACCCTTCAATACTCAACTTCTCCGCTTCCTCAATTCTCTTATCTGTAAGTATTCACACACCCTTCTCTCTCACTCTCATGGGGGGCTTGCAATTGGGTTCTATTCTTTTTTATTATTTCCTTAGCCTCCTGCTTTCATCTGGGTTTTCAAATCTGCAACAAAACTCTCTCTTTTTCAAAAGTACCGGGAAAAGATTTGTTTTTTACTCGACTCTCTGCTCTGGGCTTCTTCATAGTTTCCAACAATGATTTTGTTTGAGTAGGCATCATCTGAATGAACTTTCTTTGCAGAGGTTTATGTTCAAATTTGAAACCTAGTATTCAGTTTTTTGACCCCTCTTTTTCAAAATTATGGAATTTGGAATCTTCTTCTTTTTGCCTTAAATGTTTCTGTCATTTTTCATCTGTTCAATTCTTCTGTGCTCAACAAGGTGTGTTTTTGACTTGTCACCGTCGTTTTTCTTCGTCTCTTGATATTAATTTTTCTCAACTCAACAAGTTTGGTTTTCACCTTGGTCTATGTAAGGTCCACGATCGCTTGAAGATTGAATAAGGAGTATCGCATAGATTTAATCGCCATTTATATTATAAGTTGTTTTCCTGCCTTTCTATCATTATTCGGGGAAACACTGAGATTTTTCATATTCTTCTGTTTGGAGGGTTTGTTGCTTCTTAACTGGAAGAACCTCTTTACGCTTCCGTAATTTAACTCTTGTGGTGTTATTATGACTATTGCATTGACTACTACTTTGTACGCAGAATAACCATTTTGAGCATATTTTTGGGAAATGATACGTTTTGTACCTTTTCTTCTGAATGTACTTTTGGTAGGGGTGCAACAGTAATTCTGATAGAGTTTTGTATTTCTAGCTTTCTTATTGAGATTAGATTTGTGAGTATTTCTTCAAGCAGTTAGGTGGGTAATGGGTCTGCAACAATGCTCTTTTTGTTTTGGTGTTTTTTTTGTTCTCGCAATTAATGGTAATCAGTGACTGCAGTCAGCCAAGTAGTTAAGTGTTGACTCGGAGTATTTGTTCTGTTTTCTTGAGAAAGGGTATCAAAATTACGGGGTTATTTTTTATACTAATTGGTCTGAAGAAAATTAAACAATTTTGTCTAGTAGGTCTCTCTTTAGCTGACAAATTTGGTGATTGAACAAATTGAATCACAGGATATTTGTGCTGAAACAACTGAAAAATTGGTAGGTGAGATGATGTTAACGTACTCCTAACCAACCAAAACTTGGTGTGCTATTTTAATCACTTTGAGAAATTGGCGGACAGGTTCTAGAGAATTCAGGACGCCAAATCAAAATCTGAATTGATTGTCTACTGGTGCTGTACGAAGCCTTTTAATAAAGAATGAATGACTTGTTCTGGATGCATTTTCGTTTTTATTTAAAACTTATAATTTCAAGTAGCTTTTAGATCCTATTGTATTGACGAAACTTCATTTATGGACTGTGGATTACCTATTAGCATCCACTTACTATTCTTGCACTTCGTTTTTCCAGATTCAGACACACTTCACAGAACACTTTGCACAAGACAAAAGAGACATGGCCTTAGACCAGTATTTTGAGGACGTTGTGCCCCAGTTGGATTCCTTTGAAGATAAATCATCTC
This sequence comes from Phaseolus lunatus, assembly GCA_013389735.1. Taxonomy (NCBI): domain Eukaryota; kingdom Viridiplantae; phylum Streptophyta; class Magnoliopsida; order Fabales; family Fabaceae; genus Phaseolus; species Phaseolus lunatus. Next base: position 29,886,978 of record CM023861.1, read on the forward strand.
TCGAAACATGGAAATGTGCTGGTGATGATGATATTGCAGATTCGGATAAAAAAGCATCCAGTGGCTTTGATTGCAACATCTGCCTGGAGTGTGTGCAAGATCCAGTAGTCACTCTTTGTGGTCATCTCTACTGCTGGCCTTGCATTTACAAATGGCTTAACTTCCGTAGTGCCTCCTCTGAAAATGAAGAGAACCAACAATGTCCAGTATGCAAATCAGAAATCTCAGAGTCATCACTTGTTCCACTATATGGCCCTGACCGAACCACACTACCTTCTAAAGGCAAAGGTCACCAAGTAGGGATTGTGATACCAAGAAGACCCCTAGGTCCTTCATGGCTGACCAACTCATCAAGATCACATGATTCTGAAGCTGTTTCCCGACATACTTCTCATGTTTATCACCGCCATTATCCGAATCATCCTCAACAGTTCAACTCAATTTCTGGCAGTTACCCTTCACCAATGTTCAACACTGGTGGTTCACTAGCTAATACATTTGATACAACATATGGAGTCTTTGGAGAGATGATATATGCAAGGGTCTTTGGGAACCAGATGACTAACGTATACACATACCCGAATTCATATGATCTGTCAGGAAACAGTAATCCAAGGGTCAGAAGGCACTTAATGCAAGTTGATAGGTCACTCAATAGAATCACATTTTTCCTCCTTTGTTGCATAGTTTTTTGTCTTCTCTTATTCTGATTTATATTCCATATTTGTTCTGCTACACATCCCTGTATAGAATACAAGCAGTATGCGGATTCTGCTAGAAGCATCATATATTTTAGAGTTGTTTGATGTTGAGATATTTGTAACTAGGCCCGTTTTGGTACATAGCTTGATTGTGGACTTACTGAATAAATGTTTATCATATTAGCATTTGTGTTAGATGTTTCTATAATGGTAGGGAAAAAAAAGGTTGAACTATTGTCAAATGATAAGTTTTTTTCATACCCTGAAGAGATTATTGAAAATATGTGGTAAAGAATTTAATGGGCAGATCATACGTTATTTTTATAAGCCCTGAAATAGATGTTTGCGTAAGTTTGCACTTGTGCTGAATTTGGACTTTCAGTTTGTTATAAGCTAAGCTATCTCGCATTTCCAGATACATTGTTCAGAAGTTCTGTATATAGCAGAAGATGTAAGTTATATTATATAATTTGGCTTCCATGCTTTGCTTGGATTCCGTGTAGCTTGTAGGGTGCCTTTGCTTCTGAGTGAAGGCAAGAATAGGATAATTAATTCAAGTGTTGTCTATAAAAAAATGGAATAAAAATGATCTAGAGTGATACCTAAACTTGGTTCCGTAGTCATGGATTTTGCAAGGAGTTAAGGCTTTTCTTTTGAAAAAAAAAATTCTAAACAGTCTCTAACAAATTATTCCTATCAGACCCATTATTTATAAAGTGACAAAGGAAGATGCATTTCTTCAACAAAATTTAATCATTAAGAACAAACGGATGTGGGAAATGCCAAAAGTTTTGAATCAGCATCAGATATTTTTTTCGAGTGAAGCTAAAAATAGGATGTTCCGAAGCCCAAACGCAAAGACATTGCCTTCTCAAATTCGGTCCTTGAAAACAGAACATTGTGGTATATGAATGTTGGGGCACTGGAGTGAAATAGGAGATTATCACAAAAGATTGTTTTCACTAGTTTTGTTGAATGAAAGTGACTGAAAAGGCTTGGTTGAGGAATAACTTGTAAGTATAAAAAAAATAACTTTTCATTCTATTTATCTCTTAACCCATACACTCTCACTTTCTACATATTTTTTCTTTATCTTAGCCCTGATACTCTCACTTTCTTCATATTTTTTCTTCAAATAATTTTAAATTCAATTTCTCAAATTGTATCCTTGATCCAAAGAAATCATTAAAGTGGTTGAGGAATAACTTGTAAGTATGAAAAAGAGTGATAAAGCAGTGAGCTGGAGTGTGCATTGGGCACACAGTTTTTTGACGCAAACTGCTTCTATAATAGGTAACCTTTTTAGAAGGGTAGTGACGTGTTATTGCAACATCCTTCTAAAACTTTTATTTACACTCAGGATTATTGATGGCGATTAATTACCTACCAATCTGGGAAGCAACATTTGATTACAGGTTTGATAGATCCATCCAACTAAATTATTCATTTGATTTTTCTTTCAAGATTAAAGTATAAGAGTACAAATACAATCTATGTTAATATATATTCGTGGATAAATTTTTTAAAGAATATTAAATAAACATTTTTCATACATATTAATAGGGACGATTATTTTAATTATTCACGTGTTGATGAATAGATATGAATAACATGGTATCTAATCTGTAAATACCCCTCACTTACTAATCTTTATTAATACATTTTATTTAGATACTTAAAAACAAATAAGTAGTCAAATAAAGTTACGAGTAATATTAGTTATAGAAAAATTATTTAGAATTTAGTTTTATATATTTATATATTTTTTATCTATTAGTTGTTTTTAAAAATTAATATTTTAAAACTTATATTTTTGTGATGTAATTTATTTAAAATTATTTTTGTGAACAATTAAATTTATTTGCACTAATATTTTATTATTATTTTTATATAAATTATACTTTAAAAATAAATTTATTTTAAAAAATACAAATACAAAACATAAATACCTGTAAGTATAAAAAAATTGGTAAGTATATTTTCGTGGATATCCATCCAATAATAACAAGACGGGTAATAAAGTTGACTTACATTAACTTCCCGTTTAGTTAGAGAGGATAAAATTTACTTAGGTTAACAGAGATAAAACTCCCTTTAATATATATTAAATTAATAAATATAATCTTGTATTACTAAACTAATGGTGATGAAAATTACTTTTATCTTTCACCGTAAAAAATTTTCATTACCATAATTAGATTTGAAATGTAAAAAGGTTTGTGGAAGAGATTGAAAATAAAAGAGATAGAAAATTATATATGTATAGTTGTATGTAAATAAAAGAAGAGAAAAATAGAATATGTTGATTTACACCATTTCAATTTGAATCGGTCAGAATCGGACAAATACTGGATGTTTCAGTATTCAATTAAAGGAAATATGATTAAATCTATTAAAAACAATAGAGAATTAGATGTCTAAACATCATCCAACATTAGATAATATGTTTTTAATTATGATATAAATATTAATTTGGCTTAATAATAATGGACTCATAATAATTATATAAATAGTCATAAATTTTGAAAAAAAATTATGTTATTATTATACTTTAATTGTACCAAATATTAAGAATTTTTTGAGTATCGGAGTATCTTTTGTAGTACCATCCCGATCAATAGCTTACGAAGGCGTGGAGGCCAATGAAGATGAAATAGTGAAAGTGATTCAAGAAATGACAATTGCTTATTGAAATGAAAAAAAGAGACAGATGACCGACCAAAGAAAGTACTAGTTCTCTTAACCTATGTATGATAATACAATTTTTTCACAAACCAAAATTAAAAATTACATAATACGTTTGAACTTATACTATAATTATAATTAATAAACATTTTTTATTAGTGAATCCATTAGTTTTTCAAAGAAACTTGAACAAATTCAGTCATATTACTTCTGATCAACTTTAAACTAAATGATAATAGGAAGAATTGAAGAAAAAAAACTTTATCTTTAGATGATTGACTCACACTCATGGATCGACTTTCTACTGAAAGAATTGATGGTAGATTATTTATCCTAAGAATTAATTTTATAGGTATTTTTATTTTTATTTTTTATTGAATTAAAAGTCATATTTTCACTATTCTTAATCTATATTATTCACTCTATCTCTCCTTCTTTTTATTAAATTTATTTTTAACATATTTTTTTCTTAACAAATGCACGCAGTTAATTGATTCTTATTTAATATACTAATAACTAATAAAAAGTCTCCCATACCAAATAGAAAAGGACAAAAGATATACTTAACTTCAATTTTGTCCTTAAAGAAACTCGGTACCCTAGACTACATTAATAATTTAAAACAATTTCCATTTCCATCTTTTTTATAGGCCACATGTCTTTTTTATAAGGATACTGTTTGAATATTTAATGCAATTATATAGTAAAAGAGACATCAAACCACCATTAAATTGAAATGATTTTATATCAATTGAGCACCCACTTTGTTCTTAGTGAAAAGTTAAGGGTATCCGAATGAAATGATAGAAGCTTTGCACTTCCAAGATATATAATGATATCCAGAATCTCCACAAAAAAGACTTTTTTATTCTTAAGGTAGCAAAAGATTAAATAATAATAAAACATTGTAACCAGTAAGATGATACTTCAAATATTATTAAGAATTATAAAGATTTAATTTGTGTATAAAGGTACTTAGACCGTCTCAGAGGTAATAGATTGTTTATACGTGTTAGACCATCTGGAGATCTTAAACCATCTAATGGTTCAAACACTTTTTAAGTGAACCAGTTACTCTATGTATAGATATGGTTAGGTAAAGTTTATTGTGTATTTCTTGTTAGTTGCTAGTAAAGTGTTGGAAGATGAACCTTTTAATATATCATCTGCCTTAACTAGGAATGACAAAGTGGGTCGGGTCTGGTGGGTCGGCCTGCCCATTATCATTTAAGCGGGGCAATCAACCTTTTGAACCTACCATTTTGTGTTGGCTCTATCTACATAACCCGTCAAGTTGTCAGGCCACATGCAGGGCGGGGCAAGCTAGCCCGCCTTTTTTTGTTTTTGGCACTTTTAAAGATGAATGTCATGCTTTTGGAATCAAAATTAGTGGTGATCAATATTTTATATAGAAATTTTTTTACATTAATTTCTTTACACATCATTTGATTTATTGAAGTATTGTTGATATTTACTTTATTTTGTTAGGCATTAAACCTTTTTTTATTAGAATATTAAAGTTTGATTCAATTTTATTGTTCTTCCTTATATTTTTATTGTCCAAAAAGTGATATAAATCACTACAACTAAATAAATAGATTCAAAACAAAAAAATTTAAAAAAAATTAAAAAGTGATGAGTCAGTCTGCCAACTCACCTTGTGACAAGGCAGGTTACCAATTTCAGCCTATATACCCTTGGCGGGTTAGCCTACCAAAATGGGCTGGGTTGACCCGTTTTGCCACCCCTAGTCTTAGTAAGCAAGGAGAAGACTCAATGGCTAAACGCCATGAAAGAGTGAAGTCACTTCATCAAAATAATACCTGGACTCTAGTTCGTAGACCTGATGGTTTTAGGTTGGCCAGTTGCAAATGAATTTTCAAACGAAAAGAAGACATTTTAGGAACTAATCAACCAAGATTCAAGGCAAGATTAATGGCTAAAGGGTTTACACAAAGGAAAGAAGTGGATTATAATGATGTTTTCTCCCCTGTTGCGAAACACATATCCATAAGGATGTTGTTAGCCATGGTTGTTAAGAGTGACTTTGAGATGGAACAGATGGATGTTTAGACCACTTTCTTGTATGGAGACTTAGACAAAACTATCTACATGAAATAACTAGAAGGATTTGAGATAAAAGGCTAGGAAGATTATGTTTCCAAATTAAACAGATCTTTGTATGGTTTGAAACAATCTTCAAGGCAATGTAACACACGATTTTATGAGTTCATTGTTGAAATTGGGTTTAAAAGTAGCAAGTATGATACTTGTGTCAACTCAAGTTTTTAGTAGAATGTTCATTATATTGTCCTTGTATGTAAATGATATTTTGATAGCAAACAATAGTAATCTTGAGGTGAAAAAGGTTAAATCTAAGCTGAATAACGAGTTTGAGATGAAGGACCTGGAAGCTTCAAGAACGAAAATGAGGTTGGCATGACAAACATAAAATGCGTTTGCATACCTCTTACTTCCCATTATAAGTTGAGTTATGAACAAGCTCCTGAGACGGTGGAGGAACAATGCTATATGCACTCTGTTCCATATGTAAATCTAGTTGGTTTTGTTATATACGCTATGGTCTGCTTGCACCCTGACATAGCTTATGTTGTAAGTGTTGTAAGAAGGTTTATGTCTAACCCTGGGAGAGCATATTTTCAAGCTCTTAAGTGGATCATTATTTACTTGAAAAGGTCGTTTGGAAGAGTCTTAGTTTATAGTGGACCTAGATGATTTGTTGAAGATGTTCCGATAGAAGGGTTTTCTGACTCGGAATTCGCTAGGTGTTTGAACACTAGAAAATCTCTCATTGACTATGTGTTTAATGCTTAGGGTACTACCATCAGTTGGAATGTCAATCTCCAGAAGGTAGTGACTTTGTCAACCACTGAGACAAAGTATATTATCATGATAGAAGCTGTAAAAGAAGCCTTGTGGCTTAAGGGTCTAGCCAAGGAGCTAAAAGTGCGGGACCAAGTAGTAACAGTTTATTATGACAACAGTAGTTTGATACAGCTTTCAAAGAACCAATTCTATCATGAAAAAACGAAGCACATTGATGTGAAGCTACATTTTGTGAGAGAAGAGATTGCACGAGGATTTGTAAAGGTAACAAAAATCTCAACAAGTCATAATCCTTTTGATATGATCATGAAGGTGTTTCCTAACAACAAGTTCTTTCATTATTTTGATTTAATCTAGTTCATAGGTGATTGGATTTAGAAGTTTGGGTATTTTATCACTAAAAAGATTTATACTAAACCAAGGTGGAGATTTGTGAAGATTGGTTTAGTCAAAATTTGTGCATAAAGGCTCTTAAATTGTATGAGAAGTAGTAGATTATCTAGAGGAGTTAGATCGTCTTGAGATTTTATACTGCCTAATGGTAAGAATACTTTCTATGTGAACCAGATCCTTTGCATAGACCATCTACCACTTCTACTTATGTTCCACAACTTCAGTTGATGTTTTCTTCTCCCCTCAACTGATTCATTATACATGTGAACTGTTTCTCTTTAGGAGCATCTGTTGAAGTTAGTTAAACAATTTTATCTGGTTATATTAGAACCTTGTACTGAAATGTTTGAGTTGAGAGGTCACTATAAGACTTGAGAGAAATTTCGTGTTGTAATATAAAATTCTTTTTTTAGTGAATTTTTGTTATTAGATATAAATTGAGTTTCAGTTGAATCATGTTAAATCGTTTTCTTTGTTATTTTGTTCTACCTTGTTTTTTGTTCACATTTTCAGTTTTTGTTTTTTTTTTCTTCCATTAAATCTTTTAATTTATGCGTTAAGACGATTTAATGAATTTGTGAATTTGCTTAACATAAAGATTTAAGCAGAGTTGTTATTAATTTAATTAAAATAAATAATAATTTCTCTTAATAATTTGTTATTATTCATTATATTGGATATCATTCATAAAAGAAATGAAGTATTGACACGAGATAACAATTTAGTTATAATAGTTGGTTTATTTAAAAAGTATTGGTATATTAATCAATTTTAATTATAATTAAATGTAAATAGTCTCATAATACTCGAGGGTCAATAAGTGTATCATTCCACATGCTTGAAATCTTAATAATTTTTGAGTTTGTGAACAATTTAATTGGTCACTTGTCTTTTAAGGTAAATAAGTTTTTATTATTTTGTAAGATTTTGTGAGCTCAGATATAAAGATTGAAAGACTGTGTTTAGTGCTTGTAAAGGATGAACCATAATCTTTATTATTATGAAGTATAATTAATTTTCAATCAGATTAATAAAATCATATTCAAATTTCAATTTAAACCTTCAAATTGCAAATGAATTCATTTATTACATTAATTTAAGGATTATAAGGTCAAATTTAATTCTTTTAATTTCTTAAAAATGGTAAGTTAAACTGCTTTAATCGATTTATTCTATATACGATTTGGAATTATTCATGTATTAGGTATAATCAATTATAACTAGATGCATAGATCACTTATTCCTTTTAGCCATAATCGATAATGACCTTTGTAAACAACGGTTGAAATTTGTATTTTTTTTTTAAAATTAAGTACAAGCTAATTGATTCAATTAAAAAATAATTTATAAAAATAACTGATAACCATTATTTATGTAATATTATTAACTATTTCATAAAATATTTTTTTGATTAATTATTAGTATTCTTATTTTTAGATTATTCTAAACAATTTATTATTCCAAAAAAAATATTATGTTAAAATTAAAAATAACAATGGTTGATTTATTATTATTATTATCAAATAAAAAAAGTAGTATTGTATAAAATAAATTTAAAAAATTGATTGATTTATATTCATTACTAAAAAGGAAGATAATAATAAAATATTTTGTGACCATAAAATTGTAGTATAGTGATTGGGAGTTTTTCTTTTAAAAAAAAACACTCTTTTCAACATTATATCTCCAAATAACACACTTTCCTTTTTATTTCCCCAACAACACTCTTCTTTTTTTGTCATGGTAAGAATTCAGTTTCCGTGAATTCTCACCTTTATTTTCTATTTGCGGAAAAAATTGTTTTTAGAATTTGGATTTTGGAGAACCGAATCCTAAGAGTTTTCTTTTTTATAATAATGAACATGAGCGAAAAATAGTCATTTGTAGGATGATCGAAATTCGATTTGTAAAAAATATGATTTCGATCGAAATTCGATTTGTAAAAAATATGATTTCGACTTTGACGTATAAATATTCATTGATGACTACTTATTACTGCAAGTGTATCGAATCAGAAGTAATAATTTATCTATAAAAACGGATATTAAATCGACAAACAGTTGTTTAAAATCCTAATAGTAATATTTACTAAATATAAAAATATATACAATAATTTGATTTGATATTGACAATAATTTGCGTAAAATTTAAATAAAAACAAAGTAAAGAGTTAATTGATTCAATTGATAAAATTGGGATTGAAGTTTATTTTTCTTACTCTTTTGTATTTTGAATAACATAGTAATATTCTATCATTTAATAGATATTGATGTCAATATAAAAAATTATTTATATCGATTTCTCGCATATAAAGTTATTAAGAGAGTTTTATAAATATTGAATCCTCACATATTTATAAAATTTTCTTATCATTACAATTAGACGTTGATGTCAATTAACATTTCAAATCTATTTCTAGTATTCAAATATGTTAAACATTATCATTTCGGTCAGAAACTTAGAAGTATTTTCGAGTCAAATCCAAGGATCTACATCATAGAAACAAGCATTATAAATAAAATGACAATATCAATCATCAATCAAGAACAAAATATTATAATCAAATATCACCTCAATACATGTGTGAAAGATACTCTCATAAAAAATTGTGTTAGAGGTTTAATCACTATGGAAGATGCAATCATGTAGAAAATTACATCAAAGGTTAAATCACATGAGTGTGGTTGTGTTCACATGGGTATAAGAGACATGCTCATACATAAAGCGGTCTTTAACAAGTGATATCCAATAAAAAAAATCATATATTGAATCTTATTCTTTTACTAATATAAAAGTAATTAGATTCAACAATCAGTTCTCCCTATTAAGAAGTTAAGTGCTTTCGTTTTCATACATTTGATAATCTCCTTTAATAAGATCAAGTGGTTCAGTATCTGGGGTTTCATTATGAACATAACTTACCAATCCATCATAGGAACTGACTGAGATATGCCTTTTCTCTATGCATAACTTAAGAATCTCAAGGGCTAAATCCAAGTCTCCTTTATCTTTCAGGTATTTAACACATGCAATTAGAGTAATAGGATCTGGTTTCCTTCCTGCTAGATTTCTTGATACAGCTTTCTTCATTGCCTCAACTGCTTTCTCCATATCATTATCTGCATGATAGCCACATGCCATTTTGTCCCACGCTCTTCCATCTAATGGCTTCCCACCATCCAAAAGCCTTTTGATAAAGGCCTCAGCCTTATCAAACTGGCCCCTTTTACAATATGCACAGATCATCAAATTTGGAATTCTGTAATCAAAATTTGCATATTTAGATTCCCATTCTTCAAAAATCTTCTCTGCCCCATCAATGTCATCTAGCTTTACTAAAGAGTTCAACATACTTATGTAACTTGAGTTGCAGAAACTTTTAAGACTTGTGCAAATATTCCAAAGCCTATAAACCTCGTCCTTGTTCCCAATAACAGCATACATAGTTTGAATAGATTCATAAGCAAGTCTCCTAGTCTTGCCTGTGGCTAAATGCTCTGATTTCTTTAACATAGCCTTGACCTTCTCGATGTTATGTACTTTCCGATAAGCATTTGCTGCATTACAGTATGTATACCAGTCCACAGTTGCCAAGGGATCAGCTTCCATTTGCATAAGTAACTTCTCCATCCCCTCTATGTTTGTGGCGGCCACATATGCATTTAACCGAATCGCATATGTTCGAGCATTGCAGATATCCTTCTCTTTCATTTCTAGCATCAACCTATCCAATTTGTCATATTTACCCATCTGAGCATACAGTTTCAGCATCAGATTATAACACTCAGTTATATCCAGAGGATGATATTTCTTAATTTTCTTCATGACAGCCTCCGCTTCCTCCAGAGATTTATGTTTCACATAGCATCTCAAAAGTGCAGCATATATCTTAAACCCAATTTTAGCATCAGGGATGCCTCTAAAATATCTCTCAGCTTGTTCAAGACCCTGTACTTTTGATATCAGGTTTATCTGTTTTGCAATGCCTCCTGGAGACAAGTCATAGTTCCTTTCATTGCTCATCCATTCCATCACCTAACAAAAAACATATTTCCTTCACTCTAATAAAAAACTAAGTAACTAAAAGCATGTTTCCTTGATTCTTGATTTTAAAGGGGTCAAACACAGTACATAACAATATATTGAATAAGAAATAAGCACACAGGGATCCACACAACTAGTAATAGAATTAAAAATAACTTGGATTTCTACCTCTCAATCAGCTTCTCTATATCATCAAAAACCAGAAAGACTAAAAGACTTAGGTTATGTTTGTGTATCTAACAGTAAGTGAAATAAAATGGAATAGAATAGTCATTTGGTCTTAGTAGTTGTTCTCATTTAAGTTTCAGTTCCTATACCAAAAAAATATGAACTTTAATCCTTACATAGTTTTTGTAGCGATTTAAAAGTGAATTGAATGGAATGTACTGTAACAGGTTAATACATTACATCCAAACAAAACCTCAAAACTAGGTATCATTCTATTCCACTCCACCGTTTCCCTCGGTCCAAACATAACCTAAACACTCCATTGACCCATGAATTATGAAAAATACACGAGGATCCATAAATATTATGCATTTAAAAGTCCATGATTTTTGTAATGAAAAAGTTGATTGTGAAATTACCTCAAGGGCGTGAGAGAAGCGACGAGATTGAGAGAGGCGATGAACGAGATCCTGGAGCTGAAAGTAGGTGACTTCTCTGCCTTCTTCGACCCATTGGTTCAGAATAGGACCCACTGGACTCACGGGGTCCCCAACCTTGAACACGCGATTTTCAAGACTCGCCAGCACGCTTTCCGTCGTGTACATGCACATTCCAAGAGACCCAGAAACGGAAATGCAAACAAATTTCAAAAGTTTGTATCTTGCCCGTATTAGCATCATTTTTCTTCCCTCTCTTCACTCAGCGCTACCTAGCTTTCAGTACACACAGCGAGAGGGCAGAACAGATGTTATTTTTATGAGTTCTCCTTCTTCTTTTTCGGTTCGACAGGCCCAACAAAAATATATTCAATATGATAGTATTATTTTAAATGTTCATTTTAAAAAATAAATTAAAGCATTCATTAATTTTTTTTAATTATGTGTCAATTTTTAATCTTTAAGAAACATTATTGCATATTATTTTTGTGGCGTTGGTCTAAGTAATATCATATAATTGATTTAAGTTTTTCTTTACTTGAATGCTAAGTACTTTTCTTTTAGTTTTTAGTTTTATAAAGTTTATATTGTATATATTTTTACTGGTCAAGAACCATTGTTGATATTTCAAAATATCACAATAATTTATAAACAACATTATGATTCATAGAGAAAAAGCAAGAAAAGAAATATAAACTATTTTAAATGGTGATACATGGAGAGAGATAAAACACCAAATTGTACAAGTTATTGTATTCATATCAGAACTCAGAAATAAAGAATGCAGACAAAGTTTATACATTATATAACTGTTTTTAGGAATGAATAGAAAATCAAAACCACTAGATAGATGTGAACATTTAAAGAATAATTTGATGATACCATGAATCTTTTTAACAAGATTATTCGTGTAAATTGCAGACAAAAGGGACAGTGGCATGGATCAGTTTATGTCAGGACTTGGCGCAGAAGGTGGCACAAGACCTTTTGGAAGAAACCCTGCAAGGGTCCCAAGTATTTTCATATCTCCTCCAATACCTACTTGCCTACTGGATCTTCCTATATCATTCAAATGATAAACTTCCCTTCCTTTCCTTCTGTCAATGAAGCTTCCATGATCGAAGCAACTACAAACACAAACATTACCAAACATAGCAACCATCTGCTTTGATGCATGTAATAAGGTTTCATTTTTTGGTGTAAGTGTGGCTATAATTAACTTTTTGGCATGTTTTGTGAATTGATCATATACATATATAATGTATGTATATGTATATGTATATGGATGTTTGGAACAAAGTCACCATGCTCTAAACTGTGCCCGCCGGCTTTGTGAACTGGGATTGCGTGCATGTCTTCTTGTACTTGTCGGCATATAAAGTTGCAGCTGTGAACTGTTTAATAGTCAGTCAACATTGTTGTATTAATTCTCAATATATAGCTTTGCCATTTGTTTGATTGGAGAATACCATGGTATATTTTTTTTGTAATTTATTTTAATTAGTTTTTGCATGGTAGTTCTGTACAAATTTGTGACTTGATTCATGTCAGACGTCATTGTAATTTGTAATATCTTCCACTTGATTAATTCATGTTTGCTTTGTCGCGGCTTCTGCACTTATTTGGAACTTAACATGAAAATGTTAGGGTGTACTGTTGTTGGAAATTGATTTGTCTTAATCAGAAAGTTATGAATATGCCTTTTAAATTATGATAATTGTTTAACTTTGATAATCTTTTATTTTGTGCATATCTACAAATATTTATACTCTTCATATATTTCTTATAGTATCTCTACGGTGTTGAGAACTTTGTGACTTATCTAACTAACTACTTACACGAATACATTTTGACACTCTAAAAACGAGTTAAGAGTAAGATTAATTAAGAAATCATATTTGATGTTAGATTAATACAAAAATTAATCACAAAAATTGTGTTTATCTAGGTCTACGAGAATGAGGGTCCAATACACTCTTATAAATTGGTTAACCAACATCATGTCAATGTAAGCATTTATCATTCTTAACTACCATATATTAAGCTATAACTTGAGTGTCAGAAGACCTTTTGCAAGTATCCTCCACTTTTAATTGAAGATCGATAGTCAACTGAATGAGATATTCTTAAATTTTATGGATTAAGTAAACAAGATTTTTTTATATTTTAATATTTTAAAATGAAAATATACATTGCACACAAAATAAATAACGTGACTTTATTAAAAAATATTTTATTACATTAAATGAATAACATGATTTTAAAAAATATAAAAAGATATATAACTTTTTCTACATAATTACTCGTATGTTATAATCTATAATTGAATTTATCTCTCTTAAAAGAAGACATAAACACATATTTAGACATTAGGTAGATACCACATAATAAATTGAGGACAAGTTTGACTAGCTACTTCTTCTTTATCTCCATATAATTGAACCATATATGTCTAACACCATTAGATGGATGTTGTCTTGTCGCCATTGTTAACAAAATGTCATAAAAAAGTTCTTGACTTTAAGACTATACTATTTTGTCTACATTTGTATTGTTACCACCATACAAAAGTTCTCACCAAGAGTTTTTAGGCATGTTGTTATTTACATAAGAACCAATGAAAAAACTTGATCATTGTGCTATTATTCATTATCCCTTCTTAGGATATCGAGTACATGAAAAGAGAGATTCTTCTTATGAACCTACCACTTAGCATCAAGGTTATCAGATTAGGGAGTCTACTCAGACTCATGAGAGCCCTGTAAACCCGACTCGTAGACTCATAAGAGTCTACTTCCCATAAAAAATTTAACAAAAAAAAAAATCATGATACCAAATCCATAATATTGAAATAAACAAGTTCATACACCAACAAAATAACTAAAACAACACAAATATAACCATGGATGTTATGTTTATCGAGTTTGACACTTTCTACTCACCTATGTCATCCCAATTCTTCTCTTTCGGGGGAGATATAGGAAGAAATTAACAAACATTTGACTTGTTCAAGGATATCATCTCATCATGCTCCACAAATTCAAAATTTTTTGACAAAAGCGCAATTACACATGTTGTCTATGAGCTACTTTACAAGCATAAGCACGACAAACTGATATTCCTCTAAAGTGAAAAATAATAGATTAAGTATCCAAGCAAGGCATTGCCTGAGCCCCTTGAGAAGTTTGTTGATGAGCTTTTCTCGCAAAATGTACACACCAACATTAGAGGTTCTTAAAAAACCAAAATAAACCCAAGCTATGAATGAAGAATAAGAATAGAGGCAAAATAAGTAAGCCCCTCAAAAACTCTAATAATAAACAAAGTAAAGAAAAAAAAAACAAATAGGAGAATTTTCAAGTAGGAAAAAACTCCGATCATAATAGGCGTTGTGAAGTAAACCATGTAGAAGAAAATAGAGTTTTGATCTTGACATGAAAGAAGTAAAAAAGGGAGAAGACAACTGAAGTGACAGGTTGATTTTTAATATCAACTTCAAAAAAAGATTGATATGAGGTTATTTTTCAAAATTTTAGTGTACTTGTATCAGCAAGTGTCGAGAACAAGCCTTTTAACTACCCGAGCAAGCTATAAAACAAAAAATAACCCAACTAATAACACGTGTCAAGAAACTATAAACAGTTAATGACTCTTTTTACTGACCTAAATAATTTCTAAAAGATAGTAGATTTCCTCTTCTTAATTTCCGGTATTAAACATTGAAATACGAGTTCAATATCCATAACCATTTTCTTAGCACAACTTTTGGTCATTATATATTCATAAGACATGAAAATAACTTGTACAAATGAGACGGGTCAACTACAATAATCCTTTAATCGAAATAGATGACTTAAAAAAATCGTTTTGAATCAACACCACCATGTTTTTTAAGAATGCCAAAGTGGGTCAGACCTAACAAGCTAGGTTGTCGGGCCACCAGTTCGTCTAATTTAGGTATGACGGATTAACCTTTTGAACTTGTCAATCTATATTAATATGGTTCACCTAACCCGTCAACCTGGCAGGCTAAGAACGAGACGAACTAGCCCACCAACCCACCCTTTCTTTATTTTTGACACTTTTAAAGAAGAGTTTCATGCTTTAAAATTAAAATTGGTGGTGGTCAATATTTTATATAGAACCTTATTTACCTTAATTTCTTTATACATCATTTGATTCCTTAAAATATTATTAATATTTACTTTATTTTGTTAAACATTAAACACTATTTAATTAAAATATTAAAGTTTGATTCAATTTTATTATTCTTCTTTGCATTTTTATTGTCTAAAAAGTTATATGAATTATTGCAATCAAATAAATAAATCCAAAAAAAAAAAAAGTGATACACCAGTCCCCAACCCACCCTATAACGGGATAAATTATCAATTTTAGTCCCTATAACCTTGGTAGGTCAACCCACCCTATCCTACTTTTGACGGACCAGTGGTTGTCGATCAAGTCAAAACACTCCTAATCTCCATTTTCTCAAATTTCTATTTCCATCTCATTATTTTTCAAATAACATACACCCCAAAGGGAGATGAAAAGAACTTTTAATAAAATTAACTTGTAGTACAAGATCTGCATAGCTTCTGAAATACAAATTCAATGTTTTGTCTCTCAACTCCATCACAAAATGTTGGATAAAGTAACAAAGAAGAACCACATATACCAGTTACAAGTCATCCTTGTGATTATAAGATTCAGCGTAAAGCCTAGTACCTTAATGTATTGTGATAAAACAGGATTGATATTGGTTAATAATAGTTGCTTGTAATCCACTGTTCACCAAGATAACTACAATATTGGCCACAATAAAACAGAAATAAAAGGTGAGCTAACAATGGTGGCACTCTACCAAGATATCTGCTCTTTATCATGTACAAATGTACATTGTCAACAATGTGCATTCACACAAACTCATTAGCAACAGGTATACACAATGTTTAATCTGATCACTATCTACGAGGTATATAACCCAGTCTATCAACGAAGATTTACCTAAAAGTTACACACAATTCTTGAAAATACACTAGATGTATACGAAACATTTACTCTAAACATCAGCACGATAAAAATGCAGCAAATTTATGGGTTCCACTTTTTCCTGAAACCAAAGCATTCACAATAAGTTTACTAAAGATGATATACAATTGAACATCCAATATTTAATTAAAATCAAAAGCAGAAATATTAAAGACCTCAAATATCTCTTCTGATTGTGAAGGGAAGTGAAACCCAGTTGAGCAATTCTGCAAAATTTCGGGGCTCTTCATCCATTCTCTGCGTGCATCACATGCTTTTATTTTGAATTTGAACATCTGCAAGAAGATTAGGTAATATCTGATAAATTCCAAGTAAACTTGTTTTCATAACACATGACAAGTATTTACCAAGAACAGAAACAATGGTGCTAAAGAAAGATTGAATTTAAGTATTTGATAAGCTGGAGAATTAAGCAAGAACTATCAATATAATAAACAAACCTGAGACAAAGAAAATTCTGGCTGTTCAACCCCATCTCCATCAATGACCATACCAGTACCTTGGCACTCCGGGCAGAATACAGTTCTTATATGTTTTCCTATATCTTTTTCTTTTCCAATTTTCTCACCATCTGACGCAATCTTTCTCTTCACTATTCGTCTAACATTTGGACGAACTAAATGATTTGTGATTATCTCAAATTCACACAAGATTATCCAGTGTATAAGGCAGGATGTATGGAACACGTGAAATGCCTGTAGACAGCCAATGTAAACTGTCTAATTTGGTAAATGAAATACGAATATAATGAAGTTTAAATATCTCAAGCTCACTATTATCAAACAAATATGGCAAAACAAGATCTGAAATCAGAACATTAATAAAATGTCTTTACCCCAGTTTTATTCCGACTGCTGCATGCTACCCTTATAGTCTTCAAATTCAAAAGTGCAGCTACATCTTTACCGGGAAGCATTTTTTGTTGACAGATGTTACATACTTTCTCTGCTGCCAGCCGCTGCTTCCGTCTCAATTCTTTCCTCACAGCCTTGCTTGAAATGAACCTTGTGCAAAGATGATGATTGTTGAATTGATCTAGTGTTAATGGTGCGCTGGAATTGTTTGAATCAGAAGACTCTTCTGCAGACGAATCATACTGATTGCATAAAGAATCACTAATATCATCAGAGTCAGACAACGATGTCTTTCCCTTTCTGCCACCAGAAGCAGATGGAAGCAATGACTTGACATCATCAAGCAAACCAGACCGACCCAGATCATAA
Organism: Phaseolus lunatus; assembly: GCA_013389735.1. Taxonomy (NCBI): domain Eukaryota; kingdom Viridiplantae; phylum Streptophyta; class Magnoliopsida; order Fabales; family Fabaceae; genus Phaseolus; species Phaseolus lunatus. The sequence continues at coordinate 29,904,528 of CM023861.1, forward strand.
TTATAAGCAAAATTTACAATAGCAAAATCATGCTCTAGAACCTCAACACCATCTTGTTGATCATTACTTTTTTTTCCTAACCATTCACACCATATTCTTTTAATCCCACTCAACGCGCTGCACTTCTCAAGAAATCTTGCAGAAATCTTCCCCAAGCCCACTTCGCTGACTTTTACATCAAATATTTCATCTCTAATCAACAAATGAGGAATCACTAGTCCACACTCATCATCTGGCATGCCATCAGTCGAACATGGTTCAGCATTTGACTGAACCCCTTCACCAAACTTAACAATTGCAAGACTATTGTCATTGTTATTAAATTTCAACAACCTATTTCGGTAACTATCTGCAACTTCCAAGTCTCTATCACTTTCAATAGAGGTATCAAAGAAAACAAGACCATCGTTAAAAGGCCATGGTTTCGGTCCTAGCAGGGTAACCTTAGCAGCAGACAATCTCTCCTTATGAAGATTACCTTTCAAGTGATCAAACAGAACATCATCACTATAACACGGTGCAAGACACAAAGTGCAGAAATAAATGAATTTTTTTCCATTCTCGCGCAACTCAACATACGGATGTCCTTGAGATCTCACAATTTTCAGTATCTTTCTCGCCGCTTGTTCCTTCGGATTGGAAACATCAGACTTCGGAGGCCCCAGTTCCAACTTCCCAGCCATTCAAATTTTCCGAAACAAACAGTAAACTCAAAATTCAACACCAGATAATCTCCAACAACCAATTAACAAAAAAAGACAACAGGAACCTCTCCTAAATCCTAAAACCACGAAATTCCTAGCAGTATTCCAGATCTCAATGTCTCAGAGACACCACAGACTTCGTTGCAAACCCTAAAATAGCATAAAAGAAAATTTCCGATACTAACCAACGGCAAATTTCCCTCTATCCAAAGTTCGCACAGAGATAAATAACCACTCTAAGTCACTAAGAACAAATGATTTCACGAATGGAAACAAAGCATGAGTCAAGGATATCCTACAGTCGGAATTCCGAGTTTAAACAGCGAAAAACTAAACGCGATGGACAAATTTGGAGACCGGAATGAAGAACCTTAAAACGACGCCGTAAAAGGAGATATTCGAGGCGCAATCGGTATAGAACTGTTCGGTAATCGTGGAGATCTACCGCGTCGGAGGAAAGCGTCGAGAACCATGGAGAGAATCTCGTTGGAGCACGAATCCTCCATTGACATCTCCATGTATAGCAGAGCACGCAGGAAGAATTGGAAGGTGTTTGGAGAGAAAGAGATAGAGAAAGTGAGGGAAATAGGAGAGGGAAGAAAGGAAGATGAAAAGGCTGATACAAACTGAAACACCAAACTAATATTAACAGAAATTTAAGAGTCATTTCAATTTTCACACAAGGTCATTAATTTTAATTTTAATTTTAATTTTAATTAATTAACTTGTTACGTTATTGCGACAACTGTCTCTATTTGGACGAGGTTGGAGCGAAGGCGAAATGTATTGGGAAGATTCGAATTTTGAACAGAGATTCCTTTGTTTTTTTTTTTTTCTTCAAGTAAAATAATCATTGATGAAGGATGATGCTAAATGGAGAACAATAATGAAAAGTAAAAAATATGGCAGCTCATTTAAAAGAAATGAATCATGAATGTACAAATTTCAGGGCATGCAGTTATGCCCTACTTCTCTATTCTCGTAACAAAAACAAACAAATTCAAAATTATTCATTTCGTAATTAAAAAAAGGAGATAAAGAAACTTGCATGGTAATAAATAAGTCATTTTTGTTGGTGAGGAGTGGGAACAACAAGAAGCATTGATACGAGTCTTAACAACAATCTTTTATTTTTTTTTTAATTATATTTTATAAGTATTATTGATAATTGTTATTTTTTGCAATCAAATTAAAATAATTTATGTTATAATAATATATCGTCTAGTAAAAAAAAATTATAATATAAATAATTTCATACAGCCTGAAATCATTTCCTATCGAATCCAATAATGAAATCAGTCAAACAATATTTAGAATATATTAATAAACACTAAGATTAATTATTATAATAAAGTAAAATAAATGTTGAAGTTTGTTTCGTAGATGTATCATCTTCGGCCTAGTCGGCATTAAGAAGAGACACATGATTTAGTAAGCAGTTTCGAAATATATTTTCTTAATTTTTTTAATATTTCTTGATTCTTCTCTTTTTCTCTCTTTCCTTCCTCCTTTCTTTCGTTTTCTTTCTTTTCTTCCTCCACCCTTTTTATTCTTTCTTTCTCTTCTTTTCTTTGAATAAGAGTTTGTACTTTTTCTATAAACTCTTTTTCTCTTCTTATAAAATTTTTTTCTACATATAAATTTGCTTCTTTTTGCTACAAGCTCTTTCATTTCTTTATATTTTTTGTATTTTATTTCTTTCTCCCTTTCTCTTTGGGAATGATGGTCATTATGGCAATCTTTTTTTCCATTGGATCTTTCTCTATGTTTACTTTTATATTTTTCTTGTCGGTCCATGTACTGAGCAAACATTGTTTTTAGCTCTTCCATTGATATTTCATTTTTTGTATTTTCAATTTCTTCCCTAAGGTGTTCCCCTTTCTTTATCCCTATGACTCCCATGCACATTAGAATGATGTTTCTGACCACTCATTTTCCGGTTTTTGGAAAGAGAAAATATTTTCATAAAGGTTTTTCCCCAAAAGATGAGTAGTAAAGATTTTCACAAAAGGTTCTAAGAGTATAAGTTTTTGACAAAGTTAAAGTGTTAAAGTTCTCCAAGTTTACTCCCAAAAAAGAGAGGTGGGTTGTAGTGGACACATTTAAATAACAAGTATTTCCTAGTCAAATATTCATTATATTATACAAATTTTTCTTGCTAAAAACTTCAAAAAATATTTTTCCTAATGTGTATGCAAAGTGTCTTATTGACCAAAGAAAGGTCACTATTAAAAGACACAATCTAGTTGTCACGAAGACCTAAAAAGGCAAAGAAGCACAATAAAATTTGCAAAGGTAAAGAAAGCAAATAAACTAGACGAATTCCTAAGTGAAAGTGGAAGTGACACTTAAAGTCCCTTGACACACTTTCACAACTAACACTTGATAGTTATCACAAAATTTCAATGGGATTGCACTAAAGGCATTTTCCCAACATCAAAATAAAATAAATATTACAAATTAACCAAAAAATACAAAATGAACTCCAACATTTTGTGACAAGTACAAGGTGACACCAAGAAAATGTAGTCAAACCTCCTCTCAAGTGTTTAGCCTCTCTCAAATGTGCTCCTTGTTTTTCAAAGTCTTGTATGCAAGCAACCTTTTAGTGTCTCTCCCACCAACACCCAAGATGTGACCTTAGAAATGGTGAGTTTCAAGCAAGAAGCTTAAAGAAAATTTTCAAGTTCCAAATGACTTCAAGAAGAGTATGAAGCAATTAAAACTATAAAAGCTCAAAATAGAAAGAAAGATAAACATCAAATGATAGAGGAAAAATGACACTTCCTCCAAACCAATGGTTGGCTTTGGAATTCTGATCTCCTTGAGACGACGTGCCAATTCCTTCCTCGATATGACCATTTGACTATCTCCAAATAAAGAATTCCAGTTAGAATTACAAGATAACATATAATACAGTAAACAACTTAGGGAAGGGGATTTATACCAATGTACACCTCTAAATTCATAGGTTGTACTCGCACTTTATAAGTGTAAAGGTGTCAAAAATTATGTTAATCCTCTCCAACTTCCCACAAATTTCCCACTCCTTGACATCCAAGTCCTCCAACTGGCAAATGACTTGAGTATGGGGGTTTGGGGTCTAGTACAAGGGAAATCCCTCCAAAATACTGGACTCCCTGGGTGAAGATCAGACCTTGACAAAACGACCCTTAAAATTTTTGTATGATGACTGGAAAAGGGTAAGCAAGCCCCTTCCACTAACAATACTCAAGGACACTCATAATTGGCGAGACCAACCTTTAAACTTGAAAAAATAGAAAAACATAGTCAATGTTGGAATAATGTCGAAATGGGTATGGAGAATACTAAGGTTCGAACAAAGACCCAACTATTAGGATGTAGTCGGATCGGAGCAACATTCAAAATAGTCAATATTTCTTTTTCAAATAAATCTAGTGGCAGTCACAACCCTGATTTGAGAAAAATAGTATCATAAACAAAGCAAAACAGACCCTTAGTATCTGCGCTCTCATCTTTACACACAGGTTCATCCGGCTCGCAAACTTGAACCATTACTTGCTTTTCATCAGTTTTTTTGAGAGCTTGTGATTCCCTCAGTGTCATAAGCCTTTTACCAAAAGTATACATTAAGGTTTCCCTCAAAAGGTCCCTTTTTTCCTAAGGATACGAAGTAGCGTAATCCATGACAAACAATATTGAACTACCATTAAACAACACATAGTTTTCTAGAAGACCCTTAGACGAATATCGTGATGAACAGAAATACACAGAGCACACAACCTCACCAATCCATCCGCTCGAAGGAAAAAAACTAGTTCGAACAAAAGGAGTATTGGACGTACCTATGAGTATCAAGGCGAAAGGGGTAAGTTGTTCAAGACACACTATGAGGGAGAACGTGAAAAAACTCTTGGAAAGTTCTGGAATGCATCCAAGCATTTTGTATTCTAAGAAATGAGGAGTTAGAGGGAGTTACACAAAGTTAAAAACGTTATGAGATGTTTCAAAAAAAGGAAAACCACGTTACTGTTAAATAGACGCCACGTATAAGAACAAATAAGAAACTATGAGAGGCATATCATTTAGCATCTTAGCGACATGTGTAAATCTCTTCGCCTACTTTTCTCGAGGTTGGGGGGCTGTGGGTCGTCCTGGCCCTAATTGACACTAAAGACAGACCCATGATGGTACGTGATGCTCGATAAGTAGCTTTGGAATAATTTCGAGATGAGTAAGTCCTGATACCCTAGATCGAACATTGGGCGTTCGATCCCCTAGATCAGACATAGGACTACCAGTCTCATGCGCCGCATTTCTGTATCTATTTGAATTATTTCAATAATATTTATCAAACATTACAACAATATGAAAATAAAATCAATTTTGTGTCTATTTAAATTGTTACTATGGTTTACCAAATACAAGAGAAATTTTTTTAAAAAATGTCAAAATAAAATAAGGAACTAAAGTGGTGTATGTGAGATATGTGACTTCAAGTTATACTATCGTGAAATTTTATATTAAAATATTAAAATAAAATCGATACAATCATATACGGCAAAAAAAACTAGTAAGTTTAAGCTTTTTAATTTGATTTACTTTGTTGTTTTATTTTTATCACGGTAGACAAAAGTTTAGTTGGATTTTGAAAACCATTTTCAGGTGATTCCATAATAATTAATACGATACTAAAATGAATATGGAATATGGTGGTAAATTAAAGTTCATGTATTCATATAGAGACTACAAATTAATATAGAGACTACAAATAGTAAAAATGTTGTACTTTTTTTAATATCATCGTTATAAAAAAAATTAGGGGAAACACATGTTTTTAAGAAGATGTCTATATCTTTTTATAATAATTATTAAAATAAAATTATTATATTAAATTTATAAAATAAATATTTTTTGTAATAAATAATCTATATAATCGTTTTTAATATACATTTTTTTATTAATTTCACTCTTATTAATATAATTAATTTTTTCTTTTTATTAATAAAAAAGTGCATAAATATATATACACGTCGCTTTGTTGCTGCCCAGGATCGAACTGGGGACCTTTAGTGTGTAAGACTAACGTGATAACCACTACACCACAGCAACTCAACGAAGCATGTATTAATTCTAAAGAATATATTCTATAATTTATAACTAAAAGCAGGCCTACCAAACCTTCGGCCCAAATATACATGGTTGGATGAAATTGTATCCCAAAAACAGTTGTTCATAAATAATTTTAATCATCACCAATTCTTAAATGCAAGTATAATTAACTAGCTGTTATTTTTCTCATTTATTAAGAGTGAAATTGATGGAATGGGTAGAACTAGTTTTTTTGAACGATAATTCTTAAGAATAAGTTCTTAATTATATATCAAATACAAATATGAAGAAAATAAAGTGAATTAAGAATCCTGATATATTTTTTATTAGAAGATAATAGATAATATTTTTAAATCTTATATAACATTAAGAGATCGACCACAAATTGTATTAAAAACTTAAAATAGAATACCCTTGATGTAAAAGAAGAAAAATAGATTTTGGGAGGAAGGAAAAAAATAATAAATGAAAATGGATAAAATAATAAAATTATTTAATATCAATTTTGGAAAGTATTCAATATAAATTTCAAAACCAATGTTGAAAGAGGAGATATTGAAAATACAAATTTTCTATATTGGTTAATATTTTGTGTAAAAAGTTTTGTATCGATACGGGCTGTACGATTGAGTGGTCATATTGTCTGGCCTGCATCGAAGATCGCGTGACCACCCTATCGTGACAATCTTCGCCGAGAGATAAGGATTGACCGACCGTCTCATGTTGACAGACCATGAGTTAACCAAGTTAGCAAAGTTAATAAATAATTAAGGGTCATTTAGCACAGCTCTAAGCAAGGACTAACCCCCTAATCCGACCCACTAACGAAAAGCTCATTTAAGGTAATATAAATAGTGCAGATTCCAAGAACCAGGTATGCTATTATCTACAGTACTTTGACAACCGAATGTTGAACACTTTGCTGACATAAGCATCAGAGTGCCTTTTGTAGGTACCCTTCGGGACTGAGTGACTAGGAGCGAAAGCAAAAGGAGGAAGACGCAAGATCAAGCGAAGGGAGGAACAACTTACCGACCGACCAGAGGTTTTGCAATCATTCTCTGGATCTCTATCACTTCGAACAAGAACAAGTTCAAATCCTACATTCTTATTAACACTAAAAGTTAGAATAATTCATACTCATTAAAAATTAACCAACCTACCATCTGAAGCCTGAATCACTACTTTTAATATATATAATAAGGTCTATGTTGATTATTAATGACATAAAATTAATATTTTTAATATTGATTATAATCATAACTTATATAAAATGTGTCCTTCTAATACGTTGATTTCATCTTACAAAATTAAAACTAGTTTGATGTGGACAATTATATTTTAAAAAAAAATCATAAATAACACATGCATACATAAAAGTATACTATATTATTCAAATTTAGTAGAAACCAAATTTGTATCCAAATATAGAATTTTTCATGGTTTATCAATTTCTAACTTTTAAAATTTTGTTATTCATCTAATTCTAACATCTTCACTTGTTTTCATGGGAATGATTCATTTTCTTTAAATACTTGCAACATAAATTGATTGATGGATACAATTTTAAAGATTATACAATTTCATGAATCTCTTATATTTTCTACTACTATGATATGAAACACATGTGATATATGATATAATAATCACACTCATAACAACCAAGTTGTCTATTATACTAAAATCAAGTTTTACATATGTGAATTAGTTGTTTAAAATACATAATCATTAAATTCTTTAAGATCATATTGGAAATATAAATGATTTACAAGTTATTTGTATCTTCTTCACAAATTAGATATACATGATGACGATTAACTTATATCTTCTTCACAAATTAGATGTACATGATATTGACTCTGAATATTATACTCACTGAAGTTCTCATATGTTAGAAGGTCACGTATAATATAGAATAATATTGAATGTAACTTGAAAGTGTCATGTTGATGCCTATAAAATACTTGGACTCATTCCTCCGACAAAAAGTCTTTAGTCATTTATCGAATATGTATCATTTTCATAATTTCTCAAACCTTAAATCATTAAAGATAATGTGATGTATTTGCAGTTCATACACAACTAATGTGTAAGATTGTGCATGACCAATTGACCATGAATTGTTAATGCCTAAGTTACAAAAAATATTATTTATTTCATTTGCAAGTGGTCCTAGCCTAAACTTTCTTGTCACACTCTCAAAATTTGAAAAAGGATTATCAATTTTCTTCTACTAAAGAGAATTAGTAGGATGATGAAAAAGGCCATCACTTTCTCTTCCATTTACATGCCATATAAAGTATTTTGCATCATATTTACTAGCAAATAATTGTCTAAATCTTAAAATTGTTGGAAGGTACGATAAAACATTTGCAAAACATTTGCAAGTAGACCATTGGTATCATTTTCTTGACTATTATTTGAGTATTTGTTGTGTGATATCCAAGTAGATTTTTGCACAAATTTTCAAACTATTTTCTACATAGTATGAAATCATTATGGTAAATATGTATTCTTTTTGCATGATACATACAATTTGTCAAGGTGTTATTGTTTCATAGAATATCCTTAAAAAATTTAGTAATTTAAATAAAATTTTATGACTTTAATATATTTTGTTTTCAAATTCATAACTTTTAAAACATATAACAACCATGTGAAACTTATACACCTAGAATATGTGTTTGGAAAAATTCTCTCGACCTACATCACTAATGATTTATACAATGAATATATATCTCACCTTTATTTGAAAGGTGTTGTCTTATCTCATTAAAAAAAACATATTTTTTATATTAAAAAAATTCATTAATTATTTTCATAATATCTTGTCAACCTTCACATTAATATCCAAATACACAACACGAGAATAGTTAGATTAAATCCACTACAATAAAGTATACACTTAGAAAGAAAGAAAAAATATGAAATATACCAAAATTTCATAATAATTGAAGTATATTTTAATTAAATAAGAAATAATAAAAATTTTAAATTATACAATCCGACAATATCATATTTTATAAAATAATTAATACTACATTCATCAATTTATTAAATCTAAAAAATGAAAAACAAGTTTTTACTCATAAATTCAATACAAAACAATTACAATCCTAAATATAATAAATAAATAAGTTCATCAATTAAAGGTATGAAATTTTAACCAAAATTTAACAAACTCTCCTTTACCTTTTTTTATATATAATTCAATCGTGACTTAAAATGTATAATAAAACTATTAACTTATAATGTGTAAAAAATTTATATATCATGACTTATATAAATTAATGTGTAAAAACTCTTTTATAGAAAAATTTAAAATTTAATTTTTGTATTAATTAATTTTATTATACATAAAGTACTTTTAACTTATAAAAAAGTTAATTTCTTTTGTCTATATATATTTTTCAAAAAAGAAATTAGAAACTCTTCCATACATCCTAAATATAGAAAAAGAATTCAGAAGTATATAATTCTACAAAGAATTGGAGTGGGTTGTAATAAAAGCAATATTAATTTTAACAAATGGAAATAAATAATTCATTTGTTTTTTAATATAGAAGAAACTTTTCAACTTAAAAAAACAAAACACATTCGCTAATATAGCAGAACATAGCCTAAGCTACAAATATAATACTTCCACTCATAAATAAATCCAACTAGATGACCCATGGTTGTTGGTATATTGCTATCATATCATAAGTTTTATATGCACAACTATACGGTTGATCGATCAAATAAGAGAAAAAATAATGCCTCTTAAGAATAAGCCGCTGCCATATATTATGATATGAGCCTGTAGAAATCATGATGGAACTAATAGGAGATATTGAAAACTGAAGAGTTTAATATTTATTAATTTTTATTGTTGAAAAAAAAACAGACATTGAAAAAAAAATTATCATTCCAATACATAAAAAGGTAATCTATATACAATTGATTTTCACATGAGATTTATTTACACTATTACAAACTACTTATTATTTTATTTTAATTTAGTTTTCTTCTACATCGTTTACTAGAGATCTTCTATCGATTAGAGATGAAAACATTTCATATTATACTTTATACTATCTTATAAGTCAGTTTTATAAGATTGAGTTAAACTTAAAATTCACTTCTTAATATAATATTAGAATCATTTACAATCTACCAGAATTTGTTGATCTTATCAAATCAACCGTTATCGGACTGATGTTGGACAATTCATAAATATAGGCAAATTCTCCCTACACCTCCATACTTCTCATGCACCTTCATATTTTTTTTAAAAAAATTTAACCATACCCTTCTGAGTATGGAGAGAGTATGATGTTTTCTTCTTCATTTTCAAGTGGTGGTGGTTGTTTGTGGTGCTTATGGTGAACGTTGGTGATTGAAGTGAGTTTTGTGGTATTTTTACTAGTGTGGTTGTGTTTTCATTTGTTTTATTTTATTTTTTTGCAAACAATAAAATTTAGAAAAAAAATCAACGATGTGCAGAAATGGAATATAAAACTAAAAAAAGAGTGGAGAATGTCAAATACAACGAATTTATCGTTAATCCTTTACCACACGTTCAAATGATGGAATTGTTATCTCAAATAATGGAAGTGTTATGATTGAAAAAGATATATGCAGCTCAAATGGAAATATATTTTTTAAAAAGGTGAAATTATACTTTATTTAAATTATTTAAATTAATTTTTCACAATTGATATGAAAGTGTAGATGAAAAATACGAAAGTGAAGAGAATTTTTTTTAGATTTAAAGTCTACTTGTTAATATGTCTCTGTGAATTACAAACACAAAATGTGTTTGTGGTGTGGTTAGCTTTTGTTCTTCTTAGACTTCTTAGAATATAGGAAGAATAAATTATATATACGATTTGAGAATTTGTAGGTGGCACTTTGGTGACGACCAACTCGATGGGCAGAATCACCAGCCAGCATCTTACCATGTGGTCTGAAGTTTGGAGAAACCGTAAAGTCTGTTGGAACATCTTCCACACTGTCCTACGCTATCAAAATTTAGAGGATTTTATGCACATTCAGATAGATAAAGATCCAACACTAACATGCATCATACCTCTTCTCCTTTCATTTCCCATTTGCTTTTTCTCAAACCACCATTTCAATATGTATAGTCTCTTTCTCCATGTTATAAGTCTTTCATAAGTTATAATACCCATGTTACTTTAATTTCTCCATATTCGTTTTGTCTTTCCTTATATTTAAAAAAGTTTATCCAAAAAGTCTTTCTTCATTACCCATATACTTAAGTGATTATAATGTATAAGTGAGCCATGTGCTGATTTCCCAGTATTCATATGGAAATCTTCTTAACTACCGCTAATTAATCATACTTAATTTATTGAACGTGGCCTCAACCACCTTTTTATATTTGTATTAAGATAATCATTTCGTTGATAAAAGAAAAGTCTGAGAGAGAACGTGATTCATGGACGCTCTTATTTTGATTGATTTTCTTCTTCTTCTCAGAATTAATAGATTTTACAAGTGAAGTGAAGTGAGAATTTCATAATCATTTGTCTTTTCCGTTTTGAAACATTTATCTTATGATATTTTCTACCTAATTGGAACTTATTTGCTTTATTTTTGTCAACATTTTTTATTTTGGAAAAAAAATCTTCATAATTAATTAACAATATAGAAATTTATTTAGTCTTTACAACAGCCAAAGAAAGCTTTACACGAATTAAATACCACTTCACGTGAATCCTCTTTTTAAAAGCATTGGAATCAATATCTTTGGTTGATTTGATGCTTCTGAGTTTCGACGTTTGGTTATAAAAGCTTTGTATTCCTATATGGGATTTGGTAATCCTAATCCCACTCAAACTGTATGCTTCCGATAATTAAGGATTCAAAACAGACATAACCGTTTCTATCAATAATCAACAATCTAACCATAAAGATACGATAGAGATTTGAAGAGAAAATTATAGAAAGAAATTCCTTTTTTATATAGTTATAGATTAATTTTAATCCAAAAAAATCCAAATATTTATATATTTTCATATTTTAAAAATCAGTTATAATAAGTTAACAAATCAGCGTGGTTCGTGATTGTTATTGCTGCATTATTTGTAATGCCTTTTTTTATTCGTTTTTTTCCATATTTCCAATTTTTCTGCTAAGTGTCTTTCATCAATAATTAATGAGGTCTAATAGTAATTAGTTTAACCATCACAATACAGGAAACACAATAATTATGATATTGGTGCTAAGTAACTAACTAAACTCCCTCTTCCATCATTGCTTTACCTTTACGAATCAGTAAAATTGAATTCAATGAAACTCAATTTGCTCTCAAAAACCTAATCAGACATCAGTGTTCCAAAAAACAAAGTTCCAAAAATGATTAACAAATTACTGTAGCTGTTTTCATGATCATGTTTCTTAATAGCCTCATATATATTTCATGCCTAGTTCTAATAAACCGCTAAAGACTAGTGTGAAAGAAACAAAATATATATTTTAAAGACATTTTATAATATATAAATAAATATAAATTTTATAATGTTAAGTTAAATTTAAAATTAATATGTTATGAAAATTATTTAAAATTTATATTAATAAAAAATTAAAATATAAATATTTTATAATATATAAATTGAAACAAATTTTAATTAATATGTAATTATATTTTAGAACTTTACATATAATAACCTATTTATGACAACAAAAAGTAGAACAATAATTAGAATAATACAATCTATCTTGCAATTTTGTGGAGTGGGAGACATGAATTGACTGCTCCACAATCATGTTATCTCAAAATTCAAACCAATTCTATCTAACATCTGTCATACGATAAATATCTAGGATTTTTTTCAAAAGACGGGACCATTATTTTCTTTTCCAAAAATAATAGAAGAAAATCCCATAGCTTAGTTTTTTTTTATTGACTTTTCCTAATTTATTTCTACATGTGCTATCATTGTCTTTTATATTTCAATTCATTCAACAGATCCCGTGATAATAATTTAAAATAATATATGAGGAGGATACATTTTTTACACTTTTTTTAATTTTATTCTTCGTAATATTAAAATATGATAATTTTTCGCTCTTACTTTAGCAGTTAAATTATTATTTTAAACTTAGAAGTTGAATTTGAAAAAAAAAAATAAGAGAATATATATTTTTTATATAAAAGATAAAAAAAGAAGAATACAAAAACATTTATCAACTTTTTTATATCTTAGAAGAATATGAAAAAAGACCTTATCAGTAAGAATCTCTCTTTACCTTCTATATTTTCTTTTTCTTCTGCAAAAACTATAAATAATGTACATTTCTTAATTAGGTAAATTCAAATGCAATGTTTATCTTCCATCGTCTACTATTTTGCTTATACTCATTTAATTTTTATCATTAAAATCATTTTTATTTTATTATCAACAAATTTAAGAAAATCGTATAAAAAAGTAAGCAATTCAGAAAATGAGAAGAAAAATAAAAATTAAAGTGAGTATTAACTTAATGCGATAAAGGAACCAAATTATGTTGTTTAGATATAAACAAAAGTAAATACAATGACACAAACACATATCTTATTTGTGATTGTCAACACTACAAAAAAAAGTAGAGACCAAATTATAAAGTTGACTCAGTCATGGATGATATTAAAAGATGGTGAAACACACTCTACTACGATACAATCAAGTTTTGTGTGGGTCATACATCATCTAGGCAAATGGAAATGGAAATAAAGTAATAAAGTCTAACTAACACAAGGAGGTAGGTCAAATATGTTAGGGCTTGACTGTCAAAAGGTATTAACTAAAGGATGTTAGGGTTCAATCATTGCAAGTGTTAGGTGAGGGTGTGAGGGCTTAGTCTTCGCATGGTGTTAAGTGAGGTTGTTAGGGCTTAGTCGATGCTAGGTAAGGCTTATATAGAGCCAAAACATGTCTCATTTCTCCATGCAAGCCATTTTCCCCTACTTTCTCAACTCTCCAAAATCCCTAGCTTGTGCATCTTCTTCTTCCCCTCATTCCTTGGTGTGTTGTTGGCCACGAGGACTTAGTGCACTCTACCCTTTTTACCCATTTGTGTAGTGTCGACTATACTCTACCTAAACACATAAAATTGTCTAAACATACAATTTAGAGAGAAAAGATTATGATCCACACTATTAACTTTCCCCTAATGAGGACTGAACTCATTATATTAGCTCAAACTAATATTACCTTATTAACTTCCATGTATATAGATCATTGATTTTTTTGGCCCACAGAACTTCAATGCTTTAGAGTCAACATTTTCTCAAACTTTTTTCTCTTTGAGACATTTAGTGACTCACTCTATCACAAAATTTTATTATAATACAAATATCTTTACATTGATTTTATTTAATTAATTATATATTTTATCGTTTAATTATAATAATTTCAAAATTATAAATCTTATCTCATTCTTTAAGAATTTATTCTTGTATTTTTATCGTTAAAACTTAATTATAATAATATTTATAATCTTCAATCAAAATAACTACTATTTATAGTTCATAATATTTGTATAAGTATAAAAAATTAATAAAAAAAATTGAATATAGTTTATTACTTTTAAATTCTTTTTTTTTCTTTTTCATTAATTATAAAATAAGAAAATTTTGAGAGTATACTAAATATATATTTTTATTTTTTTCTTATTTAACTAATTTGACATATTTTTAAAATAACATCATTTTATCCCAAACGTTTGGAAAAAAAAAATGTTAGTGTTACTTAGGTGGTGAATGTGTGAATTTGTTAACGTATTCCTTACTTTTGTTTGACACTTGTGCATTATGTATCACTCATTCTGTATCGGGCCCCACATGTATATTTTTGAAATTTTAATTTATCAATTCATTCTTCTAGGAGTAGTTAAAATATGGCTTAATTGACGAAGATGTAATTTTGTTCTAATTATTTAAATTTATTTTAAATATCTATTTTAATTTATGTTAGTGGTGCACTTGATGATTGATTTTGCGTTATGTAACTTCTTTTTACAATTCAATTCCAATACTCCATCCTTAGATATTAAGGTGGTTTAAATTTGTCTTGAATTTTTTTTTTTACAAATTTTGTTAAATATTTGTTGTGCATTTTGGTAGCACTAACTTTTTTTTTTAATCAACATTTGTATTAAATTTTGCTATGTTCCATTTACTTGACATCCAAAAAATATTATAATCTTATTATAATATAATATTTTATTTTTAAAAGAAGTTATTAAATGAATATTTTTTATTATTTTGAGTCTAAGGCTATTTTTGGTTCCGGGGGTCGACTGTAGTCGACGACGGATGTTCCAGGGTCACCCCCGTTTGCTTCCATAGGCACATGCAAGTGAGGGAGCAGATGGTGAGAAAGTTGAGGAGTAAGTGCTTCTTCGGGCGAATGAGAAGAAAGACAGAGAGTGGGGAGGGAAAGCCACGTCATTCATGAGAAGTTACGAATGTAACATTTTGTTTTTTTCTTCATTTAACCGATTAGCACTGAAAATGCATGGCCTGGATAATCGATTACAGGGAACACATGAAGACATAATCGATTATGGGTGCTGTTGTTTTTTGCCCATAATCGATTATGACCTATGTTTTATAAGTACCATAATCGATTATGGGTGCTGTTGTTTTTGGCCCATAATCGATTATGCTTCTTTGTTTTGTTTTTGTTTTTTTTTTTTTGAGGCTTCATTGGTGGTGGTTTGTTCTTCTTGTTGGTGGTGGTCTCTTCTTCTTGATCCACTTCACTTGAATTTCTTGTGTTTTTTTCTTGTCATATTTATTTTTGTTTGACCTTTTTTTTATTTAAATTTGTTGTGTATGATATATATAACATTATGTTGTGTATGATAATCATAATGTTTTGATAAATATGTACTTTATAGTAGGAAATATCATGAAAAATTTTATAATTTTCTGATAAGTGTAAATATAAAAACTAAAACCTGAAAATACTTAAAAAAGACCTAAATAATACTAAAAAATTAAAAAATAATAGTAAATGATGGATTTTTGGAATTTTTGTTGACCCCAATCCCCTTCGGATATTGCCCATCGCGTTCGTTGTGTCCTTTCGAACAACTTTCATTTTTTACGCATCTCCATCCGACTTCTATATCAAAAGTTATGGCCATTTCAAGTTTTTTCAACCTAATTCTTCCCAACTCCAAATCTATCAATTTTCTCTTTAATATGAGGACCCCTCCATCAAATATACACCAAATCAAGTTCCCATAAAAAAATTTGGATCAAAAATCATTTTCTACCTATTTTTAATGAATTTTACAATATTTACTTGGCAACCTCAATTAATATTAAAATTATCAACATAAATTCACTTAAATAAAAAAATATTTTTTTATTGATTAAATATTAAATAATATAATTATACTTTAATTTTAAATTATAATTAACTAAAATATGAAATAGGATTAATTATCATTTATTATTTTTTTATATACAAGGGTGAAATTGTAATCTTACAAACTTTACTATTCAAAATAATTTATAATATTCTTACAACTATCACGTCACTCACAAATTTCAATAAACTTTCCTCACACATCCACTCACCCACACCCCCAATCCAAATAACCTAAACTTTCTTCACACTTTCACTCTCACTCACCTTCAATTTTCCACTCGCCCACACTCTCTAATCCAAAGAGACCCTATATTCCTTAAGATAACGTCATTTTCTGAAAATGCTTCAGTTTCGTTTTCAGTTGATCTGATCGTTAAAAAAAAACAGGTTAACGGTAGCAAAAATAATTAATAACTTCGGAGTGAAATTGACCAATATACCCACTTGCTTCAACTTTAGGGCACGCACATGCGGAGTTAACGCCTCAACCGCCGGTGGGACCCAACACAGTGGTACCTCTCGTAAATAAACACCAAGCAAATGGATAATAAGGTCAGGGCAATTATTCCGTTGAGTTGACCCCACTGTATTCCAGTATAAAAACCCCAAAGCCATGTAACGGTCTCATACAACCAAAGCACAAACAACAAATAAAACTCCGCCGCCATCAATCAATAACTGTCGGCAACACTGCAATCCCACCTTTCCTTTAACTGCATTCTCGGGCTCCGAGCTTGCCGGAGCCGACATTCGAAGCGGCACTTTACCTTATTTTTTCAGCCTCATTCTCTCTAAATGCAGCGCCACCGTGTCTCCGCCGTGTTTTTTCTAAGCTCGTGCTTTAGCTTTGCGCTAGTATACGCGCAAGGACAGACTCCTCACACTGTCCTGGACCAACATTGGTACCCGGGAACCGCCACATGGTACGGCGAGCCCGAAGGAGACGGTAGCACCGGTAAGGACTAAAACCGACTCGCGAGTTGACTCAACAATGTAAAGTGCAAATCAACCTAAACAATTACCTATTGTTTTAGTTGCTATGTATGAATTACATGCACATGTAACTTCATGTATAAATTAACTAAGTTTGATAACTAGCATCATTAACCCACTTTCTAACAGATTTTAAGACGAGTTTTGTTATGTGATTGCGAACGAGGAACTGAATTTGATGAATTAATTGGATCAGGTGGGGCATGTGGGTATGGTACATTGGTGGATGTGAAGCCGTTGAAGGCAAGGGTGGGTGCAGTGGGGTCAATGTTGTTTCAGAAGGGAGAAGGGTGCGGGGCTTGTTATAAGGTGAAGTGTTTGGACCATAGCATATGTGCCAAGCGGGCAGTGACGGTTATAGTAACGGATGAGTGCCCGGGCTGCCCGTCCGACCGAACGCACTTCGACCTCAGTGGCTCTGCCTTTGGCCGCATGGCGTTTGCAGGTGAAAACGGTCAGCTCCGAAACCGAGGGGAAATCTCTGTCATTTACCGAAGGTATGGATCACATTTACACACACCATTTTATGTTTTTTTTTCTTAATGATGTTGGACTAGAATACTAGGATAGATAGAGCCGTTGAATGATCATTTGTGGGTGAAACTGAGTGAGATGTGAAGATGAATTTCTTCGAAAATATCATGACTTGGTTAGTCATTCTGTGCAGTGGAAATGTTCAACAGAGTACAAAAAAGATAAAGCAGTTATAATGTTGAGAAAGTACTGCCTCCTTTTGTCTTTTGGTTCTACCATGTGTTTTTTAGTTTTTGACAATGACATCGGGTTAAGTGAATTGTGATAATAGTTAAATAAAGATGAAAAATGGTACAAAAATTGTTATAACAATATTACGTAAATAATATAATATAATATAATAAATTCAGCAAGACATTTTTCAATTGAGGATTTTTCTTACGCTGTCGTGAAGAATTGCAGACTTTTTGGTATTTGCTGGTGGAGCATCGACTATTGACTTGCTACTTTTTTTCATTTTCAATATGTGGATTAAAAACATGAATTAAAAAGAAGGATTTAGAAGATGTTTGAAAAAGCATGTTGAAACTACCCTTTTGTTATGTGGATTAAAAAGGAAAGCAAAATTTATACTGAGAATGACCTTTGTCTCTGATGTGTTATTGTATTTTTGGCAGAACACCATGCAAGTATGCTGGCAAAAACATTGCCTTCCATGTCAATGAAGGTTCCACACCTTTCTGGTTATCACTTCTTGTGGAGTTTGAAGATGGAGATGGAGACATCAGCTCCATGTACATACAAGAAGTACGCTTTTTCACCTTTCTTCACCGCACTCCTTAACAAACATCCATGAATTATATCTATGTTGTAGTATATATAAGAGTGAGAGAAAAAAAAAACCTTGAAATTTTGGTGTCCAGAAAATCATATACAGCCACTTTATAGTAGCATCTTAGATATATATCTATAAGAACATGATGAGATACTCTATATATTTTAATATTTTATAGCTAGAACGTACAAATGTTTTATTTAATTAAAGTGCAATAGACAGTAAACTAGTACTAATACATTGTATATGGGTCCAAGGAATTTTTATACCATCAAATTGACTGTGTACATTAGATAGAGCTGTTAAATTACCAGTGGACTTCTAAGTTTAAAATTTTGGAAATGTAATTACATTAAAAATATGAAAACAAGAGTAAAATTTTGTATGTGTAAAAAAAAATAAGAGCAGAAAGCATGGACATGGGTAGGACAGGATTGGGTGGACAGTGCCAACTCCAAGTGTTGTGGAATGTCTCTTTAGATCACGTGGCAGTGCTATGCAGTTCCACCTTTTGTACTTTAGATTGGAATCATTGTATGATCTGCTAAAGGTTGCTGTAATCCATTTCTGTCCAATTAAAAATACTATCCAGAGTGTTATCTTCACATAATGTTGACCATTGGCACACAATGCCCCTCTTGTGGTGCCTTTTTTTCTGTATCTTTTGAACCCGAAGCATGTGCAGGGGACCTCTAAACAAAATTCCTTTCCCCATTTCTCCCCCACAATAAATAATATCTGCTGGGTAGGTCATAGGTGCATGTGTCAGATCAACCCTAACTTGCATATTCATTTTTATGGTATTTTTGCAACATGTACAATTGTAAGTCTTTTTTCTTTTCATCTCTCTGTTAAATTTCTCTTTTTGTTGTGGTTTTTACAAATATATTCAATTGCTGATATGTTGTGACTGGAAATTGGTAATGGCAGGCAGGGTCAAGTGAGTGGCTGCAGATGAATCATGTATGGGGTGCAAATTGGTGCATTGTTAGAGGGCCTTTAAGAGGACCTTTCTCTGTTAAAGTAAGCACATCCACCAGGAAAAGCCTCACTGCCAAAGATGTTATTCCAAGCAATTGGACTCCCAAAGCAACTTATACATCTCGCTTGAATTTCCTTTCTTAGCACAAGGTGTTTGCAACTGAACTAGAACAACCATTTCCAAGCCGAAGAGATTAGCAATTAATAAAGCACTTTTTACCTTGCTCAAGTTCCACTGGGAAGAGATTCTTCTTGGCCATAGTGTCTGTGTTTTTAAATAAGAAACAAAAGTAGAAGTTGAGTGCACAAGGTTATCCCAAAGATCTTTCCTTTTCTCAATTTTTCTTTTTTTTTGCATTTGTATACCTATAAGTTTGTCATTTCTGTGGTGTGCAACTGTTTGTACTTTGTAGTAAAATTTGTAGTTTGTCATTCTAAGTCATGGTAGCCCTCTCCAAACTGGAGGGAGAGCGTCTGGTGCTAGTGTAGTATATTGAGTAAAATGTGTACTAATTCCAATGAACTTTAAGTGATGAATACACAAGTTTTAGTAGTATATTTAGTAAAATGTGTACCGATTCCAATGGACTTTAAGTGATGAATACACAAGTTTTAGAACCAGCCAAGACCAGTTACTATATTTTACTTCCCTGTTGATATTATTGGTATGAACCACACATTGTGGTCCTTATTATAGCTTTTTTATTTTCAACTTGTTAAATCTTGAAAAAAAAATTAGAATGTTGACTGTATAGAAAAACTTGATGAAACTAAGAAAAAAGAACAATAGTAACTCGGCCTAAAACTATTATTTTTGTACCTCGGTCTAAAACTATCATACTTCAATAAATATTCTTTTATGGCATATGGATAAATACACAAAGAATTGATGTTAGTGTAATTTAGGTTTATTATAAACCTGCAGAGTAATTCATCAAACTTCATGGATTTTACCGCTGCTATTACACTCCCAAACAAGGGTGATAAATAATCCTTCATGAGATTGCCATCAAAGCTAATTAGAAAAAGTCGCGACTCATACACAGTTGCACCAATTCAAGAAATCTGCTGAAAACATTGAATCCCAATTCCTGTGATAATTATTTGGCGGAGGCCTGGAGATTAAATCCAGCATAGGTTAGGCGTGTGTGTGTTGGTAGTTCGGGTTAATTTTGACAATGCTGGGTGTTGTTTGAAAAAATGAGAACCAAGTTTTAATACCTCAAACTTACCAAAACAACATTAAAACAAATCCAATGTGGAAAAATTGGGGCCAGAGACAAAAAAGTGGAACAATGAGAGGGACAATAATACAACAGTGGAGGCAAAAATAATAGGCAAGACAAAAATATAACGTAAACATCTCTCCCATCGGATCTCTCAAATGAACATGAACCCACATTCCAAAGTTCATAGCATTACAAAATCAAGTCTTATACAAATAAAAATAACCAGCACAGAAAGAAAACCTAAAATATCCATAAGGAAAGTTAAAGAACCACAAAATTTGACATGATATTGAAAAAGTCCCTAATCGAACAAGCCGAATCCCATATCATCATCACTCTCTTCTTCAGGTTCTTCCTATAAAATTAGGACAGATAAAAATTAGACAACCATAAGCTAACAGAAGATTGAACAAAAATTGCAGGAACAAGAATTTCAAAAGGGTTACCTTCTTTTTCTCCTCAGCAGCAGGGGCGGCGGCAGCACCTCCACCTGCAGCAGCAGCAACTGGTGCAGCTGCAACAGCAACTGGTGCCCCACCTCCTGCAGCATTTGCTATCAGATCGCCGAGATTTTTCTTCTCGGCAAGTTTAGCAAACAAGGTAGGCCAAAAAGAATCGACTTGAACATTGGCCGATTTCAACAAGGTGACGATATTGTCGGACTATTTATTACATAAGGAACAACACATCATATCCAAGCGAATTCATATGCACTAAAACCCACTATTTATCTCCCAACAAAATAAGTAATGGATTAGACTCACTTATACAAACAATCATTATTCAATTAAAACTAAATAACGTTAACATAATTCTTGGAAAATTAAGTTCACAAATCTTCTGTTTACATCACAATTACAACATAACATAGTCCAACGACACTTCCATCAGTGTTTAAGTTGTTTCTAAACGAATCCCAACTACAAAACACCGGTCAAATTAGAACCACATTACTCAACATAAATGCATAAATAGGTTAACAGAATGATAACATTCGAACTTTCTTCTCTCGAAAAAATAACCTCTGCTTCGTTTTAATCACAATTTATCAATCCAATAATAAAAGAAATTGAAAGAAGTAAAATAAATTGTTTCAAACATCCACTCACAATTCATCTACACTGAACCTATGGGAACACAAAAGGATACAGTAACAGCAATTCCTTCATCGTGAAGGATGAGAGATGCATATGAACAAGCAGTTTCCCCAACCGACATTTTCACGCTGCCAAGAAAATAATTATAGAATACAATACAAATCAGAATGACATAGTCACAAAGGACATTCAAATGAAAAGGCGAAACATTGGAAATGAATCGTCAAAAGTAAAACAGCGAAAGAGGTTACCTTTAGAGATAACAGATCGGAGAGAAGTGAAGCGAGGAACGAACTGATCGTAGATGCGCAGAAAGAAAAACGAAGCTGCGCGAATGGAGTGCCACTTTAGGGTTTTGAGGATTTAAGAACAGATAAACCGGTTCATGGGCTTCGTGATCTCGAGCCCGTTTTATTAACCCTTGGTCCAATGTATTTTCTACAACCAATCAACCCATTTAATACAAAAAATAAAAATAAAACAAATGTATAAATATTTAGGAAATTATTAGAGTTACCAACTTTAATTATTAGAGTTACAAACTTTTTATTTTAAATTTCCACCAATTTCTTAACATTATGTAGTCTGCACTACCATGTTTAAATATTAATTAAAATATGTATCTGTATTTAAATATTATAAAAATAAATAAAAATTATATTTGTTACATTATCTCTATACATCTAAGTAACATTAAATATTTGCGTCCCTATACTCGTTATCTTATATTTTATATCTTACTTTTTAAAAATTATTTTATTGAATAAAATTTAAATTTTTTTATTAAAATATATATTTAGTGTTTAAGAATCATTTAAAATAATAAATTTAAAGAATAAATATGTAAAATATATGAGCATCATATATTTTACTTTATTATTTAAAAATAATTTTAATAAATAAAATAAATTATTTAAAATATATATGATCATACACATCATCTTATAAATAATATTTATTTATTAAAAAAATATAGTTCAGATTCAATAAACCTTATATAAATTAAATATTTTCTTTTGAATAAAATTAACATATCAATCTACAATATTAATGTCTATTTACACAAACTTTATTAATTATATGATTTGTAAGGATATTAAGTATAGTATCTTGTATTATCTTATACTCTAAATTGCATGAATTATAAAAAACAAAAAATCTAAATTACTTTTTAAAAAAATACTAAAATGTCAAAAGTAAAAAATACTAAATCTTACGATTTTTTTATTTTTTACACAAATCTACTTAACCCTAATTTTGCATTTAATCCTAACTAATTTTGCATTGTGAATGAAAATATATAAAAGTAAAATCAATTCTTTTCTAGTCAAATAAAAAAAAAATTTAAAAATTAATTAATTAACAAATAGTTTAGTTTTGTGTGAACTAAAGGGTAAAACACGTATTTTAAAAATTTAGGTTTAAGTAGTTATTGTAAAAATTAGAGTGATATTATACTTCATATGCGTAACCTATTCTTAAACACAAATTCAGTTTCAAACGTAATTTTTTTAAAGATTTTTTCGTAATTATTTATAATAAATCATGATACAGACTCAAAACAGAACCACAAACAGAACCACGAAAATATCACATCTACACCCACCTACTTCATGGACTGAATAATGGGTGGTTTCCTAACAACTGCACTAAGTGTATCCCTAAAAATCAGGTCAGTAATTGACCACTTATTTGAAACAGAAAAACAACTCTACTTAATTAAATAAATTCAAATAACAATTAAATTTTAACTTCCACTAACATTCCCTCCCTTAAACTAGATGCAATTGCATTTAGTTTAATTCTGATGCTTCAATTATACCCAACATATTGCGAAACTTTAAGAATTGCTCCAATTTGAGAGGCTTGGTCATGATATCAGTAACTTGATTTTGTGAACTGCAGTAGCTTAACTTGACAACTCCATCTTTCACTAAGTCTCTTAAGAAATGAAATATAATGTCAATGTGTTTGCCTCTCCCATGAAACACTAGATTCTTAGATAGTTGTATAGTCGAATTGTTGTCACATAGAATTTGTGTGTTCTTTTGCTCTTTAAAAAACAGCTTTTCCAAAACTCTTTGAATCCAAATACATTGACATGCACATGAGGCGGCAACTTGAGGACCATGAAATTGCTCCAGAACCAAGTAAAAATACAAATCCAGAAGTGTTTTCCGATCATCTATATCTCCAACAAAATCGCTATCGGTGTATGCCACAACATCTGTGTTTTCCCTTTTCTTGTAGTGGATGCCTAATTCAGTTGTACCTTTCAAGTATCTCAATATTCTTTTAGTTGCAAACTAGTGAGATTCAGTAAGACTGGACATAAATCTGCTGATTAAGCTGACTCCATACATTAAATCTGGCCAAGTTGCAGTCAAATACATAAGGCTACCAACTAATTGCTTGAACATAGTTACATCAACTTTGGTTCCATCATCATCCTTTGACAGTCTTGTGCTTGGAACAATTGGATTTTTAACTGCATTACAGCTCTCCATACCAAACCATGATAGCACTTCATGAGCATATTTCCTTTGACATACAAAAATTCCATTTGAACTTTGCATAATTTCAACTCCAAGAAAATATCTCATTCTTCCTAAATCAGTCATATCAAATTCCGACATCGTAGATCTTCTAAACTCATCACATATACTCAAATCATTTCCAATATATATTAAATCATCCACATAAAGACTTACAATTAAAATTTTACCTCCCTCCTTTAATTTTGTAAACAATGTATGTTCACAAAGACATCTGTCAAAGTCATTACAAACAAAGTAAGCCTCTATCTTGTTGTAGCAAGCTCTCGGTGCTTTTTTAAGGCCATATAATGCTTTCTTTAATTTGTACACTTTGTCCTCTTCTTCCTTTTTCACAAAACCAGTGGGTTGTTGCACATAAATGTCTTCTTTAAGTTCGCCGTGAAGAAAGGCACTCTTCACATCTAATTGAAAAATAGTCCAACCATATTGTGCTGCTATTGCAAGTATTATACGTACAGTATCAAGCCTAGCAACCGAAGCAAATACTTCTGTGTAATCTATTCCATATTGTTGTGCATACCCTTTTTCCACTAGCCTTGCTTTAAACTTGTCTATCTCTCCATTCTCTTTAAATTTGGTTTTAAAGATCCATTTTACCCCAATTGGCTTCATTCCTCTTGGCAAATCTGTCAGCTCCCAAGTTTGATTTTTCTCTATAGATTCCATCTCTTTCATCATTGCATCTCTCCACTTCTAGCTTTTGATAGCTTCCTCGAATGAAATTGGATCATCTCCAGTGACCATCATTACATTTAGGTCAGCATCATCTGATAGACCTTCTCCTTTTTCATAATCAATCATCCAGACCGGCTCTCTCCTATTCCTTCTAACCCTCCCTTTAACTGGAGTCTCGTAATTGTTAGGAGGAATATTGGTGCATGTGGAACTGTCCACAACATCCTCTTCATTTTGTTCCTCAATTTCTTGATCATCATTATGATCAACAACATTCTCCTCACTCTGTTATTCAGTGTCACTCATATATTCTTCATCTCCTCCCCAATCAAGAATGCCCAGTTAGTATTCCTTATTATGTTCCCAATTCCATCCTTTTTGTTCTTCAAATATCACATCCTTGCTTATCAGTACTTTCTTGTTGATTGGATCAAACAAACAATATGCTTTGGATTCATCACTTACTCCCAAAAGAACACATTGCCTACTTTTATCATCCAATTTGACTCGATGTTGATCTGGTATGTGAACATGTGCTATACATCCAAACACTCAAAAGTAATCTACTGTTGGTTTCACTCCACTCCATACTTCCTCAGGAGTTTTGTTCCGTACAGCTATTGTAGGACACTGATTGAGAATATGTACACGCCATCTTGGAGCTTCAGGCCAGAATACCTTAGGAACTTGTCTTCCAATCAACATAGAACACACCATATCCATGATTGTTCTGTTTTTTCTCTGAACAACTCCATTTTGCTGAGGTGTGTAAGCTGTTGTCAATTGCCTGCTTATACCTTGACCCTTACAAAATTCTCCAAATTCCTTTGAAGTGAATTCACCACCTCTATCAGTTCTTAGACAGACAATATTTATCCTAGCTTCCTTTTCAATTAAGGCTTTGAAACTTTTAAACAGTGAAAAAGTTTTCGATTTTTCATGCAAAAAGTAGACCCAAGTATTGCGAGAAAAATCATCAATGAAACTTAGAATATACCTATTGTTGCTGCTTGAAATTGGTTTGATAGACTTTACACTTCCCTTCCTTAATCAATATAGTCAAGCCTTTCTCTTGAAGTTGTCCTACACTTAAGAGATTATTCTTGAGTTCGGGAACATAATAAACATGTGAAATGACATGTACGACTCCATTAATATTTAATCGAACACTTCCTTTTCCTATCACATCTATTCGAGCATCATTGCCAAGCTTTACTGTACTGCGAAAGTTCTCATCTAATTTTGAGAACCACTCCCTGTTACCACTCATGTGATTACTGCACCCAGAGTCAAGAAACCATTCATCTTCCTTTTGTTGCTTGACATCAACGTGAGCCATTAGCAAAAGTTCATCCTCTTGTTCCACCTTATCTTCCACTCCAGCATAATTTATTTTATTTTCCCAGGTAGGACATTCGTATTGAAAATGTCCAAGTTTGTGACATTTGAAGCATTGAATCTCAACTTTGTTAAATGATTGTCTCCCTCTTCCTCTGCCTCAGAAAGAACCTCTACCTCTTCCTCTTCCTCTGCCTCGTCCTCCCTTGTCTTCATTTGTAATTTGCAGTACTTGTTCTTCTTCTCCTTGATATGTCATTCTTTGCTCGTGAACCAAAAGACTGCTCTACAATTCGTTAATGGTCATAGTGTCCAAGTTGTTGGATTCTTCAATTGAGCACACAACATAATTAAATTTAGGAATCATTGACCGCAAGATTGTTGCAGTAATGACATTCTCAAGCATGCTTTCACCACACGCCTTTATGTTTTTAGCAATTTTCAAAGTACGGGCAAAATATGAGTTAACTGTTTCTCCGTCTTTCATCTGTAACATTTCTAAGTCTCTCTGCAGGGCTTGTAATTGTGCTCTCTTCACTCGAGTAGAACCTTGAAAATTTTGCTTCATAAAATCCCATATAAGTTTGGATTTATCATCATTGAGGATAGTATCCAAGATTTCTCGATCAATGGCTTGATAAAGATAATTCTTTATCTTCAGATCTTTCAACCATTGTTCTTCCATGAGTTTGAGTTCCGCTTCTGATGCAATATTTTTATTTTCTACTACTAAAATTCCATGTTCCACCAACTGCCAATACTCCTTAGAACGTAGAAAATTTTTCATTAATTTTGCCCAATGATCATAATGCCCATCGAACTTGGGAATTGCAGGTTGCACGTATTTGCTGGAATCTGTCATTTTCGATCTTTCCTTCTTCTTGGAATAATATTGATGTTGGCACACACTTACAACTGTTTCTCTCACACTCACACTGCTGTTATCAAACACTCACTCACAGTTATTTCTCTCACACTCAAATTCTGGATCAGGCCCCTTGTAAAGGAGCTCTGATACCAATTGTTGAACACAAATGTAAGCTCTCTCTATTTTATAAAATTACGTGTTATTGAATTCAGAATGCAAGTTAGGCTATATAGCCATACAAACTCAAAACAGAACCACAAACAGAACCACGAAAGTATCATACCTGCACCCACTAATTTCATGGACTGAATAATGGGTGGTTTCCTAACAACTGCACTAAGTGTATCCCTAAAAATCAGGTCAGTAATTGACCACTTATTTGAAACAGAAAAACAACTATACTTAATTAAATAAATTCAAAATAACAATTAAATTTTAACTGCCGCTAACAGATAGCTAGTCACAAAGAAAATTTGCAATTTCGTTGTGATTCAGAATGTGACAATAATGTATGTGAAAAAATGTCTTTGATAATATAATTGACACACATATAAATATTAAAGGGGAATTAACAATAATGTAAATTATAAAAATCTAAGTGAGATAGATGTATTTTCAGTGTTACAATCATAAGTTTATGGTAAATAAATAAATATTATGTAAATATGTCGTTAAATAATGAGAAAATAAATTTATATAAGTGTTTAAGAAGAATAAAAGTACCACATGAATACTCTTCTAATATTAAGAGTTTTATATTAATAAAATATTTTAAACTAGTTGTCTTAAAATCTCATGATTGTCATGTTCTCGGTGTAATTACTTTTCTGAACGGCAATTAATAATAAATTACTTTTAGACAAATAATTAATTATCTTTGTATATTCTTAAATGTTATTTGTACCAAAGTAATTGATCACAACATGTTGAATGAATTACAAAAGAAGGTGGTTGTAATTATCGTGTGTTAATAAGAAATGTTTTCTCCTCTTTTATTTTTTGACATAATGCTTGATTTTTAATAGTTTATCCACTGAATAAAATTTAGTTATGTGAGTCTCTATTTTTACAATAGATATACTCTATTGAGCAATACATAAAAATATTGAAAAGATATATGAAGAAAAATCATACTATTTCTACAAAAGATTGATTTTAACAAGATTTTTTTTTACATTGTCAAGGGTTAAAATCTTTGTTAAGTCATTTACTTGAGGTTACATTTTTTTGCAGGCAAACCATCCGTCGACAACATGTTCCTCATAGTTTTTATAAACCCTAGGAAAAATTAGTATTTAACATAGATTTCAAAAACCCCATTAATTACCATGGATTTTAGAGTTTCCATAAAATATCATGGATTTTAGGACCTCTGTAAAATCTATGGGTTTTAAAGCCTCCGTAAAATACCATACATTTCAAAGCCTTCATAAAATATTGTGAGTTTCAAAATCTCTGTAAGATATCATGAGTTTCGTAACTCATAACTCCGTAAAATATCATATGTTTCAGAGCCTTTGTTACATACTATGAGTTTCAAAACATCCATAATACTATACATTTCAAAAGTATAAACATCTCTTTTTTGACTCGTTTATCATTTAAGCATTCATATGTTTTTTCAACCACAATTGTTTATCTCTATTGTATTTATTTATCTATATTTGTGAACTATCTTACCCAATATGGGAAAAATTTGAATCAAGGAAAGATCCGAAGGAAACTCCTATGGAACCCATGATCACAAAGATTCAGTAAATTAGCCCCAAAACACCCAAGATTCTCATTAATTCTCACGTATTTATTACTATACAAATATCTAAATAAAAAAACATCTAAGATTCTCATGTATTTATTAGTATATAATTATCTAAATCAAAACATCCAAGATATTCATTAACTAATACATATTTATTATCGCATAATCAACTAAATCACTTGTCAGGACAATGCAAATTTACTTTCACATGAATAAGCGTAACAATCCTTAAATTTGTAACTGAACAAAAAAATAACAATACTACCAATACGAGTTATATAAAAAAAAAAAAATCTTTGTTTCTGCATAACGGAATCCAACTATTGAAGCAGGTTTAGACCAAAATTGTGCATTCTTTGTCTTTGATATGCTTGCCTATACACTTAAAGGAGTCACGTCTCTAACTGCTGTAACCTTCTTTGCCAAAAAATCTATGTTGAAGGATATAACTCCTCTCCATGTAATTAACAATACAAGAAAAATAAAATGAAAAGAGTCCATAAAGCAAACCTAACAAAACTTGTAAAAAGAAAAACATGTGTTAAAAGGAGCATTGGAATGAGTAATACAATGGGACTGAAAACTTTTATTAGAATGTGAACAAATTAGATCCAATGGTAAAACTTCAGACATTAAATTGCTTAGTGTGTAAGTCATAGGTGGAAAAGAGAATGTGGGGAAAAAGAAAACATTAACTCAACCTTACAGACTTATAAAGTGAGGTTTACATCCATTTATATACTATGAAATATTCCAACTCGTGTGTGTGACTATATATATATATATGGATGGTCCGATTGGAAAAGAGAATGTGGGGGAAAAGAAAACATTAACTCAACCTTACAAAACAAACTTATAAGATGAGGTTTGCATCCACTTATATACTATGAAATATACCAACTCGTGCATGTGACTATATATTTATGGGTGGTCTGATAGTGGTATCATAGTGGGTGGCATGATAAGGCTAACAAACTCTTGCTAGGATAAATTTTAGATAACTCTTATACCATGTTAAAAAGTGAACTTTAAGTGTAACTCAACCTTACAAAACTGACTTAAAAAATGAGATTTGCACCCACTTATATATTATGAAATGTCATTATCTATAATCGATGTGGGATCTCCAATCAACATTATAGTTATGCATGATAAGATAGTCCAACAAGCATACACATACTATTTTAATCATCTTGTTTGACATACTCCATATACTTATTTTGGCACATAAAAGAGATATCCTTACATAAATGTATTCCATTCGTCTATATTGATTCTGAAAGAAATAGAGTAAGAGGTAGTAGTGACATATTATTACTTTAACATTTTATTCTCACACAAAACTAATTTAGACATGTATATGCAATCCTAAGAGAGTCTAAGATTGAAGAAATACCAATATTATGATACCTTGGGTGCATGAGACGACTATTGATCCACTATATTCATTACCATAAATAGACAAATGAATGATTCTAAAAGATGATGGTGTGGTAGTAATGCATCCTTCCAGAGTAGAACCAAACTTCAAAAAGGAATCTTAATTATAAATGGTTATTTATAGTAGTTTTCTTATAATAATTATTTCAAATATATTTAAAATAATTTTAGTTTACTAATCTAAATTACGTATACCAATATAATATATTTTAAAAAATATTTACAAAAATCTTACAATATTAATCTATATACAATTTAAAAAAAGCACATAACTTTTTCTTAGAAATTAAGATTGCAAGTCATTACAACTATCATGAATGCATAGGTACCTTATAGTTCTATTGTGTAAAAAATAGTACTTTTGGACAAAGAATCATCAGAACTTGTATTTAATAAGGTGGAGTGAGTCTAGGAACTCTTCCATCTATTTAATAAGGTGGAGTGAGTCTGGGCACTCTTCCAAGTATATAGACTTTCACATGGTTGATTATGAAAGATATAATATTGGTTTATTCAACATTTTGTTTAACACATTTTCGGACTTGTTATGTGTCAAATGTATTGGATATGGTGTTTTTATGAAATCTCATCTATGTATACTATCATAGAATGCTTCAAATATGCAACTAAGGTGTTGGTCCAATTTTTTAAGAAAATGTTTAAAAAAATTTAAAAATACTTTGTTGAAAATATGATATTGTAACGTTTCAGGTTTTTGAATGATGTGACATGATTGGATCGTCTTTTAAATGACTTACATGTGAAGTTATAATAGTTGTTCAACAAGCGTTATGCCTCCATTCTAAATGGACGATGGATGAATTAAGTAAATCGACTCCTGGAAGACCCGATGATGGATATGGATCAATCCTTGGGATATCAGCCCCTAGGAGACCCGTTGATTAGTATGGATCGGCCCTTAGGAGATTGACCCTTGGAAGACCTAGTGGTATGGATTGACCCCTCGAAGACCTCACTCAATCTCGACTATACTCGTGGAATAACAACCCACTAGTACCGAAATTACAGCAAAGAGCCGCAACTGACCCCAGAATATAACCATCCATTTTTACTATTACGTGGAATTTAATGGTGATTCCAAATTTTATTCAAGATCTAAATTGTCTATAAAAGCAACAACATTAAAAGTAAAAGGGGTCAAATTTGATATACTCATTTTTATCTAGTTCACGTATACATACAAAAAAGTCATTGTACTTAACACAAGTACTCAGAAACATCTTTGAACCATAATAAATTGGTGTATACCGTGGGATTAGGTAAAACTTTTCTTACCTCCAACAAGATATATGTAAAATTTTCCTTATCTCCACAAGGTAACACAAAGCAACATCCTGAAAAAATGCAAGAGAAAAGTGTGATCGGAGGAGGAAGATGGCACGATGTCACCTATCAGAAGTGGTTGTGCCTCCTACGTGAAGTTCGTTGAGGTCATTGGTTGCCGACATCTACAACAAGCGATGGAAAAGCTTTTGAAGAATGATAAGCTTCTGAAGAATGGAATTGCTTCCATGTATGAAATCCCAGGAACACGATTGATTAAGAAACCTGCTCCGTTCGGATAGGTTGGGTCATTTCCCATGTGTTCGAAGAAGCATTTGAACGCCACCGATTATGAACAAGAATCTCCTGCCAAAGCGATCGACAACCACAGTTGAGACGAGGATAGAAGCGAGGCTGACGAGTCCAAGTATAATGGCGGAAAGCAACGTAGAGTCATTGTCGAAGCCCATAGACTAAAAGAGGTTAGGAGCGTAGAATGTCACAATGTTAATCCCCGTAAGTTGCTGAGACAGTGGAATAAAAAATGTAATCAGCAACTAAGGTCGATATTGTTCCTCTAATGGTACTAATGCTTTCCTTTTCCATGCTTTGGAAACCTACAACAATTTAATGAATTGTTGGAGTTCAAGTTCTGTGTTGACGTTGGGCCCACACTTTGTGGAGATCATTTCGGGTTTCATCTATGTGGTTGCATTCTACTAGGTTGCTCAAAGGTTAGGGATTAGGAAGGCACCAACAGTCATGATGATTGCAGGGACTGTGGTGAGACCCATGGACATGTAACACCCCATGGAACCATCATGTTGCCGTAGTTGATGCAGTTTGTCGCCACCATGTCGATTCCGACGAAGAATTGGAAGCTCATGTTGAACACGCCTTGCCATCTAGGTGGAGCAATTTCTGACACATATACTAGCGTTGCCTTTAATTTGAGAATTAATGGAAATGCAATAGTTGAATTTTTTTTTTACATTAGAAATATTGAAGATAGATTAATCTAAAGACATGATATATTAAAAAAAAACTAACATTATTATTGGTGAAATTTTATTATATAATTATTTCCCTCAATTTGTTCATAGTATCATTAGATCAATCATTTAGATACTATTTATTAAAAAATTTGGAATTCTATCATGAATTTCTCGTTAAAAGACTTAACGATTCGGCCTAATTCCTGAAATTGTCAGTCGATCTTAAAAGTCTTGATCGTTCGATCTAATTCTTGACACTGCCAATTGATATAAAAAAGGCTTCTAATTTTTGACATTGTCATTTGACCTTAAAAGGCTTAACCGTTGGGCCTAATTCTTAACACTGTCAGTTGACATAGAAAAAGGTTTTGGCTTAATTCCTAACATTTTCGGTTGACCTTAAAAGGCTTGATTGTTTGACATAATTTATAGAACTACCATTTGACATAAAAAAAGACTTTGGCCTAACTTCTACCATTGTTAGTCGACCTTAAAAGGCTTGATCATTCGACCTAATTCCCGACGCTATTGGTTGACATAAAAAAATATTTCTGCTTAATTTCTAGCATTGACA
Organism: Phaseolus lunatus; assembly: GCA_013389735.1. Taxonomy (NCBI): domain Eukaryota; kingdom Viridiplantae; phylum Streptophyta; class Magnoliopsida; order Fabales; family Fabaceae; genus Phaseolus; species Phaseolus lunatus. The sequence continues at coordinate 29,937,796 of CM023861.1, forward strand.
GTCTACCTTAAAACGCTTGATTTTTTGACCTAATTCCTATAATTGTCAATCGACCTTAAAAGGCTTGACCGTTTGGCCTAATTCCTAATACTACCAGTTGACATAAAAATGGATTCGGCCTAATTCTTGACACTTCCAGTTGACATAAAAAAAGCTCCGACCTAAATCTTGGCACTGCCAATCCACATAAAAAAAGTTTCGACCTAAATCTTGGCTCTGTCATATTAAAAGGTTGATTGATCGTCCTGAACCATTAAAAAAATTGAATAAGTAGAGCATCATAAAATAAATTTGAGCATTCTCTCGACGAATATATGATTTTAAAACCTAGACTCAATTTATGAATAAGCGATCTAATGTTTTTGTGCACGACCATAAACTGATTAAACACAACTTAATTTATTTTTGATTTTTCGCTGGATAAACCTCTTCTCCTCGCTTACTCGACTTGAGGTTGGGGAGCTTTGTATCGTCCTGGATCTTGGGCGACTGAGCCAAGTGATGTTGCATGATTGAATCGTCCTTTAAACGACTTACATGCAAAATTATGATTGTCGTTCCACGTGTGTTATGCCTCATTTCTAAATGGACGATGTGTAAATTAAGTAAATTGGTTCCTAGAAAACCCATTGATTGGTATGGATCGGTCCTTAGGAAATCGATCCCTAGAAGAGAGCCGATAATTGATATGGATCAACCCTAAGAGAGAAAAGTCTTGATGATAGGAATCGAACCTAAAAAACCTCACTCAATCTTGACTTTATTCTCAAAATAACGACCTTCTAATATTGAGATTCTAGCAAAGATCAACAACTGCCTCCAAAAATATAGTGATTCATTTTTATAGTTATACAAAATTTAGTAGTGATTCTAGATTTTAATCAAGACTTAGGATAAAAAAAATAAAGGGAGATCAAATCAAATTTGATATACTTGTTTCTAATTAACGTATACATAAAAAATAAAAAAAACCACTGTAGTACCAAAGACACATTTAAACCAGAACATAAATGTCATTTTAATTTAGAAGTTACAAAATGATAAAATGTATTTAATGTTTAAAACTAAGTTTAATCAATATTCTACTGTCGGTGTTGTGAAAAGTAAAGCGACAAAATAATTGGTAGCCAAGAATTCACAATAAGTGCAAAGTAATCTCTTTTATCAAGGCTTCATTGTTATTGTCAAATTGGGTGGAAAAAGATGGATATAAATATGCCAAGAAATTAGGATCAAAATTGACAATCAAATTTGAACATTTCATTAGGAAGACACTTTAAGTAGTAGAAAAGCACATTACTATTTAGCCTTTGCAAACTAACAATCTGGACAAACATTTGAAGGAAAATATTTGTTTTAACATAAAAAATTATAAATTATAAATATTATAAGCTTAGGGTACTTAATTTTCTTAACTATGATGACCACTTATAAGCTTGATTTTCAATGAACATAATGACATTATTCAATTTCAAGTATATTGCTTAGTAAAAAAAAACTTGTTATTATTGTTATAAATGTGATTTTTGTAGTAAATGATTAAAACACAATTTTATATTTGTTTATGAATCATGAATTTATGATCAAACCTGGCCTAGTTGCATACATATAACAAACATAGTAAATTGCACAAATGAATTCCTAAAATTTCACAATGGGACTATAATTTAAAGATGATGTTATCATTAGAGAATTATCATTTACTATTCTTAATAATGTATTTGAGTCTATTGTATCTCGTGTTTCTTTCTAACTAATTTTTATTAGCTAAAACTTGTCAAATATTACCATATCATCCATAAAAAAGTTAAATAACAAGATTAAAATATATTGTAATTTTCAATCCCACTAAATATATATGTTGAGTGATATTATTTGGTAAAAAAAAAAAAATTATAATGGGAAATGAAAACTATAGTAAACCTACACAAACATCTTCTAATAATTATTTAATCTCTATCTTGGAGCCTTATACACTTGAGAAATTCAATTATATATTTGAAGGTTGATATGAACAAAGCAAAACCCTTTGAATTAACAAAAACAAAGTTAAGCTCTTGTTATTCAGAAGATAGTCATAAGCAATGAAAAGAAAATTCTTGAAGAAATGTTCTTTAATAAGAAGTTTCAAAGTGAGATGACACCAAAAAGTTCATTTCAAAACCTATAAATGTAGGATAATAATTTGGATCAATGCTCTCTGTTGGCTTATTGCAAAGTCTAAAGTATCTTCAACTGGCCAACATTTATTCTCCATTAGTATGGCAAAAAAAATTTAGCAAGAAAAAAAAAGTGCAAAGTATATTAAAAAAGCTGCTGTAAAAAAAAAATATTGTCTTCGTCATTAAGTAGTCGTTGATTCACCTTCAACTATACCAGAATCTTGTGGTTCACCATTAGCAGCAACATCTTTTGCAGGAGAAGTAGGTTTATTTCCTACAACACTTGTAGTTGATGTTGGTGTTGAGCTTTGGACACCTTTTTTGTCTTTCTCATCTTTTGCATCTTTGTCATCTTTTGCATCTTTTTTGTCTTTCTCATCTTTTGCATCTTTCTTATCTTTTCCATCCTTTTCTTCTTTGGGTGGAGGAGGCATCATATGAGAAGGAGGATTTTGTTTAAGCTTTAAAATCATTTGGCGCATTCTTGCTAGATCAGTAGGTTTCCCTGGCTTTGGACCTTGAATAACATGAACTGAAGGATTATTCTCAGCTTCTTTCTTTCCTCTTCTCTTCTCAATATTAGGAACCTCCCGAGGAATTATCTCAGCTATTGCTTTCCAATAATGTTGGTGAGCTTCTTTGTGAAATTTATCTTGATTCTCCAAGTGTATCTGCACACACGCATTCTCTTCTTCATTTGCATGCAAACAAGGAAGTATATGACAGTGCTAAATGAATGCATGGTTCACAAAATAATAGAACATGGTCTATGAATGCATGATTCACAAAAACAAGACAAGAACTAAATTAAAGTATCAGAAGTATATTTCTACCTTTTCTCTTTCCCTGTTGTTTTTTTTGCTCGACTCACAGTTGAGTTTTCTTTTCTCGTAAAAAGCTTCTTTATACTCTTCAGCTTCCTTTATAATCTGATTTCGCATCTCCTTCTCTTTTTTCTCTTTTTCCTCCAGATGAATGGCATTCAAACTGTATCAGAAATGGTCAAGAAAAATTACACCATCAGAAAAAAAAAATTCTAATTTATGAATAACTAATACAAAAACACACTTTCACAACTATAATTATTAAAAAGTGATTTTAAGTCTAATTCAATCTTAGCAAGTTGAATAACATGATTTGATAAGGTCAATTAATCCAATCTTATAAAATTTATTATAAAAATTTTTTATCTTTTTATTCAGATAACAGATGATCTTAAATAAGGTCAATTAATCCAATCTTATAAAATCTATTATAAAAAATTTTTATTTTTATATTCAGATGATAAGTCAATTAATTCAATTTTATAAAATCTATTATAAAAAGTCTTTATCTTTTTATTTAGATGTGAGATTTCAACAATTTATTTATCTATATAACAATTAAGAAACATATAGACAACATTTATTGTACAAAACATTACCATATCTATACAAATTTATAGAACCATTGAACATTTAAATCACTCTTCTTTCAAGTACTTTATTCCAATCCAATTCACACACATAAAAAATAAGCGGTTGGAATTAGGAAGGAACAAATTCTCTTGTATGGGGAAAAAGCTATGAAACAAAACCAAATCAATGAAACAAAACAAACCATGCATGTGGTGTTGAAAATAAGGTTGCAGCTTGCAGAATAATAAAAAGCTTTGAAATGAACATAAATGTCACCGTCGCCATTCACGTCTGGCATGTCCTTCCTCTTGCATGTGAGATGGGTCGGGGAGGATTGGTCCATCGGAGGTGAAGGTTGCTTCATCGGCGGGAGTGGATTCGAAGGGGGAAACATAGTCAGGGTTGGGGGTGGAAATTCCAAAGCCATAAACAGAAGGAGATTGTGGGTTATTGTTGAAATCATTGTTGTTTGGATCTGCATTGGGTTGAGGTTGTTGATCATCGTAATCGTAATGCTGAGACTCATATTCCATGCCCATGCCTGAGTAATTGTTGTCATCATCTTCATAGTGTCCCCTTGTTGGTGATTGATCCTCAAAAGAGTCGAAGGATGCCATTTCTGATGTTGGATACTTCTCCAACGTTGCGTTTGGATCACAAATCACTATCAATCTTAGATAATCTTCAAATTCTACTTGTCTTTATGTTTTATCATAGGCACAAAAATACCTATTACCATTCACACTCATCACAACAATTATGATTATTATTATTATAATTATTATTATTTTTAAATATTATATATTTTTTACTTTTTTACTCGATCTTTTTTTTCGGTGTAGGTTTATTCTTTGACCACTACTTTTTTTTTAATTTTATTTTATTTATATGAATTATTTTATATAGTTCTTGATTCAATCAATTTCACATTTAACACTTCTTTGTCCATTCACAAGTCATTCTTTAATTGTTTATAAGTTGTCACAGACAGAGAAACTATATATATTATCATATCACTGTGTTTAGACCTACTTGTGCTTGAAGGAATGAACTATCAAAACACATTATTTTGTCACTTAACATGTTAGTTTCTCATATTTTTTTAATATAAGTAAACTTACAAAAATATTTCATTTGTTTTGCATGTTGATACAATATTTATGATACTAGTTTAATATCATAATTCAACACTATAACTTCTTTGTTAATATTATGGACCAATTTCTCTGTGGATTTTTTTTGAAATTTTTATTTGATAAAATTAAGCAGATTTCTTCATGTATTTGTCCCATCTTTTTATTTAAAAAATAAGCAATTATTTTGACTCATTTTAATTCCTAAATCATAAATATTTCTTAATAAGTGATTATTTAGAAAAAGCATTTATTTTAAATAAACCAACCTATGTCTTTGCAAAGTTTTATTCGTTAGAAGATTTAATAAAGGAATCACTAGTACAAAATATGTATTCTACGTCGCCATATAAAGACGGTTCATAGGGAACTGTCGCTACAAAAGAAGCGGTAACATTTTTGTAGTTTTTTTGAAAAATTTCGGTATTTTTAAAGACGGTTCAACAAGGAACCGTCGTTATATGTGTGGCAAAGTGTTTTTAACGACGGTTCCCGCCTGAACCGTTGTTATATAGCTCCTGGAGTGCTTTTATTTTTCGCGTTCGTGCTCCCTTCACTTTTCACTCTCACTCACTTACTTCATCTTTTCCCTCTCATCCCTTCACCTTCCTTCCTTTCTCACTCCTCTCACCCTCACTCTTCTCCCTCACACTCACGCTTCTCCCTTCACCTTCAACCGCTTCCAAACCTGCTACAGCACTCGCACTGCACGTGGCCAAGCCCTCCCTCTCTCAACCGCGCGACCAAGCCACTCCCTCCCGCAACCGCGCGACAACCCTGCACCGCGTGCCTCCCTTCCTCCTACAATCTTGCGTTACCGACGAAGGAGGATGTTGCTACACGACCACTATACTATAGAAGGTATTAATTTTTTTAGGGTATATTTGAATGTATGTGTTTATTAGTCAATAGTTTTGGTATGTGTTTATTAGGGTTTGAATGTATGTGTTTATTAGGGTTTGTGTTGGAGAAGAGTGATAGATTTGAATTTGCCAAAAATTAGCATGCCTAAACTTAAAACGGTCATAACTTTTGATAGAGAAGTCGGATGGAGACGCATAAAAAATAAAAGTTGTCCGAAACGAGGTAACGAAGCCCATTCTCCGAAGGGGTTTGGCCGAACCAAAATTCTAAAAATCCATCATTTACTATCATTTTTTCGTTTTTTTGTATTATTTTTCCAATTTTTAGGTATTTTGAGGTTTTAAATTATGATGTTATATGTATTGTTGTTCTGGAAATTTGGTGTATTCTGGAAATTTGATATTCATGCAGGAAATTTGGTATAATAAAGTAAAAAAATATTTTTTTTTTTAAAAAAAGGCACTTATAAAGACGGTTCTGGTCTGGAACCGTCGTTATAAGCCCTCCATAGGCACTTATAACGACGGTTCCAGACCAGAACCGTCTTTATAAGTGCCTTTTTTTTAATTTTTTTTATTTTTTACTTTAATTTATAAAGACGGTTTGAGAACCGTCGTTATAAACAGATGATTTATAACGACACCCACAATAACGACGGTTCGAAAACCGTCTTTATATGCAATTTTTAACTGTCATTAATGAGTTATTTTGTACTAATGAATAGTTATTATCATACATGAGTAAAATAAATTCAAGTCTTCCACAACATTTTTTTGGTATTTATATTTTAAATCTGTATTATTAGTGTTTAATTTTGCTAAAATTTTATTCAGATTGATTGATGTAAGGGATTGATAAAAAGAATAATGAAAATAACTATATGTATATAATCTTATGTAAAACTGTTATAAGATGAACTACATAGATTAACTTACTAAGTTATTATATTTATATGTCATATTAATCCATGCACACAAATCCACTACAATATATATAAAATTAGATTAAGTAACTTAATATTCATATTCCAATAGAATATAAGTTCTAATTTACTATTAATTTGCATACTCTTTTATTGATAACCAACAGCCTTTTTTTTTTCAGTTTTGAGACTTACTAGATTTTTTTTTATTCTTCATAGTGCAGCTCATCTAAATTTTATATATAAAAGATTATTGGGACCAACTTAATAATAAATATTTGATAAATTTTAATTTTGTTGTCATCATTGTGTAAAAAGAATGGTAAGACAAATTAATCCGTGAGTGTTAATGCATACATTATTTTTTTACTAATTGATGTAAAGATGATAGTTTTAAATAATAAAAAAAAGGAAATGTAATATAAATAAGAAGAAAAAAAGAAAAAAAATGTTAATAACAAATGGAGAGTGGGTTGTTGCATTCACAACCTCATTTTTTAGATTTGTATTCTCATGGTGAAATGATAAAAATACTCGTGTTTCAATTTTTATATCAACTATACTTTTTCCTTTTCCTCCGGTTCATCTTATTCCTCTACCACCCAATTTGCCAATTGCTGCTTATGTTTGTGTGAGTGAGAGGTCCTCTCGAAACAACATTGATATTTTATGAACTGCTTCTGACTTTGTTGCCCCTATGTGTCTTTTGAAAATGATCATTTTTTTTTTATTTTGCTTCATTATCGTTGTTGGTGGTGTATTTTATAATAGTCGATTTGAGACATTCTAAGATTGCATAATTTGTGCATTCTAAATTGTGCATTTAAAAAGTATTTGTTTTTTTCTTTAAAATTAACTACTAATGAAATCATTTGCCACTTGACATAGATATGTCTTGGACTAGAGGTGAAACATTTCAAGTCGAAGCTAAATTGAGATTGACGACGTCAGTCCATAAAAGAGATTGAGAACAAATTGTCACTGAAATTGATGCAAATGTGTTGCCAAATGATATAGGAGTACATGACGAGCAATAAGGATTTGTTAGTTGACCTTATGATATGTCCTTACTAGTGAGTTATGTTGACCACGTGGCCTTAAGACTATGGGAGGGTGAGGATCGAGGGAATTTGAAGTTGGTCTCTCAAAGATGAAAGTTAAGTAAATTTGTGATCATTCATCCTCAAATTGAGGTCGCAGTGATTAACATGAGTTGTTGTTACTATGCAACATTAACTACGATATCACTAATAAGAGTCTCATTTCAGTCTTTGTAAAAAGGTGGCATTACAACATCAAAACTTTCCATATTTCTATTTGTGAGATGACAATCACATTGGATAATATGACAATTTTTTCATACGTAACATCGGATTTCAAATCAACGTAAATATTGTTGGTTGAGTTCCTTGGGGTGGAGTCCGGTGATGTTAAGACAAAGTTGAGGTAGTGTCGTGGTGCACATATTAGACTCAGTTGGTTGCACGAGGTCTACAAAGAGTGCATCGTCTAGTAGAGATGAGAGTTTGCAACTCAAACTTATTTGTTGCATCTTGTTAGGTGCATCATATTCATTGATAAAAAGTATTTGTTAGTGTGTTCTACTTTGGAACTATTCAATAATCTGGGCATGCATGAGGAGTTTTCACACTCACCCACATGTATGACTAGCTAGGAGATACTTGTTTTGCCTAAACAAAGCAGTTGAGTGGTTATGCCATACTTTTACATGTAAATAATATACATAATTTGAACAACTTAGATTTATTTTTAGTTGATTAGATGAATAATATTTTGTTCATGATGAAATAAACTTGGATATATGAGCACTTTCCAGTGATGAGAGGGAAGGATATGAATCCCACATATCAGAAGGTTCTCCCTCAGGTGTCATGTTTTGTATTTGGATGCCATATACACAGTTGGAGTTGTGTGCGTTGAGTTAGATGACGTTACCCATGATGGGGTGATCTGAACTCCTTATGACGAACATCTTCCTAACAGGTCGTTTGAGGTTATATCCACGTTATTGGGATACATTCAGCTTGGTACGTGCTCACCACCATTTCCCAAAGTGTGTCCTACGATATTTTAGGTATGAACATACAATTCCTCGATCTCCTTCACCCTTTGAAGGAGGTGTAAAAAAGTGGTTATACTCAAGCGTACAAGGTTTATGTTCAATCTACTCCGGCTGAAACATGCGTTTGAAATATTAATCATATATACATATAAAAATAAATAGAGTAGAAGGAAAATATTCAATTGCTATGAGTAGATGATTCTGCAAATGTTATCTCAATTGTTTGTGTTGATGTATACGATTAATTATGAAAACCATCCAGCCTCGAAACATTTGGCTACGAAGATTGGAAGCAGAAAAAGGATTTTAGAAGACTCTCATCTCAGGGAGAATTAATGTTGTTTTCTTTTCCATTTTTATCTAGTTTTATAAATATTATACAGAGTAGTATAAACTTTATTTTGGACTTGTATTTGGGCCATTTTCTTGGGCCAATTTTCATGGGCCATGTATTGGGCCAATGAGTAGGGTGTAAATAGAAAAAGAAAGAGTCTAGCTAGAGTTACAATTGGGCTTCCTTGGACCCAATGCAACTCTAGACCATCTAAGGTGCACAAATAAATTACTAGAGTGCAAATAGAAAGCATGGAGAGGTAAGGAAGGTATGAAGGTCCACATGTCATCTCCTTAATAGAGAGGATTGCCACCAATGCCAAAAGGACATTTGTCTTCATGGGAATGGAGAGGATTCTCTCTAATTAGAGGAGGACACTTGTCAACCTCTAATTTGAAAGGATTTGCTCCAATTAGAGAGAGACATTTGTCCTTCTATGGGTGGAGAGTTTTTAGGGTTAAAGTTTGCACCTTGGCTGCCCATAGCACTATAAATACAAGTGCTAGCCCCCATGTAAATTAGATTTGAATTAATAATGAAATGTTGCCCAAGTTGCTAGCTCATTACTTTCAAGTTTGCACTTCTATTAGTGTTTTGCTTGAATCTTCTTAGAAGTTGGCCACACCTCTTCTAAGCCTCTACTTCCCCTCTTCATTTCATCTTCTCCACACTTCCATTCAGCCATTGATGTCATTTTCAAGTTCATTCTTCCGCAACATACAAAATTACAACAAAAAAGAAGCCAAAACAAGCTAGTTTTGCATCAATTAATATTTTAGGTTTATTTATTTATGTCCAATAGTGGTCGTAATGTATGATAGTGAGAATAGAGAGGATAGCTATTTTGTGAACCAAAGGCTTTCATTTTGTGGCGATAAGGCTATAGTTTTACAGTTGACTTTATTTTCTGTTCACTTTTGATGCAACGAAAAAAGACTAACGTAAGGTCAAGAAACTTGGGGGTTTGCATTTGAATGCTAGTACCTATATATACAAATCAAGATAAATTTTTATGAAAATTGAGTTGTAGGATTTAAGGATGTGTGCATTTGCAGATCTTGACATACTTGTTGTCCTTTTTTTGTGGTATAACATCTGCTGGAATAATTGATTAATCTAAAATCTTGATTTTTGTTGCTATGTTAAATGAGATTGTGCAAATAACTATGTTAAATTGAATAAATAACCTTTTTATTATGGATGTATTCTAGTAAATGACAAGCGTTCAAATTAGCATCATCTTTTGGCTTCGCTGAACCCCTGACTGCTATTAATGATTGATGGTTGCACTTTGCAGACCACTTTCTTATCGGTGTGACACTAACTTCACATCCATTAACATGTGCAGTCAGAGACATGCATTGGTTCATATAAGTGTCACACTTGTACATACTTTCTAAGGTAGATGATGTATTGCCATGTCATTGGCCACATAGCTTAGATGATGGCGAGACAGTATCAACATCACAATAATATAATGCTTGTCTAGTGAGTAATTTATCTTGTTTTGTATCTATTGTTGTTTTACCATGACTATTTATTTTCATATTTTAAGTGTCTAATGTTATTTCAATGAATGTAGAGTATATTTAAAAGGATCACTAACATCCTACATAACATGATCGACTATTGACATGTGTTAGAAGGTACCACAACATGGGACGTAATCCATAGTGCATTGCAGTTAACCATGTTGTCACGGATGAGAAGGTTGTTTACACTAGACATCCACGTTATTTACGCGAGGGACGACCAAAACATAGTTCTTAGATAATTTTTTTTATGTACTTAGATTTTGTATTTTTAAATTAAAAAATACACTGCACAATAGCTTTTAAATATTAATATATAAAATATTCTCATAGTCTATCACAAATGTGTGTTATGTGCATAATTTATATGGATAATGTTATTATTTTTTAAAAAAATATTTTCCAAAGAATTAATTTTGTATTAAGCGTATTTCAAAACATAAAAAAGAAAAAAAAATAATTCTAATACATCTCCTTATAATTCATATTGAATATTTCAAAATACAAATTTCAAAAGGATACAATTAGAATTTGAGTTTATATGGGGTGCAACTTTAAAAGATATGAGTGCAGAATGGACAACTTCTTCCTACACCTCCATCTCTGTAAAATTACTATTTGACCTTTAATAAGAAAAACTCTTCAACACCCTTTCGTCTCTTCTCTTCTTTGTTTTCTCCATGCACCGAAAATCCTACCATTCAAAACTCAACTGTAGAAATGTAAACAATGGTCAATACCTTCTTCTGGCGATGACGAGCAAGATTGGCAGATAGGTGAAGGTGAGGTGAGGGAAAATGGTGGTGTCCTGGTGAATGTTGGAGATGTTGTGGTGGCTGTTGAAGATGTCGTGGTGGCTGTTGGAGATTGTGGAAGGTTGCATGCAAGGTCGCTTCCTAAAAGCCCAAAGCACATTCACTTGAAGTCACTGAAAACCAGACTCTCGAATTCTAAATACATTCCAAACTCTAAAATTCATAATACAATTTTGTATTCCGAATTATAGAGCTCGAAATATATTTTATGGACTTGAAAAATATTACGGACTCAAGAATTTAGAATACAAATTTATATTCCAAATTCTAGAGTTCGAAAGGTCTAAGAATTATACAGTTTGAAAATAAAATAAAAAAATTGTAACTTTTGTTAAAGGATAATTTTGAAAATAAAAAAAATTGTGGAGGTACATGAAGAAATAAATTATGGAGGTGGAGGGGCAAATTGCCTTGAAAGTTGTGGCGTACTTTGTAAAAGTCACAATTACAACTTATTTTTCCTGCACCTCCATACATTCTTGTACCATCCCATACTAAATTTGAAAATACCTTTTATCTTTCTTATGTTACTCCCATACATAATCTCGAAGATATTTTTGGATCCATAAGTGTTTTCTAGATTTATAAAATCCGAAAGCAATTTTTTTAAAAAAATATTATGGATTACATAATCCAGAAGCTAATCTTAGATCTGGAAATAACTTACAGATTATGTAAAAAATATATTTTTAAAAAATGGTATTTTGGATTACATAATCCGAAAGTTAATCTCATATCAGAAAAGACTTCTGGATTATGTAATCTAGAAGTTAATCACAAATTTGAGAAAAGACTTTCATATTACATAATCCAAATGTTAATTACAAATCTTGAAAAATACTTTTGGAATTATGTAATATGAAATCTTTAACTTTTTTATAGAAGGATATTTTAGGAATACAACAACTTTTGGGTCACAATATAACGTATGCAGGTGCACGACAAGAAACAGTCCACAAATATCAAATATTTGATTAATGGCAATTGCTTCTTGCACCATATCATTTTTTATATGCACCCGACGTAATTTTTTAAATCCAATTTTGCTCTTGCCACATATTTGCTTACGGATGTCAATATCCGGAAGTCACATATTTGTCTATGGATATTGACATCTGGAAGTGTTAGCTTTGCCTACAGATACAGACATCTGAAAGTGTCAATTTTGTCTACGGATATTGACATCTGGAAGTGTCAGCATTGCCTATGGATATTGGCATCTAGAAGTGTCAGCTTTGCCTACGGATATTGACATCTAAAACTAGTACTCTGACTATGGACATCTTTATCCAGAAGACACCATCATACTTCTAGATATACATATCCGAAAGCCATTCATCTTTAACTTTTTTTTTTTTTTTGCAATATGATGATTTTGTTACTTCTATATATGAAAAATCTGAATTCAAGTCTTTGTTTTTGAATATGGAAGTTCGAAAGTTAAATCCTTCTTTAGAAAGTTAAATCCTTCTTTATGAATATTTCCATCTAGAATTCACATTATTTACTGTGTGGACGTGAACATGAAAAAGGTATTTGGCTGATTTTTCACCAAATTGATATGTGTAGGATGAATCTGCCTTGATTAATAGGCCCAAGAATGAGCCGAAATCAAGGTAATAACAAGGCCAGGCTAAAAGACTTCATAGTCGGTACCTTAGAACTTTTTTGTTTCGTGTTCTATTAGAACAATCGTTACAGATTTGTCGTTGAGACACACCATAGCCATAACCATGGTGTTCATTGCATCACCCAACCACAAAACCCTAGCCATAGACGTAAACCCTAACACCACCACTCTCCTTCACCTAAAACTTGCAATCCAACAAACCCTAACCCTTCCAATTCATTATCAGCGCCTATTCCTCTCTCAGAGTCATCGATTAGCCGCCGCTAACGACGACGATGATTCGGTTCTCGTCTCCGATCTCGGCGTTGGACCCTACTCAACCCTAACCCTTCACGTCCCCCTCCTCGGCGGTACCAATCCTCCGGCGGTCCCCAAACCACGCTTCGATTTCTTCATCGCCAAGCCCCCTCCCAACTATGTTGCCGGACTTGGTCGTGGTGCCACCGGTTTCACCACTCGTTCCGATATTGGTCCCGCAAGGGCCGCCCCTGACCTCCCCGACCGCTCCGCCACCACCATTGGCGGCACCAGCGGGGCCGGACGGGGGCGAGGGAAGCCCGGCGAGGAGGAGGATGACGACGAGGGCGAGGACAAAGGCTACGACGAGAATCAGAAGTTCGATGAGTTTGAAGGGAACGATGTCGGATTATTCGCCTCTGCGGAATACGATGAAGATGACAAAGAAGCCGACGCAGTTTGGGAAGCCATTGATAAGAGGATGGATTCACGGAGGAAGGATAGGAGGGAGGCTAGGTTGAAGCAGGAGATTGAGAAATATCGTGCCTCAAACCCTAAGATCACGGAGCAGTTCGCTGATTTGAAGAGGAAACTGTATACTCTTTCTTCGGATGATTGGCAGAGTCTTGAGAAGTTCGAGAGTGGGGGTTATTCCTCCAGGAACAAGAAGAAGAGGTTTGAGAGTTTTGTGCCTGTGCCTGATACTCTTCTTGAGAAGGCAAGACAGGAACAAGAGCATGTGACAGCGTTGGATCCTAAGAGTCGGGCTGCTAATGGAACGGAGACTCCATGGGCACAAACCCCAGTTACTGATTTGACTGCTGTGGGTGAGGGTAGAGGTACTGTGTTATCTTTGAAGTTGGATAGGCTATCAGACTCGGTTTCTGGGATGACGAATGTGGACCCCAAAGGGTATTTGACCGTGCTTAACAGTATGAAGATTACTAGTGATGCTGAAATTTCGGATTTCAAGAAGGCTAGGTTGCTGCTCAAGAGTGTTACTCAGACGAATCCGAAGCACCCTCCAGGTTGGATTGCTGCTGCAAGGCTGGAGGAGTTGGCAGGGAAGCTTCAGGCGGCTAGGCAGTTGATACAGAAAGGGTGTGAGGAGTGTCCCAAGAACGAGGACGTGTGGCTTGAGGCTTGTAGGCTGGCTAATCCGGATGAGGCAAAGGCGGTGATTGCAAGGGGTGTTAAATCGATTCCCAATTCCGTGAAGTTGTGGATGCAGGCTGCGAAGTTGGAGCATGATGACGCGAATAGGAGTAGGGTTTTGAGGAAGGGATTGGAGCACATTCCTGATTCGGTTAGGCTGTGGAAGGCCGTTGTGGAGCTTGCTAATGAAGAGGATGCTAGGCTTTTGCTTCACAGGGCCGTGGAGTGTTGTCCCTTGCATGTTGAACTGTGGCTTGCGCTTGCGAGGTTGGAGACTTATGACAATGCTAAGAAGGTTCTTAATAGGGCGAGGGAGAGGCTACCCAAGGAGCCAGCTATATGGATAACAGCTGCGAAGTTGGAAGAAGCTAATGGCAATACTTCCATGGTTGGGAAGATCATTGAAAGGGGTATACGGGCTTTGCAGAGAGAAGGTTTGGTGATTGATAGAGAAGCTTGGATGAAGGAAGCAGAGGCGGCAGAGCGAGCTGGGTCAGTTGTAACTTGCCAAGCAATAGTTCATAATACTATTGGGATTGGAGTTGAAGAAGAAGATAGGAAGAGGACATGGGTTGCTGATGCAGAGGAATGCAAGAAAAGGGGTTCTATTGAGACTGCTAGAGCTATATATGCACATGCTTTGACTGTCTTCTTAACTAAGAAAAGCATATGGCTCAAAGCAGCACAGCTGGAAAAGAGTCATGGTACCAGGGAATCTTTGGATGCATTACTTCGTAAAGCAGTCACGTACAGACCACAGGCTGAAGTTCTTTGGCTTATGGGTGCCAAAGAGAAGTGGCTTGCTGGAGATGTGCCGGCAGCTCGTGCTATCCTCCAAGAAGCTTATGCTGCCATTCCCAATTCTGAGGAAATATGGCTTGCTGCTTTCAAGTTAGAATTTGAAAACCATGAACCTGAGAGAGCTAGGATGTTGTTGGCCAAAGCTAGAGAGAGAGGAGGTACAGAAAGAGTCTGGATGAAATCAGCTATTGTGGAGAGAGAACTGGGGAACATTGAAGAGGAGAGGAGATTGTTAGACGAAGGTCTGAAGCAATTCCCTTCATTCTTTAAATTGTGGCTGATGCTTGGCCAACTAGAGGAACAACTTGCAGAGAATGCGAAGCGACTTGATCAGACTGAGAAGCGGCTTGGTCACATGAATGGAGCAAAGAAGGTCTATGAATCTGGACTGAAAAGCTGTCCTAATTGTGTGCCTCTTTGGCTCTCTCTTGCTAATCTTGAAGAGGAGATGAATGGTCTGAGTAAAGCTCGTGCAGTTCTCACAATGGCTAGAAAGAAGAATCCTCAAAACCCTGAACTCTGGCTAGCTGCTGTTAGAGCGGAATTGAAGCACGGATATAAGAAAGAAGCTGATATTTTGATGGCAAAAGCGTTGCAGGAGTGTCCTAACAGTGGTATTCTGTGGGCAGCATCAATTGAGATGGTTCCACGTCCGCAGCGTAAAACCAAGAGTGTGGATGCCATCAAGAAATGCGACCATGATCCCCATGTTATTGCTGCTGTTGCCAAATTATTCTGGCATGATAGGAAGGTGGACAAAGCTAGGACTTGGCTAAATCGGGCTGTGACGCTTGCTCCTGACATTGGGGATTTCTGGGCATTGTGCTACAAATTTGAACTGCAACATGGAACTGAGGAGAACCAGAAGGATGTGTTGAAGAGGTGTATTGCTGCTGAACCAAAACATGGAGAGAAATGGCAAGCAATCTCAAAAGCAGTTGAGAACTCTCATCAACCAACAGAATCCATCTTGAAGAAAGTAGTTGTTGCACTTGGGAAGGAAGAGAATGCCGCTGAGAATAACAAACATTGATTTGCCAAGCTTGTAGCATCGTCACACATGTACTTGAGCTGTGCCATAAATGGTTAGTTTCTAAGAGAAATTTGAATATTCATCAATAGTTTATATTTGAATATGTCTAATGTAGAATATTGAAGGAACTTATCCGTGTTCTTCTTTCCTTTGATTTTTTTTCTTTCATGTGTAACTCTGTATTTTTGTGTATTACTCTACTGTCATCTACCCATTCTCTGATTTCTAGTTTATTTTTCTTGTGTATCATAGAATCTCCAACTTGACCTCTCCTATCAATCTGGAAAATCTGTTATTTTGTCCAGTTTCTGTTGAGTGTTCTGTTGACATGCTTACAAGCAAACCAGTTTAGCGGTATTTGAATACACAAAAGAAAACCTCAGGGTACTTGGGTACATAAACGAACCTCAAAGCAAGTTATGTAGAGTCATTTTTCATTTTAGTTTTCTGATACTAATTTCATGAAGTTCATTATTTGGTTGTTATAATTTTGCTGTAATGAAATAGCCATTCTGACAAAAGAGAGCTCTATATGCACATAATTTCCCTCTTGTATATTTTGCTTTATCGGTATTTTGTGTAAACTCTGAAATATAACGTTGATGATTAAGTGCGCTATTGTGAGTGACCCTGTGCTGCTATATTGTCTGCTGAAGTAATGACTTTTAATTTTAACATTACGATTTTCTCAACCCTTCCATTTGGTTTCGTAGCTAAACATGATTTTGATGAGCACATTTTAGTGTGTTTTCTACATGCTAAATTTTGGCCCTCTAGCTTTTCCGTAGTGGAAATTTGTTATTTTCTGAGCAGCTACATCTGTTGCCGAAACCTTGCAGCAACGGAGAACCAAGTTTCATAGTAACCATGCTCCTCTATAACAAAGTTTCATGATCCGAACTGTGCAGCGGTTCAAGTATATAGGGACCATCTGACTTAGATAATCAGATTAGGACTAATAAACAATTTCTGCGGATAGGTCAATGTAGTTAAAATCGCGAGTAAAATCGCAAAATCGTACGATGCAGCGAGTTTGGAGGCCAAACCGAGGTGACTTGGATGGCGGATCGGCGCTAGAGCAGATCGTACCGCGTAGCTCGGTGGATCGCTGCATCGGAGGCTGTCGTCAAGCTGCCTCGTACCCTAACGCGGCATGTTGTTTGCCCTAAATTTTTTTAACCTAGTGTGGCCCAGTGCGGCCCAAATCATATTTTTGAGTGAGTGAAGCGGGAAAGAGTAGAGTGGAGAGTGAAAGTTAGTGAAAAAAGAGTCACAATCAGAAACCCTAAAGAGAGAACAAGCATCGCACAGCAGAACTCCACCGGCCCCGCGGCCCCGCTGTCGCGCTTGCGTTCTCCGCCGTTTGCCATCACCGCCGCTCGCGAACGTCATTGCCGCCGCATGGAAGTGAAGAGCTGCAGCAGCTGCTGCCCAAAATAAACCCTAAAACCTAATTGAAACATTTGGGCCTTGGCCCAGTTTTAATATCCAATCTATTGCAACCCTAATTCAAATTAAGTCATTTATTTTGTATAGGAAGAGCAACTGAGCAACAGTATTAATTTAAAATCCTAAATTTATTTGGATCTTAACCCATTTAAAATATTATAAGTTCTCAATAATTTTAGTTCAAATTAGATTTCTAATCTTTTCTTTAATTTATCTATAAATAAATATATATTATAATACTATTAGTAACTCTTACGAGTCGAGTTACGATTCTCGAGTTACGATCTTTTATCTCCTCTTCGATCCTCTTACGGGTTACGAGTTTGACTACATTGGGATAGGTAGAAGCTCAATGTGATATAGGATGAGACATTAGCCAAACCAAGTAAGGCGGCATTAAGGAAAAGGGATTCTCTCAAAGTCTAGCTGTTTGACTTGTTTAGTCACTGTCGCAGGCATCAATGTGATGTATTAATGTTGACGATAGAGCAAATACCATTTGTAAACAAAATTACTGATTAATCATTGGTAGTCTAGCATTGGTTCTGTCAATCCTGATAGTTTAACATAGTAAAATTAACGGACTTGAACATCTGAAACTATATGTTGAATGTTGATCACCATTCACAAGGTAGTAATGTCTAATGGATTGTGGCAAGTAGCAAATCTTATCACAAGCCATTCAGGGCTGTTTCTATTAATCAATTCTGATCACATAATAAAAAATACTGATGTTAGAATGGACACCATCCTTGGAGACTAAATCATGATATTTAAATCCAGTTATGTGGCTTGTAGTAATGAAACAATGGAATAGGCCAAACTTGAGCCAAAGGAAATGAGGACTGTTCTTGGAAAAGGCTAAAGCATTTCATATTTCTAAATCATGAATATAAATTTTCCTGTTGCAGAATGTCAGAATTTAATTAATGCTGAATACTCCGTGATAACCACAAGCAAAATATAACATGTTCAGCAATCTGCAGCAACTTAGATCCCAATCTGTTTTGATTATAAGGTAAGTAGCAATTCTACAAGGTAGCCTGTGAATTACCAGATTTCTGAAACAGGTAGTGGGACTGTGAGAACCTGATTACCTGTATGGAACCTACAATGCAAATCTGAAGCCAGATTGTTCATATAGTGATGCATAGGTTGCCAATTCTTCCTCAGAGAACCATAGTGGTTGGGGCGTAGATGGGTTACTCAAGTAAGTCCATGATTTCCTCATTATTACCCCGCTAATGGTCTAATGGTATCTCACTTCCAGAAAAGAGTGTGTAGATTTTCCTTATAACTGACCTAACATCAAGGCGGCCAAAATTTACTTCTGCCCTCCCTGGCTCCTGATCCATTAGTTCATTACTGACAGGGAGGGAGATGAAAATAATGGCAGAGAATTATCACCTGCCACTTAATAACATAGGATCCTTTTGAAAGGTTCTGAATATCAGAGGGACCCGGAAGCATGAAAGGAACGCCTAAGGTTAGCAAGTATGTCTGGATGGAGAGCAGCTACAATACAACATAGGCTCGAATGACACCGAAGTCCTAACCAACAAGCACAGGCTGATACAGACAAATTTTTAATTACATGCAAATTAGCTTAGGTTTTCACTTGAATAAAAGAGCATTGTCTTTCCCATTTGCATTTGATATATAACCACAAAAGTATAGGAGATAAACCTGTCATTGGTTTCAGTTTTCTTCCTTGCTCTCTGTGCTACGGGGCGGCATAAATTAAATTTGAGCTGAAGTTCATAATGGAAATTTAGTTTCAGAATTGTATATTGTGTTATTTTTATTCTGTATATCATAAAACTGTGCAGTTTGAGAGATATTACTTTTGTATTGTGTAGCACATGTTGCATACCTTGCTAACTATTGCTTAATGAATCTAGAAGACCCACGACATAATCAACAAGGTCAAGTAAGTTTGCCTTTTCTGCCTCCGCTGGATGCTCAGAAAGTCCATAACCTCTGAAATCAAAGGCAATAGCCCGGTAGCATGCATTTGCTGCAGCAATGATCTGGAGCCTCCATGTATAGGAGGTTTAACATGGAGCTTCAGTCCCTTCACTTTTACGTGACTGTGCTGGATGCTCTCCATCTTATCAGGTGTTAGGATCCCGGTTTTTCACCGCAGAGTGTGGAAAAGGGCGTGGACAAAAGAAGAACCTTAAATATGTCTGAAATTGAATATTGAGATACTGTTTTTGAGTGCCAATTTTTGTTTCAATAGATATTCTTTTATGGCATATGATAAGTATACAAAGAACTGATGTTCATGTAATATATGTTTATTATAAACTTGCAGATTAATTGATTGAACTTTCTGGTTTTTACGATTGCTATGCCTTCAAGGCTAACTAGAAAACATGGATACAACCAGGGATACAGATTACATGACTTTGACACGACACATTTGAATTAATAAATACAAAACACAAGTTAAGAATACAACAGATAAAACTAGTATAAACTCGAAAAGTATTAAAATATTAAATCACAAGAAAGAATTAATGTTTTTCAATAGACTTATTACAAATTAATAAAAATTCTAAATTTATTTAATTACTTTGGTATTATACAAATCAATGCTGGTATACGTTTTTTTGTAAATTTAAGTAAAAACTTGTAAAAATATAATTAAATATTTAAAGCATTCTTGCAACGTCCATCACTATACATATTCAACTTTGTTATGACACATTACCATGATTTAGAAGCGAGTTTCGTGAGATTGAATACAATACGTTAAAAGAATTTCCATCTCAATCACGTTCATTCAAATAATGATAGTTTGGAACTGAATTGGTCAAAATTCTCTTTCCATGTTAACAAAAAAAATATATTAATGGTCGTACAACTAAGAAAGCATAGTCAGAATGTAATTTCTTTTCATATTATCTTCTGCCCCTTACTGATAGATCCCAAATCTGTGGTTGTAGAAAGATCATCCATGGAAGCAAAGTCCTCCCCAGAATTTAACATATAGGATAGACATGCATAAGTAGTGGAATTTGTGTATCCTAGGCATGACTCCACACAACCTCTTCAAATCATCGTACATTCATATGAAACATTAGCTAATAAATTAATTTGTCAAAATTGTTTTGTCCTGCACAAGCTGTTCAACTTCAACATCTGCTAACTCCATTTCACCTCCTTGCCTCTCATGTTCATTCTTAAACATGAGCTCTATCTGCTCCAATGACTTCCCTTTGGTCTCAGGAACTATCATGTACACAAAGACAATGGCAAGAGAAGAAATAGCAGCAAACACAAAGAATGCTCCAGCTACTGTAATTGCACGCGAAACAGAAAGGAAAGACATGGCCACAAGGCCACTACACACCCTATTGCCCACAGCCCCAAGTGAAGATGCTTGAGCACGTAGTCTTAAAGGGAAGATTTCAGATGTCAAAACCCAACACACAGGGCCTAATCCAACAGAAAAGAAAGCCACATTCCCACAAACAAGTAGAATTGCCAATGCAATTACAAATGATCCTTGTGGAAACAAGGAAAGACTAACCCCTATGCTAAACAAACAAATTGTCATTCCAATTGTGCTT
Organism: Phaseolus lunatus; assembly: GCA_013389735.1. NCBI lineage: Eukaryota > Viridiplantae > Streptophyta > Magnoliopsida > Fabales > Fabaceae > Phaseolus > Phaseolus lunatus. The sequence goes on from CM023861.1 coordinate 29,958,921, forward strand.
ACGAAGAGTAGTGGCCTCCTACCTTTTTTGTCAATGAGAAAGATTGCTACCAATATAAAAAGTGTCTTTGTCACACCTACAGCAACAGTAGCAGCTAGGAGTTTTGCATTATCCTCAATCCCAGCTGCTTTGAAAATCTCAGGACTGTAATACACAGTTGCATCAATTCCAGAAATCTGTTGAAAACATTGAATCCCAATTCCTGTGATCATCATTCGGCGAAGAGAAGGAGAAGGAAACAACAGTTCATACCACACAGGTTTCTCTTCATACTCCTCACAATTGGCCAAACCAGCAGCCTGCTGTATTTCTGCCAGCCTCTCCTCCACTTCACTATCACTGTCATTTGTTTTCAGAAGCACTGATCTTGCTTCTTCAATCCGGTTCTGCATTACCAACCACCTTGGTGACTCGGGAATGATGAAAAGAGCAAACCCAATGAAAACTGAGGGCAAAATCCCCACAGCAAGCATTATCCTCCAGTTTATGTGTGCTGAAAAGCCTGAAAAAGCATAATTTGATACATAACCAAGCAAAATTCCTAGATTGATGAAAATCTCTGGGAAGGTAGTGAGAAAGCCTCTGGTGGTGTTTGGTGATATCTCTGCAATATATATAGGGGCAATCAAGCCTCCAAATCCTATTCCAACGCCAGCAAAAAGTCTTCCAATCATTAGTATTGAAAATGAAGGAGCAAGAGTCATTATTAGTGAACCCATTTGAAAAATCACTGCAGCTACGGCCATTGTCCATTTCCTACCAATAATATCTGAAGTTCTTCCACCACCTAAACTTCCAAGCAGAGAAACAATGCTCAATATACCAACTAAAAATTCCTCCTTCACCTCAGATATCTTCAGATCTTCTTTTATAAATATAACTGCTCCACTCATCACACCCACATCTGACAGTTGACAAGACTAATTCATGTAAACGTTTACCAACAAATATTCATCTACTGCAAATTTACTGTTATTTAATCATAAATTGCCATGTACAATAAATTTGTTAATGTTTATAATAAACATCTCAAGAAAATAATACTAATGATTTTCTGAACGATGGATAGTGTAAAAAAACTAATATTTTTTATCTGGTTATCGTTTTAAAACAGAACCAAAAATCAGTACCCTCAGGTCCAAAGTTGAAAATGTTGGAAGTTCTTTGATGAATCACAAAAGAAAGTAAGAGACTAAGCGAATCAAGCATACCATAGCCGAGAAGGACATTGTTGAGAGAAGCAAAGGTGGCACATGCTATAACATATTTCCTGGTACTGTTCCTCCTTGCTTCCTGTTGCAAAACATCATCGTCTCCCTCTGGAAGCTCGGAGTGCATCCTCTTGTACTCGTTCTTTGATCCCAAAGCAATTCCAGACAACCCCACTTCCCTATTCCCATGTTGTTGGAACCCCATACTGTTTCCTGTTTCTTTGCAACTTGTAGAAACCTGAAATCGTGGTTGGATCTGGCTTATGAGACTACCAAAACCATGGCATGGACATGGACATGGAGATTGACCTTACGGTATACAGGGACAAGACTGAGCACCAAGTGGGGGCACTTTTGTGTCATGAAAGAAAAAAACAACCCCACTTCCTAATAGCATATTTTATTTGCTTCCATGTGTGACCTTCACTTTTATCAAAGTTTAAATGGTGCTTTCAATGCAACATCTTAAAATCTTTAACAACGATCAACAATTAAATGCCATAAACTACATCAACATGCTATATTGAATTGTTGTTAAATATAATATAGTATTCATAATTGAATTATTAGAATAAAAAAAAGACTAACAACAGAAGTTGTAGTGAGTTAGACAGAGAGCATGATGTATAAAAAAGTGATATAAACCACGCAGCTAAGATGATCAAAGGATTAAAAGACAATTCATACTGTGATCAGTCATCTCAATAATCAAAACAAGGTCTCATCACATGTTAGGAGGACCTTAATAGAAGAAGAACTGGGCATCAACCAGAACGTCAAATGTTCTTTCTTCTAGTCTTTTTATAAGACAAAGATATTGTAAATAAATTGGGCTTACTTTGGGGGTTCAAATAGAAAAATAGGCTAAAGTAGTTTCACATAGCATAATAGGGGTGTATTTATCAATTTGGGCTTGTGCCAAGTCCATTAGGGTAGGAAGGTAGCCCTAGCTTCTAGAAGCTAGGACTAGGGGTGACATTGACCAAAAGTCCAATCCTAGGCCATCCCCTCTCTTATTCCTCTTATACCCTCCCCCATTTTGTTTTTCAAGACACCCATTCCTATAAATAGTGCGTCTTACCTCATGTTATGACACATTTTGAGTGAGACTTGTGTTTTCTCTTCATTGGTCTTATCTTGTGAGAGTGATAACTCTTCAAGTGGCGGTCATCCTCACTTATCTTGGAGGATTCCACACTCCAAGTGACGTGTTCCATCATCCCAATTCCAGATCCATAAACTTTCTCTTCCTTCATCATTTTCTTTCATCTTTCATTCTGCCAACTATCTTTGTGTTTATGTTCTTATCTTTGCCTCTTTTCCATTTGGTCATACTCACCAATATTGTTTTTTTTCTTTTTATGTTCTTTCAGTTCCGCAAATCATCACTATAATCACCATATATTGTGTTTTTCCTTTTGCCCTCTAGAAGTGAACTTTCACACTTAACCACTTGTGTCTAGTAAGAATCTTCTTTGGATTTCACACTATAATTGTTAAAATTCAAAATCCTAAATAAATTGTCACCATTAAAATGGACAAATCTAAAATCAACTCATATAAAAAAAATGGTAAGAATTCATCTCATTTAGCTAAGATTTTTTTTAGATGTACATTCAAATTGAAATAGTAGTACCAAAATTAGGATCAATATTCATCACTCTTATTTTTTTTATTAAATATTCAAATTGGTCCCATGAAAGATTGAAGAGTTAGCTAATAGGTTCCCCCCTATGATTTCTTTTTATGTAAATGGGACTTTGACAAATTCACCGTCTTGCATATAAGCCATTTCATTAGTGGAAACCACCTCAGTAGTTAAGTGTCATGTAGATATGTTCTTCACTGACAGTATGTTATGTTAGGGCTTAAATGTTCTTGTTGAAGATATTAAAAATTAAATGTTACTTTTTCAATCTTTGTTTTTCTTTCAGTTTTTAGAGTTTCGTCTTCTTTTCCATCATAGAAGAAGTTGTTTACTCTAATGAAGTTTTTATGATTCAGAGTTAGCACTTGTAATTGTTTTAAAAAGTTACTCCAGTATTTATTATTTCTAGTTTTGTGTTATCTTCCATCTAATATTTAATGTTATTAATTAGTTACCCTAATTTGATTCTATAACAGAATCACAATTTGTGTAGTATGCATAGTGATAGTAAAAAGTCTAATATTTGGATGTGTGAAAGCATTATGGGTAATTCGGATGGGATTAATAATTCTTTATGTTATTTTAGTAGAAAATGGGAATACATGAACTTTAATAGTTGGAGATGCTATTATGTTAATAGGTTGTGACGAGGGTATAAAAACATTAAGAAATCTTGAAAGAAAATGTTTTACACATGTTCTTTTATAAGAGTATATGATATTTAATAGTTAAAATTTTATATTTTTTAATCTAAAAATAATAATTATCTATGAATGTTCTATTTTTGAAACTTATCACTTTTTTATTTAGATATAATGATAATTTATGGGTATAACTTTACCATAAATTTAGGGTCAATCCATGTCTAGTAAATAGTGAAGAGGACACCTCATAGTAAAGTGTTAAAGAAATACAGTTATATGTTAAGTAGGCAAGTCGTCCCTTAGACAATAAATTTGTTGGTCATGAGTCGTCCTTGAGGCAATGAATGTGTTGGTCACAAGACATTATTATTGGAAAACCTAACCAGATTAACAGAAATGACAATTGAGTTATCGAAATTTTGGGAGTTTAGAGAAACAATTAAATCTTTTGATTTCAAAATCATATTTTTTTGGTATCTTACATCTCTTACTTTCCATTACTTAAACTTATCTAACAAACACTAAGAAAATAAATCCCTACCAATATGAAGTTGAGAGAGACACTTTAATTTACTAATTTAAAGTCACTATTTTGAAACTAAACAATCACAAAAGAAGAGAAAAATGAAGAAAAGGAATCATGAAACCAAAAAAACACAAGAGAAAAAATATAGTTAAATTTTAATTATAATAAATAGTAGATATTACTACTTTTTTTAACGATTAGATTATATAATTAATCATCATTGTTTTTTAACATGATTTAACAAGTAATGTAAATCAAATTGTATGAATCACAATAAATAACATATATTTTTAAAATGAAACTATAAAATGGATAATATTTTTTTTATACCTGTTAGCTTCCAAAACTTATGTGTACAAGTGTGAATATTAAGATTGACATCCAAATTTTATTGAAAATTTGAACCTCATAATCTTTAGAGGAGTCCAAAAATTGCTTTTTCTTTTTTCTTTCTCCAACCTAGTCTAGTGCATTGAATGTTAAGATTTTCAACCTTACACTCACTTTTGAAGTAGGCCCTTAATCAGAACTCAGATCTTCACTTCCTTAGATAAGACTCAATTTGTATGGAGATTCTGAATTTTCAATTCTTCATCTTTTATGTAAGACTCCAATAAAAGTGAGGAGTCACAAATTTGATCAAGTTTCAATTCCTCACCATTACGATTCTGCATGCCTTCTTTCTTCCACAAAGCACAAATTTCTTTTGTTAGAATCATGCTGTCTTTCGCATCGAATTTTGCCTAATTGTCCAATCAATGCAATCAATCCCTTTATAATGTAAAATAATTGAAGAACTTCATTTTATAACTAAACCAAATTAGAATAACAATTAGTATTGTTATTTCATTGTCATTAACAATTTCATCAAGAAAGTAACTAACATGCCAATAAAATAACAACTCAATGACTCATTATATGAAAATTTTATTCAACAATCTATGTATCAACATCTCAATCTTCCAAAAGCCAATTTAAATATTTTCTCATTTATTTAAATCACATGACAAATTAGCAATTGTTTTTTAAATTGTTTACATTGGCTGTTAGTCGTAATCGCCTAATAAAATGAAATGCATTGACCTGGAAATCGAAATCTGAAAATCTTTGAATTAATAAAGGCCAGTCTTAAATTGGATTTATGATCAATCAAATCAACATGACATTTCATTCACGCAAAGATATCATAACATCTCCTCAAGAAATTTTTTAATGCCTTATTCAAATTTGTTTGCTGCCTAAAAATATTTGTGGATTTTTCATGTTGCCTAAGTATTCCATTAAAAAAATAATTCACGCGAGACTCCGTTTCAACATTTTATAGAATCACTAACCCAACAAAAAGTACTTATTAGAAGAAGAAAAGTAAAAGAAATTTGGTATATGATTACTTCAAAAGAATTGCAACAATTGTTGTAATTTGGCTAAAAGATTCACACTATTATCATCATTATGACGCTTTTAATATGAAAATAATATGATGAGAAAGTTGATGGACCACTTGATCCAACTAGTTTTTTTCTTATTTCATTTCGATCCAACTAGTTTCTTTTTTCTACTTCATTTCGATCCAACAAGTTTTATCCACTCTTTCATAGTTAACATTTGCGAGATTAATTCCTAACTGCTGTGCTATGGGAGGGGAGTATGATTAGTTAAAATTTTCATTAAAGACTATCTAAACTTTTCATTCTTATATTCTTTACCATGTATTAAATCTTTTCAGTTCATTTTTACCTTTTCTAATTAACTATTTCTTTTTTATATTTGAGATTAAAAACAATATTTAATAAATAAACACTTTGAGCAGTTTATAACGTGTTCCGAAATATTACTTTTAATTAGGGGTGGCAAAGTGGGGTGGGCCATGCGGGCCAGCCCGCGGCCCGCTGAAAAAAACGCGGGGCAGGTTGCATATGTCAACCCACTGACCCGCTTAGGCCCACCCCGCATAACCCGCATAATTTTAAAATGTATAAATTTTTTTCTGCATCCCCATATTTTCTTTATGTATCCTCATTTTTCACATTCCAAAATTTTTAATAACATCTTACTACGCATGTTTCGGGAAAATAATATTATGAAACCATTTACTTAATACATTTAAATAAAAAAAAATTCAAATTTTTATTCAAAAAAATATTTTATTTTAAAAATATTTCTTATACGTGCTGACCCACAGACCCGCGGGCCAACCCTTATGCAGGGCGAGCTAGAAAAATCAGCCCACAGATTCTCTGTGGGATGGGCCAACCCGGCCCGCTTTTTGCGGGCCAAGTGCGGAACGGGCCTATGTGGGGCGGGCCAACCCGCATTGCCATCCCTACTTTTAATAGTATCTTATTTAAACTTCAACTTATAACTATTTATATAGATTTATTTTTTTTATACTACTTATTAAATTAATGTTTCACATTCTTTCTTAAATAAGTATTGAAAAACTCACATCAATTAGAAATAAGATCAAATTATAGTGTATAAATAAATGTAAACTTCATCTTATAAATCAGTTTTGTAAGATTGAGTTATGTTTAAATATCACTTTTTTAAGTGTCATTTAGTGTTTTTAACATTTTATAGTATGTTTCTAACTTATAAATGCATATATTATGTTTTACAAAGAATGTTTCTTTGTTTGACCATTAAGAGGATCTCACAAGAAATGTTAAAACTAGGCAATCTCTTGTAAAGTGTGTTAGAGCTGCTTTACACCAATAACTTCTCAATAAAGGAACATCTCTCACCTCTGCATAGTACATTACCCTCACATGATCTTGACTTTTTCTCAAGAAGAGTTAAAAGATTATGTTAGCATGACTTGTTAAATGCAAGTGTACCAATCACACTATAGCAAATAATAAGTAATTATTGTTCTGCCAAAGGACTTCTGCAATACAGAACAATCATTGCAATTGATAACTAAATTAGACAAAAGAATATTTTGATAAATAGCATTGATGTTTAAAGAATTAAAATTGTGCAAAAACAATCAAAAATATTTTGGGGTTTTATCAAACATGGAGAAAGTGGAATAGATTATAAATGATACCATATTTTATTATTAGGGTTAGACTTTACCAAACTTCACTCTCATGCATATATCACTCAACTTCTCTACGTGTCTTGATTAACATAATCTCATTCATGCTTTAAAGCTTTAACATAGATTCTTGGACTGTAATCATGAATAAATTCACCATTTTAATTGAGATTCATCTAATTGAGATTTATTTTGGCCTTAACTATAATTTATGTGTTTTAGTCGCAATAGACGGTTTAATATTTCTCATAGCAGACGGTCTAACTAGATGGTCTCTAACTAGATGGACTGAATGAAGCATCTACCACTGCAAGAGGACCAAATCACATGAAAGTCCAAGTTGCTTCCTTGAATAAAAAGAAGGAAACAAAATCTGAGTTGAAGAATTAGAGAATAAAATCTACAATATCTCAAAAATAGAATTTGAAGCAAATCTTCTGTAGTGATGATCTCTTGAATTTATGAAATTAAAAAAAAATCCCTTGTTAAATGCAACAAAAACAAAGAAAATCTCATTCGAAGATATTGTTCAAGTAAATATTTTGTAAACATCTCTCGCAATAGTGCTGAATTTAATTATAATCAATGCGCAAATCTGAATAGAGTTTGAGAATAAAATATTTGGAAAAAGAAGCGAGATCAAGGTCTAGAACGGATTGGGAAAGAAAATATCTACTTGATAAATTGAAATAGAGAAAGAAAATGTTTGATAATGGTTAAACAATATGCTAAGATAGATTTTGAATTCAATTTTGTGCAATGAAAAGAAGAATATAAAAAAAGACTTTAGAGGAAAAGCACGAGCATTGTGCTTCAGTGCATTTTGTGGTCTTTTGGATCGCGGCACAACACACTTTAAACCTAGTTTTATTTTTATTTTTGCATTTGTTTTTGTTTCTTCTTCCTCATGAAAGACTAAACCTTGTGGGTTGATTCCCTTTTAATTCTCCATTGAGTTTCGAGGTTCTGACCAATAAAAGTTTTGCTTTTCAATTCTCTATAGTAGTTTGTTTTAATCTTTTGATCTTTTTAAAATTTGGTTTTTGAAAGAGGTTGTTCTCAAACGCATGTTGAGTATTCTATAATAGCATTTATTCGATTTTTCTTTATCTCCACAAGGTTGTCTAACATGAACCTCCATAGGTTTTTTCCAATTCTTTTGTCTTAGATTTTTCTACTAAAAATGGAAACATAATCTCCTTGAGTAAAAAGAGAATTTTGAAATTATTCTTCATATGCTATATATATCTTTCCAAAACTTTGGATTTTTTTTCCAATAAAGTCATTAATACAATATAAGAAAATATATATCCAACATTGATAAAAATTCAATACTAATAAATAAAAGTCAATAATAATAAAATAAAAGTTGATGCTAATTAACTAGTAGCATCGGATTTGTGTTGCATGTGTATGTGTCTCTAAAACCATGGATCTTAATTCTTTAGTATTGGCTTTTGAATGTTGAGTCTAAGCCGCATTGACTTAGTTGATGTTAATTCATCACTAATTTTTAAATTATTTTTTTAGTACTAAATTTTTTTAATCTTTTTATATGAATGTGACACCAGTAAAAAAACGAGTCTTAATAATTACTAAGGTGAGATTTGGTAAAAAAAACATTCTCTTAATATTAATGTTAAATAATATATTTGATTAAATGTAATTATACTCAACATTATAATTTTATTTTTCATTGGTATGAATTTAATGTTCTTTGTGTTCTAAATTAAGTCTTCAATATTTTGTAATTTCAATTGTTATGTACGAGATTTGATTTTGGTTAGTATTGTTTCACTCTTTGATGAAGAACAAAACATCTGTCTATTATTCTTTACATGCATCTGCTATGTTTAAATTATGATTAGGGTCTTTATTGGCATTCATGCTATCTCTAAGTTATTTTAATAGAGAATTTAAAAAATTGTAATCAAAATTATTTATACTTTAAAATGGAAATGATAGTATATATATATTTTTTTCAAATTTGAATACTAAGAAGATCACTATTTACAATAATGATATTAATGAAATGTAGGAAAACATCATTTTTGATAGTTTTGTTATTTTGATATAAATTACACTAACACATTCTAAATTAAAATTTAATTGTGTAATTAATAAAAATTAATAAAACTCTTTATCTAACTTTGTTTAATTAGTTTTTACAAAAGACATTATATTATAAATAGAGATCATTTAGTTAATTATTCTCCATAATCATTCATTCATAATGAATAACTTCATTTTTATCTTTATAGTGACTTTCTTATTCAGTGATTTTAATAAAGGAGTTAATGACTAAAAGATTGTGCACACTTGACCACAAGGTTTTTCTCACGAAAATCCCAGCATAGCAACAAAAGCAAAACAATGAAGTTCACTGTTCATATGGCCATTCACCAACTCCTTTCTACAACCATCAAAGTGTCAAACTACAGAGATACTAACTAAGAAAAAGGTAAGGTTTCTATTTAAATTTCTTAATATAATATTATTTTGATATGATATTGGAGAGATGATACTTTCTATTATTTATTTTGTAAGATCAGAGGAATTCAAAGTAAACTCAAATAAGATTGGCCAGATTATTTTGGGCAAGACTGGACAGTTTGGTTTCACGAGTGGCATGAGCATGGAACCTGCTCTAATATGATGTCATTTGATTTCTTCATGTTGGCATTAGATATTTATGCAAGAAATGATCTTCAAGCAATACTTAAAAATGTAGGTATAATAATTTCAGTTGTGCTGTTATGTGGTTATTTTAGGTTGTAAAATTCTTGTCAATTTAATTCTTGTGAATAAAAACTAACAAAACGAAAATCACTATTTTAATTTTAGTAGAAAAAAAACATTGTTTTAACTTTTTAGACTAACACTATAACCACTCGTGAAATTCTTATAGTTCTAAATAAAGAAAATTATTTCATTAGACCCTAAGCATTCCAGAACAGGGTCTTGCAGCATTAAGCTGGGTTTTTTAGAATTCGAGGTTGCATAACTCTTCAAAAATAATAATGAACTTCAAAAACATTTTCGTTAGGTACAGTACAATATAATCTTAGGTACAACATAATCTTTAAGTATGCGTGTACGTATTGTTCATTTAATATTTTACTTATTAGATGAAGTGAAAATTGTAATATCTTATATAGTTTGTTAGACGAAATAGAGTTTAAATCTTTTCTCTAATTTTGATTTCTTAGTTAATTTATATTGTTCTAATTAATCTCTTGGATGTATGATTCAAGAGGTAAAATAGAAGCATCTCATAAGTAGACGCATGGATACAAATGGGCTATTGAATACATTAATAAACGAATACTTTATTGATAAGATTTGATTGAATTTGATTAACACATGTGTGATTTAGTTTAGCCCTGTGTGAGAATTAAAGGATGGTAATCTTTAGATAACTTGTGAAAAATTTATTAGTGGAAGAACTTGAGAGTTACCTACTTTTCATTCATCTTACAACATCTATTATATTTTCCTGCTAAATAAACACAGCCCCCATTTACTTTACTACTATTGCTAATTTTTGTTGCTTGTAGATAGGTTTAGAATTTTGTTCACTGGACTCACTATTAGATTCGTTGGAAAATGACTTGAGATCATCTGACATTATCTATATTATCATCTTTTTGGTGTTAGACGGTTTATCACTATGTTAAATGGTCTACATTAGAATCTTTATAATTTTATCGCAAAATGAAACTTATCATGTCTCAATGGTTAGGAAAGAATTTACAACATCTATCTTCCCAGTCTCTATAAATGGGAGTAATCTTTGAAGAAGGAAGAAATTTTGCATAAATAATCCTATAATGATTTAAGTAAATATCTTATAAATCTAGCTTGTTCATATAACATTGTAATGTTCTTTAGCAAACTTAAAAAAGAGTGAGCCTCATATTGTATTCGTGTTAGAACATTATTCCTCTTTTAGTGAGTAACCATGTGATTGTTTGATCACATATTCTTTTAACTAAGAGTATTAACCAAAAGTGACTATGTTCCAAACAAAACTTGGTTGTTTAACTAGAAGTGTTTGAGTTCTAAAGAGTACTTGATTGTTTACTAAAAGTGCTTGAGTCCCTAACAATACTTGATTGTTTAACCAAAAGTGCTAAGATCCAAAAAAAATACTTGTCTTGCATTTGCAATGATAGTTTGTTTAATGGAACTTGATCAAGTTAATCAAGAACTAGACATAGTCTTGGTTAATAAATGAGTCAATATAAAAATATCAAACTTAAATCTTTTTTTTACTCTTAAACTCTTAGCTTGCATATTATTAGACTGCTATCTAACTTTAAAAAATGAGAGTCTTTTGAATTAGATTTGTAAAAATATCTTGATAACGGATCTGTCTAATTAAATTTTGTCTGATTGTTTTCAATAAGATGTTACTCTTATGAAAAACTACAAAAGGTACACAATTTAATCTTCAATTTTTGCTTATTTCACTTACTTTCTACAATTTATGACTGTTTCATTTTCAACAATGATATTAAAGCTATTCAAAGCGTATCTTAATCAAGTTTGTTGAGTCTTGTGTCATCCATTATTTGGTTTCTCCTAATCTCATATTTAAGATTTCAAGTCCAGCATGAGAGAAATATTAAATAGCTCATATCGACTAAATATAAAAATAAATTATAATACATAAATGTAGGTATATAACACATTATAAACTAAATTTGTAAGATTAAATTATATTTAAATTTTACTTTCATAAGAATAAAATAGGTTCTATATAACATAAATATATGACATATACTTAATTATATATATATATATATATATATATATTTAAATTTAATTTAAAATATTTTAAGCTATTGTATAAGATTAATAATAAAATATACGACGAAAAATAATCTAAAGTAAATAATATAATTATAATTAATTAATTAACAATTTTTTTTTCTATAATTTAAAATTAATAAAAACTAAATTAGAAATACCCTCAAATATAATTTTAACCAATAGCGTTACGATTGATATAATTAAACGCTTCTATTCGTAGCATTTTACATTATCAGTTACTTTAAAAAATATTTATTAAATATTTATAACTTAATAATTTTTTGCTACTAAACTTTTCATGTTTTGGTTAGTTTTCCAACTAATTTTATCAAACATTCTCTATACATGTGTATAATGAGGTTTCAAAGTAGAATAACATATTTAATAAGTTGATTAGATGTAAAATTTCATCTATATAACAGTTGAAGTAGGGAAGTTTATACTTAAGTTAGTGTCTTATGATAATTCATAATATGATATTTAAAATAATTAAATTTATATGAATACATTAAAATATTATAAAAATATTTTAATTGTCTAAAACTTACTAAATCAAGATTGATTTTTAAATTTTTTTTTTCTGTGTCAGTTCATTACTCGTGGTTTAATGTTTTGCTGCTTCCTAAAAATACATTTTATTTTGTATTTGGAGGTATAAATTATATATATATATATATAATTATATATATATATATATATACTTTAATTAAAATAGCTTTTTAATCCTTATAACATAATACTATTTTAAATACTTTCCTATATATTTGAATTCAAAACTAATTTTACTTGTATTTATAATTTTTTATTTGATTTTTAGTTTCACCCGGTGTCTTTTACTTGTCTACTACTTAGTACAGCTATAAATAAGGAATTACAGTGAAAAATATAATAAAAGAAATTAACACTTATTATTATTATTTTGGAATGGACTCTTGAGGTCATAAATTTCCATTTGAATTATACCAACTGCAATTTTTTTTAGTATCCTTGTTAGTGTTTATTTTCATAATCTGGCATCAAATCCTTATATATTATCATTGTGTATAACAAAAGTATATTATATATATAATATTTTTTTAATGGATACTAGACCTCGAAATGAGTTGGTACCTTTAATTTATTAGTTTATTTTAGTCCGTTACACCTATCTAGTTAAACTAGATGGTTAAAGATGAGACTAAACTAGAATCTCAATTAGTCTTCTTTTTATATTAAAATTAAAATGAAAAATAGTTTAATTTTTTTTATTATATTAGCTTTAAGATGCAAAAATGTAATATAGTATTTCAATTTAAATCAATAACACTTATAAATTAACTTTTAATAATTAATTATAATAAAATAATTTAATATGATAATAATTATTTTTATTTATTTTATTATATTAATTAATCAATTAAAAATTTAGAAAATAATTAAATTTGTTTCTAACATACATATGTAACAAAATTAAAAAAAAAAATTAAGAAAGCTAATGGACTGACATGATAACCTATCTAACCGACGAGTCAGCATTTTCAGATCACTTTATTATGATGGGCTAGCCCACCACATTTTGACACATCAATAATAAATTCAGGCTAAAAATGGATAGACTAGCATGTTTGCTACCCCTACTTGATTAGTTATTAAAAAGAAACATAACTTATCTAATAGGTAAATTATGAGGCTTATTAAAAAGCATGAACTAACTACTCATCAATATTATAATTTTATTTTTGATTAGTATGAATTTAATGTTCTTTGTGTTCTAAATTAAGTCTTCAATATTTTGTAATTATAGTTGTTATGTAGGAGACTTGGTTTTGATTAGTATTGTTTCACTATTTGAAGAGGAACAAGACATTTGTCTATCATTCTTTGCATGTATGTGCTATGTTTAAATTATGATTAGGGTCTTTATTTTCATACTATATCCAAATTATTTAATAGATAATTTTAAAAAATTATAAATTAAAATTATTTATACTTTAAAATGAAAATGATAGTATATACATTTTTTTTAATTTGAATATTAAGAAGGTCACGATTTACAATAATAATATTAATGTAATGTGGAGAAAAATCATTTGTGATAATTTTATAATTTTGTAAATTACAGTAACACATTCTAAATTAAAATTTGATTGTGTGATTAATAAAAATTAATAAAACTCATTATCTAACTTTGTTTAATTAGTTTTTACAAAAAGATACGATACTATAAATAGAGATCATTTACTTCACTCATTCTTCATAAACATTCATTCGTAATGAATAACTTCATTTTTGTTTTCCTAGTATTTTTTTTATTTTATAGTTGTATTAAAGGATTTGATTAAAAGATTATACAAACTTTAACCACTATACTTCTGTCACGAAAATACTTACGTAGCAGCAAAAGCAAAACAATGAAGCTCACTACTATTCATAAAAATGGCCAACCACCAACTTTTTCCTATAACCATCAAAATGTCAAAGTAACATAAATACTAACTAAGAGAAAGGTAAGGTTTCTATTTAAATTTCTTAATATAATAGTATTTTGATATGATATTGAAGAGATGAAACTTTCTATTATTTATTTTGTTACTAAATACAAAGTACACTCAAGGATTGATTTTTTAAATTTTTATTTTTTTCTGTGTCAGTTCATTACTCGTAGTTAAATTTTGCTGGGAAGTACCTTTTGTGTGTGTTTGGAGGTGTAAATTTTATATATATATATATATATATATATATATATATATATATATATATATACTTGAATTAAAATAGCTTTTTAATCCTTATAACATAATATTATTTTAAATACTTTTCTTTATATTTGAATTCAAAAATAGTTTTAATTGTATTTATAATTTTTTATTTGATTTTTAGTTTTAACCAGTTTGTCTTTTAACTCTTGTCTACTACTTAGTAGAGCTATAAATAATGAAATTACAGTGACTATTAATTATTGTTGAAAAATATAATAAAATAAATTAACACTTTTTATTATTATTTTGGAATGGACTCTTGAGGTCATAAATTTCCATTTGAATTATACCAACTACAATTTTTTTTAGTATCCTTGTTAGTGTTTATTTTTATAATCTGGCGTCAAATCCCTATATATTATCATTGTATATAACAAAAGTATATTATATATAAAATATTTTTTTTATTATTGTATGTATAGTAGTTAGCTTGATTGCATGGATAGTAAAATGGGTACCGGATTTTGAAATGAGTTGGTGTTTTAACTTATCAGTTCATTTTAGTCAGTTTTACCTTTTTGGTTAAACTAGCGGGTTAAAGAAGAGATCAAACTATAAATTTTTACATTAAAATTAAAATAAAAAGTAGTTCAAAAAAAATTATTATATTTTGCATTATACCTCTAGGATGCAAATATGCAATATAGTATTGTAATTTGAATCATTAATACTTATAAATTAATTTTTAATTAATAATTCTAATAAATTAATTTAGTATGATAATAATTATTTTTATTTATTTGAGTAAAAATATTAGTTAATTAATTAAAAACTTAGAAAATATTTATATGATTAAATGTGTTTTTAATATACATATGAAACAAATTTTAAAAATAAAAAATTTAAAAAAAAAATTAAGAAACCAATTGAGTTAACATAATAGTCTATCTAAAGGACGAGTCAATATTTTCAGTTCACTTTGTTGTGGTGGGCTAGCCAACCACATTTTTGACATGCCAATGACAAGTTGGGTAAAAAAATGGCGAGACTACCTTTCATTGATTAGTTAATAAAAAAGAATATAACCTATCTAATAGGTTAATTATAAGACCTTTTAAAAAGCATGAATTAACTACTCATCAACATTATAATTTTATTTTTCATTGGTATGAATTTAATGTTCTTTGTGTTCTAAATTAAGTCTTCAATATTTTGTAATTTCAATTGTTACGTAAGAGGCTGGGTCTTGATTAGTATTGTTTTATTTTTTAATGAAGAACAAGACATTTGTATATCATTCTTTGCATGCATGTCTTATGTTTAAATTATGATTAGGGTCTTTATTGGCATTCATGCTATGTCTAAGTTATTTAATAGATAATTTAAAAATTGTAAATTAAAATTATTTTTCAATTTGAATATTAAGAAGTTCACAATTTACAATAATGATATTAATGAAATATGGGAAAAGATAATTTTTGATAGTTTTGTAATTCTGAAATAAATTAGAGTAACACAAACTAAATTAAAATTTGATTATGTAATTAATATAATAAAACTCATCGTCTAACTTTGTTTAATTAGTTTTTACAAAAGATATGATACTCTAAATAGAGACAATTTAGCTCACTCATTCTCCATAAACATTCATTCATAATGAATAACTTATTTTTGTCTTCGTAGTGTCTTTTATTTCATGGTTCTATTAAAAGATTTGATTAGAAGATTACATAAACTTTAATCACTATACTTCTATCATGAAAATACTTAGCAACAAAAGCAAAACAATGAAGTTCACTATTCATATGGCCATCCACCAACTCCTTTCTACAACCATCAAAATGTCAAAGTAAATACTAACTAAGAGAAAGGTAAGGTTTATATTTAAATTTCTTAAGAGAAAGGTATTTTGATACGATGTTGAAGAGATGACACTTTCAATTATTTATTTTGTTGGATTACATGAATACAAAGTACACTCAAGCTTACTAAATCAGGATTGATTTTTTTTAAAATTTTTTTTTAGTCATTACTTGTGGTTTAATTTTGCTGCTTCCTAGAAGTACATTTTTTGTGTGTTTGGATATATATATATATATATATATATATATATATATATATATATATATATATATATATATATATATATATATATATATATACTTTAATTAAAATAGCTTTTTAATCCTTATAACAATATTATTTTAAATACTTTTCTATATATTTGAATTCAAAAATAATTTTCCTTCTATTTATAATTTTTTATTTGATTTTTAGTTTAACCAGTTTGTCTTTTACTCTTGTCTACTACTCAGAGCTATAAATAATGGAATTACAGTGACTATTAATTGTTTTTTGAAAAATATAATGAAAGAAATTAACACTTTTTATTATTATTTTGGAATGGACTCTTAAGGTCATAAATTTCAATTTGAATACGCCAACTAACCAACTGCAATAGTATCCTTGTTAGTGTTTATTTTTATAATCTGGTGTCAAATCCTTATATATTATAATTGTATATAACAAAAGTATATTTAATATAATTTTTTTTTAATTATTGTATATGTATTAGTTAGTTTAATTGCATGGATGGTAAAATGGGTACCAGACTTGAGTTGGTGTCTTTAACTTGTGAGTTCGTTTTACCTGTCTTGTTAAACTAGCGGGTGAGACCGAACTAGAAAGTTAATTAGTTTTTTTTTATATTAAAATGAAAAGTAATTTAATTTTTTTTAAAAATTATATTACTTCTAGGATGCAAATATATAATATAGTATTATAATTTAAATCATTAACACTTATAAATTAATTTTTAATTATTAGTTATAATAAAATAAATTAATAAATTAATAAAATAATAATAATAATTTTATGTAATTATAAATATTTATTAATCAATTAAAATTTTAGAAAATATTTATGTAATTAAATTTATTTTTAATATACATATATAACAATTTTAAAATTACAAAATTTTAAGAGAAATTTAAAAAACAAAATTAAAAAAATAGCCCATTAACCTTTTCTTTACTGGATAAGTTAATATTTTCAGTCCACTTTGTTTTGGTGGGTTAATCCACCATATTTTTGACGCACTAATAACTATTTGAATAAAAAATGATTAGACTAATCCTGCTTACCACCTTTACCACCTTGTACTTGATTAGTTATTAAAAGGGAACATAACTCATCTAATAGGTCAATTATAAGACCTATTAAAAAACATGAATTAACTACTCATCAATAGTATTTGAAATCAAGTTAAAGAATAAATAAGATCCTCTAGAAATCAGGGATATATTAATAAACTAACCAAACTTATTAGGAAATTGACTTATCTCTAGTCGTTGTGGTATCTCCAATACACATTCTTTCTAACGAGAGTTGTCAACGTGTATGTTGAATTATATATTTAAGGGTGATCCAATGGTAGTTTGTCTAATAAGGCTAACAAACTCTCGTTAGAGTCTATAATAGCAACTTAAATTATTTTAAAACAAATTAAAAAATATTTTCACTTATGGTTAATAAATTGAAAAAAAGTTCTATAATTTCATGCAATTTTTTATAATATAAAATAATTATAAAAAATTGTTTGGTTTTTATTTAAAAAGGAAGACAAAAAGATAGGGTGGAAAAAAGTGATTTATTTTTTAACATTTAACGTTTATATATATTTGTCCTAACTTTGATTTTCATTTTCACTTTGAGAGCTCATAATCTGCATTTGTAGGTGAAAAATTTGACTTTAAGTCTAACTCAACTTTAAATTTATAAGATAATGTTTACATCTACTTATATACTATGAAATATTATTATCTTTAAATGTAGGATTTCCAACAAAAATGCATATAGTCACTCAACTTTGAATGCTCTACTTAGAAAATCTAAACAATTATTTTTAAACTCTGAAGAACAATTCCTCTTTATCCCTTATCTTCACTTTTAATTGATCTTCTTAAAAGATATCTATAATAGCATCTATTATTTTGGATGTTTAGGAATGACTATGTCAATAGTTTAATGAAATCTTTAATGTTTTTGTCATATAAGTAAGCAATTCAACATAAATGCGTTTGAAAAATCTTGCAAGGTTCTTTTATGCTTATATTTTATGTGGTTTTAAGTTTGTGATAAACAACCATATAAGCTTCATTCTTGGTAGATATAGATGTAATGGCTAGTTAGCATTAAACATGATGTTGCTTGTTACTTGAAGTTTGGGTTATGATGAGGATAAGGTATTATTAATGTAGAATCCATACAAAAATAGGTGATGGATACAATTCAAAAAGTGGGAAGCAATTATGATTTATGCTATATGTTTGTTGGGAAGGCAACTTGGAGAAAAATGAAGGAAATTTGAACCCCACTTACCTCTCAACTTGCTCAAGTTGTTTTCTTTTCTTTTTACCTACTCACTTTTGCAATGCATTTCATCAAACAATTGGTTGATTTATTGGTTGATTTGAATTCTTTGTGTGATCAAAACAGGCTTATACAACTATAGTGTACGCAACTATGATTTAATTAGCTAATGGAAACACTACAAATAACTAACCCTATCTCACTTTTTAAGTTATTTTGAGCATGGATGAGGTTTTGCAAACTTCATATACTTTTGATATCCTTACAAACTATGAAGAAGCAATGCATGATGTAATATCTCAAATTGCTAAAAAATAATAAAAAAACATATATGAAACTAGATAGATACTTTAATTATACGTGAGGGGAAGTTTATCTAATATAATGCCAACATCATTTTCAAGAGTACCTTCCTTAGAACTCTACCTAATATGTCTTTGTTAAACTCTTTGTCAATTGAATTTGGATCTACCTATACGACATGTGAGGTGAAGCTAGCTCATTCTTCCATTTTATTGGTTTTTATAATTTTTTTAACTTTTATAAAAAAATGTAAATTATACAAAAACTCATTGCTGTCAACCAGTGATAGAATATTTGGATAATATACAAAGATTTATATTCAAAAGATTCTCTTTATCATAGCTCTATAAAAAAATTATAGAACATCTCTTCAGATTAAACATCACTCTTCACATATAATACCTACTTCATTTTGTTTTCTATATTAATCTTTACTTTCAGATTCCTCTCCATAATTTGTTGCTGCTATGTATAGCACACCAAAATTTGGTAAACACCTATATAAAATCCAAATTGAAAATCATCACACCTTATAATGGACCAATATGCATGTAAGAAATCAAATAACATCGGATAACATTTACTAAATATTATATTATTTAATACCTTTTAAAATTTTATTACATAAATAAATATACACTAAATTTTATATTAATATGTGTTCTGGTATAGATAATAGTTCTACATCCCTTAAAAGTTGAGGTGCAAAATAATTTAGTTACACATTTTTCTCATAACAATCTGGTACATTTTTTAAGGACAAAAGTATGATGAAACTCCAAACTTCAACGGACTAATACACCTAATTCCGTGATGAAGCTTCAAACTCTGAAGTGAACAATGTCTAATGATATTATCTCAATCAAGTTTTACATTGCTTAAGAGTCAAGATTAAGAATAATTTATTTATATCTCTCTCCCTTAATCCTTTAAGACACTTATTAAGAATAAATTTGCAATTAAGCTTCAAACTAAAAAGTAGACAATATCTCAGATATGATATTAAATTTTTCATGATTATATTCATAAATTAAAATTTATTTCTATTAAAAGATTAAATTAAAAACTAGTGATAGTGTTGTGTATGTAAAAAAGTGAGTTTCAATGTAACTTATTTTTACAAAATTGATTTATAAAATAAAAATTATTTCTAATTATATAATATAAATTTACTTTATCTTTAGTCTATATAAGATTTTCAAAAATAGATACCAAACAAAATGTTATACTTGGTAAAAATTTATTTTTTTGGAAAGGTTTATTAATTATATAATTTATTTATAACGGGCAAAGGTTGATGAAAGTTCCCTTCCATCACAAGAGCATTAAAAGATTAGGTTTGGTTTAGATGAGGATGAACAGTAACCTTAATTAACTATGGCTACGTCACTAGCATAGCTTCCTGCTCCAAGATATTTTGTTTATCGTTTAGTATCATTACCTTGTACATGAATATGATCGTGATCATGGTGTATAATTAACCACATGATTTGGATTAAAATCATTATTAATCAATGTTAAAGCTCATCGTTATCGTGCCGTCGCAAGTAAGAAATATGATGATCTCATGGGCCGGTGATTGGGCCCACTTCTGCTAACCATACTTAATTATCCTTTGAAAATAAAATATTAGTTGCAATTATTAACGTGCAAAGTCTGCGTTTACTTTTGTCCTTATTTGCATCTTGTTTGTTCCAAGATAGAAGAGACACTTTTGGATTCTATAGTTGGTGGGATTCACAGTCCATACAATTAAAGACCGTTTTTTCTTTTATTAAAGACCTTTTATAATTAGGGGAAATATATCAAGAGAAGGAAACAAAATATAAAATATAAAATAAATACAAAATATTAAAAAGTCACATATAAAAGGAAAAATATTAAATAAATAAATATGGTAGAGTATCTGCAGTAAATATTAATATTCTTAAATTAATTTGTAACATTGATGTCTTTTAACAATATTTTTTTTTCTTTATTTCTTTTAAAATATTGGACTTATAATATCCAGTTCTTGTTCTATAAGAGAGCGCATGCTCAATGATGAACGAGTTCGATATTTTCAGACTTTGTAGTTAATCATTCGTATTATTATATTCACCCAAAAAAGTTATTTAAATTTTCTATGAAACTTCTTAATTGTTTTTATAGAAAATGGAGTGAGAAGAAGAAAATTGTAAGGACCTGAAAAATTAAATTGGAATAAAAGAGTTATATTTTAAATGAATTCTAAGTATGTTTTTATTTAAAATAAAAAGGGAGGAAAAGTTAAGTTAGAAGGCTACGAGGTCGCCGGTCGCCTGCTACACATGAGCGCCAGGTGGACGTCGCCAGGGCGCGAGAGGCATGCAGGCATCGCGTGGGCGCGAGGCATGCGGGCATTGCCAGGGCGCGAGGCATGTGGACGTGGTCAAGGCGCGAGAGTTATGAGGGCGTCGCCAGGGAAGACATCGGTCGTCCCTCAGAGGAAGACATCGGTCGTCTTCCAGGGCGAAGGAGACATCGGTCGTTCGCCAGGATGAGTCAGCAGTGGAAAGTTATCGCGCGACGACGAGTTTCACACAGAGAAGGTAAGACCCAGACTCCCAGCATGAAGCGTAGGGCATGCGCGCCACGTAGACAAAAAGGGTGGTTCAGAATAGTGACATCAGAATGTTGGCATGCGCGGGAGACACTCGCGGTCGTACTGTTCAGAGCAGTGGCTGGCATGCACAAGCGACAACAGTGGCAGTACTGTTCAGAGCAGTGGTTGGCATGCACCAGAGACAACAGTGGTCGTACTGTTCAGGGCAGTGGTTCTCAGACTTCTCTGCAGAGTGGGTGTAGCAGCTGCTTTTGATGGATAAGTTGGTTTAAGATGCAGAGACCCACTGCGGAGAGAAAGGAAAAACATTGCAGCTTTCAAAGAGAGATAGAGCGAGTTACCTCCCTTCTCCTCCAGATATCTCCTTCGCGCTGCGATTCTAACACCTTCACACGAGAGTACGACGAGCGACAGCCACCATTAGAGCACCTGGGCAGTTCTCTGCAAGTCCTTCAACCAGACGCGAAAACAGAGCCAAGGCGTTCTTCAAGCTTTGTTGAGTTTCGGAACTCTAGGTGTTTGCGCAAGTCCAGGTAAGGGAAGCTAGACTTCATTTTCAATACAAGCCATAGTTTAGCTATTTCTGAAGTAAGGGCGACGTGGTCGCCGGTTTAGTTTTCATCTTCGTAAATGCTCTGTTTCATGTGTTTGGGCGACGTGGTCGCCAGTTTTATGTGCAGACTTCGAAAATACCCCGTTTTGAACCAGGTCGCTGGTTTTGGCGCTGTTTTACGAACTCCCTGTTTTTGGTGTTGCTTTGAAACTGTTTGAGGCTTAAATGTGATATTCGAAAATCTGAACCTTTGAAATGATTGTTGCTGTGATTGAATCATTTATTTGAGTGGAATGAATGTCTTGAATGCTGTGAATGTGAGATCAAAGCATAGTATTTTCAGGAAAGAAAATACCGTGTAAGATCGTATGTAATGTGTATTGACCTGGGGCTTGTCTAGAAGGAGATATCCTGACTCTGCTGATATAATGGAATCACGTAGATGAAGTTATTCAGTTGTGGAGAGTCGAAGGAGGTTCATACGTATGGGTGAGTTGTTCAAAAGGGAACGAGCTCAACCTGTTGTGTGGATTAACCCTATCATGCTTGGATGGTGATGGTACTAAGATTATTTTATGCGCATAGCTGTGTGGATTCACAGCGACCCTGTGTGGATTTCACAGGGGTATGGTATGATAGGTGCAAATCTCTGGGCCTGAGTCAACGCACAAGTAAATCCGGAAGTAGTGTCAAGTGTCTTGTGTGATGAGTCAGTAGAAGTCTGACGTGTGAATGAGGAACATTGAAATTTGTTAGACACTTGATGCTTTACGTGAAAATGAATGACTCTGGAAAATATTGTGAACTGTATGATTTCTTGGTGGTCATATGAAGGGAACGAGGAACTGATAGTTGTTACGTGAGTGATTTTGATTTGTTTCATCTTTATGATTTTTAAGTTTCCTATCTAACTCTTTTTAAATGTCTAGCTTACCCTGTGTTTTTCTGTTGTATTGTGGCCTTTTCTTAAACCTGTAATGATCGTGTATAATTTACACGGGAGCAGATGATGTTGCAGGAAGTAGAGCTCTTTAGAAAATTGTCGCTGGAAGGAGATCGCCTGTTTTCTTTTCTGTTGGGTGATCGCCCCTCTTGCTGCTTTATAATAGGAGATCGCCTTTGGGAAAGGAGATCGCCCTTCTTATAGGAGATCGCCCTTCTTATAGGAGATCGCCCTTTTTGCCAGGAGATCGCCTATCGGTCTTTTGTATTGTATTTCGTTTACGTTTTTAATGGAGAAGTGATCGTTTGTATTAAACTCCCTGCGAGGAGAAACTTATTTATTTTATATAAAGAATTTGCTCACTTCAATCTATTTGTCACCTTTATTTTCGTTTTATATTTATTTTCAAAGTAATTTGGCGGGATGTTAAAAAAACGATGGGACTTAAATTCATAGTTGCTAAAATACAATATGTTATTTAAGAAAATTGAGTTAGATACCACTTAAATTCACTCACTGGTTATTTTGGAACAGAAAAGAGAATTTCAAAATTTTAATTAGAAAGAAAAGAGAAAAGGGGTTAATTTTACTATATATTAATGATATATTTTAATTTAGAATTACAATTTTATGTGCGGTGTCTAAATTTATCTCACTCGAGAAGGAAAAAATACGCCAAAATATAAGATAAAAATATCAAAAAAAATGAAATAAAAGTGTTTAGTTTAAAAAACTAAAAATAGTATATGAGTCTTATATTTGTTTTTTTTTTCTCTTGTTACTTCATCAAACACGTCCCTTTTAAATTGCATCTTTTTTTTTTTTTTTTTATCTTATTTTATATTCTAGATAACTATAAGTGCCCAGATTGATATTAAAATAAAGATTAAATTATTAATTTGATCTTTAAAATATCTTATGTGCTGATAATTTAGTTCTTAAAAAAACGACCTATTTATTTTATTATTTATTCAATGTGTAAAATGCTCTCTAATATATATGGTTAAGTTCTGTTGCACTACTTTATTATCAAAATATACTTTTTACGAGAAAAAAATATTTTATTATTAAGCTAGAATAGGACTAATTATGGCTAAATTAACCTTACTTCACGCATTTAGTCTTTATTTAAATTAGATGATAGAGAACGAGAAAGTAAAAAAAATGAAATAAAGAAAAAGAAAATAGAAATGAATGAAAAAACTATTTAAATTAGATAAAAATATTGAAAAATAATAATAAAATATTTAAATTTATTTTTTATTAGGGTGGAAAACGTAACTCCTCTCTTTTTCTCTCTTAAATCAATCACACTTTTCATATCTTTGAACATAAATAAATAATCACATCTGACTCTTTTTTCTGCAACTTTCTCTACCTACCTATTAAGGAAGAAGTTGTTAATTCACTGAATTCCTGCTATATCATAACTAACAAGTTGCCAATTTACCAAAAATCAAATAAATGTGCTTATTAGAAAATCATTAGATGGTCAAAGTTACGGGAACAAGAAATCCTAGTGTTTGCCCCCAGAAGGTGGTATGCCCTTGCTGCATAGATTGATTGATGTTAGTCAACATTATCTGCTTTCAATATTAGGGTAGGGACCCAGGTCTCTTCATACTTCCAACTTCTATCACAAGCAAACTGCATATTTAAGATGTTTATCTTTTTTTTCTTACTTTCCCTTTTTTACTTCTCCTAAAATTAACCATATCTAAACAATAATATGGATACATAGACACTGCAATACTGCAAAATGGTGCTGGATATTCAATATAACAAGAAAAAAATGCATAGCATGATGGGATACAAACTACAAATGATGTAATAATAGTATAAATCCATCCTTGGAGCTGAAAAACATAGCTCATAACGGATGGAACAACCGAGAAGGAAATCACAAAACCGTCTCCTTCTCTCGTCAATACCAACTACCTTTGCTACATTCAATACTAAATAATTATAGTGCAGAAAGAGTGAAGTAAAAACCTTAAAAGAAGGTTGAAAAACAGAACACAGTGAAGGATGCTGAAAGGCCCGGAAATACAATGAGCCTTAGTACAGCAGAGATATTCTAAGAATGAATATTGGACTGGTTCACAGGTTGTGGTAAAAATATCAGCAACCAGTGAGAAGAAGTAAGTGAGAAATCATCAAAGTGTCCTATGCTGTATAATGGATAACTTGGAGAAGAAAATTAACTTGAATCAATCCTGATCCTTCCATAAGTAACCTGGTCCCGTGTTATGTTCATGTCTCTGAGCATCATTGATCTCCTGCTGATTGGAATTTGAAAAAGGAACGTGTGATTGGTAAAGAAGATTATTGGTGGAATCCAAATCATCCCACACAGGGCTACCAGGTCCCCAAGCTGCAGGAATAGCATTGAACCATGCAGACATTTCTCCCCAAACAAGTTCCTGAGAAACCCCTTCACCTCCTTCTGCAGCAGTAGCATGAACCTCGTCAGTGGCGTCACTCGATCCAATTCCCGAGTCATTCTCATTAGACTCTTCTCTTGGCATGTCACGACCTACAGGAACAGGTTCAAGTTCAGGCTGGTTTTGAACAGGCGAAGAAGGTTCTTCTTCAACTTGTTTGTTTGTGTCCTTGTTGAGGAACAGTTCGGGGAAATTGAGCCTGGCATTTTCTCCTCGGAGTTTGAAGGCTTCGCGGTCGTAGGCCATGGCGGCGTCCTCCGCCGTGTCGAATGTACCTAGCCAGAGACGCGTTCTGTTTCGAGGAAGACGAATTTCAGCCACCCATTTTCCCCAATGGCGTTGCCTCACTCCTCTGTAGAGCTTGGTGGTGTTTATGGGCTGCGTTGGAGGCCTAAACAGCGGCCTTCCATCTGGCCCCAAGTGGGTTAACATTCCTCTGGGACTTAGATGCAGAGCGTCGCTCCAATACTGAAGAAGTTGCTGCGGATGCTGTTGATGATGGTGGTAGTGTGCAAGAGAAGAATCTCTGGCCATGATTGGTGGAAAGGGAAGGTTTTGTTGTTGGGACTCGAATGATATCATCTGTTGTTGCTGGTTCTGGAAAGAGGGGTGAGGGAAAGGTGAATTTGTGGCTCCGAATTGATGAGGAAATTGCATTGGGTGTTGGGAACCGTTGAAGGCGAAAGGAAACACCATTCTTGAAGAGGATGAAGGAGGGGTAGAGAGAGGAGAAGGTTGAAAAGGGGCAGAAGAAGAAGAAGAAGAGGAAGATTGGTTTGTGTTATGGCGATCGGGGCTGCGGATTTTCTTCAGAGGTCTATTGTGTGAAATGGAAGTATCATCAAAAACTGGCTTCCATTGACGCCTCTGAGTGCTTGAACCCATGTCCTTTCCCTTTTCAATTTCCCAATCTTTGCCTTCACTTCCCTTTTGGGAACAATTGTTAGTTTCATCTCCCATATCGAATTTCCCACTGTTCGCTGCAGCCATGAGTGTTTATAAATACACAACACTGCTCGCTCTCTCAAAACTAAAGCTTGTTTTGAGGAAGTTAATATGAGATGGGCGCTGTCAGAAAAGAAAGATTGGAATCAGACTGATCAAAGTTCAGGTGTTAGAAAACAAAGACCGAGTTTCAGAATCTGGGTTTGTTCTGTTCTAACACTGATAAAATAAAAAACAGAATCGGATGTGAAAGTTATTTCCTTTAGAGCTACCCATCTTCAATCTGGAGTGTGGAAAGAACAAAATGAAAGAAGAGAGAGCGAGCAGGGATGAAAGGTGCGTGATGAGTTTTTTATGTGGCAATTTGGGAGATGAGAAAGAGAAGGTGGGATGTTGAAAGCAGGGGAGATTGTGTTGTGAGGGAAGAAAGAGTGTTGGGAGAGAGGTTTATATGAGAGGCAGAAAGAGGTTTAAATTCAACTTTTATTTTAAGAAAAAATGATAGTTGGCTAGAGTGGAGCCCACACGCTTGTGTCTTTGCTTCAACACCAATCTCTTTCTTTAGTTTCATTCTCGACCACCTTCGGTCACCTTTCACTCACGCACTCTGAGATTAATGTATGTAAGTTCAGCTTTCCACATGTTGCAGCAAAGCACCTTGGAACCCAAACAGTTACATAACTGTACAATTGTCCATGTGTTCAGATTAGATTGGTAGGATCATCATTGCTGAGATATTTCTTCTACACAAATTCCATTCCTACTCTACTTTTATTATATGTATTTTTTCACTACAAAGATGAAAAATAAAATAAATTTGTAAGACAAGATTCATGACTTGATTAAAAAAGCTCTTGCAGACATTGTTCTGTTGTGAAGGTGATGATTCATGCACTTAGAGGAAAAAGATAAAAAAGCTAAAAGATATTTTGGGCAGGAGATATTTATGCTTTCAAATAAAGTATACTATGTGCTGAAGTATTTTTCAATTTCAGCAGCCCAAGACTCCTCTAGCAGCAACAACAAAAAAAGCTTATTCTGAAATCATGGTTTGTTACAAGACCAAATATAGAATAATTTATAGTTCCTATCCAATTCTATCACCAATCAATAAAATATGTATATTAAGATAGTATCAGTAAAGTTAATCACTATCATTATATTTGATATATTATCTATTTTAGAACTTTAAAACTCTCTCAATCAAGATTTACAATTCGTCATTGGAACTTTGTTTCGATCATGGTGATAATATTCTGATTTCAAGTCCGTTGAGATAGTATTACTGTGATCACCGCATTCAAGATATTATTTGTTTTGGAAGTCGGAACTCCTTGAGTGGAAGGTTTGCAAAATCTCTATTCTTCCACAAGATGACTCTAATGTTCTGACATTCTCGAGTCTGTTAAGATAGTATTATTAAGATTATCAGATTCGAGATAATATTCGTTTTGAGAACTTAAAATTGTATCACGATTTTATTTTTAAAAATCTTCTAAAAAATTAAGAAAGAAAAATGCATTTAAATTTCTTTTGCTTCAACTTTTAAAGTACCGGAATAATATTAATAATAAGTTATCTGAATATGTGTTGCAATGACGGTCTGTTCTTATATAGGGTTTAGCACACATGTGAATGTGGTGTTAGAAATTTCATTTAGCTTGCTATATATATATATATATATATATATTTTGTTTCTCAAAAAATTGGGTCGGATAAAGGTCTAAATTATTTTTATTAGGTCGGATCGTGCTTGATAACTTTGGAACATGTGCAGGCAGTGGTGAGTTTTGTGTTGTGGCTTTTAACAAAAAATGATCGACCATGAACGTTTGTTACACTCATTGAAGCCCGTGATCGAGGTTGCTCTAACCTTGAACAACCGTGATACAGCATCGTGTTATGTTTCTAATGTGAAACAAAAATATTATTTACGTACTCCATTCATCTTTATAAAGAACAAAAAGTAAACATCTTCTTTTTCTCATAAATCAGAACTATATAGATCAGAATGCAAGAAAAGAAATATTATAAATATATGAAAAGCTTGCTAGATTTTGAAAGTAGTTCCTTTTTAAAGTTTAATTAAGTCACAGATTCAGCTTGCTTGAACTATGTTTATTACCATTAATTATCTCCATCCAATTTTGTCCCTTTTTTTCTAATTATATTTGTTTTTTACAAATTTAAAGTATTGTTAATTAGTTTTTTTTCTACCTCCACTCATATTTAACAATTATTACTGCAGTAACTTATCACAAGCATTGAAATAAATATTTTAATCCAAATACAATAATAATTTGTATTTATTAAGTACTCTTTAATGTGTATATTAATCTTAAACATTAGTAGATGTAAAAAGCAATAATTTACTAATGGAATTGGTACGATGATGGAAATTATTGTCACGATTCTTTTAACCTGTGACGAATTTCTTAATTTGTAAAAAATATTTTATATATTTTTAAAACAATTGTTTTTAATTTGTATATAAATTAATTTTAATTTATATAGAAAATAATTTTTTTTATATTTTAGAATAATTTATAGTAATACTTAATCATTATGCTAAACAAACTGTTAATATTAAAAATGCTTAAAATGGATTGCACAATTATACAATTTAAATTTGGAATGAGGTAGACTTAACATTCATACTTTTCTTTCATCAAACTTTATTGAATAGAGCAAACCTCAAGGATACTAAGAACATGGTGAGAATTGCATATCTGTATTTTAGTTAAACATTAATGAAGTTTTTTGAAAAATAACAATGTTATTATTTTTTTAAATATTAAATTATGTGAAGTGTCAGTCTAAAATAAGTGTCCAACAAATTTTTATTATTATAAATTCTAATATTATATTAAAAAGTTGACTTCAAGTTATAATTATAAAATATTATAATTTTTTTTCATTGATAACTTATATATTTTAAAATGAAATTTTTGAAATTTCTAATATATCTAGTCAATTTCAAAAAAAAAAAATGTTATTTAAAAAAAAAAAAACAATTCAGTTACATTTAAGTGAAGGGAAATATAAACATGGTCATAGTAAATTACGTGAAATCCTTATAGGTAAAACTCCTCACCATGTTCGTTATTGGAAATCTCTCCACAACGAGAGTGGTGATGAACTCCTCTTAATTTCACTACATTTTTTATATTTTTTTATATTGTATGGGTTCACTCTAAACATGTTGTGACAATCTTCAAAAAGAAATTAAGAATGTGTGTACAGAGAAGGTAAGAAAAAGGAGAAAGCAAAACCGATAACTCTTTATTCTTATCCATCATCACCGTTAGAATTTTTCACATTTTTATACAATTTTAATGTGAATTTTCTATAAAAATGCATAAGAAATGAGTTCTCTTGCAAATTCTCATACAAAAATTTTACGAAATATTTATAAAAAAAAGTATCATAAAATATGAAGAATTTTAATGATGAACCTGTTTTACCATTAATATTTTTCAGAAAGTTAAGTTATTAAAGAGTAATACTACTTTGAAATCCTTAAAGTAACATGTTTTAAAAGCAAATTAAGATTTAGAAGCAATTGGGTCTAAGCCGCGTGCGTTTTGTGTGAAAAAGAATTGAATAAAAGTGAGGTGTTCTTGACATGCAGGTATAGCCTGAGATGAATATGTTGAATAAATTTAGTGAAGAGAGTAACGTTGCGTTGCATGTGGGTAAAGAAAAGCACAGGTGAGTGAAGCAGAGGAAATTTGTGTGAGGTACAGGATCCACGTATTCCTCCCCTCACTTTCACTTTCACTTTCGGTGGAACATTGCAAAGGATTCAAACATTAAAACCACTCTTTCATATGCTTGTCGTTACAAAGTCAACACCATTACATTTTTTTTTTCATAGGTCGGTGAGATCGGCACGTGTCGGTGGTCCACTACAATCTTCCATCATTTTCTTCTCCTTCTATAATACTATTTCTCACCTGTTTACATTCTTTTAATATTATTATTACTATTATTATTCTTTTTCTTTTCGCTCCATCTCATAACACACCAAAATATCAAACGCAACACCTTTTCCTAATCAATATTTGATAACTTATTTTATTTCGTTTATTTAGCTTATGACATTGTTTTATTTAGTAGAATAATGTTTTATTAAGGTCAAAGTAATCAGTTGCTTCTTAAATTATTTCAGAATTATTAAAAATAGTTTTTTTTTCTTATGTTAGAAGATGACAATTTATGAGTACCCGTCATTAGCCAACCGAATTCAATTTAAAACAAAAACTTCAAAGCTTACATTTCTTCTAAAATAAATTTCATTAACAGTTAAGCAATTTAGGTATCCAACTTTGGAAGCAAATGCATTGCATTAGCTACATGATTACATTATTTTCAACTCAAGTGTTGAAATAGATTTGACTTTATCTCAAATCTTCCATTATTTTCTACACACATTCATAATTTCATATATACAAAAGTTCAATCACATAACTGCTAGTTTTTTTCAGATTCAAATGAAAACTAAGGAAAATTTGAAAAGGCAACGTAACAGAGGTTCCAGTATATGAAACAAAGGTTGCTGGAAATATCAACATCATGCAGCAATATAAGAAAATTTCTTTGGATTTTAACACGTGGCTCCTTTTCCTGTGGGATGAGTTCAAGAAAATATCTATGTGGAAACATGGAAGATGCGTTTTCCATCTTTTTATATCAGTTCCACTGAAGGAATAATGAGAACATTTTTGGGGGTCTTCTTCTTTGACCAGGTAACACAGAATAGTTCAAAATTCACCCACTTCTCTGTCTTGGTACGATGAATGTGTTGAGAATTTAGGCACTAGTTTTTATATGTTTAACACTTTTCACTAATGGAAAATGTGCAGTGCCTTCTCATACATTATAGTATCAAATATTAGTTACTCAAAATTTTGTAATATATTATTATCAGTATATACTTTTAAAAATATATTGTAATAAATAACCTAACATTTGAAGATATTTTTTAATTTTAATTATATGGATTCCACCTGAACAAAATCTACTTAAACATATTGTTCGCATCTTCGTTAAAATAAAAAATAACGATTAAAGGCTTTAAAATGTTTATTGATAAACTTTAATTGAAATATATAAAGGAAGACTGATTTATCAGTTTTCAACAATAATTTTGTTTGTTGTTTAAAACTTTAAATATGAATTAGTTAGGTAACCAAAGCAAGACTACAACTCATTTGGATATATAATTAACAAGTTTGAGAACCTTCGAATATGAGACAAGTGACTACTCTAAATATACCTAAACTATCATAAATAGAAAAAAACAATATGAAAAAATAAAATATTTTTTCTCTAAATTAATTTTATATCTATTGGGGCCGAATGAACCATGTCACCCAAGATTGAAGATTGTCCGACCGCATATAATTAGTATACCAAGGTAAGATAAGGAGATACATGATAATCCGGTAATACCGATTTAACAAAGATATACATTAAATATGACCATAAACAAGATAATTCATTGTAAACACTATAAATAAGCATGATTATACAAGAATAAGATACGTTTTTATCAATATATTATACAAAACACTTACTTGATCGTCAAAGAACCTTTTGTTGGGTCACACTCTAGACCGAATACGAAGGAACGAATTTAAGAAAGAGAGCACAGAGGAGGGACCGAGAGACGAATAACAATTGTTCAACTAGTAGCAGGTACTATCTAGTCCTTATACAAGTATAAATTTATAAAAAGAGTCTTATATACAATTTTTAAATTCTTATTTCTATATATAAAATTAGTTTTCTTATGAAGAATTTATTTTATTTTTTTCTTTACCAACTGTATTGTCTAAATACGGATTGGTCAGATACCGATCTAGTCCAACTCGTGTAAGTGGGATATAGACCCAAATCGCAGGTTGACCCATGATAAATAAGGTTGGACAAGGTCCGGGAGTTTTCCTAATGAACCCATCTCTTGATTACGATCAATAAATAGCGTTAATATGGATTAATATATCTTAAGAATCAATTATTAACACAATTGATATATTTTCGCGTAATTTGGTTTAAAAGCACAAAATCTCGATTTCCATAAATGCACAGATAACATCTATGACCACAAACGTAGTGTTCAAGCCCCATCAATACATTGCTTTAATTACACGATATCTCTGATTATATTACATAAATGCTCCGATTCAACTACATGATATTTGTGGTTATATTACATAAATGTTCTGATACAATTACACGATATCACTGGTTACACTGCAGAATACTCCGATCTATAGACATAAAATTCATTAAGATTTTATGAAGATATACTATGATACGCCATAATGAAGTCCTGGAGAAACTAGTGCCAAAGATCCAAGTCTATGAAGACTTACAAAAAATCACTCACAGGGAGTAAACTCAACTCATTTTTTAATATACTCATTATATACACCTAAATTTAATGTTTTCACTAACTTTTTTTTCTGCAAGTGAAGTCCCCATCATCCCTTTGGAGCCAATTCACAAAGAGCTTAAAAAAATACTGTTCGGAACCACCTCAAATTCCGACTGACCTCATCTCGACAAAAACATCTACTTTTTCAAATACACTCTCATCCATATTTTATTTATTATATATATTTTTTACGATCAAGATTTCA
The DNA here is from genome assembly GCA_013389735.1 of Phaseolus lunatus. NCBI lineage: Eukaryota > Viridiplantae > Streptophyta > Magnoliopsida > Fabales > Fabaceae > Phaseolus > Phaseolus lunatus. The sequence continues at coordinate 29,992,273 of CM023861.1, forward strand.
TATTAACTAAAGATAACATTTTATAATATATAAATAAAAATAAATTTACGAATTTTATAAAATTGAATTTGACTTAAAATCCCAATGTTAATAAATATCTAAATTTCCAATAACAACTATAAGATGAGAAGGTTTATAAATAACTTGATTATTTAAATATGTGATCAGAAGCTTCACCACACCAAGTTTATGCATGTAACAAAATGTTTTTTTTAGAAGATACTAATATCATATATATATATATATATATATATATATATATATAATCTTTAGTTATCATCTGATAAATATCTAGGTAAAGACGGAATATTATAATGAGTTTCCATAAGGGTAGCTGGAGAAACAGCAGAGTGGACTTTGTTTGAGGTATTGGAAGTTGCATCCTACTTTGTTGAAGCATTTGAATGTTGGAGAAAGTCATCGCCACTAGTGGCAATATATAGAATACAAAAATAATGTTGAAGCCAAGTCAACTCGTTTATGGATTGGAAGTGCTCCAAACATGGCGCATATAGAAAATATAAAAAAATGAAAAAATAATATTAAGCTTAGTTGATTATGTTATATAATTAAAAAGTACAACATTCTACATTAATTTATCACAAATATTTAAAATTATCCACCTACTTCACATTTCGGCGCCTTTCTTTTTGCTCTATGTTATTGTTTATCATGTAATATAAATATTGAATGGCTGGCACTAACAGACATAAAACTTAGAAAATGGGGCATTTTGGAGCACCATTGTTCTCTGTATAAAATTATAGTCAAGACCTTGCCATTGCCAAATTCAAGATTATCTCATCTTGACTAATGCAACTCCAGCATGGGTGGAGGTTGAAGGAAATGGAAATAATATTAATAAACTAATTGCTTTCATTAATTACTTACAATAAGTAAAGCAAGGGATAATTTCACTATGATATCAACATCATTTAAAATCAATTTATTAATTAATTTTATAAGATTGAACTAAATTTAAAGTTCAAGTATTAATAATTATTCTTAAAAACTAATTTTAATTTTATAAATTGAATTAGGTTTTATTTTAACTATTAATAATTATTCTCAAATAAGAATGTTAATGTAAAACACTAATACTACACTATTATAATTTTGGAAGTTTGTCTATCTTGAGATGATAACCAATATAATTGAATGAAGCATAGCATATACGAGCGTGTATATCAAAAGCATTGACATAATAATCATTGCTGCCCCATTAATTTAGGTATAATAGTCCCAATATCTATTGCTTTCCACTCTCAAGGGATATATTGGCACTCATAATTAGACACCCTCTAATGGTGGTCCACTAAATAATTACAAGGATTTTAAATAGAAAGATTAGTAATTTTTAATACAAAAATAAAATAAAAAAGTTCAGTTTTTCATTAGGTTAGAATATATAATACTATAACCATATATGGATAAATAAAGGTACAATTCCTCTGGTCTACTCAATGATTTCATATCCGAATCCTATATACAACTACATAAATACTTGAACAAAGAACTTTGCACTTTATCCACTTCTAACATCATTACCTCAAGTAGAGATACCTATGATTTATATACAAAAAAATATTTTAATTGTGATAAAAGTTATTCTTACATAGTGAAATTAACTTTAATACTTAATTGAAAAGCTTCCTATCCAAAAAATACTTCTAAATAGTACAATGAATCTTCTTCAAGTCAACATTTTGGTAAGTTTTCTTATTTGTTGACAAAATATAGTTAGCACCATTAATGTCAAGGCTATAAAATATGTCATCTGAAGACTATAGGATATGTTCGGGACATTAGAAGCTAATACAAGAAATGGTGTACTATAATAACAACATTAAAAAATGTATACCAAAAGCAAAGAAAAGAATCACATAATATCAATCACACAGCCTAACACTCCCTGTTACCAAAAAAGAGAATAAAAGATTCTCATACATAAGTCTCCTCCAACATGTAAAACACTAAAAGAAAATTATTAAATAAAAACTAATTTTAAAAAAAAATAATATTTAATTATTATATTGACTAAATTAGAGACTATTTTAAAGACTAAAAAACTTATTAGGTTCTATTATTGATAAATAGTTTCTAAATTGGTATCTAATTATTAGCTATCAAGATTTTTGCTACCAAATTTAGAATCTAAATAATTGATAGTTAAAATCTTATTATTACATATCAATTTAAAAACTATTTATTAATAATAAACTAATTTAAAAATCAATAATTTTTTAGTATGTAAAATTATCTCTAATTTAGTCAATATAACAATTAATTAATTTTTATTTCTAAAATTAATTTATATTTAATGATTTTCTTGTAGTGAAACTAATTTTCTTGTAGTGAAATCAAGTAAAATCATATTCATTTTATAAAATATTTCACATCAATTAAAAATTAAAATATTTAATAATATATAAATAAATATAATAATTTATATTTTATAAATCGATTTTATAAAATTGATTTATATTTAAAATTTATTTTTAATGCACTTAAATATGAAATGCATAATATACAAAAAAAGATACCGCAAAAATTGCATAAGGATAATCCGGCTGATTATTTATACTAGTATTATACTCAATTGAACCACAATACCAAATAGAAGTTATATCTCTCACACAGAAATTTCCTGATTTAATTTCATAATAAAATGCACCTCCCAAATTACTAAGTTTTTATTTACATTTGTTAATTTTTTTACAATAATAATTTCTTTTTTATTTTTTAAAAGACAAAGTATAATTGAAAATATAAATTCAAAGCTACAAGATGTGTGCAACATATTTAAAGCTAATATGTTGTATTATAAGAGCACCCAACAAAAGAAAAAAAAAATATCATTCTTCAGAGTATTCTAACAATCATACATAAATCCACAACAAGACGTAAAAGCAAACAAAACCAAATTCACTTCTTGAATATGGAAGGGAGAATATACAAGTATGTGAGACAAAATTTTGCATTCCAGATGAAGATGATGATGGCGACCAATAATTATTATTTTCAGTTAAACCAAACCCCAAATAGAACCTACATCTCTCTCACACATAAATTTTCGTATTTAATTTCATGAAATAAAATATTTATCCCTATTTATTAAGTTTTCTTTACGTTTGTTATTTGTTTATGTAATAATATAATTTGAATTGGTATTTTGTGCAAATTATTTAAATCATAATATATATATATATATATATATATATATATATATGTGTGTGTGTGAAAGAAAGAAAAATTCTTGCACACTTAATTTCAAATTTTCAATCTGATTTATTAAATAAAAAAATGTAATTAGACTTTATTGCAAATAAGTTATAGATGTTTTACAAAACATGTTAACTTAACACTAAAACAATTTTTTGAAAAAAAATATAAAGTATAAAAAAAGTTATTAAATATCAATTAATTTAAAGATGAAAAATAATTAATAGTTACATTGACTAAGTTAGATATTTTTTATAAACTAAAAAATTATTGGTAGCTCAAGTAATTTCTATTATCAATAAAATTTTATAAAACAGTTTTTAAATTAATATCTTACATTAACTACCAAGATTTTAACTACTTAATAATTTATATTCTAAATTAATTCTTAGTTAAACACTAGTACAAAAAGACTTTTTATGACGGTTCTACAAGACTTTTTATGACAGTTCTTGTGGCGACATAGAATCAAGAGTTATAAAAAGTCTGTACTTTCTATGACTATTGTCTATGAACTGTCATAAAAAGTGCAAAATATCTGTCATAATATGTTCAGACAAAACCTTTTATGACTGGTATTTCTAAACTGTCATAGAAAATACGACTTACTATGATGATTCTCATCAGAACTGTCATAGTAAGTGGTTTTCTATGATAAATATTTCAACACCCATCATAGTAAATAGGACTTTTTATGTCATCTATTGAACTAACCATCATAGTAAGTTTGTTTTTTTTTAGAAAAACGATTGCTTTATTAATTTTTCAACATTCATTAATAACAATTATCTGCATATAAATTTTAAACAAACTCATTCATTGATCGATTTTCCCACATTCATTAATAACAATCACTTGCATATCAATGTTATCTAGACAATTGTATATAATTTACAGACAAACTCATTCATTGATCACATTTTCCCCATTCATTAATAACAATAATATGCATATCAATGTTATCCAGACAATTGCATACAATTTACAGACAAACTCATTTATTGATCAAATTTTCCCCATTCATTAATAACAATCACCTGCAAATCAATGTTTCTAGACAATTGCATAAATTTTCAAACAAACTTAATCATTGATCAATTTTAGTCTATTCATTAATAACAATTACCTTCATATCAATGTTATCCAGACAATTGCATACAATTTACAAACAAACTTATTCATTGATCAAATTTTCCATATTCATTAATAACAATCACCTGCATATTAATGTTTCCTGACAATTGCATACAATTTCCAGATAAACTTAATCATTGATCAATTTTACTCTATTTATTGATAACAATCACCTGCATATCAATGTTATCCAGACAATTGCATACAATTTACAGACAAACTCATTCATTAATTAATAAACTAACGAAATTTACATTTTATCATAAACACTAAAAAGAATGAAGTCCAGTGCATTCTAATGTCTTCTATATCTTTATCTTTTAATGGAGATGGATCGTTGAATAACTACAAAAAAAAATTAACTTAATCAATAAAAAGTGAAATTCACAACTAAATAATTAAGGTATTTGGATAAATTTTTTATTACCTCTTTCCATGAGTCAATAATGTTTGCAGATATGATTGTGTGCATGTGCTTCATTACATAATATCCACACTCATAGCTTTCCGATTGATGTGAACACTACAAATTAAAACACAAATATAAGATATTTTATATCATAATTAAATAGTGGTGGGACAAATAGGTTACATTAGGTACAATTAATTGTATCTTCTTCCTATCTACATGTAGAAGGCCTTGTAATCTCGAATAAGCCTCCAAAGCCCTATAAAAAGGTAGACATTCGTTAATTCATATTAATAATTAAGGTTGGAAATATAATACAATAGAAAACTTACGCGTTTAGTAAATGTTTGATGGCCAAAGTGTTAGTTTTCTTATGCAATGAACACAAGATAACCATAAGAAAATGACGAGGAATAATGACCAACAACTGCCAATGACCCCTACAAGTTATAATAATATTAATAATAAATAAGTTCCAAATTAAAGTAAGTTATTTCTTTTGGTCTTCTTTAAAAAAATAGAATATGTTTGTAAATAATTTAGGCTCACTTTATGGGTCCAAATAGTAAAGATAGGCTAGAATAAGGTGCCTTTAGCATAATAGGGGGTGTAACTATCATTTTAGCTTGTTCCTAGCCCTTTAGAAAGACATTTTGACCTAGTTTCTAGAAGGACAAGCCTAAGATGCGGGTTTAATTTAGTCAAACCCTAAGGCTACCCAATTTTTCCCTTTTCCCATCCTATCCCTCTTGCTTGTTTTCCAAGGCTCCTTCACCTATAAATAAGAGGCTTACCCATTGTATTTGACAAGTTGAAATTTAAGTAAAGAAACTCTGCACAAATTGTGTGAGCTCTGAGTGAGGCGTTATTCCTTTGCTTTGGTCTTATCTTGAAGAGTGGGAGACTCTCAAGTGGTGGCCCCTTCACTTATCTTGGTGGTTTCCATCCCCCAAGTGGCATGACCACTCTCTCAATCCAACCAATAAGTTCTTTCTTTCATCATCTTCTTCCATTTCCATTTCCATATTGTCTTTATCTTTGCTTGTCTCGATTTTTCCTTTTTGTGTGGCTTTGTTGGTTCATCATTTGGTTCGGCTATGTTCACCAATGATGATGCCTTGTAGCCTTTCCTTTTCCGGTTGCATTCATTCCTCACCATAATCTGATTTTTATCTTTGCCTCTGTGAAGTGAACTTTCACACTTACTTAACCACTTGGTTAAGTTCGTGTCCAATGGAAATCTTCCTTAGGTTTCACCTCTATTTGTTTAAAATCAAAATCTTAAGTAAAGTGTCACCATAAAATGGAACCATCTAAAAATCAACTCACATCATTTCTAATCACAATTTGAATGTCCTTAAAAAATTCATATACTTTTGACCCACTTAAAGTCGTCAGAACTAATTTATTCTCTTGACAACCGTTAAATGCTTTTCTTTAATTTACGAAAGGGATGGTTCGAATTGAGAAATCTTCGATGTCCAAGGTATACAACTTTCCTTCCATGTTTTAGTTGAGAGTGACATGTGCCTTCTTCACATATAGGACATGCTTTATGGTCCTTGGTGTTGTACCCACTCAAATTACCATATGCTGGAAAATCATTGATTGTACAAAATAACATGGCATGCAACTTATAAAAAGTTACCTCTGTACCCATCAAAGACATTAACGCCTTCTTCCCATAACATTTTCAAATATTTAACTACCTGTTGATGAGCATATTTGAAGTCTTCCATGTTTAATGATCTGATGTCCCCATTACTAGATAATGCTGGAGCTGGTTGACCTTCTGCTAGAGTAGCGACACATTCCTGTCATGCATCAAACAAAATAAGTAAGCATAAGTTCCTTTTAAACATAAACACATATTTTGTAAGGACACTATAATTCCTTTTCATTAAAAAGCACTGACGAACAACTTAATCAGGGAATGTGTTCTAAATCCACGATCATCAAGAAATAAAAAACTATCAAGGTCGATAATTGCACTATCTCAAACTAAGGTTATAATTTTAAATACTACATACAAATAGCATGTAGACTTTACGGAATGATTCATGCATTCAACCCATAGATGCCAAGCATAACACTAGCATATAGAAGAGTCTTAACTTTTTTTCTTTTTCTATTATCTCTATAATAGGCCGATGTGCTGCAGTAACACATAAATTCTGCAGTACAAGAGCAAGAATAAGATATTGACTAAAAGTTGAAACTTCAATGATAGAAATTTGGGTATTGTGGAGTGTCTAAGTCCAACATCAAGAACGTAGTATGGGATGTTCGATGTATATTTAAATTTTGGTTATTTTCCCAAAATGTTTAAGTAGTTATCAATTAATTTCTAAAGAATAGGGTAACAAGAAAAATAACACCAGTAACCTTAAGATCACTTCCGGAATATCCATCTGTCATAGTAGCAACTGCATCCAAATCAACATCAGGAGACAATTCCTCTTGGGCCAGTATGACTTTCAATATTTTTGTTCTATTGGGAGTGTTTGACAAATTTACCATCAATCTGCAGAAAACAAATATTTAAAAAAATAATAATATGCTAGGTCTCTCAAGTTAAACAAAACAATGGAAAGGGAAGTTGAAGCACAATTAAATAAGGTATGCACCTTCTTGGCATTCTCCTTATAACAACTTCATTTAGGTCAAAAGGCCTATTAGTGGCTGCCAGCACAAGAACTCTCTTTGTTTCCTTGGTACGTAAGTCATCCCAATTGACCATGAATTCATTCTTCATCTTTCGCATGGCCTCATGCTCCCTTGGGTTTTCCCTTCGACCCAACATGCTCATGACCTATAATAGATACCAAGTGCATAATATATAGGAAGATAGTGAAGCAAAAAAAGTCCTGAATCTCCTTCAAGGCCTCAAGTATTATTGTAAAGAGTTGGGGACAACATTGAACTTTCATGTTGTTTTGGACTTTTCCCTGTTTTGGCAAACTACGCTTGTTACCCTTTTATTACCACCCACTTTAAATGGATTCTTTATGCTCAATGGTCTCACTCAGTCACACACCGAGCCATGTCTTCAACGCTACAATACAAACTTTGCCTCTCTCTGTTAAATACCCATTCCATTACCAAAATCATTTAACAACAAAATAAACAAATTTCATTCTCAAACAACAAAACCAATGGAATTTGTTCATAATTTTTGTAACCATCTTTTTAATTTGGTTGGTCTGAGAAATTCAGTATAGGATAAATGCATGTTTCTCTTGTAAAACAAGGTTTATGATTATGTTCTTGGATGATTCCTTGTCTTGAATATAGCCTTACATTATACGTTTTTTTTAGCATAAGGTTTTTTATTCTAAAAATTTCTTTAAGTGGCAAGTTAGTTCCACTTAGAGGGGAGTTAACTAACAATTGTGAAATAGTTTCATCTTCAATCATTTTGTAAAAATATTTATCATTTAAGTTTTAGCAAGTCAGACACACATATATAAATAAATAGAGAAAAATAAATAAATAAATATTAATTATATTTTTGTAAATTAATATTGGATAATGTAATTTTTAGTTGAATGCACATCACTCTGTTTTTCTTCATTTTTTATATTATTTTGTTCTCCTCTTATAATCAAGACCAATTAACTAAACTGAATAAATTACAAGAATGAGTGCGACATTAAGATAAAATTGAAAAAAATGAAAATAGAAGAATTAAAACAAAATTTTCTAACAAAAAGACACCAATTTCCTTTTACATAGAAAATAGTGAAATAACTACTACTTATATACATGCATGCACACATGCAGAAGGAATAAAAAACCATGACTTCCACCATTTATTTGCACTATGTCTTTTTGTCCATCTTCAGTGCATTAGTTGAATGATAGTATTTATGGTGATATGGGTTGACTTATTTTGTTTGTGGTTGATGCACCCTACTCACAATAAATTAGAAATTTCGATTCTTTAAGATTGCCATCAATTAAACAATATTAATTATTTTTTATTAAACTTCATAATTATTACAAAAATGTCACCGCACTATTTTTTATAACAGGTAAACTACATCCATCATAATAAGTTGTCATGATTCTTATTTTTGTACTAGTGATATACCAATCGGACCCAAGTTAAATGTGTTTCAACTGGATCGATGACAAAGTAAAATAAAAAATAGAATTGTTAAGTACCTACAATTATTTTCTAAACAAATACTAGTTTATAGATTTCTATTTAATAATTTTTTTTAAAAATTTTGTATTAATCTCAAATCAATATCCAGATTATCTCTGATTTCTTTTCTAACAAATAAAAATATATTTTATTTATCTAAGAGCTTTGATTCAAAGTACCATCAAGTTCTGAAAACAACCAGATAATATTTCTCGCCAAGTTGTTTACATATTTAAAAAATTTATATTACCAGCCTCTCCAAAATATTTAATGGTGTCTTCGATAAAATGTTAATTATAACTTACTGTTGTGTAAAAACAAATTGAAGCATGTTCCATTTATTAAGTTGCGGAATGAGTTAAATAAAAATATTAAAAGAATGATACAAATATGTATAATATGTATAAACATGTGTAACACGATAAAGAAAAAAATAATTCATTAAATTAAATAATAACTATTTACAAAAACGACCATGATAACTAAGTTAAAACAAATTTTTCCTTTACCTCCGTATTTATTCTCCTGGGTTCATAGTTTCGAGAATACCAAAATTATCTCTATATTTTACTGACGTTTTTTTTTTTCATAAAATTTGGAGACTTTCTTGATTACAGAATTTGAAGTTAATATTTGTAATCTTTCGTATTTTAAATTGCACAATAAAAATTTAAGATACAAATTTTTTAAAATATAAAATTTGTATTGTGTATTGTGTTGAAGTGTAAATTTTCTTAAAATCTAACCTAGAAAAGTAATTTTGATATTTTTTTTTTAAAAATATGGAGGTGCAGGAAGAATTAACTGCACCAGTATGCCCAATCACGTTTCCATGCTATTGTTTTTTTTTGTGCATTTGGGCCTTTTGGCACTTCTTCAAAGAAAAAAACGTAACTATATTGAAAGTGGAATTTAAACTAAAATAATTGTCTAAATTCCGTTTTTTATTGATGATTGAGTTGATCATTTCCATTTTCACTTGAGGTCAATTAGAGAAGCCCAAAAATTGTTAGTTTGATTAAAGGGAGTTTCTTCCTTTTCACCAGTACATTCTTTGAAAATACCTAAATTATCCTTTTAACAGTTTTATGTGATTCTATAAGAGGTTCCATAGGGTTTCCGTAAGCATAGGGTATTTCTAGAATAAGAAATTCGAAAGACAAAAGATTATTCCATAATATTCTTTCCAGAATAATTTTTTTTATTTCTGGATTGATAAATCCAGAATTAATAAAATGTGTTCCAAAAAATTTGTTCCAGAAATATTTTGAAAAAAGCAATCCAGAAACCATTTTTAAAAAAGGTAAAATAGTTTTCTTCAAAACTGATGGGGTGCAGGAAGAAATTTGTTAGGGTGCAGGAAGAAATTTGTTAGGGTGCAGGAAGAAACAACCTTGATTAAATTGTTTTGGATTTAAAGAACTTAAATTCACCATATACTAGTAGTTTTTAGAATATAACTCCAATCTTTTTAGGGTCAATATAATTTAAATCTAATTAAAAATACATATTCTTTTTATTTGTTTCATATGTTAAATAAATTTTAAATTATTATCATCAATTCATCATGATCACTTTAGCTTTAATTATAAAGTTAGTAATATAAATCCAGCAAAATAAAAGTATATTATTTAGTTTAAACTGTTTTGGATTTAAAGAACTTAAATTCACCATATACTAGTAGTTTTTAGAATATAACTCCAATCTTTTTAGGGTTAATATAATTTAAATCTAATTAAAAATACATATTCTTTTTATTTGTTTCATATGTTAAATAAATTTTAAATTATTATCATCAATTCATCATGATCACTTTAGCTTTAATTATAAAGTTAGTAATATAAATCCAGCAAAATAAAAGTATATTATTTAGTTTAAACTGTTTTGGATTTAAAGAACTTAAATTCACCATATACCAGTAGTTTTTAGAATATAACTCCAATCTTTTTAGGGTTAATATAATTTAAATCTAATTAAAAATACATATTCTTTTTATTTGTTTCATATGTTAAATAAATTTTAAATTATTATCATCAATTCATCATGATCACTTTAGCTTTAATTATAAAGTTAGTAATATAAATCCAGCAAAATAAAAGTATATTATTTAGTTTAAACTAAGTGTATTAAATAATCTCTATATATATCAGTTCATAAACTAAACTAGTTGAAACATACACCAGTTTTATTGGTGCAGTTGAGGGAATTGTCATAGTAATCGGCTAGTGAAATTATTGACGACTCATTAAAACTTTTGTTTCTAACAGTTCCAAAGAGGCCAAAAAGAATATATGATTTTCTACTTGTATTGCCATTATACCAACATGCCTATATAATTCATTAACCAAGCTCAATAAACTAATTCATTGCCAACCTTCGCATATTTCTTACAGCTAGTAAACATTAACCATTGTGATTTTACATGGATGAATGCGAAAGAATACTTGGTGATATCTTAAAACAATCTCAGAAAGCTATTTGAATGGTGATTCAAAATTTAATAAGTAGCACTGTACAAATGTTCTGCATGTACCTCTACTTGTTTTGGTCCTCACTGCAGTTCATGTTTTCCAAGCGCTCTCTCCTGAGAGCAGTGAACTTAGCAGCTATTTCATCGTAGTCTGGCAACTTAGGATGAACATGGTTAGGATTTTGAGAAGGACATGAATATGTCCTTAACATCCAGTCTTTGCTGTTTTTGTGCGTCTCTTGGGGCATGGTCATGGCCCTTGAATAGGCAGCTTCTGTTTCTATTCTTGTTGAGGAACAACTGGTCCTTGGAGTGGAAACTTTGGGACCAGCTTGGAAATCTGAGTAGTTGAATGGACGAGATTCAGCTGCACTACAATAACTTCTCCTATTTGGCCTCTGCGGGATGGTAACCAATTCAATTCTTTGGTTCAGTTCATCATCCCAAAAGGGTTGGCAATGGCAACACTCATCATGCAGAACTCCTTGTTGAACATGTATGCCTCTTGTCCCTCTCTTTTGCTTCAGTGATTGAGGTTCCAAATAGTCTCTATCATTATAAAGGCAAAAGTAACAAGGCTGGTTCAAGCTGCAGCCACTCATTTTAAAGTTGAAAAGTTGTCTCATTGTGCCATCTGGGCATTGACTTGACCGTAAAACCTTCCCCTCTTCTGAGAAACCATGTAGCATCAGTCTCTTCTGGCCATCATAACTTGATGGGAGAATTCCTACTAGTGAAGGCTTATGGTGCTTTCTGTGGTGATGAGAACTACGCTTATGAGCTGAGGTACTTTTGCATGGTTTGTGATAATATATCATGTATCCAATATCCATAGCACCTAGGTTTTCCCCGGAGGATGATCTCCTTCTTGATCTTTTCTCATGTTTCCTTTTGCTCTTTCCAGAGGTTCTTGTGCTTGAGTTCTCACTCTCTGATCCGTCATGACCCACATCACTATCATTGAAACCAAATTGATTTTTTTCTATTCTGGATAGACCAGAAGAACTGAACTTCAACAGCAATTGGTCCTGACTGACACAATCTTTTGCTTCAGAAAACTCCTTAATGTCATCCACATATTGTACCATTTCTTGAGGATAAGGAGGGAAAGTTACTCTTTGTGGAGAAGATGTTAAATCCATTCTTTCCCCCTTGTTTTGCAAATCAAAATTTATTGAAGAAAGTAGCTCAGGATAGTCTATCTGTTCTACTTTCTTTTCTAAAGGATAACTCGGGATATATGGGGGATATTGCTGAACAGCACACACCATCGCAGAAGTATTGGCAAAACTAGCATCTGGTAGAGAAGAATCACTTGGTTCGGAAATGAATGAATTAGCACATGTTACATCTCTTTTCATCTCTTCAATCTCTGAAGGGTAGACTTTAGATCCTGCAACTGAATCAATTATGCGGGCATCACTTGGCTCTAGTTGATACCCTTTATCTTCTTTCAGCTGTACAAAAGCATTCAACATAATTTGGTATTAGTAGATGACAAGATTATAAACTCGTTAATACATTGAAGATAGTAAAAAAGATTGACCTGCTCTTGTTGCCAATTGGGGTAGTATTTTATAGCTAATAACTCTTGTTGGAGGCAGTTATCTCTGGCTACTTCATCCACCATTCTGTACTTAATTTCATCCGGCACAGACTTTACTGATAGCTTCTCTTTCAACTGTGATTCGGAAATTCCATGAATATGTATTCATCACTGCTAAATATGGAATATCTAAACTTTACTGAAAAAGAAATTGTACTTGTTTGTTCACAAGATTCCCTGGAAATAGCTCCACAGCTGTAGTTGCAAATCTCTCACCATAACGCTGTTCAAAGAGCTTCCTGATGACACCAAGCTCAGGAAGTTCCCCACATCTTGCTGAAGCAAATATAAGACTAGAAACTGCTTCATTAATGTCATTTGGACAGTCCCTGATGTTTGGAAAGTAGGACCATCAGAAAAAAAAAATGTGAAGTATGAGGGGCTGGCAAATGAATTTGATTTAGATAGGTACAAAGCAGTTAGTACTTTTGCTTCCGAATGTAGGAGAGGTGGGTAAGGATAAATTCACAGAAGCGATCTAACAATTCATACGCAGCTGCTAGGCTTTCATCTCCTATAAGCTGCTCAACCTGAAGTTTTGAGAAAAGTTTTAGTTAAGATTTGGAAATGCAGAATGGGATGCTTATGAAATATATACTTTATTAATAGAGATTGGAGAAAGAAAATAATAAAACACTTGTGAGTTAAGTCACTAAATTAGAATAAAAATGTATTTTCAAGCGCTGCAAATTTTAGTTTACATCTTCTGAGATATTACAATTACTTCACATTACTGTATTTGCAAGCTAGAAAGACCACTGTTGCTTAATTTGTACTTTGTTACAGAATACAAAACTAAAATTCTGATCTTAAAATAACTAGTGTGTTAAAAAAACTTCGATTTTTTCCTCATCTAGAAGAATTATAGAGGCTCAAGTGTTAAAAATGTACACACGAGAGACATACTATCAGTAATTAGACTTACAAGGAGAATTTACAAAACTAATAGAAGACAAAGTAGCATATTAAGCTATTGAACAGTAACAGAACCTACAATAAAACCTTGTAACAACTTTATTTTATGGAAAACCATCTTCCAATACTCATACATAATGCAAAGAAAAGAAGAAAACTTTTCTTATATTAATGACAAAAAAAGATATCAAGGAAGACAGTTATTGAGGCAGTGATCAACAAATGAATAGGTAGTATTAACAAACCCGGTTAAATGCAGTTTCTTCATGGCCACGTTGTATTAGCTCGGCCAAGTCCTTTCGCAGTTGCCTAGCTATTGCAAGCCTCTTGTTCATGAGTAGGCTGAGCCGGTACCGGACTATTTTGATTGTCTTCTTGCTGCAAACCACCAAAGCCAAAACAAAAACAAGGTTACATAAACTTGAACTCATGCATGTATGATCGTGTCAGGCAACATAAGTTCAAGCTTTGATCAGTTTAGTTACCATTTGGAAGCTTTGGACCAACCGAACAATATGTCAAACATATCTACTTTCTGAATTCATTAGAAATATGAAAAAAACAAGCTTTAGTACATAGACAGCAGTTTTGCAAACCAAACAGAAAAAATGAGAAAAAGAGTTATTAGAAGTGATGAAAAAGCACCAGCAGGAGGACAGTTACAGTTGAGGCTGAGTTTTGTGGAGATAATTTAGATGAGATTGGTTTGAAAAAAGAGAATGTGACAAATTAGTGGGACTTAATTTGAAAGAAGAAGAAGGAGACAGTTGTGGTCTCTTTGAAAAATAACTGCTCCACTCACCTCTGTTTTTCAGATTTTGGACACGTCAATCAATTTTGCAAAACACACCCCAACCTGCGGGAAAAAAAATAGCAGGATAAGTTCATTAAATTCTACAAGTTCAGTGCATCCTTCAATATGCACATCAAGTTTATATTAATCATTTGTGAGATATATTTAATTATTAGTATTATAAGTACATATAGACATGTTCATTTAGTCTTAAAAACACAATTAAGCTAATTACAATTAAACATTAGTGCTACAAATATTAATTTGTATGAAGTGTCGTAAGTGGTATGATTTGGTGTAAAAAATTCTTCCATTTGGTACAAAATAAAAAATTGAAGATTGACATTTCACTTATTATGAACCAAGAACAACTCTTGATATAGTTAATGACAAGATTAATACTTTAAGGGATAATTAAAGTGGGAGAGTTGAGTGCATTGATGAAAAACACGTTCCTATCAGAAAAGAAACAAGCACGCGCATCAAACACACTGGTGTGGCTCAGATAAATGAAGGAATTGTATGATTGAAGTGAACCGTGACAAGCACGCGCTGACACTGACACTGACACATGTAATTGTGATCAGTGAATAAATTCAAAGAAAAGAAAATGAACACAGCGCTTCAAGAAACTAAACTAATCTATGCCATGGCGTGGCCGTTAGTTGTTAGCGTTTTTGTTAAGCAAAAATCGATAACCAATTCGACCCACCTCCTTGTACTACGTAATTCTAGGACGTTCACCAACTCATGTTTTTTTGTTACCACATGCAAGGCTGCACCATCAAAGTGGGGTCCTCTTTTTAGGCGTGCCCTTTCAGAGAAACTTGCACATTTTAAAAATTAAAAATATATATAGATTAATACACACATCATCTAACACTCTAAACTTTCATTATTTTGGTGTCATTCTTAAATGAAAAATGTGAAAACTTACAATTATGAGTACACAATGTGCGTATTTTTTTAGGAAGAAGCATCTTATGATTCATGTATGATGTTCTTGCACTTTAGGTGGTTGTTATTTACTTGTTTTGCGTGTACGAATCGTATGCCTGTTCTTTTGTGTTGTATTGTTCTATTTTTATCTTCATTTACAGTGTAGGGACTCGACAATTGGATAAGGAATAATATTAGGTTCTAACTTTATGGGTATAATATTATTTCTTTTAGTCAAATGTGAGAGGCTATTTTTTAAGTTTAGAGTTTAGTTTTAGTTTAAACTATCAAGGTTCCTAAAGAATTTGTTTTTTCTAAAATAAACAACGAAAGAATTTTTTATATATAAAATTAAAAGTTGGTATTCAAAAATTTTCATGCACATACCTATTTTTTCATTAATTTTTTTTATCAATAAATTATTTTATTTTTTAAAGTGACTCACTTTAGTTGAATCCTGTAACTAAAATAATTCATTTAAATGCGCTGAAATGTACGTTAGAACTAGGATATACACAAATTATTTTAAAATAAGGTGAAAAGATTTGTATCGGCTTCTTTGGGTCTTTGCATCCAAAGATGGATTTTGAGTGAACCAAGAAATACACACAAATCAAGAAGAATAAAAATAATAATATACAAAAATCGAGACATAAACGTTTCAGTGTTTTTTTTTATATTTGCGAAGATTAGCAAAGAATATTAGTAAACATATATATTATAATAAATATATTTTATAATTCTTATATTAAATATATATTATATTTTTATATTACTAATTCATTCATATTTTATATTTATATTATAATAAAATAAGTATAATTAATTATATAAAATAATATAAATAATTATTATTAAAATATTAATAAATATATAAAATAATAATTAAAGTAGAAATATTAGTAATAAATTTATGAAATAATAACTATAATTAAAAAATTATAAATAATAATTACTAATGATAAAAATAAATAATATTAAAATTAAAATTAATTTATAATATATATTTTGCAATTATTAAAAATTTACATAATACCATTAAAAAGTCAAAATACCCTTAATTTTATTTGTATCAAATATTTAATAATATTATTAATAAAAATAACTAATAATAATAAAAATAAATATAGTTATATATATATATATATATAATAATATTATTATTAATTATAAAAATAAATATATACATTAATTATTTATTTTTTATTATTCATTTATTTTTAAAAATAAGGGTAAATTTGTAAACTCATATTTTACATCTTTTAAAAAAAATTAAAATTTCCGCATAATCATCATCATTCACAAAATTCAATAAACTTTCTTCACAAATCTACTTTAAAATACCATAATCCAAATAATCTCACTTTTTTTTCAAATCACTTCAAATCCACTCTCTCAAATCTTTTCTCCAATCCAAACACATAATGTAAACACATAATGTAAGAAGAAAAAGAAAAACTTCATCTCATAATTGCAGTTATAATATAAGAAAAGAAAAAGAGAAATTTTAAAAAATTTCAATAGAAAATGTTCTTACTTGATAGCAGTTATAATGTAAGAAAAGAAAAAGAGAAATTTTAAGACATTTCAATAGAAAATGTTCTTAATTGTAACAAAAGAAAAAGAGAAATTTTAAAACATTTCAATAAAAAATGTTCTTACTTGTAAGAAAAAGAAAAAAGAGAAATTTTAAGACATTTCAATAGAAAATGTTCTTACTTAATAGAAGTTATAATGTAAGAAAAGAAAAAAAGAAATTTTAAGACATTTCAATAGAAAATGTTCTTACTTGATAGCAGTGCGACTTTCCCAAACTAAAAAAAAAGAAGGTTTGAGGTTGAAAGTCGAGTGATGAAGTCTGTACGTGAAAAAAGAATTTGATGTTATAAGAGAAAGTATGAAAATTGCATTATTTATAGATTTTTAGTCTGGGCTAAAATTTTTAAAAATATTTAAAATAAATTTAAAATATTATTGATTATGAAATATTTTTTGTTAAATCAGTTGTTATTATAGAAATGTTTAAGTTTATTTGATTAATATTTAAAATAAATTAAAGATATAATTGGTTATTAAATCAGTTATTATTATATAAATGTTTAAATTTATTTGATTGGATTGCAACTTATTTATTTGATTAGATTGTATATAATCTAATTAAATTTTATATTATTATAAATATTTATAGATATAAAAATGAGTAGGAGAATTGAGTAAATAATATATATATATATATGATTTTTTTTATGTATAGATCTTTCGCTTCAACTAAAATATTCAAAAATATATTTAAACTAAATATCTATCATTAAATCTATTTTTACTGTATAATTATTAAAGTTATAAGGTTGATGAATTCCAAAAAAGAAATTAAAAATACATAATATAAAATTCCAGTTAATACTCGTATGAATTTTTGAAATTAATATGTATTTAGAGACATTTTTGGTGTTAGGTGATATATTTTTTTAAAAAAATAATTAAAAAATACTATCAATTATTAAATATATTATTCAATCAATTATTATTATATAAATATTAAAGTAATATGGTTTGATTGAAGTTTTATATTTATATATATATCTCTATTTATGTTAGATATATACAGAATAGGTACAGAAAATGTTGTTGTTTGGGATTTAAAAAAGATATCACTCTCTACCTTGTGAAATCCATCTTTGATTTTGCTTTGTACAAAATCTGGGGAAAATTGTTTTATACATTTGTGTTGCTTAGTGATGTGTCGCAGCACATGTGGATGCAGTGTTGTGAAATTAATATTAATCCTTGTTAATTATCAGTGTGCTAATTTAATACAACCAGCATGTTCAAAGTGATTAAATCAATTTGCTTAGACACTGAGCAATGAGCTTGGAAATATATGACATAAAGCTGAGTTTGAACTTTTCAGTCTGCATGCTTCTCATCATATTTAATCTGTTAAGAGTATGCTGCTATGGAAACAGAACAAACTAAATTAACAATTACCTAAGGAGTTCCTACTTAGCTTTTCAAACCAGTTCAAGTTAACAATTACGTTTTGTTTTTGTCTTTCGGTGTCCAATGGATTATGTGTAAGAAACCATTTTCTCATCTTTGTTTACACCACACCATCCCTTTTTCCTCCAAGTGCCCCCTCTATGTTGATTCTTCTTCATTAATTATAGTAGAACCCCCTTTCACTATGAATTGAATGGATTGTTTCTATGTAAGGTTTTAAATTATGGCAGTGATCATAGATATTATGAGAAATTGCAGTCAAATATAGCAGAAAATTCAAAAACCTTGACTTTGTGATTACTATCACGATTCCAAACCTTGTTTTATGATCTAAATTGCATGGTAATATATCTAGAATTGATGAAATTTGTAGCATTAACTATCAAGTTAAGACATGTGCTTTTTCGTTTCATTATAGAAAATGGATTGTTTTGTTTAAGATTTGGTGATTGTTGCATTTTTGGTCCATCTTGTTGACAGTGTAACACACATGCAAAGTTAGCCATTCCCGAATTCCGTCATCTTAGAAAACTTACGAAAAAGAAAACAAAATCATAACATGAAAATTATTGAATAGAGTATTAGAACGAGCACGAAAATTTTTATGTACAATAAACTAAACTAAATTCTAGGCAATATAAGTTAGCAATTTTTTCTCTTCTGTTTGACTATCTATCTTCTTTCTTTTTGAAACTGGTCTCCCTACCTATATACCTCAAATAACATGGCATTTGTGATTACTCATGCTTTAAAGGCCTCTCCAAAGCTCTCGTCATCAAAGCTTCATACTTTGATTCAGAGTAAAATTTTATGTAGCCAAACTCTACAACAAATCCCAATGGCCATAATCAAAACCAAGTAAACCACACCAACCCAATTTCCACTTCTTAAAAGAGCCACTAATATACACAAAGCTTCCAAGCCCAACCATTCAGAACTCTATTCCATAGGTGAAATCTTTTTCCAAAATACTAGGCTTTTTGTTGGGTTCCAACTTGTCAATAAGCACGGAACAATTTACATTGACCACAACTTTCTTGAGATGAACAAAATCTTTAATCACAAACCTTATGGGAAGCTTCACTGTTACTAACAAAGGAATTTTCCCTAAATCCTGGTCTTCCATAAAGCGATTTTGCAGTTGAGCACCGAATTCGGTTTCTCCCTTCAACTCCACTTTGATCTTTGTTATGTTCTTACCTGGCTGCAAGAAAGGAGGTATCTGCCCCGAGCAAAGTTCAGACCCTGAGTACATTATCCTAAATCTATTTTCCAAATAGTCCATCCCAATCTCTTCATTCGGATTCTCTGCCTTCACAACAACCATAACATCAGTGTATAACTTATCATCCTTTCTAATATCAAAAGACTTTATATCAATCTGTTCAAGGTCGTAGGAAGGAACTACAGGCTTAAGAAGATAATATAAAGCCAAACCAATTCCCACCAAGATTATAATTATTATCAAAATTATACAAATGCAGCAACGGCAGCAACTACAGCAGCAACAGCACATGCAACTAAAGCACCCGCATATACCAGACCCACCATGGTGATGGCGACGGTGAGGTTTATAGCCATAAGGACGAGGAGGAGGCGCTGCATACTCTTGTTTCTGTATCGGGACATACACATTAGGGACATACACATTAGGGGAATGTGCTTCTGATGTCATGATAAATGGTGGTGATTATTGATGAACCCTTTGAGATTGTAGGCACAGCACATTGAAGGGCATGAGTAGAGAAATTTTCCTTTCTCCTCTTCCTGTGTTGGACAAGATTGGAGGTGCAATTCTCTGTTTTTTGGTTTAGGGAACGTTCCATTGGTTACGAATTTTGTTACGTGTGAATGGACACGGTTCTCTAGACAGGTTTAGAGGCTCAAACTGGTTTCCTCAGTTTTTTGTTTTCTCCTCCTCTTCTTCATCCTATATTTAGACACTGGTTAATTAAGGTTGCATTTTGTTGCTGATCTTAAATTATGATTAACTGGGATGCCGACTAAAATTTGAATATTTCATTCAATTTATTTATTTATTTGTTCAACTTCATATACTTTTTAATAATCTCACGAAATGATAATAAGGGGTTGATGAACTCAATAAAATGTTTCTACAGACTGAGTGAAAAAACGAATGCTCACCACATACCCAAAAAACAAGTTTTTCTAGGAATTACAGAAACCAACTTCGTTGATATGCTTTCTATATGATATATTTCAAGAAAAGACTCCTAGAAATCAAAGAACACTAATCATAGTGAGGAGGAAGTTCTTGAATGTTGAAGACTTGTTCACTTGTTAATGTTAGCTTAAAGATCAATCATGTGCAATGATCTCATAAACAAACCAATTACAAAATATAAAGCATCATACTCTATACAGAACAAATGGTATACTAGCATGGTACCCTTTTTCCATTATCAACCATAGAGAGAGGTAAAAAAAAGGAAAAAAGGTGATTACATGGGAAGAGCAGGGATAAGCAAGAAACTTGACTCATTCTAAACACAGAAAAAGAAGGCTTAAAATCTTCACAAGTCGGTGGAGAGAGAGGACTTGGATCTGAAAGAAGCTGCGGTGGTTTGAACAAGCTTCAAGACAGAGGCTACAAAAGTCTTGAGGTTGAGAGCAACCTTGTTGAGCTTAGGCGATTTGGGCTCTGAGAACGAATCTAGCTGATAGGTTGAGAGAAAGATTTTCCTTTGCTTGGCTCTTCTGCGTCTGTAGCTGATAGACTTGAGAATGTGGTCCCTACCAATGGTGGGTTCAGCTCCAAGGGCTTCGTATCTGTATCTGCGGCTGCGAGAGAGGGTGGTGCTGCGAACAAAGGTTGTCATGGCTATGCAGAACACAAGGTTTCTCAGCCTCAGTCTCAGACAGTCGTCACTGCTGCTACAGAACACAAGCTTTTGATTCGTGTTAATGATCGATCATTATCATGGTTTGGTGTCTCCTTTTATTGTTCTGTCCCTACCCTTATCAGTGTTGGGTATAGGCTTCAATGAAAGGTAGTTTACCATCATTTCCTGTTTTTTTTTTTTTTCTATCTCTGTCACCTTCATTTTAGATTTCTAATTTCTAGTTTAAAATTCTAAAACCTTATTGATTCAATTTGATGGATTTTTTTTGACAAATTAGAAGTGAAAAAAAAAATCTTTCATACCTAAAGATTTTTTTAATTTTTCTCTTAAATTTTATTGAAAAGTATTAATTTGACTACGCGAACCGTGATATTTAAAATTAATTGTTATATTTTAGATTTATGACAAATAATTTAAAGTTTTATATGGGATTATTTATAAATATTGAAATTAAACACAAAATTTTAACTTAAGAATAGAGATAAAAAAAAGAATAGGGATAATTTATATATATATATATATATATATAATATAAAAGGTGATTTCTCACTTTTGACTGCTTTAAATTGTTTTCCTATTTTATTGTTGTTTAATATTTTGTTTTATTAATTTATTTTAGTTATTTAGACATTTTATAATTTTAGAAATTAATAAAGTAGTTTTTTAATTTTAAAATTTTATTTTATTTGCTGACTTAACGAGGCAGGAGAGAGTGAAAAGATTGTTACGTTAATTTTTATTTATTTTATTTGTTGTCACTTAACTAGCAAGAGAGTTGAGAGATTTGATACACTTTACTTTTCTGTTTTAAAATGATCTTCTTCTTCTTTATTTTGTAATATATATACATATATATATATATATATATATATATATATATATAAAGGATTCTCCACTCTTAATTTTCTATTTTTTCTAAAATATTTGGTATAGGCGGTTTTGAATTGAAATAACACGCAGTTTTGAATTGAAATAACAGTTTTTAATGTTAAATTTTGAAGATTCATTATTTCTTTTTACTACATGTAAACATTTTCTTTTAACTACCATTCCTCACTTCTTGATTAACCTCATGCACGTATTCTCTTTTAACTTCTCATTTTAACATTTTTAAGATAAATTATTTTTGAAAAATAAAAGGATGATCAAAGAATAAATAAATAAATGTGAAAGAAATTATTTTTAAAAAAAAAAACTAAAAAAAGATAAATAAAAAATGTGGATACACAGGTACATTAGTATATGTGTTCCCACTAGTAAATAATAATGTGAATGTCTAATTGAGAGAGTAAAAGTCTCTCTTCAAAATATATTTTTTAATTTAACATATTTAATAGTTTAAGTATTTAAAATTACTTTTCATTTTGATTAATTTTGGGCGGCTTAGGTTTAATTTAAGTGTTTTTTTTTCTATATTTTCCTCAATTTTCTAAAGACTCAAAGCTTAACTAATTAAATTGTTGTAAACTGCTAAATCTATTTTTAAAAAGTCAAAAATCAATCGAAATGAAAAATTGCATATTTATGAAATTTTGTATAATTTTCAGTTTATTTGTGAAAGTTGAATGTAACCGGATTTAACATCGTAGTAAATACTTTTATCAATTTTACTTAAAGAATAGATTATTCAAAGACTTGAACCCAATTGTTAATTTAGATTTTATATAAGGTTTCCAAATTAATCTAAATTAGATTATCAATTTTTTTAAACCAACAGAAAAATGTATTTAAACTTTTCTAAAAATACAAAATTCATTTCAGGCGATTTTTCGTACATAAAGCCTTCAATAAAACCTTATTATAATATAATGTCTCATCACTTATTTGTTTATATTTAAATAATTAATATAACTGATTATAATAAATATGTATAGTTTATTATTAGTACGATTTTCGAATATTATAATAAAATTATTAAATAAAAATTAATTTTAAACGTTAGAATAATTAATTATTATTTGATTGAATTAAAGACTTTTTAATAAATTAAAAAAAATATTGATATCTAAAATAATTTATATTATTAATAAAAATTTAGAATATAATTTTTAAATTAGGATTTAATTAGCCATCAAGATTTTAGTTATTTATTATTTTATATTCTAAATTAGTCTCTATTAATTTTTAAAGATTAATTTAAAATTTAAAATATCAATAACTAAAATCTTGATAGCTAATTTAAATATCAATTTAAAAATTATTTTATAATTTTTTATTAATAATATAAATTAATTTAGACACAAATAATTTTTTAATTTTTAAAATATTATATAATTAATAATTTAGTTAATATAGTGACTAATTATTTTGTTTTTCTAATTTTGGTTATTGTTTAATGATTTTTTTTTAGTGAAAATATTTTATTTTATATCTTTAAATCAAAATTTATTATTAACATAAAGATTATTCTAACATGGTAATAACATATTTTCCATATAAAATAAATAAGTATCATCTTACATTCATCGAGCTAATTTTATATATTTTTTTCTATCATTTCTTTTTTAAATTTTAGCTAGAAGTGCATAATTTATGAGCAAGAAAAATTATTGAATCCCCCTAATTGAGAGATAATTTGGAGTTTTAATTTGTGATTATTTGACATTGAGAATACTTAGGGGTCGTGACTTTTTCTTAGCATTTTAATATAAGAACGAGGTGGAAAAATGTATTTACTAATAAAAAATAGTGTCCAACTAATTAAAAAAAAATAGATAACTTGTATTGGAAGAGTTGTCTTTTAACTACATATTTATATAGTATCAAATCTCACTTTATGAACCGATTTTATCAGGTTTAGTTAAACTTAAATTCACTTTTTGAAGATACATATATATTAGAGTTCTTGAAAATCTATCTTAACAAAAGTGTTTTGTACTTATCATGATACTCCTATTAAATCATTCATACATATAGTTTCAAGTAGTTGGAGGATCTTATGTGAAAGAGCATGTTAAAAATTCTACATTAATTAGAAATAAAAACAATTCATAATATATAAGTGATTGTAAATATTGTCTTATAAGTGTGTTCCATAAGATTATGATAGACTTAAATTCACTTCCTAATACATTAAATTTTACTACCTCACAACAAGACAAAATATAAATATATCACTTTTCATTTGTAATTTCTACTTAAAAACAAAAAAAAAAATCATTTAATCAATTGAAAAAGCATACAGATAATTTATTTTTAAAAAAAAACGCAAATAGTAATATCATAGGTCTTCAAATTATACTCTCTTTTTTTTCTCTTTGGGATTCACTTCAAATGTTTAAACATGTTATCAATTATTTCTTCGAAGTGAGGATCGTTTCAAAGAAAGAATAATTGTTTTCGTAAATGCTTAGTTTAGATTTAAATTCAAACATTGATAGTTTTGAAAGACTTTAAAAGGTTAGAAGAACATTAAATCGTCTAATATTTATATAATTTATAATAATGTTTTTATTAAGAGTCTCGTTCGATATTCAACACGTAGTTATTTAAAAAGTTTTAATTTCATATGAGATTATTGCAAAAATGAAATAAATAATTTTATTTAATTTCATTTAAAATTGAATGCATAAACGACAATAATATCTTATGTGTATAGAGGCTGAGATTAAAAACATTAGCTATCACTACACCATTTAACATTTTTAAGTAACATTTTCATAGTTACATATATTTGTAGTGACAGTTTATATATAAATATTAATATAGATAATATAAAACATAATATTATGACATTTTGTAAATAAATGTTACTGTAAATAAAATTAAGTTAATATATAGTATCATTTATTTTAAAATATTATTAAAAGATAACTTTTTTAAATAATTAAAATGAAAAAGAGAATATAGTTTTTCTCTTTATCATTTCTTTAAGTTTTAGTTTTTAATTTTCGTTTTCTGAAAAATAATAACAAAACAAAAGTGTGAGGAAGCTCAATCCATTAAGTGTTTCACTCTAAATTTTAACCTAAATAAAGGCACAACTATATTAAAAAAGAAAGATAAAACTAACAAAAAGTGAACAGAAAAGAAAAAAAGGTAACACATGAAAGAAAATAAAAAAAAATTATATAAACTATAAATATTTGATCTTACAATAATAAAATTGATTAAAATGATTAGAAATATTTATCGGTAAATAATGATATTGTATGTTGCACAAGTGTCCTATTTGATCAAATACCTAGCGACAAACTCCTATGTTCCTTTCATTACAGTATTTTTGAACAAGTTCTTGGATAACAAGCCTAAGGGTTTTCTTATTGATGATAGTGATGATGCTAATTTTGTCTAAACAACGTAAAGAGTATCGAAGGAAAGCTTTGCAGTCGACACTCGGGGAGGGCCCACGGATAAATTGAAAGTTGATGCTCTTCGTGGGGCTAATGCAGGGTCACCCTTGGGTCATCGTGCTTCTGATAAAACAGGTGGACTGGAGGATGATTTTGCAGATATGCCTTCTCTCGAGGATGTCTCGGATAATGATAGGTCCTCACCTAGGCACGGGTTGTCCACTCCCACTTCGTTTCCAGAACTGGGGATGTTACGGAATCCTATTGTTAAGCAAGCCAAGAGATCAGAGTCACATTCAATTACAACTCTTATAGATGATCATGTGGAGGTCTCTGCTCCTATAGTTGTACCATCTCTGTTGTGTCTTACCTCTCCTTAGAGGGATAAATCACATGTAGATGCACCAATTAAGACTCTTATTGACGAACATAATGTGGAGGTCTCTGCTATTGTGACTGTACCATCTTCGTCGCCTCATACCTACTCTCGGAAGGCTAAATCTCTTGGTGTGAAGTTAAAGCATTATCATTGGTCCTGCAAAATCACTTTTCCTCTCTTGATGGTTTGGAAACTACAGATATGGGAGGTGATCCTCATATTGGTGAGTCAACTATCCCGACTGCCATTGTTGAAATTAGTTCGGATAATATCACTATTGAAAATTAGGTTGTTTCAAAATTTTTGGTTGATCCTAATGAGATAGAGGAGGATGCTAGTGATACTTGGGAGGAAATAGTTCGTACTAAAAGAAAACCAGGGATGCCACCTAAGGGGACTGGTAAATCCAAAAAAACTGTTAAGGCAACTTTCTCTGCAACATTGCAATGAAGGTCTCCTCATTTTTCTGGAATGTTAGAAGACTAGGAAACCACAAAACTGTGGAGATGTTGATTAGTTTACTTAAACTACATAAACTCCTCCTGGTTTTTCTTGCTGAACTCATGATGCCGTACACTAATGCTTTCGACGTTCTTTTCAAATCTGTGAATATGTATTTGGTGGCTACGTCTCCTATTGTTAATAAAGCTGCTAAGCTTTAGTGTTTGTCGGTTCCTAATCTTGTCCAAAATTTCTTGGTCAATGATCAGTTTATTTTGGTAACTTGTCTTCTGCATGATAAATGCTTTAACTTTGCAGGTGTTTATGGTGCTAACACATACTTAGTTAGACGGTTTTTGTGGAGGGATCTTAGTTCCTTCACAGGGCCTTGGTGTATTATGGGAGATTTTAATGTTGTGCTCTCGACGGATGATTGTAAAGGGGGGGTGACTCCTAATCAGGTTTCTTGTAATGAATTTCTCGATTGGATTAATACTAATGATCTTTCTTGCATGCCTTTTACTGGATCTTCTTATACTTGGTGTAATGTAAGGAGAGGGTTGCCTAGAATTCATAGAAGATTGGATATGGCTTTATGTAATGGAGTGTGTCTGGATGAATGGGATTCTTGTACTTATCAGGTTTTTGTTAAAAATTGTTCTGATCATTCCCCTATTCTTGCTAGTCTGGCTAGTAATACTTTGAGGAAGGTTAGCAATTTTCGTTTTTTTTTCTATGTGGCTTCATGTCTGAAGCTTATTCATGATTCTTGGGCTAATAAGGTTGTTGGTTGTCCTATATTTATTTTGCAACAAAAGTTAAAAAGGCTAAAACTTGAGCTCCGAGACTAGAATAAAAATTCTTTTGGTAATGTTCACAATGCAGTTCTTCTTAAGCAGGGTATCCTCCTTTGTATTCAACAAAAATTAGAGACTGCTAGTTTATCTGATATTGATGGACTTCTCAGTCAAGAAAAGATTGCTAAGGAGGAGCTTGATCATGCTCTTCATTGTCAATATTTTTTTTGGAAAGAAATGGCTAACATGTTATGGTTCAAAGATGGAGATCGAAATACTGCTTTTTTCCATGCTGTGGTCAAAAGGAGAAATAATTCTAGTGAGATTCATCGTCTACGAATTGATAATGAGGTTACTGAGGATCCTAAACTCATTGAGGATCATATTTTGAACTGTTATAAAACTCTTTATGCTGAGTCTATTTCTAATGTTCCAGATACAAGTAGTATGGAGGACTTTATTGGTTCTTATATTCCTAAGATAGTTTTTTCTGAGGTGAATATGATGTTGATTAAATGTCCTGACTCTTTGGAAATCAAGACTGTTGTTTTTAGTCTTAATGGTAATAGTGCTCCTGGTCTTGATGGTTTTGGTGGAGTTTTTTTATCATTCTTGCTGGGACATTATTGGGACAGATGTTTGTAATGCTGTTCAACAGTTTTTTAAACAAAATTGGATTCTCCCTGGAATGAACAGTAATGTGGTATCTCTTATTCCTAAGATTCAGGGTGCTGATTCCATTAAATATTACAGGCCAATTGTTGTTACTAATTTTAAATTTAAGATTATTTCCAAGATATTAGCGGATAGGCTTGCTCTTGTGGCTGCTAGAATCATTTTTCCTAATCAATATGGGTTTGTGCAGGGTAGACAGATTCAGGATTGCGTTGGTATTGCTTTCTGAAGCTATTAGCATGCTTTCTAAAAAGGTTAGAGGAGGTAATGTGGCTTACAAAGTTGATATTCATAAAGCCTTTGACACTCTGAGTTGGAAGTTCTTATTATTAGTTTTGACACGCTTTGGTTTTCACCCCTTGTTTGTTGGTTGGATTAGTACAATTCTCCATTCAGCTATGCTTTCTATTAGAATAAATGGCAGTTTGGTGGGTTTTTTCCTTGCAGTAGAGGTGTCAGACAAGGTGATCCTTTGTCTCCTTTACTTTTCTGTCTTGTAGAGGAGGTTCTTAGTAGAGGTATCTCTAAGCTTGTGAATGACAAGAAAATTTTACATATGGCTAGTCCGAAAGGTTATCTCACTCCCTCTCATATTTTATATGCAGATGATATATTTGTTTTTTGTAGAGGGGATATTAAGTCTCTTAGAAATTTGAGTATTTTTTCTTAAAACATACGGTGATTTTTCTAGTCAATATGTTAATAACTCTAAAAGTAGTTTTTTCACCATGGATAATTCTATAAGATTTGTCACCAAAATTCAACGTATTCTTTCCTGTAGTCATGGTTGTTTGCCTTTCTATTATTTAGGAGTGTCTATCTTTGTTGGTGCTCCAAAGTGTCATTTTCTTCAACCTTAGGTTGATAAAGACAAATTGAAGCTAGCATCTTGGAAAGGGAAATCTCTTAGCATGATGGGTCGGATTCAATTGGTCAATATGGTGATTACTGGATTTCTTGCTTATAGTTTTAAGGTTTAATTACCTTTTTCGTCCCTACATTTTGAGTCAATAATCAATTTAGTATAGTGGTTTTTAAAAAAATCAATTTGATCCCTATATTTTTTAAAATGTATTCAAATTGGTCATTTCCGTTAAATTTCACCTAACGGCGTCAGCGGTTGCTGATGTGACAGAGAGAGAATGCTTATGTGGCAGAAAAGTGTTTATGTGGGAGAGAGAGAATGCTTATGTGGAAGAGATATAATGTTTATATGAAGAGAGAGGTATGATTGAGATTTATTATTATTATTATTAATATTGTTATTATTATTATTACTATTGTTATTATTATTATTATTAATATTATTAATACAGTTATTATTATTATTATTATTTTATTATCATTATTATTACTATTATTTTTATTAATATTATTACTATTATTATTATTATTATTATTATTATATTTATTGTTATAATATTATTAATAATAAAAAAACAAAAAATAAAAATAAAATCATAATAAAAATAATAAATAATAACAACAATAATAATAATAACAATAACAATAATAAATTATTATTATAATAATAATAAAATATTAATAATAATAATAATAGTAATTATAATAATAATATAATAAAAATAATAATAACAGTAATAATAATATTAATAATACAAATAACGATAATAATAATAATAATTATAATAAAATTAATAATAACAATAATATTAATAATAATCATAATAACAATCATGATCTCGCCGCGGACTCGAGCGTGGGGAAAATGCCTCGTCACTCCTTCGTCTAGCTTTCTAACTGCTGTGCGTTCTGCAAAGAGGCTCCAGGAACCTTCGCCGGAACTCCGAACGATGCCTGCAAAACACACAGACGGCGCCCCTAGCGGCCGTTGTAGCTCCGACGCTCGAGTCAGGCAACGGGAACACCAAAACTCTCTCTCGGATCTCTCTGTGTGAGACCCGTGTGTGTGTGCCCTCAGTCCTCTTTGATTCGAAAACTGAGTGTTCTTGGTTTTGTGTTGTGTATTCTGAGGCAAAGACTGCATACCTGGTTTGGTGTTCTTCTTCCTCATATAAACCCGCGTAGCCCCTACTGGCTACCTCTAGGGCCACTTGATTACTCTGCACTGTCGTTTCTACTCCCCAGGGCTACCTTGCGTGCCAGCCTTCTTCACTTGAGTGCAAAGTCTGACAGGGGAGGCTGCGTGGGTACCTCTGTACCCCTCGACTTCTGTGCCTATCTGCCCTACCTATTCTCTGGGAACATCTTCACCGTCCACGTGGCAGACATGCAACCCCACTGGGAGACTCTAACCTTGATGGGTTCTTGTCCCAGCAGGATTCTGCATCTAACTGCGTCTTCTCATCTTCATGCGTGGTCGTCTCGCGACTAAGGCCATTCCCTGCCTCTGGGCGCTTTACTGATCATTGGTCGCGTTGTTCACATCGCGCGGCCGATGTCACCTCGACACACACCGATGACCGAGGTATCTCTCATCCTAGCCGATGTCCGATGGCGCTTCTTCACGTTGTCGTGCTCTGCTTATGGAATCAGGCGAGGTCCTTGAGTAACGTTCTCGCTGGGAGCCTGGGTCCCAGTTTAACACGTGTTGGCAAGGAACCCCCGACGACTGATCGCTCTGCATGCACCGACGACTGATCACTCTACATACACCGATGACTGATCGGTGCTTCATCACTTCTCGCGCTCTGCTTCCAGGCGCTCATGTAGGAGCCGATCTCCACCCTGGTTCATCTGCTATCTCATGCCACGTGTTGCTCTGTGACTGGCCCACGTGGTCATCTGCTGCTGACGTCATCGGATACCGATGACCGACCGGATCAAATCATAATAATAAATAATTCTTATTATTATAATAATAATAACAATAATAATAATAATATTAATAATAATAATATTAATAATAATAATTATTATAATAATAATATTAATAATAATAATAACTATAATAAAATTAATAATAATAATAATAGTCATAATAATAATAGTATTAATAATAATATTAATAATAATAATAATAATAGAAATAATAACAATAACAGAATAATAATATTAATAGAAATAATAATAATAAGATTATGAATAATAATAATGAGAGTAATAATAATAATAGAAATCACAATAATAATAATATTAGGATTAATATTATTATTATTATTATTATTTTTATTTTATTATTATTATCAGGAATACGATTTTTTTATATATGATTATTATTTTTGCTATTATTATTATTAGACAGGAAAGGAAGAAGGAGAAAAGAAGAAAAAGAAGAGGAAAGAAGAAGAAGAAGAGGAAGAAGAAGAGAGGAAAAGAAGAAGAAGGAGAGGAGGGAGAAGAAGAGGAAGAAAGAAGAAGAACAAGAAGAAAGAAGAAGAAGAAGAAGAAAGAATAAGAAGAAAGAAGAAGAATAACAAGAAGAAAAGGAGGAGAGGAGGGTGAGGGGTGAGGAGGAGGAGGAAGATGAGGAGGATGAGGTAAGAAGAAAGAAGAAGAAGAACAAGAAAAAAAAGAGGGATGAAGGGGGAGGGTGATGAGGAGGAGGGAAGAGGAGTAGGTTTGGCTATTCTTTTTTTTCCTCCTAAAAGATAGATGATTAATATTATTTTTATGGATTATAGTTTTATTAGAAGTTGGACGGAGGATTCTTATGGGAGAATTAGAGATTATTATTACATTATTATTGTTACTATTATTATTATTATTCTTATTGTTATTATTATAATATAATAATAATATTATTAATATAAATAATAATTATTATTATTATTTTTATTTATTACTATTCTAGTAAGATTTTGATTATATTATTATTACTGTTATTATTATTATTATAATAATAAAAATAATAATTATAATAATAATAATAATAACTCTCAATCCTACCTCTATCTTCACATAAACATTCTCTCTCTTCCACATAAACACTCTCTCTTTCTCCCACATAAACACTATTTCTTCCACATAAGCATTCTCTCTGTCACATCAGCAACCGCTGACGGTGTCAGGTGAAATTCAACGGAAAAGATCAATTTGAATACATTTTAAAAAATATAGGGACCAAATTGATTTTTTTAAAACCCACTATACTAAATGGACTATTGACCCAAAATATAGGGACGAATAAGGTAATTAAACCTAGTTTTAATATGTATAAATGGTCTGTTTCACTTCTTAAGCAAGTTGAGCAGTGGTGTCGAAATTTTATTTAGACTGGTGATATTCTGAAAAAAGGCATCGCTACTGTTAATTGGGCGAAGATTTGTTCATCTTTTGAAAATGGAAGTTTGTAGATTATTAACCTTCTTCAGGAAAATTATGCGTATCTTCTTAAGCTTGCTTGGAACTTTGCCTATAGCAATAGGCCTTGGTCTTTGCTCTTGAAAGCCAGGGTTCTTAAATAAAAATACGAGTTTAAAATAGTTTATAGATCCTCATCTATTTGTCCTGGATTTAAACAGTTTTATTCTACTATACTTGATTATACATCTTGAACTGTTGGTACAAGTTCTTTTATTAATTTCTGGAATGATAAATGGTGTTCTACTACTTCTTTAGTAAATATTGCAGGGTTATCTGATGGTGCTAGCATTCCAGATACAGTTTCTCAGTTTTGGACAGGTTGTGATTGGAATATTCCTTTATCTTTACAGCAGATGCCTCATCTTTTTAAGCATATCATGGTTAGGGAGGAGCAAGATATTCCTAATTGGACTCTAGATGAATCTGGTCGTTTCACTCTTAAATCCGCTAGGACTTTTTTTTTTATGATTCTAAATTCCTCAAATTATGGCTATCCATATATATCTCCAAATACTATTCCCCAAACACTTTAGTTGCATAAAGCCTATTTGTTCAAAATGTTTTGTAGCATTATCATAGTGCACAAAGATCCTACCAGTCCAGACATTACACAAATACCATATTTTATAAGTCACTTTACAAGTTTTGTTGACGATCTTATCACTGTGTGAATAAGATTAAGTTTTAAAAGAATGAAATATTAAATAAAATATCTTTTAATAATCAATATACTGGTATTTGCTAGCTTATTAAAGTGCTAATATATCTTATAACATTTCATAAACAGAGAACCTCAAACCCCTCTAATGTTTATTATATAAATATCTTTTCATCAACAATTTTATTTAATATAGAAAGCACTTATATTTGAAAAGATCTAATTTCATGTGAAATTAGTGATGAAATGAATATTTACTTAATTTTATATAAAATTGAATCTTATAAAAAATATCACACGTATAAAAAGAAATGTATTATTTATTCTTCATGAGATTAGGTTCTCTGTTTATCTATTTCTTTTATTAGTATGAATAACAATTATAAACCATTTAAACATAAAAAAAAATAACAAGAAAAAAATCAAAAAGTTATTTATAGTATTTCCCTACAAGAATATACAGATTAATACTCTAACACTTTAATAATCAAATATTTCCGTTAATATTTTTAATATTTTAACATATACACGTTCTTGAAACGTATAAAACACAATGTACATCAATACAACAACAAATCATTCTTACAATGCAATAAAAGCCTTAATAAAATCTTCCAAGCAATAGTGTTATACATGAAAATCTTCCAAGCAATAATGTGATAACCTTCTACTTCTTTTAGCTTTTGAGAGTTCATATAATTATATCCTTTATTTGATGAGGTTAGAATTTTAGTCTAGAGTGATCAATTGTATATAATTTATGAGAGTTCTTTGTGTAGTTTTTTTATCAAACATTTTTTTAATTAAAGTTAGGAGTGACAACTAAAAAAATATTTGTGAAAATCACAAACGACTTAGTATTAATGAATAATTTTTTTTATCTTTATGAAATATATATTAAGAGGGTTTATCAAAACTGGAATTGTATACTTGTCTAAAATAGAAGTGGTGTGGAAAATAGAAGTGGTGTGGAAAAATATCGTTTCTATTTGATTTTGATTATAATGAATTTTTTTGAAAGAGAGTTAGACATAGCATAAGAGTTGGAGTAAATCAATATTAAAATGAGTTCTTTTCTTATTCCTTTATTATTCAGGGACTGCAAATCCTAATAAATCATTATACTCAAGTTTTGGGAAAACTAATTTTATAAAAAATTTTGAACATATGGACAATAGTCTTATAGATAGTATATTATTTTATATTTATTTTTCAAAGCATCAATAAAAAATTTGTAAATTTAATTCAACCCTACTTTTATAGTTAAATTTTATTAAAGAATATAGATACCAAAGTTATAGAAAGATCCTAATATTAATTGTGTGTCTTTTCTAATTCTTAGCTATTTCTTTTTATAGAGATTTTAGATACCAATTTTAGAATTTAAATAATTGGTAGCTAAAACTTCTGTAACTAATTAGATATCAATTTATAAACTATTTATCTATAATAGAAACTAATTTAGATATCAATAATATTTTTAGTTTCTAAAATAGTATATAATTTAATCATTATATAAAATAATAATTTTTCATCTTTAAAAAATGATTTCTATTTAATAATTTTTTAATAATGATCGGAGCAATTTTACATACCTATAATAGGTGCAAAAATGTTGTAGTCAAAATCTTTTAAATGATCTCCAATGTAGAAATCAATATTTTTTGTATTATTTTTTTTATGGTGTTCTCTCTTTATAGGCTCAAAATCTATTTCTTACATTTCGATGATGATACTCTTATTTTCCATAGAATACTACTATATTTAACCTATATTTTAAGAAATCATTTTCAAACTTTTGTAATACATGATCATGAATATCTTTAAGCAAGTAAAATGGTATCATATAATGCATAACTCCTACCTTAAGCAATAAGCAATAAATAGAGTATCACACACAAGTAACCATTAAGTATTAAGAAAATGCATCATTGTCTTAAATAATATTGCACCCAAATCCTATATATGTTAACATTACATTAAATGATACATAATAGCCCTACCTCAAACAATACTTAATAATAAGATTAAGTTGAAAGTTAACATTTACCATAAATACATTAAACATTACACAACCTTCCAATCTCAAAATCTCAAACAATACTATGATTAAACTAAAGTTTCCCAAACCTCGCGGTTAAATTAAAATTATAGATGTCTATCGATCCAAAATACATGAAAATGCTAAATTCCCATCATACAAACATTTTCAAATGTCATCAAATTATTACTTTCTAAGCCTTTAAATTCATTTATATCACTAATATTTGGATATCGCCTAAATTTCAGCATTTAACAATTTCATGTAAAAACATTACATTCTAATTATTTACAAAATAAATGAGTAAATGATTAAAAAATTATAGGAGAACAAATAACCACACATTATGTATAATAACGAGAGTAAAATATAATTAAAATTTAAAATATAATATTTAATAGTAATTTTATTTTACTAATTTAAAAAATAATATTTTCAGAATATTTTATTTAGCTAAAGAATAGATGTACATGTTAAAAAAATAATTAATTACTATATTGACTAAATTATTTATCATTTTATAAATTAAAAAATATCAATTTATAAAGTATTTTCTATTATTAAATAAAAATTATAAATTATTTTCTAAATTGATATCTAATTAACTACCAAAATTTTAGTTACCAATTATTTTATATTCTAAAGTTTGTAGTTAATTAGATATCAATTTTAAAAATTAGTTTCTAAATTTTTATTAATAATAGATACTGATAATTTTTTAATTTATAAAATAATATCTAATTTATTCAATATAATAATTAATTATTTTTTATTTTTAAAATTATTTTTATTTAATAATTTTTTAATAATAATATTTTAAGGTGAATATACAAAAATATCTTAATTGTGCAAGTATAGATTACCGTTCACAATTACTAAGAGAATATAGATATGAATATATATATATATATATATATATATATATATATATATATATATATATATATATATATATATATATATATATAATAAAGAGAGAAAGAGAGTGAAGTAATTAAAAATAAATAAATTTTATTAATAATATAAACTACTTTACATATTAATAATTTTTTTATTTTTAAAATACTATCTAATTTAATACTAATTATTTTTAATCTTTAAAATTAATTTTTATTGAATAATTTTTTTTGGTAATATGAGAACAAATAATCACACATTGATTATAATAATGAGAGTAAAAATAATTAAACTTTAAATATCATATGTAAAAGTTATTTTGTTTTACTAATTTAAAAAATAATTTTTTCAGAATATTTTATTTAGCTAAGAATAGATAATATCCCACTATATTTTAAGGTGAATATACAAAATATCTTAATTGTGCAAGTATATATTACAGTCCACAACAAAAGAATATAATGAACATAAGTATTTTAGTATAAGAATTTGTGTGTGTGTGTGTATATATATATATATATATATATATATATATATATATATATATATATATATATATATATATATATATATATATATATATATATTATGATAAAGAGAGAAAGAGAGAGAGTGGGGAATAAAGTAATAGATGTGACTAAAAATAAATAAAAATATTACAAAAAATTGATATAAAAAATTACTAGTATATATATCTTCCAAAATGTGAACCATTTTGTTTTAAGGTTCTAAATCCATGAATGGTTGCTAAGAGATGTATTGATGGCAGTCACATCAGAGCTTAGGGTACTAAATTTATTAGCAGAACTCGAAGGCACATGAACATTAATATCAAATGGTAAAATGCAGTAATAGCAAGCAAATAGAAGTGAAAAGTTGAGGCTGCATTTATGCTACCCAACAACACCTGTGCCTATGTGGCAGGCCTTGGACATAGTACTCACGTAGAACAACCACTTTTAACTCTTGTGTTTTAAATTCTTACTGCTTCTCCTTTCTTTCATCAAACACCAAAACCTCGAGCAATCCTGTGACTAAGTGTGCGCATGCAACATCTTCTTGCATTTGCACCCTCTTTCATGTGACCTCTTCTTGCACAATCCTGTGAACCGCTTCAATTCCATACACCCTCTTTTATACTTTAATTATATATACAAATGCACCTTCAAACACATCACAACATCTCACAAAAATCGCCACAAAGCAACAAGAATGAGGAAGACTTCTCTCTATGCTGATGCCCTTTTCATTCTTTTTTTACTCTGTGTTCCTGTAATCATCTCAGCAAGACACATAAACTGGTCACCTTCACGTAAGTCTCAAATTCTTAATTTCATGCCACATTATGGATCACAGGTTTTCAGATAACTACGTACTTAGAAATGGAAATTACGTTTTTGATATAAAAAGTTTAACACTTTTATAGTTCGAAGCAATTCTACATATTGTGCAACAACAATCAATGATGAAATGAGTGTGGTTGCATTTTAATCTAATGTTGCATGATTTTGATGTTAAATAGGAGATGGGCATGTGGATGGTGGAGAAGAGAATAGAAAAGATGGAATAAGAATGAGCAAAGTGAGGAGAGAAAGGTTGCATTGGGAAGGAAGAATGGGAAGAAAAGACACATTAGAAATAGCAGGGTCGAGATTGCCGGATTGCTCTCACGCGTGTGGATCATGTTCGCCATGCAGGTTGGTGATGGTGAGCTTCGTTTGTGCTTCGCTTGCAGAGGCTGAGTCTTGTCCAATGGCTTACAAATGCATGTGCCATAACAAGTCCTACCCTGTTCCCTGAATCATAATCTCCCTCTCAGATTCAATTTCCAACCCTCGTGTAACATACACAGTTGCTGTTGTTAGTTCTTTAGAAAGCAATAATTGTTCATCTTTGAGTTTCTGAATCTCTTTTGTTATCACTGTTCAAGAAAACATAGGAACCGTCAAATCAGAATCAATGCTTGCTGTTAACACCCCAACTTCTCTACTTATAACATGTATAACTTTTTACCATTTTTTAAAATTATTCTCACAAAAGTTTTTACTTTTTAGCAACTGTATTATACTGTGTTTAGTCTACTGAAAATGTGGATACTTTCAGCTACCTAGTTATGATTCAATTATCTTATAAAAGACATAAGTTATCTTTAACTAAAAAATGATAAAAAAATACATTTTTAATAGTAATTGGATTAATTATTATATACATTATTTTTAATAATATATTAATTGATTCTAATACACGTTATCGTTTTCGAAATTGTATCATGATTAATTAATTTAATAGCTAGTAAAAGAATATTTTATAATACAATTAATATTAACAAATTAACTTTTCCACTGATTTACTTTCTGACAAAAATAATAATTTATACCACAATTAATTATATTACTGTTAAGAATAATAGATTGTATCGTAATTAATTTAATTTTAATTAAAAAGGTAGTTTATATCATGATATTTTTTTCCATTAAAAATACTTTCTTTTTAAAAAAAGGTGTACAAAAATTAATTACATAATGAAAGCTTACTTTCCTTATAAAGAAAGAATAATTTTTATTATTTATCTGAATTAGAAAGACGGTGGAAATATTTTTTTATTATGTACCTTAGAAAATTATTTAATAAAATTGGATAAAATATTTTAAAAAAATTATAAAAAAAATGTGAGGGATTTTAATAGCAATTTGGAGGATACCAATACGAGGCCCTCCAAACAGCCAGTTAATAAGCAGCACAGGTCCATTCAACACTGAAGCCCAAAATTTAACACCAAATACGTTTTTGTTCAATCCGAATCTTGAAACAAAAATAAGAAAGTTTTGTAATACAATCTCGGCAATTTCTTGCTCCACCGTAGATTTTTCCTGCAGCTTCATAAATATTTTAATTCTAAAACTTATGCAGAGTTTTTTTTATATAATTATTATATGATCCGTAGACTTTTTTTAACTTTATAATTTAAAATATAAAATTATATTATGAATTTTAGAGTTTGAAATTTTAGAATCTAGAAGAAGGGATGTTAACGAAGAAGATGAACAAAAGAGCAAAATTATCATTTCACCCTTTTTTATGGAGGTGGAGGAAGAAATCACCAACAATGTGAGCCTTGTGTTGTGAAGTGCTATATTTCAGAGTCTGTGTGGATACATAAGACAAACATTTTGATTGGTACTATGAATTGTAAACCATAACCATAGATTCTTATCACCTATTAGACATGATAAACAATGGGAAAAATTTACGTAACAAGTGTAATTTCAATGACTTGTTAATAAATAAGTGAATTTTATTTATTTATTTTGAATAGAGATAAGTCAAATTAACAAGACATGACTTCTTCAGATTGAAGTCATGTAAAACTAAAACGGATTTGTTTTGACAAGAATGAAGTTGATGAGGATGAAACGACTTTGGTTATATATTAAAGTTGTGTAAGGTTAAGACGACTTTAATTAATATTTAAGAAAAATCGTGAGAAGTAAAAGTAACTTTAGTGCACTGAATTATTGAAAAAGTTGTGGTATTATCACAC
Source organism: Phaseolus lunatus (assembly GCA_013389735.1). NCBI lineage: Eukaryota > Viridiplantae > Streptophyta > Magnoliopsida > Fabales > Fabaceae > Phaseolus > Phaseolus lunatus. The sequence goes on from CM023861.1 coordinate 30,031,783, forward strand.
GATTTCAATTTAAAAAAAATTTACATAAAAGTCATGAAAGGTACCAACGAACTTGGCAAGAGGGGAATAAATTCTCTCAAGACCACTAATAGTGTCAAGCACATGTGTGTTCACACTGGAAATGTGTCTATGTGAGAACAAAAAAACTAATGGAAATTGTTAGACGTTTCAAGACATTGATAAAAGCATTTTGAGGCACAAGAATGAAATTTAAATCAAATTAATTAAATTCTATTCAATTACATGATTTTAATTATATTTAATTGTATTCAATTATAATTCTAATTTCAGTTCAATTAGTCAAACAATATTTAAGATGTTTAAAAAAATTGATTAGATTATTGCATTTTAGCAATTAATAATCAAAATGGTATTACCTTCCTCATTTATAACTAACGTAATACACAATTTTATTAAACTTTGCATATCTTTGTACATTGAATAACACTAAGTGAGTAAAACATCTTGAAACATGTGATCTAACACTTAAAGAAATATTAAAATCGTTAGTATCTTCCACGACTTTCATATAAATTAATATTTAAGAGAAGTCATGTGATGGTACCACAACTTCTTCAATAATTTCGTGCACTAACATTGTTTTTACCTCTCTTCACTTAACTATTAATTAAATTCGTCTTAATCATACACAAAACAAAATCATCTTATCCCCACACGACTTCGTCTTCATCAAAACAAAGTCATTTCAATTTTATACGATTTCAGTGTGGAGAAGTTGTGGCTTGTTGATATGAGTTATCTAAATTCGAAATAATTTTATTTTACCCATTTCCAAAATAATTCACCGAAAATTTTCAAACAATGGAGCTAACGAAGACAACATGGTTGATTGGATGAATACCAACCCTAAAACGAGTGCACTTTTGGGACATGGTAGTCTTAAGATGAGACCACTTGAAATGATGATAGCATGGCACACAAAGCAAGTTGAGAAAACACATGCAAAAGAAAGAAGAAAAAATAAACTATTGAACGCTTTACTTCCTCTATAAGCATTAAGATATAGCAACTTCTATCCATCCAGGGACTTAGCATGTTTTTACCTTATTCTTCTCTTTGTATTCCTCAATGATGAAATTTTAGCATCATGGCATGCCCAATCAAAAAGTAGAAAGAGATAATTTTGATGCATCTCAGGAATAACAATCATGTCTGTATCAGTATATGTAAGTTGAAACACTTTGCATTAATTGTAGGTCAAATTTTTTTAAGATATTTTAAAAATATATATATATATATATATATATATATATATATATATATATGTATGTATGTATGTATGTATGCAAAAACATTTCTAAGGTAGTCCCTTGATCTTGTCATATACCCTTAATTCAATTCACTTACAATAATAGAATGTACAAAACAAAATACAATTTGGTTATTCGTTTCATCTACTCAATCCACTCATTTGTTTGTTTACATCACAAGTCATTGAGTAAGCAAACCATTATTCCCTATTAAAAATTCTAATTCTTATTGCATAATTGAAAAAAGAATAAACAAGAAGAGCAAAATATCTAAAATATAGTAATTATTCAATAACTCTTTCCAATTTATAGACTCACAAAATTGAAATTTCAGAGCATATTTATCACCAAATTTCCATTTAATATATCAAAAAAAAATCACTGAAAAAATTTACACAAAATTAATAAAATGCATGTCTGAATATACATTTTTTTATACAAACAATTAAGAAGATTCACTAAACTCATTAAAAATATTTATGAAAAGTTGAAACAAAGATTCGTTATGGTAATGGTTTAAGAGATGTGTATGATAATAATAATAATAATAATAATAATAATAATAATAATAATAATAAAAAAATGAATGAATGAATTAGAATTGAAGCAATAAAAGTATTAGGATTTAACGGGATTAAAAAGACCTAAACATCATTTTCAATACTGACAGAAATTTTAAAAAGGAAGATTTTAGTTGCAGCAGCCATCATTGTTTATGGCTACGTTTGTGACTCTGCATTTTAGCTGCATCAATGCATCACATCCAAATTTTACAACAATTATTCCATTCAATATTTGACAATGAGATACAAAAATAGATGGGGCTTGTGGCGAACATAATATCTATTATGATTCATTTTCACTAAAATCTCTGTATCTTTCATAATTATTCAATTAATCTGATTTTGTTGCCAAATTAATAGCTGGGTTTATTTTATATTTCATGAGATGCATCAAAACTATACAACACAGGTCAACATCGAGTTACTTCAACTAAGCACAGATCTTCAACCTTAATTACTTCAACATTTTTGTGCACATAAATTTAATAGTTTTTTATTTAAGTCTTTATAAATATAAACTAACTTTTATGTTTTAAAAAATTTAAATTTTATTTCTCTATACGTTTAGGTCATTTTCCTTAAACTTTACATACAATAATAATAATTTAATTTTAAAATGATTGAAATAAAAAACATATTCTACCGGGTATGAGAGGATACCGATCAAGATCATTGGTCGAGTATCTCTCGGATATGGTCTTAACATGCATCCCTAACACAAGATGATTAACATAATCTGTAAATTCACTTAAAATTTAACATTAATCTGAAAATCTAATTTAATATTGGTTTAGTGTGAGAGACTCATCACATCCCTATAAATAAGTATACCAACCAAGATAAATGAAGACATTAAATAATATTTATTATACTTAATTACCTCTCAACCTAAACACTAACTTAGGCATAGAAATATATTTTGCAAGCACCACCTACATTAACCAAATATCAAAAACAACACGATATCTCTAATTGAAATTAACAATAGGAAATTTAAGAAAACCTTTCTATAAGTAGACATATATTTTACTATAAGTAAAACCTAATTAAAACCTAATTGACTCATTTTGTGGGGAATAAAATAATAATTTTAAATTTTAAAAAATGAAAAACAGAGAATAGAATATATAAGCCCAAAAATTACCAAAAATTAAAATCGTTCATTTGATAAAGAGACTTAACCGTTATTCCTCCATGAAACATTCTTAATTATTGTATTTAGGGTGTGATATGCATTTTATTTTGTAAAATTATTTCTTTTAAATGATATAAAGGAAGTGAATGAAAAAAAAAATAGAACCATATCTTCACGATTATTGAAAAGTAAAAGCTGAAATAATGTATTATAAGAAAATTATTAAATGGAAATCAATTTTAAGGAAAAATAATAATTAATTACTATATTGACTAAATTAAAGATTATTTTAAAAACTGTAAAAGTTTTTATTTTTAAATTAGTTTATATTATTGTTAAATAGTTTCTAAATTGATATCTAATTAGTTACCAAGATTTTAACTATCAATTATTTAGATTCTAAATTTGATAGAAAAAACTTGGTAGCTAATTAGATACCAATTTATAAATTATTTAACAATAATATAAATTAATTTAAAAATTAATTTTTTTTTAATTTTTAAAATGATCTATAATTTAGTCAATATAGCAACTAATTATTTTTAGTCTCTAAAATTGATTTATGAAAGTCAAAATATGTTTTCTTATATAATTTTTTTTTTAGTTTTAAAATAGAAAATGATTTTTATAAATAAGAAGCAAATAAACGCTCACTTTCTCTAAGGTTTTTTTAATGAAGGGGAGATAAAAAAAATCCTTTGTGGAATTATTCATGCGTGTGTCGTCCATGATTTTACTGTTTTTGTTTAAAATATTCTAAGTAGAAAAGTGTAGATAAGAGTATTATACTAATAGTTGTGAGTTAACGTCAATTTATATTTTGAATCGCATAAAAAATATGGCGAAATATATTCTACTTGTCCTTTGTCTCTTAGAACAAGTAAAAATAAAATGAAAGGGAAATTATCAGTTGATTCAAGAGGTAAAAATTTAAATAAGAAAAAAATGAGAGCATGATGACGCAGAGTGGGTCCCTCTCTATTTAAAATTAAATATTTTTAAGCCAGAAAATTGTTGTTTGTAGTTTTTTTTCTTCTGTTTTTAGTTTCTAATTTTAAAATATATCATTTTGATATTTATAGTAAATTGAATATTTATTTATAGAAATATTTTAGATGACATTTGAGAGACAAAAACAATGTATTATAAATGGATAAATTTTAAAAAAAAACTAAATCCAAACTTCAAAAAAATTTAAAAGAGATTAAAAACATGTTTTAGGTTTCTTTTTCACTCAGCAGTTGTTTTTGATAAAAACAATGATATCTAAAAAAGTCATATGATATCTTAACAGCCAATAGTTAGCTCTAAATTATAACTGGTAAAAATAGAAGATTGTAAACTAGTTGTTAAAATAATATTTTTATAGTGGCATTTGTTGCTCTCGTTATGTATTCGCAACACAAACTTATATAACTTCCAAATGAAATTTTTTTTTTCAAAATAATTTATTAATGAGTTTAATGATGGTAAGAGTATTATTTCTGTTGCATGAATAGTCCAAGTTGGTATATCTGAGAATCTTTCATTATATAAATAACATCTTTTTATGCTAGCTTTTCTTTTGTAAGAATTTTTTTTTGAGAACAGGAAGCACCTTTAAAATTAAAGGAGTATTTTCAACAAAAAGCAATGAAGATTAGTTGGTGAGAAAAATAAAATAAAAATACCATCTTCACCAAAAAAAGCAATGGAGCATTGTTTAGCCAGAGAAATAAGAAAAGGGGATTGTAAAAAGTTTGACACCACCCTTTTTCATTTCACAAAAGTGAATATTTTTTTAGTGTGAAAATATCACCACAAAAGCCTTTTCTGAAAACATCAAAGAACTTGTAAACCCTCAGATTTTGCAGCTGATTACTGATATCACTATGTCATGCAACTCCTTTATTTGAAATTTAGTTCTTAGTGGTAAAGGTGAAAATCCTTTATTTGAAGATTGTGCAACTGATTATGAATTTTTCATATAAAAGAATACAAATGCTTTATTAGAATGGAATAAAAAAGGCAGTGCATTTCTTTTAGAGGTTAGACATTGATAATTGACATTTGAACATATATCTAACAGCACCTGGATAATAAGGACTAGTAGTTGCAAAGTGGGAAAAAATACCAAAAAACTAAAAGAACAAGAGAGTGACAAGACAGCAATGAAATAAATTCCATAATATATAGGTTTTCTTATTTATGGTCACAGGTATTTGAGGGTAAGCTCATCCATCTGTCAAGCATGACAGAAGAGCATTGTTGAACATGGATGAATATGGAAATAATCAAAGATACACTCCATCAAAAAGACTGAACCATCCATTTCCCTAATTGCATTTGCTCTTTTTCTTCTCTTTATTAAATGAGTGCGCACAACAACAAAAATAACGAGATGTCATTGCAAGCAAAAGCCGGTGGGAACAGGTAAGAAAGACACAAAGAAAAATTGGCAAAAATGTTCAACCTTGCTTGCTGATTCTGCATCATTTGTCACATCCATTAACCATTCATTACTGTGATCAATAGCAAGTGATACACAATATAGTCTCTTCTGTCCTTTGACCTCCCTAACCTATCTCTCTACATATTACACCATCTCTTCATCAGAGGCTGTTCAAAGAAGTCAAATCATGAGCCACACACAACCCTTTTGCATGGTTTTAGGAGCTTGAGGGTTAAAGACCAACAACAACTACTACTACTACGTACATACATATCCTCATTCCTCACACTACCTCAAGAAAAAGAAAAAAAAAAGTTGCAATTAATGGTCCAAGATGCATATAAAAACCAAACATCCCAGCAAAGGATGATTTTTATCTTTGCAAGTGCGAACTCTTTGTAGAGTAGTGGATCAACCCTTTTAGCCACCATGCCGAATGCCCATGAAGTGATTAAAGTCATGATGCTGGACCCTGAGTTGCTTCAACCATGAATCTGCCACACTCAACAGTGACATTAGCCTTTCTTGGTCCCGGCCACAATTTCCTGCGACCCACACGTTCCCCCCTTGCATCTTGTACGTTGCCAAACCAAATGCTGGCAGTGCTATGCCTTCCCCTTCCTTTTTCTTCTCATGACCACCCTCAATATCATCGTCAAGATCCATGCCTACACAAATTAGAATACATGTTCCATGATTTCATGCATTTTCTCTCTCCAATTTACATCTCTCCTAAATTAAACAGTCAATGACCTTTCCATTGCCCCACCAAAATAGGGAAGTGAGAGACATAATCATAGGATTACATCTTGATATGAAATGTAACAACCTTCAATTCATTAGGGTCAACCTAATATTTAGAAATTTAGGTGGGTTTTTTTTGTGTTTTTAGTTTCAACTTTTTTCTCTATTTTTCAGAAGTATCTTTTCTTAGATATTTTGAACATTATGAGATATTAAAGGTAATATCTTAAAAAATGATGGGAAATACCTTGAAATGAAGATGAAAGCGTGTGATAAGTGAGGAAGCATGTAGAAAGGTCTTTAATTGTTCTTCCCATGGGGATATGATAAATTGGGTACCTGAGAAAAAGTATATTCTTAGTATCATAACACTGATCGTGTCCCTAGAGAGACTAAGGTAAAGGATGTGCCTTGGGATAAATTTCAAATGTATTATTTAATAATTTGGAGTATATTTTGGTGACGAAGTTAGATAGAGAAATTTAGTAGTAATTACCAGGCAACAGCCATCCAACTTGCTGGCGAAAGATCAACACTTCTTAATGACATCAGCCCCGGGTACCTTTGAGCTAATCCAGTAATCTGAAAGCAAGATACCATCCCACAAAGTCAGCAAACGAATCTTTATTCTTTTGTGCACTTACTTATTATGCTACACGAATATTTTTGCTGTTTTTATGCATTACTGGTTGTGCTACCCGAATATTTTTTGTTGTTTCTGTAACAATCGCTATAGTCCGAGCAATGAAAATTACGCACATTAATAAAGCTTTGGGAGAAGAACATATGCTAGAAAGGCATAACACATGCATTGATAAGAAATAAAGAAAAGGGAATATGCATAATTTTCATTATCACTTGGGACATATTCAGATGGGAAAAAAATGAAAAACTGAGTCTCTCTATCAACTCGTGTTGAAAAGTCAAAGAATGCATCTTTTACGATGTTTATCCTAAGGGTTTTTGGTAATTGCAGTTCTGCTTTAAGTGCTTTCCAATTTTCCATGATCCATACTTAATGAATTGGTTGGAATCTCATTTAAGAACACAAAAAGCAGAACACAGACCTTAATGAACAAGATAAAAGATGCTGAAGTAAGATAAAGAGCAGGAAATAAAATTAAACAAGGGAACAGAAACACGAACACGAACACACCTTGTCCATGAGAGGCACTCTTCCATATGGAGTTGCTCTTTCAAAATACTGGCAATAGAGGTGACCCAATCTGTCATTGAAATGCCAGAGAGAGTCTTGTTCAGACCCTCCTCCCTCTTCTGAGGAAGTTCCATCCCACCTCCATAACTTGTCACAGTCACTCTCATCGCTGAAAGAATCACTATAGGAATCCCTGGTCTCACAGTCACCTGACTCAGTCTCTTCCCTGAAATACTCATCCAAGTTTTTGCATTAATTCCTAAAAAATCACTACCAAATCATAAAGCTGACAATTATGCACACAATAATTCACCAAACCACTCGGCAGAAACAAAGGCTCAACAACCCATTTTCCAAAAGCAACATCATGGAACCCGCGTGATTGTTTGACCATAACAAATTAACATTATCTATCTCACCCAAATGGTGCAGTCTATCAGAAAACTCAAAAAGAGATTTTTTTTTTTCCTTTCCCCCGTTTCACTTTTAAATTTCTTTAGATATTCATGGTGGAAGCTGAAATTGGTAAAGAAGTTATAATGATTCAATTCATGATAATCTACCTGAAACTATTGCTGGTGAATATCTGAATTGCAGAGAGATAAGGCACGTAGTACTGCGCAAGTGTCTCTCCACTGGTCAAGGAGATGGGAACTCCGGCTCCATAAGCACTCCATTCGTCATAGCAATTCCAAAGATCCCCCAACGTGAAATATTCCACGCTTTCTCTCTCCCACGGATGCCACAAACGGTTAAGGCTGGTAATCTCAGACTACACACAAAAACAAACGACACAAATTTTAGGACAACATAATCTAAGATCATGTCACAAGGGAAAAATAAAAAAGGAAAGAATTGAAAAGGACTAGACCTTAGGAAGAAACTGGGATTGAACCACCGGTGTGGTACACCGTACGAAACAATCAAGGTTAGAATGCATTGACCCTTTATTAAAAATCATGGTATTGGAGATCGATAGATGAGAGAAGAAAAATAGAGAGAAGGGAGGGAAGATGGAGATTTTAGCTTCTCTCCCAACCCTGAAAAACAGAGGCAACCACCCAGATGGGGAAGAAAACAAAACAAACAAAAAAAAAAAGAGTGAGGGAGAGATTGTGGGGATTGCAATTTTGCCTTTGAAAGAGAATTGAAAATGCAAATCGCCCCCACAATGAAAGACTTCTATTTTTTGACGTTCAGACACCGAATTTCCCGCAAAATCTTAATACCCTTCACTTTTTTTTTTCTCTCCGTGTCTCTTTCCTTTTCTCTTTTTCTCTTCTCAATCAATCAACCAACAATGTTGCAAATTCAACACCCTCACACGGGGAGACAGATTCTTATGCAAACAAACAATGCTATTTTTCTCTCTCTGTCGCTGTTAAACCAAGCCTTCAAGAAAACTCAAGACAAGTCTGCTTTGTTCAACGTCTAAGAAACACACTACTCAGGAGATAACAATAACACGCTGACGCTTCAACCTTAAATCTTGAGATTAAATCAAACACCCAAAACAAACTCACACAGTCACCTTAAAAATGGTAAAAAAACAAGACAAACGAGGATAAAGCAACAGCATGTACAAGGTCAGAAAGTGCTAGATGTATCGAAAATATTCATAAAACAGAGAGAAGAGAAGAACTCTTGGGTTTAATTTCCGGAAGTTGTGCTGAATTTCGATGAAACTGAGTAAGAGCAGAAGACATAGATAGATAGATAGATGGAGATTATGAACGTTACAAAGCAATAGTAGAAGCATTAGAATACAATATTTATAACATTTATGAGCTTCACCCGTCTCTTCCAATAGTTTCACTGTATCAAATACTTTATACGCAATATAAATAATATAATATAGTTTTTAAACTTTTACGATTTCATTATAGGACAAGGTTTGTTACTATACCACAAACCCGTAGCTATCACCTTTGAAACTTCGTTCGTTTCGTTCATAGATTTAAATTTAACAGCTAATACTTTTTCTTACACAAACAAAGCGGATTTGTATTTTTCACCTAAATATATTTTAGATTCTACTTTTTTTTAATCCCTCTCCTCCTATTTATTTCTTATTTCTCTTTCAACTAATTCTATTAAAAAAATTATGATTTATTTCTTATGGAAAGGAATAACTTAAAAAAAGGATCTTATAAATAAACAGTGATAAAGTATTTTATCTTTGGGATTAAAGATGAAAAGTATGTCCATAGAGGAGGGAGAAAAGAGTGGAAAAAGAAAAACACAATAAAGGGTATGAGAATTGACTAGTCTGTGTGACTATTTTTTTTTTTCATAATTAAATGTGAGTTATACATAAAGTTGAACTGACAAGCTTAAGGTATTCTCTTGTTTTTTTTTTTAAATGTTTATGATTAAAAAAAAACTGATAAGGTTGGAAGTTTTAATGTAAACTAAAGGAGCAGCACTCTTTCTTCATCCGTTAACTTTGATGAAATTAAAGTATAATGTGACTCCCAAGTAAGTGTATTAAAACGGCTTTGAACTTGCTTGCAAATAATCAATAGGCTTATAATTAGGTGTCGGTTCTCTTAATGCGTAATCTCATTTTATGTGGTAATAATGTGGTAATAATAAGCTTATTAAAATACCAAGGACGTTTAATCTCACTTGTTGAAAACACACTAATTTGACTGTTAATATTTCTCTATTCAACAATTCATGACTTCTCTCGTTAATTATTGCTCTATGTAAAAGCCCAATACAGTATGTTTTCGACTAATTAATGGTCTCATTTTTAGCTTCTCTTTTTATTTGATTATTACAAGATCTTTTTTAGTGGACTTCAAAAAAATTATGTTAATCTTCTGAATTCGTTTTTTAGAACAAAGAAAGAAACATTAATTGAAAGCGAAATCCTTGTGTGAAAGCATGCAACTTTGAGGACTAATTAAATTGAAGTGTCTCTGCATTTTGTTGGTTAGCGAAAAAAAAAATTGTTTAGAGCAAAAGAAAAGGTACACTTATAATGATAGTAATTTCTTCTTTTGCTTCTATTTTGTATTTTAACTGAATTGGTGTTGTGATATGGCGAGAAAGGCATGGAAGTTGGGAAACCGCGTGAACGGAAGTGCAAGGATACTAACTAATAATACCAACACTTTTACTATTAAATTTGTATGACCTATAAAACTAAGGGTAAATTAACTTAACAATGCCATAGAAAAAGATATGCATTATAACAAGCAAAGCAACGGTTTTGAAAGAGTCTAGCTTGTTAAAGAGAGTAAAAAATTGGAAGAATTATTGACTTGTGATAATGTTATTATGATCAATTATTGAATAAGAGATATTATTTTTAAAATTTAAAATTTTATCATGATTTTATCTTTAAAGAAATATTTTGATGAGTTAGAAAAAATGTATATATAAAATTTTATTGAAATCGATTCTTAAATAGTATAAGATTATATTTAACATATCATAACAGAATTATAAATATAATCTTGGACACGACATAACAATGAAAGATAATTGTGGAGGAATACGAAAATTGTTCAAACTAAACAAATGAAATGAGATGGTCATCACACACCACCTGCATTGGCATTATTAGAACTTGGATGTGCACATCATTGCATTATGTTTGTAGTTTTGTGACTGTAATTTCAACTTCTCCAATTTGGAGGGAATGAAACTAAACAAAGTTAGGAATTGAAGGGGAGAAAAATGTCGTAACTAAAAGAACATTCAAAAGCTTGTGTGGACCCTTGTGTTTGAGCAGTCGTTCATTGATTTTCTGTGATTTTGGATGAGAAAATTTGTTACAATATCACATGGCAGAGGCATTTTAATTAAATCCTAAAAAAGTCATATAATTATTTCTTTTAATTTTGACACTTTAAACATGATCTAAAATGTATTTATAATTCTCATTTATGATCGAATTAATTCGAAAATTAACATTCTCATTAATCCCCTTTATATGAATGGATACCTTGTAATATCTGTGGGTTTTACATCCGTTAGATATATAAAATAAAATTAGTGGGCAAAAGAAGCGTGCAGTGGTGCTAAAGTCTCTGTTTTGGTGCAAAACATCCCTATACAAGTCTTAAATTTATGTATTGACTTTGCAATAAACTAAGATAATGAACTTCACTTCACCCTTTTGAAAGCTCGTAAGGGATACTTACAAAAGGATCCACTTGTGTGACAGCTTATGGTTGCCTCTAGAAGTTAAATGGTTAATTGAATGTTGGTTAAAAAGGAGACTTTGAAAATAAGTAGTTTGCAGTGTGCACTAATAATGGGGACATCAAATACTTTGTAAAAGAAATTAGGTTCAATTATTTTGTTATCCACGCACAAAATAATATAAATGAAAAATGTTCATATACACGGCTAAAGGAAAATCCATATATGAACTCTTTTAACCATTGAATTAGCACTTGTTAGTTTTGCGTGTGTCTATGAGATATTTTGAAATATAATGGTATTTCTTTAAATATGTGTAGTATGTTTATAAGGAATATAGGAGAAAATGCATTAGGATTTTTCTGTGAAAAAACATTTGGTGATTCCATGCTGGGTTGTTAGCATTTTATATAAGAAAGTCAAGACAACTCGTCCAACTCAAAACTTTAAAATAATAGGTATGAGTCTTCTTTCTTACATAATACTTTTTGAATTCATTATTGTTCAATGTGAAGTAAACTCAAACTTAAAATCTTAAAAGAATGTATAGAAATATATCGAACACAACAATTTTTTTTTTTTTTTGATCAACAAGAATCGAACTCAACAACTAACAATATGTAAAGATGATGTAAACATTTAATGGCTCAATATTTTGGATATGAGGATAAAGGTATGAGCATGCATACGAAGAGAAAGTAACCCATAAGATGGGATGAACACTTCTTTATATTGATTCAACAATATAAATATTTTAGGTTCTAACCAAATAGGTAGGTCCAAGAGATACTTAGAATTCCCTTAAGTTAGGGCACTATTAAAAAGTAAAACTAGTTTCTCTTACTAGATTGGATGATTGGGTACCAAAAGAGTTCTAATGCCTAAAGACATAGAGATAATCTGATATATACCACACAACGATCAGAATACGTTAGTAGGACCTTGAACTAACAATCACTAATCCTAAGATCAAATACCACACATGCAAGAAAACTCAAAACTGATTTGGGCAATAATAACTACCAAATAGTTCAAAGATAACATCTGATCTTTAAGAATAGGATAAAAAATTTAGAGAGAAGATGGAGAAAAGAAAAAAAATTATAAAAAATAATGATTATATTAAAATAATAAATAACTGTTTTTTATTTTTACTAAAAAAATAATTAAATAGAAATCAAATTTTAAAAAAAATAACTAGTTAAGACTAAATTAGATATTATTTTATAAACTAAACAAATTATTGGTATCTAAAATAATTTTTATTTTTAAATAAAATATATAAATTAGTTTTTAAATTTTATTAATAATAAAAATTAGTATCAATAATTTTTTTTTAGTTTTTATCTGTAAGATTAATTTATATTTAATGATTTTTTTTAGTGTTATATTAATTTTTTACTTTAATAATAAAATATATTCATGTAAATTTTTACCACTTCTACTTTTGTTTGAAGAATTTATAACAAACATAAAAAGAACCTTAGCATTTTGAAGTTTGATTATATTCGTATGAATAGTTGTAAAACGTTATCAAATCTGTTGCATCAACTGAACTGCGATTGTCGTGGGATTTTTTTTTTATCATATTCTCTAATTTTATTTATTAATGTGCTTCATTATCGTTAAACAAGTACGATCCATCTTAGTGGTTTAAATTTAAAACAAGTGTTTTTGAAACCAGTACTTTTTTTAATTTATTTAATTAATAATAGATAGGATTTCTTAATTGATAAAAAATTCAAATAAAAAATACGTAAAAAATACTCATTTTTTTAGAAAAATAATTTTTGTTAACAAACTCAAACGCACAAGAAAGAACATTTCATTGAAATTAGGGTGGTAAGTGGTCCACACAATCAGGCCTGAATAAATGACAGTGACAATTCGGGTTCGGTTCCAGCACGTGCTTCTTCTAATGCAAACCTAATTTTGTAGTGAGCCACTTTTTCTAAATTAATTATTATGGCATCATTTTTATTGTATCTATATACTTTTACTTTATTTATTCAATTTTCTTAATACATTATAGCAACTTCCTTAAAATGCAACACTATTCCAGATGCTGAGACCTGAGACCATGTTACAATAAAAAAATGTTGTGTTTGGTTACTAAAACACGAATTAATTTCAATCCATTAATTAAAAGATGACTTCTTCTTATAATAATTAAATAGTTCGATATAGCGGTCAAATATTATTTTTATTCATTTTTTATTATATTTTTATTACTCTACTATATCTAAAGGTAAGAAAAAGTTAAACTATAACATAATAAAATAAAATAAGTAATCATTGTTTACCTCATCGTTTATATTTTTATTACTTTTAAATTCGGTAACTCCAATTATATAAATTTCAATTTAATTATATTTTTAATTAATAAGTGATCTTTGAACATTTTAAACATAAAATTGATATATGTAAGTGTTTTAATAACGAGTAATACACTAGATTAATCTTATTGAAATAAATTTTAATATTATCTCATAAAATAATTTAAATATACTACAAATCTATAAAATTAACTGATTTATAATACAAAATTTATATATATATATAATGATTTTATTTATAATTAAAATTTGTTCTTGTTATTAACAATTTTGTTATAGCAATTATCAATATGGCTAAAACTTGTCACATAATTATTGTTATTTTCATTCTAACGACAACTATTATATCATCAATCATAAATAACTAATAAAATCAACTTATAAGGGTGGCAACATAATTAATAAAGGTAATCCTCCAACACTATATTGAGGAGGAAATTTGTGAGGAGGGAAGGGAGTAAATTTGTGAGGATTAGAGAGGATGTGTGAAGATATGTGAGGTTGTTTAGATTGAGGATGATAGAGTGAATTTGTGAAGATAGTTTATTGTAAGTTTACAAATTTATCCTTATTATTAAAAGATATTTGAATAAAGAATTATGATTTTTTTTTTAGGTTTGAATTAATTAAATTTTTTTAATATATAATATCCACAATTACTTATATTTTTTAATAAAAAATTAAAAAATATAATACAAAAGATTTTTGTGTTAAATTAAAATAAATTTATTAAATATATTAAAATTTATGAAAATAATATTTGTTATTATATTCATTTGTTACTTTATATAAGTATATATATTTTATTGATATTATAATTTTTTTTATTTTATTATTTTCATTATTTATAGTTATATGTTGTTATTAATGGTATAATTAAATATTTTTGAAATTATAAATAAATTAATGTAATATTTAATTTTGTATATTATAATAAAATGCATGCACAAGGGTATTAGAGTAAAACACATTAATCCTACATAAATTCCCACAAATTTCTTCATTTGATGAAGAATAAAAAAAAAATCATTCACCTTTTCTCTTATCCACTCCTTCACCCTCAAAACCATCGAAACATTCACTCGCTCCTCCCCTCCCTTTCCATAGTTGGAAACAAACACACCATAAAAGATGTGAAGGTTCAAGTTCCCGTTAACTATCACCGTAAAAGAAGCATTGGCTACCATGAAAGAACATCATTAAGGATCCAAAACCAACATGTGGAATCCATCTATTACGAAAACCCTAAATAATCGAAGTTCCAAATGGTGAAGTGTGGTTCAAAATACACTATCGTCATCTTTATGGAAGATGGGTTATGCAATAACCTATGTGATTGGGTTAACAAGCCACAACCTTAAAGCTCTCAATCAGAATCAGAGTTTGAAAAAAACACGCCACCAGAGAATACGAGGTTTACGAAATCGCCGTTCGCAACCACCGCCTCCTTCGCCACCAAATTTCAGTTCGAAACCATCTTCCCTTCCGTCGCAATCTAAGTCTTTAAGTCCATCAATGGCAACCGTGAGGAATCTAAATCTTTTTTAGCGAAATAGCAAAGAGGATACACCTTTTTTCTTCACAAATTTTCCAAAAATGTGGAGAATTTTTTGTAGGTGGGGAAGAATAAAAGGAAGAGCGATAGAACGGGTAGAAGATTCGGTTTCATTCGCTTCTTTGATGTGGCCAACGCATAAATTAAAATCTCAAAATAGAACTGGATGTTATCACAATCGGCAATCAAAAGATTCACGTTAACGAGGCTAGATTCAAAAGAGAGGACGAAAAAGCTAAGGAATTTGGGGTTCATCAGTTTGATCGAAGGGAGACAAAAGTTTGGCGCAAAAGAGAATGTTTTCCCCGCCTCCCGCCGGTTGACAAGTTGAACGTCTCTTCTTGGATCTGTCTTAGCTGGGTATTGACTCGTGTCTCCCTGTTACTCTGAATCGTGACTATGTTGTGACAGAGGGTGCCCTACCTCTTGATTATACTCAGACATTCAAGTCAGTAAAAGCAACAATAATTCTCAGTTCAGTGTGCAAAAACAGCATACCTTCAACTGGGAATCAGACCCCATTTATAACCACACATGCAACAACTCTCACTTGAGAGAATAAGATCTTAACTGAAAATAAGCACATTAATCTTTTATCTCTAACAGAAAAACCTACCTGCCACGAGCACTAGTGATCTTCAAGTGCTAAATCGCAGGTTAACATTATGTTACCAATGCACGTCCTTATCTTTTTAGGGTTTATAGCAACTATCAACAGGTATTAAATATTATAGCAACTGCTCTTATATATAAGGGATTATCTTGTACAGTAGCCTTTCCATGCACTTTGGGCCTATCACTGAAATTGGACCAGTCACACTAATCTTACCCAGGCCTAACGCCGAGCTAACCTCGACCTTACCCAAGAACCGAGCTATTATTCATCCACAACCGAGGACCGAGCTCTATCCAGTACAAAGAATTTACACAAACTTATGCTCAAGTAGTGAAAAAACATAATCAAAATGCCCCTTCAAATGAAACTTGGAAAGGTATGGTCCTGAATACAGAGGTAAACTACATAGAGAGATTAGAAAATTGCTTGGTGGGGAGAGTTAGCGAATACAACTTACAAGAAATGTTGCCTCTAGAAGGTCTGGGTATGCTGAAAACGAATTATATGGACAACAATATGATCCTTATCTCTGTGGATGAAAACTGTAATCTCAAGAAAATTATCGAGGAAAATAGAAAGAGGTTGGAATCCATCTTTGACTCAATAGTACCATGGTCCAAGGAAGATGTGTCATATAAAAAATTAATCAAGGTTAGGTGCTGGGGACTACCCCTTTCCCTTTGGAACGAAGACTGTCTGAGCAAAGTTGTCTTCACTGATGGCAAGCTTATTTCAATAGATCAAAATTCCTTTTACAGAAACAATTTTGAATCCCTAACGGTGCAAATTAGAATCTCGATTAGCCACAAAGTTGATTTTAAACGGGACATCAAAATCAACGAGTTTATCTACCATGTTGTGATAAGGGAAGAGAGCTACCAAAAAAATATGAACGAGTGAGTCTTAACTAATCCTGAGTATTATTTGGACATTAGTCACTCCTGACTAAAATCAAAAGATTTACAAATAAAATGATATAAAATATCATTAGCTTGTTCACTTAAAGAGAAGTTACGTCTTACGATGGATACAATATTTTGTTCACTCTTTTTAGGTTTCTCTCAAACGCAAACATTGTTCTTCCTCACAGCTACAAAAATTAAGAATAACTTAAAAACTTGACCTCATTCCTTTTATAAGAGTTTCGTCAACATTCTTTCTTCAAAAAGATCTTTATAATAAAGAGTTTGAGAAGAAAAAAGTTGTTCTACATTGAGATTCTTATTTTTTTAAACATGTCTTAAAGCTTTTTTAAGAAACATATAATACTATTTCTTATTATTTAAAAAATTTACTAATTTTTAATAAGAAATTAATTCTTATCATTTGAAATGTGATCAATTAACCCAAACAATTATGTAAAATAAACAACATAAATATTTGTTGTCAAACTAAAAATATTTATTCAGTATCCCAATTTCTAAAACCCACCATAGTTAAAAAAAATAAGAAGGGAGGTTTCATGTATAAAACTAATCAAGTTAAACTTGTATACTCTCTTCAAATGTTTTGATTTTTCAAATGTTTTGATTTATTAATAATGTGTTTTTATTTAACACCGACTTGTTTTAACATTTCCCAGGACAATAAAATGCCAAATATTTTAAAGAATCCAGTTTAAACCGTCATTAAAAGGTGAAGATATAAGATTAAAACTATTAATAATAAATATTGATGAAAATTATAGGTACTTAAGATTTGTCCTCTGTAAATATAATATTGTAACTTAAAACTTACCCACTGAAATCTTAAGTCAGAGGTGTAATATTTTCAATCATATTATTTCAATAATATATATTTGAATATTTTATCCATTTCTTTTACTTTTCTTCATTTTATTATTTAACTAATTTACTTTAAGTATTTTATTCTTATCTCTGATATCTCTAGTAATTTATTCGTCTCAATAATGTAATTTATGTACTTTGTCTCATTTTTCTTACATATTTTTTTACATAATCTTGAATAATTTTTTTTGCAAATAAATATTTATTTTTAAAAATATTTATAAACATTCTGTTTATAATAAAGATTAGCACACACATACATTATGAAAAGTCTATCATGAAAGATAAAACGTGTAAAAAAATACTTGTATATATTTTTATTTTAACACTTATGCTTGTTGATGAAAATTTAAAAAATAAAAAGAATTCAATGGAGAATTGGCATGGCTTTGCAAGTACTATAACATCAAATGGTAACGCTTTTCATGGGTTAAACAGTTACTTACGCCACAAACATCAAAATTAGAAACTGAAACTTACAAGCATTTATTTTATTGAAGTTCCTTTAACACGACAATTGGATGATATTTAAAGATACCAATTTATAATTTCTTTCTAAAAATTTCATCTTTTCATACGAAGTTTAACATTTCACTAAAAAATTATTTCTTTCTTTTATTTTAGCCATTGGGTCAGTATATCAGTAATATTTTTCATTATCTATTGTGGTGGACTGAGGTAATGTACCATGTTTTCTACCCACAAATGTTAGATGAGAGGTAACATGATCCAGGTGGTGACCCATCATTTTCCAATGTTATGTGATGAACTAGATAAGGAAAGCTTCAACCCTTCAAATGATACTGTTGAATCTGTGTTGCTAATTAATTTTACAAGCAGAAAATTGGGTGGTCTGCAAATATTTTGGTTGCCACCTCTTTTTCTTTTACTATATATCACAGGGAAGACTCACAAACTTCAATCACTCACGTCAAAACAATTTTCAAAGCTTTACTCATTCATCTTGACCAATGCCCTTCACAGGTGTAAGGTTTCAAATGAAACGGTACTTTGGTGGCCCCTGCAAAACTCACTGTCACATGCTCCAAGATCATAAGAAAATATATAAACAACCAAACTGTTGCAGGTGGATGGGGGAATAATTGTGAAATGGATACACAGTGTAATGAATCATTCTTTATCATGTTGCATAATAAACTAAGAAGCAAGGGTTAATACTTAATAATTTGGGACATGACATGTGACATACCACTTCTAACCTATATGACATATTGCATGATCAGATAACCATTAATGGAGATCATGTTATAATTAGAAACAGGCACCAAAAGTTAAGTGCTAATATCAGTGGACGTGACTTGCAAACACTATATGGCCAAATATATAATAATTAATTGCTTAAGTAAGATTTACAAATATCTAGTTACATGTTACAATATTAAAATTAAAATACCTTAAACTAATCATATCTAATGTCTCTCAATACCCGGAAAACAACATCAACCACTCTATTTTTTAAGAATGTTGTGGTCTGAAGTTTATCTGCAATGTCCCATTGCCTAAAGTTAATGTTGATAACAAATGGGGCCACAAGACTAAGATTTATAATTGAGCAACTAGAAAGTATTCGAAAGCTTATACATATAATATAGTCATGTTTTCTTTATACTGAAAAATATTTTATTAACAGGTAGATGTTTGGTAAACATTGTTTTAATTTTATGCAAAATTGATCTGATATTCTGATATTTGTAACAAGGAACAAGGATTTAGGATAACCAATTCAAAGTGGACGCAATCAAGGGAATGAATGAGTCACAGAATGGTTTCATAGGAGATCATGGACCGGTTGTCTCGGTATTTTTGGTCTAAGTTAGATCAGCTTTAGATGTGTTAGGTAATTTAATAATAAAAAATTAATAACTCACTTTTAAATCTGCTATTTTTTCATACTATGCAAATGTTAAGGACACTTGTTAAAAATACTAAGACTGATTTTTTTTAATACACATAAATTAATTAGATTTTAATTCTTTGATTGATAAACAATTAGTAGAATTTTATATTTTTGGTTGAAAATTATTATAGATAGCGTGACTCTGCTTCCTATTTTACTCCATCACTAGCTATTGATATTACTTTCTTTTCATTTTTTTTATTTATATGGCAGTATTTTAATTTTATTTATTGCTTTTTATTTTAAGATTATAATTACTGTCCTGGTCCTTTATAACTTCATTTCTATCCTAAATTATAGTTATTAATTTATACGTGTATTTTATTGTGGATTAAAATTTAGAGGTTAAAAAAAACACCTTCATAACTAACTATTTCATTAATATTAAAAAATTTTATTATATTTTATTTTTACACACAAAAAAAAGGTATAATTTTAAATAAATTTCATCAACTATCCATTATGAAATGAATATTGAAAAGGTGAGTCTTATTATTAGGGTTTTTTTTACAAGTTTCTTTAAGAATTTAAAAATAAATAAAAATGCTATATAACTTAAAATCAACCTATGCTCATGTGAACTTTTTTTATATATTTCATTAAATTTTTATTTTAAATTTTCTTCTTGTTTGTTTCATTCTAAGAGTGGTTACATTCTGGAAGCTGATTAGAATTTGATAAGAGACTGAGTAAAGAGTGGACTCATATCATAAACGTGTTGCTCACTTCCTGTCCTCCCTCCCATAACCCCCACCAAATGTTAAAAATAATCTTTCTTTTAATTTTAGGTATTATAATATTTGTGTGGAGTGTGCAGTGTATTGAATGCAAGCTTTGATTGGTGATGATGAAACCAAGTTTGATGAAGAGTGTGAAAGGAAGGCTCTAACATATTCAAATGTGTAGGAGACAAATCCATGATATATTTATTGGCTCATGCATTAATTATAGGTCAAGTTGTTGATTTTTTTAGCTGCCCTTTAGGTCACCAATGTAAGATAGATCTACATATAAAAGGTGCTTAGAAAACATTTATGAATTGTAGTGTTGATGACAGGGCCACCATGTTAATCTATCTTCATAAAATCCCACATGTTCATAAGACAGGGAATAGTACATTAACTTTGAAATTGGTTCAAAGAAGTGATAAACAAAGAAATCTGTTATTCATGTTTTGCTACATAAAATCAGAATCTATATATCTCTATAAAGGAAGAGTGTTTTTCTTTTTCCATGTTCTTCTTCAATACCATGGCTTTGGTGAAAGCAATGGCTTCAAGGTCTCATCTCACCCATTTGAAAAGACCAATAATTAATCCATTGTACAATTCAATGGGGGTAGGGCTCTGGATTACAATAGAACACATGTGCTGAGACTCCATTTATTCAACACCACTTTCCGAGTTCAACATTTTCTATACCTTTCATATTAAATCTATTTCTCAAAATCAGTTTAAACAAATTTTACAGCTTATAAGATGCTTTACTAAATCCTTTTAACACTCAATTTTTGTTAGAAATCACGTCTTGACTAAAAAAAAACTATAATATATGAATGAGGAAAAATTTTGTATTATAAACTAATTTTATAAAATTAAGTTAGATTTAAAATTTATCTTCTAATTTGATATTAAAATTATTTAGAATTTATTTTTTATTAATCTTAATATTAAATCATTATCAATCATTCATAAATATATATTCTTCATAAATATATATTCTCCACGTCTAATAAAATATTAATAAATTAAACTTTCTTAATTTTAATATTAGTTCAACGTCTATCCACAACCATATTTTTTTAATATTAGTCTATCCACAAGCGATATTTTTTTTTATATTATTAATCAATTAAACAATTTTTTTAACATTATTTTTAAGATAACTATTAATAAAATTAATAATTTTTTTGCATATTGATTCATAATTAAACAATAATATAAAACTGTTTCACACTATTTATTATATATATATATATATATATATATATATATATATTGGTAATAATTGTTAGTGAAATTTTTTTTTATCATGATTAATTTTTATTTATTTAGCATCAACAATATTGTAAAACAGATTGAATAAATTAATCGTTAAATTGTTTGAATTTTTAATACAAAGCATATGATAAATGATTTTTGCAACTTAGAAAACTATAAAATTGATATGAAGATAGATCATTAGTATATGAGAAGATATTAAGATATACACTGACTATGCAAAATATTTGTATACTACCATCTAATTACAATTCATCAGGTTTGTGGATTTTTTATAATTAATTTAAAATTTACAGTGAATTATTTTTTTAAGTTATTATATATTCGGTTTTAGTATTTTTATAAAAGTATCTTTGATAGAAATAATGATAGAAAAAGATAACTTTCTTTTTTAGCATACATTAAATTAGTCTTAAAACTTCATTTCATTTATGACTTTACCAGTTTTTATGCTTTTATTATACATTCTACCTTAAATACTCCATAGACATAATCGAATTTTGATTCCACATTTTCTGGATGGCCTAGAGTCTAACAAGGCTGTTTCTTCTAGCACCTCTCACTCTCATGCACCCATACTAAATGTAATAATACATTTTTTTTATGTAAAAAAAATAAATTAACCTTTAAAATTATACATCCTTTATATTTTGAGTTACATAATGTAAAAATATTTTTTATTCAGAAGTATTATATGAATTTATAGAATCTGGAAGTAATTTAAAAAATAAATATACTTCAGATTATATAATTTGAAAGTGAATCTCGAATTTGAAAATAACTTTCAGATAATCTATAATATATTTTAAAAGTGATATTCTGAATTATATAATTCAGAAATTTTCTCAATATGAGAGTAGCTTATGAATATATAATCTAGATATATTCTGAATTACATAATTTAATTTGAAAGCTAATCACATATTTTAGAAAAGATTTTCAAATTATGTAATCCATCAGCTAGTTACAAATTTAAAAAAAAAAAGACTTTTAGATTATATAATTCATAAATTTGTTGGAGACCCCACATCGACTAGAGATGAGGACATTTCATTGTATATAAGTGGGTGCAAACCTCACCTTATAAGCCGGTTTTATGAGGTTGAGTTAGGCTTAAATCCCACTTCTTAACTTGGTATCAGAGCCATTTAGAGTCTATCTTAGCGAGTGTTTGTTGAGCTTATTAGGCCAACCGCTATCGGACCTTTATCGGACCACTCATAATGTGTTGTCCCGCACACGAGTTGTCACTCTCGATGTGAGGGGGGGTGTTGGAGATCCCACATCGACTAGAGATAAGGACATTTCATTGTATATAAGTGTGCAAACTTCACCTTATGAGCCGGTTTTATGAGGTTGAGTCAGGCTTAAAGTCCACTTCTTAACATGGTATGTGTTGGAGATCCCACATCGACTAGAGATAAGGACATTTCATTGTATAAGTGGGTGCAAACCTCAACTTATGAGCTAGTTTTTTGAGGTTGAGTTAGGCTTAAAGTTCACTTCTTAACATGGTATCAGAGCCATTTAAAGCCTATCCTAGTGAATATTTGTTGGGCTTATCAGACCACCTGCTATCGGATCACCCATAAACCTCAACTTATAAGCCGGTTTTATAAGGTTGAGTTAGACTTAAAATCCACTTTTTAACAAAATTAATTAGAATTTGAAAAAAAACACTTTTGGAATAGGTAGTATGAAATATAAAGTACAATTTAACTTTTTTACATAAAAACATTTTTAAAATACAAAAATTTATGGAAATGTCAAAATACTGTATGAATGTGTTGGAAGAAGCAGTCATCTAACAACTAATAGCGTGGCCCAACACGTAACTGGAAGTTGTTAAGTTCTAATCCAACATGTATTACGAGCATGGGTTTCTTGTCGAACCACTTACTAAAACAGTGTACGCGTTGTGCAGACGTGCAAGTCAAAGAAAAAAGCACGTTTGGTTAGTGCCACTCTTGGGACTCCACATCTCCGTAACAAATGAATTTTTTTTTTCACCTTCATACCTTTCTCTTCCACTTTTATAATTTCAACAATACTTTTTAAGGTAAATTTTATGGTGCTTTTACTTATGGTAATTTTGTTTTGTTTGTTTTTTTTTTCATTTTTTTAGAAGCATAAAATCAAAAAAAAAAAATTAACAAAGTGTAAAAATGAAGTATAAAATAAAATAAAAAATTATCTTTATATTGGAGAACCATACAATATAACTTATTTTTTCGTCAACCATTTCATATTTGTTTAAATGATATAATTTCTCTTTCAAACACTGCGACTGAAAAAAAATGAAAACATTACGGTTGAAAAAGATATTGAGGTGCATGGTGCAATTGAGGTTATTTAAAAATATGAAATTATCCTTCTTTATTTAGGATTATTTAAAAAATTTTAAAAGATGAAAATCCATTTTTCCCGATCAATACAGAAATATAGAAGAAAAGTATGGGAGAGCAGGGAGAATTTGCCATAACAATTCATATCTTTGTCCTCAACGGATTTTGGGCCTATTTTGGGCTTTTTATTTTTAGCATGGATTGGATTTTGCTATTGGAACCCCTCATTAAATTTACTAATCTGTAAACAATATATAGATTAAAATAGTAACCATTTACTAAAATTCCAAAAAAATTGATTTAGAGGTTAAAATGATTAAAATTTAATTTAAAAATAGATGGAAGTTAATATGAAGTTGGAATGGTTTGAGGAGAGGAGAGGTGAGGGTGTGGATCTACAGCTTACAAACCATTGGTTGCTTTCTAATCCAAAAACCAAAACCAAAGATAAGAGGATAAGGCCACGTGGCAAAAACCCACTACCTCTTCTTCCTTCTCACAACCACAACACTAAAACTCTCACCTTTCGCTCACTCTTTCACCTTTCTCCAACGCCATGGCTTCCCCAACACTGTTAACCCCAACCTCCACCCCCAAATCACTCGCCCCTATCAAGCCCAAGCCAACAACCGTCGTCTCCGCCACCCTCACCCCAACCACCGCCACCACCAGCCCACGCCGCCGCGAATTCTTGTCCCTCACCGCCTCCCTCGTCTCCTCCGTGGTTCCACTGGCCCCGGCAGTGGCTGCCTCGGACGATGAGTACGTGAAGGAGACAGAGGACGTGATAAACAAGGTGAGGACGACAATCACCTTGGACAAGAACGACCCGAACGTGGAGACGGCGGTGGCAGATTTGAGAGAAAGTTCAAACTCGTGGGTGGCGAAGTACCGGAGGGAGAAAGCGCTTCTGGGAAGGGCTTCGTTCAGGGACATGTACTCGGCCCTGAATGCTGTCTCCGGACACTACATTAGCTTCGGCCCAACCGCTCCCATTCCCGCCAAACGAAGAACCAGGATCTTGGAGGAGGTGGACACCGCCGAGAAAGCGCTTCTGAGAGGAAGATGAGTTATCCAAACAAACATTTCCTTAATTGCTTCCTTTACTTTTTGTAATATCATTATTCTATTCAAACTGGAACCACGGCATGTATGTATGTATGTATGCAGTCATATCATAGAGTCAAAGTAAAGAATGGAGCCATTTTGCGATTATGACATGATGATGCCATTATTATTACTATAATCCAACCAATCACAATTATTATGCTCTGCAATTCTCTTTTATCTATCTCACTCTCTCTTCCTCACTTCTCATTTTTTTTTTATCACATTATCTTGTATGGTGTTGTTATATGCAGAGACACTTTTGTCCAAACTAGTATCAACCAAACTATATATCCACAGAACCCAACGTTTCTAATTAAATTACAATAATTTTGTCTTAATTCATCATATGGTGTTAATTACAATAATTTTATCATTTATTTGTTTTTCATATTGTGTAATTATTCATTTAATTTTTTTAACTCATTACTCATCGGTTCTTATGTTTGTTATTTTCATACTATAAATTACTTGTTTTAGTTTCTCTCTTAATTTATATTTAGTTATTTTAGTCTCTGAAATTTTGGGATTAGGACTAAAGTTAATTTAGAACTATATGTTTCTACTTCGTAAGTATGCTAATTAGAACCTTATAAAATAACAAGTTGTAGGTCTGATAAAATATGGTTGAGAGAGATTTTACTTCAAAATAATAAGTTATTTTTTTTTAAGATTAGTTTTTATATTTCGCATCAATCAATTATATAATACTAAAAATAAATTTTTTAAAAACTACAATAGCCAAAACATAAAGATTATAATCAAATAAATAATTTAACATTCTTATAAATTGAATTTTGGGTGTGTGTGATCTTTAAAGATGGGGTCACATGTTCAACAAAATGTTAGGCTAATTACGTGTATTGTTTTTTTCGAATGCAAGTTAAGGTTTTTTAGTCAATAAGTTCTTTTTAATTTAAGATTTTTTAGATTATTTATATATTAATTTAGATTTACCAAACACATTCAATCAAAGATATATTATATCCAAAAAATAAAAATTAACTCTATTTTTTCATATCTTTAAAATCAATCTTTCCTTAAATAAATTTGTTTAAATTAAATCTTGTAAATATCTTTTTAATATATTGTGAATATCTCTAAATATTTTTTAAATAATAGCAATTTGAATAATTACAAATTTTAATTACTCTATTTTTATCACCTATTGTTTTTTGTGTGTTGATCTCTCTTATTTTTGTTATTGTTCATATCTTATTTTTTACTTTATACTTCTTAACTATTTGATTTGTTAGACGGTCTAATTAAAAGATTTGATTAAACATTTTATGAGATAGTTTATTTTTATTCATTGCAAAAAGAGTTTAAATTTTATTTAACCTTATTTTGAAATTAGCTTGCATCTACAAATTTAAATGCCTTTTAAGTTTTTTAAAGAATTTAAATTCTCTTGTCCAGCATAAGGCCAGGGAAACTTTTGTAAGATTAATAAAGAACATATAGTAAAATGAAGTTAGTATAAGTATAATTTGACCTATATTTTGTATTGTAAGTTTTTTCTTGAGGGGTTTTGGTTTGTAAAGAATGGTGACCAATCTTTTGAGGAGAAACTAAACTTGTTAGGCAATTACTTACTGCACCTTATTAAATTTGAACTTGCACTTGATTTTTATGTAGAATGACAAAAATTCTTCTTAAATAAAGAGGGCTATAGATAAAAATACATTTAGAATCTTTTTTTCTAAAACATGTTTTTTTTGAATTTTTTTCTAGAACATATTTTGGATTTTCATTTTTGGAACATAATTCTATTACAGAATTACTTTCGGAATGTATTTTTTTTTAATTTTGGATTTTTATTTTCGGAATAAAGGATATTTTTGGAAATTCAAAAGGTGTGTAGGGCAAGAAGGTTAGGTGTAGGAAGAATTTGCAAACTTGTTATAGGCCGGAGGCCCAACACAGGCTTGCTTAATTAACCTTGGCTGAGGAGTTCTGCTCTCCGGACCCCCAGAAAGAAAAAAAAAAAAAAACAGTTATCTCTCAGTGAAAAGAGGAGAAGAAAATATATGTATATAAGTGATAATGATATCAATTAATCATTTAAGTAAGAAATTAATAATAAGTTTAACAAATAATTTTAATACGTATTATTCTGAAGGATATAATTGTGGATTAATAATTATCGAAGATAATACTAGAATTAAATTCTAATAGAGTTTCTACACTAGTAGTAAAATTTTCATTTCCACTTAGCCACTAAAGTAGAGAAAAGTTAATTCCTTTTGCCACTAAAAGAGGATCTCAATCAAATGAAGGGCTTAACTTAATCACTTTTTTTATCTTTCTCACATTTTTATACAACTTTTAGTTTAACTTTTAGAACCCCAAAAGCATAATTTGAAGATTTTCAAAAGCCATTCAAAAGTGAGATTTACTGTGTCACCCAAGCCAGCTCCTACTACAATGGTTTATTAATTATTTTATTCAAACTTTCTTTCATTTTCTGTTTTTGCTATTTTCTTGTCTAAACATACTCAAATATTATAATAATATTATGTAGCTCCATTAACTAAAGAAGAGTAGAAGGTCGAATAGATTCATTGCGGTTTCCCACGAAAATTACGCAATTTTTTTATGAAATTTACTTATTCCAGTAAATTTTAAAAAATCATGGATTTGGATATATTGTTATTGGACTGACTATTTCATTTTTAAAAAAATTATTCAATTAATGATTTCATTTATTTTAAAAATTGTCACTAACCATTTAATTTTATTTTAAATAACTTATAACTTGACTTAAGTGATGATTTTTTGTATTATATATAATTTAAAAAGTATGTTTATATTTGTATTATAGATATACAATTAAAATTATTGATGCAAATGAACTAAAAGTACTTCATTTAAATATTTTAATCATAATAGTATTACTTTTAAAAAGTATATTTAAATATTGAATTAATTTATAATGTACTTGGATTTTTTAATATTTTAATGATTTAGATTTTGAAAATATTGTTTTTAATTTGGACTTAGGTTCTGTAATTTAAAAGAACATATCGAAATTAAAATAAATTACGATAAATATTTAAAAATATTCAAAATTTATCATTTAAAAACAAATTAACTACATATTTTAAAAAATAAATACCTAAACAACATTTAAAAAGCAATATTATAATTTTAAAATATAAATTAAGTGATTTTAATTAATTACATAAAAAATTAATTTATGTATTTATAATTATCTTATAAATTCAGAATTCTTTAAGAATTTATTTAAGTGGTAAGATGTATCGGGTAACATGATAACTACAAGGGATCATGTTACATTACACAATTGATTTATTGTAAGCATATTATTAAATAAATTATATTTAGGTCACTTTTTTAAAAAATAATAAAAACTATTTTTTAAGTTATTAAAATAAAATAGACAAACTTTTTCATATAAATATAAATGACATAATGATAGTATCATATGTAAGGGAGTAAATATCTCCACCTATGTACAACAGGTTTTCACACCCAATTTAACATAACACAAGTGAACAAATAATGAATAAATGATTTTAATGTAACTTTACACATTGAACAACTTGTATCATTATACACTTGTAAGATTCATGTCTTGAATAGTTGATTTCTAGTTGGTAATTAATTTCTGAACATCCTACAAATGAAAAAGTTTATCTTTAATGGTACCTTAGGTTTAAGCAACACTTTACATGCTCTGTTATGTTGCCCTTGTAATAACTCATGCAAATTTCACATAATATTCTTCATTTATGGTTTTTTTCCATTTTCACATATCTTGTTTTACTTACTTAATAACCACCCTACTTAGGATATTTTCCAATTTCCTTAAACTCTCCTTCTCCTATACAAACATTCCCTTCTACACTTGAATTCTTATCACCTTTCTTCAACCATTTGATTTTGGACTTTTTTACATAGATTATCTTGCCTTTGTTGAATCCCAATATCTTTGTTGCAGCAAGCCTCTTTCCCATCTCTATTTACCTTGCAACATTTGCTCTTACTCCTTGATACCTAATTCATTCAGCTTATCTACCACCTTTTTGTACACTAACATCTGACTTCTCAAACTTCTTTTTGTTCCACTCTTTCAGATTCAATTTAAGGTTTTTCAGTTTTTATTTTAGAATTTATCATTTTCTCCTTGTATCACCAAACTTTTCCATTCTTCTTTGACCACCTCTCAAAAGTCCTTATCTCCAACCAACAATCGAAAACTCTAAATGGTTTTGACCCTCACCAATCATAGTTCTCATCTTTAAGAGGATTAAGGAAGTGGTTTGAATAGTCCCACTGCAAGACACATTGTACCCTAACCCTCCATGTGTCCAACCATTATGAAGATACCAACATTCTATTGATTCTACTACTTGCACTATACCATTAGATTTATACCATATATATCTACTTCCCAACAAAGCTCTATCTTCAATTTGCATTTCTTATTAATCATCTCACTTCCTCCATGCTCCCTCATAATCTCTCATCTATACATTCTTTTTCTTGTTTCTTTTATGTAAGCCACTTCAACCTTTTCACATGGATAAGCTCTTTTATTTTTATTTTTTTGATACATCTCCCCAATCCCCCTTACATTATTTAAACATTAAATTCTCATGATAAAGCTACTACATCTCCCTCTTTCTCTTGCCCACTTTTACCCTGTGTTTGGATTTGCCAATATGCTATTTACGTCGATAGAAAAAAATAGTGAAAGCGAAAAAACATGACATAAATTACGAAAATAAAATAAAATATTTCTCATATAAACATTCTGCTGTCTTTAGAGAGGATTCGAAGCAAGTGAATAATAATAATAAAATATTTATCACATAATCTATTACATTAAAAATATAATCGATTATACTTTTAAATATTGTACACCTTTTACGTTTAACAATATAATAAATATAACTGATAGTTTTTTAATAATTAAATTATAAATAAAATAAAATAATTTTATTTATTAACTTAATTTTTATTATTATATATTTAATACTAAAAAATATAATTAAAATAATAAATAAAATAATAAATAAATAAATTTTTATTTTATTACATCAATCATACCATTTATAAATTTTCATACTACTTTTACTCAAATTTATTCACTCTACATTAAAACAATCTCACCTTTTTCTTATTTTTCTTCCCTTGTCAACCATCCTCAACCAAACAAATCCTTACTTGTTTTTCCAGAGGGTGCTTTTTCCCATATTCATTAGTCCTTTATGATGTATCTCACTCTCCTTTATCTCATCTGACACCCCGAAACATTTTACTCAGCTCCTACAACTTTCTCGCTTCCTCTTGTTTGTTTCAAGAATGGAGTAAAGTGTAACAATTCTTAATGACTGTTACAAAGAGAACGCATAGTGGAACAATTCCTGTTACTTCTCGCACCCCTTATGCTTTCACCACCCACTTGGTCCTTATATCACGAATTTTGCTGGCCCTCTTGTTGAGGCCCAAACCCTGACCCCTGAGATTCACAAATGGGTTCCTTTTCCTTCTTCCCCTCTTTCTTGATTCTACCTTATCACCACCTCTGCTCCTCCCTCATCTCCTCCCTTCAACTCTATCTTCTTCAACCACTCACCCATCTCCCAACTTCCTCCCACCTTCTGCGTCTTCATTCCTCCAACTGTGACCTCTCATAATTTCAACTGGTTTATTACATTTAAGAATTCGATACTACTAATTAAGCTAGAAAGACATATTTCTATCTAATAATTGCTTACTAATTTAATAATATTTGAAATAAAGAAAAATTAATTCATTAACATAATACAACAAAAAAATGGTATCTTATTTATTCTACCTTCCTTTGTGCTAAAACCTAACTCTGGGGTGGGGCACACTTTATGAATGTAGAGTCACTCACTCTTCCCTTCTACTGAAAAGTAAAATGAAGAAAAGCAAGTAGACCACATAGTTTATGGAAACCCATGTTTTCCTCTTTTGTTCCTGGTCCCCTTGGATAACTTTTCAACTTTGGAAGGAGAGTGATAAAGATGAAATGAAGTTGACAGAATTAAAGTTACAAAATTAAACCTAAACATTTTGTCCACATATTCTTATTTATAGCCATAGGCCTTTACAGATACCAACTGGTTTTCTAACTTACAAGTCTAGTGTGTAGACCGAGTTAAGCCAGCCAACATAAGCATGCATGTCAAACTCAATTCTTCTTTAGTACATCAAAATTCAAACACAATTCACAAACTAGTGCTCTGCAAAACCTCTGCTCCTATTCCACTATTCCCACTTGTCCCATTTGATACAACATCACTGTCACATTATTTTTTGCAGTTGTTTCTACCAACAGGATCACAGCCACGGAACTAAAAAACAAACGGATATCTCGTGACAAAACATAAACCTTAGCCAGGCCAGGCTTGCACCAGCCACTAAAGCCAACATAGTAGAACCACTATTGTTTAACCTTCTTACACTGATTACGGCATCTAAAATGTGTTCATTTAAACAGATATAATATTTTGCACAGAAAAGAAATAAAGGAAATGAATACAACAAACATTATTGATATAAGGTAGCATGATGTTTTTAATTATCCTCAGAAACAGTTGGGTTGACTTGCAGTGGTTGCGGGCTCGTGCTCCCTTATTCTATTTAATGGAACATAAATGACTAGGGTTTGTGGTAACTTTCCTCCTTTCATTTTCCTACTTTTTTGGGCCAATCTTCCATGAGTTGTATAATTGAGAGTTTCTCTCTCAACAAGGGTAGATTTAAAATTAATGTGACCATGCGCAGATCGGATCAAACGCTATTTACCTAATTCAAAAACACACACACACACACACAAATTCCAAACAAAAATTTGAATTCAATTTCAATTATACACAAGTATAACCTATATATCCAAAATTATAAGACTTATTAAAAATAAACTTTAAGTTCAAATTTCAATAATAAACATTGTAAATTTCTATAGTAAACTTAAATCTGCATATAACAATAACAATTAATTTAGACGAGAAATCAAGTTTAAAAGACCAATATGACCTGGTGTTTATGATAATAATTCAATCCAAGTGATAGAAAAAAGGTGCAGACACCGTTCAAACAAATTACTGCCATATTAATAATTAATTACATCTCATTATATTATCATTTTAATTATATATTTTTTATGTTTTAATATAAATTATTAATATATATTATTATATTATTAAAATAGGTTATAAATTAGGAGTGTTTTTGTCTGTGTCAAAGAAACATTGTTCTAAAAAAATGCAAGAAAATTAAACATAAAGATAAGATCACCAAAATAAAGAAGGAAAAATTGAAAATTTGGAAGATAGAAAGGGGTGCCAGATACGTCATTATGGCATCTGAATTGGAAGAACCTGTGACAGGAATGAGAACAAATATTGTCCCTCGTAACTTTCTCCAATTACCTTTGCTCTCTCATAACTTTGCCTAATTAACTCAATCAACCATATTTCCCAATAACCGTTGCCTCAAACTTGTAAAATTACCACCAATTAACTCAATCAACCATGTTGCCCAATTAAGCAGTTTTAACAGTAACGTTTTCCCTCTTAATCCTCGCGGAACTCAAAATTACTCCATCAAAACCATTCACAACCAATGCACAAAATGAAATTCACAGCCAAACACAACAAAACACAAAGCTCCATAACCAGCTAATAATCAACACCAACAAATTCCCACAAGAAAAATTCATCTCTAAGCAAATTTCATCTTCACTTTCACTTTACCTCGACGAACTTCACGTGAAGAACCAATAATCAACGCTAACAAGAAGTTTGTATTGAGATTAGTATCTTATCATTAATTTGTATCATCTCAATCAATTTTTCAAGAAGTTAGTTGTCATGAATAAAAGGTGTCTATATTTAGATTTTTCAATTATTATGAAGATGTTAGAAGATAAGACTTTCATATAAATCTTTTGGATAAAGATTGATATATCCTGAAATATCTTTTATTTATTTATTTTTATTTATTTATTTATTTATTTTTTATTAATAATAAAAAACAATAATAATAAGTGAATCAAATAAGAGAAGAATATAAAAAATGTCCAAATTAGAAAAGCAATTACAGAATCAAATTAGAGAAACAATCCACAATCAGGGTTTCAATTTTAGGAGGGTTTCAATTTTAGGAGTTAGGGTTTGAATACTTAATTGCATGTCTTTCAAACACCCAAATGGAGCAGCTTGGATGGACCTTCGAACACCCTACAGCTGCCAACCACCAAACGTCGCTGCCAAATCTTGCGGTTAATTCCCAATCTTGCTGGAAAAGCTTGAAACGACAAACGTACAAAAATATTGAGATATATATATATATATATATATATATATATATATATATGACCATTTTCAATTATTACTATTAAAAAATTATTAAATAAAAATTAATTTTAAACATAAAATAATTAATTATTATATTAACTAAATTATAAATAAATTAAATTTTTTAATATTTAAAATAATTTTATTTATTAATAAAAAATTATAAATTAATTTTTAAAATTTATATCAATGTTTTAACTACTAATTATTTTATATTTTAAAGTTAATAGTTAAAATTTGATAATTAATTAAATAATAATTTAAAAATTAGTTTATAATTTTTTATTAATAATAAAAAATATTTTAAATATTAAAAATATTTTAATCTATAAAATAATATTTATTTTAATTAATATAATAACTAATTATTTTTTTTATAAAATTAATTTTTATTTTATGATTTCTTAATAGTGACATGAACAAAATACTTTGATTAATAAGTTGAACCCGATCCCTACTTGTAATTCAATCTTTATGAAATATTCAAGCACTTTTTTTACATAAATCATATATTTATAGAACTTCTTTTAATGAAAAAACACAAAATAAAAAGAGAAATAAAAAAGATAAAAATAAAATGATTTACAATTAGAAAAAAATATCATAAATAGTATTATATATATATATATATATATATATATATATATATATAAAAGTAATAAAGGAACTCAGTCTATTACACTCTTAGCATATATTTTTTACAATGTGAACAAATAAAAATCATAATATAAACGACTTTAAAAATAATAATAATTAAAAATAATAATAATTAAAATTAATAAAAGTATTATAAATAATAATTTAAAAATAAATAAGTACATATACTTCTCTCTCTTTACACTAGTTCGAGGTACATACAATTTATTCTTGTATATTTGAATTGAAATTGAAAGTAAAATATGATGCATTTAGGTGGATGTTAGTAATTAGTATTAATAGGTATGAATAATGTTTGGTTTACTTCCCTTTTATCTATAATTAAGCAAGTACGTAGTAGTAACTACTTAGAGCATGCTTCTGTGGTTCTATGAGTACCCTTCATAGTTACTTCTTTTTTTACACTTAGCTTTAATCCACTATATGGCTATATTAAGTTAATACTATGTCCAATTCGGCTCCTTTCTAATTGGAAAAGGGTGTTGTTTTTTATGATGAGGAAAACAGTTAATTATATGTTTAGAGACACTTTAGGCATGTAATAATACATGATAAAATTTTAAGAATTATTATTATTATTATTTTAAACGAATTATTTGTATATATATCTTAAAAAAACACTATTTTTTTTAATTAGTTCCTTTTAGTATGATTCTCACTTTGACGAAACTTTTCTAAAAGTACTATTTAGTTTTTGTTTGATTGAAAATAATATATTTAAATAAAAATTAGATGGAAAACAAGTTCAACTTACTACCTCAACATTGTCTAAGCAATATATTTCTCACTTAAAAGAAAATTTATTAAAAAACAACTTTTTTTTTTCAAAGAATTCAAAATTCAAAACTTACACTTCAACATGATTAACAAGTTTAATTGAATTAAATTTTCATATATTTATCTCAACCTAATTTGATTAATTAATATATCACAATTATTATTTTCAAACACAAAAGTCAACAATACATATCAAAATATCATCCTCTGCCTAAAATATATATGTGTCACTAAGTTCTTCAAATAATGCAAATTTTCTACCTCAAGGTGTTATCAATCTTTAACTAACTTTTCTTATCCCCGAGATTTCATCTATATTCCAAGTCAAACTCTAACAAGTTTTGAATTTTAGCACATGAAACTCAAACTTGTTCATACAAATCCTGATCATCAAACTAAAAACATCACTACAATTTTAAACTAGTATAAATTCATCTTTATACATTATATCCCCAATAAATTCATCTTTATACATTATATCCCCAATGCAATTGTCTATTCTTAGATTGCCAACAACACAACATGCAACCATTTCATGAAAAATGACAAAGAGAAACTTACTTTATAATTTATGATTGATAAATTATATTTTATATGTTAACATCCCTAAAACAGCGTATGAATCTTGAAATAATGAATTGATGGCTAAAAAACATAGATAGAAGATAAAATAATTATTTTTAAAAAGATGATATTTTATCTGATATAAAATATGAATAGTTATTTTTTCTATTTATAAACTTTTTAACTTAACTGATAAAATATTTAAAACTCCACTTATTTTTAAATTACTATCTTAGACAAATTAATTGAGTATTTACACTTAACATAAGAAAGAAAAGACATAAAAAAATAAAACAAGAAAAAAAGAGAATTTTAAAAAAATCATATATAAGTATTTTAATTTTATTTAATATAATCTATATAACTAAAATAAAAATAGTTGGTTTAAATTTGTTTTAATATTTACAATTGTATATACTTTTAGTTCCAATAAAAATAATTACTGGTTTTAAATTTATAATATTTTACATTTTTAGAACTGTTAAATATTATATATTAAAGTTTATGCATATAAAAATAATCATTAATTTTATTTTATTTTGTATAATTTAAAACTAGTATAAAATAACTATAACTAATTTAGAACAAAAATATCAAACATTAACTAAAAAAAGAGAGATTAATTTAAGTTCATAATTCAATTAAAAAATTAATATTTTAAATAAATAATTACATATACTTTATTTTTATTTTTTAATTTATTATGAAAATTTTATTTAACATTTAGTAGAATTATAAAAATTAACAAAATAGAAAAAAAAATTACAAGCGTCCAAGTAAATTTTAATTATTTATAATGAAGAACAATGTTAAAAAAGTAAATTATTAAAAAAAATTAAAAGAATAAAATTATCGTATTTTATATTAAATAATCAATATATTACTTAATTAATATATAATTATAATAAGAAGTTATGTTTCCATTCATTCACTTATTATTTAGTTATTATGAAATATTTTATTATAATAAGATTTTTTTTTATTAATTCATTTACTAACATACTCATTAATATTATTATTGACATTTTGTATGTTTTATTAATTAATTTTTAAATGGATTCATTAATATTATGGCGTTTTCTTGCTATATTAGTTAAATTACTAATGAAATCCACGAATCCTTGGAGTGTGTAATGTTTCCACTAATTTTCAAACAAAAAATCCGTTATTAATGCATATAAGCTTTTACTTATTACTAAAATCATCAATAGATATATCCGTTGCTATAAATGTACCGACAGAACCTTATTTATCGATAAATTTCTATCAATAAATTAACATTTTCTTGAAACATCTTTATAGAGCGTCAAATTGGAATTTTCCAATTAGAATAAAAGAACAAGTGTTTGATAATGAATATAGAAACTCGAATCTACACCTACGTTTAGATTTAGTTGAGTTATTATTATTCATAAAATACGCTATATATATGCTAATCTTAAACTCGTTTTCCTTACAATTATGCATTTTTTAAATGTCTTATTTTTTCTTAGTCTTTTTTAATTAAATTTGCAGCAAAATAACTAATAAATTGTTTAGTATAATTTAGACTATTACATTTTTTTCCCTAATCGAGGCCATTAACTCTCCTCTCAAGTTACTTTCTGGGTCTCTCGTGAGTGCATTAATGGAGTGTTGGTGGGGACCTTGGAGTGGCTCTCTCCTTCAGTTCTAAATTCCATATATTCTGGGACCATATTTTGATAATTGCAATGATTTCTTGTGCAAGATGCAATTGCATGATTAGTGTGCCAACTCATTTACTCTTCCAATGTTTCTCTATAAAAAATGTATCCTAATCATAGATGCTCTATGTAAGGAACAACAAGGTGTGTGATTACAACTTCTATAACAAAGAAAATCTATTTTTTTGTAAGATTTAGTTTTAAGTGACAAACAAGAGGATCAAAATATATGAAAAAAAATACAAATATAGATGTTTGTAAGTATGTGGAAATAGATTGTATATGTTTGTGATAATTTTAAATCCTTGGTAAAACTAAATGCATAACTTTTACAATTTGTAATTGCTACAAAACTAAACAAGCTTGAATATGGTTTCAGTGTGGTATGGAATAGGTAAGTTTTGATTTTGGTATTGATCATTTTCTTTATTTATAATTTTTTTTTAAATTTAAAATTAGTACTTTTATGTTTAATATTATATGAAACTTATTAATTATTTTTGTGTTAAAAAAGTTTAAATAATCACCTTCAATGATAAATATTATTGTTTTAATATAATGTATGTATATATTATCTAGAAAAACTCATAAAATTTATAGAGTAAATGTTATTATTTTATTTTGAAATAAATATTAGAACTAAAAATAATAATTTAAAGCTTTGAACCAGTAAAATTAAAGAAAACTAATTTATATAAAATAAAACTAAAATTCATATTTTTACAAGGATTTTTATTTTAAATTTAATTGATGAAAAACACGAAAAAAATTTATTTGACCCCAAAATCAAAACTTGTTATGCTAAAAATATATTTTTTAAAAAATAATCATTACACGATTGGCTTTTAATTTTTAACTTTCCAAAAGTTAAATTACCACAAAACGTCATATTTAATTTTTTTTTATATACGCTATCTTAAATTAAAGATTAAAATATTATTAAGTAAAAAAGTTAAAATAGAAAACCATTTATAACTTAGTGTTTCATGACTAATAAATAATTATTCTTATTTATTTCCAAAAGAGTGTCAGCAACAAATACTTTATTATCTTAATTCAACCCATTTGATTAAGACATATAATAAGAAATAATAATAAATACATAAGACATTTAAAATGTTTAAATTCCAAAATTATAATTATTTATTGAAAAACAGTTAGACATATAATATCATGAATAAAACAACTGATAAATTTAAATTATAATAATTTCCTTATTTATTATGCATACAAACATATTGTTTCATCTTTTTAACCATCAATAATTATAATTATGTATATTTATAAAATATTTAAGAATTAATTGATGATAAAGATATAAGAAATATTTAATATGTTCTGTATTGAAAAAAAAAATAAAAAAAAAAGAAACTAAATAATAAATTTAATGAGTTAAGGATAAGGCTTCTTAAATTTACAGGTGAAAGTCATCTTGTTTAGACAGAGATTCACTTAATTTTTCATTGAGAATTAATGAAGTCTGAAATTTGGATATATAATTATATTAAGTATTGAGAGAATGAATTTTAATACTTAAAATGATTTTATAGAAAATAAGATTATTACTTTGTGAAAAAACATTTGTATAATCATAAAGAAAAAATCATAAAACTTAGGAGAAATTTTATCTCCATCACCTCTGCCTGATGTATTACTGTCTTTCTCTGTCTGCTGTCTATGCAATCAATAAATTCACACCACACCACCTCCCTCCCTCTTTCTTAACTCCATCACTTCATTCCCCTTCTCTTCTCTCATCACCCTTGCCAACAAAGGTGATCAATGTATTTCCACCATTTCTATCTTCCTTTCTTTTCCCACTTTTTCAATCATTCAATTCTTCTTCTCCTCCTAATTGCTTCAATCTAACACTTTATTCTATCTACTCTATCAACTTCTTTGCTTTCTTTTGGAGACAAAACCACCAATGTGGATGCAGGATCTGCATGTTCACTTTCTCTGCCTTCACACACTTCATTTCAAATTAACTCAGACAATTAAAAACAAAAATCATTTTTTTCTCTCTTTTTTTTTACTTTACTTTATTATGTCTGTGATTCCTAGCTCTGAGCTGGCCTATTCATACTTCGCTTGCAACTAATTCTGCCATGTTGTTGTAGATATTATTGTAATAAATTCTATAATTTTGGGGTGATTTGATCCTTGTTGAATTGTTCACTAAGTCATTTTCGGTCTCCTATTGGGACATTTGTTGTTTTCTTTTGCTTGTTATTATGATATTAACGTAGGGTTTACTTGATTGTTCTCTCTGTGATTCTTGGTTGACGAGATCATGTCATACCTTTATTTCGTCCTTTTCTGCTTTTATGTTATTCACTTTATCTCTTGTATTTCTCTGCTCAGGCAAACCAGAGTTTGTTTGTACTGCTTTTCCTGCTTTACTCTCTCTTTTTCTCTCTCTGAAGTTTCTTTTACCAAGTTTTCTGTTCTACCTGGTTGCAGAGGTGAAGCCGGAAAAAGACTTAGAAAAGCAGAGTTTGTAACTATATATTCCTTTGGTCATGGACAGTTATTCCCATTCAGCTGTTGATCTCATTCGGGTTAGTTAATCAAGTATGTTTGGCTAATTCTATGCCTGTATTTTTCTCATTCCTTCATCATACAGTTAGATGTTCCTCACCTCTTTGAGGAAAATTGAATAAAATATCAAAAGGGTGTTTTGGTTTTCAATTGGAAACTCCATGGTCTTGGTATATACTTGATCCTGAATTCTTTAAAGATACAAATTCTAGGAAAAGGCAAGGTAGAGATTTTGGTGCTTTACCCGTTTGAAATTTGAAGATAGATTGGAGTAGGAAGTGGTCTGGTGTGTTCACTGTCTTAGTCTACCTCAATTTCTTTTTTTATATCACAGTTTCTTGATTTAATTATTTCAATCTCTTCATTTCGATGCCGTCAATGTGAATCCTGACGAAACACAAATGTCCGGACAGAATTTTAGTATATTCAATTACTTGTTCACATGTTAGGATTTTTATATGCTTATTTCTTCGGGTTTTTGCGACTTTCCTTCGTTTTGTTTTTTAATTCTTTACATGCAACAAGGGCTTGATTCTTTCAAAAATCATATATTAGCGATAAAATTAATTTGTCTTCTTATGTTCAGATGGTTTCACTATCCATTTGTTTAGCTTCCGGCAAATTGTGCTTTTGACCAAGTACCAAAGACCTCGGTTTTCAACTTCAAGGTTTATACTGTCTTACACTTCTATATGTTAGAGAATCTTTGGAGTGAGGACGGTTTACTCAGTTGACTAAAGTTGGAATCTGAGTTTGATATGAGATCTATAGTGAAAAGGGAAGGAACTTGACATTATTTTCACCTGATGTCTTCATTCTGGAACTGAGCAAATGGGCTGTTGTGTCTCAACAAGTAGTCAGAGTACTCGTACTAGCAGGAGCACTGGAGACACAAACGTTCCGACGTGTCTAGAAATAGGATTCTGTGGTCAAAAGAGTGCGAGGAGAACATCCTCTGATCATGTTGTCTATCTGCACCAATTACCATCCTTACCCAACAGAATTTTCACCAATGGAAAGAGCAGATCTTCTTGCATATTTACACAGCAGGGTCGTAAGGGTATTAATCAGGATGCCATGATTGTATGGGAAGTAAGTATGCACATCTTATAGTGTTGAGGATGTATTCTTCTCATTGACTAAAGGATGATCTATTTAATTTGAGAAGTTGACATTCATGGTTTGGACCTTTATTTCTGTAGGATTTCATTTCGGAAGATGTGACCTTTTGTGGTGTCTTTGATGGCCATGGTCCACACGGTCACCTTGTTGCACGCAAAGTCCGGGAAGCCTTGCCACTCAAACTGCTTTCATTTTTGCATTCCTCCGAATCAGGGCAAAATGGTTCAGGTAAAACTTGTTTCAGAGGCAGCATGAAGCCTGAAAATGGAGAGTCTGAGAAAGATGTTACTGCTGAAGATAAACTGAATTCTATGTGGAGAGAAGCTTTCATGAAGGCATACAAGGCTATGGATAAAGAGCTGAGGTCTCATCCAAATTTGGACTGCTTTTGTAGTGGGAGCACAGCTGTCACTGTAGTGAAACAGGTATATCAACTAGCAGCATCTATCCTCAAGTTTCCTTTTCATTTTGCACATCTTATTTTTTCTTCATTTTCCAGGGTTCAAATTTATTCATGGGCAATATTGGGGATTCCCGAGCAATCATGGGATCCAAGGACAGCAATGACGTCATGGTGGCAATTCAGTTGACCATTGATTTGAAGCCTGATTTGCCAAGTGTGTTATATACCTTGATCATTCGTCCTATCTATTTCCAATCTGAGTTTTTGCTGAATGTAAACATGTTCAATTTTGGATGCAAATTCATACAGGAGAAGCAGAAAGAATCAAACGATGCAAGGGTAGGGTGTTTGCATTACAAGATGAGCCAGAAGTTCATAGGGTATGGTTGCCTTTTGATGATGCACCAGGATTAGCAATGGCTCGAGCATTTGGAGATTTTTGCTTGAAGGAATACGGTGTGATTTCTATACCTGATTTTTCTCATCGGTTACTAACAGACAAAGATCAGTTCATTGTTCTTGCCTCAGATGGGGTAAGAATTTTCAATTTCGTATTTAGTTTTATTTGTTCATTCATCTTTTTTATACTATATAGAATATTGTTTCATTAATTTTTCTATCGATGTAATGTCAAAAGAAATGTTAAAATATGTTCCACAAGTGAAGTTAATCACGACTGAAAATATGTTGCAAGTTTGCAACTCTTTTCAAAATGGCATGGTGTTTCTTGTTTAGGTCTTTGTGAAAGGCATCAGAATTGTCAACTAACTTTAAACTGTGTAGAACCTATTGTTTTCTCTACATACTAATTCTATCGTTTGTAAACAGGAAAAACATGTAGCCATTAAGATAATTAAACATCCAGCAGTGGTATTGTAAGTCTAATATAATAGAACTGAACTGCATTGTGCAAGATATGGTAATAAGAAAAAGGCTTATAGTACATTCTCACTTTTGATGAGGATACAATATGCTTTGCTGAAGTGGAGTTTGCATAGTTTGCATAGTGGCCACGATATCTAATATAATTCTTTCACCACTGGACAAAATTGAACATATTGCACTTTTGGATATTGTTAGAGCACTCTATTATTGATTCCCTGTTTCCTGTGGCTGTTGACTTTTCTACAATGGTTAACTTTAGAGCATCTGGTTTGCTTTATTTTGATGCTACAATCCACCTTTCAGAAAATTTAATGCTATGTTTGAAAACTCATATTTTCCTGAGCCCTGATAACTATATCTCATTGTTTTATGTAGATCTGGGATGTCTTGAGCAATGAAGAGGTGGTTGGGATAGTATCTTCAGCACCAACTCGATCATCAGCAGCAAGGCTTCTGGTGGATTCGGCGGCTCGAGAGTGGAAACTTAAATATCCTACTTCAAAAGTGGATGACTGTGCTGTTGTGTGTCTATTTCTGGATGGAAAAATGGATTCAGAATCTGATTGTGATGAGCAATGCTTCTCTTCTGCTATCATCTCGAGCAACCATTCAGTTAATCTGGTAGAGACAGATGATGGTCAAAAGTCTGAGCCAACTTTGCAAAGGAACTTTACTGTGAGATCCTCAGAAGAAAATGGCGCCTACGGAGGAAGAGGAGTATCTGTTGATGTTGTTGAAGATGGAGCATCAGGGCCTGAAGATGAAAACTGGTTAGGTTTGGAGGGTGTGACACGAGTAAACTCACTGGTTCAACTTCCTAGATTTTCTGAGGAAAAGCCAAACTGTTGAGTTATGTTTGTGGGTTTGTAATGCATATTGCTACTCAGTGAATTCAACAAAGAAATTCTCTCTATGGTTAATAAGAAAATGTGCTTAATTAAGGTCACCAAAAAATGGATTCAGCATCTAATATTACTAAATATCAAACATGAATGCCACAAGCCAGCAAGTGTGGTTTGAATGTGACATTCCTATTTCGCATACAAATAACTATCTATGAAAATT
Organism: Phaseolus lunatus; assembly: GCA_013389735.1. Lineage (NCBI taxonomy): Eukaryota > Viridiplantae > Streptophyta > Magnoliopsida > Fabales > Fabaceae > Phaseolus > Phaseolus lunatus. Next base: position 30,074,958 of record CM023861.1, read on the forward strand.
GAAGGCCACTGCTAGAACAAAGAATACGGTGTTATAATCCATCGTTAGTTTATTTTTCAAGCTCAAGCTTGCTATGTTGAGAGGTTCATTTCAAAACTTTTGTTACTTTTCATTTATATATTTTAAACCATTTCTCATTACTACTTAGGATATGTTGGAAAGGATTTATTTATGATTGATCTATATTTATTTTTAAGGGATAAACACTTATAAGTGTTTAGAACAATTTTTAAAAATATTGTATGGAATCTCCATGAGGATTTTTTTAAAATTTATTTTACTAAGTTTTCCATATAATCTTTTTAAAATAGTTTGAAATCTATATGAAAATAATTTTCAATTTTTTTAATGATAGAAATAATTTATCTACATAATAAGCACTATTAGTGGAAAAAAAAAATGATTGTGTCACCCTTAGTAAAGAAGCATGTATGTCACAACGACTTAATGAAATTAAGCATCTTCATAGAAGAACTTAAAATTAATAGCAAAGTCACAAAGACTTCAATTTAATCATACTACTGTAGTAGTAGTAGTTATACTGAAGCCATGATACACATGCATGACTTTATTCAATCCTAATGACATTTTTAATCAAACTTGTGCAACCATAAAACAATTTTACATAAAAGATTTTTAACTAAAGTCATCTTATTTAGACACAAACACAAATTTGGTGTATGTATGGATCCAACTGAAATCGTGTGTTACTAGCATGACTTTTTCGAAATAAAATCGTGCCAATGAGACACAACTTATCTAAATACATAATTTTTTTTGTTTTGCCCATTATCGTAATATAGGAAAGAAATTGCATCATTTTGGTGCAAAAACCTATATTTTTTTAGGATGATGATACACAAATAGTCCAATTTCTACTAAACATATAACCAATACCAATAATATGACATTTTTTTTTAAATATGAAATAATTTGAAATGAATCAACTAGAAAATAAAATATTATTTTTTCTTTATTAGGTGTTAGAAGGGGTAGAAAAATTTATTGTTATGCATAAAATTTTCCATTTTTCATATAATATTGGAATTTTCATTAATTTTTAATATTGTATATTGTTTTTACTTACATGGATCATCATCGAGTGTCCAATATGATTTTAACACTTTATTGTATATAATTACATAATGCAACTAAGTATACACTTTATTGTATGTAATCACATAATTCAATTAAATACATAGGTTTGAGATATCTAAGTATCTTATGGGTGTAATTTATATAGGGATGAGATCCTCTTGATTCATAATGAATTTTTAGACTTCGTAGGCATGTGAAGAGTCTAAAGATAGAAAAAAAATATTTTTATTAATATTCTCTTGGTTCTTCGTATATTGTCTCTTTAGGCTTGAGAAAGGACAAGTGACAGAGTTTCAAGAAAGAAAATTCTTGTTCTTTTGCTAATATCAACTTGGTTCTATTTGTCCATTAGTCTTCGAGCTTGAGGGAGGACAAGTGACAATGATCATCATGATGATGGTATGTGTTTAGACAACATTAACGAAATTTGTATCAAGGGGATGTGTCATTTTGGAGAGTTGAAATGTTTTGGCCTTATGATTGTGTCATGTGATCGATCTAACAATTAGGGATAGTTGCGAAATTTAGAATGGTTGTTCATATTTGTTTAGAAATATCATGTTAGTCAAAGTGCAATCAGGTCCTCTTATCATTGCTATTTGTTTTAGAAGTGACTAGATTGCTTTAGAATAATGTGCTTTTGTTAGGTAACCATGTCTTTGTCCATAGTTACGAGGAGTTTTTGGGTGTAGATGTTGTTGTCTAAGGTAGAGGGAATTGGGAATTATGTCAATAGGTGTGATTCTAATGGTGATTATGGATCGAGATGCCCTTCGCTTTAAGCAGTGGTGGTGATATCAATGAGTCATCTAGTTGAGAGAATAAGAACAAGGTTACAAAGGAATTGGCTATTGAGAAGGTAGAGAGTAAGTGATCCTTTGCATTGGATGTGTTTGCTAATAACATATGTACATTGGAAAGTTAAGTTGATGACAACATCTTCGTTATTGATAAATGTTGTGTTATTGACATGTTTGTCATGGTTAAAAGAATTCGTTTTAGGACTTCTTTTTGCAGTACACATGTTGGATATTAGATATTTATGTTCATTTCCCTTTCAATAAATTTACTATGAAATTTTTGTATAAGTATGACAAATAAACTCACATCCTATGGGTATTGTCTAAACCAATTCAATTTTGACAAGGAATACTTGTATTAACCAGACACAAGTATATACATATTTATACCATCCATATCCCTATATTTGTCCCCATTTTAAATTATTAAAACACTTTTAGTTTATTAGGTAACCTAAAAAGCACATCTTTATTATTTTTTTGGTCTTTGATTTCAATTCATTTGAAGAACCTTTCTTTCACTATACAACTTTCCATTTTTTCTCTCAATTATTCGATTCGTTTGATATTCATTAAGTTTACTTAGACTCCTTAGGTACTTTCATTCTCATCACAACCTTAAAAAATACAAACCTCAATTTCATTGACTAAAATCATTTCTAAGGTACTAATGTCATCCTTTATAATTTTTTGTCACGTAAGAATATCTAGCTCTCAATTTTGAATGTTCACACCTTTAGTTAAATATATGACCTACAAAACTAATTTATGAAGTGAGTGGGCAATCTTGTGAACCAACTCAAAATTGCTCCCTCAAAGGAGATTGGAAATACTATGTAGAAAATGACATCATTTGTAGTGTATAAACCAAAATGAGTGACATAAATGTCTATATACTCATTACGATATTGGTGTTGTCACATATATCCATTGTGAGTCTCTTCCAACTTGTTGGGATGAGAGTCTTTATAATCTCGTCAACAAAGGAATGTTGATGAGGTCATCCCTACCAAAGTTAGTGTGCGCAAAGGCCAATATTGGCCTCCAATTTTTTTTTATTGCTGTTGAGTTTTTGTCTTTTAAGGTGGGTGGATGAGGGATAGGTTGTGAAGAGCTTGGTGCTTCCCTCATTCTCTCATGCTATACTAGGCTTGGTCTTTAGGATGCTTCCTAATATTCCTCTTACTTTTTACATATTTGGATGCTTTTGTATTTAAGAATATTCATTTTCTCTACACTTTTTTTCTTAAGATCCTTAAGCTTTTTTCTAATCTATGTTTTCTCACTTAAATGATTCTCTTGGGCTTTTAGTGATTATGATTACTCGTTATTTTTTATGTTTCTTATAAATATAATGTGTCTTTGAAAAATCTTAGTCTCACAATGAATGCTAAAGATTCTTACAAATTTCAAGTGACCTTCACAAGAATTACATGTATTCTTATGTTAGGCTAAAAAGTCTACTTTATATTGGGGTGAAAAGGTCTTCTTTTAATAGGTTAAGACAACTCCAAACAAAAGTGTTTGCGAGAAGACTTTGCTACTCACTTGAAATAAAATATTAATAAAATAATAAATATGTAACAAATGAACCATTTATATATTATAATCTTGACCAATTTATTAGATTTTAATTAGTTTTTACTGTATAAGTTTTGATTGAGCATTCAATATAGTCTTAACAAATGATTAATAACTGATTAATATATAATCACTTTATTATTTATCTAATCAAATTCCATATAAAGCCAAGGTGAACAAGTATGTTGCATAGTGTAATATCTATGAGAGAGATCCTCTCAATTTTGTCCCTACAAGAAATGATAACAAATAATTATAAAAGTTAAATTAAGATTAAAAAATAAAGTGTAGAAATTAAAATTTAATTAAAGTTAATTTTTTTTTCTTTTCATTCTTCTTTCTAGTTTAATAAATTCACACATTCTCTTTCTTCTTTTTTATGTCATCAAAGAAAATTAAAAATTAAATAAGATATCAAATTCATTAATAATCACTAGTGCAAATTGTGTAATTGAAGAACGAAAATGATGAAAGATCCTTCAAGATAGTCATCTATATTGAAATGATGGTTCTTTTGTAAAGATAATGACCTATACGACAAAGATTAAATGGGAACGGTCATTGTAGAGAAGAAAGAAACAAATTAGTACTAAAAATTGACATCATTGTACTCTATGACGACAATTCGAATTTAAACGTCATTGTATATGTAATTTTAAATTCTTTCTTTGATAACTCTCTACACAACTACATGTACACATGAATCAAGTGATCTAGTATAACAAGATTAATTTATATGATCCACCAGATCATTTATTTATCAAATTATAGACTCATTCATATGAACTTCCTTCAACTCTCATCTGCTAGTATATGATTCCAATATATTAGTAGAGTTAGGACATGTCCTTCTAGACGAATCTCTAATTCAATGCACATCCTAAATAATCTCAACACAGTATTACCTTTCCTGAAAATATTATGTCTTCATCACACTTTCACATAATTCTTAATTCATAATTCATATTACACATTAATATATCATTCAATCATATAGAAATTTAGATTCTTAAAACAACTAGAAATTATATAAAAAAAATATCACACAAATACATAAAATAAATGTTTCATATACACGTAAAATTCAAAATTTTCATACAAACCAAATTAAAGCAATAAACAATCATCAAACAACCTTTTAAAAACATCTTTTTAGCTAGAGCGAAAATAATTTAGCTTAAGTAAAAATAGTCTCACTTGAGGGAAAATTACTTCGCTCGAGCAAAAATAAGGTCAAGACTAGGTTCAATTTCGACGCTATTTTCGCTTGAAAGAAAATAGACTTGAGAGCAACACAATTTCTACTCTGTTTTCACTTGAATAAAAATCATGTCGCTTGAGTGAAAATGGATCCGAGAGCAAGGTAAATTTTCTGTTGTATTTTTGTTTGAGCAAAAATTTGTCGCTTGAGCAAAAATATTAGAAGAAAAATATATATACATAACTAACTAAATTTAAAATCTTCACCCAAAATTCACTCTAACATTCCTTAGTATAAACAACCTCACACATCCACTCCTTGACATCTCCACAAATCCCCTCCCCAATCCAAACACAACCTTATGATGTGTTTGGATTGAGGGAGTGATTAGATTTATGAGAATTTGAGAGGATATATGAGGTTGTTTGGATTTGTGAGGATGGTTTATTGAAGTTTATGAGTGATGTGATGGTTGAGAGAAAATTTAGAATATTTCTTAATGGTATAAAATGTAAGTTTAGAAATATATCCTTGTTATTAAAAAATATTTGAATAGAGAATTATTATATTTTTCTGAAGATTTGAGTTAATGAAATTGTTGTAAATTATTTGTGATAACGTTGAATAATTATTTTCAGAAAAAATGAGTTATGTAAAATAATTGTTATATATATATATATATATATATATATATGTAAAAAATTTTAATTATTAGATATAATTAAAATATTCAAAATCTAAATAAATAAAAATTTTAAATATTTTATGTCCTGTTTAAATAAAAATTTGAAATATATAAAATTCCTAAAATATTCAAAATCTTAAATAAATTCAAATCCTAAATATTTAAAGTCCTATTTAAATAAAAATAAGAAATATATAAAATTCCTAAAATATTGAAAATCTTAAATAAATACAAATCCTAAATATTTAAAGTCCTATTTAAATAAAAATATGCAATATCTATAATTTCTAAAATATTAAAATTTTTAAATAAATACAAATAATGAATATTTAATGTCCTATTTAAATAAAAATATAAAATATATAAGATTCCTAAAATATTCAAAATCTTAAATAAATACAAGTCCTAAATATTTAAAGTCATATTAACATAAAAAATTGAAATATATGAAATTCCTAAAGTATTCTAAATTTAAATAAATACAAATTCTAAATATTTAATGTCATATTTAAATAAAAATATAAAATATATAACACTTCTAAAATATTCTAAATTTTAAATAAATACAAATCTTAAATATTTAAAGTCTTATTTAAATAAAAATATAAAATATATAAAATTTTTAAAATATTCAAAAACTTTTAAATAAATACAAATCTAGAATATCTAATGTCCTATTTAAATAAAAATATAAAATATATAACACTTCTAAAATATTCTAAATTTTAAATAAATACAAATCTTAAATATTTAAAGTCTTATTTAAATAAAAATATAAAATATATAAAATTTTTAAAATATTCAAAAACTTTTAAATAAATACAAATCTAGAATATCTAATGTCCTATTTAAATAAAAATATAAAATAAATAAAACTCCTAAAATATCCAAAATCTGAAAAAAGAAATATAAATCTTAAATATTTAATGTCTTAAAATTCTTAAAATATTGAAAATCAGTTATAAGTATTTCAAAATTTATAAAAAAAATAACAAAAAGATACATACATTTCAGCACAAACAAAAGAAGAGAATTGATTCTTCCTTATATTCAATCAACTTAAAAATTGATTTTCATCCCCATAAACAAGGGAACCAGTTCTTGCTTGTGCGTAACCACATGATAATCGATTTTGGCCCACCAATTAAGACACAAAATCAATTATATGGAGAATACAACAATATTAGGAATCGATTCTCCTTTTCAGTACAATCCAAAGGTCAAAATCAATTCTCGCTGCATGTAGAAACAAAGTGCAAAATCGATTCTCACTTTATTACAAACGTGAGTGAAAATCGATTTTGGTCAAAAACATAATAGAGAAAATCAATTTTCCTTCTTAAAACATGGTATGCAAAATTGATTTGAGTCACATTAGCTTAATGTCTCCGAGGAGGTAAATGTGTAGTGAGCGCAGAGAGAGTATGTAAATAAATGGTTTAATTACCTTTTTCCTCCCTACATTTGGGGTCAATAGTCAATTTAGTATAGTGATTTTTAAAAAAACCAATTTGGTCCCTATATTTTTTAAAATGCATTCAAATTGGTCTTTTTCGTTAAATTTCACCTGACGGCGTCAGTGGTTACTGATGTGGCAGAGAGAGAATGCAAACGCAGCAGAAAGAGTGCTTACGTGGCAGAGAGAGAATGTTTATGTGGAAGAGAGAGAATGTTTATGTGAAGAGAGAGATAGGAATGAGAGTTATTATTATTATTATTATTGTTATTATTCTTCTTATTATTATTTATTATTATTACTATTTTTATTATTATTATTAATATAATTGCTACTATAATTATTATTATTAATATTTTTATTATTATTATTGTTATTTATTAATATTATTAGTATTATTAATATTATTATTATTATTAGCATTATTGTTATTGTTATTGTTACTATTATTATTATTACTATTATTAATATTAATATTAATATTATTGTTACTATTATTATTATTACTGTTATTATTATTAGTATTATTGTTATTATTATTATTAATATTAATATTATAACAGTAAATATAATAATAATAACAAAAATAATAATCATAAAAAAAATAATATTATAACAGTAAATATAATAATAATCGTAATAATAATAAAAATAATAATAATAATAAAACAAAAAGAATAATCATAACAAAAAAAAAAATAATAATAACAATAATGAGAATAATAATAATAATAATAAATAATATTAATAAAAATAAAAATAATAAAAATAAAATAATAATAATATTAATAATAATAATAACAATAAGAATAATAATAATAATAGTAATAATAATAATTATTATAATAATAATAATAACAGTAATAATAATAACAACAATAATAATAATAGGAATAATAAGAAAAATAATAATATTAATAAGATTATTATTAATAATAATAATAATCCTAAAAAGAAGAAATTCTTCTTAATCCTAATAGGAAGAAGATCTTCTATTATTAATAATATTAAGAATAATAGGAATCCTCCTAATTCTGATAGTCCTCGATAATAAGAAGAAGAATAATGATAGTAAGAATAAGAAGAAATAATCCTAGTAGAAAGAAAAATAAGAATAAGAATCACAAGAATAAGAATAATATTATTATCTTATTATTATAATATTTTAATTTTGTAATTATTATTATTATTCTTATTATTAGATTATTTTTGATATGATTATTTTTGTTATTATTATTATAATTATTATTAGGAATAGGAAGATTATAGGGATATTTATAGGAAGAATAAGAGTAAGAAATAATAATAAGAAATTTTTGTTATTATTATTATTAATATTTTTAGGGTTATTATTATTATTATATTTATTATTATTATTATTATTAATAATAAAATTATTCTTATTATTATTTATTAATATTATTTTAATTATTCGTATTATTATTATTATTATTACTATTATTCTTATTTTTATTCTTATTGTTATTATTATTGTTGTTATTTATTATTATTATTATTATTAATATTTTATTATTATTATTGTTATTTATTAATATTATTAATATTAATATTTTCATTATTATTATTGTTATTATTATTATTAGTATTATTGTTATTATTATAATAATAATAATTATTATTATTACTATTATTATTATTGTTATTATTATTAATAATATTTTTATAATTATTATAATAATAATTTTTTTATTATTATTTTTGTTATTATTATTGTTAGTATTATTATTATTTTATTATTATTATTGTTATGATTATTATTTTTGTTTTATTATTATTAATAATATTATAATAGTAAATATAATAATAATAATAATAATAATAATAATAATAATAAGAATAATAGTAATAATAATAATAGTAATAATAATATTAATAATAATAGTAATAATAATAATAATGATAATAAAAATAATAATAATAATAATAGTAGCAAGAATATTAATAATAATAATAGTAATAATAATAAATAAGAATAATAATAGTAACTCTCAATCCTACTTATCTTTTCACATAAACATTCTTTCTCTTCTACGTAAACACACTCTCTCTGCTACATAAGCATTCTTTCTGCCACATAAGCATTCCGGAAAGGACCAATTTGAATACATTTTAAAAAATATAGAGATCAAATTGATTTTTTAAAAAATCACTATACTAAATTGATTATTGATCAGAAATATAGAGACAAAAAAGGTAATTAAACCTAAGTAAATTTATTGAAACTTATGTGACACTTTCTACAATCTCAGAGGACCCGATAATGAAGTGTATCGCTCCCTATCCGCACCAATCCCTCCAAATTACTAGAAAATCCTTCCTACGTGCTTGCGAGTGCTCTCTCACATTGTGATAAGTAGAATCACACACAACACTAAAGTTAGAAAGTGATACAGAAGTAATAAGTAAAATCAAAGTATTAAATTATATAATTTGACAAATAAATAAATTTAGCATCTAAATCATTCAAATAATATTGAACAAGATTCTAATCGTAAAGAAATAAAAGTGTCAACATAATTAAAATAATTAAAAGTTAAAAGTAGTAGATAATTATAATAAATAAATAATAATGTTGTTGGTGAATTATTCGTGAACCCACTTTTATTCAGATCGAACATGTTCAACGTACAGATTAAAGGAGTTAGATTCAAATTTGATTTACATTTTAAATAACCGTAATTTTTTCAACCCGAACCTAGTAAACCTTGTTGGCTTAGGTTTGAGTTCCTTTTGACACTTTTGTTTTCAATAATGTTAATCAATTTATTTATAATTTTTGTTAAAAGACATTTAAAAAATTAAAATTAATTTATGTAAAATTAAAATTAATTTATTTGGACGAGTCCTTAAAAGAATTAAATCAATTCATGCAAAGTTAAAATAAAACTTTATATGTGAAACATTTAACAAATTAAGTTATATATAATCTAATTTTAACTTATGGCAGTTAATTTATTGCATCATCTGTACACGGTCTTTAACTCAGAAATTGACTAGTCTGAAAAGCAAATGAAGGGCCATACTACGGCTTCATTTAATGGCCGCTAAATTGGTAAGTATCTTCCCCAAATAGAAGGTAATTAAAGTCACACTAAATAACACCTTAACCATTCTCAGAAATAAGTGTCCTCAACCAACAACCAGAGAGACACTATCTTCCCATAGTAAACCATTGTCACTTACTTTGCATTAAGCTACATTGTAAAAACTGGTATATAATAAAAAAATGAGTTCAATTCTTGTAACATTTGAAAATGTAATGGAGTTAATTCATATCATTTACTAGATGGAATACAGTATCTTTTGCTAAAGAAACATGCACTTAACTCACCGTCATATTACTCACCAAACTCAGTACAATCTGTGACTATAAAACGCACATGAGCTTTCAACTTCATCACAAAAACATATCTCAACCAAAATCATTGTAATATGGCTTCCAAACTTTCCTCCCTTCTTGCATTTCTTCTCATCACCACCATCCTTCTTGCCACCACATGGCAAGGAGTTGCAAGACGCCACATTAAACCAAAGAACTCACACAAAGCGGACAAGAAAGAACCTCAATTTTTGTTCCCTTCTGATGGTTATATTCCTGGCTTTGGGAGTTTAGGGTTTCCTCCTCTCTTTGGCTTTACACCTCAAAATCCAAACACTGGTGGTGGTGAAGTAGAGCCAGCACCAATTTCAGGTGGTGGCAGTGGAGTAGAGCCAGCACCAGTTTCAGGTGGTGGCAGTGGAGTAGAGCCAGCACCAGTTTCAGGTGGTGGCAATGGATTAGTGTCACCACCAGTTTCAGGTGGTGGCAATGGATTAGAGTCACCACCAGTTTCAGGTGGTGGATATGTTCCAGGTGGCGATGACACCTTTGTCCCAAACCCTGGTTTTGAGGTTCCAAGCCCTAGAAGTGGTGGTGGAGTTCCAGTTCCAGTAAATCCTTGAGCTACTTATGGTGAGGTGCCATGCTGTACCTGTATGCATGATGGAAGTAGTTAGGTGTAGTTTTGAAGGATGTTATGTTATGGTTTTACAAAATTGAAGTACTAGTCTACTGTTTGTGGTGGTGAATAAGTTCTGTGTGTATGGTATTTGACATTATGCAGAGCCTTTCTGCAACTTGAAATTAATGAATCATATGCTGGTTGGATTCGTTGGCCTTCAATCATTAGTCATAACTCATCTACTGTATAAGAAATAATATTTTAAAAGAGAATGATAAGGTGTACCCCAATGAGAAAAATAAAAGTGATAAAAAAAAACTAGAAACAGAAAGAATACTTTTTACAATCCTTAACAATCAACTTTAATAATATAATGATAATATTAAAAATAAAATAAATATATATTCTGAGTTTTTAAATGAATATTTTTTTTGTTTTTTTAGTATGTGAAAGTATCACCACTCATAACACAAAATAATCATCATTGCACATTTTAATTAAAAAATTATGGCTAATATCTACTAAAAACTAGTTTCATCGATCGGTATTTGTTGAGAAAATTCTTATAAAAAAAACTATTCTACCAAACATTTAATGAGAAATAACTTTGGTCTAAAAAATAATTTATATTAACTCGTTGATTAGGTTTTAATAAAAAAATTCTTACTAGCATTAATCGGGAAAAAATCACCCAATTTTGGTAAAATACTATTATTAATATTTTTTAAGAAATAATTATATTTTAAATTATGATTAAATATATTTTTCCACTTTAAACTTCATTGTAAATAGTGTTATCAAGTTTGTCAAGGTGTTTTAATTCTACTCTTACTATTGTCTATGTCATCATAACTCATCATCTTCTTTAACCACTTCTTCTCAAAATTCTACTTTCCCAATTCTCAAACTCTCCTAACTACCCACTTCCAATTATGATAATTCTGAGAGAACATACCAACACGGATTAATAAGTAATTACCAACATTGTATATAGTGTTATATATTGTTCAATAACAGTTATAAGAAAGAACACAACTTTGAGATTTGTGGTCTGGTTGTGGACAGAAATCCAGAACCTAGAATTTATCATTGTAGTCTACTACTAAAATATATAGGCCTTAACCAGAATGTTACCCTCTAATTGTGGTAGTAGTTTAGGTATAGGAATGCATTTCAATGTTTTGAAGATGCTTTTTACTTTCTTTCACTCTTTCTGGTATTGACCTACATATTCCAAATTACTAAATTTCCTAGAATATATTTCATGTTCTTTTTCAATGTTTGATTTGATCTGCTTGGTATAAGTGGAAGTTGGTTTTAGTGCCATGATAAAAATGAAATAGAACTGTAGACCCCCCACCCCCTATTTCTCTTGATGCAGAAAATGGTGGTTATGCAGATTGTAGACTTTCCCTATTGCCAAAGATGGCTGAATTGCAATATTCATGGCTGTCCATGAATAATAATTTGAATGCAATTTTCCATAACCAAAAGATATAGTTGAATTACATTAAACCAATTCTTCCAAAATTTCAAGTTGTTCATCCATCATGAAAAGAATTATGTAAAACTAATCTACTGTAGAAGAAAGGCAAAGAACAAAAGTGAGAATTGAGGACCATTTATTCATCCTTCTCAACCTTTCCTAAATCTTAAAGTATGCATTGATTCCTATAACCAAGATTTGTGTCACCAATCAAAGTGCTTGCCATGGTGGTGATGGTGGCGATGTCTATGTTCATCCACCTTAGTACCGCATAACATGGTAACATGAGACAAACATGCAGAAGTGGTTCTGCGAATCACGCAGAAGCTCCAGAGTTCAATTACTAGCTTAATTTCTCAGGTTGTCTTGTGTGTTATTATGATTTGTGAAACTTTGTTTGAAACATGACAAACTCATCATTAACACCGTCTTGCTGCAAGAACATATGATTTTATAAAGTACAAGAATGTAATATATGACTATTTTTAACGGAGAACAACACAACTCTTTCATAAAAATTTCAACCACCAAAAACACATTTAACTCTTTTAAATTATACTCATCAAAATCAACTATCAAAGATATAAGTGAAAGTAATTTATGTTTATAAAAAAAAGTTGTATTTGACATTAACAAAAAAAACCCTAACTAACGTCATCAGAAAAATAACATTAGCTTATATGGATAAAAAGTAATTTAAATAATACCGATGAAAAAAAATCATGAAACTTTCATTAATATTATTCAAAATCAAGTTGATGACACTTTAACTTGAACTGATACTATCTTGACCATTGTCAAACCTAAGAAGAATATGAAAATAATAAATATGCATTTAAGAGAGTATGTCAATTTTCAAATTTTTACTTTTTAAAAAAACTTAAAATTCGTTAATTAAGTAATTAAATATTCTTATAAATTCCTAAAACTATTCAAATAACATATTCTATCATAAAACATTTTAAATTTATATAAAAGTAAATAACCTTGTAAAAATATTTCATCTAAACACGATGATAATGTTACTTTCTCTGTCACGGAAATCAATTTACCCAACTTAATATGGAAAATATTCTTTTCCTATGGATTTTTTATGCTTGGAAGTAATTTTTAATTCTGTAACAAATGTGGAAATACTCATTATCTGCTCATTCACAGAAATATGTTAAACATATCTTAAAAAATACGCTCTCTAAAGATATTACTGTAACTCACCGCTGTCAGAAGTAAATGCAAGAATAAGATCATAAAGAGCATAATTATTACGGATTCATGTAAAGATGAACATGAGACAAATTGAGTAGAGTTTAGAAGAAGAAAAAAGTAACACTTTTAATTAACTAGATAATTTATAAAAATCATACAATCCACTCTCTCATCACCAATACTTTTAGCAGCTTACTTCGTATGATTTTCTAATCTTTTTGTCAACCATCTCAACATTAATATCTCCTTGAATACAATTATATTGCACCATATAATTTCTTGTATCATCACACATTCATCTTAGCATGTTCATTTTATTTTGCCAGTTCCAACTTTTTTCTCTTTTCCTTTAAAAGTGCAGTATTCACTACTTAAAATAAGAAGACAGTAAAACTTCTCTTTGAACTTTACTTCACAATTACAAATAACTCTCGATTGCTTTATATCCTATGTGTCACATTTTCATTAACTTCTCCGCCATTTGTACTATTCATCTCATTTAAATGTTTCCATAGCTAATCCCAAACCTCAAACAAAGAAATGAATTATGTTATTGTACAGCCAGGATAAAACTAGTCCATATATGATATACCTAACATCAATCTTTCTAACCACCTATATCATGTTAAAAATTTCTCAATGCAACAAGGTCATGTCTGATCTCCCAATGCATGAAACTCAGACCAAAGAAAAAGCCTCTTCTATTAAACGCTTGAAAATGGCTAGATTCATCATTTTTTCCCCCAGCAAAATATGTTTTATGTTTATAAAAACTTTCGATTTTATAATAGGACATAACAACAAAGGATAAAAATGCCTCACATAAATGCAGAGTTGGTGTGTCATCAATTTGCAAGCGACCACACCAAACCACTGATAAGTGTGTCGCATGCAAAATAGCAGTTTTGGGTCTTCACTCTGCTGCTCTACCCCATCCAAATCCACCAACCATAAACAGAAAGTAGATAATAAAAACACATAGTCACGTATTCGATATCCCCAGGCCCCTTCTGAGAAAAGGTAATAATTAGTTGCCAAAGAAAAGGGAAATTACTCTGCCATCACTATCAGCTTTTAATCTCTGCAATGTACTTTGATATTGATCTTAGTTGTCATCCTTCTTACCACAGTCAAGGGAAAAGGAAGTGAAAGCGGAAATCATAGTGAAAAGATAAATGTAATATGAAGAAACAAGTGAAAGACAATAGCCAGGGAAAATGAATAATGTGAATATTAGAGTAAAACTGGAGAAAGATGTAAAATTCAAGTATTACAACATATGATCTGAGATAAAAATTGTACTTGCTAATTGACCCTGCCTTCAAGCTTGTAAGTAGGTCTGTAATGGAATCATACCTATGTCACGCGAAGATCCTGCCAAATGAAGTGGGGATGAAGATAGAGTACAGTAGTAGAAGAGTGAGAAGTGTCAAATATGATAGAGAGGAGAACATAATACAACTCAGTTATTTACGTTCAAGATAACATGATAAGGAATGACTCGTGAAACCTCTATTAGTCTAATGTCTAAAAGATTATTAACATTCGTATTCTCTTTATTTATATATATATTTCCATTACATCATATCACTTATCAGAATTATACTTCTTCTTTTATCTCTATCCCTTCTAATGAACTTGGAAGCTCCACAAATCATTTTTCAAACACGAGTTTGTGTTGGAAGCAAAAGTATAAGTGCTAGCGCGTGTATGCACACCTTCATACAAACTCTTACCCGAAAATTGAGTAACAATGTTAGAAAAAAAATAACAAATTACATTCACATCCTTTATGATTTCTTAAGACTGAATTTGTAACACAAGAATCCCAGTAAGAAAATCAGTGGAAATGGTAAAATATCGTATTCAATCTCAACAAACTAAGAGAATGTCACTATAATTAGCTTTAAAAGAAATCTGCAAGAAAACTAAAATTATATATAGAAAAAAAAAAATAAGAGAAAATTTATGACTTTGCCCAAAATCCTCGTCTTTTACTTTTTGAAATCTAATAATAGGCAATAGCTTCATTTCAATACTTGTACTTCTAAAACACCTCTTCCCCGTCTATTTAATACTTATTTGAAAAATGAAATATATGA
Source organism: Phaseolus lunatus (assembly GCA_013389735.1). Lineage (NCBI taxonomy): Eukaryota > Viridiplantae > Streptophyta > Magnoliopsida > Fabales > Fabaceae > Phaseolus > Phaseolus lunatus. Next base: position 30,090,535 of record CM023861.1, read on the forward strand.
AAAGGTTAATTGGGTTGAAGAAGCATCTCATTAGCAAAGAGCGCATAGAAATAAAAATCAAATCTTTATGAGCGCGATTGGAGAATAAGAAGTGGGTGTGCATAAAACGGTACGTACCTAGCCTCAGAACACACGGTGGATTGGGAATCGAATCAAATGTCGAGAATCTTGAAAATGACGAAGCAGAGGAATCCCAGGAAGATCAAAATGAAAAGGTAATCAACAAAGATGAAGAATCTGGTTGAGCCGTGATTCCTTTTCGTCCTTGATTTGGCCACGGACTCGTTCAATTCTTTGATGTTGGCCATTGCAGAACGCTGAGAGCTGAATTCCGATCCTCAACTATGCGAGCCGCGGCTACTGCTGAATGACCCAAAAGCTACGCCTAAGGGTGACACTGATAATTCAAAGTTACCCAACACGCCAATTGGTCAATGTTTTCGCTTTCATTCTCTTTATGTTTTCTTCTAGGTAATGAATAAAATTGAGATTGAGAAAATGGAAAGAAAACAAAAGTTGAAGAACAATAAAGTGAAAATTATATATTATTTAATTTGAAAAAATACAAAATATTTTTGTTTAAACTTAAAAATCCTATAATTTTTCAAATGAGTGATTTTAGCTTTTATATTATAAAATTTTAATTATAGATTTTATTTTAGTTTTTCAAAATTTTCACATATGTTAGCATATTCGTGTAATAACATACATTAATTTTATTGTTAAAATTTTACTTTAAGAAGTAATTAATACTATGCTAACTTGTGTAAACAATTAAAAGATATATAAACAGTAGCTTAAACTTGCTTATTTTTAAAAATTTGAAGAGCCAGATTTACAAATAAAATTTTATAAAGATTAAAATTGTATAATTGTAAAACTATAAAGAATGAAAGTGAGTTTAAACATTGTTATCTATTTAGATGTGTAGAAAAAATATTTGTGTTTTCATTTTCTTAGGGAATAAAAGAAGTAATTAGTTAGCTAAAAATTAATAAATAATTTTACATCACTTATAATATTCTCACACTAATTATTTCTTTATTTTTTACGTCTAAAACCGGAATCATTTCATGATCAGGCAGAGACCAATTAACTACTTGTGAAACACAAATACTAAATTAATATTTGTATAATCACAAATACATTTCATGCTATTGGTGCTTGAGTCATGCATACTAAATTACACTTTTCTAATCTAAATCCTCTAAAAATGCTCTCCCATTAGTCTTCTTTTAGATGATGATAAATATGAATGCATTTTATACTCCCAAGATATTTTATCCATTTATTATTTTCATTCCAGTTTTTATTATACTTTTTGGTAGTTAAGTGGATGGATAATGTAAATATTGGAGCAAATGAAGTTCCAAAGAGAATGTTTCCAGCACAATATATGAGATGAATTTGTTTTATTCAGAATTATGGATATATAATACACCTCAAGGAAAAGAACATAACTTGTGTTTTGAATGCATTATAATATTAAATATACAATCATTTATTTACTCTGATAACTGCAACCTAAATGGCTCTGATCATAGCTCAAAGCAAGCAACACGAGCTGTGTAAGTGTATAAGTATATCCTGTATGACAGCAGATAACATATGGTCCCTAAGGTCGCTCAATGACCTTCAACTTGTACATTCTTCGAATATTTGCGAGGTTGATCTTGTAACTGCCATGAAATCTAAATAGTTTTTTTCCCCACTTTTCAATTCATTTATTCCTGGCAGTACACAACATAAAATAGACAATAAAAAGAGAGAAAAAAGTTATTAGCTTAATATGTGAAGTAGAACAATGATGAATGATCTTTTTATTAAAACATTAGAGTAAGACAAGGTATAGAATATGTTTTTTTTTTTCATCTCAATTTGAAAAATGATTTACCATATCCTTCTCAATCACAGGCGTGTAAAAATATGTCCCAGTAGAAGGGCCACAAGCCTTACCCTGAAACCTTAAAACAGACCAGTGGAAGAACACAGTCTACTTACCTTAGAATTTTGGTTTGAAGTAGATGATGTTGTTTCTGATGCTGACTCAGATATTCGGGTTTCTGATTTCTCATTTGAATAGCTATAAACAAAAACAAGATTGTGTATGAATGAGAATCCTGTTGACAATGTAATGACGATCTGTAACACGTTTTTAATGCTATTTCGTAGTGTGCATCCTTGTATAAAATGTCACTGTCAACCATCTATGCTTAATCATGTGTAATAATTTAATACGACATGATAGTTTTAGAAAACTTACGTTGAAAGTATTGTAACCCAGACGAGCTCTACACAGTCCACCCAAAGAAGCCTTTGTTCCACAGGAATCAGACCATAAGTAATCAGATGGGCAAAAGGCCAAAGTTTCCAACCTGCCTGGGAAGCATATGAGAGATGTTAGCTATCCAAAGAGGAGCATTTTTTCTAATTAAAGAATCACACGGGGACAAGAATATACATTTCATTCATTATACTATTCTTCGTCCTTGCATTGCTAGAGCTTAGTTTAGCTGTATTAACTGAATTCCTATTTGACCCCTTTCTTCCTTCAATTTTCTTGTTTTCCTTTTTAGGTGTCTATAAGACCAAATGGGTAATCTGTAACTGGGCCATTCCCACAGTAGACATGTAGCAGGTACAGCAACTTTTCTAGATTCTAGTTGTTCACTTTTCTATATGCAAACATAGGCATCGGATCATTTGTTCTAATTATACCCGCTTGCTTTCGTAGGGCCCTTTGTTTTGCTACAGATATATTAATAATTAGGGGTTTAGGACTGAGCACATTTCGCAGCCTTTTTATTTAGCACCAGCTTCAACATAGCAAAACACAATGCTGTGACACTTGAAACAATATGGCATAAGGCAGATTTCAGGATAAGCTACCCCGCACAATTCAAGTAATTCATAGTTTAAGAGCAAGGTACAGAGATACACAGGCTTGTAATGAGAATAGGATGGAACTACAATACCTGAAAATTTGAATTCTAGGTTCGCTCAAATTGTTACTACCTACTATATGCGCAACACTAGCAGTTTAATGCTACCAATTTCAGCCTGAGAGTATGACATAGTCCAAGTACATAATTACGTCTCACAACTTTACAATGATGCAGATAATTACGTTTAAAATTCACATCTAAAAACAGCATAAAGAAATAAATCAAATAACTACTCACAGTAAGCAGCGGGAAAAATGTTGACTTCAGTTCACCATATATGTTAGTCAAAGATTCAAACCGCAATAAGCCCAAAACCACAAAGTAGATGCTGTTCCAAACTGCAGACCACACAGTTTGGTCGAAAGCAACTTTAGCAGGGACAACCCACCATTCTTCGAAAGGAAAAAGAGCCTGTGAAATCATGCAATCAATTTCAGTCATTCATAGAGTATCACCAAATAGTTCCAACTCAAGAAGTCAAAATAATCACCTCACAAAGTTGATAGTAATAATGAGAAAGAGATCCATGGAGAGTAAACCCAACAAGACCTGATCTGAGTAACCGCGCCCGATCAAACTCAAAAAGAGGCTTTCCTTCATAGCACTGTATATTTTGGTTAGAAATAGCTGAAGTGTCATAAAACTCTATGCCCAAAATTAGTATTTCACATTTTGAGAGTCAAAAACAAACCTGAGCAATCCAGTCTCCAATTGAGTAGACAATCCCACTTATTGCCATTTTAGCTAAAACCGGGTTAGCTTTCAGGGCTTGCTCATAGGCAATCCAATTGTGCTCAGGTATATACCTTAGAATCTCATAAAGGGTCCAACCCTGAATAATAAAACACAAATTAGATGTTAACTTCTTCTGTGTCACACAGAAAATACACTTCAATTCTCTTTCCTAATCACTCTAGTATTAAATATGCTCCTCTTGTTTCTTTACCAAACATCCTGCATTGACTGGAAATATAGACACACAGCCAAAACAATATAAATAAACATAAGTAGTAGGAGGCAACCCTAATCTCCTGGGCAAGCTTTCAGAGTTGAATTAGCCTCTACACCAAATTCTAACATAGTATTAAAGTTTATCATAATGGTTGTTGTTACTTGTTAAGCCTATCAGACTACATGTTACTAAACATTTATCAGACCCGTCGAGGATGTCCAACAAAACAAACTTTAGATGCGAGAGATGTCCCGCCCTCATAATAAGGGGAGGTGTTGGATACTATTAACTAGTGATATGACTAAAAGTATATATAAGTGGAGGCAACCTCTATCTCAAGAACAGGATTTTGGAGTTGGGTTAAACCCAATTTTAAATTCTAAGAACTATTAAATTAGTGATCAACTTGAGTAACCAACAAGAACATGACTGTAAAAATTGGAACAAAAGTTTCAGCTCTACAGATTCATTGGCATACTAATAATAAAAAGAGAACGAGATTAATGTATTGACAGGACAGGATCATCTTTCTGCTCAATGTGTATGTGAAAAACAACAATTGGGTAATAATAATGACAATAACAATAAAATGTAGGAAAATTTAATATTGAAACTGACATGCCAATAGTCATGGTCAATGGTGAGCAACTTGGTGACAGCAAAAGTCCCAAACCCCAAAACGATGACGGCATTGATGGTACTACTGCTTGTGAGGCCAGGATCGAGCTCTGCCTCTGTTTTGGATTCCAAGGGTTGAAACCCCTCAACTTGGGCTCCTCTGTCTTCAGACACAGGAACTATTTCTCGGTCCTCAGCTACAGAGGTGATGATGATACGACTTCGTTTAGGGGTTGGGGAACAGAGGGGAAAGAAATGGGGCTTCGAGAAGGCGGATGGGAGTATGGGAAAGACGGTGCAAAGAGAAGTAACAGCAGCCATGGAAGAGGGTCCGAGGATTGTGTTTGTGTCGTGTGAATTTGTGAAGTGAGTGGGGCATCACCTCTTTCCTACTACAACTAACCCACCATGTAAACGCAAATACGCTGAACTCTTTCTTCTTCATTGCTTGAAAATATACTCTTGTAATAAATTAATTAATTAAGGAATATTTTAGTACAACTTTTAATATTACAAAATTTTAAGGCTTTTTTAATGTTCTATTATAATTAATAATATAAAATTAGTATTTATTTTAATTATTTAAATTATAATATCATTTAATTTTTCAAAAAATAATATAAAAATTAATATTTTAAATTACTCTTTTTTAATTTTAAAAAAACAACCAGTGAACTAACCCATGTTATTTCTGAAGTAATTTCTATCCTCCAATCCATAAATCTTTTAATTCCAAAATTACTCTTTGACAAAAAGATGCTCGATTTATTTACAGAACTTTCAAACTTTAAAATTTATAATACAAATTTGTATTACAAAATCTAGAGTTTGAAATATATAATTGTACATAGAAAAATTCATTTTAAATTCTAAAATTTAAAATATTTAAAAATTATTTTATGAATTCGAAAATATACTTAAATTTTAAAGTTTGTGATGTATTTTTAAGATTGAAAATACATTTTAAACTTTAAATACGAGAAAATACATTCTAAACTTTATAATTTAGAATAAATTTATATTTTAAATTTTAAAATTTAAAATACAATTTTATTTTGAATGTTAGAGTTTGAAATTTTCAAACCCAAAAAAGTATTTTTCAAACTCTAGAATTTGGAATGTAAAATTATATTCTAAATTCTAAAATTTAAAATTTTGGAATCCAAAAGAAAAAAGACGGGTGTCAATAAAAAATATAAAGAAAAGGACAAAATTGTAATTTCAAGTATTCTAGAAGGGTGCAGGAAGAAAATATAGAGGTGGAAGAAGACACTACCATTAAAAATACCATTCCAACCCAACCCAACCCATTTTAAGTAATTTCATGACCAAACAAAGGCCCAATTCAGGAACCTTGATGCTGTGAGTGGAAGCTGCTCTTCAGAGAATTCAGCTTTTGCTCTTAGCCGAGGCTACTGCTATTAGTTTTCTCCAAGGCTAGTTTTTCAGTTTTTGGTTCGTTCTTTTCTTTCTTTGTTTCTTGTTTTTTACTTCAACCAGAAGAAAAGTAGTAAACTAATCTTCAACTAACCATATTCCTAGTAAGAACTAACCACTTATCGCGACAACCAAGTTTATATAAACTAAACAAATAATAAAAGATTGCAACAATTTAGCCATTTTAATGATAGAAAATCTTAATTATATTTAAATAAATTGTTTAAAGCTTTAACAGCATAGTTATTCTTCACTTTTTATTAAACCAAAATTATTTTTTAATCTCAAAATAACATGAATAATATATTTTTGTTTAAAAAATTATTACAAGAAAATATTATTTCTTTAATTATTTTGTATTAAGAAATATTTATGAAAAATAGAAAAAAAAAAGACGGGATGAGTGTAAATAGTTTTTTATACTGATTCAATTATAAATTATCATGACTTAGACTTTTATACTAATTACTTAAAAATATATTTATAATAAATTATAACTAAACAAAAGTATAAAATTAGTCACCATCAAACTAAAAACAGATTATTGTATAGATAAAATAGATATAGAACTAACTACAATTCAACGACTATAAATTTTGAACCCAAATTCAATTTTTAAAATTAGGAAAAGCATTCTCTCACAATACCTAATTAAGACAAACATTCTCTTAAAAACCGGTTTTACAAAAATAAATTAAACTTAACCACAATTTTTAATATAATATTAAAACGGGGTAATACATTTTTTCCATTTCATTATCTCTAATGCTTTTTTTTATTACATAATGGATTTGAAATAATATGTAAACAAAGTGTGAAAGTGAGATTATTTGGATTAAGGTAAATAGAGTAGAAAGTGTAGAAAAGTTTATCAAAATTTGTGAGTGATGTGATAGATATAATTAAAATTATATTTTTTTTAATTGATAAAAATATAAATTTACAAAATTATCCTTGTATTTAAAAATTGTTAAAAAATTAATTTAATTGATTTATCTATAATTTATAATTATTTTTAATTAAAATATTATTTTTTCAGTGATTTTGAAATATTATTTTCGGTAATATAATATAACTAATTTTGAAAAAAATACAAAATGATATAAAATTTGATAAAAAAATATTAAATATTTAATCAAAAATTATTTTTATATTAAATAACATTATTAATTTTATCTTTATTCTTTATAATTAATATAATTATTATATAAATTTATTTTTTATTATAATTTAGTTATTATTATTATTAATTATAATTTTATAACAAATATTAATTATATATTTTTATAACAAATTTATTTAACATTTTTATTTTTTTATTATATTATATTTAGTTATGTAATTTTATTTTAAATAAAAATTATATGAGTTTAAAATAGAAAAGCATAAGAAAGTAAATTATAAATAATTAATTATATAAATATATATATATATATATATTTAAAACTTTCTTTGCAAATCTTATAAGAAGGGACGAAAGTTTGAACTTAAAAAAACTTTTTGTTTTATGTGTTTATTCTCTTACTTTTTGCGCTTTCATTGTCTACAATAGAACTTTCCATTTCTCTCTTGTGATACAAAGAGGTTCGTAAGGTTGTGGTTGGATTGAGGAGTGAAAGTGTGAGGATTTGAGAGAGTGGATGTGTGAGGATTTGAGATAAAAGTGTGAAAAAAGTAAGTGCATTTTGACTGAGGTATGTTAGACTAGATTTGTGAGAAAAGTTTATTGAAATTTGTGAGTGATGTGATGGTTGTGAGAGTAATTTTTTTATAGGTGTAAAATGTAATATTACAAATTTACCCTATTCTTTAGAAAAAATAGAATAATCAAATGTTAGGTATTTTTGTGTAAATTTAGATGAATTAAAATTATTAGTATTATAATCCGATATAGTTCAACAATTAATTTCTGTAAAAAATACGAGTTGCTTGACGAAAAAATAATTTACATGTAAAATTTTGAATATATGTAAAAATTGTCCATTATTATATAGAAATAAATCATTTAAATATTCATAAATTTAAAAATTATAATTAGAAAATCCTTTTGTATTAAATGTAAATAGTATTATTATATTTATAATAATAATAATTATTATATAATTTTTTATTATAAAAAGGTATATATTTTTGTATTAAAATTTTATTTTATTATTGTTTCATTTTATTAAAATATTTGTGTTAGTTAAATTTATTTAATAAAAGCAAATTCATAAATAACTCCATACTGATATGACTTTTTCTTTCTTTCTCTTTATTTTAAGAAAAGAATTGTTTACACTTATATCATCTACTTCTCTTTCCCACAAAATCCTAGATTTAAATGTTTGATATCCTTTCATATCTTTGCCTATGAAAAAATAAATCAACAAAAATAAACAGACCCTAACGGTGAAGATCTTTTCTTTTAGGTTTAATTACCTTTTTCGTCCCTATATTTGTGATCAATAGTCAATTTAGTATAATGGTTTTGAAAAAAATCAATTTGGTCCCTATATTTTTTAAAATGTATTCAAATTGGTCCTTTCCGTTAAATTTCACCTAACGGCGTCAACGGTTGCTGATGTGGCAGAGAGAGAATGCATACGTGGCAGAAAGAGCGCTTATGTGGCAGAGAGAATGTTTATATGGAAGAGAGAGAATATTTATGTGAAGAGAGAGATAAGATTGAGAGTTATTATTATTATTATTCTTATTATTCTTATAATTATTATTTAGGATTATTATTACTATTTTTATATTAGATTAATATTATTAATTTTTATATTAGGGATTACGAGGATTATTAGGTTATTATTATTATTATTATTATTTATTAATATTATTATTATAATATTTTTAGTTATTATTATTATTATTCCTGTTATTATATTTAGTATTATTGTTATTATTATAATAATAATAATAATAATATTATTATTAACATTAATATTGTTGTTACTATTATTATTATTAATATTAGGGTTATTATTAATAAAATAAATTAGAACAGTATATATAATAATAAATAGAAAAGAATAGTAACAAAAATAAATTATAACAGGAAATATAATAAGAAGAGGAAGAATAAGAAAAAAAAATCATAATAAAAATAATATTATAACAGTAAATAAATAATAAAAGTAAATATAAAGAAAAAGTAAATATAATAATAAGAGGAAATATAATAATAATAGTAATAATAATAATAATACCAGAAAATATATTCATAAAAAAATAATATTATAACAGGAAAGATAATAATAATAGAATAATAATAATAACAAGAAAAATAATAAGAATAATAATAAAACAAAAATAATAATCATAACAAATAATTATAATAATAGAAAAATGAAAAAATAAAAATAATAAAATAAAAAAAAAGAAAGAATAATAATAATAATAAAAATATAATAATAGAAAAAGAGGAATAATATACTATAATAAGGATAATAATAATAATAACAGTAATAATAATATTAGTAATAATAACAAGAATTATAAAAATAATAATATTAAAATAATAATAATATTAATAATAATAATAACAATAATAATATTAATAATAGGAATAATCAAAATAAGAATAATAAAAGGTAGTAAAATAATAATAAGAACAATAAGAGATATAATAAATATTAATAATAATAGTAATAAATAACAATAATAATATAATCACAATAGGATTATTATTACTAGGTTTTAATTATTAATATTATTAATTTTATAATTATTATTATTATTCTTCTTATTATTATTAATATTATTATTATTATTATTTTTTATATGATTATAATTTTTGTTATTATTATATTATTATTATTAATTATTATTATTATAACAGTAAATAGATAATAATTATTAGAAGAAGAAAGTAATAATTATAAGAATAATAATAGTAAGAAGAATAATAATAATAAATAACTAATAAGAATAAGAGAAGAAGAGGAAGAATCGGATAATAATAATAATAAGGTGAATTAAACCGAGGATAATAAAAATAATAAGAATATAATAATAAAGAAGAATAAGAAGAACAAGAATAAGAATAGGGATTATTCTTATTAATTTGTTATTGTTGTTAGAGGATTCTTGGTTATTAATAAAATAGGAGAATAAAAGGAGGTATTATTATTTATTAGTCTTATTTTTCTTATTAGGATCTTATTTTTATTTTTTTTTTCTTTCTTCTTCTTCTTCCTATTATTATTCTTATTATTCTTACTGTTATTATTATTAGTATTATTGTCATTATTGTAATTATTATTATTATTATTATCATTATTTTATAAATTATTAGTATATATTACTATTATTATTAGTGTTATTATTATTAATATATTTATGATTATTATAATAATAATTTTTATTATCATTTTTATTATTATTAATATTATTCTTATATTGTTAGTATTATTATCATTATTATTATCTCTATTATTATTATTGTGATTACTATTATTATTTTTCTTTTTATGATTTATACTTTTGTTTTATTATTATTAATAATATTATAATAGTAAATATAATAATAATAACAATAAGAATAATAGTAATAATAATAATAGTTATAATAATAATGATAATAATAATAATAGTAGCAATTATATTAATAATAATAATAGTTTATAATAATAATAGTAATAATAATAGTAGTAATAATAATAATAATAAAAATAATAATAATAATAGTAACAATAATATTAATAATAATAATAATAACAATAGTAATAATAATAATAATAAATAATAAATAATAAAAATAAGAATAATAATAATAATAATAATAATAACTCTCAATCCTACTTCTCTCTTCACATAAACATTCTCTCTCTTATACATAAACACACTCTCTCTATCACATAAGCACTCTTTCTACTACATAAACACTCTCTCTCTCTGCCACATCAGCAACAGTTGACACCGTCAGGTGAAATTTAACAGAAATGACCAATTTGAATACATTTTAAAAAATATAGGACCAAATTAATTTTTTTAAAAACTATTATAATAAATTGACTATTGACCCTAAATGTAGAGAAAAAAAGGTAATTAAACCTTTCTTTTAATAGAAAGTAAAATACACAAAGCAATAGACAAGTCTCATAATCTCTTAAATCTATACTATGAGAAAATTTCAATATAATTATTGTTAATCCATCCACAATACCTGTCGAGTCAATTAGATTTAAAATTTAAAATTTAGAATTTAAATTAATTTATCAATTACACCGATTGAATTATCATGGATAGATTGACCTTCTTTTTGTACTTACTTAAAGTACTCCCTTTTTGGCAATTTTAATCTCTTAATGTAATAATGAGTAAAATTTTATGGATGATGTATCAAAGACTTAACGGTTTAAATTGTAAAGTAAATACTTGTTTCAATTAAAAAAATGAATACCTTTTTTTTACTCCAATGTCCATCCATAATCCTCTTGTAAGTTTTGAAATTTGTCCCACAAAGTTTCTAAAAATTCATATCATGTGTCCAATTCTTCTAGTGGAAAATTCTTCGAGTGGAAGAAAAGCTATAATTTGGTAAATAGAGAGTAAACTCTTCTCAGCTTTTTGACTTATATGTCCAATTCACATCTATAACCTTATTCCATACCTTTAAAAATTTAAAATAAGTAGAATAATAAATAAAAGGAAATTAGGAATGGAGGAATAAAAATATAAAGTATTATTGCCATTGAATATAATGAGGGTTTGGACACCAAACATTATCTTAAAACAACTCTACCGTCATTAGTAATATGACCGAATACCTATAAGTGACATGGCCAAAACATTCTTTACAATAACGCTACAAACAAATAGAAAATACTAGAAAAAAAATAGAAAAGGAATGCAACTTGAAAATAGATTTGAATATATTATCAAAATTGTTAATTCCGTTTATAAACCTTTTACATAAATATTCAAAAAAATTGTGAATTTATTATTCCTTTAATATGATATGATTAACATAATCACAGTACATAATGTTATTATAACACCAATATTTTAATACAACCTTATAAATATTCACTCCAACAAAAACAGAGATACGCATTTAACTGTATTTATTATTTTAACCATTATATTCTTAATACTGATTTAGGTATTAGAGTACATTTACAGATATACCACCTTCTCGAGATCAATGACCAAGATTCGAGCAATCCCAGTATGACTTTAAGATATATTTCACTTGTAATCAAATAATTTTAAAAAGTGCACTCATCAGTAAACTAAACAGTAAAGGTGAAGACTTTCTAATAAGAAAGAGGTTGTGTAAATTAAAAAGTTGGCATTTGATTTGATTACCCAAAAGATTATGTGAAAGGCCAATAAAGATGAAGAGATGATGATTTAACTTACTATTTAAGACAAAACTACTTGTAAAGTCAATGGTGTAGATTTATGTTGACACCTAAATGGAAAAATGAAAGATAACATAAAAAATAAATACATCACTCAATTCTATGCTCTATGAGAATGGATACGATTTTTTTTGGCCAACCGAAGATTTTATTTACTTGGGCAACTGCGATTTTTTATTATGTCTTTAGGTAACTATTATTAGACCAAAGTTAGACAAGAACCACCAAAAATACAATACATATATTAGACCAAATCACTCATACACATGTACACCAAAATCTACCAAGAAACACTAAGAGAAAGCAACCAAACCTCCTTTTCCCAACCTTATATAGCTCTCAACAATTCGTTAAGAACCTCCTAAGAATTTTTTCATAATTATTACCAATCATTCCCTACCATCGGAAGCCTTAATCAAACCAAACTCAAAGCCCTACACACTAAAATTCAAATCAAAGACAATTAAGACCCAAGAAATTCCTCCAACTTAACTTTTGCCTACTTATTGTGTTTCTCTCAAGAAATTCACCGAGAACCTATCTTAAATCCTCAATAACCCTTCCAAGATAACCTAGACATATTTCCCTAACTTCCCATACTCCATTTAAAACATACCTTAGCCAAAAACATCAAGATAGAAGTTAAGAAGTAACTTAGAAACGTAACATCTTGTTTTGATATTCATTGTCGTAGAAACTTGCTTTAAATGTCTCTTCTTCTTCAAAAACTTTTTTACAATAGCCCATCAATTTAAATTATCTTTATATATATTTATGAAAAAATAGTTAATTATTTATACGTAACATATTTTTGAACAAGGTTGGAACCAAGAGAACAATTCAAACTGTTCCTCATTTGGTCGGTTTGCACTTCCTCCCTTTATCTCTAAACGAACTTCTTCTTCTTTTGTTCATTTGCCTCTCAGTCTTCGTGAAATCTAGACTCAAATGGTACCTGTAACAGACACTCTAACGCTCAAGTGAGAATTTGGTATCGGCATTCAGTGCTCTGAGTACTGTGTAATAACCTGATTCTTAGAATTTGTGTCTATTTATATAATTATCATGGATTTTTTCTTATTGGATCAGATTGGGGAATTAGGTCATGCTTAGAAATACATTATCTAACTTTTGATCATTAATTAGTCTCATTAATTCTGTTTAAGCATAATGATCTTTATGGTATTGATCGACTTAAATCGAATGCCAAATCAAAATCTCAATCATGTGAACCCACTACATGATAAAAGTAACAAAAAGGTATTTCCCTATAAAAAAAATACTTATCACCAACCACATGAAAAACATACAACATGCCAAAAAATGAATTATTCATTCTCATGAGTGAAACAATTTTTATCCTCTTATCAAAATAAAAGAGAGTTCCTATGGATTCTACCAATTTTGTTCTTTAAAATTAATCCGAATAAGTCCCACCATTACTAAAATTTAACTTCCGATTTGACAAAGCGTTGTGAAAATTTTGGTGGTTAGGCCAAGGTACACCCTCCACCTGAGACATTAATCACAGAGTGACCCTACAACTACACAGGATTTGAGGGAACGACATTGCAATAAGAGAAGAAGAAGCCCTGTGATGGAGACCAATGCCAGTTAGACAGAAGCAGCAGAAGACCAAAGTCTTGCTCCATCACATCATCATAATACATCTCTACGCCATTCTGCTCTTAGCTCAACATTGTTTTCTTTAATAGTTAAAAAACAAAAACACTTCCTCCAGCCTTATGATAGTAAAATTATTTTCTTTAAAAAAATATAGTTATTTTACAAATTCAAAATGATATTCATAATATTTTCTAATTACACACACACACACACACACATATATATATATATATATATATATATATATATATATATATATATATATAACTACATTAAATAAAGATTTTTTTAATTTACAACTATAATATGTTGAAATGGAGAAAAGATCGATTTTCTACTTTCTTTTACTTCCATTTGTTTTGTTTATTTTTGTAATCAAACACACAAAAATGAGAAATCGAGAGATCCTTTCTCGTTGAAATGAAAATACAAACAGCCATTTGAGCTTTGTTTGACAGGATTCACTTAGTAGAGAAACAGTGAAAGTAATATTATTATTCAGTTAAATGAAAATATTGTGAAGTTTTTAATTTTTCATTTATTTTTACTCTCCATATTTATAATTTTTATTTCTTTGGATAAAAGCGTGAAAAAAAAGTCAAAATAAGTAGAAAGTGTAATTATTTGAATTAAATAAAAAATATTGAAAATGAGTAAAAAAAAGAAAGTTTTTTTATTAATAATTATTTATTTTATTTATTATTTCAATTTAGTTTTTAACTATTTATTATTATTATCATTATTCTATTTAATACATAAATATTAAAATGTATTAATGAAACAATCTATGTGATATAAATATTGTCACAACAATTACAGCTTAATCGATTATGAAAAAAAATTACATGTTTTCTGTTTTGTGTACAAAGCCGCAACTTTCTTTATTTGATTCTCATGTTTCATACTTAGAAACAAAGATGAGAAGATGAGTTTTTAGTCACTATTTGTTTTCCTCTTTTTCAATCTAATTTTTTTTTACAATGATACTTTAAATCTTAGTCAATTATATAAATTATTATAAAATATCATTATTTATAACACTTCAAATAATTTTTTGATAAATCTAACCAACTCTTATCGTAATAAATTATAAATTACTCTGATAATATCTTAAAATATGAATTTTTAAATCTAACTTAATCTTATAAAATTAATTTATAAAACAAAATTTATGTTTACTTATCTACTATAAAATATATTTATTTATATTTAATATACTATCTCCAACAATAAATTAAAGACCTTTTTTCATTTTAAAATAAATATCATTAGTTCTAACTTTTATTTTTATAATGAGTGTGATTTGTGTTGGTCATAAGTATCCTATTTTTTAAAATGAGCTTAATTTTGTAGTTATTTATTAGTACTTGTGTAAAAGAAAATGCGGTTATCCTATCCCAAACATATAAAATAAAATGACATATTAAATGCACATTTGATGAGAAATAAATTAAATCTAATTATTATTTATATAAAGCACGCATTACATTACTAAGACCACACAATTCTAAGGGACACTTTAGACAATATTAATAGATAAATAAAATAGAACTAAATCCATAATAATTAATGTTCTTGCCGATTGACTCGCCTGTCGGTTGACTCTGCGATACTCACACGCCTCCTTCCTCACGTTGATATGTGCTAGGTTCTTTCGAAGCAATCTGCACCTACAAAAGAGAAAGGGGGCGTCCTAGAGGCTGTTTTCACTCTGACGCTCAAGTAAAGATTGGGCAAGAAACACCAAGTGTTTGAGTAACTGTGTTTAGGGTTTGAAACTGCGTACCTTTGTGAAGTATTTTACTACCCTTTATATAGTCTAGGGTTTACTGCGCCGCTAGCCCTAATTAGGGTTCACTGCACTGCTAGCCATATTCAGGGTTTACTGGAATACCCTTGCGCCGCTATCACTCAGTCTTAGGGTAATCTAGCACATAAGGTTTCCTTATCTGGAGTGCAAACTCTAATAGGGTGACCACCTGTGTGCCTCCTCGTGCACCTAGTCTCTGGGGCCACCTGTTCTAGGAGTGCCTTCACTGTTCACGTGTCATGCATGTAGCTCTACTGGGAAACCCTAGTTCTGATGAGTACTCGACCCCTCAGGACTCTGCACCTAACTGTGTTTTCCCTGCCACACACATAAGCTTTTTGTGATTTGGGCCTCACCTTATCTCTAGGTTTTCCCTTCACATTGACCCACTCTAGGAACCAATCTTAACTATTCTGGTCATATTATCCAAATCATTCAAGACCGATGTCACCTCATCACACTCTGTTGTCGAGGACTCATCAACCTGCGGAGTGACGAGGACACATCAGCCTACTCTGGTGATCGACACCACTGATTACTCCTCGACCCACCATTCCACGCTACTTGTGGGATCATGCTCACATGGCTCTGGCCCGCACTGTAGGGCCCAGCTAACGTGTCTTGCTGTCATCAGCAGGTCTCCATGTCCGAGGACTAGTCGATACAATTAACATTCACACGAGTATATTTAAATGTTAGTCTTCAAGGTACATAATGAAAATACTTGTGTTCAAAATTATAATAATAAAGATAAACCTGTCAAAATTAAAACTACAAATTTAATTAAAAACATCAATATTTAAAATTGTTTCTTTACTGAATGAAAAAAATTTCATTATTTTCAAAATTGACTTCATTATATTAAAGCTGAAAATAATATAAAATCCAATTATTAAATAATTCATACTTATTTGAAGCTGTATAAATAAAAATATTAAACAAAAGAATGTGCCCCTAGCCCCGTTCCACCACCTTCTCAGGATGCAACCCTTATCAAAATTTCAGTTCTTCCTTTTTCTCTTTTTATTTTATTTATTTTTTTCTAAATGTGTTATCCTTCTTTAATTAATTTCCGATTTTTTCTTAAAAACTTCAAAATTTAATTCTCTAAATACCGAATTTCAAGTGAGTTTATAACATTTACCAGTATGTTTACAATTGGAAATTTGAATTCACATAGACAAAATTTTGTGAGTTTCTGATGTATAAGGACATTAGTTCAGAGTTGAAAGTTTTGGTCCCAAAATTTGAATTCAGAACAGTTAATGAATTTATTTAGTTAAATATTATTAGCTGGATTACATTTTTTATTTTTTTAAGAAAATATATTTATATAAAGTAGGTTTAAGTTTAACATTTATGTAGAGTGATGGGTATGGGTCCGATGTATATTATAAGAGTCGAGACCCGATCCTTAATGACAGAAGATGCTCATACTTTAGGTATCTTGTGTTAATTAGACTTAATCATCTTTAATGACTTAATAAAGGCAGAATCGGACTTCGTTACGTAGGATATGACCAATACATATTAGAAGAAACATCAACAAGGAAATCTATCTTTTATACACTGTTATAGGGTACACTCATCTTAGACCACTTAGAGAGGTTTTAGGGCTAGGTTACAATTCGGTCTACATAAAAGACAATCTAATACACAACAACATAGAAAATAATCTCAACTCATATTTACATTATACTCATTATATTTTATGCTCTTACTGATTAGAGTATCGGAGTATCTTCTACATGTGAAGTCTCCCTCATTCTCTAGAAACTGAATCACTAAAACTTAAAGAAAACTACTAGGAACTCATCCGGATTCCGACCGACCTCAAGTTGGCTAGAATAATTTTCAACCAAATTTACTTGTAAAATAAGAATTGTAGGTAACACAATTCTCACATGAAGAAGACTTGAGTATTTTGTACTGAATTAAATATTAAATATTTATGAGTGATTTAATTATAATTCAATAAGAAGTAATACAATAGGTTTAATAACTTATTTTAGAATAAATTTTAATATTATATTAAAAAAATATTTAAATTTAATTCATTTTGATAATATCAGTTCTATTATGATAAAAGTTATTTTCATTTATATATTATATATTAATTTTATTTTTAATTGGTATAAAAAATTCTAACACATTGAATTATGAATAATGAAAAAGATATTTAATTAAATATTATTAGCTGGATTGCATTTCTTTATTTGATTTGTGGAAAAAGGTATATTGGAGAAAAAATTTCTGACACATTTCAAGTAGACTAAGATAAAGAGAGGGCGGCAATTACTGAACCTCATAGTTTGGTGGGCACATACAGATTTTTTAGAGAAGGGGTAGATATGTCAGGTGAAACAGGTCAAGTGTCACACCACTCATCATCCGACAAAGACTCCTTCATATTTGAACCAAAAATGTTATTTGATAAATTCAGAATCTTTTAAAATTTATTATTCTCTTTTCAATATGAATTCATATCTAATTAAGGTTATCTTTGGATATTTGGATAGAGAAATGAATATTTTAAGATTTGAGAAAATGGATATGTGAAAATTTGAGAGAAAAATATAAATAAAATGATTATGTTTGAATTGAGATATTTTAAACTGAATATATGAAAAGAGATTGAAATTTGTGCGTAATATGATGATTGTGAGCGAATTTTGTAATTTTTTTAAAGATATAAAATGTAAGATTCTAAATTTATTTTTGTTTTAAAATATTTAAATAATAAAATATGATATATTTTTATGTTGATTTGAATTAATTAAAATTTTATAAATTATTTTCGATACTGTTAAATAATTATTTTCGGATAAAATACGAGTTACTTGATAAAAAATATTACATGTAAAATTATCAGTGCACGTAAAAATAGTAAATTATTATATAGAAATAAATAATTTAAATATTTATAAATTAAAAAAATATAATTAAAAAATAATTATATATTAAATATAAATAGTACTATTATATTTATAATAATAATAATTATTATTATATAATTTTTTATTACAAATAATTATATATGTTTGTGTTATATTAAAATTATTTTATTATTAATTATTATTATTTTATTTTATTAATAGACAGCCCCGACACATTTATCATCCTAACCTCATATCTTTATAGATTTTTTTTTGGGTTATTGTCAAGAGACTTTCAGCTTACAAAAGGAAAAGTTGTGATGATGGTGACGCTACGTTGATACTGTTCAAAACAATTACTCATTTTTCTTTTAGAAATTGCTAACTCAAAAGGATAAAAATTTCACAATGATAGAAATCAATTTGCACTAATGTAGAAAAGTTAAATAATTATTGTTTATTAAATGTGTTTTTATTATCGTCGTAATTTTAAAAACACGGTGATATTTTTGAAATTATTTTCATTTATAAATGCGGCTATTTGTAAAAATTATATTTATAAATCAAAGCACTTGATTTATAAATATGATTGTTACAAACAGTCGCATTTATAAATAATTTTTTACCTTAACTGGAGCGCGCCACTTATATTTTTCATACTTTCATTTGCTGCTTGTCACTGTGTCTCTCCCTTCGCGCGTTCGCTGGTGCATTCTTTGCCTCTTCTTCGCTAGTGAGTTCCTTCTTCGCTAGTGAGTTCCTTCTTCGCCTCTTCTTCGTCTTTCTTCTTCATTTGTCATGTTCTTCTCCTCTTTGTTTTTCTTCTTCGTTAATCACTCTGTTTTTGGGTTTTGAATTGTTTAAGCACTGTTGCATTGTTGCGCCTATTCATTATGTGTTTGCTGTCGCCATTGTCGCTGCCGCCCATGTCATCGTCGCATTGCTCTCTTCCATTCTTCACCAAGGTTGCCTTCACGCAGAAGAGGTTGGTTATGTTTTAAATTTGGAATTTTTGTTAATGTTAAAATTTGTTTATTTTTTATTTATTATAATATATATATTTTAAAATTTATATTATTTATTATAATTTGTATGTATTGTTAATTTATATTATGTTAGTTTTAGTTTAGAGTAGAATTATCGTGTTGGTATGAGTCCGACGGTGTTCGACCCTCGACAATTGATACATGCTGATATTGAGTCTGAGGGTGTTCGACCCTCGACAATCGTGTTAGATAAAAAATTTTGCCGAAATAGTGATTGATTAGATTACTATTACGATATATAATGGATCGAAATTGGATTAATTTTGTTTGCATAAGTGATAAGTACAAAAAAGAAGTAGAAGAATTTATACAATTTGCACAACATAACGCGAATAGCAGTAATCTAGAACTTGTCAAATAAAATGAATCCACTTTATAGAATGTGGAACTTGACACTCTTTTATTCTTCTTCTTCCACCCTAACTTGATTCCTGTGGAAACATTACTTCTGCCCAATCTTGATCATTTTATCAGAATGAGACTTCAAAGTATCCTCCTCCATTGGTCCTTGCAAACGCTGAAAAAATTGCCCAGCACTTGATAATTGATGGTGGTAGTTGTACAAATGTGACAAGTACAACTGCTTGTAAAAGAAGAATAAAATAAGAAGAATGGAAGAAGAAGAAGAATAATAAAAGGGTTCTCATATTGCTTATGTTATTGTAATGTATGGACTGAGTAACAAATGTGAGTTGTGGTGAGGAGCCCTATTAGCATGAAGGAGGTCCAGCAGTTGATCGGATGGATGGAGGATCCTTGGAAAACAAGCAAGAGGGGTAAGATGAGAAAAGAGAAAAAATGGACAGCCTTAGAAGAAGAAGAGTTTTTGAGAAATGAAACAAAATAAGGGGAAATACATGTTATTATTGTTTAAAATAAACTTCAAAATAATTCAAGTTAAGGTATGAAACACTTCCTACACCACCATATTTTCTTCATGCATCCTCATATTTTATATTTCAAAATATTTGTTAGTTAAATTTATGTAATAATTAATATTTATATTTAGATAATTTTAATATTATTTTATTTGTATTATAGTATGTTATATATATATTAAATATACAATGAAAATAAAAAGTAATCTAACACTTTCACGGAAAGACAAAAACAAAGTTAAAATGAAAAAAAATACTATGTGGCTTTCCACAAGGTTCTTTGCAAGTGAGGAAGAGGTTTAAAAACACAATTTACGCTGATCCCTCCCTTCCTCCCACACATATAAGTAGATCCAAATGAGAGATATCAGTACACTTTCGTCACATGAATAGTGTTTTCCTTGAAACAAACAGATCCTAATGTGCTTTGTTTGAATTAGGGAGTGAATTCAAAATTATTTGAAGAGAAAATGTGAAGAAAGTGAGATTGTTTGAATTAAGGTAAATAGAGTAGAAAGTGTAGGAAAAATGTATGAAAGTAGGTGAGTGATGTGATAGATATAATTAAGATTATGGCTTTTTCAATTCATAAAAATGTAAGTTTATAAAATTACCTTTGTATTTAAAAATTACTAAAAAATGAATTTGATTGATTTATCTATAAATTATAATTATTTTTAATTAAAATATTATTTTCAGTGATTAAAATATTATTTTTGGTAATATATTAGAACTAACTTTGAAAAAAAACACTATATTAAATTTGATAAAAAAATATTTAAATTATAAATATTTAATAAAAACATATTTTTATATTAAATAACATTATTATATTTTTATAATTAATGTAATTATTATATAATTCTTTTTATTATAACAAATTATTTATTATTATTAATAATAATTATAATTTTATAATAATTATTAATTATTATAATTAATTAATTAATAATTAGTATATATTTTTCTAATGTAAATTTATTTAACATTTAATATTTTTTTTAAGCTATTATTTTATATTATATTTAATTATTTAATTTAATTTTAAATAAAATGAATAATAATCTGAGTTTAAAATAGAAAAGGGTGATTGAGTAAATTATAAATAATTAATTATATAAATAAGAAAATTTGAAATTAAAAACGCTTTTTGTTTTTTGTGTTATTTTATATTTTATTGTGTTTTCTTTAGGCAGAGTTAAAACTCTCATTTCTCACCAAACTATCTCTAAGAGATTATTTTTACTCCTATTTTTATTAATTATATTTTAAAACAATTCATTGATAAGTTGGCGGCATAAATTTATATTTCACTAAAAAATTATTTGAGCTTTTATTTTTACTAATTATAATCTGAAACAATTAGCTGATATGTTATCACAAGGACTCTATCTCATCTTTAACCAAAATATATTGTTCTAAATAACCCAAGCCCCACCCTACATTAAATCAATCATAGACTTTTCTTCTGCCAATTTGTGCATCCTAGTCCTGCACTTAAACCAAGATAGACGCTCATCAATCAGTGGTCTTAATACTTCACAAGGAAATCGAAAAACATTATCTTCCAATTATTTCCTATTTGGTGTTCATACGAACCTAACTTTAAATTTTGGACTGCTTCAAATAAATACTTTGTTCAGTAGTGGCTGACGATGCTAAAGTAAGTCAAATATCACTGTTGTGATCAGAATAGTGTCACCGAATAACCAGTCTTCCAAGCAAAAACGGAGGAGGATCACTCCAAACTAATTAAACCCGGTGGATATTGCATTGCATGGCAATAATTACAGCATTTACATATGCATTAAAATTAATACAAATACTAACGTTATAATTAGTCATGCTTTATAGATAAACTATTATTTAATGTTTAATTTAAAAATTAAGGGATTGCTGCTTTCTTCCCACATTAATGAAGATTAATGATAGATGATGGTAGTCACACTAGTACAAAAGTTTAAAATAACGATTCATTATTTAATGTGTTTTTATAGTTAGATGTTGTTTTCCAAAACTCGATAACATTTTTAAAATTAACTTGATTTAAGAAGGTGGCTATTGGTAATAGTTGAATTCTTAAATCAAGCGTTTTGATTTAAGAATGTGGCCTTCTTAAAACCTTTTTTACCCTAATTTAAAAGCGCGCCACTTACGATTTCGTACTCTTCTTTCTCTCGCGCCTCGTTTCTCTTTTGTGCTTCCTCCATTAAGTGTGCTTCCTCTTTTCTCTGCATCGTCTTTGTGTCATTTGTAAGCATTGTCTTCCTCTCTCTT